>CM055868.1:40700231-42000000 GCA_029582165.1 Portulaca oleracea
ATAATAATAATAATAATAATAATAATAATAACAACAACAACAACAACAACAACAACAACAACAACAACAATAATAATAATAATAATCTATATAATAATAATAATAATCTCTACAATATTAATAGTAAAGTTTTTGGTTCTCGTTAAATGGAGAAAGGAGATTAATGGTAGATATTTCGATCAATAGATAAATACTTAATTAAATTATTTTGGTCCAAATATCTGTAATTATTTTTGCAAAATAATAATAATAATAGTAATAACAATAATAATAATAATAATAATAATAATAAACCAGAAAGTTTGATTAATGTTTTGTTCTTTGTTATTTTCATCTATATTTATCAATTTTTAAAAAATTAAAATATTTATTTCATAAGACTACGTGCATCACACGGATTTAGGATTAATATTATATAAATTTACTTTAATACAAAAAACATCAATACATATATATATTTTTCAAAGCATAGGGTCACCTGGCCCCACGTAAACCCATCTTAACTCCGTGACTGACAGCAATATTAACATTACTTCTCATCTTTAGTAACACAGCAGGAAGGGTCTCTATTCAAATCAAAACAAAGATAGCACACGCATGGCCCTTTAAGCCTCAATAATTGGCATAAATGTGGAGGACTTATGAATGAAGAAAAGTACTCCCTCTGATTTTTATGTGTCATTTTGAAAATTGTGTCAAAATTTTAATTGTTAATATCTTAATTTAATTAATGACTCATCATATAAAATTGATGTGGTTAGATTTATAATAAAAAATACTATTAGACAGTATAATATTATATTTTTTATAAAAATTTTGTATGAGAAATTATTGATAAACATTGACCTTAAAAGTACGTAAATGACGGACAAAAAGACAGAAGAAGTATTTAACTAATTAAATTAATACACCTTTCGTCCCTTAATGAGTGTCAATTTTCCTAATTACCTTGTTCCTTTTTATTTGAAAATTTTACATTTACAACAATTAAAATACTCATATTACCCTTAATTAATGAATGAGATATTTATTTTACATTTTAAAATTCTCTTTTCATCAATTTTCTTTAATGAGAAGTATATTTGTACATACATAATTTTTTCACTCTATTTCCTAGACACATTGATTTTGTAAAGTTAGTTTATTTGACACTTAAAAAGAGACCGATGAAATATATTAGTAACTTTAAAAAAACAATAAAATTATTATGACAGGAATGGAGCATCTGGTAAATATTTAAGGACGAAAAAGTTAAAAGGCAACCAATGGTTAATGACATGTCACGTGGTTGTTAAGGTTCGTTGAATACCAAGTTACTATAAACTTATCTTAATTCTCATTCCTCAATTAAGAGTAACATGGGTATTTTAATTATTAGAATTATAAAATTGATAAATAAAAAGCGATAAAGTAATTAAAAAATTAACACTCATTTAGGGATGAAGATAGTATATAGTATTGGATAACTTGTCACAATGGTTGGCGTTAACACTTTGTTCTAATTAACTTATTGATCTCATGTTTAGTTGAGTTAAACCAAATTAACCCAACCTAACTTAACTTAACGTAACTTAATTTATCCTTACCTCATCTAACTTAACATAACTCTCTAAAAAAACACTCGAACCAAAAACAATTTTTTAAATTAAAAAGAAATTCAAATAAGATCATTTTAATCTCAAACAAATCCACTTTTTCTAATATCTATAACATTTTCATTTATTTTCCCCAAAATATGCAAATATTATTAATAATTTGTTTCTACCCAACAACTAACCTAACTCAAACTTATTCTATAATTTCCTATCCTATCATGACTTATCCTAACTTAACTAAAATAACTTGAATCTAACCTAACAAAAGAACAGGGCTTTATTACCATTTAGCTAGGTAAGATTATCTCATTTTTTGTACTTATTTCTTTTATTACAAATGATAAATAATAGTATGCGTTAATGTACCCAAACGCAACGCAACTTACCGCAACATAACGCAAATTACCATTCCTTTTTAACTATTTCCACCGCAACTTGACGCAACCCAAACGCAAACACAACGTAATGCAATGTAAACGCAACGCACAAAAGAACGGGGCCTAACTCAATGCTGCAACTGCACTATTTCTTTTACTTTATTATATTATAAAAAAATAGTTTTGTTCAAATTTTATTAAATGTTCATAAATAACGATAAAATATACTCCCTTAGGTTTTTATTATCTGTCATTTTAATTTTCATGTCAGTAAAATTTTAAAAAGTCTGACCGTTAAAATTACGATATATACAATATTTTATCGCATGAAAATGCCATCATTATATTTATAATAAAAATATGTCATTATAATTTTTTGATAAAGTATATTATAAGAAATTTTAAGGCCCTGTTCTTTTGTGCGTTAACGCACTTAAACGCAACGCAAAATCAATAAAACATAACGCATGGCAAACGCAAGATAACGCAACTTATCACAATCTAATATTCACCTCTACTCACCTTTTTATTATTTCCTACCACAACCCAACACAACCCAAACGCAACTTACTGAAACGCAAACGCAACGTAACGCAAACGCAACGCACAAAAGAACGGGCCTAAATAAACAAAGAACATTCATGTAACATTTAAAGCCACGATTATTATAAAATGAAGGGACTATCATAGTACTAAGTTTCAGGACAAAAAAAATTTCAATCATGGCTAATGGGGAATGACGTTTCATGAGGATGGTTGCATCGTAGAATATGAATTTCGAGATTATGAGAATCCTAAAAAATATCTGTCAATAAATAAATAATTCAGGAAACCAGGGTGAGTTGGTGATGAAGGGTAGTTGGCTTCTCGAACTCACACGTCACAACAAAGTTTTTTTTTTTTTCCTTTTTATTTGATGGGAGGTGTTCCTTTTCTAGAGGAAAGGCATCTTCCCTAAGAAACATCAACAGGATAGTCGTTGACCGGCATTTTGATGCAATTAACCAATTAAGGATCCGATAGCCATCTCAGATTCAAAGATTGTAAGTTGTGTAACACATTTATGTTAATAATAATTGAAAAGAAACTAAAAGTGAAAAAGCAAAAGAAATGAACGAGAAGGAAACAAGGTGAAAAGAGAGAAGAAAACATAGAATAGGAATAATGGGCCAAAAGTATAGCAGAAAACAAACCATTTTGTTTGATGAAAATGAAAAGAGAAAAGAAGATTGAGTGAGAAGTTTACGTTGAAGATGAGACTTTTGTTGGAAGCTTCCCAGGCTAAGCCACCTCTGAAGGAGATGCACCAAACCAAGACCATGATGGCAGACAACAGAGCCAGGGCATGGGCCACATACGTCACCGGGGTCGCCTTCACCACCGCCGCCATCTATTTCTGAGTATGTATTTCGACCAATCAATGTGCAGTTCCTCCTGAGTTTTGGGGTTCCACTCGATCTATATTGGAGGCCTTCTCAAGTCTGATAATCTCGCAAATACCACACGCCTTTAGCCTTTATCTACTAGCTTTCCGATCAAGATCTGAAACGTGGTTTATTATTATTATTATTATTATTATTATTATTATTATTATTATTATTATCATTATTATTATCATTATTTGGTCATGTGGGCTTATGTGTGTAATGATTTTATTTCATTTTTTTTAACCAATGATTCAATGACAGGGCATTGTTTGGAAATCATGTCTACACGATCCAAGATTTCGTCAATGAAAACATAATTTTAAGGTTATATTCTTTAACGGACTCATTTGGTATGATGGAATAGACACTTGAGAATAAGAACCAAGGAACAGGAGTAGAATACCCAAGTTTATTTCATGATAACTAAACAAATGAGGGGAATGAGAATTGGGATGAGAATATGTAAAATCGGTCTATTCCCAACAATCTATTACCACGAGGGTTGTGGTAATAGACATTCTGAATTCAATAGTTACTGATAAATATCAAAACTACGTACCCATATTTTAAAAAAATAAAAAATCACGTTTATTCATTCTTTTTCTTTTAATTATTCTCAATTTTGTTGTCTACCGTCATCAACATGTATTACTTTTGCTTATATTAATTAAATATTATTATTATTACATTTTCTTCAGTTGAGATATTACTAATGCAGTTTAGGGTTTAGGCCTTTTCCTTATATTAATTAAATTAAATATAACTATAATTAATATATTCATGAACCCTCATGAAATAACCCTAGAGGGGGGTGAATAGGGTTATATAGGAAATTCTGCACTTTTTAACAACACAACAGGGTTAATAGCACTTTTATATTAAAAATAACTTCTTTATTGAATGATTAAAAGTGCTAAAGAGGAGGATACAACTCAGCTTAAGAGAGAACCGTGAGGTCCTCAATTAGCCTACTGGAACAGAAGATCTAGCAGATGTCTTCTGTAAATGATGCCTCACAGACGAGGCAGTAGCAGACAGAGAAAACAACTTCAAAGTGAGACACCTTTCTCACTTCTTACACTCGTCCTTGGAGGCCCTCACCAGTATGCTCACTGGTTACACAAACTCAGCACTTATAACAATGACTACATGCTTCTTTGGAGGAGATAGCTTCCTTTCTTGGGTTATCTTCATAATCTTCCATATAACTTTGATATCCTTGATTTTGCTTCCATAAATTAGATATCTGAAATAAAGGAAACTACTGTTATCAATTCAGAAATAATAGGAGGGAATATGATTTAGGGTTTTAAGAGATATTTCCCTAAATTAATTTGTCAATCTTTCAAACAAAATCCTTAATGTTGGCGCTGGAGCTGGAGGTCCTCGGAGCTTGCTGCAATGAGGTCCTCAATGCATGCAGGATAAAGCAGACGAGGGTTGTCGGACCAAAAATGGTGTTCTGCAGGATAAAGCAGACGCCGTTCTGAGAAGCAGTGCCTGCTTTATTCTGCACGCCATTTTTGGTTTCTGTAAATAAAAAAAAAACCGTGAATTTCAATTTAATAATTAGAATAAATAGTATATTTTGAGGGTTCTAATTTTAAAATAAAGCGTAAAAATTAAATTTTTGTATTTGTAAGTAAATTGTTTAATAAGAATTGTGGAGACATTAATAATGAAAATAAACACATTTTATATAATAATAAATGATATATATTTCCAATTCATGTATGTACAATTTCATATATACATATATATATATATATATATATATATATATATATATATATATATATATATATATATATATATATATATATATATACATTTTATAGAAATAACAACAACAAAATGATAATGAATATATATTTAAACAAGTAAAAAAATATATAATACAACTTTAATAATGTTGATTTTTACTAACTTAAATGATACAAAAAAAAATAAAAAACTAAATTACAATTAATATATAACTTCAATATTTTTCAATCTTGATTTTTCATTCTTCAATCTTCAATCTTCAATCTTGTATCTTCAATCTTCACTCTCCAATGTTCAATGTTCAATTGTAAAATTTTCAATTCTTCAATCTTGGATGGATTTGAGGTGTTGTGAAGGTTAGGGGAAATGAGAGAAGATGAGAGAAGATGAGAGAAATTAAATGGAGATGGGAGGGAAAACATTCGGAGGGAAGTTTGAGGGCTTTGGTTTATATAGGCAGGCAAAAAATGGCATCTGTTTTGCCACCAAACAGATACCATTTTTACTATCACAGTTTTTGGCGTCTGTTTGATGGCAAAACAGACGCCAATTTTGGCTGTGAATTTTTTGAAAATGCTCGATGTTGTGGCTAGCTAATATATATATTATATATAATTAATATTATTATTATTATTATTATTATTATTATTATTATTATTGATACTATTATTATTGTTGATACTATTACTATTATATATTCTTAATTTTAGTTATAACTAATTATGATGTATGTATATATATATTTTTTAGGTATAGCTAATTATTAATTATTATTATTGTTAATTATATTCTAATTTTTTTTAGCGTAATAAGCTATATATATCATATCTAGCTAGATAATTTAAGTTATATATATATGTTTCATTGTCAATTATGTTGTTAATTACAATTATTCTCATGTGTACGTACGTGTTATTATATATATATGTCAATTAAGTTAATTAATTTGTACGTATGTGCGCAAACATAATGAAAAATATTTCGATGTTTGGATAAATGTACTAGCTAATAAGTACGAATGTATATATAATTAAGAAAGAGTTTAAATGTTCATACAATGTAAAATACAATCAAAATGATTAATGTCACACGGCATCGTCATCACTTTCGCTCTCCTCCCCATCGTTGCCATCATCACCCTGATTGTGGCCTTGTGTCAATTCCTCGATGCTATGGAATAGGTATTGGCCTCCTGGGATACAACGACAATTTGGAACGGTATGAAATACAATCAAAATGAATTAAGTTATTATTGGAACATGTAAGTAATTTAATTTTGTGATTATGGAAAAAAATATGTTTACCTGGGTAAGCATATAACGAGTCCTCAGGAGGAACAGTGGGCTGAGGTTTTGGGGTTTGAGAGACGGGGTTCTGGCGATAAGTACTGCGGCGTCAGGGCCGCGATGGAGGAGGCTGTCCAGTGTATGACACTTGACTTCCAGAGGAAGATCCAGCGAGGAAAGGGGCTTGCCAGCTCTGAGTTGCTTGCTGCTGGTACATTCTTTGCATTTGCAACATTTGTTGCATTACTTGTTGCCTCACTTTTTCCTCCATGGCTGCGTCAGATAGGCGCCGTTGTTCCTCTAATTGTCTCTGGAATTGTTCCTGTAGTATGCGCTTATCTTTTTCGCGTTGTTGCCTTTCTTCCTCGAGTCGACGCTGAAGCTCTCCGTTCAACTCCATAATAGAGGCTCAGACGTCGACGCTATCGGAGTCATTACGACGTCGTGGACGTCTCCTCGATGCGATGTGGGGGAACTGCGCCTTCATAGCTTCCCCCACAACCCCCATGCCCACGAGGTGTCCCCGACTTTGCAGTTGTTTGTCTAACCAGAACTCGTCTCCAGACATAATGGAAGTTTCTGGTTGACTGTCCTCCCGTTGCTTTGCCTCCATCTCCCTTCCGTACGATTCATAATCACTATGCATCGTCTCCTGGTCGATACAAAGAAAGAGTAATTGGAGTAAGCGAATTAAAGTTAATGTTCTTACGTGTACGTACGTATATAATAACTTAAATATTGAATGATGAAGGTACTTACCCCAAGCTGCCTGAACCTGTTGTGCACCCACTGATTGGTGCCCTGCTTCATATGGGTCGCTTCGAATTGTTCCCATATGTTAGGGTCTTTTCCATCGTTTTTTTCTTTCTGTACGCAAGTGCATACATAAATTAAACGTTAAATTAAACTATATATATGTGTGACGTTGTATATATATATATAAATAAAGTCATAATTAACTTACCAATTTCTCTCTGACGATACCGAATGAAACTGGGCCCCTTGTGTGCGATAGTGGGCCCTTATCTTGGTTCATCTTCCTTGCCCTGCTCTTGTTCTTGCATTTTTCAGCGAATTTGGGGTCTTCCCACTGAGTAACGAATTTGTCCCAAATCTCGTCGTCGACAATCCATTTTGGTTTGCCTCCCCCCGCCAACCATCGTTTTTTTTTATTTGCCGATAGCGTCAGCGTACTGTTTTTGAGCCCTCTTAAGGAACCAATCATGTATATAGGCCTCGTGTTGGTCCTCCCACTAGAATTTTTTCTACATTTAAACCATACATGAAGAATTAAACATCCAAATAAATTAAACCATATATATCATAACTTTGAATTAATAAACCACGAAAAAAATTTGGCATAGTTTCCCCTATAAATTTACAATTATCTCTCATATTACATACACCAATTCATATTAATATATCTCAACGGCCACACGCCGGATAACCATCCACAAACATATACACATTATACACAAACATACACCAATATTCATGTACGTGTAGCTACATCATGCACAAATTAAACATGCAAAATAAACAAGCTATATCATATTAATTAATATATCTCATCTCAAAATGAAAGACAATGTACGTACACAGAAATTTAAAGAGGAAAAAATGTGAGAGTTTTACCCTGAACTCGTCGTATAACAACTCACGCGTCCCCTGGGGCACTTTACTCCATGTCGGCCAGAAGCCTTGGAAATTCTGCTTCACTATGTCCATGATGGCCCTGGTTGCGTGTGCCCCATATGGCGCCACACTTAAATCAATTAGAAATGAAACATCGATTAGATCGAGGGCATACAAAATTATATATATTTAAACACAAATTAAGTTATAAATGCATAATCAAAGTTCAGATTGATACTCACGCGCCATTACAAGGTCTAATGATGTACTTCCCATCCGACGTTTTTTTAGCTTCTGCCCGAATGTCTAGTTGAATTCGATATCGTTCAGTGATATCCTTCCCCGACGTTTGGGTAGTGTCGCCCTCCCCTTCAGTCTGCGGCCCCCCCTGTTCGGCCTGGGTTCCATCCCCTTCAGTGTGGTCAGTTTGGGCACCCCCAACATCAGTTTGGTCACCCCCATCATCAGTTTGGGCCCCCCTAAAGCCCCTGATCATAAAACTGGCCCATCGTCTCGTTCCCTAGTGGCGCAGTACTACCCGCAAAGAACGGCATGAGCTCCAGAGTGGAGGGGTCTAGCTGTGAAAATAGGTCGTAGTTGCTCCCCTCAGGTTGAGAAGCAGCTTCATGAACAGGATCAAATTGGGGAATGTATGGTGTCTGTGGGGCCGATGATGAACCACCCCTCGCATTCGGTCTAGACCCACCACGGGTCCGAGGTCTGCGTGATCCATCTCTTCCTGACATAATGCAACTGCAAAATAAAAGTAGAATAAACATTGAATTAGTATCAGCTTGCACGAAATAAAATAGCAAGTAATATGAATTAGTAACCACTCCCAGAAAATACAATGCATTAAAAGAGATCGACAACACATTGATGTAGAATATAAAAAACATTGAATTAGTTTCACTTGGCACACAATCAATTCGTTTCACTTAAAAAATAGAATACATAATATGTGTTCGTTGAAGACACTTGTAACACAATCAAAATTCGATTACTATATTGTTATTTAATAGTCGTCGTTGTCTTCATCGTCCTCATCCACTTTATCATTGTCACCATCATCATCTTCATCATCCTCGATGTCTCCATTGTCCTCATTGGCTACATCGGACGTATTACCACCCAATATTAATTGGGCGTTGTCCATGCCCGCAACCTCATCGAACACCCCTTCAATAGCGAGTACTTGTGATACGGTACCGTCATTGGGGTTGATCGGGATAACAGCTCTTGGTTGGCCATCTTGGATGGCCAACGGAAGGGTGAACTGCTTGTACTGTGCATAAGATGGTTTGTTTGGAACCACAACCCACCGGTTAGCTTTATCTCGTATGTCTGCCGGGTAATTCATGAACAACACTTGGGTTGCGCACCCTGCCAATATGAATGGGTCGTACTTCCAGTACCGTCTGTCCTTGTGTAATTCAACAAACGGGCATAACCTTGGTGACCGTACACCTCGTACCGGGTTATTGTCAAACCAATCACATCTAAACAGTATGCTCTTCTTGTTGACAGGCCCAACATATTCATGTGCGATGACTTCTTGGAGAACACCATAGAAATCATCGACAAATCCACTGCCACCCGTGCCTTTGACACACACCCCCGCACTATACGATGCCACTGAGTTACTCCTTGCTTGGGTGTGAAATAAGAACCCGTTGATTCGGTAAGCACTCCAGGTGGTCACTTTAGGGGAAGGCATGCAGGCTAACTGATAAAGGTGTTCATGACGCTCATCTTCGTAAAACCGAAAGGCTTCCCAATTTTCCTACATTTGGAGTACCCATTATATGTTGAATGGTTTAAGTTTTGTTTAAATATGGTCAAAATCAAAATTTTGTAAATGATTGTTTTACTCAAAGATAGTTGATAAAACCATTGAGCGAACTCTGCTTCAATCATCTGATCCAATTGAGTGTCCGTGGTGTTCGGAAATGAAGTCAACTTGTAATTCTTAAACAAGCTGCACGGGATACAAGCTCATTAATTACACCTATAATACATATCAATTTAATGAAGTTGTTAGTGAGCATTGCTTACTCTAAGTAGTGGTTGACTTCTTTGCAGTTCAGTAGAACATGAAGGTGTGCTGCTTTATACTCTTGATCGCTGAGCCACCTCGTGTTTACACCTCCCATAGGGCTCCCACTGTCCTTAACAACCGACAATAACATAGGATTATCCCCATCGTCTTCGTTACACATACTTGTTGATGTAGAAGACAATACATTATCCGTCCCAAAGTATGTAGATGCGAATTGGGAAATCTCAAGCATGAGGTACGCTTGGGCCATAGATCCTTCAGGGTGTGCCTTGTTCTTTATTTTCTTCTTCAACCAGCCGAAATACCTCTCAAAGGGATACATCCAACGATATTGAATAGGACCACCAAAGAATGCCTCCTGGACCAGGTGAATGGGCAAGTGTTCCATTTACGTTGAAGAAGCCGGGTGGAAATATGGTCTCCAGCTTGCATATTATTATGGGAATTTCTTTTTTAAGCCGGACTAAGTCACTGTACTTCAATGTTGTGGAGCACAGGCTCTTGAACCATTGGCTTAACTGAACGAGTGGCTCCAACACATCATTGGGAAGTGCCCGGAACACAACAGGTAACAATGTCTGCATGAACACATGACAGTCATGGCTTTTAAAGTTTTGAAACCTTTTACCTAATGCATCAACACAGTTCGCGAAGTTCGAAGCATAAGCGTCCGGCTGATAAGTGCTTCTTGTATATATGAGAACTTGGTTGTTTTGATGAGAATTTGGGGAATATTTGATGTTATTATATTATTTTATGCCCGAATTTCCCATATTACGCTTGGTTTGGAGTTTGGTGAGTTTTGTAGTGAATTTGTGAAGAATCGATGTAAATCGAGCCAAAAATCAAGTATAGATCCAAATTGTGTGCATAAAGGACCAAGAAGTGTGAAGTTGGATCACCCAAGGCCCAAACAATGGCCCAAAGAGCTCCTAGGCCCGAGTCAGCAGTGACACGGGTGGTGCCAGAGGAGGCACGGGTAGTGCCTATGACCAGAACATGAAGAAATTTGATGCAGTGAAGCGACACGGGTAGTGCCTAGGGGGGCACGGTCCGTATCACTAGGGGCACGGTCCGTGTCACCCCTGGCGCGATCCGTGTCGCCTGTGTCCTTCCATTTCCGGCGATTACAAGTTGCTTTTTGCCTATATTACTGTGATTTCCGGTTGTTTATGGGGCAATCATCATTCTACCATCTCCCATTCCATAACCTAACCCTAATCCATATCCTTCATCATCCATAATCCATTCACCATTGAAGATTGAGAGAAGATTGAAGATCGAAGAGCAATTTGAACACACTTTGAAGTGGAGGAGCAAAAGTCCTCCATTGTTGATTCCTAGCAAGATTGTTCTTCCCTTTGGTTTATTTCTCATTCTCTCATAGATTGTTATATGCTTTCTAGAATAAATTTCAATTGCTTTGTAGTTGCAAACATGAGTAGTGAGTAGTTCTTTTTAGTTTGGGGGATGAACCTTTGAAGTTATTTGATGAATTAACTTTGTTGGATTGAATAGTCATGAATTTAGTTTGTTTCAATCTATTTGGCCTTTGAATTGAATTGTTATTGCTTTTACTTGATCAGGAATTGCAAGTAAATAGGTTGTTGAACGAAGTACCGAAAGAAGAAGTTTGATATCCCGAAAACCTAGGTTAAACTAATTAAAAATTATCCAGACATAGAAGTTTTTAATTAGGGTTCTTGTGATGATTAGATTTATAACCTTGATTAAATCAAAATAACCACGAAAGTTAGTGATTGGTTTGTCTTGGCAATCTATATACTTATAATGACAATCTATGTGGGACCCAGCAAATACTGCAACGAGAGCGTTTCAAGGAGTCTCAACCAATCACAATTAAAAAAAAAGGACCCAATTTTTAATAATTTTTTATTTTATTTTTGATCAGATTTTATTATAAACCTAAGCTGCTTAGGACTCTGACACCAATTACAGCTGTTCCATAACTATTACAAATTTAATTTTATTTAGAATTAAAAAATACTATTACAAATCCCATACGGCTTTGGACTTTGATAACGTTTCCAACTGTTCCATGTCTATATATATTAAAATAGAAATCATTGTGGGTCCCGTAAAATAGAGTCACGAGAGTGACTGTAGGGGAATTGGTCAATCATAATGTATAAGATTATATTTTTTTTACTATTTTCAATTTTTATTAATTTCAATCCAGATTTTATTTCAAAATTAAAAAATCAGAAAGTATCGCTAATCCTTAACTGCTTTAGACTCTGAATTAAATTATTTTGGTGTTGCCAATAATAATAATAATAATAATAATAATAATAATAATAATAATAATAATAATAATAATAATCATCTATATATTTTAATAGAAATCATTGTGGGTCCCACGAAATAGAGCCACGGGAGTACGGTAGGAGAATTGGCCAATCACAACGGTGAAAATTATTATTTTTTCTATTTTCAATTTTATTTTATTCTCAATCCTTATTTTATTTTAAAATTAAAAAAACCAAAAAGTATCATTTATCCTTCACAGCTTTGGACTCTGAATTAAATTATTTTGGTGCATATAACAATAATTATTATAATAGTAATAATAATAATAATAATAATCTATATTCTATAAATTATAGTTGAAATCATTGTGGGTCCCATTAAATAGAGCCACGTGAATGATGGTAGGGGAATTGGCCAATCATAACGTAGAAAAATATATTTTTTTTCTATTTTCAATTTTTTTATTCTCAATCCAGATTTTATTTTAAAATTTAAAAAACCAGAAAGTATCACTAATCCTTGACTGCTTTGGACTCTGAATTAAATTATTTTGGTGCAAATAACAGTAATTATTTTGGTATTGCCTATAATAATAATAATAATAATAATAATAATAATAATAATAATAATAATAATAATCTTCTATATTTTATAACATAAATTATTATGGGTCCCACGAAATAGAGCCACGGGAGTGACTGTAGGGGAATTGGCCACTCACAACGTAGAAAATTATTATTTTTTTCTATTTTCAATATTATTTTAGTCTCAATCCGGATTTTATTTTAAAACTTAAAAAAAAACAGAAAGTATCACTAATTGTAAGACCCCGAGTTTTGGTTAAGATAGAAAAATTGTTAAGTATGAGTTTAAGTTTCGAGGACGAAACTTCTTTTAAGGGGGTAATGATGTAAAACCCTGAAAATTCAATCGCGTTTACCGTTAAAATTTCCTAACGAACGTTTTATTCCGTTATTTATTTATCTGTTATCACACGGAGCTTTTAGGACCGCGAGTGTATTCGTAGTAATTTTTAGAGTCTTAAAAATATCAGTTAGGAATTTTTGGGACTTCGGGTGAAAAATCTTTTTATCAGTTGAGAGAGTTTTTATCTGTCTTTCTTAAGTTTTGTTGTTATAGGGTTTATGAGGTAATATATGTTTATTTAGAAATTTCTAGATGGGATTTATGATGTCATGGGGGTGATGTCATTCATCAAAATTTATCTGATTTTTGTGATTTTCGTCCGTTTCCCCAACGAATTCCCATTTTGCTGCCAATGCAAACCATGTACTGACCAATGGGAGCCTGACACTTGGCTTGCCCCTATTCCCTCCCTCTCCCTCTCTCTTTCTCTCTCCCGTGCCTCTCTCTCTTTCTTTCTCTCTCCTCCTCCTCCTTCTATCAACTACATCTCATTGCCTTTGCCGCTTGCACGACACGACCAGCCACACCAACCACCACATCACCTCCTCTCACCTCCCCTCATCCCTCCGCTACCACCACCGAGCCGCCATCGCGCCTGTCACGCCTTTCCACCGCCGACGACGCCAGAAACCACCCCAACCTTCCATTTTCACCCGATGACGCCGCGCACCATCACCAACCACCACCGACGCCTACCGCCACCGCCCTCACGGCACCACGACCACCGACGCAACTCCGGCCACCGCACCGCTGAACCGCCACTCGAACAACCCCGAGCCCTCCCTCTTGTTCTCCCTTCTTCTTGTGCCCTAGTGCACCGAACCACTGCCACCACTTGCTGCCGCCACCTCCGACCACCGGAGCTCAAGCGCCGACGACCCCGACGCCAGCAGACGACCGAGCATCCACCACCCCGGACCCACCTCTTCTAGCTTGGACCCTTTGTTTGTGCCCTCTCTCCCTTTCTCTCTCTACAATAATATGGGTATTATGTGTTAGGGTTAGTTAATCATATATTAAGTTTACTAATGTGTTTTAGAGTAAATAAACTTGTATATTTACTATTAATATTGACTAAATACATGTTAGTTTAATAAGTGGTTATTAGGGTGTGTTTAGTGTAGGGTTATAAGTTAATATACATAGTTTATATGTTATGTGGAATTTAGATGTTAATATCCATGTTATGATTTCATGAATATTAGTGTAATAATGTTAAGTTAAGTATTAGTAAATATCTTGTTATTTTGTATGTTTATATATCAAGTATAGTATTTATTTTGACAATAATATTAAGTTATTAATATTTTCCATATTATTTAGTAAAAATTATTACCTAATGTTTAATACATGATTTTACTATCTAAATGTGGTAATACTATGTCTTGATTGCATATTATACAAAAGCTAATATCTTATGTTGGAACTATTATAAAATTAGGTTCATTATATTATTCTTGTAGTTGTTATATTATTAAGTCCTTGTTACTTTGAAAGTTAGTTTTACAAAGTATTACTACCTTTTTATATATTAGTATGTTAATGTCAAGTTTATCAAATATATTGTTATATTATATGTTGTGATTATTTCAAAGTTTAGTTTATTTTATATCCTATGTTTTCATAATATTAAGTTAATGTTGTTACAATATTACTAGTAATAATATCTTCTTAAAGTGGGTTCATTTTATTATTTACAAGGGTATTTCGAAAGTGTGTTATTACAAGTATTATTATATTACAAGTCATGTTTAAAGTTATTATTATTATTACGTTAATGTTAAGTTAAAAATATTTTGTTAGGCCTTGGTAGAGTTTGAATTTTATATTATGAGGTTTTATAGTAAAACCCTAATACTATTTTACTAAATACGAAATTACTAAGTTTCATGTTATTAGTATTATACGGTTCCATACGATTGGTTTCATGTTATTATCATAAAGTTAATGTTATTAGTTTTTGTTACCATTATTATAAAGTTTCGCGCTACTATTATTATTATAAGGTTCGTGTTGTTGTTATTATTATTATAATATTTCGTGCTATTATTATTATTACTATTATTAAGTTTCGTATTATTTTGATTATTATAAAGTTTCCGAAAGTTTCATATTAATGGTATTAAAAGTTTCACATTATTGGTATCGAAGTTTCATATATTTTAGTACTAAGTTTCACATACTTTGGTATTAAAGTTTCATAAAGTTTTCATGTTGATTATGTGGTAATACAAGTATTCATGTTGATTAGTATTATGTGGTATCCTACGCAATTTTATTATTAAAGTACTAGTATCGGGTTATGGTTTTAAACGTGTTGTTTCGATTTTATTATTTTACCTTTGGGAAATGTGTGTTGTAATGTTCATGTGTTAGTTACACTTGTCATATGGTTAACTAACTTATAAGAAAAAGGCTAAGGTTGGGGTATGGTAGGATTTATGCGTAACTATTATATCGTAGAGTTGTAATTGTAGAAATATTATTCGAATTCTAGGTCCGAGCGAGACGACGAAATAGTAGCTCCCGTGTGTAAGTGTGAAGTAAAGAGAAGTTGTGCAGGTAATGTCTATGTCCTAATCCCCTTTGGGATGCCCTTTTATCTGTTTTGTGATTTTAATCTGTTTTATGAAGCTTGCATCCCGCATGGGAACTTTCTGTAAAGTTAGACTGTCTGATTTGGATGTCTGTGAATTGTTTTTCTGAGTTGAGTAAAACGTGGCAGTCTTTTAAACTCTGAGTTTTACTTTGTCGGTTTTGTAAACTGGGTTGGGTTTTATTTGAAATCTGACGTCTGATAATTCATAAGATACTAATAATCAAAGTGAAACTATAAGCGGTTACGTAACGCACTTAGATCGTGATCTGCTCGCAGGGAGTTATCAAGAGATCGGAGTCCCGATATTATTTCGAGATTGTGCACACATCCGATTCTCGCTTCGACCGCAATCCATTCTGATTCTGAGGATCTGAGATCCTGTTCTGATTCTGAGTTCTGATATTCTGGGGATAGGCAAATCCCGCCCGCATAATAAAATTCTGATCTGTTTTCTGAGGAAAAGTTTACTCTGTTTCTGATTACTCTGTTTCTGATTTCTGATTTCTGATGTCTGATTCTGAGATTGAAAAGTTTGTTGAGTTTCTTTGTTTTCTGAGTTGAAAGTTGGTACTATTGGTTTATAAGTTTGTTATTTCTGAACTCTGGTTATTCTGGGTCAGGTGTCAAATGAGTTGTGAAAATGTTTGACTTGTTCCCCTCCCCTAAATGGTTTGAAATGATTTTTGAACTGTTTTGACAGTTAGGAGTAGACATTATTGAGGTTTCCCCCTCATGTTGTCAATGTTTTGTTTTCAGGTGAAGATCAATTATGTGATGGGGACGGGCAATAGAAGTGAGGACGTTGGAGTTAGCCGTCTGAGAATAAAGTTTAGTTTATGTTTAGACTTGAAGTTTAGTAAATGTTGAGTTTATGTTGTTCTAGAATTCGAAGTTGTTTCGTTTGTTAAAACTTGAAGTTCTTAGTTTGTTCTGTTAGTGTCTGTTCTTGCCTTGTATCTCTTCGGAGGTACGGCAGTAACGCCCAAGTTAAAGGAAAAAAAAAACGAGTCTTCTGCTATTAATGTTAGTCAACGTTTGATTTTAACCGTTAAGTTTAGAATTGAAATTCCGGGGCGTTACACTAATCCTTAACTGCTTTAGACTTTGAATTAAATTATTTTGGTGCAAATAACAGTAATTATTATAATAATAATATTAATAATAATAATAATAATAATAATAATAATAATAATAATAATCTATAATCTATCTATAATAATATAAAAGTAATATATCCGAAATTTGAAATGCTCAACCCAGAATGATTATAGGGGTTATCGACCAATCAGATTAAAGAAATAAAATCGATTTAAAAATACAGTAAAAAATTCCCACCCATAAAATAACAATTAAAAAAATCGATTTAAAAATAATAATAAACAAGAAGTCTAATCAGATTAAGAGTCTACCTTATCTAATTAGGACTCTAACCCCCACTCAAATCTAATTAAGACTCTACCTCTCACCCAAATCTAATTAAGACTCTACCTCCTGACCTAATATATAAACGTCGAAACATCTTTCATTCTCTTCCTATCTGTCAACTATTAACATTTGAAGGAACCATTGAATTGTCGGCAAACCTGCAAATACAAACATGTTAGTTTTCGAAAAGTACTATTTCCTGGGTAACTTCACCATATATTTCATTTTTTTTTTCAAATTAAATACTGCTTCATATTCTATCCCTATCGCTTTCTTCTCTCTCTCCTTGAACTCCACCGTAATTTCGTTCTTGCTTCCCTTTCTCTATCTCTGTCTTTTTTTCTCAAACCAAGAGTAGTATGCATATCAATTACTCTCTGATTTTAACAAATTACTACTCGAGATTTGGCACTTTCAGGGTTTTCTGAATGTCGGCGCTTCCGAAACCTACCCACAAACCAATTAAGAGAAGTATGCATATAGAACTGTATATATAACATTGCAACCAAATTTCTGTATACAGGAGAGATATCGCTTGCCTTTGTTTTTATTTTCTTGTTGGAGGAATTTTTACGTCAGGGCTGGAGAATATACCTTAGATATTGATGCTACCTAATATTTGTTGCTCTTTGTTTCATCAGATTGAACAATTGTGTACCCATAAAGTATTTGTTTGTTGTGATTATTCTTTGGACTGTTTAAAATACTCTTACACCAAGACTATGCATACATCTCAAATTAAATTCCATTAATTAGTCTTTAGGGTTGGGTTGATTGATTGATATTTTGTCAATAATTTGTGGGGTTTTATGTGATGCATTGTTATACAAGGTGTTGGTCACCTATACAGCCATACAAAGGTATGTTTGTGTAAGAGTGAAATGTCGTTTTGCCATTATATCTAAATCCTAATTCTTTTGTCTTAGTTTATATTTGGATAAGTTGTAAATAATCTACCTTCTATTAATGATATGTTAATGTGAATCCGAGCAGGTTTTCCTGGTGTACGTGTAACACTAAAGGTGAAACATCAAGGATACATTGCTGGAATTTAGGAAGCTTGCAATAGAAGAAAATTTGATGGACGCCAGTTGTGTATAATGGAGATTGTTCATAGAATTAAGAGGAATATTTTTTACTAACACACTACATGCATTAAGGAATTCATTCAAGCATCATATATGTATAGATAATATTTTGCATGGATAATATATGGTTTATGTAAGGGATTTGATATTGGTGTATATAGGGTTCAGTGAATTTTGCCCTTTCATTTACGATATGGTAATAAAGGTTGTTGCCCTTTCATTTTCGACTTATACGATATTGTCTATGAATAAAGCAATGTCACATGCTTCTTGCCAATGAAATCATATGCAACGAACAATTTCTAAATTATGGGTAATTAATTGAAATTTTTCTATCTAAATTGCAAGATGTAGGGTAACATTGTTACATTCGACCCCTTCATTTCCCGTCCGGTCAAGATTTCGGAGTATTGCTTTTTATCATTCCAAGTTGCTTTTTTTTTTTTTTTTTTTTTACTTGGATTGAGAATGTTTGATAGTAGTAATATATTTATTTTTTTAAAACAAAAATAATATATTTATTTTATTTATTTTATACTATTTAAAATTTTAAATATCCCGTGCATTGCACGGGTTAAGGACTAGTATATTATAATACAAATCATTAGGGGTCCCATGAATAAAGCCACGAGAGTGGTTGTAGAGGAATTGGCCAATCACAACGTAGAAAATTATATTTTTTTTTCTATTTTCAATGTTTTTTATTCTCAATCCGGATTTTATGTTAAAATTTAAAACCAGAAAGTATCACTAATGCTTAACTGCTTTGGACTCTGAATTAAATTATTTTTGTGCAAATAACAACAATTATTTTGGTGTTGCCTATAATAATAATAATAATAATAATAATAATAATAATAATAATAATAATAATAATAATAATAATAATCTATATACTTATAATGAAAATCTTTGTGGGGCCCAGCAAATACTGCAACGAGAGCGTTTCAATGAGTTTCGGCTAATCACAATTAAGAAAAATATAAGTTTTAGAATTTTTTTTAATAATTTCAGAAAATAATAATAATAATAATCGATGAAAATCAAAACTTAGGCTGCATTGGACTCTGACCCCATTTTCAATAATTTTTTTTTATTTTAAACCGGATTTTATTTGAAACCTTGACTGCTTTGAACTCTGACGTCATTTATAGTTGTTACATAACTGTTTCAGATTTAATTTTATTTTATAATTAAAAAAAACTTTTACGAACCCCATATGGCTTTGGAGTTTGATCACGTTTACAACTGTTAAAATATCCGGCGCAACTGCAGCTAGGTTACGTTCATTACTTTTTTCTAAACATATAAATACAATACTTTCACATACCAGCCAGAATCACAATTGATCTTCGCCATATTCGTCTCAATTGATTATTGACATTCCCAATTAATACTCTCATTAAGGTAAGTTTCAAATCATTATTATATAGATATTCAAACCTATTGGGTTCTACATTGATTACATTCACTGTAATTGATATATTCAAAAACTACTTTGAATTCTACATATTCAATTCATATCATCATTCTTGATATAATCTATATATTATAATAGAAATATGTGGGTCCCACAAAATAGAGCCACGGGAGTGATAGTAGGGGATTTGTCCAATCACAACATAGAAAATTAAATTTTTTTTTCTATTTTCAATTTTTTTAATTTTCAATCCGGATTTTATTTTAAAATTAAAAAAACAGAAAGGATCACTAATCTTTGACTCATTTGGACTCTGAATTAAATTATTTTGGTGTAAATAATATTAATTATTTTGGTGTTGCCTACAATAATAATAATAATCTATATACTTATAATGACAATATATGTGGGACCTAGCAAATACTGCAACGAGAGCGTTTCAAGGAGCCTCAACCAATCACAATTAAGAAAAAAAAGGACCCAATTTTTAATACTTTTTTATTTTATTTTCAACCGGATTTTAGTATAAACCTAAGCTGCTTGGGACTCGATACCAATTATAGTTGTCCCATAGCTGTTTTAAATTTAATTTTATTTTATAATTAAAAAAACTATTACAAATCTCATACAGATTTGGACTTTGATAATGTTTCCAACTGTTCCATATCTATATATATTATAATAGAAATCATTGTGGGTCGCGCAAAATAGAGCCCCAGGAGTGACTATAGGGGAATTGGTCAATCATAACGTATAAAATTATTATTTTTTTTACTATTTTCAATTTTTTTTAATCTCAATCCAGATTTTATTTCAAAATTAGAAAAACCAGAAAGTATCGCTAATCCTTGACTGCATTGGACTCTGAATTAAATTATTTTGGTGTTGCCTATAATCTATATACTTATAATGACAATCTATGTGGGACCCAACAAATACAGATTTTATTATAAACCTAAGCTGCTTGGGACTCTGACACCAATTACAGCTATCCCATAGTTGTTTGAAATTTAATTTTCTTTTATGATTTAAAAAAACTATTACAAATCCCATGTGGCTTTGGACTTTGATAACGTTTCCAACTGTTCCATATCTGTATATATTATAATAAAAATCATTGTGGGTCCCGCAAAATAGAGTCACGGGAGTGACTGCAGGGGAATTGGCCAATGATAACGTATAAAATTATATTTTTTTTACTATTTTCAATTTTTTTTAATTTCAATCCAGATTTTATTTCAAAAAAAAAAAACCAGAAAGTATCACTAATCCTTGACTGCTTTGGACTTTGAATTAAATTATTTTGGCGTTGCCTATAATCTATATACTTATAATGACAATCTATGTGGACCCAACAAATACTGCAACGAGAGCATTTCAAGGAGTCTCAACCAATCACAATTAAGAAAAAAAGGACCCAATTTTTAATAATTTTTGATTTTATTTTCAATCGGATTTTATTACAAACCTAAGCTGCTTGGGACTCTGACACCAATTACAGCTATTCCATAACTGTTTTAAATTTAATTTTATTTTAGAATTAAAAAAAAAACTATTACAAATCCCATACGACTTTGGACTTTGATAACGTTTCCAACTGTTCCATATCTATATATATTATAATAGAAATCATTGTGGGTCCCGCAAAATAGAGCCACGGGAGTGACTGTAGGGAAATTGACCAAACATAACGTATAAAATTATATTTTTTTACTATTTTCAATTTTTTTAAATTTCAATCCAGATTTAATTTCAAAATTAAAAAACCAGAAAGTATCACTAATCCTTGACTGCTTTAGAATGTAAATTAAATTACTTTGGTGTTACCTATATTAATAATAATAATAATAATAATAATAATAATAATAATAATAATAATAATAATCATCATCATCATCATCATCTATATATTATAATAGAAATCATTGTGCGTCCCACGAAATGGAGACACGGGAGTGACTGTAGGGGAATTGGCCAATAACAACGTAGAAAATTATATTTTTTTCTATTTTCAATTTTTTTTATTTTCAATCCAGATTTTATTTTAAAATTAAAAAACCCATAAAGTATCACTAATCCTTGACTACTTTGGACTCTAAATTAAATTATTTTGGTGCAAATAACAATAATTATTTTGGTGTTGCCTATAATAATAATAATAATAATAATAATAATAATAATAATAATAATAATGATAATGATGATGATGATGATAATGATAATAATAATAATAATAATAATAATAATAATAATAATAATAATAATAATAATAATAATCTATATATTATAATAGGAATCATTCACATTTTAGGAAATTTTCTATTGTTGAATTACATGTTTTGTCGGAAAAAATTATCATGATGTTTTCCATGTAACAATGTCATTAATATTTCGTTTGGTTTATTTGTATGGACAGTTACTTATCCATGACTTTTATAAAATTTCAAAATTAGCTAATTGAGTTCGTTCCGTGCATCGCACGGGTTGAAGCCTAGTTCGCTCTAGTGACAAAATCTCATTGCGAAGTATTCTATGCAATTATCGAACCTTGATTGTGCAAACTAATGAAATAAGTGTTCAATCCATATCGTTGATTCGTTACTTGACTTAGGTTTTATCCCCTGAACGCCTTTTTCTTATTGATAAATCCAAGTAAATTGTGTGCATATTTGTTTGTTAGTCTTTAGTAGTGAATAGAAATAGAATTAGTTGTTTCAAATGAAAAAACCCCGATCGACTTAACAATTAACTAGGAGGCTAGTTCAGTGCGTTGAAAGGAAAAGTCCCTGTGGGAACGACCTTGATTCATGCTACAATTTCTCCCGTGCACTTGCGGCCTATCAAGTTTTTGGCGCCGTTGCCGGGGACTTTGTCCCTAGCCAGCCATTGAACGAATACCCTAAGGTTGCCTAAGTCATTTATTTTCTGTTTTGATTTTCCTTGGTGTTTTGGTATTGTCTTGCCAGGTTTACACTACCTGCATGCAAAAAGCTCCACTCTTCGAGTTTGATCCTGAAATCGAAAGAACCTTCCGCTCCCGGTGAAAGAAGCAAAAGTTAGAGCACGCCCGGAGAAGACAAGAAGAAAACTCCAAGCGAAAGAACGCCATGTCTGGTGGCGGTGGCGGCAACGAGCCTAGAGTCACGCTTGGCTCTTATGTGACGCCCAACGTCACAAATCAACCCTCCGCCATAAATCCTCCAAATGTGGCCGCTAATGATTTCGAGCTGAGGAGTTCACTCATCAATTTGGTGAAGGCCAACCCATTCCATGGCCTTCCCAATGAAGATCCCAACCGGCACCTTCGCCTCTTCAACCAAGCATGTGAGACTTTTAAGGCAAATGGTGCAACGCCCGATGCAATCAAGCTGCGATTGTTTCCCTTCTCACTTGAAGGGAAGACGTGGGAGTGGTTGGACTCTCTTTCATCAAGCTCCGCCATCACCACTTTTGACCAACTTGCTAGCGTATTCTTAACGAAGTAGCAAGTTGACGAGCCTCCGGAATCAAATTTCAACATTTGTCCAAGAGCCGGATGAGTCCCTCTATGAAGCATGGGAGAGGTTTGAGGACCTCTTACGTCAATGCCCCCACCATGGATTCGAACCATGGGTCCCGATACAAGCCTTCTACAACGGGGTGGATAACAACTTGAGGGCCAACATCTTGGTGGCGGCGGGAGGCAACCTCATGTCCAAAACAGTGGCGGAACTTCAAACTTTGATTGAGGAAATGGCGATCAATAGCTAACAGTGGTCAAAGCCTCGTTCTAAGAGGACGGGAGGCAAGTATGATGTTGATGCTATTTCTATGTTGAATGCTAAATTGGATGCCATGACTAAGAAGATGGATATGCTGAATGTGAATGCTCCCCCTCCCCAACCATGTGCGTCGTGTCAATCATATGAGCATGAGACCTTGAATTGTCCTAGTGGGTTGGTTAGCAATGAATCGACCGAAGTGGTTAACTACGTTGGTAACCCTTCTAATAGGCAAAACTTTGACCCTTTTTCCAATACTTACAATCCCGGTCTTAGGTTCCACCCGAACTTTTCTTACCGGAACAATAACCAAATGGGTCCACCCCAAGGGCAAAGACAAACCCAAGCACCTCCACCACAAGCTTCCCAAAGCCTAACCTAGAGGCCATGATACAAGCTTTAATGTTGTCTCAACAACAACACCAACAACGGCAACTCGAGCATCAATAGAGACAAGATGAGGTGATTAAGGCCTTAGCTACGAAAGTTGACCTTATGAGCACCCACAATCGAATGCTTGAGAACCAAATTGCTATTCAAGCTAGTACCTCCACCCCTCCTTCGGGATCACTTCCCGGACAGCCCATTCCCAACCCTAATGCCCAATGCAATGCCATTATTTTGAGGAGTGGGACACAATATGAAGGACCTAGCATGCTAAATGATAAGCATGGGGGGGTTGAGGTTGAGAAGCCTAGTGAGAAAGTTGATGGGAGTGAGAGAGAGAAAGACCTTGAGAGTGAGCCTTCAAAAGAGAACACCGAAACCCGACCTTCATCTCCCTCTAGAGTTTACAAACCACCGTTACCTTTTCCTTAACGATATACTAAGGATAAATTAGATGCAAAATTCGGTAAGTTCTTTAATATGTTAAAGCAATTGAATGTGAATGTGCCGTTTTTGGATGCTTTATCTCAAATGCCTTTGTATGCAAAGTTTTTGAAATAAATCCTCTCTAAAAAGAGGAAAATTGATGAAATTGAGGAAGTTGCATTGACTGAAGAGTGTAGTTCTGTGGTTCTTAACAAGCTTACTCCTAAGCTTAAGGACCCGGGAAGCTTTAATATCCCATGTGGCCTAGGTAGTTTAACTGTTGACCGAGCTTTGTGTGATGTGGGTTCTAGTGTAAGCTTAATGCCCTATTCTTTGTATGAACGGTTGAACCTAGGAGAGTTGAGACCAACTACCATGTCATTGCAAATGGCGGATCGTTCCATCAAGTACCCTAAGGGTATTTTGGAGGACTTTCCCCTTAAGGTGGGTGATTGCTATGTGCCGATTGATTTTGTCATCCTTGATATGCCCGAAGATTCCCGTACCCAAATCATTTTGGGGAGACCTTTTCTAGCTACCGTAGGGTGTGTCATTGATGTACAATGTGGGAAGATGAAGTTTAGGATAGGGGAACATGAATTAGAATTTGACTTATTTCGTGATGTTTTGCCACGGGAAGTTTCCCCTTGTTTTGGTGTTGATGTGCTACATGAAACGGATAAGCATGTTGATGGTTTGGTTTGTGAGAGATATGATGATTGTGTGCGTGATTTTGAAGGTGAAGACCTTGAGAAATCTCCAGTCAATTTTGGTAAACATCCTTGTGGTTTATTTATTGCTAAAGGCCATGAACTTGATGATGCAAGGGAGGGAATAAAAGACATTTTGCCCCCACCTAACATCATCAAGAACGTGCCTTATACTTTTTACAAGGGTGCTTTCGATGAGTTTTTCAGGTTTGATGATGGGGATCCTTCCATTTCTGAAGGAGGTGATGAGTTTGACCCAAGCTGTAGGGTCAATTTGGAGATGATTGGAGGTACTTTACAAGATGGAACTCCTAAAGCCATTGGCTATGGAGTTATGAATTATTTACTGGTTTAAGAGGTACCTTGTCTAGCTTAGGACGTTAAACAAGCGCTTCTTGGGAGGCAACCCAAGTTTTTAATGCTTTATTTTATTTTTATTTTTATTTTATATTTTTATTTTTATTTTTAGGATTTTTAGATTTTTCGTAATTTTATTTTTCAACTTTTTAGGATTTTTAGAGGTTTCTTTTCTTTTGTTTTTGTATTGAAGTATTTCTTGAAAACAAAAAGTGAAAAAAAGAAAGAAAAAAGACAGAAAAAAAGGAAAAAAAGAGAGTTGAAAAAAATAAATGAGTGAGAATAGTTTGAGTGAGAAAGGGTGGCATGTAAAACAATGAGTGAAATCCACAAAGAGAAAAAAATTTTGGATTGAGAGTTGAGGGAGTTGGTGGGGGTTCGAACTCATGACATTTTGGGGCGTAAGAATTGAAGGAGACACGGGTAGTGCCTGCTGAGGCAGGGTCCGTGCGCCCCTCCAGAGACTCCAGCAATTCAGCAGGTAGTTGGCACGGTCCGTGCCCATCTGGCACTACCCGTGCCTCCATCGAAAACCCTAAAAAAAAATCCAGTTTGTCTTCCCTTCTTTTCTCCCTCAGCTCGGTCCGTGCCTTTTTCCTTCAGCGCCCCTCTCTGCTTCCATTCTTCTCCATCACATTCACAGCCCTCCTGGTACTCACCCACCACAGAGCACGCATGCTCTTCTGCTCGCCTCTTCTCCTCTCTTCTGCTCGTCTCTTCGCTCCTTCTACTTCCCTCGCCACGATCGCTTCTTCTCGCCACTCTTCTCATTCGCACATCGCACTTCCCTCGCCCTACTCTTTCTTCTACTCGCCATTCACACCGCGCCTTCGCGCAACACCCCGCCACGCCTCTCGTCCCTCATTTCTCTCTTTCCTCTTCTCCTTGCGCCCGCCACACTCCATTCCCCACCACACTCCACTCTTAAACCCTAAACCCTACCACTCCAAGTCTCTTCTTTTCTTCTCCATTCTCTTGTAAAAGGTTTGATTCTTGTATATAATTAGTTTTTCTTGCTTAATTTGCTAATTTTTGAGATACATTGTCTTGGTGTTTGAATTTAGGGTTTCTTTGTGCTTAATTGGTTTGATTTGGTAGATGCCCTATTCGATTATTGAGGTTAATTCGAACCCTATTGCTAATTTTGTTTCAATTGTTCAACTTTGATTTCTCTTGTCTTGGTTGAATTATTTGGAGAGTAATTGTTATGCTTTGGGTTTGGTTTGGTTGTGTATTTGGTGTGGTTTGTCTCAAGAATTAGTATGTATATTTGGTTGGATGTATATACATTGAGTTTTGGTGGTAGTAATTTAGTCATTGTGTATAGCTACCTTTGTTCTTGCTTTTGTTTTAATTTCATTTAGTTGTAGTTAACAGTAGTGGTGATTTATATATACTTTGTCATTCACCATAGTAGTGTTTTTAGTAATGTTGCTTTTGAGTACGGTTTGTTTGGTTTGGTTGGAGGTAAATATTGTTTACGCCTATCTCTTTGTTCGACTTTGTCTTAGGAGTCTTGGTTAGTGTTTCTTTGTTTTGTTTTTGCGTCTTCGACGGCATGTACAAACTAACTTCACCATCGATTTTGAGTCTTTTGCACTTTTGTATATACCTAACGTTGTTGTAAAACCTTTTTTTTTTTTTTGTAAAAAGATGGCTAGGGGACGCGGTCCAGTTCAAGAGGAACCTTCTTCGAAGAGGAGGAAAGCTGATGCAAGCACGGGACGGGATAAAGGCACGCGTTCTTCTCGTCAAAGCCGAGGTAACAATCCCTTTAATCTCGAAGGTGAAATGTATGATCGTTATCTTGCTTTGAGCAAGCGTAGAGTTGTGGCCACTAGGAATATGCATGAACCATTTTTAGAATCAACTGGCATGTTAACTGATGTTGAATGGTTGTTAAATAGATTTGGCATGTTACGCTTTGCTCGAATGAGAGAACCAGCTTATAGGAACCTGACCTTGGAGGTGCTTAGCACTTTCGAAGTAGATTTGGCCACTAGGGATGGTTTGATTAGTTTTAACATTGATGAAGAGACCCATTCCCTGACTTTGGCAGAATTTGCTGAGATTTTTCAACTTTCTATTATAACTGACCGTAGGAAGAGAGAGGTGCCTAGTGATGATGACTAGAACCCCAAAGCCTTTTGGCAGTTCCTTACCACACGGCCTGACTATAGGCCCCGCGACTCAAAGTGCACTGTCATCCGCAATCCGACTTTTCGGGTTACTCAGCGGATTTTATCATATGGTATGTTTGGTCGAGGTGACAGTATGAATGTGGCTTCTAAAGCCGAATTTTATGTGTTGTGGGGGATGTACTATGCTCGCCCTGATGTTAATCCCGCTGCCCTTTTTGCTCTTCATTTAGCACGACATGCTAGCCTTGGGAAGGGGGATATTGTTATGGGGGGTTTGCTTACTGTGTTAGCGAGACATTTTGGTTGGGACCCTGTTCGCCATCAGAGAGATTTGGTTGGTGGACCTTTGCCTTTGGATGGCAAGACTTTTTGTTCTATGAAAATGTGTGCATTGGACGGGGCTTCTGTTTTGTGGCGGTACCCTAACAATGAATTGATGCGGCTTCCCCATGATAATGTGTCCATCCAACATGTCCCTAACATCCTCTTTCTACAACCTTTGAACCCGAACCAGCCTGCTTTTGCGGGTCCACTTGCCATCCGCGAGGATGAAGAGGGTGGTGAAAGTAATGACGATGAGCCGAACGATGAGGGAGTGAGTGAGCCTACCTTTGAAGAGCGGCTTAACGACCTCCAAGTTTATTGTTAGCATGAGTTTCAAGCCCTTCGGGACTCCAAGGGTAGGATTGAGCGTACCCAAGCTGAAATGCTTGCCTTAATGCGTTCCATACGTAATTGGCAGCTAAACCATACCTATGGTCCATCCCAGCCTCCTCCTCCTTGATTCATCTAAGTGGTTTCCTTCTCCATCCCTCCTTTGTTTCTAGTGTTATGTTTTACATTGCGGACAATGCTAGGTTCAAGCATGGGGGAGTTTTCTTATCCATCTTTGTGTAAATGTGTATTTTGAGTCTTTTTATTTTGATTTTTATTTGTTTTGAGTTTTTTTTTTTGTTTTGTTTTGATTTGGTTTGATTATCTTTGTTTTTCTAGTTTAGTTTCTTCTTTTTCTTTTTCTTAGTTTTAGTTTTATTTTTTTAGTTTCTTATTTTCTTTTTGAGTCTTGTAAAGTTTTTGAAAAAACAAAATGAAAATCTCAAAAAAATTAGAAAATCTGAAAAAAAATTAAAAAATAAATGTTTTGAGTAGGATTAGGCGAGGTAGTTTTCTTTTGACTTGATTTAATCTTGTATAGCCCGTTGGTGAAGGTCTGTGAATTGATACGAGTTGTGAAGCTAAATGATGTGAGAATTGTGCTAGGAAAATGAGATCGATTACCTTTGTCGCTATTTTAGGAGAGAATTGTGCATATGCATATCTTTTTAAACTGGGTATTGATTGTTAAGCGTTACCCGTGAGTCCACATAAGCCTAAAAGAAAAGACTAATCATTTTTATTGGTCTTATTTCCATGAGTGACTCACCATTGTGGCATCCTCCGTCATTTGCTTTGCATCTCCTTGAAATTGCCATGCTTTGTACTTTTGACAAGATGATAGAGGCATTAGGAATGAACCCGCATGCCTTGGCCACTTATTTATATCATAATATCCTTAGTTAGCCCCTTCTAGCCTTGACCATTTCTTTTCTTGATAACCCGCATTATAAGCCCTGGCCAATTACATAATTCTGATCTTTAAGTCATTGCTTGAAATGTTTTGAGTATGAAGTTGGGTTGGTTGTGGTTACTTTTGTGGTTTGGTTTGAGGTGGGGATTGGTTTGAATTGTAAATATTGGTTTGATTCCCCAATTGAGTTGATTGAGGTTGTTGTTATTTGGAACTTGCCTAGTGTTGTGTTTATATATGAGTGTGTTTTAATCAATGAAAAAAAAGAAAAAAAAAGAAAAAAACAAAAAAAACAAAAAAAACAGAAAAAAGTGAAAAAAATTCGGAAAATTCCGGAAAAATGAAAAAAAGAGAATAAAGGTGTTTAGCATTGTGTTTCTTTTGTTTTGAGGCAAGTTTCCAATTGATTGTGGGGTTGATTTATTGATTTGGATTGATTATAAGTGGTGAGAATGTGAGAAGGAATGTATATTGAATTGGTGCGGAATAGTTTCAAGCTTTGGCTTTTAGCTCCACATATCCCAAATATTTTCCACTTCTTACCCTTTAACCCTAGCCCCGTTACAACCCTTGAAAGTCCTCTTGATTGTCATTGTTGCATTGCATATTCGTGGTGGAGAGTTGAGATTCTTAGCAAGTACATGGTTGGTTGTTGCTTTGGTTAGAGTAATGAGAGAAACAACATCTTTATATGTTTAAATACATGAGCGGAGTGTTTACCATGTGAGGTTTGCTCTCAATCGTACCTAGTTCCATGCTTAACATGTTCATTCTTTTCTCATCGGTGAATAAGGGTGATTGGTTGAAAATGATGAGTGCCATTATTGTATGATTTGTCTTCATTTACTCGTGTAAATTGGCTTTGTCTTCATTCTTGGGCTGTACTATAGATTAGATTGGGTTGATTGAATGTTCTATCAATTCCATCCTTAGGAGTTGTAATTAAATAAATATTTTCGTTTTTATATTTACTTTATTTTGAGTCTTTTAATTTTTCTTTGAGTCTTTTTGTCCCGGTTTCTTTTATTTTATTTTATTTTCTTTCTTTGCCTTTTCTTTTGAGTCTTGACTTGCTTAGGGACAAGCAAGGGCTAAGCATGGGGGATTTTGATAAGTGCTTCTTGTATATATGAGAACTTGGTTGTTTTGATGAGAAATTGGGGATATTTGATGTGATTATATTGTTTTATGCCCAAATTTCCCATATTACGCTTGGTTTGGAGTTTGGTGAGTTTTGTAGAGAATTTGTGAAGAATCGATGTAAACCGAGCCAAAAATCAAGTGTAGATCCAAGTTGTGTGCATAAAGGACCAAGAAGTGTGAAGTTGGATCACCCAAGGCCCAAACAATGGCCCAAAGAGCTCCTAGGCCCGAGTCAGCAGTGACACGGGTGGTGCCAGAGGAGGCACGGGTAATGCCTATGACCAGAACATGAAGAAATTTGATGCAGTGAAGCGACACGGGTAGTGCCGAGGGGGGCACGGTCAGTGTCATTAGGGGCACGGTCCGTGTCACCCCTGGCGCGGTCCGTGTCTCTTGTGTCCTTCCATTTCCGGCGGTTACAAGTTGCTTTTTGCCTATATTATTGTGATTTCCGGCTGTTTATGGGGCAATCATCATTCTACCATCTCCCATTACATAACCTAACCCTAATCCATATCCTTCATCATCCATAGTCCATTCACCATTGAAGATTGAGAGAAAATTGAAGATCGAAGAGCAATTTGAACACACTTTGAAGTGGAGGAGTAAAAGTCCTCCATTGTTGATTCCTAGCAAGATTGTTCTTCCCTTTGGTTTATTTCTCATTCTCTCATAGATTTTTATATGCTTTCTAGAATAGATTTCAATTGCTTTGTAGTTGCAAACATGAGTAGTTAGTAGTTCTTTTTAGTTTGGGGGATGAACCTTTGAAGTTGTTTGATGAATTAACTTTGTTGGATTGAATAGTCATGAATTTAGTTTGTTTCAATCTATTTGACCTTTGAATTGAATTGTTATTGCTTTTGCTTGGTCACCAATTGCAAGTAAATAGGTTGTTGAACGAAGCACCGAAAGGAGAAATTTGATATCCCGAAAACCTAGGTTAAACGAATTGAAAATTATCTAGACATAGAAGTTTTTAATTAGGGTTCTTGTGATGATTAGATTTATAACCTTGATTAAATCAAAATAACAACGAAAGTAGGTGATTGGTTTGTCTTGGCAATTCGCTCTAGTGACAAAATCTCATTGCGAAGTATTCTATGCAATTATCGAACCTTGATTGTGCAAACTATTGAAATGAGTGTTCAATCCATATCGTTGATTCGTTACTTGACTTAGGTTTTATCCCCTGAACGCCTTTTTCTTATTGATAAATCTAAGTAAATTGTGTGCATATTTGTTTGTTAGTCTTTAGTAGTGAATAGAAATAGAATTAGTTATTTCAAACGGAAAAACCCCGATCGACTTAGCAATCAACTAGGAGGCTAGTTCAGTGCGTTGAAAGGAAAAGTCCCTGTGGGAACGACCTTGTTCATGCTACAATTTCACCCGTGCACTTGCGACCTATCACCGGCAAACGAAGTTGTTGTGCCCAGTTACAAACGTCTGTACACGTGAGATGCCCTCAAAGATGCCCTCATGTTAAAATTTTGTCTTTTGGAGATGTCGTATGTTTCAACACCAACCCATAAGCGTTGCAGCTCGTCCACCAAGGGTTGGAGGAAGACATCAATTTTATTTTCGGGGTTCTTGAGACCTGGAATAATACACGTGAGAAACATGTACGGTGTTGTCATGCACAATTCAGGTGGCAAGTTGTAAGGAGTAACTACAACCGGCCATATCGAATAAGACCTCCCTGTCATGTTGAACGGGCTAAACCCATCCGCACACAAGCCCAGCCTTACATTTCGCGATTCCACCGCGAAGTCTGGATGCACGATGTCGAACATTTTCCATGAGGCGCTGTCCGACGGATGGCAAAGTATACCTTCCTCGCGCTTGTTCTCCGCGTGCCATCTCATATGCCCGACCGTATTCTTCGAGGCATACAGACGCTGCAACCTCGGCGTCAAGGGAAAGTAAAATATTTTCTTGTACGGGACGCCTTTCTTTGTCGTGGTTGACGATTTCTGTGGCTTATACCTAGGATGGCCACAAAATTTATATTCAGTGTGATGTGCATCGTCCTTATAGTAGATCATGCATCCACTAAGGCAACAATCAAATGGTTAATAGCCCATCCCCAACTTCTTAACCTTCTTTTTTCAACTCATCGTAGTTTCTAGGCACTAGGTTCGGCTGGGGACAGCTCTCGCTCATCAGTTCCATGATATCGTTCATTGCCTGCTCCGACAAATTGTGCTTCGACTTCTGACTTATCAGCCTCACGGCAGTGGACAACTCAGTATGGGTCGCACACCCTTCCCACAGGCGTTGTTGAGCAGATTGAAGCATATCATAAAATTGTTGAGCTCCTGCATTAGGCGCCTCATTCGCCATGATGAAATCATTCATCATCTCTTCCATTCTTTCGATGAACGGTGGCTGATTCGGTTCCTCGTTTGTCGGAGGACTACCTGCAGACGGTTCCCAATCACCTTCCACATCGTCACCACTGTCATCCTCATCATCAAAGTCACCCCATTCTTCACCATGGCTCGTCCAACACCAATATTGTTACATAAACCCTTGCCTATACAAATGTTCTTTAACTTCTTCAGGACTAAATCTGCTCTTATTCTTGCACTTCACACAATGACACCGATACTTTCCAGTCCTCGGATACTCATACGAATTACTCTTTGCAAATTGATCAAACATAGCTACCCCAGCAACCCATTCAGCCCTGATAACCCTCCTACCAGTTCAAACCTCTCGTACATCCAACGGCGATGTGGGGGTCCGTCCATAATGTACGTGAATCTATTATTCAAGCCCACCATGACTTTAATTAATAATAAACATCTATCCGTCTCAGTACTAAAAAAAAGTAATGAAAATAAATTATTCAGTTTGTATCTAAATTCACAATTATAATCGTATACGCTATAACAACCTAAATCATCCAAACTCAACCTCATTTTATGACAACAACAAGTAAGCTATGTCACCAGGCAAGAGGATCATGTTATTATCCAAGGAGAGTGTGTTTGTTAACTGTTAATCTATGGCTGAAAAAGACTTTCATGAGTCGTACCGACTCTCCTTTATTCGTCTGGTTCTCAAAAAGCAGCGCAATCTTCCTAAGTGAACTTGCACGAGGTCTATACAGTGCTCTGGGAGTTAGAAGCGTCTCAGATTCGATATAATGGAGTGTTTCTATTGCGCAGCCTGAGGGGTAGCAAGACAAGGTGGGTTTGAAAGAGAAGCTTATAGTAAAGGGTCTAATAGAAATGGTGTTGGATTTCTATATATTAGACCCTTTACTACAAACTTCTCTTTCAAACCCACCTTGTCTTGCTACCCCTCAAGCTGCGCAATAGAAACACTCCATTGTATCGAATTTGAGACGCTTCTAACCCCCAGAGCACTGTATAGACCTCGTGCAAGTTCACTTAGGAAAATTGCGCTGCTTTTTGGGAGCCAGACGAATAAAGGAGAGTCAACACGCCTCATGCAAGTATGCAAGTCCCTTTCAGCCATAGATTATCTGATCACAACACACACACTCGTTGGACACTAACAGGATCCAAACTCAACCTCTTTTTATGACATATATATATATATATATATATATATATATATATATATATATATATATATATATATATATATATATCCTCATTAAGGTACCATAAATATAAATTTTCCTACTTACTACTCTAAATTACCATCATAAATAAATTATTCACTAATTATGTAGCTACAAGTTGTTGAGTACTTACGTAAGTAAATATGGATGTACGTGACATAATTATTTACATAATTTATGTCTTCATTTGGAGTTATGAGTAATTAAGTTAGCACTTAGGTTGGATTAGCAGCAAATTTCCGCGCGCAATCAACTTTAAAGGCTAACTCACTTACTAATAACAACCAAAACCATCCAAACTCAACCTCCTTTTATGACAACTAATACTTATAAACTACTCGGAATAGTACCGACTTAATCCTAAACAAACTACAATGAATTTCATGGAATATGTACTTGGTCACATTACCCTATAACCATAAATCCTAACCAATACTAATTACCATAACCCTAAACAAACTATTCATAATTAATTACGTCAACGTACGTTACGTACACTAAACTATTTTTTTTAATAATAGTTTATATATAATAATTTTCTTAATATTATTAACTTATTTACTAAACAAATAAAATTATAAATTCAACCAAAATTGAATAATAGTTTATATACAAACTAAATATGTATTCCTAGCTAATTGTATATTGCTAGCTAATTAAATAGTTTTATACTCAATCGAAACTTATTATAATTTCCAACAAATTTATTAAGCCATAGTAATTTTTTATTCATGAATTTAATAACTAAACAAATTAAATTGTAAAATCAAATTAAACCTACAAATTAAACTAAATATATTCATAATTGAAAATATAATACGTACACATGTTATTAACTAATTAATTAAATCGATAATACAATTCCTAAAAATTCATCTTAAAATATAATATTTTTATACTCAATCGAAACTCATTATAATTTCCAACAAATGTATTAAGCCATTTAAATTAACATACAAAATTCGTATTACATATTAATATTTATCATAATGCTCAACTTAAACAAATTTTACATGGATTATTACATATATTTTTTTTGCAAAGTAAATATAATTATTCATATTTAAATTTACCACAAAACATAAAAATATTCAATATTTTGCTCAACCGATATAAACATAATTATATTTCTCAACATTAAAAACTATAACTAAAACTAAATCGAAAACTAAAACCTAAACTAAAATTAACATATATGCAATTAATTAAACTAATATAAAACATACAAACAATATTTAAATTCAATAATTCCACATTACAAACCCTATTTTCACACTTAAAATTCAAATTCAACATCCAAAACATATTACAATTCATAAAATTAACGAAAACAACTCAATTTTTCGACTTATATCCACTCAACTTAAATTAAACTCAACAAAAACAAAACAAACATACAAAAATTCAAATTATTCTGTTTTTATCATATTTAATCTATTATTTAATCACTTTTCATAATATTAATCATAATATAACAGATCTGAAACAAAAGCCCCTTCTTCAATCTCTCTCTCGCTTCTTCTTCCTCTTCGTCGGCGAAAATGGCAGATATGGTAACCCTATTTTTTTTGCCCTTTTAACAATATTATGCGTCTGTTTCCAAGGCCAGACAGACACTTATTTCCACGCGCATGGCAGCCAAGACTGACAGACGACAGAGGCTGTTTTTTTTATAATTGAAATGCAAATCGGCGTCTGTTCCCCATAAAACAGACGCCGATTTGTAATATATCTTTTTTTTAATTTCATTTTCATTTGTTTAGCGTCTGATGTTTAAAGAGATGCCAATTTTCAGACGTTTATTGGTATGTATTCTACTAGTGGTTGTTTTTAATTTTTAATTCATATTTGATGCTTAATTAATTTTTATTTGAATTTTTATGAATTTATTTTTTTAATTTTCTCATATGGTAATTGATTTTCTAGAAGTAAATGTGTGTCAATTATGACCTTCCATTCATTTCAATTTATTAAAAAATTCATAAATTAATAAAAAGGGTATTTTAGCCAATGTGTATTTATTCTCAATCCTATTCTCAATTTGAACTACCACATAACAAATAAGAAGGTTGATAATTCATAAAAACATTTTAATTCCCAATCCCCTTATGGATTCTCATTCACAATCCCATTATAAATTCTCATTCTCATTCCCATTCCCATAGCATACTAAACGAGAGCCCTAAAGAATAATCGAAGGTTGCAGAAAATATGGTTGGTAAATTTAGATTAATGAATGAAAAGTATAATATAGAGATATAAATGATGATGACGGCAAGGGCTTTATATCCCTTTCTTTCTATAGGGTTCAAATCTTGAGAGAACATTCTCCTTTATCAGTTTAAAGACTGTTGTGGGTAGGAGTGGGCATAACTTTGAATATTGGCAGTCGCTGTTCCTCATTGGGTTTGTCCAATAAATTGCACGACTTACCTATTAGAAAAGAAAATATAGAAATATAAATAGTAAATTATTGAAGCGACAAATACATTGTAAATAAAAAATAAAAAAATAGTATTAAGGAAAAAAATGGTTAAGCTTTCTTAAATGATTACAAATTTTATGTGTACCTTTTGAGACCATCGTCTTCCTCAAAAAATAAATAAACAAACAACTAACGAAACCATCGTCACCCTCATAGTCCATTACTGAAGGATACCATGGTGGGTGATAGAGGCTTGTGTTGAGGAACTTGATGATGATGGTGATGAATGTAGCAATCAAACCCTAGGAATGAAGCGTCCCCAATAGATATGAACTTGAGGTAAAGGATAACCACCACCCAAGAACTATCAAACCCACCAAGAATTAGTGAAGATTGCAACCACCATAATTTTATAAAGGATTTGACTTGAATACCTCCACAATTGGATTGATGCTAAAGTAAGGAAGACTTGAAGTAGAGAGTGTTTTGAGAGAAAATCTCAGCTTGTGTATTGAATAAGCATTGAATGCCTCTTCTTAACCATTAATGTAAATGGTTAACTACAATGAGTAGGATGAGGGGAGCTAAGGGTCAAATGACAAAAGACCCAAGCTAAATACATAAAAGGACCTCCTAGAGAGGCTTTACAATTCATTAAGGGAGAGGCAAAAGGGGGAATACATAAATGAGGAGTAAACAAAAGAGGGAAAAACAAGCAGAAAAACCCAACAGTGTCGGGTCATCCTTCTTAGGAACCAAAACAACGGGCATAGAACACATACTCATGCTCTCCCAAACGAAGCCCATAAAAATGAGTTCGTAAACTTGTCATTGAAGCTCCTTGGTCTCTTGCGGGTTGCATCGATAGATCGCCTTGTTGGGAAGAGGAGCCCCGGGCATGAGATCAATTTGGTGTTCGATATCGTGCATGAGAGGGAGGCCCGATGGTAAATCTATAAGAAAGACGTCGTAGAACTTGGTAATGAGGGGAGCAACGAGAGGGTGTGGGGTATCTTTTTCTCACATTTCTTTGCTTCTAAGAGGAGTAAGGCAACAACCCCTTGCTTAGGGCCCTCTTTGCCCGTGTTTCACTCATGTTTGGGTTTCTCACTTCCCACCTTGGGTTTTAGAGATATTGTTTCATGTGGACCTAAATAAATTAGTGTAACCCTCTCGTTTCCATGGGCGAAAGTGTAGGTGTTTTTCAACCCATCATGCAAAGGGCACTTGTCGAATTTCCAAGGTCGTCCAAAAAGGATATGGCAAGCACTCATCGGAACCACATCACAAACAATAGAATCATTGTAAGTTGGACCAAAAGACAAATTAACAGAAACTTGCTTCGTTGCCTTAATGTCGCCTTGGTCATTGAACCATTTGAGGGAGTGTAGCTTGGAGTGTGGCAACAAAGGTAGGCCAAGCTTCTCAACCATGATAGTTGAGGCGACATTGGTGTAACTTCCCCAGTCAATGATGACATTGCACACCTTTCCCCCAACGAAGCACCGTGATTGGAAAATCATCTCTCGTTGAGCCTTGTCAAGAGGGGATTCATGAGCTTGTAATACCCTCCTCAAGACAAGGGCATTGCCTTTTACGGGTTGTACAAGCTTAACGTCATCAACATCGGACTCAACCTAATCCTGAACGATCGCTTCGGATTCCTCTTGTGCCGTTTTGAGCTCCTCATCGATTTCTTAGACCTCTTGAAGGGTCAAGGCCCTCCGATTAGGACAATCCACTAGGAAGTGATCATACCCTTCGCACTTGAAGCATTTCTTGCCCTCCATCCTCCGGGGAAGGGCCGTAGAAGAGGGTATGGCGATTCCCTTTCCTTTGCCAATTCTAGTGGGAGGTGTGAACTTGGGAACTTCACTTGGTCTCGGAGTGTTGGGGTAGAAGGTCTGGTTAGGAGGCGGAAAGAAGGGTCGATTCAAAGGCTTAGTGGCGAGAACCAAACTACAAAGCTCGTCTAAAGAGTGGTCGAGTTGGGTTTAAGTCTTGTCAGCAATAGCGGGGTCTAGTGTACAACGGGTTGAGATACCCAGTTTTTGTCGTTCTCTATCAGGGAGTTGGGGTTTTTAAACCTAAAAGCCTTTTCCGAATTATCACCTACTAAGCCTAAAGGTTATTAACATTTAAGAGGTTTTGCAAGCAAATAAAGAACAATGATCAAAGGCAATGACTTTCGCAACTAGGAAGTAAGAAGACGGGGGAAACCACAAGGGAATCCTGCTAGGATATGGCTATCGGCCCCCCTCTTTCAAGGGTAGTTCGGATTAACTACCTCAAAGCCTACCACGAACTTGAACGGTTAATTTAGCAGGGTTCCCTAGTTAGCCCCATCCTCACTTTCATGAGCGAGTGACTAACTATCGCTTCCTTAGCCTTCCATTGACAAGCGATTAGTGCATTAAAGAGCTTTCAGTTCCTAATGCACCCCACTTGAAGGAAGGACTAAGGTGGGAATTAGATTTCCTTCCTAATTACTCCCTTATTAGCTAACCCATCCCTAATCACCCATCGATAACCTTAATCACCCCCTAACCCAAAAGAATCCGAGCCACTAATCATATAAGGCAACACACTTAACCTAATAAAAACCCTAAACCTAATCACATAACCCTAGACTAACCATAAACCCTAAACTGACTTAAACAAGACCTAAAACTAACCCTAAAAACCTAACCCTAAAACTTACCAAAAGCCTAATAACCCTAACCAACCCTAGACATAGAAGACAGAAACCTAACTAAACCCTAATAACCCAACTGAACCTAACCAGAACCCCAAAATTCTAATAAAACCCAATCTAACAAAACCTTAATGATCCTAAAGACGACCTTACCCAAAACCCTAACAGAGACACATAATCTGACCCAAGAAAGAAGACAATAGAAGACAAAGAAAAGACTACCCTATTGCCTATTGAATAATGACCGAGGAAAACCAAAAAGAAATGAAAAGATAACTAATCATAAAGTCTACTGCCACTGCCTGAAGCAAGGTAAGAAAAGGAAATGGAAAGAAAACAGAAGGAGGAGCAGGACAAGAAGACCGACTCAGGGGAAGAAAACAGAGTAAAACGAGACTGAGAATAGCAAAACGATAACAAATTCACAGACCATCTCAAAAACTAAACAAAATTAAACCAATACCCAAATTCAAACCCGAAATAGAATCCATCAGCATACAATATTTCAAGATATACTCCAATGCACGAATAATCTTCAAGCATCAAATTATCCGAGACAAAAACCAAATACAAAATCCATCAACATTCCCAGATTCGAAACCCAATTCATTCACAAACAAACCTATGAAATCAATTAATAACCATGAAAACCGAGGTTCACACTTGATTCAAAACATGAATAAACCTAAATCTAAAATCTAACCAAAACACTAACCCTAAGGATGGAGGCCGAAACCAACCATGAAAGCTTCAAATCGGCTCTTCTTCTCCCTTTTATAGTCGAAATCGAGCCTTATCTTCAAGTCCGAGTCGTCGTTTCATCTTTGATCTGGAATGCGATGATGTGATACAGATTTAGTTGTTATTGCTTTAGAATTGGAGTCATGTGTCTAACATATGACATTTAAATACATTGTTAGGTAGGTTGTCAATTTGTTAGGAAGTTAAGCCATCTCATTGATGGCCTGCCAGAGAGTTAGAAGAGTTATGTTGTATATAAATCAATTAGCAGCTTGTAATTCAAGGTATTCTGAAATCAATTGAAAGACTCTGTTTCTCTCTCCACTCTAAGATTCTCTCTTAAAATCTCTGTTTTTCTTTCTCTTTGAGAGTTTCTCTCTAGGGGAACCTATCATTTTGGTATCAGAGCCGGCTGTCCTTGGCCAGTTCTTGAATTGGATTCTGAGCTTTCTTTAGCTTGGTTAATCTGATTCGCAAGTGCTCATGAAATTGACTTATGATTATCAATCACGATTCGACTTCGCAAAGCTTGGTCGTACTAAGAAAATCTCATCATCATGCCTCGAATTGATGACGTCCAACAAGAAATGCAAGAAGCTTTGGAAAAAGTACAATCTAAGTTCACCGGGGATCTTGGCCAGATTCGTGAAGATCAAGAAAGAGTGGTTGCCAAGCTTAGAAATCATCAAGATCAGATAGCTACAGAACTTAGAGGTCTCATGACTGGGTTGAGTGTCCAGATTATGCAGATGAGTAATCAAACTACTGAAAACACCCTCAATCATGGTAATGCCCTTTCTCGATTATCTAAGGTTGAGTTTCCAAAATTTGATGGTAGTGATGTGAATGGGTTGGTATACAAGTGTGAGAAATTCTTTACGATAGATAATGTGAATGAGTATATGAAAGTTAAGATTGCCTCCATTCATTTACATGGGAAAGCATTAATGTGGCATCAATCATATATGAAATCACGTCCTGTGAATATATGGCCGAGTTTGGAAGTGTATAAGGATGCGGTGACTCAAAGATTTGGATTAGGGTCCTTTGAAGATCTATTATGTGAAATTATGAAACTTAAACAGAAGGGTCCGGTTGAATTCTATTGAGAAACCTTTGAGTCCTTGGTAAATAGAATTGATTTATCTGAAAAACAAGCTCTCAGTTGTTTCTTGAGTGGGTTGGGGGAAGAACTACAGTTAGCTGTCAAAATGTTCAAACCACAAACATTACATGAGGCTTTTGGCCTAACCAAGCTTCAGGAGCATACTTTAGCGGCCATAGCTTGAAAGAAACCCATTCTTGAAAAGTCGACTTACAACAACAGGAACTCCTAATTTTCAGCCCCTAATTTCCAAAATGAATTCGGGTATGTTACCTCGGGTCATAGAGTTTCGAGTAGATCATATTCTACACAAGGTTATGCTCCTAGAGGGTCAGCTGCATCTTCTTCCGGATCAGTTAACTCAAAATCTAGGAGATTAACCCCTAACGAAATTGAAGAAAAGAGGCTGAAGAATTTTATTTTTTTTTTTGTGATGAAATTTTTTTTTCCAGGGCATAAATGTTCCACTCAAATGTATGCCTTAGAAGTTGTGGAATTAGATGACAATGAGTCCACGGAGCCATTGGAAGTATGTGTCTATAGTGGGGAATTGGGGGGTGAGCAGTACAATGAAGAAACACCTCAAATTTCCTTGGAAGCTATAAGCAGAGAAAGTTTAGTGCAGACTATGAGAGTGACAGGCAGGGCGGGCTATTACGCTTTACATATTTTGGTGGATTCGAGAAGTACACATAATTTTTTGGACAGTGAGGCTGTTAGACATGTCTCTGGTGAGGTGAGAAGAATTCCCTCTATAGTTGTAGCTGTGGCTAATGGTGAGAAATTACAATGTAGTCAGATGGTTAAGGATTTTACTTGGCCTTTCATGGGGACAAGTTATACGGGAGATGTGTATTTGGTTCCTTTGGAAAGTTGTGACATGGTCTTGGGAGTTCAGTGGTTGTCTACTTTGGGTCCTATATTGTGGGATTTTAAGGAACATAGGATGGAGTTCAATTATCAAGGCAGGAAACAAGTTCTTAGGGGTGCTAGAAAGCCGAGGGTGGAATGGATGTGCGAAAGATTGGAGAAAAGCATATGTAATTCTGTCCAGTTGTTTGCTATATGAATTGAAGCTTGTGAGAATGTAGGTGAAGAGCAGAAGTTCAATGAAACAAGAAAAACAAGGGGGAGCAGTGAGGTAGGAGATAGACCATTGCATAAGTTGCTGGAAGATTATGAGGACCTGTTTGAGGAACCCAAGGCTTTACCTCCTCACAGATCTCATGACCACAAGATAGTTCTCAAGCAGGGTTCTAACACGGTCAGTGTTCGACCTTATCGATACCCGGGATTACAGAAAAATGTTATTGAAAAGATAGTGAAGGAGATGCTTGATGCCGATGTTATTTGTCCCTCTAACAACCCATATTCCTCTCCTATTGTTTTGGTAAAAAAGAAAGATGGAACATGGAGATTGTGTGTGATTACAGACAACTCAACAAGCAAACCATTTTAAACAAATTTCCTATTCCAGTAGTGGAGGAATTGCTTGATGAGTTGCATGGACCTTGGTATTTTTCCAAGCTGGATCTGAGAGCTGGTTACTGGCAAATAAGAATGGACTCGGCAGATATTGAGAAGACAACTTTTAGGACCCATGAGGGCCACTATGAATTTTTGGTTATGCCCTTTGGGCTAACCAATGCTCTGGCCACCTTTCAAGCATTGATGAACGACATATTCAAGCCCTATCTCAGGAAATTTATTTTGGTCTTCTTCGATGATATTCTTATCTACAGTCCCACACACGTGCAACATTTACAGCATCTGAAAATGGCTCTAGAAATTTTAAGGAATCACGCGTTATTTGTCAAGAAAAGCAAGTGTACTTTCACTGAGGTCCAAATTGAATATTTGGGACACTTGACTTTCCGGAAAGGAGTAGCAACGGATCCAAAGAAAATTGAGGAAATGGAGAATTGGCCAACCCCGATGAATGTGAAACAATGAAGAGGATTTTTGGGTTTAACCGGGTACTATAGGAGATTCATCATAAATTATGGAGTAATCAGCAAGCCATTGATAGCTCTATTGAAGAAAAATGTTTTTTGTTGGTAAGAGAAGGCTCAAGCAGCTTTTCAACAATTAAAACAGGCCATGATTTCAGCTCCTGTCTTGGCTTTACCGGATTTCACAAAAGAATTTTTGTTGAGACAGATGCTTCAGGAACGGGAATAGGAGCAGTCTTGATGCAAGATTATCACCCCATTGCATTTTTCAGCAAGGCTTTATCTCCACAACATCAAGCACTGTCTACATATGAGAAAGAGTTTATTACCCTTGTATTGGCAATAGAAAAATGGAGGTTGTACTTACTGGGCCGACATTTTCTTGTGAGGACTGAACACTTCAGCCTTAAATACCTCCTGGAACAAAAGATAACCACTCCTTTTCAAAGTAAGTGGTTGCAAAAATTATTGGGATACGATTATGAGATATTATATAGGAGTGGGAAGCAGAACATAGCAGCTAACAGTTTATCTAGGCTTCCAGCTTCTGAATTGATGCACACAACTATTAGCAGTATTCAGAGTGAGTTAATGGGGAAGGTTAAACTTTTGTGGGAATTAGATGAGAAGCTGCAACCGATACTACAACAGCTAAGGGAAGGGCAACCTTATGAAAAATATACTCTGGTTCAGGATATCTTATACAGAGATGGTAGGATTCCAGTGGGTCACGACCCTCAATTATATCAACAAATCATACATGCTTTTCATGGCTCAGCTTTTGGAGGTCATTTAGGGGTTGCTGTGACTACAAAGAGGGTTAATTCCCTTTTTACATAAAATTCTCTTGCAAAGGATGTCAGGAATTATATTCGGCAATGCGTGGTGTGTCAATGGTACAAGGCTCATCTATCTCGACCAGGAGGATTATTACAACCTTTACCCATTCCAGGAATAATGTGGACTGATATAAGCATGGATTTTATTGAGGGTCTTCCCAAGTCTCGAGGCAAGGATGTCATCTTAGTAGTGGTGGATAGGCTGAGTAAGTACTCTCATTTCCTAGAACTTTCTCATCCTTACACTGCTTTGTCAGTAACCTCAACTCTTCTTTGAGAATATATTCAAATTACATGGGTTGCCTAAATCCATTGTAAGTGATCGAGATCGTGTCCTTATGAGCAAATTTCGGCAAGAATTGTTTAGATTGCAAAGGGTAGATCTGCATATGTCTTCTACTTATCACCTTCAAAGTGATGGCCAAACAGAGGTGGTCAATAGGTGTTTTGAAGGTTATCTCAGGTGTATGACCAGAGAATGACCTTATGAATGGGTCTTATGGTTGCCCTTGACTGAATGGTGATACAACACCAATTGGCACACTACCACTAATGTAACCCCTATGAGGTGGTGTATGGTCAGCCACCATCCTTGCACATTCCTTATATCTCTGGTGACACCAGTGTAGAAGCAGTGGATCGAAGTCTCAAGGCATGGGAAGAATGCATTCAGATGTTGAAATATCACTTGGAGCGAGCTCAACAACGAATGAAGTTTCAAGCAGATAAACATAGGGTTGATCGGGAGTTGGAAGTTGGGGATCGGTCCTATGTTAAGCTTCAACCCTACAGACAACGTTCTGTGGCCTTGAGGACTAATCATAAGCTTAGTCCAAGGTTCTTTGGGCCTTTTCAGGTTTTGTAGAAGGTGGGTAAGGTAGCTTACAAGCTGAAGTTACCTGATTCAGCAAAGATGCATCCGACTTTTCATGTATCATTGCTCACAAAACATGTGGGAAGCAGTGTTCCTTGTCCACTCATGCTAGATGTAGATGATTTGGGTTGTTTGAGGGCTGAACCAGTTGCCATCTTGGACAGGAAATTGGGAAAAAGAGGGAACAAGGTTTTGGTGTATCTGCTTATTCAATGGTCAAGTGGGTATGGGGATGATGCTACATGGGAGCTGTATTCTGACATTGAGAAGAAATTTCCTTATTTTAATCTGGAAGCTTGAGGACAAGCTTCTTTGAATGGGGGGAGCAATGATACAGATTTAGTTCTTATTGTTTTAGAATTGAAGTCACGTGTCTAGCATATGACATTTAAATACATTGCTAGGTGGGTTATCAATTTGTTAAGCAGTTCGGCCATCTCATTGATGACCTGGAAGAGAGTTAGAAGAGTCGTGTTGTATATAAATCAATTAGTAGCTTGTGATTCAAGGTATTCTGAAATCAATTGAAAGACTCTGTGTCTCTCTCTACTCTAAGATTCTCTGTCTAAATCTTTGTTTTCTTTCTCTTCGAGAGTTGCTCTCCAGGGGAACCTATCATGATGGTGGATGCATAATCGAATCTTCTCCTTTGTACTTCTTCTGTTATTTCTTCAACGAATCTGCAAAAGGAGAGGAGAAAATGAGTGAGAGATTGAGAAATCATCAGATTTTGAGATAAGAGAAGAGAAGAAGAAAGAGATGAGAACAAGAAGAGAAACGGAAGAGATGAAGAGAGAAGGAGATGGAGAATGGTGATGAGGTAGGGTGTGCTTCGGCTTTGTTTGTCTACACAGAAGAAGAAGAAGAAGAAGAAGAAGAAGAAGAAGAAGAAGAAGAAGAAGAAGAAGAAGAAGAAGAAGAAGAAGAAGAAGAAGAAGAAGAAACTGAGAGGAGATGGGGAAAGGGACAAAGGAGAGTGAAAGAAGGGGGGAAATAATATGAGAGTTATTAGGGAAATTAGTTTTTGGGAAGGAATTGTTTTCCGTTGAGGGAAAGGAGAGAAATGGGTAAGGGTTTGTTTACTGAGTCAGGGTTAACGGGTATTAGGAGCTAGGTTGGTCAATTGGGCCGAGTAGAAGGAAAGAAGAGGGGGAATTTCGGTTGGGTAGAATAATTTAGGATTAGAAGGTTTTATTTTTTATTCTAACTTTTTATATTTTTGATTCATTTTTAGCAATAATAAAAACTAAAATAATAAAATGACATAAAATCTAATTAAATTACAAAATGATCAAAATCATAATAAAAATCATATTTTAATTATTAAAAGCAAGCAAAAAGTCATAGAATAAAGGGGAAAAATCATGCAAAATATGGATTAAACACCCCCCCCCCCCCCCCCCCCCCCCCCCCGCCCCCAAACACTTAGACTTTTATTGGTCCCGAGCAAAATAGAACAAAACAACTACCTAAACTACTACTCCACTTTTGTGGGAGGAAACATGTGCATTTAACGTATGCACCAAGCCCTCTAAACCCCCCGGTAGCCTGGGTGGACGAGGTGGGTCTCGTGAGGTTTTGGAGCGACTATACCCACAAAAGCCATGAAAAGACAAGGGAAAAAGAGAAGTGAAAAACAAAAACTAAAATCAAAAGGAGAAGAAAATGCTCAAGAACATAATCAAGTATTCAATCACTTAAATGATAATGTCAACTAATCAAAAGAAGCAAATATATCCACATTAAGGACACTTAAACCAGAATGTTGTCAATCTTTAAGGTTTTCAACCTCCAAACACTTCATACTAAACAATAACCATGTGCACAAGTGCCAGTGTACCCTATTTGATCACCATCAAATCTTAACAAAATCCTATATTCGAGCTCGTTTAAAAGCTAAAGATAGCGACAGATAAACAAAATCAAAATCTTCTTTCTTTTCTTTTTTTCTTTTTTTCTTTTTTTCTCTTTTTTCCTTTTTTTTCTTTTTCTCTTTTTCTTTTTTTCCCCTTTGTTGGCATGGTTCGAGATTACATCGCAGCCTGTGAGGAGCTACTCTCCCAGTGTGGTTTTGCTACATACATACAATTGTACTTAAGGGGCGAGGGTCGCTATCACCCACGCTAAACCACATTGGTAAACCAACCTTTTCACTTCTTTTTCGATTTTTATAGGTTTTAGGTCAGTTTTTTCGGGAATTTAAACGACCCTCCGAAGAGGGGCTACCCTCCCAACTCGGGTTGCTCCATACGTAACAAGGTACTTAAGGGGTGTGAGCTCCGCCCACTCACACCAACCCTTGTTAGTTTCGCCGACTTTTATTAATTCACTTTTTCACGAGCACGAGCATCAGAAAGCTAAGAATCACAATCTCAAAGAGGGTGTGAATGAAGGTGAGGTATTTGTTTTTGCAATTAGCGAAAAGAGTCTAAATGAGATAAGTCATGACAACATCCTAGATTAAGGCCTACCATGCTCATATCGGCCGCTTTTAATTAATCAACTAAGCCATTAAGCAATTAACCACAAGATAATGAACAAGAGCAAATTCTAAAAACAAAACTCTTTTGGGTTTTTCACAATTTTTTCCCCATTTTCTCTTTCATTTTTCACCACATTTTTCGATTTTTTTCAAATTATACCACTTTTTTTCACTTTCTTTCCATGAACTTTCCTAAGAAAGAAAAACAACTAAAAATGCTAGGTGAGTTACCCAAATCACAAAGATCTCCCCCCCCCCCACACACACTCTTAAAACTCCACAATGTCCTCATTGTGGGATAGGCTGTCTCATGAAGGGTAGTAAACTAGAACATGCATATGTACAACACTTAAAACATAGAAAGGGAGGCAACCCGAGCCCATACAGGTCCAATAGCAAGGAAATCCCAACACAAAGCATAATGAGGGGCGCGCCACCAAAAGGGAAAAATAAGATGCAAAAAGAAAACGACTATACAAGCAAAAACAACGAAATATTTACAAAAATGAAGAAGGGTGGAATGGGGTTACCATAAGCTCTTCAATAAACAATAAAAGCAATTGGTTAACCTCGATCACACTGGAGCATCGGCCGCTCCTTATTCTTCAAGACCTGGGCCTTCAATATCGGAAGAAGTCAACGTCCGTAGTAAAAGGTTATGCATCCTTGAATGCATCTCAAAATGGTGGATGTATGAGAACACATAAATCAATAAGTCAGTGTAAGAAAGGGTTCTCAACATCCTATCAAATGCCTTAGAAAAATCACTAAAATGATGACATAAGTGAATAAACGTGATTTTTCTAGGTGAGTCCTCTAGGTAAACAAAAAGGGTCAAGGAGGGGATCATACCCTCTAAGGGGACCTAGGGACTCAAGGCATGCATAGTTGGGTGAGGAAGTGATAAGCAATGAATGGAAAGGGATTACATGGTCAGGAGAGGAGGATACATCATCACATTCAAAGCACATAGGAGAGTCATCAACCTCCTCAACCATATCATCACAAACAGGTCCCAACCCAATATTATCATCTAATTCATCAACATCATCACATATGTGCAAAGAAAAAGTAGGATTGTACCACATGAAAACACTTCTAACATCACATGAAGTTGCATCATCATCATCAACAACAACAATCTCAAACTCATCACATGAGGAATCTAAACATGAAGAAAGGGTTAGATTGATAACAATAAAGATGCATCATCTTGAACATCAAAGGTGAAAGTGCAACACTCGGGTTCATAATCAATAACAAATTATTCATATTCACACATATATGCATCATGAGGAATAGTTTCTATATAGAGAGAATGTGGCACACAAGTCAAAGATGAAGAAAGAGAGTCATTATCACCATTTTTCCAATCACGCAAAGGCGAATCAACATGAATAGTAGGGGATAATGGGGAAAAAGACTCAATTCTGCTTGAAGCATATTCCTCGGGAGAGAAAGGTCTTAACATGCGTCCCCACTCTGGCCATTTTTTACAAACTATAGAAACTATCCAATCAAGCTTTTCTTTTAGCTCCTATTCTCTCTATCTTGTTGTTGCTCATAGTACATGTCATTTTCAATGTAAGTAGGGTGAACAACATAAGAGTCGGAAGCATGAATAGATGATTCAAATTGGTCACAAGGGGAGGAGACATGCATAGGAATAGAAGTAGGAGAGGAAGGAGTACTCACATATGAATCTTCATAGCATTCTTCCATTGATTGATCCGCAAATTGAGATTGAGACTGAGTATGCAAATCATCACAAGGCGAAGGGGGACAAAAATTATACATGCATCATATTTAGATATAGCATATTCTGCGCATGGATTATCAAAATAATAACCCGAAGAATGACAACTCTCCATAAATCTATGAATATCCATAGTCAACCAATTAAGCAATCTCCAAGCCTCAAAACTATTTTCAATATTAAAATTATAATAATTAAGCAAATTTTGAGTCTCGAAATTCACAGCCTCATTAATGACAACCAACACACTTCCCGATAAGTAAAGTTATATCCATGAGGAACCCAATAAGCAAGATAGTCATCTAATATATCAAGGTAATTACAAAACAATTCTTCTTCATCTTAAGGGAAGTCAAAACATGCCATTTCTTCTTATTACTATTATTTCTTTTTAGATTTTAAAACCTAGAGGGAAAACTCAAGAAAAAAAACTAAAAGGTTAGAAGGCACAATTCCCCGCCAACGATGCCATTTTGTGTATAGCGAGTTGAGATACTCGGTTTTTGTCGTCCTTTCTCACGAAGTTGGGGCTTCTAAACCTAAAAGCCTTTTCCGAATTATCACCTACTAGGCCCAAAGTTCATGATCATTCAAGAGGTTTTGCAAGCAAATAAAGAACACAAAAAAAAAACACAAAGAGAAGAAAAAGGGTTTCAGGGACTTTAGGAAGTCGACAGGATCAAAGGTAATGGGTTTCACAGCTAGGAAGTAAGAAGACAGAGGAAATCATATGGGAATCCTCCTAGGAGATGACCACCGACCTCCCTCTTTCAAGGGCTGTCCGGATTAACTACCTCAAAGCCCACCACGGACCCGAAGGGTTAATTTAGCAGAGTTCCCTAGTTAGCCCCATCATCACTTTCGCGAACGAGTGACTAACTATCCCTTCCTTAGCCTTCCATTGACAAGCGATTAGCGGATTAAAGAGCTTTCGGTCCCTAATGCACCCCACTTGAAGGAAGGACTAAGGTGGGAATTACAGTTCTTTCCTAATTACTCTCTAACTAGCTAACCCATCTCTAATCACCCATTTAATAACCTTAATCACACCCTAACCCAAAACAACCCTAGCCACTAATCATATCAGGCATATTTAACCTAATAAAAACCCTAAACCCTAACGACATAGCCCTAGATTAACCAAAAACCCTAAACTGACTTTAACAAGACCTAAAACATACCCTAAAAACCTAACCTTAAAACTTACCAAAATCCTATTAACCTTAACCAACCCTAGAGACAAAAGACAGAAACCTACCTAAATCGGCCCTAATAACCCAGCAGAACCTAACCAAAACCCCAAAATTCTAATAAAAACCATATCTAACAAAACCCTGATTATCCTAAAGACAACCTAATCCAAAACCCTAATAGAGACACATAATTTGACCTAAGAGGCGAAGAAAAAAGAGAATAGAATACAAAGAAAAGATTACCCTACTTCCCATTGACTACTGACCGAGGAAAAGCAAAAAGAAAACAATACATTTTAACATTTCCTACATAGATGGGTTTACTCTTTTGAATATCAGTCTTTCCACAGAACTCCGATGTTCTTAAAATTTGCAGGGCCTCAAGGATATGTGTAATAACGCCACACTAAGTAGACTGTACCGTAATCTAGTATAGTCAAGTTAATTAATCAAGTTAAGTAACCAAAATCACGCATTTCAATTCATCTAACTGTTGTGTTTTGTAAGTCTTGAACAGTGCACGATCGACCATCAAGTCTCCAGTGTAGTTATTTCGGTAGTCCCTCCTCTAGTAGTATTCCCGATCTTTCTTTGTAAACCAGAATATTCGGGTCATTTGTCTGACAATCGCTCATCAATCCAATTTCTTACTCAAAATTATTTTTAGAAACGAGAGTACTCATGAGATTCTTATTATTGAAATTTTCATAGCTTAGCCTCGTAAAATTTTAACCAGGATCTTAAATTAATAGTATCGGGTTAAGGGAGAAGTAATTACAAGAAGGAGAGGTAAATAGATGGGTTATTTAGTTGGGCCTTATATTTAAACAAGCCCACTCTCTCTTCTGTCATTAGCAAGTTGTTTTGTTCTTTTTTCTTTTTTACTCCTTTCCATTTCTTTAAGCAGAACAACGTTCTGCTCCCTTTTCTCTCTAAATCTGCCTTGCGTCTCCCTCCGACTGCCTGCGACGACCGCCTGCCGGCAGCAGACACTGGCGGCACCACCAAGATCGACGACCGGCGACCTCCCCAGCAGTGTTAGCCCTCTTGTTTCTCTTCCTTTCCTCCTCTTTTTAAGGTACACTCTAAACCCTAACCTTTGAATTTCATTAGTTGAGAGGTTGTTGATAAAGATTGTTGAATTCTTGGTGTAATTTTTTGTTTTAGACAAATACTAAGGGTAGAAATTTAATCTTGAGGTTTTGTTAGTGATTGAAGAGTATAGTATGTCTACAATGGTGTGAATCAAGTAGGGAATGGTGAACATTGTTTATGAAGGTTGGGATGAACTTGAGTGTGGTTGATGGTAGCGTGCATGTTATTCTTGATGACCAAAACGTCGTTAATTTATAAGTTCTAGTGTTGGATTAGATTACATGTGTTATAACTAATGTTGGGTTGTTGAAGACATTCAAATTATGTGTATCAATAGTGAATTAAGTTGAAATTCATACTTGGTATTGTAGAAACTATGAAAATTAGGCATTGCATGTACTCCAAGTGATTGAAGATAAGTGAAATTTATAATATAGGCTGCTGTGTTTGAGATGTTTAACAATGAAGAACACATTTGAGAGGTGGTTTAAGGTGTGTAATCGATTGAAATATCAAGGAGAGGCTCAAGGTTGTCAATTTTTAGGTAGCTTTTGTATTCTTTGTTTTTTGGAGCAACTGAGACATCTCGTAATGAAAAAAAAAATATTGTGTAAGTTGGTAGCCTTAAGAACTAGGTTGCACTCGGCTTTGGAATTTCGGGATTCCGATGTGTATATCTCAAGTTATGAAGAAATTAATATGGTGGTCCTATTATATACGTTTTTTTTGGGGCAGTAGGTTCATGAGCATTTTTAGATAATAATGAGATCTTAATAGCTCAAGTGATCAACATGAAAGTTGTGGTACGTTCCGCAAGCGTTTCGGAATGGTCTCTTGTGCGTTCATTGGATATCGGAAGAGAAAGTTATAAGCAACTGAATTCAGCCAATAAAAGTATTTTTGCCCAGAAAATTTAGGAGGTCATAACATATTCAAGACACTCTTTGGAGTTTTTCTAAGGTTTATTTGAGATTGTGGTCAACATAAAAGTTATAGTATATGATTCAAGCATTCCATAGGTTGCTCATATGCACTCAACCAATACTTAGATTTTGAGTTATATGTTTCCAAAATATCACTCCCGACTACTTCATTTTTGTAAAACAACCCTGGTATATCATGAAATTTCACACTTTACAATTTTTTCTAGCCTCAACTCTTAACTGGGAAGTTGTAGGGCTTAAGTTTAGCTTTTCGAAAAGTTCTCTTACGTAGTTTTTCGAGACATATGGAAAAAGTTATGCGTTCCGCAAGTTTACAACAAATTTTCCAAAGCCTTTCAACTTATTAGAATTAGCTTTCATTTATTTATTTAGGAAACTCTCTCCTTACCAAGAACCCAACTTAATTCATTTTATTATCCTTATCTCAAGTGTCATTGAAGAGGTCGTTGTCGCTATCTCAAGCTACAAGTGTATGTACCCTACCAAAACTCATTTATTTGAGTTCAAGTAAGCAAGTTTAATAATTGTAATGTGAATAAATAATGTTTTACTTGTTTTCTCACATAAATATGGTCCCGACCCAAGTTACTTGTGCCATAGTGCACTACCCAAGTCAATACCTGGTTAGTGTCAACCGGACCTCCCAATCGGTCCGGGTAGGCGCACATTGTAGGCTTAGTCCGACGATCGCAAGTACGGAACCATTCAGATAATAATACGACAAGAAAGTTTTATTCTAATTGTTATTTTATTGTTTAGTTGTTTGCAAAATTAATTGAAATGCGCAAAATAAGATGAATTGCTTAAATTTTATTAACTGTCCAAGGGTATGCATATTGAGTTTTGACTCATTTGCAAAAATGTTTTATGTTTTGTTTTAGGGAGTAATGCTAGAGGTAGCAACCTAAAGTCAGTAAGAGATTCAATTGGGCTGGAATTAAAGAAGTCGTCAGTTATGTCGAGAAGTCATGCCCTATGGTTTGATGTCAAGATATTTGTATAAGGTTGTACTTTTGATTGGTGAGGTTAACTGTAATTATAATTTTGGTTATGTATAATAGCTAACCTAAGGTTTTTGCTCACTTACGGATATTTATGTATGTAGTATACAAGTTTCCTTGGGTTTGATGAGTGGTAATGGGTGTTTATTTTTTGTTGTTAGCATTGTCCATGTATGGAGATGACGGTAATGCCTTTGGATTCTATGATCCACTGCGTTAATCATTAGTTTATGAGAGGTTTAGGCCTAATATGATGATTACGAGTCTGGGACATTGCAATATGTCTCAAAAATCACGTTACATTGCATGCATGCATGGGGACATTAACGACTCACGTTGTTAAGTAAATCCCATAAATGAATACGTTCGAACGGGATAACAATGACCCATATGTAATACGATGAATGTGAGTTAATGTCATAGCCAGGAATTAGCTATGATAAGTTGCACCAATGAATAATGAACGATTATGGAATGACTTGAATGTGAGACTTGCGTGCCCTGAGGGGATTTACGTTTGAAATGCATTATGAACGAAAAAGGATAATGCAACCTCTATCTTCATCCCCTAGTCTTAGGAGTTTCTCATACGGTAGGCCTCCTTCACTTGCACTGTGTGAAGATCAATTTAAAACTAGACCGTAAGAAAGATTCGAAGGTTGAAATCGCCCTTACCGAGCAGGCATACAGTAGGCCGCCTTCACGGGCACAGTGTGAAGATCAAATTTAAAACCAGGCCGGAAGAAAGATATGACCGTTAAAATCGTCGACCGAGCAGGCATACGCTAGGTTGCCTTCACGTTCGGGCATTAGGGATGGCAATAATTTGTAATTTGTATTTCATTATGTAAATTATTCCATTAATACGCATGTATATTGTAATAATTTGTATTCTTGTTCTTTATTTTCTCTTTATTTTTGCACGCATAGTAATTATATAAATCAATGAAATAAATTTATTCTACTTTTTCACTTCATCTTTTTAATTAATTCAGTTTTAGTAGGGACTGCGTTAGTTAAAGCGTGCGAGCATGATCGAGGAATCGATTGCCTTGGATCTGTAACCTTACCCCGAACCTGATCTAGGTTCAAAGGATGTAGTTCATTTATTTTCAGTTTGTTAGTTTTCCTTTAAAGCTGACTAATGGCTCTTTAACTTGTTTAATTTGCTTAATCATATCCTTAAATTCATGTTTATTAATTTAATTATGAATAATTAAAAGTTATAAAAATAGAATTAATTTTTTATTATGTTACGGCGTAGGAAATCTAAGTACTTCTCCTAAGCATAACCGATCGGTTACACTAAGTGGGTTCGAATTTCATGAAAAGCACTCGACTGGTTACATTCGAAAGTCTTAAATCATAGCTGCTAGTTATCGTTTGAGTTTTCCGAATGTTCCTTTTCGTTTCTGTCCATTCTTAACATGATTATGGCCCTGTTCTTTTCTGCGGTATTTTGCAGTGTGGTGGAATTGTGGTGGGCTGTGGTGGAATTGTGGTAGGTTATTGGTATGTGGGGTAAGTGAGAAAAGAGAATGTAAAAAGTAGAGGAGAAAAGTGAAGAGATAGAAGAGTGAGGAGAGAGAAAAGTAATGATTTGTGATGAGTTGTGGCAAATTGCGGTGAGCTGTAGTACCGCAGTTTGTCAACCGCAGAAAAGAACAGGGCCATAGATAAATTATTTATGATTATTAATTAGTTTTATTTTTCTTCTTTATGATTATTCATAGTAAATTATTTATGGAAATTTGATAATATGATTTGCAAAATAAAATGGATTCTAGAATTAATTTCTAAAATTGTCCCTTAAGTAAATTTTTAAGATTAAATAAATCTAATCGACTCGTCCAATAGTATTGTGGGACACTATGATTTCTCCTCCTTGGGTGTGATGGAAATTCGATACCTAGACTCGCCAAGAAGCTTGATTGAAGAATCGACACATAAATCTCACTTGCTTCATAATTTTCCATCTCATTGATGATATGTTGTAATGTCACTGTCAAAAGGGATCATAAAAGAAGATTCTAGGGATTGCTTCAAAGTGACTAGCATTTTAGATGGTATGAGAATGACCCACACTAATCAAAAGACTTAATAAGAGTTAAGAAAACCCCGAATTGGAACATGCATGCACCCAAGAGTTTCCTGAAACTTTGCCTCGGTGATAGCTTTAGAATATCAGTATGATGTGTTTTCAAGAAGATTGGCAAATTTTCTCCTATGTTTTCGAACTAGTTTTCTTGGATCTTTTATACCTATAGCAATTTAGCATAAATAAAGGAGGGGGAAAACACATATTGCGTCATATATCTAGAAAGCTGGTAGTAGACCATAGTTGTGATCCTAGGATGACACTAGCCATAACAGTTCATGAGCTACTTTTCTAATATCAGGAACAAAATCGGCTAGTTTCATGAACCACAACTCACAAGAGAGTTTACGAACTGATTTTTTACAAACTAAGGGCCAATTCACTAATAATTCAGAAACACCAAAACTGATTGTTTACCAACTTGTTTACTAAGAATAAAAGTAACTCTTATTATTATACAATACAGATTGTTTATGAACCTGTAAGTGCCAGCTACCACTACTGATGTCTCGCCCATTGTCACACCATTCGCCCACAAATGTCGCTGCCGCCGAATAGTAGACCAAGTATAGACGAAACAGAGAAAAAGAATTCTTTTTCAAAAGTGGCTAAACATGTAATGCAATATAAACATCTTGGTTTACCAAAATACGGTTTAATTGTTGGTAATACAATAACAATACCAACAATTATTTATCTTTGGATAAATGATACTTCCACTAATGGGAGTCAAAGCGCATACTAATACAATAACAATACAATTATTTTTTTTTGTAGTGTGTTGTGCGGTGTATTTTCCGTCATTTGCAAGGTTCAACTAACTAATTATATATGGTCGCATACTAAAGCGCATTGGTTATCACATCAGGCTTGTTATGGCCTGGCATAGTCAAATGCAGATTGGGCTGGTTGTCCTGATAGCCCCGCTCCACCACTAGATATGCTATTTTTTTGGGTCTAAATCGGGTCACATAGTGCTTTAAGAAGTAGCCAATTATCTCCAAATCCTCCACTGAGTTGAGTACTGTGTTGTTCCTTACACTGCCACTGACACTTTGTGGTTAAATACCTTCTTGTAGAACTAGGTATTATCATCACTCGTGTCTAGGTCCTGTGTGATAACATCTTTGCTACTTGATTATTTTGCCGCCAACTAAATTCATCTTGATCGTACCAGATATGCCAAGGTTCATTATCATTTTATTCATGAATGAGTCTCTCATGGTGACTTAGTTATCCGTTATATATGTTCCCACTCAACTTCAAGTTGCAAAAATCTTTAAAAAATCTTTGCTTGAAAATCAATTTTAATTTTTAAAATTCAATTTGTGTATACATCCACCATTATAAATTAAGAGAGCATGATAGAAAATCATTGTATATCGAAAGTCGATCATGGAGAATCATTGTATATAAGATAGCCTTAATGTGCCCACTCGATTTTCTCTGTTCTTTTATGCGGCTGGCTGGCTGTGGTGCCACAACACACCACATTTTGCCACAACCCACCACAACATACCAATCCACCACAATTTACCACAATCCATCACAATTAACTTTTTCAAATTTATTTTATTTCTTTATTAAAAAGTTAAAATCTCACATGCATTTTCCAATTACTTTTTCACATTTACCAACACAATTTACAATTATTAAAAACAAAACTCATCATAACTTGCCACAAGCCATCACAATCTACAACAATTCCACCACACCCGCCACAATTCCATCATGCTGCACCGCGCCATACCGCAACCAATCGTTTAAAAAAAACAGGGTCTCAATATAAAATAACAAGGAGCTCAGGGCTTAAATCACTAGCGCTTCTTCATCTATTCTATTCTTAGGGTGCGTTTGGTTGGTCAAATATCCCGGAAAATGGTCAACTTTCCTGAGTTGACTTATTTTCCACATGTTTGAGAGTGGATTGACCTCGGGAAAAATATTACAGTGGGCCCACCATTTCTTTCATTTTCGTAGGGAAAATTTTCCCATGGAAGCATTCCCATTGAAAAGTTTCCCTAGGAAAAATTTCCCTGGGATTCCTACCAAACGTTCTCTTACATGTTGGTCAAAGAGCCTGTGGACGTCTTTACTTATTCATTAAAAAAAGGCAATGAAAAAAAAAACTGCATTTCTTACAATATAATTGTAAAATGTAAACTTGCTATAACACACTTCAAAATGAGATCATGGTACTCGATCTTGGTTTGGCAAAGTGAGCACCACAAGTGTATATCCTTAGCTTTCCTGGGAAAAAGGAATAAAAAAGACGATCCTATATTCCTATGTAAACAAACAAGAGATCACAAACTAGAAGAGTTTGGAAGATCAAGTTGCGGTGTGCTTAATCTTGTTTAAGTAAAACATCACATAAAATAATACTAAGGATTAGCTCTGAGTGGAACTGAGAAGAATGATCTGGCAAGAGTGAGTGACAGAAGTTAGTGCGGAGGGGAGAAAAGCACATGCTGTCATGTGCAACAATGAGCCTACCAAGTACCAACTATTTATATTGTCCGAAGCTGTTGGCATTTGGCTGGTTGGGATTATTTTTATTTTCACCCCGTCAATATTATATTCTAGAAAGCTACAAAACAGTATTTGATGATAATATAAATGCACTTTATTTTCTTCACGTAGCGCAACAAAGGTGGCAGGGTCATTCAAAGCCTTGGCCACTATGGCCCGATCTACGTGCTCACATTAAAAACTCACAACCAGGACAATAGGAGAGAAAAATTCATATGAAATCAAATAACAAGTGACAGTTTATGATCGAAAGAGTAATTACATCTGCCTTACTCGACATTTACTGTAATAATTTTTATACACGCCTACCATTTTTGTGAAATAATTTTATTTTATCTCATATAAGCTTTAAGTGACTTTTATCTTAGACGAGGTTTGCCGTAATAATTATTACACACCTCACCATTAATTATGTGAGATAGGGTATAAATTATTCCGCAAAGGTGGGGTGCATAATAATTATTACGGTTAACCAAAGGTAGGATAAAAAAAATAGTTAAAGCTTATGTGAAGTAAAGTAAAAATTATTTCACAAATTTAAGGTGTGAAAATTATTACAGCAAGCCTCAAGTAGGATGAGAATTTTGTGAATGGGAGAGAATGACAGAGAATAAAGTTGTATTATTCACAGCTGATGCCAATACAAGGAACAGCCCAAGGCTATTTATACAGAAGCTAGCCATGACAGATTCAAGAAAACATTAACAAAATCTTGAAGCTGTCAACTAACAGAAAATAACTAACTACAAAACACCTTGATATTTCCACACTCCCCCCTCAAGGTGAAAACATTGTAGTATCAATCAGACCAGGTCTAGCTGATATATAAGTAATTATGTTGAGACTCTCCCCAGGGTTTAGTCATTATATCAGCCAACTGATCCTTAGAAGCTACATAGGCAGTCTGCAGGAACCCTTCAACTAGCTTGTCCCTTGTATAATGGCAATCAATGTTTAAATGCTTTGTTCTTTCATGAAAAACAGGATTCTCAGCAATATGCATAGCTGCTTGATTGTCACAGAACAATGTGACTGGCAAATCAACTGGTATCTTCAGATCATGAAGCAAGTTAGCTATCCAAACTAACTCTGATGTTGTTGTGGACATTGATCTATATTCAGCCTCAGCGGAAGACTTGGCCACTGTGTTTTGCTTCTTGGTCTTCCAAGATACCAAACACTGACCCATGAATATTGCATATCCAGTGAGTGACCCAGATGGCATTTGGCAACTTCCCCAATCTGAGTCACAAAAAGCAGACAATTTGAAATCAGTTTCAGCTGGAAAAAAATAGGCCCTTATTTATACTCCCTTTGAGATATCTTAGAACATGTAGAGCAGCTTCATAGTGTGGTTTTCTTGGACTTTGTAGGAACTGGCTCAAGTGCTGTGCAGAATATGCAATGTCGGACCTTGTGATGGCTAAATATAACAGTCTTCCAATGACCCTCCTATACTGTTCTGGATCATCCAAGATTTCTCCTCTTTCTGTGGATAGCTTTAAACCTCTTGGCAATGGAAAACGTGTGGGTTTTGATGCAGTCAGACCAACATCATTTAAAATATCAGCTATGTATTTTCTTTGATGCAAAAGGGTTCCTTTTGGTGACCTTGTGATCTCAATACCCAGAAAATACCGAGCTATGCCCAAGTCTTTGATCGTGAAGGCTTTATGTAGCTACTCCTTAAGGTGTTTGATACATTGCTCATCATTTCCTGTCACTAGCAAGTCATCTACATACACTAGAACAAACAGTACTGAATTATCATATTCTTTGATGAACAAGGAATAATCATGTTTTGACTGAATAAAACCTATTTTCCTAAGAAAGTTGCTCAATTCAATATTCCACTGTCTGGATGCTTGTTTCAGCTCATAAAGAGATTTGTTCAGTTTGCAAACCAGATTGGGAGAAGCTTTATTGTATCCTTCAGGTGGTATCATGTATACTTCTTCATCAAGATTGCCATGTAAAAAAGCATTGTTTATATCTAGTTGATGTAAGGGCCATCCTTTAATGGTGGCCATGGCGATGAAAACTCTTACAGTGGTCAATTTTGCCACAGGAGAGAAAGTGTGCTTGTAATCCTTGTTTTTAATCTGTTCAAAGTCTCTTATTACCAACCTAGCCTTATGTCTTTCTACATTTCCATCTGGCTTGAATTTAATCTTATAAACCCATTTTGAGCTTAAGGCCTTCTTTCCATTAGGAAGATTAGTCAATACCCAGGTTCCATTCCTAACATGCCACGGACTATATCTTCCGTGGCAAAAAATACTTATGCCACGGAAAAATATCACCTGTGGCAATCACATGCGATGGGAAAATATCATATGTGGCAACGCCATAAACGGATGAACTATAATTAATGTGACAAATAAAAACTTATGCGAGTCAAAAAAATTAGGGATGGTAGTGAAATCCAACTTCGAAGCAAATCCACTCCGATGCGTGTAAGAAAAATCAAACTTCGATTATAAGTACTGGATCAGAGCGGTTATGGAAGTGATGACCACCTCCAATGTGATTAAGTCCGATGAAGTTTGATTACAATAATAAGTATATTTAAAAAAATTGAAAAATCATAATATGACTAAATTTGAGAATTGAATGGAGGATATGAAGCTTAGTTTTTTTTTAAATTTTTTTTTTAAGGAAAACAAAGCGCATGTTGCCAATATGTCGGTTGTGTTATGTATTTTTGGTTATGTAAATTTTTTTTAAGGTTTATTGTTGGTGTTTTATATTTTTTTTACAAGTATGATATATTAACACTACTAAAGACTTACCATATTACGACGAAAATTGCGACGGAAAAACGCCTGTTGCTCGGTCCATGTTAAAATTAGGCTGAGTTGGCGCATAAAATGGACCTTGCGACGCTTGGTCCATTTTTTTTTTTTAAAAAAAAAATTGCTGTCTCACTGGCGCAGAAACTCAGCCCTAACTTTTGCCTTCGTCCCTCACCAGCCTCAAGGGGATTGAAACTCACCTCATACCAAATCCTAACTTAACCTCTACCCCTTGTGCTCCACTACCACTAGCCTCAACCCTAATCACCGGTGACAACCTAGGCACCACCGCCGCTCATCACGACTGGCCCACCACCTGTTGCCATCATCTTCACATCGCCATACTCTTCCAGGAAAGCACAACACCCATCGCAAAAACTCCCTCTGTTGTCTCTCTCTTCATCGACAACCGTTGCGCAAACCACCTGCTCGTAGGAGCGCAACCACCGCACTCCCGACCACCGCCCACTCTGGCTGAATTTTTCTTGGTTTCGTTGTTTAATGCATTAGTTGACTTTTTCTTAGTTTAGTTGTTTAATGTAGTGGGGGATGACCTCAATTTTAGGGATTCTTTTGACATTTTGGAATTAATTTGGATTATATTATTGGGGTTGATAGGGGTTTGATTTGTTCCCTCCTTTACATTTGTGTTCTGGTGTGTAAGTTCAGAAATTGGGGTTTTAAATGAGATACTAGTCCTAAAAATCTGTGTGATGCACGGATGTACGGAGTGTAACAAAATAGTTGTTTTAAAGGGGGAAATTTTATGAATAACTAATTGTCGATACATAGTAAACAGTACGAACCATTGATGAAATTATTAAATGGAAAACATCATAATAAATTGTTCAAACAAAACATTTATTGGTGTCTGGTGAAATAAAAACTTTCCTAAAATGCTAACTAACGTTGACCACGATGAATTTCGGGATACACCTAAACTTGCTATCTGTTCAATATTTTAAAATTCAAATATTTAGCTTTGGTATATTAATAAATATAGATTATTATTCTTCTTCTTCTTCTTATTATTATTATTCTGAAATAATTATAATTACTGATAGCTGCACCAAAATAATTTAATTCATCATTTATCTACTTTAGATTGGTCGAAATCCCTACAATTAATTTCTTTCTCCGTTCAACAATACTCACAAACTTTACTATTAATATTATATAGATTATTATTTCGAAATAATTATAATTACTGATAGTTGCGCTAAAATAATTTAATTCAACATTTATCTACTTTTGATTGACCTAAATCCATACAATTAATCTCCTTTCTCCATTCAACTATTGATTACATTGTTGCTGCTTAATTTGAGATCCTCCTCCTAAGGGTCATGGTGCCAACTTCCAAGACATGGTTTACTAGACACGCCTCCTTTCCCCGCATTCTAATATGTGAAAAACCGTGAAGAGCAATCTGGAGACTGTCTGCTTCCTCTACCATGGCCTCCAGTTCTAGCTCCTCCCCACTACCGTCGGCTGTCTGTTCTTCTCCAGCAGGTATTCATCGAATTCCCCTCTTTTTTCCTGATTCTCACTGGTTTCAATCGATTAATTTGATTGTCATATAATTGGGGCACCGCCCTCGACCCTCCTTATTCTTCCCTGTCAGTGCTACTAGAGCCTTTGCACCGCCCTCCTCCCTCCTTCAGGTAAGAATTTATTCACTTAGAAGTGGGTTGATAAGCACAATCCCATATATTCACTCGTTGCATTTTCTAATCCAAGACCTCAAAAGACATCCCCTCTTTTGGGCACTGGGATTTTACCTAGCGACGTTCAACACACTCGAATCCTTCTTTGAGATTAAGGTATTTGAAATCTCATTTCTAGGTTTCTCTGGATTTTTTTTAGTCCCAAATGTTAGAAAGTTTCAATCTTTTTGTTTAGGTTTGTCTCAATAATCTGCGATTTGCTCTTAAAAAGTTGCTTATTTCTCACTAGGCTTTTCAGAAGAGAAGTAGAAATTGAGTGCTTTAAGATCTTCTATATTTGGATATTTGCTACTGAATTTTCCATGGCAAAGAAGGGTAATTAAGAAGAACAAAATTGAAATTTGAGGTTTTCAGGGATGTTACACGAGGGGAAAGCTCCAAGCTTTACCTGATCCTCTCTCCATCTCATGAATTTGGTTATTCATAGCGCATGTCTGCTTGTTTTCTACTCTTGTTCACTTTGATTTGGTTTGACTAATTGTAAAGTCGACACCTTTGCTGTTTGTCATGCTAATTTCTCTGGTTCTTCACAAGTAACTTTTGATTGATTTGGGTGGTTGCTTATGATCCCAAGCTCATTAATTGGGTGATTATTATGAAGCTAAAAGACTGGTAAGATAAGATTGCACCCTTTTTCTGCATTTTTCATACAATTTTTCGTTTAAGATTATGATTATTGCAAAGTTAGAAAGAAATCTGTTGTGAAGTTTGTTTTGTGGGATCTTAGTGTGTGTGAATTTTGATGCTAGTGACAATCTTTTCATAGTTACCTTCTGAGCAATTCTCTGAACTTTGTTTTGTGGGATCTTAGTGTTTGTGAATTTTGATGATAGTTGCAATCTTTCCATACAGTTATTTTGCATCAAAGGAAAACATAAATCTGGTATGTAATTTACTATGTAGTTATTTTTTATGATGAATTTTCATGGGAATGATGATTCCTTAGCTTAGAGTAATAAATTTGGCTTTGATTCGTACTGATTTTGGGTCTGTTTTCCCACAAAGGGTCTATTTTCCCACAAAGAGATGAGCGTGATGTAACATTTGGTTTTAATTTTGTGTAGGTGATGACAAAGGGATGTTTTTGATAACTCGCCGCAATTATATTTGCTAGATTATTAGTCACTTTGGGAAAGACGAGGGATGTCAAGCTAGTGCATATAGAATTTGGTGTATTTTGTAGATTCAAGTTGAAATTTTCAAGTGGTCTTCTATGTATACTTGATTGTATATGTAACTTATGTGACATTACACTTATGACGAACACTCTTTTATGAGAAATCAAGTTTCATTTGGGAAGAATTTGTGCTTTAAATATATTGTTTGATGAATTTCTGACCAGGTATGTTATTGGTTAAATATGAAAGACATTAAAAGCACACTGAAAATTCAGGCCAGCATGGAAAACTCATATCATTTTTTTTTTTGACAATATAAGTCCTTTATTTGGACCTATAACGGCAACTGCATTTGTTTAAATGCCTCTATAGGCTGTAGCGGCATTTATTAATGTCGCTATAGGTCAAAATAAATGCCGCTATAGCCCATTTATGTTGTAGTGGATCATGTGGCGAGAAAAGCTATTGCCACGGGACTTCACGTGGCAACAAAATTGGTTGCCACGGGACTTCACGTGGCAAGAAAAGTGATTGCCACGGGATTACATGTGGCAAGAAAAGTGATTGCCACGGGTCTTTTTGTGGCAAAGGACAGTGCTTGCCACGGGAGCTCCCGTGGTTACGATTTTTCATTTAGCCACGGTAGTAAATTTCTTGTGGCTACATCCTTGTCACGGCCACTTGTGCCACGGGGCTCATCTGAAGAAAACCCGTGGCAAGACGGTTTTGCCACGGGAATTTCGAACTTGTGCCACGAATTTTACCGTGGCACAAGTAATGCTTTTTTGTAGTGTAGAGATGAATGGTTTCCTATATCTGTCCAGGACTGACTGTCATTCAAGAAATGATCAGAAGAGGGCCAATCTTCTCTTCTCATTCTTGATCCTCTGTGTTCCCTTTCCTGATTCTTGAAAGGAAAAACCTGCTCATCAAAGATCACATCTCTACTATGCATAACTTTTCTTGTGTCTAAGGCAAATAGCTTGTACCCTTTCATTCCATACGTGTACCCTAGTAAAACACATCTTATAGCCCTATCAGAAAACTAATCCTTTTCCCCTAGATTAACAGCAAAGCATTGGCATCCAATTGTTCTTAGATCATCTAGATTTGGCTTTTCTTTATAAAGCATTTCATAGGGACTTTTCCATCCCAAATTCCTCATAGGTAGCTTGTTTATGATTGAGGTGGCTGCTAGTATGCATTCACCCCAGAAAGTCTTTGGAAACCCAGCTTGGAGCCTAATGGCCCTTGCTGTTTCCAGAAGGTGCCTATGCTTTCTCTCTACCACACCATTCTGTTGTGGGGTTTTCACCATGGATCTTTGATGTATGATCCCTTTTGAATCAAAGAGGGATGTGCAAGATTTTTGAATGAACTCAGTTCCATTATCAGTTCTAATTGTTTTTACATGTACATCAAATTGATTATTCACCATATTCAGGAATTTTTCAATGCCATTATAAGCTTGTGTTTTATCATGTAACAACTGGGTCCAGGTACACCAAGTATAATCATCAACTATAGTTAAAAAATACTTGGCTCCATTTATGTTTGATGTCCTATAAGGACCCCAAAGATCCATATGAATCAATTGAAAGGGAAAACTACTTTTAATGGAGCTTCTATGAAAGGGTAATCTATGAGCTTTGGCAAGTATGCAAGTATCACAAGAAAAGCTCTTATTATCAATATTACAATTCAAGATATGTTCTAGTTTAGAAACAGAGGTATGACCTAATCTTGAATGCAAAGTATGTAAAGAAACCTCATTGTTTCCAATAGTATTACAATGTTTATCAGTAGCCAGCATATGAACTTTATGGTTGTGATGTGCTCCCTTCCTATTCTTGGATTCCAGTCTATAGAGACCATGGTTCTCATAAGCAATGGCTATGGTTTGCTTATTTGAAAGGCCCTGGAAAAGACACTTGTCAGCATAAGCAGTCATATATATGTTTTGTTCAGAAAGAAGTTTAGTGACAGACAGCAAATTGAAGGCAAAATTGGGTACATATAATACCCTATGTAGTTTTAGCCCATTATCCAGAATTACATCTCCAGCTAGTTTTACTGTTTTAATATTACCATCAGGCATTGTGATAGACACTTGTTTGTTTAGTCTATTGAGAGATGTAAACAAAGATTTATCACAAGCCATATGATCACTTGCCCCAGTGTCCACAATCCAAGAAGTTTCATGATAAGTAGAATTTTTCAATTTTTGGATATTGAAGCAAGTGCTAGTTTGTAGGATATTACCTGAGAAACTTTCATCTGATGATTGTGAAGTCTGTGCAAAATGTGAAATAGACTGAGATGATGCAGCTTTGGATGTTTCACCTTGCTCTAGCTTGTTCTGATTCATCTTGAAAACTTCATGAGCTATTTGCTGAAGAAGCTTTGTACTCATCTTAGGAGTCTCTTCTTCTAAGGGACTGTCTGCAACCTCCTCCTGAAATACATTAGCAACTGTCCTCTTACCCTTGTACCAATCTGGATATCCTACCAATTTAAAGCATTGTTCCCTTTCGTGGCCATGCCTTTGACAGTAAGTGCAGAACTGATTTGCCTTTTCTTTCTTGAAATATTTCTTGGTCCCTTTGAAGGAGTTCCTTGCATTCATGCCACTTGGATTATTGTTAGTGTTGCCAAAACTCCTCTGAGTATTAGCTGCCATCTCAGAGGTGAATTGCATCCCTCCAGAGGCAATCTTTTGACATTCAGCTCTCTGAACCAAAGAATAGGCCTTGTTGATTGTAGGTAAAGGATCCATAAGAAGAATTTGTGCTCTTACAGCATCAAATTCATCATTCAAATGCATCAAGAATTGGACACGCCTTCTTCTTTGCTCCATGTCAACAGAAGTCTTGATGTGAGGGCATGTTACAGGACAACTACAAACTTGTACATCAGACATTTCATTTATTTCATCCCAAAGTCGTTTTAATCTAGTAAAGTAAACAGCAACAGACTGTTTGCCCTGATGTAATTCAGTAATCTCTTTTTCTATCTGAAACAGCAAGGGGCCATTGCTTTGGCCAAATCTCTCACTCAATTCACCCCACAATTCTTGTGCAGTGTTAACATATTAAAAGGACTCGGCCAATTCAGTGATCATGCAATTTAACAGCCAACTAATGACCATATTGTCACATTTAATCCACTGATTAAGGAATGTAACCTGTTTTGGGCGGGTGCATTCCCCAGTGATGAAACCAATCTTGACTTTGGTCTTCAAGGCTATTTTAATGGCTCTTCTCCACTTTGGGAAGTTGGAACCATTGAGCTTGATATTCATTATCTGCAGTCCTGGATGATCTGAGCTTTGGAGGTATAAAGGATCATTGTTATATAATTCTTCATCATTCTTTGGTCGTTCTTGGCCTGAACCACTTCCATTCTAGCTTCTTGCTCAGCTGCTGCTTCAGGTTGTTCCTCAATCTTGGTCATTTGCCAGCAAGACCAAATCGTTCAGCCTTCTTCTTTTTGAATCAAGAGATTAGTTGTTCTTCCACAATATGGAAGGATAACAGTTCTATCTCTTAGAAGAGGGCAAAAGAAGAGCTTCCTTGCTCTGATACCATGAGAATTTTGTGAACGGGAGAGAATGACAGAGAATAAAGTTGTATTATTCACAGCTGATGCCAATACAAGGAACAGCCCAAGGCTATTTATACAGAAGCTAGCCATGACAGATTCAAGAAAACATTAACAGAATCTTGAAGCTGTCAACTAACAGAAAATAACTAACTACAAAACACCTTGATATTTCCACATAGGATAAATATTATTTACTCGTTTGTGAAACCTGTATTCGTATGTTATTCGCATCCTTTAGTTTCTTAGACTACCTAGGCCCTCTTGAGACCTTCAATACTCAAATAAGAGTAAGAAATTCGACAGTTCCGATTGCAATTAAAATATTGAAAATTTCTTTACATATAAAGTGTAACAGTATTGCCTTGCTATGAATATATCTCGTATAAATATTTAGATAAATTATATGATTATATTCTATAATTACAGAGCCATGTATAAATACAATAACAACAACAAATTTTTAAGGATACAGTCGATTCTGGGGGTAGGCCCAAGGGGTGATTGATTAGAGCCTATATATATGCCAGTTAGGGATGACCATAACCAGTTTGAGTTCTCGGACTAAATTGTCCTTGAACTTGGCAGAAAAGTCACAATTGCCCTCAAAATTTTTTTTGTGGACATTTTGCCCTTAAACGAGTTAAAAGAAACAAAATTGCCCTTTTGACCTGATACTGTAATTTTCATGTGATTAAGTCACTTTTCGGCAGGTTAAATCGTTTTCCCTCTTTAATTAAGTTTGACAAATTAAAAAGTTGTCTAAAAGGCAACAGTTCCCTGCTCCCCTTTCCCTTTTATTTCGTCACTACTTACTTCCATTCTTTCACAACTCCAACCTTTACTCATTCCTTTCGTTCCATCATCCCCCACCTGGTTCGGATTCTTAACTTCAACTTCATCATTTTCGACTCTGCTGTGGCCATTCCCTTAAAGAAGAAATTTCCTTAAAGATGAATTTTCGACTCTGCTGTGGTCATTCCTTTAAAGATGTGTTTGATGATGATTGTATGTGTTGCATTTTCCTTGAAGATGAATTGTTTCTACTAATTTTTTTGGACACCAAATGGGACTAAACTCTCCTCAAATGGCATTGAGGAAGAAGAAGAAGACGTTGAAGGAAGCTATTCAAATCACAATGACAATTCAAAGTGAGAGGAAATTGTTGTAGCTTGAAATTGTTGGCTGAGCAACCATTCCAGCCAGCAACCATTCACAAACACACCACCTCAACCCATCTTGTTTAGGATCAACTGATGTATATCCATCATGCCTAGGTCTTACATTTGGAGATTCAAGGTTCATGGAGGATGTATATCCATCATGCCTAGCTCTTACATTTGAAAATCACAATGACAATTTATCATAATTTTCAGCCAAATTTGAGGATTAAAGCTTATGTGGATCATCCTCAGCAAAGCATTTTCCATATGGTTTTTGCCCAGAAAATTCAGTTCTGACAAGCTTCAGTGTTTTGCTTCGTGCGTGCTTATTTGGTGTCCAAAATGGTTGATTCCAAAGCCATTGGTGTTCGACCTCGTTTCGAGCCGAATTTCTTCTCTTTTATAGGGTATATTTGCTTGTTTTAACCCCTATTTATATATTAGATATAATGATTTGGTGTTTTGTAGGAAAATAAGGAGTTAGAAGAAGTTTGGGCTTAATTGAAGGTTTTTAGGGAATCCCGAGCTATTTCCCGAGTCAAACCAAGTCAACCCAAGCCGAGATCCGAGTCAAACCAAGTCAACCCGGGCTGAGAGCCGAGGCGAAACCGAAGTCGGAAATTCCATATCAAGATTGGCGCAAATAGGGGAACGGTACAAACTTAAAAGTTTGAAATACGTGTGTCTTCACCCTTTGGGTCATAACTCCCACTAAAAGCCACAATCAACTCCATTTTTAGTGGGGAGGAGGGTCAAGGAACTCCAATTCTACTTACTAGTGAGAATTTGGGGGATTCTTGGTAATCCAAACCACAATTTCTTGTTTGTTCGGGGGAAATTCAAGTGTAGATTGAAGGTTTATTGAAGATTAGTCATCAAAGGTATAATTTCTCGTTCCCAATTGAAAGCAGTTAAAAGGCATGAATGAAGACAATGAATGAACAATGAAATTGGGAACGAGAAATTATACCTTTGATGACTAATCTTCAATAAACCTTCAATCTACACTTGAATTTCCCCCGAACAAACAAGAAATTGTGGTTTGGATTACCAAGAATCCCCCAAATTCTCACTAGTAAGTAGAATTGGAGTTCCTTGACCCTCCTCCCCACTAAAAATGGAGTTGATTGTGGCTAACAATATAAAGCTTGGAAAACAAGTCAACAATGGAGATTAGAGAGAGGAGAGAGAGAGAGAGAGAGAGAGAGAAGAGAGAAAAAGCTTGTAAAACTTCAATGGAAACTTGCTTGAATTGAGAAAGCTTGAGAAAGTTTGAATACAAATGCTAGAAATCAATGAAAGCTTGAAGAACAATGAAGAACAATTGAAAACTTGAAGAACAATTAAAGAGAGATTAAAGCAAATAAAGGGAAGCAATTAAATCTAATTCTACTCCTAAACTACCTAGGCTAATTGATAATTTTAGACTAATACAAGTGGGTATTTATAGAAGAAAGAAAAATACAACCCAAAACCCTAGAAATAATTCTCAGCACGCGCAGCAATTTCTCCGCAGACAGTGTGGCTCGGGCGAGCCACCCTCTGGCTCGGGCGAGCAAGCGTTCTGGCTGGTGTTTTTGTTGCCCCAGAAGCCTTGCTCGGGCGAGCCAGCAGATGGCTCGGGCGAAGCTCGCGGCGATTTCTGCCGACTTCAAACGCGCATAACTTCTTCATCCGAACTCCGTTTTAGGCCCGTAAGATATCGATGGAAATCTCTCGGTGTGACTTTAAGCTCCCAAAATTTCAGAGCTATCGGAGTTGTAACGAAGGAGTTATGACCCAAAGGGTGAAGACACACGTATTTCAAACCTTTAAGTTTGTACCGTTCCCCTGTTTGCGCCAATCTTGATATGGAATTTCCGCCTCGGCTCTCGGCTCGGGTTGACTTGGTTTGACTCGGATCTCGGCTTGGGTTGACTTGGTTTGACTCGAAATAGCTCTGGATTCCTAAAACCTTCAATTAAGCCCAAACTTCTTCTAACTCCTTATTTTCCTACAAAACACCAAATCATTATATCTAATATATAAATAGGGGTTAAAACAAGCAAATATACCCTATAAAAGAGAAGAAATTCTAGCCCAAACGCAGGTCTAACACCACTCAACACAAGGGTTTGCTCGCCTGAGCAAACTAAAAACGAAGAAAAGGACTAAAAAGAAAACTAAAAACCCTAACTCACTTTCAGAATCACGGATGCATTTAGCATATGCATCAAGCCCTTTAAACCCCGTAGCCAGTGGACGAGGTAGGTCTCGTGAGGGTTTATAGCAACTATACCCACAAAAGCCACGAGAAAAGAAAAGGGAAAAGAAAAGAAATGAAACCAAAAACGAAACAAAGCAAAAGCAAAGAAGATATTCCCGTCCCCAATCATGCACCTAGTTCCCAAACCCGCCTCAACAATCAAATGGAAGAAGCAAGTATAAATAAATTAAGACACGAAGGTTGGAAAACTGCCAATCTTTGAGATTTTGAACCCAAACACTTCCTGATGAGCAAAAGACCTCGTGCATATGTGCAAGTGGGCTCTAATCGGTCTTTCCTATCCTAAACCAGACAATCAGAGTTGTTCTCATGCTCAAGCTCGGGATTATCTATCCTACTTCACTCTTGGTTTTTCTTTCAACCTCTCTTTCTTTCTTTTTCTTACACCACTCTTTTCTTTCTTTTTCTTCTCTTTTTTTACTTTTCTCTTTCTTACCATTCTTTTGCTCAACTCTTTTTTCCTTTTTCTTGCTTCGCTCTTTTCTTTCTTTTTCAAAACCTACGCTCTTTTCTTTACACTCAATCAGTTTTGTGTCTTTTAAAGCGTTTGTGTCGGGTTTTGCGGGATTTAAACACCGGCCTTCGCAAAGGGTTACCCTCCCTGTTGGGTTTCTCCATACGTGAGTCATTGCACTTAAGGGGCATAGGGTGCCGATCCACCCAAACCAACCCATGACGGTAGGCCCGACAGTAATTATTTAATGCATTAATTAAGAGCTTAAGCAATTGAACAACTAAAACCGTCTAACTTAGGTAAGAATTCACAGTCAAAGCGTGTAAGAATTGAGGATTCCGCTTTCCCATTCCATGTAAAGGTCTAATAGAGATAATTCATGGCAAAAATCCTTCCTAAGGCCCATCATTATTCATACCGGCCGCTTCCAACTGACTAAATCAGCCGATTAGACAACTATCTACACAACTGTGAACGGAAACATCCTCAAAAAGAAAAACAACTTTTGGGTTTTTCACAACATTTCTCCCCTTTTTATTTTCTTTTCACACACAAAATTTTCAATTTTTAGACACAAACTACGAAAAACAAAAACAAAGACTCAAAAACTAGGTGATCTACCCATGACACATGGAAAATAACACCCCCCACTCCCACACAAAACTTCACAATGTCCCCATTGTGAGAAGAAGGATGTCACAAATAAGGTAGAAAACCTAAAAACACACAACAAACACATAACAAACAATAATTGGTGGCGACCCGAGCCCACACGGATCCAACAACAATAATATCCCAACATTCACATTCAAGGGGTTCGCTACCCAAAAAGAAAACCAAGCATGCAACATGGATCATCGATATATTCACATAAAGAGAGGGTGGAAAGTAATTACCTCAAGATCTTCAATTAAAAGCACTCAATCCACGATCCAAAGAACATCACACATAGGTTAGAAATAAACAAGAAAACATACTATGTGTGATGGTTCACATGCAAGATAAAAAAGAAAATCAAACTACACAAGACACTAAGAATTAATGAACTAAGAAAACAAACTAAAATATTTACAAAACGACTCTTTTTTTTTTTCCTTTTCTTAGACTCGAATACCGGAATACATACTACCCTCCCACTCCAACACAAAGAGGTTGTCGTGTCCTCAAAATGGAAACAGAAGTAGGTAAGCAAGCACCCCAAAATTAAAGACAAAGACACACACAAAAAGAAAATAAAAGAAGAAAAGAAAGACCAACTCACTAATTATACAAGAAGGGTGAGGAAGGATATTACCTCAAAGGCATCTTATCAAGAAATTCACTCCTTCTCACCTCAAGATATCGGGCATCATGTCAGAACCATTCAACGCCCGGAGTAACAAATCATGCATCCTCTCATGCATCTCAGAATGGTGGTGGTAAGAGCACACTCGCAATAGCACATAAACAAACATTAGTGCCCTTAACAATTTATCAAATGCTTTAGAAAAGTCATAGAACTGATGAAATTCATGAATATACAAGACTTTTCTAGGCACGGTGAAAGAAGACATGGCAAATGGATCCTCCCATTGACTCGCAAATGGAGATTGGGTATACAAATCAACGGAAGGAGGCAATACAACACATTTCTGAACATGCTGCGAAGACTTGGATGCAAACAATGGTTCAAACTCAATTTCCATGCAATTTTCATCAATCACAAATTCCAAATCTCCACTCTCATCCAAATAATCATTACAATCGTCAATAGGTGATAAGGAAAACAGAGGGTTAGACCACATCAGAACACTCCCAACATCTCACACAACCACATCTTCATCTTCATCAATATCAGACTCACTAGAAGAACTATCAACATCAAAAGACAAAGGTGCATCATCCAAAGCAACATCAAAAGTGAAAGTGGAAGGTCCAGGGTCATAACTCATCGTGAATGACTCATAAAGCATGTCATCATCAAAAGCATCATTGTCAACAACCAAGTTCAAACAATCATGATCATTCCCCAAAGAATTATGCTCATCATCACAGGTATGCACATCAATGGACTCACATAAAGGGGTAGCTAATGCCTCACTAATGCAATGATCCTCAATGAAAGTGAACAAATCGTTATCAAGCACACATTCAATCACAACAGATTCAATTTCACTCTCAACAAGATTATGCTCAATTACATCATGGCATTCACTAAACTCAATCTTTTCTTCACATAAAGGCATGGACAATGGTGTGGACAACGGTTCATCGTCTAACATGTTTTCATCAATTTCAACATCATCACACACAAAATCAACAAGTTCCTCATGCTCACTAGGTGGGGCAAGAGCTAAGGAATCACTAAGTAGTCCAAGGCATGATCGGTTATAATAGTCATCATCCTCATCATACACAGAAAAATCAACTTGCATTTCAGGACTAAAAGACGATAAATGACCTACTTCAACATTCGAATCAACCATTTGTGAAGACGGAGTTTCTACCCTATGATTACTCTCATGGACAAATTCACGCATATACTCATTCATGTTCACACATAATTTTTCTACTTCCGCCTCGAAGGAAGCCACTGTAGCTTGCAAACAAGAAATTGAACTATGATACGGCGAATCACACAAGGAGCACACGGAAGGAGACTCATCGGCACTTGGGAAAGTTCATACAGCTTTTCCACATATTCCCATTATAAGATTGATCATCAACATACACGGTATTCACATGATTGTTCGATTGGTCCTAAAGGGTGGTGCATAAGGAGGTTGGAAGCTAGGACTAACATTTTGTTGTTCAAACTCATAGGAATCCCTAGACAACCATTCAAGTAACTCCCATGCTGGTTCTTCTCCTAAACCGAAAACGTAATATTCTAAAAGGTTTCGGGTCTCATAATTCACACCCTCATTCACAATTCCCAAAAGATCTAAAGTATCATAGAAGACACCATATAATTCACATTGAGCACGATAATCATGTAATCTAGCAAAATACCTCCAAAATATTTCATGCTCAAATTGAGGGAATTGGGGACTATCCATAACTCTCTTTTTTCTATTTTTCTAATTTTCTATTTTTTTTCTTTTCTTTTCTCACTTTTTTTTTCGATATTCAATTTTTTTTTCTCTACATTTTTTCTAGCATAATCAAGAAAGCAATAAACTATGTACACACAAACCAATAGCCTAATCTACCAAATAAAGCCATCCCCGGCAACGGCGCCATTGTTCGGTAGTAATTTTTGTGGTTTTATAAGTTAAGGTTGTCGGTCCACAGGGATGGGTGTGAGGCTTGATTAAGGGTAATCGGTTTGTGTAAAGGGGTTTTTCTCAATGCGGAAAGCAATAAATTATGTAAATGAAGCAATAAACTAATCTAGACAAGATAATAATAAAGAAAGCAATTAAAAGCATGAAATCAAATAAAGCAATTAAAGCAAGGAATGGAAATCTAGAATGAACAAGGAAATTAGAGACAAGAAATTATACCTTTGATGACTAATCTTCAATAAACCTTCAATCTACACTTGAATTTCCCCCGAACAAACAAGAAATTGTGGTTTGGATTACCTAGAATCCCCCAAATTCTCACTAGTAAGTAGAATTGGAGTTCCTTGACCCTCCTCCCCACTAAAAATGGAGTTGATTGTGGCTAACACTATAAAGCTTGGAAAACAAGTCAACAATGGAAATTAGAGAGAGAGAGAGAGAGAGAGAAGAGAGAGAAAGCTTGTAAAACTTCAATGGAAACTTGCTTGAATTGAGAAAGCTTGAGAAAGTTTGAATACAAATGCTAGAAATCAATGAAAGCTTGAAGAACAATGAAGAACAATTGAAAACTTGAAGAACAATTAAGAGAGATTAAAGCAAATAAAGGAAAGCAATTAAATCTAATTCTACTCCTAAACTACCTAGGCTAATTGATAATTTTAGATTAATACAAGTGGGTATTTATAGAAGAAGGAAAAATACAACCCAAAACCCTAGAAATAATTCTCAGCACGCGCAGCAATTTCTCCGCAGACAGTGTGGCTCGGGCGAGCCACCCTCTGGCTCGGGCGAGCAAGCGTTCTGGCTGGTGTTTTTGTTGCCCCAGAAGCCTTGCTCGGGCGAGCCAGCAGATGGCTCGGGCGAGCAAGCGTTCTGGGCAGTTTTTCCCTGCCGACTTCAAACGCGCATAACTTCTTCATCCGAACTCCGTTTTAGGCCCGTAAGATATCGATGGAAAGCTCTCGATGTGAACTTTAAGCTCCCAAAATTTCAGAGCTATCGGAGTTGTAACGAAGGAGTTATGACCCAAAGGGTGAAGACACACGTATTTCAAACCTTTAAGTTTGTACCGTTCCCCTGTTTGCGCCAATCTTGATATGGAATTTCCGACTTCGGTTTCGCCTCGGCTCTCGGCTCGGGTTGACTTGGTTTGACTCGGATCTCGGCTTGGGTTGACTTGGTTTGACTCGGGAAATAGCTCGGGATTCCCTAAAAACCTTCAATTAAGCCCAAACTTCTTCTAACTCCTTATTTTCCTACAAAACACCAAATCATTATATCTAATATATAAATAGGGGTTAAAACAAGCAAATATACCCTATAAAAGAGAAGAAATTCGGCTCGAAACGAGGTCGAACATTTTGCTTCGTACGTGCTTATTTGGTGTCCAAAATGGTTGATTCCAAAGCCATTGGTTTCCTTAATGAGTCCTCTAAGACTTCCCAAAATGTGCACATGACTGATTTTGAAGAACATTTTCTACAGCCCAAACAGTCCGGTTAGAAGGCAAAATGTTGTTTGTTAATTGAGCTTAGCTCGGTTAGAAGGCAGCTAGGAGTTGTTGTATATTAACTAAGTTCTGTACTCATTTTCAGCAATCTTTGAGTGTTTATGAAATCAGTAGAGCTTTGCTCCTATGTGTTTGTGAGTGTCTCATAACTCTCGATCATTTCTACTTGTCTGTTCAATATTGTTCTTGGAGCTTAGCTCGTTCCTTGATGCTTTTCCTTCCCCAGAAAAAGCTTAAGTTGAATTAATTAAAACATGTCATTCTGATCCATATTGTTCCATTATTTCACAACAAATCAGAAACGCACAAATCTTAGAAACATACCAAATCAATACAGTCAAACAACCCTGAAAAAATACCAAAACAGAAACTATAAATTCCAACTCAAACAAGATATGTGCCCAAAGGAAGGATTTCATTCATTCATTCAGCAAGCTGCAAACATCATCCATTATTTACATAATAAACTCTAAATTGAAACCTAAAAAACTAAAACTAAACTAAAGCCCTAAACATCATCCATGGCATCTAAAAGCAATGGGGCAACCAAAATAACACCAAAACAATTTCCATTGGTGTGTTATTCAAATTTCCAGTAACAACACCCAAAAATATACCCCTTCACCTCCCACAAAAACAAAAAAAGATTTCTGCTTGCTTGACCTTGCTTGCTTTGAGTGACCTTGCTTGCTTGCTTGGAGTGACCTTGCTTGCTTGACCTTCACCTTCCTTGCCCCCCCCCCCAAACTACAACTTCTGTAGCATCACCCCCACCAGGACTAGAATCAGTTTACCCACCAACACAAGAAGTTTGGAGAGTTTCCTTGTGGTCCTTGCCAATTCTGCAGCCAAAGTCGTGTTTCTGACAATGGCTGCCACAGCAGGGGTGGTTAGGGTTGTGCACAAGGGTTCATTAACCCAGTCGAAGTAGTCACACCCTTGGGGGCCATGATTAAACCTACATTGTGCAAACCTCCTCAATGAGTTCGATGGTGTCATAGACACCCGAACCACACAAACAGGTCTTGTCCGTGTTTGAGTAACAAGGACAGGATTTGCAGGATATAACACCATTCGTCATGGTTGGAGTTACTCTCATGGTTGAGGGGAGGGAGGGGAACTGAGAAATTTTCTTGCTTTGAACAAGAGGAAGATGAAGAGAAGAGGAAACCCTTAATGGTCAACTTTAGAGAGAGAAAAGGACTGACGAAGAAGAAGAAGAAGATGAAGATTAAATGGGGGTGGAAGGGTTTTTAAAGAAGAGAAAGAGAGAGCTTTCAATTTCAATTTCTACAGGTGTTGGTTAACGTATTAACCACACCATTAGCGCCATCATTACCATCACATCACGTCAAATCGTCATTAAAATACCACTTCCCGGTAATAGGTCACCCAAAGGGTATTTTCATCCGGTTTTCCAGGTTTAAGGGCAAAATGTCCACAAAAAAAATTTTTAAGGGCAATTGTGACTTTTCTGCCAAGTTCAAGGGCAATTTAATCCGAGAACTCTAACCGGTTAACCATATTTGCTGTTAACGGCAATGCGGTTAGCCGTTTTTGAGGATTTGGATTTTGAAAACCTAAACCTAAACCGTATCATGCGGTTAACCGCATTGAGGTTAACTGCTTTTGAAATTTGAAAGTCTAAACCAAACGAAACCGCCATTTGGAAGCGGTTAACCGCATTTAAAATCAAGAAACCTAAACCAAACCGAAATTTATACGGTTAACCACATTCTATACACGGTTTATGCTTAGATGAAAATTTGCAATAACATTTATGGAAGTAAATGTAACCATATTGCTAATAAATTCACATCTCGATACGCCGCTACTTGGTCTGCCTTTGAAAACTGAAACTGTGAATATCCATCAACCAACATCAAGTCATCACATAGGTACTTACTCCATAAATTTCCAAGTTTCTAACAAACTAGGATGGGGTAAATAAACAAGTTCAACACCTAAACCGGTTAACCGCCGTTAACCGTTTTAGAGAAATCCAAAACCAAAACCAAAACCGATCAAAGCGATTAGGTTAACCTAGACCGCTTTTAAACAAAAAGTAATTAGGTTAACCGCTTTTACCAGTTTGGTTTTACCGGTTTTATGGTTCAAGTTTCGGTTTAGGTTTAATGTGGCCACACCTAATGCGAGTGGCAGAATTACGGTGGCCAAAGGGGGCCCCGACCACTTCTAACGACTATAAAAGTATTATAATGAAAATGATCTAGTATTCGATAACTTATCATAGTGGTTGTCATTAGCACTTTATTCTAATTAACTTGTTGATGTCAGGGGGTTCGATTCCTTTTGCCTCCAGTTTGTTTTTGTTTATCACAAATTTCATTCTAAAAGTTTATTTTTCTCCAAAAATTATTTTCTTTCTAGTGCCCTTACTTAATTTATTTACGAGATATATTTTTCATTTTCTTTTAATACCATTTAGCTACATGATATTATCTCGTTTTTTGTACTTATTTCTTTTATTGGAACTCATATATAATAGCAGCTACAAGCTGCAACTTCACTATATCTTTTACTTTATTATATTATAAGAAAAACTATTTTTCCAATTTTATCAAATGTTCACAAGTAAATGTAAAATAAATTTGTCATGAAATTATTATTAGTTTTATTTTTGTCGAAAAATTAGTCTCTTAAGAACATCACTATTCAAATATATCTTTATCAGAAAGGTACTTTATAGTAAGGATTTACTTGTGAAAGAACCCTAGAGGGGGGTGAATAGGGTTGATGAAAATTTCTGCACTTAAATTCGTAAGGACGTTAATGAGATAGACAGATGAATAATACTTCTTTATTGAATTGAACTTTAAGTACAAGGAGAGAAGAGGGAATTAGAATAATCGGCAGTAATAGGACTATGAGGTCCTCAGAACTGCTTACAAGGGCAAAAAAACTTCAAGGCAATTTCTGCTTGATAACCTCACCAAGGATTTTGGTGATGTTACAACTCACTAAAGATTGAGGCACTCTTTCTTTAGCTACTCTTTTCGAATGACTTCACCAGAAACACTTTTTTGGTTGCGAAACTCACCACTAAACACACTAGTGGTTACACTCAAAGTTTTTCTAGAAAAAATTCTTGCTCTTCGATTACACTTACTTAGAATCGTTATTTTTTTCAGAGAGGATATGGAGAGCTACTTAGAGTTGGTGTTTCTCAGCTTCAACGCCCTTTTCTTGACTTTCCTTGTTTCTTGATACTTCCCGATTCAACCTTGATTCTCTATCTTCATTTATTTGGAAACTGTGGTCTTGCCTTTTGATTTAGAATCTACAAGGTTAAGTATAGAAGTCAGTATGAAATATCTCAAAGAATATGAAAATGTGATGATATAATATATTTTCGAATACTTCCCTGATTTGTCCTCAAATTTTGCTCTTTCAATCAAAATCTGATGGCGGTATTTCTATGTATCTTGAGGTCCTCAAAGCGAGTGTAGTGGAGGGCACCGGAGGCTTTGCAATTGTTTCTACAATCTCCCCCTTTTTGTTTGAAAGACAAAATTTGCATACATGTCATATATACAGATAGCAGCACAATATATCAAAAAATTACTTAGGGGTACCCTAACATTTGGTGAAATGGTTTTCCGGTACACCAACTTTTAAAAACTAATTTTGGGGTACCCTAACTTTTAGAATTAGAAATAATTAGGTGAGTTTTCGCCTAATGATTTGAATTCACTGGTGAGTTTTAGGCAGGAAATTAATTAAGTGTTTTTGTGGACAAAAATGTCGTTTGTTTTTGTGGGCGAAAATGATTTGAATCAATCAGAGTTTCGCAAGAAATTCACCTAGTAATTTCTAAACCTAAAAGTAAGGGTACCCCAAAATTATTTTTGAAAAGTTAGGGTACCAAAAAATTGTTTCTTCAAAAGTTAGGGTACCTCTAAGTAATTTTTTGAATATATATATATATATATATATATATATATATATATATATATATTGTAACACCCCGTAAATTCAATTATGGAAACGTCAAAGTCAAACTAACGTTAACAGCGGAAGACTCATTTTTTTTTCTTTTTATTAACTTGGGCGCTACTGCCGTATCTTTGTAGAGATACAAGGCGAGAACAGAGACTAATAAAATAAACAACGAACTTCAAATTAATCAAACGAAAAGAACTTCGAATCCTAGAACAACGTAACTCAACATTAATTAAACTTCAAATCTAAACGTAGACTAGACTTTATTCTCAAGACATCTAACTCCAACGACCTCACTTCTAGAGCCCGTTCCCATCACATAACTGATCTTCACTTGAAAACAAAACATTCACAACATGAGGGGGAAACCTCAACAAAAATTACTTGGAGGTACCCCAATATTTGGCGAAACTATTTTTCGGTACCCCAACTTTTCAAAATTCAATTTGAGGTACCCTTACTTTTTAGTTTAGTAATTATTTGATGCTTTTCCGACCATTAATTTTATTAAGTGACTTAAATACCCTTTTTCTTCTTCTTCAAGGGTATTTCTTCAGGAATGGAAGAACAAGCGCATTTTGGTCACTTAATAAAATTGATGATCGGAAAAAACACCTAATAATTACTAATCTTAAAATTAAGGATACCCCAAAATGAGTTTTGAAAAGTAAAGATACCAGAAAAACATTTCACCAAAAGTTAGGGTACTTCAAAGTAATTTTTTGAAACCTCAATAATGTCCACCCCTAACTGTCAAAACAGTTTAAGATCATTTCAATTCATTTAGGGGAGGGGAACAAGTCAAACCTTTTCACAACTCATTTGAATCCCAACCTAGAAATAATCAAAGTTCAAAAATAACCAGAGGTTCAAGAGCACCGCTTCGCACCTTTACTTCTTTACTTACTTATCGTAGAATAGAAAAGGTCTCTTTTTCTTATAGGTAAGAAGAGTAGCTTTCTGTCTTGTTACCGCCTCCGATCCATTCCTTGTAGCTCAGTACTGCTTTAATCATGCCACCACCACCGGAATATTCTCGTGGCCGGCCACCGCCAGGGACGTGATCACCGCATCCACCGGTCAAAGTCAATATCAAAAGAATACGCAAGAAAAGCACTTTGAATTGTTGATTAATCGCCAGAGATGGCTTAGAACCAATAGTTCATTATCGAATGGATTTTTCCGTTGGAAAAATACAATTTCTTTTCCCGGAATGAATAAAAAAATAACAAACTTCCTTCTATTCCATATGATTTCCTCCACTAGCAGGTTTTTTCGGAAAACTCTATTTATTCTGGTGTGGATGGCAGGCAGGCCTATATTTCTTGGTTTTAATAGGACTCTCTACTATGGGGATTTCGATGGATCAACTGTTACAGGCACAGACGAAAATGAAATTTCGTAAATAGTCCGAGAGAGATGGCCAGGGAGTTCTTAAGATCAGCAACTCGGCGCAACTAATCTTTTCAATGTTTGATTTTGCTCTATGTTAGAACATTTCTGTGAATGCTATTCTGATCTAAGTGGTCTTATTCTGTGTCCCGTGCTAGGAAGCATGCAAGTCTCTGATTAGCAACCTTAGCAGATACATGCGACTCTCTGTTCTTAACAGAGCTCTAAATCTTCTTCGCGCTTCTTCCTAACGTCTTTTGACATCAGACTTGGTTCCGACTTTTGGATCAACATTAGACCTTGTCCAACAAGGAGGAGAAGGCGCTCTGCTCGCATACATTTCTAGAAGAGAAACTAGATCTGCCAACGCAGGTGACAACCCAGTAGAGGAATCGAGGAGTAAGCCCTCGACGGCATGTCGATATATTTCATATATTGGTCATAGCCGAAATTCGTCGAAAGGATAAAAAAAAGAAGACTGCTAAAGGTACGGAGTGACGTAAGTAAACGCCCTGCAATCTTTCTAAAGCGCTAACGAGCAAGAAAACTAAAGCAACAAGCGAGAAAGGGCATTAGTTAGCGCCCCTTATGGAGAACGTAAGTTTCGCGCTTCGATTCCGAACCTTGCTTCTTGCTTTCGAGCCCAAGCCTACGTTTGCTACGAAAGCACTTTTTCACTCTTTCATATACTAGGGGATTTCACTTGGAAAAGAAAATGTTCCAGACTAATGGATTCGGGTCCATAACCATGGGCTCCAATGTACGAGATCTTGATGTAACCTTCATTAGCAGATTCATTTTCTGTGGTTTCCCTGATCAAACTAGAAGTTACCGAAAGAATCGTAATAAATGCAAGGAAGAAGCATCTTTCACCCAGTAACGAAGAGTTTGAACTAAGATTTCTAGATGGATAGGGTAGTGTTGCAAACTATGTGGTTGCAATAACTTGGAATTATTGTTTCGGCCCCCTTTGCTTCCCTTTTTTCGTTTTTTTCTGCTGTTCTATTATAGTTATAACTTTGATAGTTATAACTCTAGCAAATTGGCCACACAATCGCTATCCATAACGGAAGAGAACACTTGCCTATTTACATAACCGATCGTATGGTAGGTCATAAATTAGGAGAATTTGCACCAACTTTAAATTTCCGAGGACTATAACAAGACTTAGAAACCAACAATACAAGTTTTCAACTCAGAAAAGAAAACACAACGTTCCAAAAACCTCCACTGACTCATAATCATACATCGGAAATCATAAATCAGAAACAGAGTAATCCTTTCCATCATAAAACAGTCAAAATTTTATTATGCGGGCGGAATTTGCCTATCCCCAAAATATCAGAACTCATAATCAAAATAGGATCTCAGATCCTCAGAATCAGAATGGATGGCCAGTCCCAGAAACAGAATCAAACATATGCACACTCAATCTCAGAAACATATCGGGACTCCCCGATCTCTTGATAACTCCCCTGCAGGAACAGATCCTGGTCTTTGGGTCGTTACCCGCAACCCGCTTATGGTTTCACTTTGATTATTATTATTTTATGAAGTTGAGACGTTAGACTTTAAACAAAGACCCAACCCAGTTTCCAAACCGACAGAATAAAACTCAGAGTTTAAAAGACTGTCACGTTTTACTCAACTCATAAAAGAACTCACCGACATCCAAATCGGACAGTCTAAAATTTACAGAAAATCCCCGTGCGGGATGCAAGCTTCATAAAGCAAATTAAAATCACAACAGATAAAAGAGCATCCCAAAGGGGATTAGGAGATAGACATTACTTGAACAGCTTCTCTTTACTGCAACATTTACACACGGGAGCTACTACTTCGCCGTCTCACTTGGACCTAGGATTCGAATATAAACTTATAAAATTAATACCTGGTCTCTGCGACAGTTAGTTCACTCAAAACCTACCCTGCCCCCAACTTATCCTTCTCTTACTACTAAGAATAAATAAATGAGATCGAACATACGTTTGAAACAATAGCCTGATACTAATACCATACTAACATGACATTTTTGGGAACAAAAGACATATATACTAACTTAAACCCAGGTAACCATACCTGGTCTTTTAAACAAGGGTACTTACATGAAATATACTCGCATAAAATCGTATCAACAATAATTCAACATTATTCAAATAATAACTAAACTTTAAGGACAAGAATAACTCTAAACATATAAGCTTTGCATGGTACTATTCACACAAATTACAAGTATCCCATTATACATGCAAAAACATGCTAGGTCACATAATCATGCATTCTTATCTAAAACTACACTTTAGGGTTCCTAGCATATTCCTAGGGTTCCAAGGTCATCATAAACCAACCCTAAAACATCTAAAACCTAACATGATATTTAAACTAACTCACATACTCAAGAAAGCATATAGTCTAATCTAATGAAACATTTGATAACATAATCGAAACCTACTCATTCAAACTAATGACATGAAAATCTAATAATAACATGGAATATCAAGAACATATACTTAACATGAAACTTCATAATAACATGAACTTAATAATAATATGTACTTAATAATAATAAGAAAACTAAGTAATAATAGGAAAACTTAATATTAGTAAGAACTTAATAGTACATGAAACTTAACAACAGTAATAATATGAAAACTTAATAATCTTGAAACTTAATTTTTAATAATGTGAAACTTACTAACGATATGAAAACTTGATACTAATAATATGAAATCTAATAATGACGTGAAAACTAATAATGATAATAATATGGAAAACTTATTAATGATAATAATATGATCCTTAAAATAATAGTATGAAAACTTTGTTAATAACATGAACACTTATAGTGACCATAGTATGGAACTTAATAAAAATACTAAGAAGCTTAATAATACTTATGAAAACTTAATAATCGTATGAAACATAAAAATATCTCGAAACTTAATAATATGAAACTTATTACTAATAATAATATGAACACTTAATAATAATTTGAAAACTTAATAATAATAATAATACAAAAACTTACTAATAACACAAAACTTAATAATAATAATACGAAAAGCCTATTAATAACACAAAATGTAATAATATCATTTTGAAAACTTGATAATAATAATTTGAAAAACTTAGTAACAATAGTAATAGGAAACTTAACAATTTTAATATTTAGAAATACTCCCTAATAACATGAACTTAATAATAATAATAATAATAATAATATTATTATTATGAACTTAACAATATACAATGAAAACTTGATACTAACATGAAATTTAATAACATGAATACTTACTAATAGCATGAAATTTAAATAAGGGTTTTTGAAACAACAACCTAACTCTACCCTAATCAAAGTATTATGCTACTAAACACATTTTAGATTATCTAAACATTTACACAATCACTTAATACCTCAACACCTCATCCAAAATACACAAACACAACACAGAGACAAAACTTAACAATCAGAACAAAAATGTAGAGAGAGAAGGAGAGTTAGAAGTATACTATCAAGAGGCAAAGAGGGGGGTGGCGCTTGGGCGATGCTGGTGGTCGACGTCCGATGGCAGTAGCAGCGGCTGGTCAGCGGTCGACGGCGAGGTCAGGCGACGAACAGCAGCAGCGGCAGTAGGAGCTCCAAGCAAAACCGGGGGTCGGGTTTGTCCTCGCCGGAGGTGGTGACGGTGAATGCTTCGCTGGAGCTGAGGGGGTTGTCGGACATCGTTGGGGTCGAGGAAAGTCCGACGGAAGTGCGGTGGTCGTCAGAAAGCACGGTGTTGAGCTGGGTGGCGGAAGGATTTTTGGGTGGTCAAAACAAGAGCTCGAGGTGGCTTTTTGGTGGTGTTCTGGCGACGAAACGGTGGCGGTGCGGTGGTCGGAAAAGAGAGAGGAGGTGGTCGGCGATGAAGAGGGGGAGGAAGGAGGGAGGTTGAAGGTGGTTTGATGGTGGTGCAAGGTGGTGTGGTTGTTGTCGGGGTTTCACCAGCAGTAGCAATGTAGTAATATTACGGGGAGGGAGAGAGAGAGAGAGAGAGCATGTGATTTGGGGAAAAACCAATTGGGGAAAAAGGATGGTGGTGTGTGAAGGTAGTGGGTACAGCAAATTCATCTGATTTCTTTTGGAGTATTTTTGCCTCAAATAGGAAGGAGAGGGGAACAGGGATGTCAATGGGGCAGGGAATCCCGGAATCCGCTGGGCCCCGTCCCACTCTGGAAAAAAATCTCATCCCCATTGGGAATGGGGACGGGGACAGGGACATGGACGATTTTTCAAAATCGGCTCAGGGACGGAGCGGGGATGGGGACAAAATTTTCCCCATCCCCGTCCCCATGAAAATTCCCCGTCCGCATCCTCGAGTCCCCATCCCCGAAAATTTTAAAATTACCCAATAACCTTTATTCTAATTCAATATATATATATTAATAGCAAGGATAAAGTAGTAATTTTTGAATTTTAAGTTAGAAACCCTAACCTAAACTCGCTTCCCTCCTCCTCCATATTATGTATTATTGTTTATTTTTTGATTTTGATGTATTATTGCTTGAGCAAGTTAAATTGGGTTTCCGAATAACACTTGTTGATGTATTATTGTTTGATTTTGATATATCATTGTTTGAGCAAGTTAAATAACTTGTATTTTGAACTGGTTAAAAATCGGGTCCGATTAAAAATTGGGTCCGATTAAAATTTGGTTAGATTTTGGATAACTTTAAAAAAATCCCCGTTGGATCCCCGTCGGAGATTGGGAATCCGCGGGGATGGGGATGGGGCAAGAATCATGACCCGGAGCGGGGATAGGGATGGGGATGAGGACGAGTTTTGGGAGTGGGGATGGGGATGGGGATATACTCCCCCGTCCCCAATCCGCCCCGTTGTCATCCCTAGAAGGGAAAAATAATGATGGGTATGGTTGGGTGATGTCACTAAGGTGATGTCAGCAACAATATGGTGACGAAAAAGCCACCAAGTGTTAGTGTCTAATTCCCAAAAGTTATCACCCAAAAAAAATACCCATTTCCAAATAAAATTCATATAAAATCTACCAGAAGTCCGAAAAATTTCTATCTGATATTTTTAAGACTATAAAAATTCCAACGAACTCACTCGCGGTCCTAAAACTTCCGTGTGAAAACAGATAAAAAAATAACAGAATGAAACGTACGTTAGGTAATTTAACGGTAAACACAAAAGCATTTTTCAGTGTGATATAAATATATATATATATATAAACTAGGTAGTAAACAATTCATGGAGCATAGCAGAGTATTTGAGTGTTTTAGTACAGGCCATGGAAGTTGTTCTCCACCTTTTTGTCTTTCAGACAAAAGGAAATAGGAGACTACAAAAATAGCAAAATGTTTGGCCAAAAGTTCAAAATGTTCAAAAGTGTTTTAAAATGTTCAAGAGAAGGGGGAAGGGAAAATCAATTACGGGAGGGGTCCTCTGCAGCAGGCTCGATGACAGGGGCTGTTGGTGGGGAGCGCAGTTTGATGAGGGCCTTAGCCTGATAGACCAGATCTTTGAGTGTTGCAGTGATGCTGGAGCCAACCATGAGATTTGCTTTTAGGGCGTTGTGAAGCTCCTGCATGCACTTGACCTCAGACTTTAGGATTTGCACCTCGTGCTAAAGAAGGTTCACTTGAGTCTGCAGATTGTTGGAGGTGTCCTTGGAGGTCTGGGTTGAGGAAGAGGCATGGATGACTTTGAGGTCATCGTAGTGCATCCAATGGCCATTCGGATTAGCCTTGTAGCCCAGGGATTCGAGCATGACGAGGTTGATGGTGGGGACTGTTATGGGGAGCTTGTCATCATAAGGGAGGGGGACATGAAAAGCTTTTAAGACATGGTTGAGTAGATTGCAGTAAGTGAGTGGGCTGGTGTTGCTGGATGCTACTCTGACAATGTGCTGGAGAATGACCTCACCTAGTTTTGGGTGGCAGTCATTTAGAGTGTTGAGCATAAAAGCAGCATAGGGCTCGTTGATGGTCTCTTTTGAGGTCCCTCCCCCCCCCCCCCCCAAGGGAGGATGGTACAAACAACAATGTAATAGAGACAACAGGATTCAAAGCGAAGATTAGTGTATTGGGGCTATTTGGTAGTAGTGGGATTAGTGGGTTACCAAAGTTTGTGAGAAGTTCTTGTCTGGCATCAATGGTGTTTAAATGGCCAGGCTTGGAGGGGTCAGGGGTCAAGTTGAGGACTTGCTCGAGGGTGAGGGGGGTGGGATGGATATCTCTCCCAAGGACAGTCGATTTGAAGGAGGAGTTGGATGGGTTAGTGGTGGTGTCCTCAAGATGGGCATGAAACTGGTAAACGAGTTCGGGTAACAAAATTCGTCTCCTTGAAATAAAATATTACAGCCCATGTCAGAAAGAACGGTAAGGAAAGAAAATTTGGTACCTTGAAGGTTGTCCAGGTCGACCTTTTCACAGTGCATCAGAGGACGAACTATGAACGATTCGAGACGCTTCTTTAGGAACTCTTGGGAGGAAGGAGAGACGGGTGAAGGGCGAGGAATAATGGCCAATTCCTCATAAGAGGAATTTGTGGAGGCAGTGTATGGCATCACGGGAGGCTTACTGGAGCGCAGACGACTTGCTACGCTGGAGGTAGAAGCAAGGCGAGATTATCATTTTGTTATGGTGAGGGAAGTGAGGGAAGAAGGGATTTTCTGAAAAGGACAGCAGAAAGGGTGAAAGTGAGAGAATAGAGAAGAAGGCTGTAGAGATTTCGTGGTGGGACTGAGTTAAGTAGGTAGGAGGGTTAAACTGATGATGAGAGGTGGACAAGAAGTGTGACGATGACGCTGAGTGGTTAGGGCTGCAAATAAAGAAAAAAAATGGAGGAGGGACGGAGGGAAGTGGGATGTGACAATTAATTAAGGAAGTTGGTAAAAAAAATTTAAAGCGAGGGAGGAAAGAGAGAAGCGGAGGAGGGGGTTTTGGAAATTGGAGTAAATAAAGTAGATTTGAAAAGATTTGATTTCAAAAATTTTCAACGTCTGAAATACATATGAAAGATGTAATAAGAACATTGATATAGCTAAGATTTCTGTAAAGAGAGATTGGGGTCATTCTGATGAGGACATCAGTTGGCCAGAGGAGGTGTTTGGGGAACATACTTGAGAGATGAGGACCTTGTGAAGTGACTCCCCCTGAGCTGGTGTAGGGAGATGATGAGGTCATCAGGGAGTAAGAGATGGTGCTCCCCCTTAATAAGTTGTGAGGATTATGCCTCAAGTTAAAGTAGTCCTCGTCGGATGAATGTGAATTGTTCTTCAGGGAGAGGCTTGGTGAAGATGTTAGCTAGTTCGAGATGAGTGGGTACAAATTCCAGGAAGATATGTCCTTTCTCTACATGAACACAGATGAAGTGATGGCGAATTTCAATATGCTTGGTCCGTGAGTTTTGGACAAGATTCTTGGTAATTTGAATGGCGCTTATATTATCACATTTGATGGGAACATGTGAGTAGTGAAGACCGAGGTCCTCCAATTGATAAGTGATTCATAAGAGTTGAGCATAGCAAGCTCCTGCTGCAACATACTCGGCCTCAGCTGTTGAGAGGGCAATAGAAGTTTGTTTCTTGGACTGGCAGGAGACTAGTGAGGCACCAAGCATTTAGCAGCCTCCGGATGTGCTTTTGCAATCAATTTTGTACCCAATAAAGTCAGCATCATTGTAGCCACAGAGATGCAGGTCTTGTTGTCTTGGGTACCAGAGTCCAAGGTCTTTGGTGCCTATAAGGTATCTTAAGATTCTTTTTACAGTAGAGAGGTTAGATTCCTTTGGGGCGCTTTGAAAGCGCGCACATAAGCAGACACTGTACATTATATCAAAACGACTTACAGTAAGATAAAGCAAAGATCCAATCATACCTCTGTATAGTTTTTCTGAGGTTGGTTTACTTGTGAGGTCTAAATCAAGCTTGAGGGCGGAGGACATCGGAGTGGGAGAGTGCTTCAAGTGCTCTAGCTGATATTTCTTGAGGATCTCAGTGACATATTTGTTTTGTTTCACGAAGATTCCCTCATTTGACTGCTTGATTTGGAGCCCAAGGAAGAATGTTAATTCTCCTACAAGGCTCATCTCAAGTTCTTTACTCATGAGGTGAGAGAATTCATCGACAAGAGAGGGGAGAGAGGCACCAAAGATGATGTCATCGACGTATATCTGGGTGATGATGAATTCCCCATCCTTTGTCTTGGTGAACAGGGTTTTGTCGATTCTTCCTTTAGTGAATCCGTTTTTGAGGAGAAATTTGCTGAGACGTTCATACCAGGCTTTGGGTTCCTGCTTCATACCATATAGGGCCTTATGAAGACGGAATACATGATCTGGGGCAGTGGCGTCCTCAAACCCTGGTGGTTGCTCGACGTATACTTCCTCTGCCAGGTCACCGTTGGGCGCTTTTGACGTCCATCTGGTGAAGTTTGATGTGCTTTGCAAATGCATACTTAAGGAGGATTCTGATGGCCTCCAAACGAGCGACAGGGGAAAATGTCTCATTATAATCAATGCCTTCTTTTTTATAGTAGCCTTCTGCCACTAATCTAGCCTTATTTCTTATGATGGATCCATTGTCATCTAGTTTGTTTTTGAACAGCCACTTGACCCCTATGAGAGGGTGGTGATGTGGTCTTGGTACTAAGGTCTAGACTTTGCTTCGGTTAAATTGGTGTAACTCTTCTTGCATAGCCTTGATCCAGCTTGGATCCAACAAGGCCTCGTCGTGGTGTTTGGGTTCAACCTGCGAGATAAAAACATGAAAAACACAAAAGTTTCGCAATGAGGATCTTGTGCGGATACCTGTGTTGATGTTTGAGAAAAGATTATCAGCAGGGTGAGCTAGCTTGAACTTGTAGGTCACATCAGGCTCCTGAGTGGTGGAAGTTGAGGCCACTAGAGGAGGTGCATTTGAGGACGGTTGATTTGAGGGATAGAGTCCTCTTGGGCAGTTGTGATGGGAGGTGGCCTTGGTGGAGGTTCGTCGTCATCATCACTAGTGACAACAGAGAGGATGAATTGTCCCTCATTTTGAGGAGATGAAGTATGAGGGCCATTGTCCTCATAAAAGATGACATGGATACTTTCTTCTACCATCTTGGATGATTTCATGTAGACTCTCGTTTCTAAACTAAATTTCAAGATAAAACATAAACCAAACCATTCCAACTCAAATCACATATAACAACACACTCGTTTCTAAACAAAATTTCAAAATCCCACAAAAACCAACATATTCCAACATAAATCACATATAATAGCCATACGCAATTCACCCTATCGAGCCACATGCTCATTTCTAAATAAAAGTTCAAAATCCAATAAAAACCAATATATTGCAACTCAAATCACAAATAATGGTCACACGCTGGTTCATCCAATCCAGCCACACACTCATTTTTGAACAAAAGTTCAAAATCCAACAAAAACCAACATATTCCAACAAAAATCACCAATAACGGCAACACGCTAGTTCATCCTATCGAGCCATACACTCGTTTCTAAACTAAATTTCAAGATAAAACATAAACAAAACCATTCCAACTCAAATCACAGATACCGCCTACACGCTGGTTCATCCTTTCGAGGCACACACTCTTTTCTAAACAAATTTTAAAATCCGACAAAAACAAACGTATTCTAACATAAATTACATATAACGACCACACGTTGGTTCATCTTATCAAGCCACATGCTCGTTTTTAAACAAAAGCTCAAAATCCAACAAAAACCGACATATTCAAATTCAAGTCACAAATAACGACCACACGCCGGCTCATCCTATCGGGCCACATGACGGCTCATACTATCGAGCCACATGCTCATTTCTAAACTAAATATGAAAATCCAACAAAAAAATCACATATAACGGCCAAACGCCGTTTCACCCTATCCAGCCACATGCTTGTTTCTAAACAAAAGTTCAAAAACCAATATATTCCATCTCAAATCACAAATAACGGTCATATGCCGCTTTTTCCTATTGAGCCACACGCTCGTTTCTAAACAAAAGTGCAAAATCCAACAAAAACCAACATATTCCAACATAAATAATAAATAACTATTACACGACCGTTCATCCTATCGAGTCACACGCTCGTTTCTAAACTAAATTTCAAGATAAAACATAATCCAGACTGTTCCAACTCAACTCACAGACAACGGCCACAAGCCAGTTCATCCTATCAAGCCACACACTCGTTTCTAAACTAATTTCAAAATCCAACAAAAACCAACATATTCCAACATAAATCTCATATAATAATCATACGCCAATTCACCCTATTAATACGCTCGCTTCTAAACAAAAGTTCAAAACCCAACAAAAACCAACATATTCCAACTCAAATCACAATTAAGGACCACACGATGGTTCACCCACTTCACCCTATCAAGATACATGCTCGTTTCTAAAATTTTCAAAATCCAACAAAAACCAATATATTCCAACAAACACAAACCACATACTCCAACTCATAATCCATCATTTTGAGAAGGGATTGGCTTACATAAACCTTGAAGGATTTTGGGTCCTTCCAATTCTTGTTTCCCTCGGAATCTTGCTTGCATCATAACGTTCTATCACGTTCGCAGGGCTAACATGGATCCCTTCGGCAGCCTAGCAAAACGTTTTGAACATTGTAGGAAAACGTTGGAATTGGTAATAATTAAAATCGTGAAAGGTATGTTTAATGCATCACAAGCTTGAGTTCCTTAGTATTCGTTCCATAAGCGGTTTGGATGCTTAATGCATCATGACCTACATTCTTACACGCAAGTATACGACGACTTTTATATAGAAGTTCCGCAATTTGTTCTCCATAACAGGGTTGAATTTTCTTTTAAAGACATGCCTTTAATCAAGATAACCAATGAATTTGGCATACGCGTAAAATTGTTCCTAACCAAACAGAATAACTAACTCACTTACTAATAACTACCAAAATCATCCTAACTCAACCAGTTTTAGGACATCTACAACTAAGCTACTAGAAATAATAGCCTACTTACTACTCTAAACTAATATCACAAATAACCTATTTACTTTTTCCATGACGTAGTTCCAAAAGAATTTGAAGCACGCCAAACAACATTTCAAAAGTTGAGGATGATATTCCCCAACTTTTCAATATGTTGATTAGCGTCGAACTTTAATGAATTTCATGGAAAATGTACTACTCGACAATGTGCTGTTTAATTTCAAGTTGGGATTCATCGCATCGAAAGTCTTCTTAATGGGACGTTTTTGCCCATAATATCGTTGCGCTACTTAACTTTAATAAAACCTCATTTCTTCTATGGATTGTTCATCAACAAATGGCTACGTACTACCTTCATCATCTATGTGAGGTTAGACCAAAGTAAAGTAGAACAACAACAATATATGACAAAAACATTCCGTGTAGAAGGTTTTTCATGACGACGAATCTAAACTTGAAGTTAAACAACATCATCATAACAAGCTTTGTCTATAACTTACTTTCCAAAGCTAATATGAATGGTAATCTAAATACATTGTTTGCAAGATTTCCCTTTGAATTTGAAGAGTACTAGCACAAACCTCAACCTAATTAATTATTAACTCTACGACTAACTTAAATAAGTACCAAAAACAAGAATCTAATTATGGCCAATTCCGTTAACTTAATCACTCACAAATTCATAGTTTATAAAAGCAAACATAATAAAATTAATACAAATAGTTGAAACTATAAACTATCAACTTCAATCATCATAATACAGTTCACATAAATAATCAAAATAGTTCATCAACATTTTCACTAAAAACTATAAACTTTAATAATCATACACATATTTATTCCAAACTGACATACTTTACACAAAAATTAACTTAATTACTAACTTTATGGATAACTTAACTAGAGTAAATTACATTTACCCTACCTAAGGATTGTTGTAATAATTTCTACACAACCCACGTCGTTTGTGAAATAATTTTTACCTTACCTCATATAAGCTCTGAGTGTTTTTTATCCTACCTGAGGTTTGTCGTAATAATTATTAAACATACCACCTTTGTGAAATAATTTTACCCTACCTCACAATACTTGTAAGTAATTTTTACTTAGCTTGTTATAGCAGTAAGTGTTACTAAAAATCAAGATCTTTGATTTCCGCTTCTACTGCTGAAGATTTAGAATCCAAGACGACATTTGAATGTCATGTAATGTCATCTTAGGAGGAAAGTAGGAAGCAACCTACGATGAAATCTCAGTCTCCGTCATCTATGCTCCATTAAACTTTACCTAACCTCTCATTCCTCCTTTACTACCTTCTCCACTGCCGATCATGTAGATAATTCCTAAACCCGTTCGTGGTCGCTGATTTCCACCAAAATGTGAATCTACCCATACATAGCTAGTTATTGATTCATATACTTCATGATTAACCATGACTAACATAAACAAATTAAGAATACCACTTCTCCAAGCTAAACGCTTCTCCAAATTATTGATTCATATATAGCTAGTTATTCACTATAAAAAATAATAAAAAATGATAAATAAAGAATACCACTTCTCCAAGCTAAACGCTTTACTGTATAATTACAAAATCATAATTAACCATGACTAACATAAACAAATTAACATAAATAATAGAAACTAACATAAACATTTCATTTAAATACTTATTATTCAACCATTTCAATCAACACTAACACAAACATTAAACTAATTATTCATAACAAACCTAACACATCATTAGTCATGAAAACCTATTTACACAAAACTAATTCCTTTTTAACAAACCTTAACAACCATAATACTCAATTATACAAAAAATTTAACATAATTTACACCACTAATTAATTTTTAAACATATTTTACACAGACATTAACCTAACTCGTGCTATTTATGCATGTTCATAATTTTTACCCATATACAAGCAATTAACCCAATTAAAACTAATCTAATTACAAATCTAGAACATTCAAAGGAGTTTACCGGGAAGGAGATTGGGGGTGAAGGTAGTGGCGACAGTGGGCAGAAGCGCACGAGGAAGGCTTCCTTGTTAGAGAGAGGGTTGTGTTGTTAGGCACCTCAAAAAAGAGAATAAAAAAGACAAGGAGGGAGAGAAGAGTAACTTATCGGGGTCGGAAAGCAGGATGACGTTTGACGAGGCGACGATCGGCGAATGATGATGGTCGTTAATCGAGAGCGTCTATGGAGGTGAAGAGGAAAGTAAGCAAAGGGAAGAGAGTCGTGTTATCTGCCTATTATAAGAGATCTTACGACCGTTTAATTGAATGATCGCTCAATTAAATAAACGGACACTAGGCATAAATGATAGACTATAGGCAAAAATGTAGATGGTGACTAATGACCAGACGCACTATCTATCAATATAATGACCAATAAAAAGGTTGTCATTATCTCTTACTCATCTAAGGATTTGTGAAGAAAGAGTATTCTAATCATAGTGACAGGAAGCTTCCTAATTCCCCCTCACGTGCTCATTTCAACCAAACATCAGAAAAATCACGTGACACCAAGCCACTAATCTCATATGCACTTTCCATTACAGAGAGTACCAGGGGAGCTAAGCTTCATTCCTTCCTTTGGCTCTTCTGATTCCTGAATTCTTTTCTGGTGGTAAGTGGTTTTCTTTCTTCTCTTCTGACCTACATTTTACATACTTTTCTTGTAAGGAGTCTATTTGAAGTCTTAAATAAGGAAATAAATGCCCACTTTTTCCATGGGGAGGGACCACAATGCAAGTTTGCAACAGCTATCATAATGAAGGGGCGCATCTGTATTAAGAAAGAAATGAAGGGACATCCCTTATAAACACACTTAATTGACCCAAATATTATTTCCTTTTGATTACACTAGTATGGTTCATTATCTATATTTGATTTCACAGTCTGGAGCTTACAGAGGAAGTTCACTAATGAGCTGTCTGTCTGCCTTCACATCTCTGCAGACCAAAAGCTCACATCCAATGTGCAGGAAGAATAACCCAAATTAAGATATTGCCAACCACCTTATCATAATTTAGCTGGATCTTCTTAAAGAGGAATTTCAGATCTGAGTGAGCAATCAGCCAAGATGTTCAAGGTGGGCAGATGGAGGAGTGAGAAGATCAAAGTTGTATTCAGACTGCAGTTTCAAGCAACCCAGGTATCAATCCAATACCTTCTTTTCCACCCTTTTTTTTTGTTTGTTTTTGTTTTGGAGGGGGGTTTCCAAGTAATCAAGCAACAAAGATTTCTGGGTCAGCCTTAGTTTTTCTACCAGGAATACATTATGCTGGTGTGATGATAATGCACATATACACAGAAATAAGGGAATAATAGCAGAGGCAATGTGAAGTCTTACCATGGTACATAATATTGTCAGGTGCCAAGCTCCAAATCAAGGCTGATGATATCTGTGGTTCCAGTGGATGTTGGGCAGCCGACAGTTCGACTGGGAAAGGCTGCAGTTCAAGATGGGATCTGTACATGGGAAAGTCCTGTGTACGAATCAGTAAAATTCACAAGGGAGACAAAAACTGGAAAGATTCATGACAAAATTTATCATTTCATAATCTCAACTGTAAGAAACAGCCAATTCCTCACTTTCCCATCAGGTGTAACTTCCTATGTAATACGGACCAGTGTTTTTTTTAACTTTTATAATTTATATTGTTTCAGGGATCATCAAAAGCTGGATTCTTGGGAGAAGTTGCTGTCAACCTTGCAGATTATGTGGGGGCAACAACCCCATTCACGATCTCTCTCCCAATTAAGTCCTCCAATTGTGGGGCGATTTTGCGTGTAAGTTCTCTCTATCTTCTCTAGTTCTCAACGGACAAAAAAGAAAAAAAAATTGGAAAAACCTGATTGCGGGAAAAATAAATGGAAATAGAAAGAGAAGGGGGAGAGGGAGGGGGTGGGGGTGGGGGGTGGGGGTTGTCTCCATCTCATATTTTGGAGCTATGCTTACTACAACAATTGGACAAGAATCGAGTATTTGGATGAATCTGGCTGCATATGGGTGAAAGTTTTGTTTGTTCTAGGCAATGTCAATTAGCGGGAAATATGAGTAGATTGTGTTGGGTTTGATGTGTGGAGCCCAAATTATGAGTTTAGGATGATTTGAAGCACAAATGGAGCCAACACGGGTGAATTCCGGGCCAACACAGGTTGTGCTACAGACAGAGAGGAGGAAAACAGTGACATGACACACTCTACGGACAGAGGTTGTGCCCGAAATCATCGAATTCAATTTTTGTGTTCCGGACTCCTGTTTTGATATGTTTTCCTAATCTCAGGTTATTTCGGATTCTGTTGCTGTTTTTGAGGTGCTTTGTGGCCAAAGAACTCATACTAACCCTTGGCTCTATTGTATTACCTTTGCTATAAATAGAACCTGTTGTTAGACTTATTCTGGACCACAAAATGTTTCACCTGACCATAAGAGATTGACTTGCAATCTCTGTGTGCCGAGGGAGTTGTATGAGGCGTATCAGTTGTGAATGTTGAATCATTAGGTTGTAACTGTAGTCGTTGGGTTGCAACTCTAGGGAGATTGTATAGGTCACACTTGTGAGATAGAGCATCATTTGTGGTTACCCTGAGAATCCTAACAAATTCTAGGATTGTATCTATTGTTCATGGTTCCCAGAGTGCCAAATAGTGTGCGCCAAGCCACCAACTACAGCTGAAGTATTGGAAGGAAAGACTAGCTTTTAGTTTACATGACATTTAATTCCTCTTCCCAGCATTACAAATAATATTTTCTAATTTGGCTGTCTCACTAAGTATGGCTTAAGCCTTATGGGAAAAAGCATGCAAATTGCTTCAGTTTCAAAACACCTATACTGACTATTGCCTGTCAAGTTATAAATTGTTGAATGTTTCTAACGGATTGTTTGTTAAGGCAGGTTACTATTCAGAATACACAAGGAGCAGATGACCAAAGGTAACAACAGGAATATACAGTTAACTAAGTTATGTACTTTCACTTGGTTACATCAGAATTTGCGAAGGAAAATATATATTTCTTTACGTTTTCCAGGGAGTTCCAAAGAGGTATTGAAAAGGGCGAGCCTTTGACAACAAGGATACAAGAAAGCAGTTTGCACAGCCAATTGAGCAATTCTCAATCAGATAGAGAGGTTAGTAACAATGTCCTGAACTAGAGAGTCATCCTATTTGAACTATGCACCTTCAATTGGAGACATGAAACACGAGGTCATGTAAACCCTTCTTCTGTGACAGGATGAATACCGGAGCTCTACTGTTTCCCCAGATGATTGGAGGCAACACCTTACGAGTAATAACATTCTGAATTCTGTGTCAGAACAGAATGATAATAGAATCCACCAGAATTCTTGCAGGGAACAATCACACCCTACTAGGAACCCTAACTCAGTAGCCCTTCATGAAGTTGATAAGGAACACCAATCAATAGATTCCTTATTGGATTGGAGTTCAGATGAAGATTTTCCCAATTCATCAGAAGACCGCACTGAGGAAAATATCCCGAGGGAACAAGAACAAGGACCGCCTATGAGCCCGATTGAACAGCTCCAGAGAGAGAATCTTAGTCTGAAGCGGCAAGCTGAAGTAGCCGATATAGAGTTACAATCGTTAAGGCGGCAGGTTGTGAAGGAAACCAAAAGGGGTCAGGACTTATCAAGACAAATGGCGACGCTTAGAGAGGAAAGAGACACGTTTAAAGCAGAATGTGAAAAGCTTATGTCATTGCAAAATGGTGTTAGCAATTTTGAACTTCCAAAGGAAGTGGAAAGCCAGGGTCAAGAATCATTGGACCGTCTTAGTGAAGTTAAGCAAGACCTCAAACACGCAAAAGATTTGAATAGGGCACTTCGTTCACGACTTAGTAAGACACAAGACTCCAATTCTGAATTGATTCTTGTGGTGCGTGATCTTGAAGAAAAGCTTGATAAGAAGGACAAGGAACTAGTTGCTCTTTATGGCAAACTAAAAAACAACAGGAAGCCCGAAGAGTTCAATGACGACGGCTCTGAAACAGAAAATGGGAATGATGTGCAAGCAGCATCAATGCCAAATATGGTTGAAGTGGACCTTTTGCAGCGACAAATCAATGACCTGCAGAGTGAATTGGAGCATCATGTGAATGAGAAGAGAGAGCTGGAGCAGCAGCTTGAACAGATTTCTCAGGATTACGAGATTTCAAAGAAAGAGAATAACAATCTTTCCTCAAAGTTCAACCAAAAGCAGCTAGAACTGATCAAGAAAGAGAAAGAATGCACTAATTATTTGAGAAAATTGGAAGAGCTTGAATCTCAGATAGCAAGGCTGGAGAATGTAATAACGCAGCAGGCCGAAGAATTCTCTGAAACTTCAGATATAATTGATGACCTTGAAAATCAGGTAAAGAGTTTAAAGCAAGAGCTGGATAGGCAAGCAGAGGAATTTGAGAAAGATCTCAAAGCAGTGACTATAGCCAAAGTTGAGGAAGAGAAAAGAGCCCTCCAAGCAGAGGAGGACTTGAGACAGACAAAGTCAGATAATTCTCTAGCTGCACAGAGGCTACAAGAGGAGTTCAGAAGACTCTCAGAGGAATTGGCTTCAAAGTTCAAAGATAATGATGATTCGACTATGAAAGCAGAGGCTGAGGCACAGGAACTACGGCTTCAGATTAGCATTCTTGAAGAAGATCTCCAGAAAACTTCCACAGAGCTTGAGTTTGTCCAAGATCAGTGCAAGGCTGAAGTGCAAAAGCTTTCAAGCCTGTTAACGGATAAGGAGAAAGAATTAACACAATTATCACTTGCTCACAAAGATGAGATTGAGAAGATTAGAAGTGAAAAAAAGAAAGCACATGACAAATGTGCAGCTTTGTCAAATGAAAACCAAGCACTCAGAGTGGAAGTTGAAAGGCTTACAGAAGAAAATTATTACTATGCTCAGCAGTTAGAAGAAATGAAGACATTTTTCGATCAAACAAAAACAGCTCTTGAAGAATCAAACAGACAAAAGGACGATTTAGGAAAACGATATGCATCAGCAGAGACACAAGTTCAACTGTTACAGGAGGAGCTAAAATCACTGAGGCCCCTCAAACAGAAGGATGATGCATTGGCTAAAGTACAGTCAGAGCTGGAAAAACTTCAAGCTGAGCATGATCAATTGAAGACCCAATTGCCTGAGTTGAAGTTGGAGAATGAGAACCTCAGAAAACAGCTTGCTAGACAGAAGGAAACTCTGCAGAGGAAGGAGCAGGAAATAGCAAATCTAGAGAAATTCAAGAATAGCAGCTCGAAAGAAGTGTCCACTCTCAAGGAGAAAATAAAGCAGCTCAAGGTAATACATCTGTGCCCAAGTTTCATATTGAACATAAGCCATATGTAGTACTATTTAAGAATTAAGACCCCAAAATAGAAATCTAGTGAAGCATGGAGTCCAGTGTATATACTTATACTGGAGAAGTGAGTTATATATACCCTTTGATTTGATACAAACGTTTTTCCTAATTGCATAGAGAAATACTAGCAGAAGCATGGAAGAGAAAATATATTATTGAGTGAAATACTAGATGAATGACGGATAAAATACCATATAGGAGCCCATAATACCGCCCCTCTTTTTCCATTTGCTCCATTAGAAATGATAAACAGAGAGGGCTGTAAAGATATTCTTGTCTATGGTAGGTCCAAGTATGCAACCTTCCATGATTGCGTGCATAGAAGCGGATTCTCCAAACTTGGTCAGTAAACCATAGAATCCTGCTTCACAACCTACCAAAACAAAAAAGACTATCCGTTTTTTCGGTATTTTTTAAACCAATGCAATTGTGTAATCAGTAGGTAGTAGCTAAAATTTCAGGCAGTTACTCTCTTGGTTATTCTGAAAATAGGGACCCCGGACCCAGGACCTTGTGACCAAGGGGGAGTTATGGATCTACATTTGTCTGTTGAGACAATTAAAAGAATAGGTTACCATGCCCCAAATAGCTCCACTAGATATGGACCATAAACCTCCATGAGAGTAACAAATTTTCTCCTTGGTGATAATCCAAACACTGCAAGCACCATTCACACAAGCAGAGAGAGAGAGAGAGAGAGAGAGAGAGAGAGAGAGAGAGACTGGAAACAGTCGGATCAATCCTTAAAGCAGACTGAAGTTGTGAAGGTTTCAAGAAAGGCTTTAGATATGAGCCACTTTTGACTATAAAATCGCAAGGATTTTCATCTGATTTACTTAATGCAAACATCCATGGACATGCCTTAGGTTGTAGCAAGTACCATGGGCTCATGATGTCAATCTATGGCTGCTGATTTCCACCTTCACTTCTAACAACAGTTCCCAAAATCTTCATTTGCCATGTTTGACAACTTTTATGGCACAGAGGACAGTTTTCATACCACCTCATCCGAGATACTTGTGAAAAAGACATTCCAAAAATTCTACCATAGTTGAATTTCTTTTCAACTATGGTAGTTGAAAATTTTATAACATTAATTTATTAGAAACAGATCATATTTTTTTAGAAGGTTTACCGTCTCACTAAGTACGATTATCTATTGTAACAAGTTACTTTTTTCTCAAAAAAAAAAAAAAAGTTTGATCAACATACATTCATTTTGAATTTTATGGTAAAATCAATGATATTTGCACTTTTCAACTACAATAGTTGAAAATAAGTCAATTATGGTAGACTTCCTTAAAATATCCAAATGTGTAAAAATTTATATTTTAACATATAAAATAGGAAAATTGGAATCTAATAAACCAAACTTTATGTCCATTTTGATCTAACAAACCAAACTTACCTTTTTGCTAATGGAATACCATACTTAACATTATATTTTTTTGATTGAACCTCCACTACTTTCTGGTAACCGGAAAAATGACGTGGAATTTTTTGTGTTGAGGTGGACTGTTTTATAGCCAAAAAATAAAAGGAAATTGTTGATGGCAGTGTGTTTAATTGAACAGTACGACATCTATTAAGATTAAGGAGGATTTTCGTTTTTTTTGGTGGGGGATTATTTTTGTTCGGGCTGGGTTTAATTTTTACTGTAAGTTTTTTGAGGAGAGGGGGAAATTGTGATTCAGAACACTCCACCTCAGCAGAAACACAAGCCGTCAACGATTTCCTTTTATTTTTTGGCTATAAAACAGTCCACCTTAGCACAACAAATTCCACGTCATTTTTCTTGTGACCGGAAATCGGTGGAGGTTCAATCAAAAAAATACAATGTTAAGTATGGTATGTCATTAAAAAAGATAAGTTTGGTTTGTTAGATCAAAATGGATATAAAGTTTGGTTTATTAGATTCCAATTTTCCTATAAAATAACTTATTGTAATGAGTCATGTGATAAATATATATTAATTTTGATTTTCTTATTGGTAGAATTAAGGGCAATTACACATTTCAACTACCATAGTTGAAAAGAATTTCAACTTTGGTAGAATCTCCCATCCAAAATACTAAAATGCCATCAAATTTGAAAACCTCGGCTAATTGCCGCTGAATTTTTCAAAAAAAAACAAAAAACGCCACTATTACCTATTATCTCAGATTTAAAGGTAAAATTTGAAATTTGCCACTTGTGCTTGAGTTCATAGTTATTAAAATCCCGATCTTGATTTACGATCCTATGATTTTATGGTCCAAAATCTTTGATACGATTCTACTATTTACACACAATCTACGATCCTACATGGGCTAATTTCCGATCCTAACTTCCACATAATTTCGAGTTAGGATCACGATTTTAACAACCTTTCTTGAGTTAAGTGATCCTTAATTTACCCAAAATTTTAATAAAGTCACTATTGTCAATTGAAATAGTTAAACATGTCTCTACCTTTTCTTTAATTTGAATTAATATACAAAAAAATACTCAAGTTTCGAAAAGAGATTTGCTAGAAAATAAATGTCCATAAGTAATATATTTCTAATTTAATTCAATTTTATATAGTAATATACACGAGGAATATTTTAAGCACAAAAGAAGAAATAAAATAAAATAAATTTAATAGATAAAACACACGAATGTTAAACATTACTATATAAAATTTTAATTGCAAAAAAAAGACTTATATGGCTTATATACAAGAAATTTTATATTTCTATCGAAATTCTATTTGAAATTAGAGTATTTTTGTATATTAATTTAAATTAATGAAAGATAGTGACATTTTTTTACTATTTGAGTTTAGGATAGTAGCATTTTTTTAACATTTTAGTAAAGTTGAGTGGTAGTTTAACCCAAGCACTTGTGATAAATTTTAAATTTTACCTGTAAACTTGATATAGTAGATAATAGTGACATTTTCTATTTTTTGGGAATGTTCAATGGCAATTAGTAAACGTTTTCAAATTCGATGACATTTTTAACTAATTTGAAAAGTTGAAGGGTAGTTTTATCATAACACTCATCCTTGCTCAAGCAGCAAGGTAATATCATATGTGTAGCTGTCGGAGTTGATTTACAATCTTTCAATCGTACAGGCAGTCAGACCTGCTGGAATATCTCCTGAAAATGGCAACAAGGTGGACGAAAGGAAATCTATGGGAAAGAAAATACAACAATCAGAGTTTTCAGGCAAGCAACTACAAAATGGGCCCTACAGAACATCTGGTGAAAGGTGCAGCATGCAACCTGAATTAATTTATATCTTTCGTAAGTTACGGGGACATGAAGATATCCATTTAATATTGCTCAATTTTCATTTGTACAGTAAAAGAGAAACATACACTGAGAAGAAAGGTCCTGATTCTAGAACTAATGAACTACTGAGAGAAGTTGAAATGCTTAAGGAGAAGCACAAATCTATGGAAGATGAGCTCAAAGAAATGCAGGAGAAGTATTCTGAAGTAAGTCTCAAATTTGCTGAGGTAGAAGGTGAAAGACAGCAACTTGTGATGACCGTACGCAACTTGAGGAACGGACAAAAGAAATAATTTTCCCAAAGATGACAGAATTTTTAGTTCAGCTAGGAAAAAGCAGCGTAAAAAGGTGTTAATGTACCAGCAATTTGTATGAATATGTGTAGTAAACAAAAGACCACATTCATTATTTGAATTCCTTCAATCTTTATCATGTTCCACTTACTTTAATTGGGAGGGGATTATGTTCCCAGAAAGGCCAGACTCCGCTGTCAACTCTTAACCCCCACCCCTCGCTTCCTAGGAGTTTGGTTCACAAATCACGAAGGATAATTATTCAATTTGATCAATCATGTAACCGGCTAAGAGATTTCAAGCTCATAAATTATGTTGGAATATCAGAACTTGGGAGTTGTGCAGTAGAAGTGTGCTGAGCCGAAATTTGAAAATAAACAAATTATTGGGATTTGGAATTTGGAATTTGGAATTTGGAAGTGATGGAGTCATGGAGATTACCAGTAATACCTATTTACATGGAGTAAATTATATTTATTGTACCTGACATTTGTGGTAATAATTTTTACACACCTGACATTCGTGAAATAATTTTTACCTTAGGTGACATTAACTGTTTATATATTTAAACCTCCCGAAATATTCTACAATTGATTTTTGTTGGATTTTCTAGCGATCATTAAAAAGATAAATATGAATTGACTTTTTTTTACCCTTGATATTAATTTATATAACTTTCCATTAAATATGAATTGACGTTTTTACCCTTAATATTAATTCATATGTCATTTAAACCTTAACTTTTTCTCTACTTTATTTCTTCGAAAATCCCACCCCTCCTCATTCTGAAAATGAAAAGGTCATTCAAATCATTTTTTCTCAATGTTAGGGGTAGCATGGTACATTCATATAGTCATATAGGGGCATTTTGGTATTTTTCACATTTTGCGATAAGAACTAATTAGATTCTGCCACTAAAAATTATTTTCACTTAATGTTAGGTAAGGTAAAAATTATTTTACAAATGTCGGGTGTGTAAAAATTATTACCACAAATGTCAGGTAGGGTAAATGTAATTTACTCTATTTATATGTGTATTAAGGAGATGATGGAAGAAATTATCTTCCGTGTCTTCTTTTCTATTTTGTCATTATCTATGTTCTAGGTTTTTCTTACATAGCCTCTTGATATATCTAGAGTATTCCATGATATTATCTTCACATCATTTTCTAGAATTGTTTTTTTTTTTTTGTAGATTTTCTGGTCAATCTTTTTCAATCTTTTTCTAGATTAATATTTCCAACACTCTCCCTTAATATAGAAAAATCTTATGTGTATTTTTTCTTGATTTTGTTTCTAAAATTTATTAATATATCATTATTAATATAATGATATGATCATTATTAATATAATGATATGATCTTGATTTTGTTTCTAAAATTTATTAGGAAAATATTTTTAGGTTTCCCTATTTCTTTGGTTTCCTAATCTTTGAGTTTTCGTGGTTGATTGGGAGCCAAGTAGGGTATCCCTCCAATAAATACCCAAGTTATTGAAAGTTGTGGTGAATGCTTTGAGAGTTCTTCCTATGGTAATTCTATACTGTTGGAGAGTGTGAGGGAGTTGTTGGGATTGAGGTTTAATCTCTGGTAATGATCGAATCACACATTATGTGTAGAACCCCCTCTACAGGTACAAGGTCCTCAGACGAATCGACCGAGGCTCCCTCAAAACCGCACTACCACAACGACCTCACATCACGCCTCTCCAAAGACCTCTAAAGGGTTTTATTGTGAAAGAGATAAAATTGCAACTCAACTAAGGGAACTATCTCAAAGCCCTATCATGTTCCAATCTTAATTATTAGCTTAATACACTAATCCCTGGCTTTGATAAATCCTTGCAAACATTCCACGAAGATTGTTTGGAAACCTCACTAAATCCGGCAGTTGTCGAAGAACCCAAGAAGGAAAGAATCCAGACGATTGTGATTTGAGCGATAAGGAAACCAAATCAAAGCTTACTGTTGTTAACTGCACATAAAGAAGGAAATTAACAAAAAAAGGTTATAAAACAGCTAATGAAGATGAAGAAAAAAAGTATTCGATTCTACGGTTAAGAAATCAAAGATTGGTAGGAAATATTGGAGAGAAAATTTCTGAGTTGTAACCAAAGTGTTTTGGGTGAGATTGCTTGTAGCCAAAAATGTTCTAGTGAGATTTTAACTTTTCTGTAGCGGAAAAACAGTTGTGTGTTCTTCTTTCTATGAGTATAAACCTCATCAATTTGCTTGGTGAAGGTTGAGTGATTTTGTGATCACCTCCATCAAAGTTGTGATCTCCTCAATGTACGTAATCAACTTCAAGGACCTCTATTTCTTGAGCTCTCGAGCCTTTTTAGTTTAAACTCACTTCTGTAATGTCCTCATCCTTGTTAATTCAATAAAAGTAAAGCTTCTTTTATATTGTGTTGTTAAATCTTGATGAAAGTAAAGATTAGAATCTAACGTCCTCACTATCAACTGTGCATATTCCTCAATAACTTTATTCACCCCCCTCTAGGGTTCTTTCAAGTAGTATCAAAGCCTGGTCCCCTAAAATCTAAAGACTAACCGCTCTAAGGAAAAGATCATGGTAGGAATCAATACCGGTAAAATAAGTCAAGAACATTCATGGACCAGACTGACCCTACTCTTAGGGGAAAATTACAGGAACTGGAAAAGACCGATGGAAGTCTTCCTCAAAGATCAAGATGAGGATCTCTGAAATGTTATTACAGATGGAGACTATCCTATACCAACCAACAAGAATGCCAAAGGAACCATTGTCCCAAAAGATAGATCTAAATGCACCGATGAAGAAAATGACCTATTGAATAAGTGTAACGCCACGGCCCCTCCTGGGCCGCGAACATTACCGATAACTGCTTTCAGGATCGCTGACTGGCCCCACAAATCACCACGAATCTTTCCAGCGTGCTTCGTCCTCGCTCACACGCTGCCTGAGAAAACTTCCTAGGAGGTCACCCATCCTTTGACTACTCCCAGCCAAGCACGCTTAACTGAGGAGTTCTCAACGGATGAGCTACCATAAAAGAAGGTGCACCTTGGTGATATAAGTAGTCATTTCAATCCTTTTAAGCCACACTTTAACCACATACCCGGGGTGTTACAATCACCCCCACTTAAGCGCACAACGTCCTCGTTGTGCCACAATCCATTCCAGAATCTTTGCCCCGCTAGGTGACTGCCCATGGATCTCCCGTCCACTGGCGCAGCTCACGGTCGCGGGTCGGCTCTGATACCATCTGTAACGCCCCGGCCCCTCCTGGGCCGCGAACATTACCGATAACTGCTTTAAGGATCGCTGACTGGCCCCACAAATCACCACGAATCTTTCCAGCGTGCTTCGTCCTCGCTCACACGCTGCCTGAGAAAACTTCCCAGGAGGTCACCCATCCTTTGACTACTCCCAGCCAAGCACGCTTAACTGAGGAGTTCCCAACGGATGAGCTACCATAAAAGAAGGTGCACCTTGGTGATATAAGTAGTCATTTCAATCCTTTTAAGCCACACTTTAACCACATACCCGGGGTGTTACAGTAAGAATACTTGAGCATTAAATCTATAGTTTTGTAGTCTTAATTCTAATGAATTAGAGAGACTTTTCCACTTGTGAATTTGTCAAATACGTCTGGGACTATATGATAACTGCCTATCAAGGAACCAATCAAGTTAAGGACACCAAGGTGGATATCCTTATGCAAAAGTATGAAGCCTTCAAAATGGAAGAGACCTAGTCAATTAAGGACATGTTCAAGAGATTCGGCGGTATCACCAACCCCCTCAAGTCCCTAGGAAAAACTTACTTAAATGAAGAGCATTTCAGAAAAGTGCTCAGATGTCTACCAAAAAGAAAATGGGAACAAAAGGTGATGACCATTGAAGAAGCTTAAAACCTCAAAACGCTGCAACTTGAAGAGCTAGGTGGAAAGCTGCTGGCCCATGAAATGCGACTTCTCGACAATACCGAACAAAAGGGCATTGCATTGAGGACAATCAAAGACTCTGACAATGAGTCAGAAGATGAGGAATAAATGGTGCACTATTTATAGGTATTTCCATGCATGCACATGTTCATGCTTAAGCTCCAAGATTACATAGTAATCTCAGTTGTCAAGGATGGTTGCGCGGACTTCCAATGCAGCATGTAGTTTTATTGGATGGTGGGGTCATCAGGGGGATGATACATCCTTGTGTAGTCCGCGCGGTCATCCGAGGTGTAAATCCATTTCTTACTTTGGGCGGTGCTAGGATGTGACATAAGGGATGAGGTATTTTTTTGTTTTTCGCTAGGCTTTGCTGATGGCCTCGCAATCATCAGGCTCTTTTATGAATGTTTAGCTTTGTTTTTGGGCCTCTTTGTACGAGTTTGGGGTTTATGGTTTTTTTGGTTTTTTTTCTTGTTTTGGGGACTTATTACTTGTAGGCTTCGCTTAGCTCGGTTTTCCCGGTCATTTATTTCTCCTATTCCTAAAAAGTAAAGGATATAAGAAAACATAAAATATTACAAAAGTACATAAAAATACATATTGAATTAAGCAAAATTTCCAGTGTCTAATACTTGCCCTCACTTTGATTGGGTCAGAGTAGGACGAGAATCAAAGTAGTTTCGATTGTTGGACACCGGCCTGGATATCACCCTGAATATCAAAACCTGGTGTGACGTTAGGAAGTTGGAAGTCTTGCGCCCGACTGATGGTAAAGTTAATGATCTCGAGCAAGAATGATGTTTTGCTTGACATTGGGTAGGAATTAGGTTGTTAGAATTGAGATCCTAACTCGGAGCTGTAGGACCCTGGAAAAATCATTGCGTACTTTTGCGTTGCAGTGCTACTTAGTATGATTGGGAGCTGACTAAGGTTTCTTAATCCTTAAATAAGGATGCTTCTATTTTAAAACAATTTTTTTCGATTCTTTAAGTATCCTAAACTTGTAAATTCATTTAGGGACAATCGCTTCGGTTCAGAATGCTAAACCATATCTACCTAGGGATTTTCACCATGGGCATAAATGGGATAAGGCCACTGGACTAACCAAGTAGGTCAAACGGTCTTACTTGGGTCAGGCTAGGGGCCTTCTGGGCCATTGCCAGGGAAAACATGCTAGCAAGAAAGCAAGACTGTCTGGCCTTGCTCAATTTCTATCCCATTTTCTGTTGTGGCTCTTTAGTGCAATCCTGGGAAGATTATAGTTTTAGCTAATCAAACAGAAGATAATGTCCAAAAAATGAATTAAGCAAGTTAGGAAAGAACAGTAGGCGCTAATTGATTTAAGGAAATCAACCAACCCAAAAGCGAAATGATTAAAAACTTCGGCTTGCAAACCCGAACTCCGAGCTCGGGGATAAGGTTACGAGTCTAAGAGTTAAAAAACTTCCGGAATCGCATGTTTGAAAACAGACTCTGCTAGAATCGATCTTTGAAATGAAAGGGGGGGGGGGGAAGTTAGAAGAATTTCACAAGTTTATATTCATGACATGCAAATGTAACGATTCTTATAAAAAGTTTATGTACAAACGCAACATCGAAGAACGATTACATTTATTAGAAGAAGAAAGAATGAAGGACACAAGCAATCTAACCTCACATGTCACAAATCATGCAAATGGGAGGGACATGTTAAGAGAACGTTGACGTCAAAACGTTAGCGTTCCTTCGTAACACAGCCAGAGCTAGTATCAGGGCTTTTTGAGAGTACGGAGGGGGAAGTATGAGATAATTCATTTGGGGAATTCTTGGATGATTTATTGGTGTCTCGATTGGTGAGATGAGGGGGCTATTTATAGGTGTTCACATTTTCTCCTCACCTACCACAACTCTCAACATAACTCTTAACAATTCACAACACTTTTTCAAATTTCACCGCAGCACACCATTACCATACTGCACCAACCGTATAAAAAGTGAAGCCTTACTATCCAAAATAACTAATTTGTACTATGGTTCAACATTACATGTACATGTCATACCGCATTAATTATTCCATCGTTGATTGGTTGGCGATGTAATTTCCATAGGATTTTAATACTGCCCCTTTCCATATTATTTGTCCTCTTTGGAAATTGTGTGGTCAAACATAGAAAAGTTTGACCATAAATTTCTCTATATATACAATAATCTATTAAATAAAATTACTATCAATAGATTTGTAATGAAAAATATTTTTCTAAAAGTATAATATTGCAATTATTAATAAGATATTATATAAAAAGTTATTAATAAAAAAATGAGGTTAGGGACCGTAACTGTCAACAAAAAGACTATAAAGATAAATTTTTTGATTTAGTAACAATTATTTACTTCTACCAAGACCACCACCATGCCAACTGCCCACCACCCTTGCCGCCTGTTGCCTAATCAAACGGACATACAACCACTGAAACGTTGTGTGCCCAACTCCTCAAGAGCCAAATTAAGAATGTCATTCGAGCAGAGTAACATATGTAGCTACTGCAACAAAGAGGGAATGTGCAGAGAATTGTTTGTTTTAGATGTGATATAAGGGTATTTCAAGCAGAGGAGTTAAGATAGTGAGGTGATAGATTGGATGCCCAGTGCCGTTTTTAGCCAGGATAACAGTAGTTGCTCCAACCCAAATATCTATTCCTCTGAAAAATGGTGAAATGGTGAAGATTTAGTGAATAAAGAGCGAGTTATTGCTCTGAAAAATAGGTTGAGGGGGAGATTTAGTGAATAAAGAGAGAAACCCCACTTGGAGCAGAGCTATTAAGAGGAAGATTTAGTTAGTAACTTCTCATTTGTAAACCCAGTAGCAGCCAGGTTTTTGGGGAAAAAACGTGTTGTAAATAGCAAGATAAATTTGCAATTCCTGATAAGTACTTACCACCACATAAAAGAAAAATGAGTAAGAAAATGGGTTCAAATTTTTCTTCTCTTATGTCATTGCTAAACAACGTAGTAACCACCTTCTCCCATTAAGATCTGCCAAAAGACTAAAAAAGTACAAGACAAACCTCAGGTGGAAAGGGAGGCCTTTAAATTATTTGCCCAAATACACCGAAGAAGTTGAAGCAAACTTTAAATAGCTCATTTATAAGGTATATGAATGACTCTTACACTATGTTTGGGAGGAGGGTAAAGGGGGGTTAGGAGGGGTTAAGGAGGGTACCTACTCTTTCTTACCCTGCTTGGGAAGAGAGTGAGAGAGGGTAAGAGACAGTAAAGGCTTGCTTGAGAGGGGTTAACTTTAAATAGGAAGGATCGGAGACCTTCCGCTTCTCCACAGGCCTCCAGCCAGCCCAGAAAGGTGCGCCCAGTCCGCAATAAAATAGGAAGGCTCGGCGGCCTTCCTCGTTTTCCCTGGGCCTCCAGCCAAGCCGAAAAGGTGCGCCCAACCCATGGAAAATAGGAAGGCCAGGCGGCCTTCCTCTATTCCATGGTTCGGGAACGGATTGCCACGCTGGCAATCTGTGTCTAATAAAATCGAAGTCTCAACGACCTTCCTTTTGATCACAACTTTTGTCGCCAATTTTTTCCCTCCTTTTCAATGCAATTCCTTGATTCCAGCTACTTGACTTTGACCCGTTAACCTGAGCAAGGCTCAGCGGCCTTCCTATTTACATGGAGGGCATGATCTTTGGATCACGCCTCCTCTCCTTCCATCTTCATCAACCCCACCTCCACCTATAAATACAACCCTAATTCTCACTTATTCGGGAAAGGAATCACCACAACTATCATCATTCACTCTTCATCATTCTCCGCTCTCTTCATTATCATCAACCTCTTCCATCAATCATCTTCGTCATCCCTCACAAGTAGAGCTGGGCAATGGGCAAGGTCAGACCGGGTCAGGGCTAGCCCATTGTCATGTCTGGGTAGGGTCGGGTCAATACCACAGCAAAACGGGTTAGGGCAGGGTCATGGGCCACTAACCATAACCCACCCAAGACCCACCCATTATGTTTTTTCTCTCTTTGAAGAAATTTGGATCCAGATCTTGGCTGAGGCTTGTTACCACTTACCATGGCTGCGAACATGCGACAATACTTCTTGTGAGATGATGATGGAGATGGAGTCGGTCATTGTGATGTGAATCCAACAAAATAAGAGTAGACCTTTGATGTCAATTGAATTTGTGATTTCGCATCATGAACATGGGTCTACCTTTATGATGTGAATTTGTGATATTTACTATGATCTCTCTCCCCTTAAAGAGACGGATAAATGGGGACTGGGGAGGGAGGGAACATGAGAAAGAAATTGCATTAGTTCTCCTTTCCCAGTAGACAACACCATGGGTCTTCTTTCTTCGGCCCACTATCGACCCACGCCCGACCCACTACTGACCCTGTACTGTGCTAGCCCTCAAAAGCTCGACCCTTTTTCAAATCAATAAGAGCCTTGACCCCAATAAACTGAGCCCGACCCTTGAGGCCCAAAGGGTCCCCAGCCCAATGCCCACCCCTACTCACAAGTTATCATCACTACCACCATCATACATCCAACCATTCTCAAGCATTCATTTCGCCATCCATACAATGTCGAGCCTAAGCATTGATCACAAGGGGTCAATCTTGAAAGCTTAAAGTGAGGTTCGTTTATCTTTTAGTTTCAGTAATGTAATTTATTTTCATGTATATTTGTACATTCGTTTTGTAAAAACATTCTTATTTTAATCTTGTATTTTCAGAATATTAATTTCGTGAAATTTATTAAAAGTTCTCCCTGCTCAATTTCATTTCAACTTTGATTTTAGTAGATTTTGTTTTGTAACAGGCGGATTCGAGAATTATTTTAATTCTCGAATTCATAACCTTACCCCCAAACTTAGAATTCGGGTTCGTAGACCGGAGTCATTTTTTATTATTTCGGTTAGTCGGTTTCCTAAAATCGGTTGGCGACTCTTTACTTTCTTTTTAATCTCTTTTTATTATCCAACATGCATGTTTATTACGTCGAGAGAATTTATAATAACTAATTTACATATGTCATATTTCGATCCGGAGCCTAACCAAGAGAAAATACAATAGAAAAAATCATAGGTTATGCGGCCTTTGATTTTTTCCGGATATTTTCTGTTGAGCCTTGTCGACCCATAAGACTCGTATTTGTCCCGGATTCGAATCGAAATTTATGTAAAATTATTTATAAATTAATTCGACATAATTTCAAGTATGTGAATAATAAAAACTGGTCATTAAATAAATAAGTCTCTTCGCGAAAATGAATTTCATAAAATAAAAATATCATTTTCTAAGGATTAAACAACCTTAGTCGGCTCCCGATCACCAAGTAGCGCACTCGGAAAGGATTTTTCCGGGGTCCTACAGGCTTTTGTTCCATTTTTTTAGAGATAAACCTTAGTAATATTTTGAGATTGTTAAGAGTAACTAAAGAGGAGAAGGAGATCGAATCGGGTGACATGAAGATATCAATTCGATGCTTATGATATTCGGTTGTTTTCTATTTCCATTATGTTTTGCTATTTGAATTCAATTTTTATTTTGCTTGTTTATATTATCATGAGTAGCTAAATTCCTTGTTTATGGGATAAACTCAATGTCTCTTGACTGATTATGGATGTGATTTCAGTGTGAAGTTCAGTTTAATCGTTTAATCTTCGTATTTTAGATGTAAGAATAATTGATTGATCACCTTTTACTTGGTCTAGATTCTTAATATCGGATCGAAAGATTGTTATTTTGAATTGGATAAACGAAGGTTAAATAGGCATAGAACACAGTTAGAAATAATGAGTTTTTGCTTATGGTGATGTTATAATCCGTGCTTATATTTGATTGAATTAAATAGCCATGAAAATAGGTATTAGTTTAATCACTTTAACTCACCTCGGATCGAAAGATTGCTGTGATACTCCTTAGAAAGATTATAGACCCCGATAATCCTAACCCCACTTCACATTGGAATTACCTCTTAATTAGTTTATTGACTAGAAAGGACTCCCCTAGACTCCCTTAATCATCTGGTAGAACCTTTCAAGTTTATATCTTTCCTTGTTATAATTAAAATCTCATAATCACACAACACTTTGGCCGACCTAGCATCCTTTGTAGTGAAATAGTTTAGTGCATAATTGAACAAGTCCCTGAGAGACGACCTTGATATACTACATTGCACCCCTGCACTTCCGGCCCTATCACCCCTCTTAGGTCGCGAACATTACTGATAACTGCTTTATGGATCGCCGACTAGCCCCACAAATCGCCACTAGTCTTTTTAGCATACTTCGTCCTCGCTCACACGCTGCCTGACAAAACTTCCCAGGTGGTAACCCATCCTGAGACTACTCCAAGCGAAGCACGCTTAACTGAAGAGTTCCCAACTGTTGAGCAAAAAAAAATTAATAACCTAATATAGATTAAATAAATTGCCCACACAATCTCCCGACGTATTTTTGTATATATCGGTTTATTATTTTCTTTGAGTACGACCCTATTCAAGAGGATGAACCTCCTTAATTACGTCCCCTTTTAGGAGACCACCTTTTTATTCCGACTTGCTTTGTTTAACTGTCTTTCCTTCTTTTGTTTTATTTTTAGCCGAGAAGCATTTATATCAGCTTCATGTCTGACCCCTGACTTAGTTGCATCAGATAGTGGCCGAATAGGCACCTTCTAGGAAGGGTACTACCCGTACACATTCTTCATGTGTATGTTAGGGGGAAATTTGGTTAATTTGGAATTCAGGTAGCACTCACTATTTATTGTGAGCTGCCTACGTACCCCTTTGGAGGGGATCAAACCGATCGTAGTTTGTTTGGGAAATTTTTAATATTTATTTAGGTTTAATTCAGGTTAAATTAAAAACCATTATTTTTGACCCATTTTTTTTATTTGTTTGGCTAAATAAATAGCCGAGACAGGGACTTGAATTTATTACGGAATTTTAGCCAAATTAATATTATAGTCTTTCCGTCATTTCGATTATTTTTCCGCTTAGTCCTTCATGGGGTCGGATGATTTGATTTGACTTGTCGATTGCACCCGTAGTATATGTACTTGTTACGGGCTTCCTACGTACTCTTATTGAGATCAAATCGACGTAGTTCTAGACCCGTTTTGAGTCTACTGCTCAAATAAAAATTCGAAAAGAAAATTTATGAGTCTAGTATTTTCATTTGGATCAAATTTAGTCCATTTGACGAACTTGGGGTTTGGAAGGTATAATTTTGTGGAGTTTGGATTTAGCCTGTTTCGGTTACAAAATGATATATTATGTAACCATAGGCTATATAAATTTGAGATTTGGCTTTTTGGGAAAGAGGGGGAAATTTTATGAGCTAGGACTTGTATTGGCTCGGGGTTTGGTACATTTGACAGACTTGAAACTTAGAACGGATCATTTTGTGGGAATTGCATTTGGCCAGTTTCAGGTTACGAGAAAAATGTATCATGTAACCAGAAGTCGTTAGATTTTGAATTTAGCCCTTTTAGGACGGTGGGACAAAATTGAGAGCTTAGACTTTGTGTTTGGCTCGAGTTTGGTCCATTTAAGGGACTTAAAATACAACAAGAAAAACCTGCGACGAAGTTGACTCGTTTAGGTTACATGAAAACATTTCGTAACTACAAGTTCCAAGAAACTTGAAACTTTGGCTATTTTAACAAATGGGGGGTATATTTGCAAAATTAGACTTTTTGTCTGACTTGTATTTAGTCCACTTAGCGGGCCCGAAATTTGACAGGGGATCGCGTAACAGGGTTGCTGTGTTTCAGTTACAGGAAGACGTTTTGTTGTTATAAGTCACACAATCTCGAAATCTGACCATTTTTAAGAGCGGGGGAAGCAATCATGAGCCCCAACACTTTTATGGAACTTGGTTTGGGTCCATTTGGCAGGCTTGGTTGTTTGACAAGATAACGTGTATCACTGAACGGATGACCTGTTTATTTGTTTAGGTCACGTAACAGAAGGTTAAAAATAGACATTTCGGGTTTTTCTTGTAAGAGCGGGGCTTTTTGTTAGCTTGGGCATTTTTATTTGGCTCGAATTTTGTCTGCTTGGAAGATTTAGGAATTTGACAAGGTCGGTTGACATTTTTGTGGAGCTTGGGTTATTTTGGCTCACGACACGTAACTTGACCATGCTTTATTTTCCCCTCATAAAAACAAAAAGACTCCAATATCTACCCAAAAATGTAATTTTGAAATTTTTGGAGTTGTGACTGAACCCGAAGATTTAATATGGAACCTCCTACGTACCCTTAATGGGATCAATTCTACGTAGTTCTTGGCCAAATTTGACTCAAAATATAATTTTACGGGGATTTTAAATTTGTGACTGAACCCGGAAAAAATTAACGTCGGGTTTCCTACGTACCCTTGATGGGATCAAGTCAACGTAGTTCTAAAGCGGAACTTCAGTTAATCCCTCAGTTTTAGTTCCCGACCTTTGATTTGAGTTTCTCACATACTCATGAGCAAAGACCAAAACTTGGCACCATACAAACAGGAACAAGAGGTATTAGCCCTCCTTCTCTTTCTTGACAGAAAACCATTTCACCTTTTAACATATGTTGTGTTTGTCTAATTATTGGATGGCCTTCCTCTTCCGTTATATAGCTTTGCTGAAAATTAATTTTTAACATAGCAAAGTCGAAAGTCTTGTATTTGCTTGTTTTAAGATACTTTTCAGCCATTATTTGGGAAAAAGAAAAAATCCACCCCTAGGAAATATGTCATGCTGAATGAAAACCACCACGGTCCATAGACTAAATGTCGGGCTGCACATAGTAACTTCTGTCTGTCCATTTAAGCTATAAGCAAAATAACAATATGCCAATTTGGGGCAAATTGTGGTCAACCAACCCGACTTGGACTCATTTATCTCTTGTAAAAATAAAAGGCTGACACTCATTTTGGGTAATTCACCACTATTACACTCATGATAACAATGACATTTACCCTTAAGTTGATTATAGGTGACAGTTCTCAAGTTTCTAATTTGTTGGTCAACTTTTCATTAACCAGTCGAATACAAACAACCCATGTTTTGACATGATGCTGTTCCACTAGTACTTTATTTGGAATACCAATAGCTTATGCTTTAGTGCATTTAAGCAACTTGTTCCACTTCATTAGTGAGAATCAAGTTCAACATAAATGGAGCTTTCTATAGTTTTCAAAACGATTGAAGCAACCATGTTCAAACTCCATCCAATTTTTGCTTTATGAAAAATGACCTTGATCATGAATACCACTGTAAATGCCCTCCAATTATTGCAAAATTTCAAGGGAATTTGACAGGTTAATTTCTACAACTAAAACATAGCATTGTAAATCACTTTTCCTAGCATTTCTTTCTTCATTAAAACAGACCCGGAGGCTTTGAGACCCCTGAGAATTGAAGTTAGGTAGTTCCGCAAGGAACCGACACCCGCCAATAATCCGTGTTTCATGGTTTCAGAAGGAGCCGAGATTCCTAAAAATCCATTTCTTTTTATGGGTCCTAAGGGACCGGGATTCCTAAGAATCCATTTTTATGGGTCCTAAGGGACCGAGATTCCTAAGAATCCATTTTTATGGGTCCTAAGGGATCGGGATTTCTAAGAATCCATTTTTTTATGGGTCCTAAGGGACCGGGATTCCTAAGAATCCATTTTTTATGGGTCGTAAGGGACCGAGATTCCTATGGATCCATTTTTATGGGTCCTAAGGGACCGGGATTCCTATGAATCCATTTTTATGGGTCCTAAGGGATAGGGATTCCTAAGAATCCATTTTTTTATGGGTTCTAAGGGGTCGGGATTCCGTAGAATCCATTTTTATGGGTCCTAAGGGACCAGGATTCCTAAGAATCCATTTTTAGGGGTCCTAAGGGACCAGGATTCCTAAGAATCCATTTTTATGGGTTCTAAGGGACCGGGATTCCTAAGAATCCAATTTTTAATGGGTCCTAAGGGATCCGGGATTCTCACGAATCCGAAGGTTCATGGGTCGTTACCGACCCGGGATCCGTAAGGATCCAATTTTTTATGAGTTCTTATGGACTCAGGATTCGCATGAATCCATGTTTTACAAGTCTTTGCAAACTCGTAATCGGCGGTGGTACAGGATTTGGCCTGTAGACCTCACATGACCAGAGTCAGGCATCAGAAACAGTGTTTGATGCATTTGGCTACTGTCTCTGTCATTTGTAAACACAACTTTCACATCTTCATCATTGTTAGCCATGGTGGAGTAGGGTTTGGAAGAAGCCATTGATCGAAGAAGAAGCCATTGATTGAAGAAAAAACCATCTGAGGGGACTCCAGTTTGAAGAGATTCGATACCTTCGAGTTGGTGAATTCTCTGGGTTCAGACATGACGAGTTCTTTGGTTTCTCCCAGAAAAGCCAGCACCGAAGCCCTATTTTCTTCTACCTCTGTTCCTCTATTATAATGGCTTCTCACTCCCATCAAAAGAGAAACCCTCTATTCACTACCGCGCCGTTGCTTTTATAATGAGGAAGATTCAGTTGCTCTTTGCAGTGGTGAACGAGTCACCCTGGAAATATGGAAACGTGGGGGGGACATCTATAGCCCCAATAGTCTAATTGCCCAATAGTCTAACTGCCCTTCGTCCCTTTCTTATACTTGGAAGCCTCAACCACCATCTAATCCCAATGATAATTGACATTAGGATATTCTATTAATACCACGTCTTGGATACAACTTTGCACTAGGCTTTTAGTATCAAGCCATTCTTATTCTTCTTCTTTTTTTTTTAATAAAAAATATACTCATAATTTTTGTGTCCCATTAAAAGGGTGTGCATTGGTAATAATTTTTTTAAAAAATTTATTGGAATTTGTTAAAAATTTTACCTTCAACACCAACGGATGAGCTACCTTAAAAGAAGGTGCACCATGGTGATTTGAGTAGTCATTTCTATCTCTTTAAGCCACACTTATCCATATATCCAGGGTGTTACAATCAGCCCTACTCAAGCGCACAACATTCTCGTTGTGCCACAATCCAATCCAGAATCTTCCACGCTAGGTGACTGCCCATGGATCTCCCGTTCATTGCCGCAGCTCACGGTCGCGGTTTGGCTCTAACATCATTTGCAACGCCCCCAACCCCTCCCCGGCCACTTGACATTACTGATAATTGCTTTACGGATCGCCGACTGGCCCCATAAATCACCACGAGTCTTTCCAGCATGCTTCGTCCTCGCTCACAGGCTGTTTGGGAAAATTTCCCAAGAGGTCACCCATCCTAAGACTACTCCCAGCCAAGCACGCATAACTGAGGAGTTCCCAATGTATGAGCTACCTTAAAAGAAGGTGCACCTTGGTGCATTTCAATCCGTTTAAGACATACTTAACCGTATATCCGGGGTGTTACAACAGGTAAAGGGGAGTTCTGAAAGATTTCATCAATCCCAGCCAAAATGCGTTTCTCCAAGGTCGTTTGATTGTCTATGGTTATCTTACTGCTCATGAGTTGATTGCGCACATCAAAGGGAGCAAGACTGGAAAACAACTAGGCGCAATAAAAGCTGACATGAACAAGGTGTACCATAGAGTAAGTTGATAATTTCTGCGTGCCCTTCTTGAGAAACTAGGATTTCCTCACAAATGGATCAAACTGATCAAGCTATGTGTGATTACAATAAGATATGCAGTGTTTATCAATGGTTCACTGTCTCCAATTTTTCTTCCAAAGGCAGGTCTTCGACAGGGTGACCCCTTCTCTCTGTATCTATTTATTCTTTATTTGGATGTTCAAGCCTACAATATGAAAGAAGATCAACGAGATGACTTCATTAGGGGAATCAAGGTGGCTTGAACAGCACCGCCGGAAGTGACACATCTATTTTTTGCAGATGTCAATTTTTTCACAAAGGTCTGAGGGCAACACTACTTGAACTTCAAGAATGAGATTGATCATTTTTGCAAGGCGTCAGGACAAGTGACAAATATAAGAGTTTGTTGATATTGTCTGAAAGACCCTCCAACGGTTTTTGGGTATGAATCAACGGAGTCCTTTGAGAAATATTTGGGGGTTTCGCCAGTTCTACAACAAAAGAAGACCTCCAAACATGACTGGGTTCTTGCTAGAAAATATCAACAAACACTTATAAGGCTGGAAATCTGCTCTTCTTTCCCTGAGGGGAAGCTAGTACTAATCAATGATATGCATTCTGCTCTTAACCAACACTTCCGGTCCATTTACAAATCCCAGTGACCATTACAAGGAAGATGGACAGTTTAATAAAGAACGTTTTTCTGGTGAAATGGTGCAGGTCAGGAAGGCAAGCATTGGGTGTCCAAGTTTTGCTAAATACCCCAAAAGGTATGGGAGGGTTGGGAATCCGAAAAGTGGAATGGTCTAATGATGCGATGCTTATGAAGTAAGCGATCAGACTATCGGAGCACCCAAAATTGTTACCAAGTAGAATCTACAAAGCAAAATCTAAAGCTTGCTCACCAATTCATCTGGAGGAAAAGACACGTAAGAGAGCCTCATGGGGTTGTAGAGGACTCAACTTGGCTGTGAAAAATTTGGAAAGTGGCCTAGGGTATCTGGTGGGAAATTGAAAATCGATAACTATAACAAAGCAAACGTAAGCACCAAAGAGACTCGTATTGATATCCATCAGTGATGGAGTGGGCTGTGAGAAGAAGATAGTGGACAACCTTATGATATAGAGAGAGCGGAGGTGGAACACAGTATTAATTAGAGATTTGTTCGTCTAGGATTCAACGAAAGTTATTCTTTCAACCCCTCTTAGGAATACGATGGAAGAAGATGTTGTAATTTGGAACTTTTCCAAGGATGTAAAGTGTAAAGTTAAGCAAGGATATTAGCTGGGATGGCATATTAACGAGTTTGAGAAGTTGGGGGATCTACAAAACCTTCAGCTCTAGCAAGATGGAGGGTTGTGGAAGAAAGTTTGGTCTTTGGATGTTCCAACAAAGTGGAAGATGTTGCATGTTTTAGAAGGTGACCCACAATGCTCTCCCCACTGGGAACGAAGGAAAAAGTGGCGCACTTGTGAATCCATTCGGTGAATAAGATGTCACGACATCGAGGAAACTGTGGAGCATATTTTGAAAAATTGTCCCTTTGCTAACATTCTTTGGTTTGCACGTGAACTCGAAGTTAGAGATGTGCATGATAGATATATCAATTTTAGAGATTATTAGGCAAGGTTATATTCTCCATAGTTAGAGTATATTGTATATATCTTTGTAATTTCCTTTCCTTAGTAATAGGTCTTCCTTTAGGAAAGTGTATGAGTGTATCTTTGATAGTTTGTGTATATATGGTTGTGTGTCTATGACAATGAAAGATAAGCGAGTCTTTATTCTCTCTCAAACATCAGTCTAGTTTCCTTGATTTTTCATGGTATCAGAGCCATGAGTGAAACTGGTGAAAACCCAAAACTTGACCAAAACACAAAGATTGAAATGGTCAAGAGGATACCTTCACCATATGATCTGAGTCCCAGTGATAATCCAGGGACTATTATCACTCAAGTTCAACTGGTGGGTGATAACTATGAAGAATGGGCTAGGGCTGTGCGAACATCATTGAGGGCAAGACGAAAGTGGGTACTCGTTGAAGGGAAAATCAAACAACCAGACACCGAAACTCCAGGAATGGATGAATGGTGGACAGTCCAATCCATGATTGTCTCATGGATCTTGAATGCAATTGAACCAAATCTGCGAAAGACCGTGTCTTACACGGAAAATGCAAAAGACCCGTGGGACGACATCAAAGAGCGATTTTTTGTTGCAAATGGGCCCCGAATTCAGCAGCTATTGCCGATTACTACGGAAAATTGAAAGTTTTATGGGATGAACTGGTGAATTATGATCAGACACCTACATGCACGTGTGGTGGCCGCAAATGCGAAATTGGAAAGAAATTGGACAAGAAGCGTGAGGAAGAACGAGTTCATCAATTTCTTGTAGGTCTTGACAGAGACGTGTATGGGAGAGTGCGGTTAAGTTTGCTTGCCACCGACCCTCTACCGTCGCTAAATAGAGTCTGCTCAACTCTGGTTCAAGAAGAACAAGTCACCACCATGAGTCGCTTCAAGAGTGAACAAGGGCAGTTGATGGCTCTTGCTGCCCAGACTGGCTACAAATCAAAGGGAAGAAGTGACGGGGGAGATAAAAGCATCATGTGTAGCCACTGCAAAACGTTGGGACACGAGGCTAAAAATTGTTTCCAAATTGTGGGCTACCCAGAGTGGTGGGGGGAACGTCCAAGAGACCAAAAGGGCGCAGATCGTGGTAGAGTGGTGACCGGAAGTAGAGGTAAAGGCATCATGCCCAAGGCTAACGCGACACAAGTGGGTGGGTCTAGAGATGTTGGCATTGGAGAAGGTCGTCTGCCATTAGATTTCAGCAAAGAGCAGTGGGATAGCATTCTGCAAGCGCTCGAATCTTATAAAATCCAGTCAGCCGAAAAGATGACCGGTAAGACAAATTGTGACTCTTGGATTATTGACACTGGAGCTTCAACTCACATGACAGGAAACTTGGGAAGGCTAAATAATGTGAAACCAATTCCGAGCTGCCCAGTGGGTTTGCTTAATGGTAGTACTGTGCTTACTACCCAAGAAGGAATCGCGTACCTTGATAATATGGTTTTGTCAAATGTTCTCTATGTTCCTAGTTTGGCCTGCAATCTGATGTCTGTGTCGCAAGTCATTAATGAATCAGATTGTGTCTCAACTTTTTCTAAACATTTGTGTGTTTTACAGGACCGCACTTCGAAGACGCTGATTGGACTGGGTGACTGAAAAGATGGACTCTATTACTTCCGACCAAAACATAGCATAAAGGCTCATACAACGCAGCGGAAACAGACGGTTGGTTTGTGGCATGCCAGGCTGGGTCATCCATCTCACAAAATTATCAAGCTAGTTCCTATAGTTGATGTTAGGGCAAGTAATGAAGATTTGAATAAACCTTGTGATGTTTGTCATCGTGCAAAGCAAACAAGAAACAAATTTTCCCTTAGTCATAATAAAGCATCTGATCTGTTTGAACTCGTACATTGTGATTTGTGGGGACCTTATAGGACTCCATCCTCTTGTGGTGCACACTATTTTTTGACTAATGTGGATGATTATTCTCGTGCTATTTGGGTAACTTTTTTGGTCGAAAAAAGGGAGATACCTCAAACTTTGAAGAATTTTTTGCCATGGTCACTAGGCAGTTTGATAAACAAGTGAAAATTGTTCAAAGTGATAATGGTACTGAGTTTATGTGCATGAGCAACAATTTCCTAGAAAATGGAATAATTTTTCCCAATTCTTGTACTGGGACACCGCTACAAAATGGTAGAGTTGAGCGGAAACATAGACATATTATCAATGTGGCTCGAGCTGTTCGATTTCAAGGGCATTTGCCAATCAAATTTTGGGAGGAATGTGTTTTGACTGCTGCAAATTTGTGGAGGACCCCGGGAAAAAGTGAACCACTTTTCCTCCGTGATGCGCTACTTAAGTGATCGAGAGCCGACTAAGGTTGCTTAATCCTTAAATAAGGATATTTTTATTTTCGAAATTCATTTTCGGGGTGATGAAACTTTATTTATTTATAAATCCGTTTTTATTATTTAACCATTCGAAATTACACCGAAATACTTGGATCCAGGCCCAACAGAAGGCAAACGGGCCGCCATAGAGGGTTAAAACCCGCGCGGGTTTTAATACTCCATGGGCCGGACCGTGCGCTTTTGTGGGCCAGAAAAGATGGGTCAAAATTGATAAAACCCATGGGGGTTTTTATCAACTTCTGGCCCATTTTCTCTCGGTTTTAACCTTGGATTAGTATGTGGAAAATATTAAACCATTTGTAAATATTTTGGTGTAAATTGATATGTTTAAAATAATTAAACGGATTATAAAAGAATTAAGAGTCGCCAGCCGATTTAAGGAAACCGACAAACTGTAGAAACAATAAAAATAACTCCGGTCTACGAAACCAGATTCTAAGTTCGGGGGTAAGGTTACGAATTCGAGAATTATAAGAACTCTCGAATTCGCCTGTTAGAAAACAGACTCTACTAAAATCGACATTAAAATGAAAAAGAGCGGAGAGAAGTTTAATTAATTTCAAGAAATTATATTCATCATCATGCAATATAAAATGAGGTTTTTAGTTTACAAAATATGCACAAGTAATGGAATTAAAGTACGAATTACATGATTTTAACAATGACAATAAGAAAGCAATAAATCGAACCTCTTTTGATTTAAGAGCCCGAATGCGCCGGTTGTAATTCTTGACTTTGCCTTGACTTTGGACTTTGATGGAAAGATAGAAGTGGTTTAGGAAATGGTATTAGGGTGATGATATGGATGTGAAAAAAGTGATTCGGAGAGGTTTAGAGAGTGATTATGGATGAGGGAATTTTAAGAGAGTGATGGAAATTTGGTAGAATAAGGGATGATTGTTGATGAAATGAGGGTAGAATAATGGTGTTAGGTGATGGAATGGATGGAAGTATTAAATTTTGAGAGGAGATTTAAGTAGAGTATGAGTGTTGTGGAGGATGGTTGATGGAGTTTTGGGAGAATTTAGATGATAATGATGGGTGGTAGTTGATGAAATGAGAATAATAGAGGTGGTTTATGAGAGTTGTTGGTGAAATGAGGGTAGAGTAATGGTAGTAGATGATGAGAATGCTTATAATAGAGAGAGTTTAGGAGAGTGAAGGTAGGATTATGATGATAGTTGGTGACATGAGTTGAAGAATGGAGGGGGTATTTATAGTTGGAGAAGGTGAGATTTAGGAGGGAAAATCATGGGGGACACATCCCCATGATCATGTCATGCAATGACGTAGCTTCCAAGTCAAGGCCAAGGTCAAAGTACATGGGGCTAATATCAAGGGGGGATGATCAAGATGATTTTGCCGCCAGATTCCGGAAATTAAACCCCGCTCGGGTTTTATAATCCCTCGGCACGGATCGCTGACATGGCACTGCAAAACGACGCGTTTTGGGCGAAGGAAACCCCGCGCGGGTTTTGAACCCTGGACCGGGGCGCGCCTTGGGCCTGTATTGGTTCTGGGCCGTCTCTGTTGCTTAAAACCCGTGCGGGTTTTGTTTCAGCTAGTGGGCCGGATCTTCAAACAACCATAACTCCTTCATCCAGACTCCGATTGAGGCGATTCAAAAGGCGTTGGAAAGCTTATGATGTATACTTTACTCTCATCAAAAGAAATAGGGCCAACAAGACTTGTGGAAAAAATGGGATTCGAAATGGTGGGCATATGTATGTGGAAAGGGTGGAAAATGAAGGCTTTTGTGGTGGGTTGGCCTAGTAACTCTTGATTGATGGAGGCCCAGTGGCATGGCTTCCCTTCTAGCCTCTTTTCTTGTTACTCTTGATTTGTACGCTTGTCCCGGTACAAAATCCGGTGTCTACGGAGTGCCCCCACTTTGATCGAGTCCGAATAGGACGAAGGTCAAAGTAGCTTGAGATGCAGACTACTTGACGTCTGACTTGAAGATGGATGCTGTCGGTGGTCTTCTGCGAAGATGATGCCATTCAACGACATCCTGAATGAAGATGGTCGCTTTCATGTCGTCGGAGGCCTTTAGGTGGTAAGCGTTAGATGATTGGAGATGTCGATGATGTCTTCGGAAACCTTTAGGTGGCAAGCGTTAGATGATTGATGCTGATGATGGTGTCGCCGGAGGCCTTTAGGTGGCAACCGTTGGATGACTTAAGATGCTGGTGATGTCGTCGGAGGCCTTTAGGTGGCAATCGTTGGATGACTGATGCTGATGATGGTGTCGCCGGAGGCCTTTAGGTGGCAACCGTTGGACGACTGAAGATGTTGGTGATGTCGTTGGATGCCTTTAGGTGGCAGCCGTTGGACGACTGAAGATGTTGATGATGATGATGTCGTCGGAAACCTTTAGGTGGCAACCGTTGGACGACTAAAGATGTTGGTGATGTCGTTGGAGGCCTTTAGGTGGCAACCGTTAGACAACTGAAGATGTTGATGATGATGATGTTGTCGGAAACCTTTAGGTGGCAACCGTTGGACGACTGGAGATGCTGATGATGAGGTCGTCGGTAACCTTTAGGTGGCAACCGTTGGACGACTGATGCTGAGGATGTCGTTGGAGACCTTTAATTGGCATCCATTGAACGACTGTTGTTGCTAACATCGTCAGAGACCTTTATGTGGAATCCGTCGGACGACTGCTGTTGACGACATCGTTGGAGACCTTTAGGTGGTAACTGTTCGACGACTGTCGCTGACGACATCGTTGGAGGCCTTTAGGTGGCAACCGTTGGACGACTGTCACTGATGGTGCTCTTTTATGTGGCTACCGGATGATGGATGGTCTCTTTTTAGCGGCAACTAGATGATGAATGGTCCCTTTCTAGCGGCAACCAGATGATGAATGGTCCCTTTTTAGCGGCAACCAGATGATGGTGCTCTTTTATGTGGCAACCTAAAAATCACAAGAAAATTAAGTATTAGTTTTTTCGGAAATGCAAAGGGGTTCAGATTTTTACTTGAGCTTTGGAAATCTCCGGGCCGCAGTCTTAGGGCCATTGGTTTTTGGTTGTGTGGATGGATGACATCGGTGCTCTTTTATGTGGCGACCGGAAGATGGATGTTGTCGGCGCTCTTTTACGTGGCGGCCGGATTATGGATGATGATGGCGCCTTTTAGCGGCGACCTAGTGTCAGCGATGGCTCCCTGCACAGAAACCAGAGCAGAATGTCAGATCATTTTGAAAAATGGCTAGAGATATAGAGAATTACCTGTCTGGCAGATTAATGACGATGCCCAACGGATTTTCCCGAGGTTGATAGGATTTTCCCAAAGCAGTTGGTGGTGCCCCACGGATTTTCCCGAGGCAGATCGGATTTTCCCGATGTTGGTGACTCTTATTGGTGCGATCGCGCCGAGCTCAGCCGGCGGCTCTGGATAATGGCAATTTAATGCTGAGGAACTTCACCGAAACTTTGTCGATTTTCCTTAAATTTTGTTTCAGGCGCATAGGTGCCGAAATTTCACTATAGGGAATGGATTCTTGAATTTTCCCGGTCGTTGATCCGTACTAGTCAAGTGAAGATTTTGTCCTTCGTGTCGGACATGCGCTATTTGTGTCTGGCTGATGATGCATGACTTGACTGGATGCTAACTTGTCCAGCAAGAGTTGGATTAGAGATTACTCTATTCTTGCTCTTAATGACTGGAAACCATGTTGACCGGTCTGATTGAGATAACATATGGGCTTGAACAACCCCTTGTGTTGCGTTTTGGAGCAACCATGTAACACTTCCTTGCTTCTTCTTCTTTCTCTTTTTTTTTTTTCTATTTTCAGAGGTGCGGGTATGCAGACAACTAGTCTACTAAACTCTTGCACAAACAATGCATTTCTTTTTTTTTCTTTTTCTTTTTTTTTTACGCAAGCATTCATATACTCATGCATTAACTGTATGTATGACAAATTAACTCGATATACAACAGACTAACTTGATACAAAATAGACTGACTTGATGCATGACAGACTAACTCGATACATGTCAGACCGACTCAACACACAACAGATTGACGGACTGACTCAATGCGCATGATTGACTGACTAAATGACAGACAAATTGACTCAATGCATGACAGACTGACTCAGTGCACTACAGACTGACTCAATGCATGACAGACTAACTTGATGCATGACAGATTGACTAAATGAGACTCTGACATGGCATGTGGATGCAATGTAAACCTATTATGCTTAAACATGACACACGTGATGCTTCATACCTCTATACATGCAATGCATGACTATTAACTTTATGCACGACATACTGATCCTATGCAAGACAAACTGACTCTATGTGACTCTGACATGATATATGGATGCAATGCAAACCTATTAATGCTTAGACAGGACACCAGTATGATGCTTTATGTTATTCTACATGCAGGCAACCCCCCGACAAAGACTTCTAGGACAATGATTTTCTAAGACCATGCTTTCCTAAAACCATGACTCCCTAAGACAATGCTTTCTAAGGATCAAGGCCACTCGTGGGGAATTTCACAAAAATTTAGGATGAGTAATGTTTCGATCCACAGAAAAGGGAACGATGATGGAGGCAAAAGGCCTGAAGAATGTGTTTCTTGAATGATCAAGTAGATGACCTTGATTGCTTGCAAATGTATGCTGATGTATGACAAGCCCTCGGTTTGATGACACTGTCCTGCCTTGGAGATTTACAAGCCCCCAGTTTCGATGTGGATTGACGAGGTGATGCATGGGGACCATAAAATAGGCGGAGGCATCGTCCTTAGTAGTGAGTCTCAATCTCTCCTTTTGCCTAACTTGCCCAAAGGGTTTTCAAGTTAGCCCCTCTTTTTCTTTTTTCTTTTTTTTTCTCTCTTTTTTTTCTTTTCTTTTTTTCTTTCTTGATGAGACCACTATTAGGACGCCTATGAGATTGAAGATGCAGGACCTAGTAGGATAGGGAGTAAGTGTCCTTCTTTGAAACTATCTCCGATAAATGTCTTGAACGATGTCACAAAGGTAGCATGAGCCCCCAATTTAGAGTAGCTTGTTTCTGAGTCTGTTCATGATCATGTGGTTGCCAGTTAGCCGCTGATCTGATGTAGACGACTTTCGCTCTTGCTGAGAAGTCAGCCACACAGAGCCTCATACTTGCATTAATGAATGAGCTGAAAAGTCCTCAGAGGGTGAGATGAGGTGAAAGGGTCGGTTATGAAGTGTTTGGGGAAAGAGATGGTGGACGATGGTGAATGGGATGTGGACACACTTAAGAATGATCGTGTCTTGAAGGGGGAGAAGAGATGGTCAAATGGGATAGACATCATCTCTTGAGAAAGGGTTGAAAGGGATGGTAGATGAGGCTTTATTGATGAATGGTATAAGGAGACACTCAAGAATGATTGTGTCTTAAAGTGATGGTCAAAGGGATAGACATCAGCTCTTGAGAAAGGGTTGAAGGAGAGTTTATTAATGAATGATATAAGGAGACACTCAAGAATGATCGTGTCTTGAAGAGACGGTCAAATGGGATAGACATCATCTCTTGGGAAAAAAGTTGGAACATAGTTATGGAATGATGTCCTAGTCTGACGGAAGGAAGATGGAGGGTGGATGATGATGAAAGATAGAATCCTAGGTTTCCTCTCCTTTTGCCTAGCCCGCCTCAGTGGGTTTTCAAGCTAGCCTCTCTTATTCTCTCACTCTCCTTTTGCCTAACCTGCCTTGACGGGTTTTCAGGCTAGCCTCTCTTATTCTCTAACTCTCCTTTCGCCTAGCCTGGGATTCCAAGCTAGCCTCTCTTATTATTTTATTTTTTTCTCTCAAAGACCAACATTTTGAGGACCAAGGATGCTCCTTGTAGCGGCCGGGCCTTAAAGAGGTTTTCCTACGTATCTGAGGTGGAATCAGGCCAGTCATAGTTCTTTAAGCGCAACTTTAATGGATAGTGCCTCGAGGAAGGCTTAACGGTTCGACAAGATGGTCATGAAGGTTTGAGGGTTCAAATGCAGGTTATGGATGGATGAAAGGTTTGTGAAGGTTATAGAAGGCTGAGGTGTGTGGATGATGTAGATTATGGATGGATGAAAGGTTTGTGAAGGTTATAGAAGGATGAGGTGTGCGTGACTCTTATTTTCGCCTTCTCTTTTCTTTATTCTTTTCTAATCCTCTTTTCTTCTTTCATTATCTCTTTGCTTTCCTCCATTTCCTCCTTTTTTTCTTTTCTTTTTCTCAACTTTTCTGTTTTTTTTGCTATCTATCTCAGCTTTTTTTTTCACCTTTTTTCTTTTGCTTTCACTTTTCATTTTTTTCTTTTTTCAAACCCCTTCTTCATGGGTTGACTCTTATTCTCCTTTTGATGACATCAGTCACAACAAACCTTTTTCCTTTTTTAAACTCTTTCTTCAAGGGTTGACTCCTATTCTCCTTTTGATGACATTAGTCATAACACACCTTTTGGCTTTGGGGTAGATATGGATTGGTCATGAGGAGAATGATTGGGTTGAACAAGGCTATGGTTTTTTGAACGATGCCTTTTATGAGTGATGCAAAGAGGGATGAATGGGAACTTGGGATGGAGATGTAGATGAAATAGATGTTGTGGGAAAATGGGAAGGTAATAGGTGACATAGATGGTGATGTGGGTGATGAGGCGGTAGCCCGCTGTCCTCGGCACATTTTGTTTAAGCTGCTGGTCTAGGAGCATTGAGATGTCCATTTTCAAGAGACTGATGATTTTGGTCTTCTCTCCTTTTGCCCAACCTGCTTGATGAGTGCAGACTGACTTCTCTCTTTTTTTTCTTCTTTTTTTTCTTGTTTTCTCTCTTTTTTTTCTCTTTAATTAATCCTTGGATTCGATAAAAGATGGGAACGGGGTACACAGCAAAGATGGGAGGATAAGAGAAAATGAAATTTGTCAGACTTGGTTTGCACGGATGATGGATAGATGAGAGAACTTCTCAACTCAAGTCAAAAGCACAAGCACAAAATTCTGTTTGATCACAAAGCAACAAAAGCAAAGAAATGAATGAAGAACTATCTCTAACAGACTTTGAGCATGAAATGGTCGACAACCGGGACTGTAGTTACTTCTAAAGCTCCTTTGATGATGTGCTCTCCTTGTCCTCGTATGGGGAATCCATGTTATGTCTGGTCCTCTGTCCTGCTTTCGGTGGGGACAGTTTCCCTGAATGGATCATGTGCTCCAAAGTCTAATAATGCTCTATGTTGTTCCCTCGGGATCTATGGTAGCTGCAGAATTTCCCGCCATCCCAAATATTCCTTTTATGGTTAGCTCAGGTCTTGACCCTGATACTAGACAAATGAAGAAAAAACCATCCTAATGCATGCATGACCTAAATGACCTGCATGGACTTCCTAAGATGAAAAACGCCTGTATGCTGACAAGGGAGAGACTCGCCCAGGACATGGGTTTGAAAGTGCTAACTGATCTACATGAAACTTCCTAGGATGCAAGACCTCTACATGCTAACTTAAGGAAAGGACTTACCCACGACATGGGTCTACATGAGACCTCCTAAAGTGCAAATGCCTATATGCTGACCCGAAAAGACTAACCTATGACATGGGTTTACATTAGACTTCCTAATAAGACAGACACTCACATGTTATGCCAACACGACAAAAGACTCACACATGACATGGGTTTACACTAAACTTCTTAATAAAAAGACAGATATTTACATGATGACTCTAGACACAGGCTTACCCACGCCATGGGTTTCTATGAACCTATATGAGACTTTCTAAAGAACGACGAACGCTTGCATGCAAATACTAACACAAAGATTCATCGTAGACCTTATATGATGCTTTCTAAAGAATGCAAGACACTTATATCCTCACTCTAAAACAAAGACTCACCCATGACCTGGGTTTACACTGGACTTTCTAAAGAAGGCAAACACACATTAACCCAGGAAAAGACTTACTTATGACCTAGACCAAAGACTCACCCATGACCCGGGTTTAGACTTCCAAAAACAAAACACACATGTTGACTCAAGAAAACACTCACATATGACATGACCTTGTTTGAGACTTTCTAAAGACTGAAAGACATTTACATGTAGACTCTGAAACAAAGACTCATCTATGACCTGGGTTTACTAGACCATATATGATACCTCCTAACATGTAAGACCCCTATACACTAACTCATGAAGCAACTCAACAACAGTTTTTTACAACAAGAGCATTATAAAGGGCCGGATAAAGTCAAATATAGCGAGTCGACATAAGTTGGAAAGCACAAGTCAGTGTTTCTTAATTCGGATGGGCCTAATCCACAGACCGACCGTTTTAAGGAGAATCCGTAACTTGGCCTAACAACTCAGACAACTCGAGCTTTATTGGCTATTATGCGGACTAGAATAATGCTCGACAAAACTGACGACCCATTTTTTATCCTTTTTTTTCTCTTTTTTTTGTGACGCAACACATTTATTTATTTAACTCATGGAAAGTGGATGTTGTAAAGGACTGAATAAAGTCGTCAAAAGGCGAGTCAAAACAAACTTATAAACTCAATTATTAATTCCACCATGGATGGGCTTAACAACGGGCCGACCATGGATTTGTTAGACTTAATGATCAAGTTTCTGAATTTATCTTCTCTAACCTTGAGACTATTACGCGGGCTAGAACAACACACACTGACTTTGTTTATTATTAATCAATTTTCTTTGGACCATGAGTAAGAGAATATTGAGAAGGGCCGAATAAAATCATCAAAGGTGAGTTAATATGAATCAATAAACAAGAATAATTAACCTTTAAAAGGGATGGGCATCATCACCGGGCCGACCGTAAAATTTTAGGTTAATTAATCGAGTATATAAACTTATTTCTTCTCAAACCCAACGATTATTACGCGGACTAAAACAATATCTCAAAATTAGGTCCGACTCTAATGAAGACCCAACATACAGACACGTATTTACGCATAACATACAACAAGCTTTATTTATTTATTCAAGGAAAACAGATATTGTAAAGGACTGAATAAAGCCAACAATAAGCGAGTTATAAATAATTTATGGGTTTAATTGACAAATCCAATATGGTTGGGCCTAACAACGGGCCGGCCATAAATGTGATGGATTTATTAATTAAATCGATAAATTAATTTTCTCAAGCCTAGTGACTATTATGCAGTCTAAGACGCTATCCATTAACTTTGTTGGACTTTTTAATTGATTTTTTGGACCTTTGTTAAGAGAATTTGTTAAGGGTCATATAATATCATCGAAGGTGAGTCGATTTTTATTTATTAATTAAAATAATCATCCTTCAAGCATAAATGGGCCCTTCCACTTGGGCTAACCATGATGCTTTTTGGGTTAATTATTTTAATTAATGAATAATCAGTTTCTCAACCCAATGAATTTTATATGGACTAGAACAAAACCTCTAAACTAGGGTCGACTCTAAAAAGAAAAAACAAAGGGAAGGGGTAGCACATAGCACATAGCATACAACATGAAGGAATACCCTAATCCAAGGTTCTATGTTCATGGATTTTTCTATGGTTGGATTACATCGCCTACCGCACATTTTCACCTCCGTGCTCCATACCCTTAGGTAAGGAGTGTGAGGTATTGCTCAAAGAACTTCAAGGAAGCCCTTTGAGTGTAACGCGGGGAGAGAGGGGACCAAATGCTTGGCGATGTAGGCAAGGTTGTTAAAATCGGGATCCTAACTTGAAACTATGGGGAAGTTAGGATCGGAAATTACCCTATGTAGGATCGTGGGTCGTGTGTAAATAGTAGAATCGTTTCGAGGATTTTGGACCATAAAATCGTAGGATCGTGAATCAGGATCGACATTTTAATAACTATGGATGTAGGGTGCATCCCACAAGTAGTGGGCCACCCGCTCTCGAGGGAATCACCTAGGTATAACCTAACCGTCGCCATTGTGCTAACGTGTCAAAAGACGCGATTAGTGGCCCGGTATGCAAAGGATGCCTAAAAAGAATTATAAAATCGCTAAAATAATCAACTTCTCCCATTTACAATTTCAAATTAATTCAATTTTTTCAAGTTTTACCCTCTTTTTAAGTTTAAGTCCCCAGTGGAGTCGCCAATCTGTAGGACCCCGGGAAAAAGTGAACCATTTTTCCTCCGTAATGCGCTATTTAAGTGATCGGGAGCCGACTAAGGTTGCTTAATCCTTAAATAAGGATATTTTTAATTTCGTAATTCATTTTCGGGGTGATGAAACTTTATTTATTTATAAATCCGTTTTTATTATTTAACCATTCGAAATTACACCGAAATACTTTGATCCAGGCCCAACAGAAGGCAAACGGGCCGCCATAGAGGGTTAAAACCCGCGCGGGTTTTAATACTCCATGGGTCGGATCGTGCGCTTTTGTGGGCCAGAGAAGATGGGTTAAAATTGATAAAACCCGCGGGGTTTTTATCAACTTCTTGTCCATTTTCTCTCGATTTTAACATTGGATTAGTGTGTGGAAAATATTAAACCATTTTTAAATGTTTTGGTGTAAATTCATATGTTTAAAATAATTAAACGGATTATAAAAGAATTAAGAGTCGCTAGCCGATTTAAGGAAACCGACAAACTGTAAAAACAATAAAAATAAATCCAGTCTACGAAACCCGATTCTAAGTTCGGAGGTAAGGTTACGAATTCGAGAATTATAAGAACTCTCGAATTCGTCTGTTAGAAAACAAACTCTACTAAAATCGACATTAAAATGAAAAAGAGCGGGGAGAAGTTTAATTAATTTCAAGAAATTATATTCATCATCATGCAATATATAATGAGGTAGTTTACAAAATATGCACAAGTAATGGAATTAAAGTACGAATTACATGATTTAAACAATGACAATAAGAAAGCAATAAATCGAACCTCTTTTGATTTAAGAGCCCGAATGCGCCGGTTGTAATTCTTGACTTTGCCTTGACTTTGGACTTTGATGGAAAGATAGAAGTGGTTTAGGAAATGGTATTAGGGTGATGATATGGATGTGACAAAAGTGATTAGGAGAGGTTTAGAGAGTGACTATGGATGAGGGAATTTTAAGAGAGTGATGGAAATTTGGTAGAAGAAGGGATGATTGTTGATGAAATGAGGGTAGAATAATGGTGTTAGGTGATGGAATGGATGGAGGTATGAAATTTAGAGAGGAGATTTAAGTAGAGTATGAGTGTTGTGGAGGATGGTTGATGGAGTTTTGGGAGAATTTAGATGATAATGGGTGGTAGTTGATGAAATGAGAATAATAGAGGTGGTTTATGAGAGTTGTTGGTGAAATGAGGGTAGAGTAATGGTAGTAGATGATGAGAATGCTTATAATAGAGAGAGTTTAGGAGAGTGTAGGTAGGATTATGATGATAGTTGGTGACATGAGTGGAAGAAGGGAGGGGGTATTTATAGTTGGAGAAGGTGAGATTTAGGAGGGAAAATCATGGGGGACACATCCCCATGATCATGCCATGCAATCACGTAGCTTCCAAGTCAAGGCCAAGGTCAAAGCACATGGAGCTTATATCAAGGGAGGATGATCAAGATGATTTTGGCGCCAGATTCCGGAAATTAAACCCCGCGCCGGTTTTATAATCCCTCTGCACGGATCGCTGACATGGCAAGGCAAAACGGTGCGTTTTGGGCGAAGGAAACCCCGCACGGGTTTTGAACCCTGGACCGGGGCGCGCCTTGGGCCTGTCTTGGTTCTGGGCCGTCTCTGTTGCTTAAAACCCGTGCGGGTTTTGTTCAGCTAGTGGGCCGGATCTTCAAACAGCCATAACTTCTTCATCCGGACTCCGATTGAGGCGATTCAAAAGGCGTTGGAAAGCTTATGATGTGTACTTTACACTCATCAAAAGAAATAGGGCCAACAAGACTTGTGGAAAAAATGGGATTCGAAATGGTGGGCATATGTATGTGGAAAGGGTGGAAAATGAAGGCTTTTTGTGGTGGGTTGGCCCAGTAACTCTTGATTGATGGAGGCCCAGTGGCATGGCTTCCCTTCTAGCCTCTTTTCTAGTTACTTCTGATTTGTACGCTTGTCCCGGTACAAAATCCGACGTCTACAATTTGATAAATAGGACCCCCTCTCTAGTATTGGATGGAAAAACACATTATGAGCTTCTTTATGGGCACACACCTTCCTATGAGCATCTTAGACTCTTTGGATCCTTGTGTTATGCTCACAACCAAGGAGCAAAAGGAGACAAATTTGGAAGCCAAAGTCACAAATGTGTTTTTCTAGGGTACCCTTATGGTAAAAATGTTGGAGATTGTATGATTTGGAGTCACAAAAATTCTTTGTTTCACGAGATGTAGAATTTTGTGAGGATAAATTTCCCTTTGCCTCAGATGCTACTGACGTCGCTGAACAAAAGAGGGGCTGTCAAGATGAGTACCATCATTGGGAAATAGATGGGTGTGAAGATGTGAGGGGGGGCATAGAAGGTACTGATGTTCATGGATCCTACAATGACACTAGTGAAACAAGGGACCGGCAACAAGGGTCACATGGAGATGGGGTAGAGCAAGATTCAGAGGCCCCTGTGTACACTGCTGAGAACCCAACAACCCAAGAAGACGACAACCCACCGAATCTTGAACTACTAAGTCGTGGGCAGCAAAAGAAAATGCCTTCAGTTCGTTTACATGACTATGTTACTCATACAATTCGGAAATTGAGTCCATCTGATTGTGCACCCATGAGTCAGCGCCTTCCAGGTACGCTCTATCCTATAGCACACTATGTAAGCTACGATAATTTTTCTGTGCAACACAGAAATTTTCTTGCAACAGCTGCTTCCAGTCGTGAGCCTGCAACTTATTCGGAAGCGGTGAGAGATGAGCGGTGGAGAGAAGCTATGCAACAGGAGATAACAGCTCTTGAGGATAATGCAACTTGGGACATTGTTGATCTCCCATCTAGCAAGAAAGCTCTGGGGTGCAAATGGGTGTTCAAAATCAAGTACAAATCCGATGGCCAGGTTGAGCGATATAAAGCACGCTTGGTCACCTGTGGAAACCAACAGATTGCAGGAATCGAATTTACAGATACTTTTGCGCCTGTGGCAAAAATGGTCACTGTTCGCATATTCCTTGCTGTGGCTGCGGCAAAATAGTGGGAATTGCATCAAATGGATGTGCACAATGCGTTTCTCCATGGTGAGCTGCATGAAGAAGTCTACATGAGACTACCCTCTGGATTCAGAGTTGCCGACACCAAGAAGGTATGTCGACTTAAGAAGTCGTTGTATGGCCTCAAACAAGCCCCAAGATGTTGTTTTGCCAAGTTGTCATCGGCCTTGTTAGCGTATGGTTTTACTTTGTCATACTGGGACTATTCATTGTTCACCCTGCGAAGTAACAACACTCAACTGAATGTTTTGGTTTACGTGGACAATCTGATTATATCTGGTGACAGCCATGAGGCCATTGTGAAATTTAAGTCATATTTGTCTGAGTGCTTTCACATGAAGGATTTGGGGGCTCTCAAATATTTCTTGGGAGTTGAAGTCGCTCGCAGTAAAGAAGGGATATTCTTGTGTCAGCGAAAATATGCGCTGGACATCATCTCTGAAGTCGAGTTATTGGGAGGCAAACCTATTAGTACACCTATCGAGCAACAACATCGTTTGGGTTTTCGCTGATGGTCCTTTCTTGGACGATCCAGAAAAGTATCGCCGCCTACTAGGTCGCCTCATTTATCTCTGTTTTACGCGCCCTGACCTGTCGTACTCTGTCCATGTGCTGTCTCAGTTCATGCAACAACCTCATTTATCTCTGTTCTCCGTTACTTGAAAGGGAACCCGGGTCAAGGAATTCTTCTTCGTAGCGACTGTGACCTCCGAATCAATGGGTGGTGTGATTCGGATTGGGTTGGGTGTCCATTGACACGTCGATCTCTTACAGGTTGGTTTGTCTACCTGGGTCAATCTCCTATTTCTTGGAAGACCAAGAAACAACACATTGTCTCACACTCATCGACTGAGGCAGAGTATCGATCAATGGCTATGACTACTAGTGAGCTTAAATGGATCAAAGGGGTGCTCTCATCTTTGGTAGTTGAGCATAAGGAGTCCATGTGTTTGGGGTGTGACAGTCAAGCAGCATTACACATTGCTAAAAATCCAGTGTTTCATGAGCGTACTAAGCACATTGAGGTTGATTGTCATTATGTTCGGGATGAGATACTCAAAGGAGTGGTTTCTCCTTAGTATGTCCCTACACAAGAGCAACCTGCAAACATTTTTACCAAAGCTCTTTGTCGAGCGTAATTTGATTATCTCCTTTGCAAGTTGGGCATTTGCGACCTTCATGCGCCAACTTGAGGGGGGGTATTAGGCAAGGTTATATTCTCCATAGTTAGAGTATATTGTATATATCTTTGTTATTCCATTTCCTTAGTAATAGGTCTTCCTTTAGGAAAGTGTATCAGTGTATCTTTGATAGTTTGTGTATATATGGTTGTGTGTTTATGGCAATGGAAGATAAGCGAGTCTTTATTCTCTCTCAAACATCAGTCCAGTTTCCTTGATTTTCAATTAGCTCACCAATTGGTTGAAGTACCTTTCAAGGATGGCAAGAGGAATAGACAGTAGATTATTGAAATATTCGGCAACCCTATGGGTACTTTGGAGAGCAAGGAATCACGCAGTTTTTCAGAAGGACATAGTCCCCCTGCAACATGCTGTACTCTGGATTCAAAAGGAAGTGAAGGTGTTGCTAGAGGAAAAACGGAGAAAAGCGAAGACACCTAATCAAACAAGGAAAGTCAATGATATTCAACAGTCCAGTCAGTTTCAATGAAGGTTTGGAAACACACCAGGAATCCAGTTTGTCTATGCTTGTGACGGAGCGTGATGCAAGAAGTCTTTGAAAGTGGGGCTCGCTTGAGTTCTTATCATTGGTAACATACACAAACCACAAGAGGCTTTGCCTTGCTTTGGTACATCAACAACACAAGTTCAATTGTTAGTGATAGAAAGAGTGTTGGAGATGGCCACAACCTTGGCCAGCAGAACATCATCATCTTAACGGACTCAAGCACGATTGTTGATCTATTCTCCGGACATGCAAATCTGGACAAGGATTGTGTAACAATTCTTTTGCATTGTAGATAGTTACTCTTAGATGTTAGTGCTTATACTATTAAAAAAGTAAGTATAACCCATGTGAAGGATGCACATGACCTAGCAGTTAATGCTAGGACAAGGAGGCTTCCGTAACGGGCTTAGTTTGGTTTGTTATTTCTAGAACAACTAACAAAAAAATATATGATTGTAGAATTATGTGATATTTTAAAGGGAAAATCGCAACGGAAAAAAATTGGTGACACGGGTAAACACTTTATGATGCAAGTGCCATATGTAGAAGATGTTGGAGACCTCATCAAAGCAAAGAATATAGTCTTTCAAGGCTCTTTGTATATATTCAAGCATTGCGGAGAGAATAAGATTTTCCAAGGGATGAACTTCGTGCACACTAGTATATAGGTGCAAGTTGAAGGTATGTCGTTCAAGCATAGGTGGAAAGGTATGCTAGTCAGGATTGCTAAAGTCTTGGGAGATCTAGAGGACGATGACACCTCCAATGATTCAGGCTTCACATCAACCATGATCTGTACGTGTGGAACCATCTCAACCAACAACTTAAGTTGATGGTTGAAGGCCCAATAATAGTTTTATGCTCTAGCACGCCCCCTCACGCGAATGTCCTTTGAGCTTGAAGCGTGGATGCTGGAAAGTTCCCTTTACCTTGCGCAAATAAATATGGGATGAGATTCAAGCCTGAGACCTTTCGTTCATAAGTCTGGCTTTGATACCACATGGAACCATCTCAACCAAGAGCATAAGTTGATGGTTGAAGGCCCATTAATAGTTTTATACTCTAGCTTGCCCTCTCACGTGAATGCCCTTTTGGACTCGAAGTATGGATACTTGAAGGCCCCCTTTACCTTACACAAATAAATATGGAGGGTGCTGAGATTTAAACCTGGGACCTATTATTCATCAGTCTGGCTTTGATACCATGTGGAACCGTCTCAACCAAAATCTTAAGTTGATGGTTGAAGGCTCAGTAATAGTTTTATACTCCAATAGTATGAAGGTTAGGCTTGATCTGGATAACCCGCTAATATCAGGGGCATTTGTAATTGATAAACAAGGTAATAAGTATGGGTCAATTTCCTTTATGAATGAATTTTCATTTTTTCCAAATTAACATTGTGGTTTAATCGGCCAATAGAGCTTTTGAATGCATCAAGAAAAAGGAGAAGGCTAGGGAAGGGATCCTCAAAAATCTTTAAGAGTTAGAAACAAAGGGGTACGCCATCAGTTTCAAGGAAGAGCCCATGAATTCGAATAGGCTCCTAGCCTTACCATCATTTATCTTTTCTATATCACGATGCTCAATAAAGCTGAATCGATGGTGAGAGACTAGGTGCCCACCTACCAAGGACTAGATCTTGATACGGGAGTGGAAGGACTAGAAGAGGTTGCACTAGTAGCGGTGCCCATAGTCTACGTTTTGAAGATGCTAGAATCAAAAGTGGTTTACAACAAAATCCAAAGAGCCGCCACGCCTGTAAACGTGCACGGGATGCATGGGCGAGAAGAGCGAGAGGGACCCCAATTTTCAACAAGATCATTGAGACGGGAAAGAAAATGAAGCATCTTATGAAATGGGGTCCTCATTTGAACAAAACTTGGTAAAAGAAGTTGGGTTTGTAGGAGATAATTTTTCTTGTTATCTGATTGTATTACCGAGAGGTATATGAACACATCAATATAGAATACAAGTGCTAGTCCACCACTAAGATACGGAACAACCTTAACTAGAATCACAAGCCTACGACAATATGGAGACCAAAATATACATGGACTCTGCTAATACCCCTCCCCCCCCCCCTACAAGTTCGACCATAGGGGCTGGCAATGCCAAACATGGACTTTAAATAATTAAATTGGTTTGTACTAAGAGCCATTGTGAAAATATCCGCAGGTTGATCCTTACTATGTATCTTTAATAACTTAAGCTAATCATCTTCAACCTCCAATAGAATGAAGTGACAGTATATCTCGATATGTTTAGTTCGTTCATGGTATCCTGGATTTGTAGCAATGTGCAGGGCTGCTTGATTTTCACAAAGTACCAACGTGGGTTGCAACGAAGGAGTTCCAAGAGCACACAAAAACATTTTGATCCAAATGTGCTCACATGTCGCGATTACTAGCGCGATTTTCTGCTTCTAAGGAGTGAGATATTGTTGCATGTTTCTTGGTCTTCTAGGATACAGGGGCACAAGAGAGACGAAGTACCCAGTAATAGATCTTTTAATAGTAGGGCATGCTCCCTAGTCTGAGTCACAATATGGAATCAAGTGTAGGTTTGATGCCTAGGGTAAGAGTATTCTTTGCCCTTGAGAGCGCTTAATGTAACAAATTACACATTTGGCAGCTTTTATGTGTTCTTCTTTTGGATTTTGCATAAATAGGGAAATGATGTGAACACCGTACGTGAGGTTTGGTCTAGTGATGGTTAGATATATCAATCTCCCAAAAACTCTCCTATAGACAATAAGATCTTGTGAATTCTTCCCTCAAGCTAGAGCAAGCTTACTATTTTTCTCTATAGGGAAAGGTGCAGGTTTAGCCCCTAATAATCCACATTCATCAACAATATCCAAAGCATATTTTTGTTGACATAGGAGCAAGCCTTGTTTCCCTTAAGCTACCTCGATGCCAAAAAACATATTTAAAGGCCCCTAGACGCTTAATGCTGAAGCATTTGTCCAAGTAGGCCTTGAACCTGTTACATTGGTGTCATGCAGTTTCAAAACTAAAGACACTTAAACTTCACCTCTCTAAGATTTGTTTGTGCATTTGATTCTAATATCTTTTCCATCAATTTTTAACCAGTTTAAGGTGAGCTACAACTGTCAAAAGGAGACTTGGTCTCTAAATCAACTCATCTCACACAATGCTCAGGAAGAGGAAGGGCGAAAGTAGAAAAGACTAAAAGGCACACCTCAATTTTACCTCTTATTCCAAATGGAAAAGGATGAAGTGTAAGGAAGTTGCAGATAAGGCACCTCAAAAGAAACAACAAAAGAGGAATTAACTAATGTTGAATATAAGCGTTGCTTCTTTTGTGGTGGTGCGGACCATAAGAAGAAGGAATATACAAAATATCATTCTTGGCATGCTAAGAAATGAATATTTCTTGGTTAGTTTGTTCAGAGGATAATTTAAAGTCCCTACACATACTTGGTGGGTTGACTCAGGTGCAGCATTTCATATGAGTGTGTCCATGCAAGGTTGCTTGAGCTGGCGAAACCAAGTGATGTTAAAAGATACATCTATGTGGGGGATGGCAAGTTAGATCAAGTGGAGGCAATTGGCAAGTTTAAATTATTGTTGAAGATTGATTTTTATTTGGATCTTGATGAAACATTTGTTTTATCTTCTTTTAGGTGGAATTTACTTTCAGTTTGTTCGTTGGACAAAACATTTGATTACTTTTGTTCATTCGGAAACGGGTTATTCAAGTTGTTCTAGGATTCAAAATTAGATGGAACTAGTTCTTTATTTGATAATAATAGTCTATACAAACTTCACATAATTTCTTCATATAATGAAACCCTACATGTAAGTACTTGAGGCATAAAAAGGAAATTTCCTAATAAGAATTTTGTTGCCTTATGGCATAAAAGATTGGGCCATATCTCCAAGAGGAGAACAGAGAGACTCATGTCTGATGGAATTCTTGAACCCTTAACTTTCACAAACATTGATGTGTGTAATGATTGTATAAAGAGAAAACAAGCCAATTGAAGGAAATTTGTAGCCAATAGAACTATAAACGTCTTAGAACTTATACATACAGATATTTGTGGGCCTTTCCCAATTCCTTCTTGTCGTGGTCAACAATACTTTTTTAAGTACATATAGACGATTATTCATGATTTTTGGCTAGGAATATCTCTTATGAAAATAAGAATCTCTGGATGTGTTCAAAATAAAAAAAGGGTAACGTTAAAAACCAACTTGGCAAAAGGATTAAAAACATCATATTTAACCGTGGTGGTGAATGCTATGGTAGATATGATGGCTCAGGTGAACAACGTTCAGGACCCCTTGCCAAATTTCTAGAATCGTCCCACAACACACCATGCCAGGTTCACCTACGATGAATGGTGTTGCTGAAAGGCGAAACATGGCTCTTAAGCACATAGTGAGGAGTATGATTAATCATTCTACCTTGCTAGAGTCACTTTGGGGAGATGCATTAAAGAATGCAACTTATTTTCTTACAGAGTTCCAACTAAGGCAACTACTAACACCCCTTATGAACTTTGGATTAGCAAGAAGCAGAGTCTTAATCATTTTCATGTTTGGGGTTGTCTAACTGAGGCACGACCTTATAGGCTAAATGCAAGAAAACTGGATTTAAGGACATTAAATTGTTACTTTGTTAGTTGCGCTTAAAGGTCCAAGAGGTTTAAGTTTTATAATCCCACATCTAAGTCCTTTTTTAAAACGGTTAATGCTCAGTTTTTTGAGGGTGTTGAGTTTTTTTTTTTTTTTGTTTTATTTTTGTTTCATTGAAGAAGAATGTATTCACATTGCTACAGGTGTCATATGCATTGATCAAAGTTTTATGCCTAATCCTGCTTCTAATATACCTCAAGAAAATATTGAAGAACCTCCTACACTTGAGGTTGTTCCTAAAGAACAAACTATGACTCCTCAAGAACCTGTGTCATTAAGGAGATCCACTAGAGTAATGAGAAGTGCATTGTTAAATGACTACAATTTATTGCTCCATGAACACGAGGTGAATAATTAAACTGATGGAAGTTCTGATTCTCAAGAGTGGATAAATGTAATGAGTGACGAGATTAAGTCATTAATAGTGGAAGATGACCCAGTCAACTTTCATCAGGCTATGCAAAGTGTGAATTCTCAAAAGTAGTTGGATGTCGTGAATGAGCAAATGCAATCCACGAAGGATAATAACATATGGGATTTTATCCTGTTGCCAGAAGTTGTAAAACCCATTGAGTAATTTGCAGATTAAACACAGCCGAAGAAACGTCTGCAATCCACGAAGGATAATAACATATGGGATTTCATCCTGTTGCCAGAAGTTGTAAAACCCATTGAGTAATTTGCAGATTAAACAGCCGAAGAAACGTCAAATTGGGCCTTCAAGAATGCCTAGAAAAATGTTAAGAATGAAACTCCAAATTGAAGCCGCATAAACATAATTATCTAAGTGGGAATCAAAAAACCTAACATAATTTCAGTATACAAGCAATTGAAATTGGCTAATTTTGCATAACTAGAACAGAAAAAACTAAACTTCTTCACAGATAATGCAATCCCGAAATTAACCAATTAGTAACCAAATTAATTGCATACAAACATGATTATACAAGAATCTAACAAGAAGCATATGTCAATTCAAAAGGAAACAACTAAAATCGACCCAACTTGAATTACAATGGACAAAATTTAGGGCTATAGCGCGCTGAATGAAAGCCACGAAGAACACATGATCGGTTTGATGCTATAAAATTCAACTAAAATCATGTAAAGTCACTAAAACACGAGTCTATCAAAACCCCTTAATCAATTTGGGACAATAAGCAACCAAAATGCCCAATCAAATTAAAGTAAATCAACGAAATTTCGAACCCTAAAACACGAATATCTCCAAGAATATGCAGTGAAATTTCGCCAAAGGACAACCAACTGAACCAAATTGAAATTTACACATGGGTAATGGCAGCAAAATAGTTTAGCGAATGAGCAAAATTATCAACGCCAAATCAACCTTAATTATTCTAAAGATTCAACAAAGAAATTGCTCTAAGACCACTAGTTTTTAATTTTTTTAATGAGACCACTAGTTGAAATTAAACTTAATAATAACAATCATTATACACCCAAAATCCAATATGTTAAATCAATATAATATAAATATAAATCAGAATGCCTTAATCCATTACATTTATTAATGATATTCATGCGACTTGGTTAGGTCTTACAAATTAACATCCACTTAGAAGAGAACTCATACAAAAGCTCTCTTTCACTGAGGATGAAACATAATCATCTATATGATAGTAAACCCCTTTAGGTTTTAGACCTATTATTATTCTACTCATAATGGAGTAGTAGTAGTAATAATAATAATAATAATAATAATAATAATAATAATAATAATAATAATAAGCTCCCGGTCTCTACATATTAAAGCACACATCTTACCTAATACATTAAAGTCCAATATATACTTATTGGATCACTCGTAATCGAACTATAAACTATGACAGTTATATTGGTTACATATAAGCTTACTATTGGACTATGATCCAACAATCTTATGATAAACACTGTGATAACATGCTATCACAATTCAACTATACCTTATTGATATAAATAGAAGATACGAGAGATACTAGACATTGCAATGATCATGCATTTTCCCAAATATTCTTAAATTTAATTGGTTAAATTTCTAGACATAATTTTGTTGCCGAATTAAGACAAATACATTCATATTTATACACTAGTAATCTGGCAGAAATGAGTATACCTCTCCAATAATTATAGCTGGGTTGATGTAAAAAGAAGTTTGAAATTATTTCTTCTCCTCTGGCTTTTTCTCTTCTTTTTTCTCTTCTTTTTTTTCCTCTTTTTTCTCCTCTTTCTTTTCTTCCTTTTTCTCTTCTTTGGCAGGACCAACAGAGATAATATCAACTTTCCCCACTTTCTTCAACTTCTTCACCACTGCAACAGTGTCCATCTGCCCTATTACTGTTAGTTTCTGATCTTTCAAATCTGCTGCAATTGAATCCACTCCTGTTTATGAATCATCATCAACTCATCATACAATTATCACATTTGTCCACCAATAATAATCGAAAAGAAATTTAAAAACAGCAGTATCTTGTGTTACAATCTGACTATATTTTGAAAAAATTATTAATAGAATTTACAAAGATGGGATTCAAACCAAAAATATCAGCTGCGGCTTCAATAGCTTTCTGCTTTGTTTTGTCATCGGTCATGGTTAGCACCTTCAGCACCACTTTCTGGTTTCAAATAGAATAATTAAGCAAAAATAAATAATCTGAAAAATTAACAGAAGTGATCTAAGAATTGAGGAGTTAGGCATGCGTCAGTTAACACTTAACAGGGTAAGACTACGTATTAAATTAGTATGAGGTAAGATAGTTACGTGGGACTCTCAGGATATTGATTTGGATGTGGAAATTAACAAAGACAGAATCATACCTGCGCCATTTTCGTAGCTTGAAAGAGGCGATGAAAAACCTCCCAAATGTGAAAAGGGAAGATTGCGGGGTTGGGAAGGATTAAGACGACTGGTGAGGGTTGAAATTTTGGAGAGCGAAGAGATTATTTATTTATTACATTAAATAAACAAAAGAAGAAAAAGGTATTGGGAATGTGAGGTTTCTGTAGATGCAGGTAGGACCTCCCAGCTCTGTGATTTTCTGTGTTCGCTCAAATTGTCCCAACTTCACGACAATTTCTAGTACTCCTTTGTATGGGATGATAGGATATTGTGTGCTAAAATTATTTAAATAAATGGTTATCCTATATCAGTTCCAAAATATTTGTCCTTTGAATAAATTTTGACCGGTTGATTATTCACAAATTATAATGAATTACAATATAAAATTACCGTAATTAAAAAGATAACTTACTAAAAATTACATTGACGGTAATTTTATATTGTAACTCATTGTAATTTGTAAGCCATCAACGGTCACAATTTAGTCGGTGGACAAATGTTTTGGGACGGAGGTAGTATTATTTATTTTTATAATTATTTAATGTTTTTATTGTGTTGAGTTTCATAATTATATCAGATTCAGTAAATGTGATGAAAATGGTGACCAACATTTAGTTTCCTGGGAGCATACTCGCTCCTTCCCAAATTATGTGTCACTTTGGACACAATTTAAAATACAAAAAAAAACTTATCCTCTACATTAATTTAGCTCATTGGAAATGTGGAAATGTTGAGTAAAATGATAAATAAAAAAAGGAAAAGGTGAACAAAAAAGAAAAATGGAAGAAAAAGATGTAATTAATAGGACTAATTTGATTAATTAATAATTAATATGTTATTAGAAGTATAAAGTGACAGATATTATGAGAAAAAAGAAAGTTAATTAAAGTGATAGATAATATGAGAATGAATGAGTATATGTTATCCAAGTTGTTGAAAATATTATGCATGTTTCGTGGAGAGATTACCATATGTATCATGGAGAGCAATGTGGAAGAAAGATTGAGAATTTTTAAGGTGCATCCCTTGCGGGGAAGCACAGAGATGCGAGCAAGCGGATTCAAGAGTTGTCATATTGAAAGTATTAAGGGTGATGTAATTCTCATGTAATTAAATCTATTGGGGTACATTTGTACCTCCTGTCGATCTCTTGAAAGAGTAGACATTTTTTGTTGTAGTTTAATTAACCATGATAGCGGAGTTTGTTCGTATGGTGCCATCCTTTGGTTTTTCGCCTAGCTTTTGGGTTTTTGTATCCTTTTGCACTCTCCGCCTAGTACCTAGACCTTGGGATGTGGAACCTTGTTCGGTTCTCGTTCCTTATGGTAAGCTCGCTTCTTTTTTTTTTTCCTCAAAAGCTCTAGCCGCTCTCTCTGCTATTAGGTCACATCTAGCTCCCATTGATTCAGCACACAATCATTCCTCCCCCACCAGATACTCCATAGCCTATGGGCACACAATGTAGTTTGATTTCTTCCCATCGTAGTGGTCACTGTTTCTAGCCATTTCTTGGCATTTCCCCCTTCCATGGACACCACTGTACTCAGATCCAGCTTCTCCCATACTTCTCTCACCCACGGGCAATTCTTAAACACATGCTCCTAATCCTCCCTTGCACCTCTGCATATTCGCAATGGTCATTCGAAACACACCTCTTCATCACCAGATTTTGTTTCATTGTTATGATATTGTTGTAGAGTATCCACACGAAATGTTTAACTCTGGGTTGAGCTTACATATGTGACAGGCCCTAAACGTATCAGGTCTGTGTACTGCAAGTGTACGGGGGTCTGTGTAGTAATAAAATATCGTTCTCTCTCAGGGATTTATGTTTAACTACGCACTGAATTAGTTCACTGTAATGGATGCTAGGTCGATCAAAGGTTTGTGATAATGATTCGGAAAATTAAATTAAGAAAGTAGGAATTTTTAGGGCTTTAACAAATAATTTAATGCATTCAGGAGAGTCCACTCTAGTCAATCAATCAACTAATCAACAATCCCGGTGTAAAGTAAATAAAAGATTCGGAGTCTATAATCTTGCTAGGGCCTTTCACAGTAATCTTTCGATTCGTTGTGAGTTACAGTTAATAAACTAAACATCCTATTTTCATGGCTATTTAATCTAATCAAAGATAAAAACTGAATATAATTAACCCTAAGCAACAAACCATTATTTCTAACTGCTTTTCCAATTCAAGATTCAAACTTTTGTCATATTATCAAGAACCTTATACCAAGTAAAAGGCAGTTAGCAAGATTTTACTATGATAGATTAATTACGAAGACTAAACGAACAAAGGAATAACTTCATACCGAGACTGCATTCATAATCAATCAAAAGACATTGAGTTTATCCCCTAGACAAAGGAATTTAGCTACTCATAATGCTAGAAATAAGCAAAACACAAACTGATTGTAAATTAGAAAATATAGAGAAAATAAAAATAACTGAGTGTTTGAAGTAGCGAAATTGTTCTCTTTGTGTCACCCGAATCGATGTTCTTCGTATCCTTCAACCACTTACAAAAATCTAAACTACTAATGAAACCTATGAACTAAACTTTAATGAAAGAACTAAAAAGTATCTCTAAAAAAAGCTCTCTAAAACTCTCGGTGAAACTTCTCCCATGCACACGTTCAAAAACAATATCATGAATTTAAATACAAGAGTAGAATCTAATTAAAGATAAAACCTGATTATAATTGATCCTAAGAAAGAAACCATTATTTCTAACTGTTTTCTAGCCTAATCAATCTTCATTTTTCCAATTCAAGACTCAAACTTTCGTCATATTATCAAGAATCTAATACCAAGTAAAAGGCGGTTAGCCAGATTTTACTATCACATATTAATTACGAAGAATAAATGAACAAAGGAATAACTTCACACCGATACAGCGTTCCTAATCAAACAAAAGACATTGAGTTTATCCCCCAAACAAAGGAATTTAGCTACTCATAATGCTAGAAATAAACAAAACACAAACTGAATGTAAATTAGAAAACATAGAGAAAATAGAAATAACCGGGTGTTTGAAGTAGCGGAATCGATCTCTTCGTATCACCCGAATTGATCTTCTTTGTATCCTTCAATCACTTACAATAACCTAAAAAACTACTAATAAAACCTAAGAACTAAACTTTAATGAAAGAACTAAAAAGTATCTCTGAAAAGCTCTCTAAAACTCTCGCTGAAACTTCTGATATCAACTTGATCGGCGGACGACTTCTTTTATAAGGGACGATTAGGGCATTAGGTGCTGGCAGCGCTTTCTGGGCGCTGGCAGCGTCTAGCCCAAGTTTCCAAAAGCTTCTGCATCCAAACGCTGACAGCGCTTGCTCTTTTCTTCAACGTACGTTCTCCCTGCCTGAGGCGCTGGCAGCGCTTCCTGGGCGCTGGCAGTGTCTCCCATGTCGGCTGAATATTGGACCGATCCTTGGCATTTTGGGCCATTCTTCCTTCAATCTTCTTCTCTTTCAACTTTCTTTTCAATTTCTTCATATTTTCTCCCTTTTTCCATCAATTTTTCATGCTTTTGAGTGTATTTCCAATATTCCCTACAAAATGTACCAATCTCGCAACCAAGTGAAGAAATCACAGAAATTGGTATAAAAATATGGAAATTCGGGTATAGAAAGCATGAAATACATGTGTTTTGAGCCCTAAAAATACTATATAAAAATAACTTATCAATATTCCAAATTTCTTTCCAAGGGTTTGAGACACTTGTTGCTAATGAGCTGGAGATGGCCTTCAACTCTTGTAGGAGATGATATCCTGACCTGACCCCATACTCGCCATTCTTTGAATACTTCCAGTAAGGCGTGTCGGTTAGCGTTTTTTACTGATGTGGGTGGAACGGATTGCCTCGGCTTGGTCGATCTCAAATAGGTTCCTAATTACTTTATCATCCCATCCTTCCCCCCTTCGGTTCATGAGATAAGAACTTCCTCTGACTTCGGTAATCACGTGTCTCTCCAAATCTTTATATCCTGACCACCTCCCATTATCCATCCAACACCCTTGCTTACTATGTCTCTGCCCATTAGAATGATCTTACATGCATAACTTTCCCCATGCCCTTCTTTGGCCTGCCATAGGTTTTTTCATGGGTAATATTTAGCTTTGATCACTTGAGCCACCCGTGAATCTGGCTTGGTGGTTAGCTAGCCTCGACGCATGTCGAGCCAACAAGCCTAAGTTCAAGTCCTCGATATCTTTGAAATCCATCCCCCCTGGTGTTTCCCTATGCAAAGCTTATCCTAGGATAGCCAGTGGATTCTATGCCTGTCTTTGTCCCCCCCCCAAGACATAAACGACTCATTATGCCACGCAGTTCGTAACATAGTGTGGCTAGAAGTTTAAAAACGCTCATGGCATATGTCGATATCGCCTGTAGCACTACCTTCACAAGGACTTCTCTGTCAGCCTGAGAGAGTGTTTGTTCCTTCCATCCTTTTGCCTTACCCTATATTTTATCGTTTAGTTTACCTAAGACTGCTTTCTTTATCTATCATAGGCATAGTTGGAGCCCAAGGTATTTTCTGCCTGTTCCCATTTCCTACATCTCCAGGTTTGTAGGACTTGTCCCCTTCTCTTGGTTATAGTATTCGTGATAAACATCACCTCATATTTTTTGACATTTATCTATTGGCTCGATAGCTTCTCAAAGAACTCCAACAACTCCTTTAACTTATTTGCCTCATCCATGCTAGCCTTCATAAAGACTAGATTGTCATTGGTAAATAGTAGGTATGAGATCTCTGGCGCTCGTCGACACATTTTGAACCCTGTCAGCTTTCCTCGCTCACAACTCCGCTTTAACAAAGCCGGTAGACCTTCCGAGACTACAAGGAATTGGTACGGGGACAAAGGGTCGCCTTGCCTTAGTCCCCTCTTCGGTTTAACTCGTCCTACTACTCTTCCGTTTACATTGAAAGAGAACACCACTGTCTATATACACGTCATTATCAACTGCAGCCATCGATTCGAGAACCCCATGATTTTCATCACCTATTCGAGAAATGGCCATTCCACTAGATCATAGGCTTTGCTCATGTCAAGTTTAGTCGACATCCTACATTTCCTTCCCCTCCTTTTATGTTTCATGAAATGGAAGATCTCGTAGACCACGACGACTTTGCCAAAGATCAATCTTCCGGGGACAAAGGTCGATTATTTCTCGTCAATCAGCTTATCTATACTCTTCTTCAGCTAGTTCGCCGCCACTTTTACTATCAGTTTATTGGTGATGTTACATAAACTTATCAATCAAAAGTCCTTCATAGATCAGGGCTTTTGTACCATCGAGATCAAAGAGATCATAGTATTGTTTAACTTTTCTAACATCTCTCCCCCATTTAGGGTGCTTAAGACAACTTCGCTAACCTCATCTCCCACCACCTCCCACTAACGTTGGAAAAATAGGGCGCACATCCCACTCGATCCCGGAGCCTTTGTTGATCCCATTTGTTTCAATGCTTGCTCCACCTCTTGTCTTGTGAAATCCTGTAGGAGCGCCTGTCTATCCTCCTTAGTCACCCGTCCCTTGATACCTTCTAGCATGTTATCATTAATGTTAGGGTTATTTGACTTAAATATCTCCTCAAAGTAGTTTATAATCACTTCCTCCACTACCTTATGACCCGTCACATCACCCTATTTGGCCCCTCAATCGCTTTTAGTGTGTTCTTCTGCCTTCGTTGGGCAACCCTTATGTAACACCCCGTGAATATGGTTAAGTGTCGCTTAAAAGGATTGAAATGACTACTTATATCACCAAGGTGCACCTTCTTGTATGGTAGCTCATCCGTTGGGAACTCCTCAGTTAAGTGTGCTTGGCTAGGAGTAGTCTCAGGATGGGTGACCTCCGAGGAAGTTTTCTCGGGCAGCGTGTGACCAAGGACGAAGCACGCTAGAAAGACTCGTGGTGATTTGTGGGGCCAGTCAATGATCCTTAAAGCAGTTACCGATAATGTCTACGGCCCGGGAGGGGCCATGGCGTTACATATGTTATCAGAGTTGAACCGCGAATGTGAGCTTTTCCAGTGGACGGGATATCCATAGACAATCACCTAGCGGGCCAAAGATTTTGGAATGGATTGTGACACAATGAGGACGTTGTGCGCTTATATGGGGTGATCGTAACACCTCGGGAATATGGTTAAGTGTCGCTTAAAAGGATTGAAATAACTACTTATATCACCAAGGTGCACCTTCTTTTATGGTAGCTCATCCGTTGAGAACTCCTCAATTAAGCGTGCTTGGCTGGAAGTAGTCTCAGGATGGGTGACCTCCTGCGAAGTTTTCCCAGACAGCGTGTGAGCGAGGATGAAGCACGGTGGAAAGACTCATTGTTATTTGTTGGGCCAGTCAGTGATCCTTAAAGCAATTATCGATAATGTCCGCGGCCTGGGAGGGGTCGGGGTGTTGCTCCTTACGTGGAAATAGATAGTATTCCGATCGCCTTCCCTGAGTGGTGTGTGGTGTGCCCGTTGCGCCCCGAAAATCTTGTTCATTTTCTCCACCTCTATGAGTTCGCCCTCAATCCTCCTCGTCGCTTCCATCTTTCCTAGGTCTCTTGGCCGTGTGCCCAGGTCTTGAAACATCTTCCTCAACTCCTTGGTTTTCTTTTGGAGATGTCCGAACTTCTGCTTGCCCCAGTTGTGGAAGGTTGTTCAACACTTCACTAACCTATTTGATAAATCAATCTGAGTTTCCGCTGAGTTTCTCCATGTCTCGAGCACAACTCCTTTGAACTCATTATCTCTAACCTAGAATGCCTCAAAGTTCGGTATCTTTTCTCCCACCATTGTCGGCTTTTTCTTCTGCTCTGTATCCAATATTATTGAAAAGTGGCCGGATCTCTCACACGGGATACTTCTCACCCATGCATCTGGCCACATCGTGTCCCATTCCTCATTGCCCAAGAACATGTTTGTGCGGTTACTCCAGGTGAACTCCTCGTCCTCCTTGCGGTTACTCCAGACCGGTGAACTTGTGCCCTACCACTTTGAAGTCGTGGAGCATGCAATGGTCCAAAGCCTGCTGGAACTGGTGAGTTGTACTGAAGTCAAAGTCGTCGCCGCCCCTCTTTTCATCTTGGAAAAGGACGCCAGTGTAATCACCAAATCTTGTCCAACGTACTCCATAGTCCGCCTTCAGAAACCTTGGGAGTTCCCAAGTGTTTTTACTTCATTACTCTTTCAGGCCATCCATATACTTCAGTTGCCCTGAACCATCCGCCATCACTTCTTACATCTACATCGATGGGATTTTGTGAATAAGATCAAATTTCCAGTTGTATTTCTTCCTTCCACATCATCGCAATACCCCCCTCTCTTCCCATCGCCAACACTATTAAGCATCCCTAAAAACCGCACCTGACTCTGATTAGCTCCATTTCTTTTGCACTCATCTTTGTCTCCATCAAGAACATGATCTTTGGGGAGGTTGTCCACACTAGCGAACGTAAGGATCTCATTGGCTCAGGCTTCCCCAGACCCAAGTAGTTGTAGCTTAATAGTTTCATTGTTCCCGGCGGTGGTGAACCTCCATCACCCCAGCCGTTAAAGAGATATCTTCCACATCTTTGTCCTGGATTTTGCCTCTCTTCTCCCTCACCTCCACTTTTTCAGCTACAGATCCCCTATCCATTCTTGCTTCTTCGACTCATTCCTCATCCCCGTTATGTTGTTTTCCAGTCCTTCATGCTTTTTTTTTGCTTTGTCCGTCAATCTTTAGCCTCTTCCAAGTAGCCCCTTTTTTGCCCATCCCATTCTTTGTCGTGCCTGATCAGGGTTGTTCCCCCTTTCCTTTACCCCTATCTTTGTTTTCCGTACTCTATTTTCCAACTATCACTCCTGCCCCCAAATCCCCCTTCTGTCGTCCTTCTAACTCCCCCCATCCTTCGTCCCCCTATACCTCCATCTCCTCCTCTGTCGTATCCTCCATGCATTGTAAAATTTCCCCCGAGCTTGGTTGTGCAATGTTTGCTCCAGACTCCCCAAAGGCTTCTGAGTGTATGGAGTTTGCTGCCTCGAGGATGTCTTTTAAGGACTTTCTAGCCCCCAACTTCTTCCCTTAACTCCCTTACCATTCTACCATCTCACCATTCTCATATGGCTTGCCAACCATTATCTCTTCTCGTCCTCCCCCATTAACATGGTTGTTCCTCTAGTATTTTATTGGTGTAGCCCTTACCGAGGCCCCATATTGCCCTTTTGCTCTCCTCCTCCTCCTCTTCATCATAGTCCTCCTCCAAGTACCCTAGTTTTCCGCATCGGTAGCAAAAGATTGGTAGTTTCTCATATTTGAAAGGCACCCATCGTGCCCCAGCCTTTCCAAAGTTTGCGATTTCCCGTCAAGGTAGGGGTTCATTGATCTTGACCTTGACTCTGAAACCCACATACCGACTCCATCCAAGATTATCATCCTCTCGATATTCCTCCATCCCTCCAAATTTTGGGGGTTGAGTCGCCGCCTTGTCCTTCGTATTTTTTCCAAAAGGTCTCTCGTAACCTCTCACCTAGAGTTTTGCATGTGTGAAAAGGATTTCCAGCGATGTCACCTCTTCTGCAATATCGTTCAGAAAGATAAGATGTTGGTCAAACACCCAAATACCTCCTGTCGCGACTCTATTCTTATCATCCAACGTGACGAATTTAAAGATATATAGGTTCTCACCGATTTCACGAATCTCAAAGGGTTTTTCTTTTTACTTTCCAGGCCTATCGCAAAAAGACAAACAATCTAGTTACCCTATCGGATTTATCTGATGAGACCTTCCCTGCCAATGCCGTGTGTTCCCTAGAAGTGAAATAATCATCCACAGTATTTGCACAATTTACCACCTCCTCCTCTTGCTCCATTAACTGAAGATCCTATAATTTCATCAATGGAGAGTCCATCGGCTCAGCGATGTCCCTACCCTCACCGCCCAATTAGTGAGATAGGGATCCCACCACTTCCGGGATGATGGCGAATCCTCACAGTGTAAACCCTAGGGTTCCTCTCTAGGGAGAACACACGAAGGGATTCAGTTAAATAATCGGGATATTGGATTCTAATAATCCCTACTTTCTTTTTGGATTTTGATGGTCCAATAATAAAAATTAGATTTTTGTGGGACACCACTGAGAGTAGACCCTAAATATCATAGATTGTGAGTTGCATTTGATTCAAAACTTAGTATAACATTTTACAATGATTTTCAATGAATTTACGGCGTTTCTCCCAAGTCCTTTCAATTTTTTACGATTTTTTATACAATTTTTCACTTTTATTCCTTTTTTAAAAAAATCAAGATAATTTCTCGGATTCTCAAAAAAATAATTTAAGAGTTCATTTAGCAACTATACTTCATTACCTTTATGAGATACAATGAAAAAAAAAGCAAAAACAATATGGAGTAGGAATGGAAAATGTAAGAAGAATGTGGAGGTGGATTTGGTACCACTATAATCCAATTTTATTTTTTTTTTTGAATCAACAAAATCCAAATTGAAAGTAGGGATTATTGCAAGTAAATTACATTTACCTTACCTAATATTTGTGGTAATAATTTTTACACACCCGACATTTGTGAAATAACTTTTACCTTACTTGACATTAAGTCTTCATATATTTAAACCTCCTAAGATATTTTATATTTCATTTTTGTTGGATTTTCTAGCGAACATTAAAAAGATAAATATGAATTGACTTTTTTACCTTTTATATTAATTTTTTTTATTTTTCATTTTCATTATAAGGTATTTCTTCAATTATAATTGACTTTTCACCCTTGATATTTTATAATATATTTTATAATTGGTTTTTTATTTTCAGAATGGGAGGGATTGAGTTTTCGAAGAAATAAAGTAGAGAAAAGGTAATGGGGTTTAAATGTCATATGAATTAATATTAAGGGTAAAACGTCAATTCATGTTTAAGTGAAAGTCATATGAATTAATATCGAGGGTAAAAAAATCAATTCATGTTTAATTACCTTTATTATTGCTTTCATGCTAGTTTTTTATTATTGGGTTAGAATAGGGTAAACCTTGTCTTGATTTCTGAGTTTGTGCTTATCATGGGTATGAGTAGCTAAGTCCCTCAGGGTTAGGGGGTAATTAGGGCCCTGAATGGGAGATTAGGCATGGATTAGTGGCATTCAGATAATTAATTAGGCAATCAGGTCTTTCACCTTAGATTTCCATTCGATGTTGGAGGATTTTTGTGTCGGTAGGTTACGAGTCCTCCCCAAACATCGAATTGGGAATCTAGGGCGGAGTGATTGGTTCCTAATCCTAACTCTGGCGAGAGGGATTTTGGAACAAATCAGTTAGGATTGAATTCGAATACTATCAAGGACTGTCATATACAGGAGTGATGACGAACCTTGGGAAGTATTCATCAATTTACCACTCAGGAGAGGGAAATTGATGCTAGCTTATCCATGCAATCCTCGCACTTGATAACCGAATACTGTTCACTCCTAAAACCACAAAATTAGTGTTTAGTTCCTCACTAGGTTGGGCCGATACTACTCCCGAGCCTTTGCTTTTCCTTATTTGATCATTCCTTGTGTGAAATCATACCCAAACTTCGTGTTTTTTAGAATCTTCCTTGATTCCAAGGACCGAACTTGAATATTAGGGCCTCAACTCCTCGAGTCATAACGACCGTTGTCCAAGTCCTTAGGAAAACATTCAACAATGGTCTGCTCTTAGCTCATTTCTCTTTAACGTGGTTATGGATGAGTTGAATAAGTATATACAGGATGAGTTACCATAGTGTATGCTTTTTGCTGATAATATAATGCTGATAGATGTGTCGAGTGAAAGTTTAAAAGTTAAGATAGAGGTTTGGTGTAAAATTTTCGACTCTAAGGGTTTCAAATTTAGCAAGACGAAGACAGTGTGTACAAGGTGTCATTTTAATCAGGTAGACAAGGAAGACAACACTTAGGCTATAACCATTGGGAAGACGGTATTACCAAGTGTGGAGAAGTTTCAGTACTTGGGATTTATGATGCAAAATGATGGGGAAATTAGTAACAACATAAAGCACCGGATTAAGGTTGGTTGGAAAACATGGAAGGCAGCTTCAAGTGTGTTATTTGACAAGAAGATATCGCTTAAGCTTAAAAGTAAAGTGTACCGTATAATGATTAGACCAACAATGTTTTACGGCTCGGAGTGTTGGGCTATAAAGAGGTCTCATTATCAGAAGTTATTCATCAGAATTAGGTTGCTCATGCACTTTTGTGCATGGGAGAAGATTTCCTACATTTGAATCCCTTCAAACCCCCCCATTAGTTGATCTATAATGAGGATCGTTGTTGTTGTTGTTGTTGTTGTTGTTGTTGTTGTTGTTGTTGTTGTAACTTTGGGATATTTAACTAAAAAGTAAATTAACTAAAATTTAATAAATATACCTAAAATAATTATTCAAATTGAGCTAAAAGTCGTAAATATAGAGGTATGTAAATGTACCAATTTATGACTCGAGCAGATTGTCATTGGCAATGGTATTAGGTTTACAGAAAGAGAGATGGTCTTGTTTGATGATCTACAATATTAGGAGCAAGTGGTGATGAAGATAAGAGAGAATGGAGTAAAGGTACGTGGTTGGAGTCTTGGAGATGAGCATAATCTTGTGAGTTGGAGATTAAATTTTCTACAAATTTTCCTCTCATTTTCGGGAGAAACTTTCACATGTCTAAATTGATTTTTTTTTCCATCTACTTTTCTGCTCAATATATCTTCCTTCTAATTTTCCTTGACCAAAACAAAAGAAAGATTTCAATTTCCTATTTTTTCTTTCCAAGATATTTTCTTAGGTGCAAACGTACCCTTAATGTTATTATTTACGTTCAAAAATTCTACTTGTACTGAAAGAAAGTGTACCGAGAAGCTATCGAATGGTGATTTGGCGTTTTTTCTTTTGTATAAAAAAAGTTATTTCCAGCCTAATTAATGGCATAACTTATGTTTTCCTTCATAGATCTCCACTACCTGCTTTAATGCTTCCTTCCCAGATCATTTACTTTCTTTCATGTGAATTTGTCAAATAACAAAACCCCACTCCCATGGCCATAAGCAACTTCATATACTTGCAAAAGGTTGTCAAATACTCTTTATATATGAGTTCTTCATTAGATTTTTCTCTCATTTGCTTTCTCTACCTTCTCTATTCACGTGCTCTCATTAGAAAACTAAAGCTTGCTCTTCAATGGTTGCCCAGCTGTTTCTTCCAATCATCTACATATTTTCATGTTTAATGTTTGTGGTTCTTTTGTTCTTAAGATAATTAAGTATATACTTGAAATTCTAAACATGGGTGTAATAAATTAATGTAGAAGAGATGTAATTAATTGGTTGAAATTCAATTCGCCAAGATTTATAAGACAAACAATGATGAAGAACTTTAAAAAAAAAGGAGAACAATACAATTTCAAGAAAGAGAAAAACAGAGGGATTAAAATCAAAGAGAGGAGAGGGATGGCCTATGTTTCTGAGATCGAACCCAAAAACACCACTAGAGCAACTAGAACAAAAGAAAATTCAAAGTGATGAACAAATCCACGTTGAAGGCTCGAATTAATTAGTAGCTGAAAATATCATGAATCGATATGAGGGCATACCTTCTCCTTATGACCAATTTCATCAGCTTCATTCTCCTTCCACATGGTGACACCGCCTCTTCTTCTAACCTTAAGCTACACATCCCATACTCTTACTCTATAATGTCAAGGAGGGGGAACTTTCCCCTTTAATTCCTTATTCTTCTTAGATTTGTCTCCACTTGAATAAAGACTCAATGATTTCTCCTTGGTTTCTTATTTAAAGCATGGATAAAGTCGTGAAAGGAAGAGATGACATGGAAAATGGCCATGTTAGATGACAATGAGGAGGAAGGAAGGGAAAATGAAAAAGCTCATAGGCATCAAGTAGAGAAAAATGTAAAAAAAAAAAAAAAAGAGCTGAAAGGTTGTGTTGAAGCTACAAATGAAAACCATCATTGGTCTATAAAGTGACTGTGAAGAAGAGAAAAAGTAAAAAGGACATGAAGAGAGTGATTGCCAAAAAAATTAATATTATGTGGCGTTGGTACACTTTTTCATGAGGGGAACCAAGGCAAGGAGACTAAATGGATGGGGGAGGAGTTACGTGAGGCCATGTAGTGTATTTCCCTAGCTCTTGAATTTCTGCATGATTAGGAAATTGGTGTTCAGGAGGGGGCTAATTGGTCATTTCTCCGCTTGGGACGGAGATAATGTTGGGAATTTTAAATGCTAATAGGATGGGGCAGTATATACAAGTTAATGTTGATCTTTTTGAAGGGGAAAGGGATACTTCTTTGTCTCTCACTAGCACCAAGGAATAGGAGACTCAAGCATCACCACCCCATTATGTCTATATAATGGGCAATCAAGAGGAAGGACCCTTGACTGTAGAGATTGTAGCTCCTCCTATCATTGCGTGGGAATCGTCGAGGGAATTTCTAGAAGCTCTTTGGCACCAAGACAGAGAGGAGGATGACATATCGATTTCTATATATAGCGTATACCGAGTTTACTCTTCTTCCCTCGGAGATGAACTACATTGAGGTATGGGAGATTACGACTGAACATGAGTAAATGAGAGAGGTCAAAGGGGAGCCGGAGTTGCCGCCCATATGGTTGGGAAAACAAATTGAACCAGATTAGGCGCAGGAGGAAGTGATTGTTAGAGTGGAATAGACAATGCATTTTAGATGGGCCTCCCCTCGTTGGAATGGTTTAGCTACATCTCTCTCTTATGATAGGGGAGAGTTGGAGTTACGAGGAAAGTGATGACATCTATCGGGGCTGAGAAGAACCAAATCTTTTCTTATGACACATGTAGAGGAAATGAGTGTAGAGGGGCCCAAAACGCGTGGTGTTCAAGAAAAGGAGCAAGCTAGAGGGTCATTCAGAGTAAACTGTGATCATGGTTTTACCATGCCCTCCAAGCAGGGGGTTCTCTCCATGATACTCGTTGGATGAAAGCTTTTCTTTAAGAGGTGGTGGAGGTAGCCTTAGAAATGCCTCGTTCAACGTGATGATCCCATCGATGCTTGCAGTTGTAAAGCAATGGGGTCTGCGAAGCACTCTGCAATTCCCTATCTTTTTTGGCTCCGTCAGTTCGTTAGTTTTGATGTCCTAGCTTTGTCTGAGTTAAAAAATGTTTGTTTGACATGCTTTAAATGTATTATGTAAAATAGGGTTTCAAAGCAGGGATGGGGCGGATGTTGTAGAAGGGTTGGTTGGGATTGTAGTCGGGTGGAGGGAGTTGTTCAGTCGCAGCATAGTGTGGGTATAATTGTCGATCATATCCACAGATTGTTGGGGCTTCCGAAACTAAGAATCTAACGAGCTCTCACCTCTGCGCTTAAAGTTCGAGGTTTTGGTTGTTGATACACATGTATTAAAAGACACAAGAAAAGAACACAAATAAAAAGAGAAAAGGGAAAAGGGCTTGGAGGTATTATCAGGCCTCCTAACAAGAGAAACGGATCGGTGAAGAGGTTTAGGGACGATTCACAAGCAAGCTTTTCAACGCGAGAATCAGGCGAATGGATTAGCATCAAATCTCTCTCGACATAATAGGATTCGACACTTACTTTCTAGGTTCCACCACTATTCCCAGAGAGATGGTTTCTAGATAACATGATGGCATAACTCTCCCAATCGGGCACTAATCACACACCAATGTATATTAGTATCCAATTAATCCATCCATACCCCTCCAATTCGATGTTGAGAGACACTATATAACCTCCCAGCACCAAGAGTATCGACATCTAATGAAGACGCATAGTAAGACGTGCTAAACAATCTACTGAATCATTCGAGACAAGTCAACCTAACCTAAGCATGAATTTCGTAGTTTTAGGAGTGATCGATATTCGGTTATCAAGTGTGAGGATTGCATGGATAGGCTAGCATCGATTTCCCTCCCTCGAGTAGTAAATCGATGCACACTTCCCAAACCCTATCGTCACCGCCGCATATGACAGACCTTGATAGTATTCGAAAGTAATCCCAACTAATCAATTCCAAAATTCCTTTCTAGAGTGGATTAGGAACTAACTACTTCGTCCTAGATACCCAACTCAATGTTTGAAGAAGGATTCACAACCTCCCGGCACCAAAATCCTCCAACATTGAGTGGAAATCTAGAGAGGAACACTTAATTACCTTATTAATCACCGTAATCCTACTCATCTAAGCCTAATCCCCCATTAGGGACCCTAATTACCCCCTAACCCTGGAGGAAGTAGCAACACATATTCATAACTGTAGAGACCAGATTTTAGCATAGTTTTTATATACTTTTAATGTATTTTTTTATTATTCTTTTTATGTATTTTAGTTAGAAAATAAGGAAATAAAGGGGAGCCAAAGTCGAAGAACTTGCATGCATGCACTCTACATGTACAAGTTTACATGGAAATTGCATGCACAACTTTTACATAAAAATGATGATTAAACCCTAGCCATACATGCCATGCATGGACTACGTAAATTTGACATGTATGAACTTCGAAGAGGTCTTAAGATCAATACTTCATTATCCAAGGATTTTAAGCCAAAAAGTGCATCAAAACTTCAACCCGTTCACATTGCAATGTCCAAGTGTGAATGGAGGGATTAGCACATTCCTTATTCACACCTCCACCGTCTAAGAATACATGAACGAAGTCAAGTACATCTCCATCCAGCCTTAAGGCCGATCGACCTTTAAGATGTTCACGCCCAAAGTTCATCGTTCACACCATTGTTGACCAAGAGATTCATAGTTCTTTCCCCTTAAGGTTAATCAGCCATGAATTCGATGACTCCAATGCTACTAAGTTCATGCATATACATTCCCTCTTGAAGCCTCCTCTTAGCCTATAAATACTACCTAAACTCAAAGCCAAACTCACTCAATCTCTCACTCAATCTCTTACTCAATCTCTCGCTCCTTCACTCCTTCATTCACTCATTCACTCATTCTCTCACCAACTACCTAATCCATCCTTTCTCTCTCATCACTTCCATTCTCTCATTCTCTCATCATCTCTAATCTCCATTCTATCATCTTTCTCCCCTCAAATCTATCATATTCTTATCATCGCCATTTCCATTCTCCACACTCTTAAACCTCTAATCATCATCTTCATATTATCCCCCTCATCCGTACATAAACACTACATAACACCAAAAAACGCCAACCCCATATTGCCCTAAACCTCACAAAAAGAGCTTTTTTCATATCCTTATTTCCTACCCCTTTTCTATCATCTCTATCTCTAATCTCTACCATATTCTTACCATCATAATCTTGATCTTTCCACTCTCTTAAATCTCACATCTTCATTCTTATTCCACCTTCCATTATCCCTCCATAAATCCCTCAAAACTCCACAAAAAAGCCTACCTTTATAAACACCACAAAAAGAACCTTTTTTATCGACGTTTCTATCCCTTCTTCATAATATTTTCATCCACATCTTTGGTATTAAATAGGCATCTTCAAGAGAGTGATTCAAGGCATTCAAAGGAGCTACTTCAAGGCTAGGCAAGGCTTCTTATTTAAAAGGCATAATGTAAGCTTTTTATTTTTTTCTTGTAAATTATATGTTGTAAATCTCCTTATTTTGTTGCGTGTTTAAAGAAATAATCATATAAGTTTCAATCTAATTTCCTTCCAAACTTTATTAAAAGCCGCATTTTATAAATTTTAGTAGAGTATTTTCTTTTGTGAGAGGTGACCGACTCAAAAAGTTTCTACCTTTCGAGTTCGAATATAACCTTACCCCCGAATACACTTCTTGGTTTCGTAGGCGGAGTCTTTATTGTTTTCTTTTCTAGTTTTCTTAGCTTTTCTTTTAAAATGTCGGCCGACGACTCCTTTTCGAACTAAAATATATCGGGATTACATAAACTGTGTTTAACATGGTTTTACAATGTACCGATGCAACTTTAGGGTGATTTTATATATTTCTAAATAATGGTTGCATAAGTTGCTTTCTTCCAAGCCAATCATCTTGTGAACAAATTGAATTAATCTTAAAAGAGTTGGAACAAGTGGATGTTCACTCTTAATAGTTTCATTTAATCATTCATGAGATGTTAGGTTTTAGGTTATCTATTTCCTAAACAGATACAGATTAATTGGCGGAATATTCATAACTATTATAAAACAATTAATCATAACAATTGCAGAGGCTTTAGTAATTATACCTGATCGCTAATTCCTGCTGATGAAGAGGTTGACCTTCCAGATTCCAACGCTGAAATCCTCTACTGAAAGGTCCACGCAGCACTCCGGGAACCCGATTGCTAGATCGACCCGATCGAGACGAATCTCAATCTAAGATGTATGTATTTGGTATATGTGAATGTCTTGGGAAACACAAAATGTTTCCTGAAACAATAACTACAAACTAAAGAGAGAGCAACTCAGCAAATCACCCTGGTATCTCTCTAAGAGTCTCAGGCAGTTGGTGTGGAATAATGTCTCCCAGAGACCACTTTATATAGTGTTTAGAAAACCTAGGGAAAGGGTTCAAAACCCAAAAGGGCCGACTTAACGCAACGACGGATTTCTCAGGTCCAACACGGTCCGTGTTGAATTAACACGGTCCGTGTTGGTCTCTAAAAAGTCCATTAACTCGGCCCATGGACACGACGGACCGTGGTGTCTCAACACAGACCGTTTTGGGTCAACACGGTCCGTGTTGGGCTGATTTCTCACAGAAATCAATTTCCAACTTTTCTAAACGTGATGCAATATCACTTAGGTTACATACATTGTTACAGGGAACTGACTTGTGTGACCCAGTAGGACCAAATAATATAGTTGTAATTAAACATATTCAATGGCTAATTATAGCGGTCTCTAGCAAGACATATAATTCCTATATTACTTTGGTTTAATCTCCGTGTATATCGAACATTGTCGGGACATTCCCAACAATCTCCCACTTGTCCGACAAGTGTTCGATTCCTGGAATTCCCTTGTCACTTACTGTCTCTAATTCGGATAAGGTAAGGTAAAGTCATCCTTATGTAAGACCCGAACGTTCCTCGATCTCCGAGTTTAGACTTTGAAAAACAGACGATCAACTATTGATTGAACTGAGCTCGGCCAAGCATTTTCAGTCCAATCTCATCGGGTGCCCAACGAGACAATTGTCCCTAACAGGGAGGACAATGCCATCTTGTTCAGACACAAATTCTCACATGATCCAACTGTAACTCAGACACCGCCTTTATAGCCTACTGTTACGAAAGGCGTTTGACGCGCTCCAAAGTCACAACAGACCATGTAGTCTATGTACTGAACTCAGGATTTAGGAATATTGAGTAGTGAGAGCTCCTATGACAATTCCCAACTTAAAGAGCTCCCACTGCAAGTCAGTTCGGTAGTTGTTCTCAACAGTACCCATGTGATTGATTTATGATGTCATCACATCACTATGATCACGAAACTTGATCATCATTTCAATCCTACATGGTAATTGTGTTGATATTATCATTGTTCCTACGTAATAATACAATTAAGAACAAGGTCGACTGTCGACCAAGACTAGCGTTATCAAGTTCACTAATGGGGTTTCAGAAATCAGACCTCATCTAATTTCCCATTTTGAATGCGCTAACCTTTTTGGACATTTACATAATTCTAAACCACAATTGATGTAAATTTTGGAATCTTATTCTTAATGATGAATCAAGAAGGTCATAATTCAAGAACAATTCATGTACATTTGACTTGTTAATATTCCGGAATGTGTTCAATATCTATTGCCAATGCATGACTATCATGCTATAACTACAACAGGGGTTTAGTATATAATACTTGCAATGAACCTCGCACATATACCATCTCACTAATGACCTTTTATTCAGGAAGATTTTTCCGGAACTCATGTTTCGATTCACAGTGATCTTCAGTTCCTTTGCTTGAGTGATGGCTCCTATCAACAAGGCTCCATTTCTCTCGCAAGGCTAGAAACATCACCCAGTTCTGAAACGAACTTCACAATCCTAACAGTTTCTGTCACAACTTCTAAAGTCGTGTCATGCTTGTCTTATTTCTAGAATTAACCGCATGTCATGTTAGGAACCTCTTCCAATTCACCTCAATACCACTCAAAACAGATCATATAATTTTCTCTGACCTTTCAGATAATCATATTTCTCTGCATGAGTGTAGCATCAATGCAACTCTTCACACTTAGCTTTTATCAACCACTTTAGACTTAGGACACATCCTTAGTTTTGCTTATACATATACAATGTATATGTTATGTTGGACTTTGAACATCTCATGGCATACATTAATCTCACGCCTGAATCATGAGTTATATGTCTCGTCCTTCTTAGAACTTCTGATTGTTTTGAGACAATCAAATTCCGCAAGGATATGCCATGATTTATGGAAACTAATCCATTCTCGAAGTGAGTTGAACTATTCAACACCTAGTTAACTTTGATTCAAACAATCAAAATCTTTAATCTATCATTATAGATCTTGTCTCCAAGAAAATTCTTAGCCCCACCAATCCTTCACTTTGAAAATTATTTCCAAGTCAACCTCAGTAGAAACAACATTGGAATATTCTTCTCAGTAGGCAGTATGTCAATCACATACAATATCAGAAAACGCATTGCTCCCACTGAACTTCTTGTAAACACAATATTATCTTTGGCACTTCCCAGTATTTCAAACCTTTTGATATCCTGGTCAAGAAGGTCAATGATTCCAACTCCTAGAAGCTTCCTTAAGACCACAAATGGTCTCTTGAAGTTTACAAGTACTCCAACAAAAGACCATTCAGTTGTGTCAAGTACACACCTTTCTTCCAAATCTAATTTTGAAGTCAGTCTTGATGTCTATTTTAATAAACCCATGTTTTTCCTTAAAACCCTCTTATGCTTGATGGCTCACACTTTCATACAAATAAACCGAGTTCTAAAATTGATTTGCTTAAAGCATCTTTGATGTAGGTAGAGTCATTACTTTCTAAACATAATATCTCACGCTCATCTATAGAAGATCGATATCTTTGTGGCTGATGGAGTTGTTTATTTGACCTTGCTTGGAGTAATATTCATGGCACCTCCTCCTCAACATTTTGAGGAACTTCTACTGCATCAACCTTGTTCTTAATTTCCCGACCAATAGGAAAACTTGAACTAGGATCAAATAGCGGAGCTACAGGTGATGATTATAGTGTTTTGTGTCTCTCGAACTTCGGTAAGTCCAAAAACTCTCCCACTCTTTCTTTTAGAGAATAATATATTCTCTAAGAGGAAAGCATTTTTAGACACAAACATTTTTCCTCTACAACAGTTTGTAGAAGTAATACTCCTTTCTTTCAGAAAACGGTTCAAGAACCTCTCTTCTCCATATCATATATGGTGTCTTCTCTAGTGCTTCAGATAATCTTTATTCAGTAATTAGAGCTATGGTTAATTGCGTGTATCCCCAAAAGGTAATCGACAATGTTGACTCAACCATCATTGATCGCACCATATTTAATACGGTGTGATTTCTCTTTTAGATACGTCATTGAGATGTCGTATTCCTAGAGGAGAGAGTTATGAAACAATTCCACATTCTCTGGAATGGTTAGTGAAATCATGGCTCAAATACTCACCTCGTCAACCTTGTTGAAGGGTTTTGATTTTCTTGCCAAGTTGGTTTTGTACTTCACTTTGAAACTCTTTGAACATTTCGAAGGATTTGGACTTGTGGCGTATTAAGTAAATATACCCATATCTACTAGAAATCGTCACTGAAGTGATGAAATATTATAGTAAACCTTCTTCTAGCACTAGTGCTCATAGGCCCACATACATCAATATGTTTGCATCCTAATAAGTCATTAGTTTGTTCACCAATTTCAATAAGAGGTGATTTTAGTCATCTTACCCATCAGGCATGCTTTACAAAACATTGAACTTTTCAAAGTTTAGGTTTTTTCAAAATCCTGCACTATGCAGTTTCTGATTAATATGACTTAAGCTTATAGTGCCTGAATCATGTTTCATTTGAGTCATTTGTTCAAACTCTTGGCTCAACCATTAGCATCTCTTCGATCGTATCCAGGTACTCTCATTGTTTCGCCAAGACTACTTCATTTTGGAAATCTTTAAACTATTTTAACATTCCAGCTTCAGATGAATCTCATAGACATGAATCACCATGTGTTATTTTATTCATCTTTGAAGATTTGAAGTAATTTATCCCTTGTACTTGTGCTCAATTGGACTACATACATCTATATGCATGAGTGTTTATTGGCACGTTCACCCTTTCTTGTAAAAGGTACAGTCATGCTTTGCAGACATCACATGTTTCAAAGTCTTATCATTCAAAAGTCTATCATTGTAACGCTTCTGAATGCGCTCTGATTTGCATGACTTAATAGATAGTTACAAGTTTTATGTTTGAACATGAGTTATTCCTTTTAAACCTTTTAGTTTCGATGTGTTGGGTGTGTTTATCCGAGATCCTCTATCTCTCTAATTGAGAGTAAGAAATCAAATTTCTACTTATAATGAGAACATAGAATCACCTATTAATTTCTCTTTTAAGTCTTGAGGAAATGGATAAACAACCAATTCTTCATAAGGAACTACAACTAATTGCATGTTCCTATTTGTAGGCCGACTCTCATCCTTCAAAGCACATCTACTTTGCTGTAGATCCTGCACATTTACATAAATGCGAGTTTCACAGCCGGTATCTGATACTCAAAGTGGGTTTAATAAGGTAGTGTGTATCATATACGCATTTGCCTAGAATTGAAATCATATCTCAAGTCTTCTTTATAATTATTCATGCTCCAAGTGTCATACATGATCTGGTTGTTAACCGGTTGCTGTCATTGGTTGGGTATGTACAACTGTTTGCCCTTACCTTTCCTTTGACTTCTTGTCTTTGATAGATTTCTTAAATCTTATTTTCCCTTTCACTAAAAGACTATCTTTGGTCGCCAATCTTTTGGCTAAAGAGGATCTGAGGTTTCTCATGTTTTAAAATAGTCAAATTATTTCAGAACATGAGTGCCATCATTTGGCCTTTATCTAGCTTAACCGAGACTATCTGGTTATTGGTTTCATATTTATCAACTCTAACTAGTTTGATGAACTTGGTTTTGAGTTGGTAATATTGAAATCCTTCCTCTAATCTTCAAACATTTTGAAGTTAAAGTTGTATGAATACTGTGACATTACATGTATTCATTTGGCTTGATTGACCTCTTAATATTGATTCCTAGCTCAATGTTATATCAAAGACATGTTTCTTTTAATTCGCCCAAGAAAATCTTGTGATAGCGATGCCAATTAAAGAATTTGTGTAATTGTTTTTCTCTTTCTGACAGGGCCGCAAGCGCACGGGTACTATTGTAGCAATGTCAAGGTCGATCCCACAGGGACTAGGTCTAGTAACTCAGTGAACTATACCTTTACTTGATTGCTAAGCCAAACGGATTGATGATTTTTTCTTTTAATGAATTCTAATGAACTAACTAGAATTAGAGTGGACTAGAAAGGATTAACTCGAGGTAATTCGATGGATGAAGACTTCTAGGGTTTTACTCGCCTAACAACAGGGTTTGAAAGCCATATTAAAGCGTGCACAAGAAAGTAACTCAAACGAATCAAGAATCGATAACCTCTAAATTCTATCGCCCTTTCGATGCTAAATAGAATTATTCTGACTAACCTAATCAATAACTTTCGTCTGCTTTTCAGGTTAAACAAAATTGAGGGTCTAAACAAGTCGGGTTATCTAATGACTCCCTAGTCTACTACTCCTTTTTCAACTTTTGTAGGCCTAGGTAGAAGGGTTGGTGCTCAAATTCCCCTAATTCACCTTTCGGTACTTCTTAGGTTAATTTCTGAATTACAAACATCCAAGGCCTTAAGAATATTCATAAGCAAGAAAGAACGCAACCTACTATTGATTCAATTGAGCATTCAAGTACAAACTAAAACATTCCTAATCAAACTCCATATTGAATGGTTCATAAAACCCTAGAAAGAACGAAATCCACTCACAAGTATTCATTGAAAACAAGAAATACGTTCTAAACATGTAATCAATTCTAGAATTAAGGAAAGGAAAGCGAGAAGAGTAAAGCAAACACTAAGGAGAAATTCGTAAGATTCTCTCAAGAACTTCACAAGAGTGCTGCGTGCTTCTTCTTGAATTCCAAATCTTCAATGTCTTCCAATTGATTCTTGATGAATGGAGGTGTTTTTGGTGAAGAATTCCTCTCCAATCTCTCTCTTTTCTGCCCAGAATAATTGATAAACTGTCGTCCCAGTCCCCTATTTTATTCCGTGAGAATAACCGCCAGCGCGAGAGAACAGCATCAACCACGGTCCGTGGCTTCCACCACGGGCAGCCCGTGGTTGGCGCTGTCTCGCGATTCCCTCCTCGTTTCTGGCTGAAATTTTTACCACGGTCTTATCCACCGTAGTTGATGCCCGTGGTACCCTTGGCCTTACCAAATTTGCTCCAAAAATCACCTTTTTGGCACTAAACCTGAAAATCAATGCCAAAAACGCAAAGACCAAGCGTAAATAGAGAAATGGGGATGATTAAACACTTCTTTAGCCAAAAATTACCATGATTGTGCTTCTAAAATACCCAAAAATAAGTGCAAATAATGCACTTATCAACCCCTCCATGCTAAAACCTTGTTTGTCCCCAAGCAAGTACTAGACTCAAAACTAGGAAAAACGGACTCAAAAGAGAAAAAGAAAAGAGGGACTCGAACATCCTATGTACAAGCCCCCTCAGGTAAGCCATAGCAGAACTCTCAAGCAACTTGGTCCAACCAAAACACAGCCCAAAAGCGATTAAACATTTTAGCACAAGGTAGAGGGAGATTTTCGAAAAGGATTTAGGGGAATCACACCATCAAGATCAAATTAGTCACCCTTCCGTCACCGAATCAGTGAGAGAACACATGTATGAGTATGAAACTAAAACGGTTGAGAGCAATCCTCACTTTTAGGGATGTGGAAACACTCCTCTCATGTGTTTTCAAAATGAGTTCGATGCTCGGTTCTTTCAATACTCTAGCCTAGGAAACAATCTACCATATGCTTGATGATCATCTCGATTCTCTACCGCTATATGCAAAATGCAAATGACAATCAAGAGGTCTTTGAAAGGGTTGTAACGGGGCTAAGGTTAGGGGTAAGGGACGGAAAATATTTGGATAAGTGGAGCTCGAAGCCAAGCTTGGAGTTATACCTTTCCAACCTCACTCGATGTCATTGAACCTTACTTGCCCATAAACAATCATAACAATCCCGAAACATTTATTAGAAACCGCCTCTTTACTAGACTCCTCACTTGCCATCACACTTGTGCTTCTTTTTTTTTTTACTTTTTACCTTTTTTTCTTTTGTTTTTTTTCTCATTTTTTTTTATTTGCTATTGGACTATTTTTTCTCTTCTTTTTCGAAGCAAGTGATTGGCAAGTGCGAATCATATGAAAAATCAAGTACAAAACTTGGCGGGCTTTACTACATAATCACTACATTGATACTACATAAGTGAGAAAAACCTCATCACTTCCTATTCATGACTCTTCCAACAAATTGTTTTGCGAATGTATTCACAAGCAACCCCCCATCAACCACACTCAATATACTTTAAGCAATAGCTTAAGGTTGGAAGATATGTCATTGGCCAAGGCTATAATCTCGGTTTATTCCAAGGAAACGGAGTACTCAAAGGCTAAAGAAGGGTTAAAGGCAGAGAACTACATGAATAGGGTGGCTATTTGGCTATGTAGCTACAATAAGTGCGAATGAATGCCTCAATCATGTTGTCAATGCATGATGCAAAATGCAGTTTCAAAGAGATGAAAAACAAGTTCTAGAGATTGCAACCAAGGTTGAGTCACACATGGAAATATGAGACTAATGAAAATGATTAGTCATTTTTGGCTTAGCGGTCTCACAGGTTTGTGCTCAACAACCAATCAAAGAACATACACATACAAATGCTAAGCTCACATCAAAGGGTCAAGAAGGGCAATAAATCTTCACTATCAAGATGTAATCCCAAATCAAGATGTTTTCGAAATTCATTTTCAAATCTTTGAATCACTAACGGGCTACGCAAAGGCCAAACAAGGCCACAAGAAATACTACCTAGCTTACAATCATCACTGGAGGCTTACCTAACCTAATCCTAAAGCTAATCTAATTTTTTTTTTCTTTTTTTGCATGATTTTTCTAAAAAAATTTTTTTGGCTTTTCTTTGATTTTTTTTTTCTAATCTAACTGGATGAACTAAATGCAACTAAACTAAATGCAACCTACATGCTTAAATGATTACCTATGAAGAAAAGCAAGAAAAAGGAAAAAAAAAAAGGAAAGAAAGGACACACCTAGACTAATGAAACACCACTATATGCTATTCAAACTATATGCATGATGCAAAGATATGTACAAATGTATATACACAAGTTATTCTCCCAAAAACTATCACCCATATCAAAACATGGCAACCAAATCAATCAAGACAACCACATCACACAAAACTAACCAACCCCTCCATGCTAGGACACAGCATTGTCCTCAATGCTAAACAAAAGCAAACAATCATAGGGGGGAAGGAAAAGTCAATGAACAAACATCACGCATCAGGAGAGGGCGGAGGGTAAGGGTAAGGTATCTGGCTCCATGGCTCTCAAACCAACCACGCATCGCAGATAAGCACTTGCTCATATTAGTCAAATGCTGATTTTGCGATGCAATCATGCCCCGAAGCTCAGTGTGCTCCGATCGGACATACTCCCTAAGGGAGGTTTGCTCGTCGCGGATCTCGCGAAGTGCAGTAGAAAAGTCATCCATGTTGAAAGCGTGGGAGGAGGAAGGGCCAGGTGCCTGAGGGGATTGGGGTTCATCATGGTCGGACTCAAGATCATACACAATAAGGTCTAGGGGAGCTGGGTCTCCATCCCCTCCCGGTAGGAAGGACAAGTTGGCCCGGTTTTGGATAGTCGTTCGGGCAACATTGGGCAACTACATGAGCTGCCGATTAGGGTACCTCCAGTAAAGGCTACCACCCCTAGAAACAATAAAGAGCATGGTGGTCAAGGCGTTCTGGTCAAGCCTCTCAGACCCGGGGATCCTAAACTCCTCATTTGGTATGACCCCTAGAGATTTTGCAATCCTAGTGACAATCCCCCCGCAGGTAATCTTACCCTTTTTCCTATTAGCTATCTCTTGAAGATGTGTAATTAAGAAAGAGCCAGGGTCCATCTGCCTACCCTCATACATGTTCTTCATGAAAAACAACTCCGCCACCCGAGGCACATTCATGCTATCATCTCTCGTGAAAAAGCTCGTCGCGAAGATGCGTTGAGCTAATCTAATCACGGGGTTCTTGATTTCAGTCGCCTTTGACCTACTAGAGTCAAATTGTGACTCCCCGGAGATCATTTCCCAGAAAGAATCCGGGTCATACCTCAGAGGCACACGACGCTCACTAGCATCAAGAGGACGGGGGAGGTGGAACATGCTATTGAAGGTACTCAAATACGCCCACTTTGAACCTCGGTGTAGAAGGTGCTCAAAAACTCAAAGTCAAGTCCGAATAGGAAGGTTCTTTGATAGCTAGGTAATCACTGATCCCCCCTCTAGCAAATAACCACATAATGTCATCCAAAACACCCATGGCTTGCAACAAAGCATCATCAACATATCGAGTAGCAACAAAACCACGGGTTCTCAAACGCAAGTAATTGGCAGTATGCATTGGGCTATTGAAATGAAAAGGGATAGGATCATTACCTTGCTCCATAGCAGCGCGGTTTGCGGCTCGTTGAGCACGAAGCTCCCTCGGATTTGGTGCGTTGGAGGACCCAGCAGCATCAGTTCTTCTCTTTTTGGGTGCCATGGAAACTCAAAGCTCCAACAATGGTGATATTTGGAAAAATGGAAGTGAAGGGTAATGGGAATGGTGTGCGTTGGGTTCGAATTGGTGGATGTGGTGGTGGTGCTTGTGGGTCGAATAGGGGCGAGGGTGTGCGTTGGGTTCGAATGGTGTGCTGGTTAGGGTTGGGTGAGTGTTGGGTGGAAGGTGGGTTGAATCTGTGAGGGGGGAAGATGGGTGAAGGAAGAAGAAAGAAAGAGTTTAGGGTTTGTGAAGAAGGAAGAAGAGGAGGATTAGAATGGGGATGGTGAGAAAGAATGAGAATGGAGGTGGGTTTAGGGCTAGGGCTCGAAAAATAGGTGAAAGAAGAAGGAAGAAAGAATGAATTGAGTGAGAAAAGGGGGAAAAACGAAGGGTTTTACGTTCGGCCGCCACGGTCAGTGGCTCCAACCACGACGGCCCGTGGCGCTGGTTGGCTGCCTGCCAGGCGCCTGCTTTTTTTTGGTTTTGAATTTCCAGCCACCACGGTCCGTGGTGAAAACCTCGGGCAACCCGTGGTTGGCGCTGGTTCTGGGAGTTTTGAAATTTTTTATTTATTTTTTTTTTTTACAAATTTCCAGCCACCACGGTTCGTGGCTTCCACCATGGGTGGCCCGTGGTTGGCGCTGGAAAATGAATTTTGTTCAACGAATGAAGTCCAGGATACCACGGTCCGTGGCTTCCACCACGGGCAGCCCGTGGTTGGCCCTGGAAATTATTTTGAGCTGGTTTTTGAAACGCCTTCCACACCCCTTTACTTCTATCTTTTTTCACTCATGATTTTTTACCGTTCTTTTCTCCCACAACTCCCTCAAACTCTCATATTTTCTTAAGCCTTTCTAACTCAAGCGCTTTTCAATCATTAAACCATCAAAAACACCCTAGAAACCAACTCCTACATGCTAATTTCCTTACTCGAACTCCACTCTTGCACCCCCTCAAACTCTCTCTCTCTTTTTTTACTCACAGATACTCACAAAAATTCACACTATACAAAAGAGAACACGGTTAAAACAAGAGAAAAATCAAAGGAAAGAAACAAAATGAAAATGAAATGAACTAAGGAAAATAAGAAAACTAGGAAAGGAGAAAGAAAATGAAAAGGTAAGAAAAATAGACCCCTATAAAAGACAAAAAGAATGAAAGAAAAAGAGAAGTAATTAAAAAGCTTGGGTTGCATCCCAAGAAGCGCTAATTTAACGTCTTAAGCTAGACGATACATACCTCAAGTCATACGGGATCGGCGAGGACATAACATGCGACCTTCTCCTCAATTTGGCCCGTGATGTAGGGCTTAAGTTGCTGCCCGTTGACCTTGAATGTGCCGATAGACTCACTCTAAACCTCCACAGCCCCATGAGGATATGCTTTCATAACTTGGAAAGGCCCAGACCACCGGGATTTCAGCTTTCCCGGGAACAATCTCAACCTTGAGTTGAACAAAAGGACCATGTCGCCTTCCTTGAACCTCTTTGGCAAGATGAATTTGTCATGCCACTTCTTGGTCCTTTCCTTGTAAATCCTCGAACTCTCATAAGCTTGCAACCTCAATTCCTCTAATTCTTGCAATTGAAGCATTCGCTTCTCACCGGTTGCCTTTGCATCAAAATTCAGAGTACGGACAGCCCAAAATGCCCGATGTTCCAACTCCACGGGCAAATGACACGGTTTCCCGTACACCAACCGAAACGGAGTGGTGCCAAGGGGAGTTTTGAACGTCGTGCGGTACGCCCACAAGGCGTCGTTAAGCTTCAATGACCAATCCTTTCGAGATCGGTCAACCGTCTTCTCGAGGATGCTCTTCAACTCCCTATTCGAAAGCTCTACTTGCCCGCTTGTTTGAGGATGGTACGGTGTTGCCGTCCTATGGAACACCCCGTACTTCTTCAGGAGAGTTTCTAGCGTAGGTTCATTTAAAATGGGTACCATTATCGCTCAATAAGGCTCTAGGAGTGCCAAATCGAGCGAAAATGTTCTTCTTGAGGAATTTGATGACGACCCTTGAGTCATTGGTCGGAGATGCAATCGCCTCCACCCATTTGGACACGTAATCCACAGCAACAAGGATGTAGAGGTTCTTGTGAGATGGAGGGAAAGGACCCAGAAAGTCTATTCCCCACACGTCGAAGAGCTCAACCTAAAGAATTTTGCTTTGGGGCATCTCATGCCTCTTAGAAATGTTACCCATCCGTTGACAACGATCACATGCTAAAACATACTCCCTTGCATCCTTGGTGAGGGTCGGCCAATAGAAGCCGGCTTGCAAGACCTTGGAAGCGGTCTTATCGGCGCCGAAATGTCCACCGTAGGTAGTGAAATGGCAATGATGTAGCACCCCTTGAACTTCTTCCTCCGGAATGCATCTCCGGTAGACCCCATCGGCACACAGCTTGAAAAGAAGTCGTTCCTCCCAAACAAAGCTCTTCACCTCGAATAGGAACCACTTCTTTTGTTGATATGACAAGTCCGGTGGCAACATTCCACACACAAGATAATTGACGTAGTCGGCATACCATGGAATGAATGGGGTACATACGGCCATGAGCTTCTCTTCAGGGAAGGAATCATCAATAGGAAGCGTCTCTTTCGGAACATCCTCCAATCGAGAGAGATGATCGGCCACCACGTTCTACAATCCGGGCTTGTCCCGAATTTCCAAATCGAACTCTTGGAGTAACAACACCCAGCGAATAAGCCGAGGCTTAGAGTCCGACTTCTTCATGAGGTGTCGAATAGCGGCGTGATCGGTGAACACAATCACCTTGGAGTTGATCAAGTATGGTCGAAACTTCTCCAAGGCGAAAACGACTGCCAAGAACTCCTTCTCCGTGGTGGCGTAGTTGACTTGAGCCTCATCCAGAGTTCGGCTCACATAGTAGATGGCGACAGGCTTGGCATCTCTCGTTTGCCCCAAAACAACCCCCAATGCGTAATCACTCGCATCACACATCACTTCAAACGGCAAACTCCAATCCGGGGCTTGCATAATAGGCTCAGTGATCAAAGCTTCTTTCAACTTGTTGAAAGAACTCAAGCAAACATCATCAAATATAAAAGGCACATCTTTGACAAGCAACCGGGTGAGAGATCTAGCAATTTTTGAAAAATCCTTTATGAACCGTCGGTAGAAACCAACGTGTCCAAGAAAACTCCTAACACCCTTAACAGAAGTTGGAGATGGTAATCTTTCAACCACCTCAACCTTTGCTTTGTCAACCTCAATGCCTTTGCTTGACACAACATGACCAAGGACAACACCCTCATGTACCATGAAATGGCACTTCTCCCAATTCAAAACCAAATTCACTTCTTCACATCGAGACAACACTTTACCAAGATTTCTCAAACAATGATCTAAAGAATTGCCATAGACTGAAAAATCATCCATAAACACCTCCATAATGTCCTCAATAAAATCAGAGAAAATAGCCATCATGCATCGCTGAAAAGTAGCGGGTGCATTACACAACCCAAATGGCATTCTCCTATAGGCAAATGTACCGTAAGGACATGTAAAGGTGGTCTTTTCCTGATCACTAGAGTGGATAGGGATTTGAAAAAAACCAGAATACCCATCTTGATAGCAAAAGAATGAATTATTCGCCAATCTTTCAAGCATTTGGTCAATGAAAGGAAGAGGGAAATGGTCTTTACGGGTGGCATCATTCAACTTTCGGTAATCAATACACATCCTCCACCCCGTAACAGTCCTGGTAGGAATTAACTCATTATTGTCAATTTTCACCACAGTCATCCCCCCCTTTCTTAGGCACAACATGCACCGGACTTACCCACTCACTATCAGAAATAGAGTAGATAATCCCAGCATCAAGTAATTTCAAGACCTCTTTTTTCACCACCTCTTTCATGTTAGGGTTTAACCTTCTTTGACTTTGAATGGTTGGTTTATAATCATTTTCCATCAAAATCCTATGCATGCAAAACGAGGGACTAATTCCTTTAAGGTCATCTATGGTATAGCCAATGGCCTTACGATGCGACCTAAGGACTCTCAACAGTGAATCAATCTCAGCATCATTCAAGTTTGCATTCACAATCACAAGATAAGAGGAATCGGGGCCAAGAAATTCATACCTTAGGGAAGAAGGAAGAGGTTTTTGTTCCACCTTTGGAGCTTCCTTCTCGCTCGAAGCTTGCTTGTTATTACTTTCAACCTCTAGTACCTCCACCGTTTCCAGCGTTAGTGGAACTTCTGGGGATGCCTGCAAGAGCTTCTCACAATGGGCAACCTAAGGATCGTGATCCTGGGTTTTACTGTTAGATAACAAACAAAGCTCAAGAGGATCGTGAGAACGAATGTTAGTGCTATCCTCCATAAGAATGGAATCAATGATATCCACTCTAAAGCAATCATCAGAAAATGCAGGGAATTTAGCAGCTTCAAACAAATTAAACTCGGCTTTCTCACCTCCTATACTAAAGGACATCCTACCATTCTTCACATCAATGCAACACCCAGCCGTAGCCATGAAAGGTCTACCAAGAATTATAGGGGTACGGGTGTCTTCCTCCATCTCTAGGATAACAAAGTCAACAGGCACAAAGAAGCTACCCAACTTAATGGGGACATCTTCTAAAATTCCTATGGGAAACTTGACCGATCGGTCGGCCAACTGGAGGGAAATGGTAGTGGGCTTTAGTTCACCCATACCAAGCTTTTGGGACAAAGAAAGGGGCATCAGACTCACACTAGAACCAAGATCACATAATGCACGGTCTATGGAAATCTTTCCAACTTCACAGGAAATGGTGAAGCTACCTGGATCCTTAAGCTTCCGGGGAAGCTTATTTTGGAGCACGGCACTACACTGTTCCGTCAATGCCACTATCTTATGCTCTTCCAACTTCCTCTTGTTTGTGAAAATGTCCTTCAAAAATTTTAGCGTAGGAAGGCATTTGAGACAGGGCATCGGTGAAAGGAATGTTCATATGAAGTTTCTTGAGGACCTCCAAGAACTTCCCAAATTGCTTATAACTTTTAGCCTAATCCAATCTTTGAGGGAAAGGCAAGGGTGGAGTGTAAACTCTTTGGGGAACTCTTGTTGCATCCTTAGGAACTTCTTTCTCAATTTGCACATCAACATCAATCACAGGTTCTTTAGGAGGCACATTTACCTCTTCATGCACATCATTACTCACATCAGCATTCACATCATTCACAACATTCTCAACTTCAACTACATTCTCAGCAACATCATCATCATGCACATCAACAACAACATGCTCATCACACACATCCCTAGGCCCCACCAATTGCGTCCCGTTTCTTAAGGTTATGGCATTGCATTGGTCCTTTGGGTTCACTACAGGTTGGCTAGGTAACTTTCCTGGAGGAGTGGTGGAAGTACTAGCCTGACTAGCAATCTGAGATTCAAGCATTTTGTTGTGAGTGGCCAACTGGTCAACTCTATCAACTAAAAGCTTGATAGTCTCTTCTTGTTGGTTTTGAGACACAACCATACGTTCCACCAATGCCCTCCAGTCAGCCTCTTGGGTTTGTCGAGGTTGGGTTTGGGGTTGGGCTTGTTGTCTTTGGAAACCGGGTGGTCTTTGGGTCTGTTGTTGTTGGTGCGGTCCCGTGGGATTGTTATTCCGATAGGAAAAATTAGGATGATATCTCAATCCCGGGTTGTAAACATTAGAGTATGGGTCAAAGTTCTGTCTTGGGTTTCTAATATAATTGGTCTGGTCCGAGGTCTCGGGAGTAGCTAACCCAACAGGACAAAACAAGGTCTCATGCTCAAATGAATTACAAGAAGCACACGGTAGGGGAGGATTGGGGTTTACATGCAAACGGTCTATCTTCTGAGTCACAGCATCTATTTTAGCAGTTAAAACTGAAATGGCATCGACATCATACTTACCTCCCGTTCTAGAAGAACGGGGCTTGGACCATTGATGACTGTCAGATGCCATTTGCTTAATTAAAGTGTGGAGCTCATCAACTCCCTTGCTCATGATGTTCCCCCCAGCTGCTGCGAGAATCATCGCCCTCAACTGATCATCCACTCCATTGTAGAAAGCATGGATGGGCACCCATGGCTCAAGACCATGATGTGGACACCGGCGAAGTAGATCCTTGAACCGTTCCCAAGCCTCGTACAGGTTCTCATTCGGCTCTTGAACAAAGGTGGATATTTGGTTGCGAAGGCTTGTCAGCTTACTTGGCGGGAAATATTTGTTAAGGAATACGCTCGCCATCTGTTCGAAAGTGGTGATGGAGTTCGGCGGAAGAGAGTCTAGCCACTCCCATACTCGATCTTCCAAGGAAAATGGAAACCACCGCAGCTTGATTGCATCCGGTGAAGCCCCGTTCGCCGTGAACGTATCACACGCCTGGCGGAAAATTCGAAGGTGTCGGTTGGGGTCCTCACTAGGGTGACCACGAAATGGCGACGCCTTGACCAGATTAATCAAGGAGTTCTTCAGCTCAAAGTTAGTGTTGGTGATGTTGGGAGGGTTGATGGCCGTGGGAGGATCTGTGACGTTTGGGGCCATGTATTGTTGCAATGTCTTCGGCTGTACTTCTCCACCGGCCATTTTTTATTGTGGTGCAAATGTCTCTTCTTGCTTCTTGCTAGCTTCCTCTTACCCTAAACCTCACAAAAAGAGCTTTTTTCATATCCTTATTTCCTACCCCTTTTTCTATCATCTCTATCTCTAATCTCTACCATATTCTTACCATCATAATCTTGACCTTTCTACTCTCTTAAATCTCACATCTCCATTCTAATTCCACCTTCCATTATCCCTCCATAAATCCCTCAAAACTCCACAAAAAAGCCTACCTTTATAAACACCACAAAAAGAACCCTTTTTATCCACTTTTCTATCCCTTCTTCATAATATTTTCATCCACATCTTTGGTATTAAATAGGCATCTTCAAGAGAGTGATTCAAGGCATTCAAAGGAGCTACCTCAAGGCTAGGCAAGGCTTCTTCTTTAAAAGGCATAATGTAAGCTTTTTATTTTTTTCTTGTAAATTATATGTTGTAAATCTCCTTATTTTGTTGCGTGTTTAAAGAAATAATCATATAAGTTTCAATCTAATTTCCTTCCAAACTTTATTAAAAGCCGCATTTTATAAATTTTAGTAGAGTATTTTCTTTTGTGAGAGGTGACCGACTCAAAAAGTTTCTACCTTTCGAGTTCGAATATAACCTTACCCCCGAATACACTTCTTGGTTTCGTAGGCGGAGTCTTTGTTGTTTTCTTTTCTAGTTTTTCTTAGCTTTTCTTTTAAAATGTCGGTCGACGACTCCTTTTCGAACTAAAATATATCGGGATTACATAAACTATGTTTAACATGGTTTTACAATGTACCGATGCAACTTTAGGGTGATTTTATATATTTCTAAATAATGGTTGCATAAGTTGCTTTCTTCCAAGCCAATCATCTTGTGAACAAATTGAATTAATCTTAAAAGAGTTGGAACAAGTGGATGTTCACTCTTAAAAGTTTCATTTAATCATTCATGAGATGTTAGGTTTTAGGTTATCTATTTCCTAAACAGATACAGATTAATTGGTGGAATATTCATAACTATTATAAAACAATTAATCATAACAACTGCAGAGGCTTTAGTAATTATACCTGATCGCTAATTCCTGCTGATGAAGAGGTTGACCTTCCAGATTCCAACGCTGAAATCCTCTACTGAAAGGTCCACGCAGCACTCCGAGAACCCGATTGCTAGATCGACCCGATCGAGACGAATCTCAATACAAGATGTATGTATTTGGTATATGTGAATGTCTCGGGAAACACAAAATGTTTCCTTAAACAATAAGTACAAACTAAAGAGAGAGCAACTCAGGAAATCACCCTGGTATCTCTCTAAGAGTCTCAGGCAGTTGGTGTGGAATAATGTCTCCCAGAGACCCCTTTATATAGTGTTTAGAAAACCTAGGGAAAGGGTTCAAAACCCAAAAGGGCCGACTTAACGCAACGACGGATTTCTCAGGCCCAACACGGTCCGTGTTGAATTAACACGGTCCGTGTTGGTCTCTAAATGGTCCATTAACTCGGCCCATGGACACGACAGACCGTGGTGTCTCATCACGGACGGTGTTGGGTCAACACGGTCCGTGTTGAACGCAATTCGGTCCGTGTTGGGCTGATTTCTCACAGAAATCAATTTCCAACTTTTCTAAACGTGATACAATATCACTTAGGTTACATACATTGTTACAGGGAACTGACTTGTGTGACCCAGTAGGACCAAATAATATAGTTGTAATTAAACATATTCAATCACTAATTATAGCGGTCTCTAGCAAGACATATAATTACTATATTACTTTGGTTTAATCTCCGTGTATATCGAATATTGTCGGGACATTCCCAACAATCTCCCACTTGTCCCACAAGTGTTCGATTCCTTGAATTGCCTGGTCACTTACTATCTCTAATTCGGATAAGGTAAGCTAAAGTCATCCTTATATAAGACCCGAACATTCCTCGATCTCCGAGTTTAGACTTCGAAAAACAGATGATCAACTATTGATTGAACTGAGCTCGGCCAAGCATTTTCAGTCCAATCTCATCGGGTGCCCAACGAAACAACTGTCCCTAACAGGGAGGACAATGCCATCTTTTTTCAGACACACATTCTCACATGATCCAACTGTAACCCAGACATCGCATTTATAGCCTACTGTTATGAAAGGCGTTTGACGCGTTCCAAAGTCACAACAGACCATGTAGTCTATGTACTGAACTCAGGATTTAGGTATATTGAGTAGTGAGAGCTCCTATGACAATTCCCAACTTAAAGAGCTCCCACTACGGGTCAGTTCGGTAGTTGTTTTCAACAGTACCCATGTGATTGATTTATGATGTCATCACATCACTATGATCACGAAACTTGATCATCATTTCAATCCTACATGCTAATTGTGTTGATATTATCATTGTTCCTACGTAATAATACAATTAAGAACAAGGTCGACTGTCGACCAAGACTAGCGTTATCAAGTTCACTAATGGCGTTTCAGAAATCAGACCTCATCCAATTTCCCATTTTGAATGCGCTAACCTTTTTGGACATTTACATAATTCTAAACCACAATTGATGTAAATTTTGGAATCTTATTCTTAATGATGAATCAAGAAGGTCATAATTCAAGAACAATTTATGTACATTTGACTTGTTAATATTCCGGAATGTGTTCAATATCTATTGCCCATGCATGACTATCATGCTATAACTACAACATGGGTTTAGTATATAATACTTGCAATGAACCTCGCATATATACCATCTCACTAAAGACCTTTTATTCAGGAAGATTTTTCCGGAACTCATGTTTGGATTCACAGTGAGCTTCAGTTCCTTTGCTTGAGTGATGGCTCCTATCAACAAGGCTCCATTTCTCTCGCAAGGCTAGAAACATCACCCAGTTCTGAAACGAACTTCACAATCCTAACAGTTTCTATCACAGCTTCTAAAGCCGTGTCATGCTTGTCTTATTTCTAGAATTAACCGCATGTCATGTTAGGAACCTCTTCCAATTCACCTCAATACCACTCAAAACAGATCATATAATTTTCTCTGACCTTTCAAATAATCATATTTCTCTGCATGAGTGTAGCATCAATGCAACTCTTCACACTTAGCTTTTATCAACCACTTTAGACTTAGGACACATCCTTAGTTTTGCTTATACATATACAATGTATATGTTATGTTGGACTTTGAACATCTCATGGCATACATTAATCTCACGCCTGAAGCATGAGTTATATGTCTCATCCTTCTTAGAACTTCTGATTGTTTTGAGACAATCAAATTCCGCAAGGATATGCCATGATTTATGGAAACTAATCCATTCTCGAAGTGAGTTGAACTATTCAACACCTAGTTAACTTTAATTCAAACAATCAAAATCTATAATCTATCATTATAGATCTTGTCTCCAAGAAAATTCTTAGCCCCACCAATCCTTCACTTTGAAAATTATTTCCAAGTCAACCTCAGTAGAAACAACATTGGAATATTCTTCTCAGTAGGCAGTATGTCAATCACATACAATATCAGAAAATGCATTGCTCCCACTGAACTTCTTGTAAACACAATATTATCTTTGGCACTTCCCAGTATATCAAACCTTTTGATATCCTGGTCAAGAAGGTCAATGATTCCAACTCCTAGAAGCTTCCTTAAGACCACAAATGGTCTCTTGAAGTTTACAAGTATTCCAACAAAAGACCATTCAGTTGTGTCAAGTACACACCTTTCTTCCAAATCTAATTTTGAAGTCAGTCTTGATGTCTATCTTAATAAACCCATGGTTTTCCTTAAAACCCTCTTATGCTTGATGGCTCACACCTTCATACAAATAAACCGAGTTCTAAACTTGATTTTCTTAAAGCATCTTTAATGTAGGTAGAGTCATTACTTTCTAAACATAATATCTCACGCTCATCTATAGAAGATCGATATCTTTGTGGCTGATGGAGTTGTTTATTTGACCTTGCTTGGAGTAATATTCATGGCACCTCCTCCTCAACATTTTGAGGAACTTCTACTGCATCAACCTTGTTCTTATTTTCCCGACCAATAGGAAAACTTGAACTAGGATCAAATAGCGGAGCTATAGGTGATGATTATAGTGTTTTGTGTCTCTCGAACTTCGGTAAGTCCAAAAACTCTCCCACTCTTTCTTTTAGAGAATAATATATTCTCCAAGAGGAAAGCATTTTCAGACACAAACATTTTTCCTCTACAACAGTTTGTAGAAGTAATACTCCTTTCTTTCAGAAAACGGTTTAAGAACCTCTCTTCTCCATATCATATATGGTGTCTTCTCTAGTGCTTCAGATAATCTTTATTCAGTAATTAGAGCTATGGTTAATTGCGTGTATCCCCAAAAGGTAATCGACAATGTTGACTCAACCATCATTGATCGCACCATATTTAATACGGTGTGATTTCTCTTTTAGATACGTCATTGAGATGTCGTATTCCTAGAGGAGAGAGTTATGAAACAATTCCACATTCTCTGGAATGGTTAGTGAAATCATGGCTCAAATACTCACCTCGTCAACCTTGTTGAAGGGTTTTGATTTTCTTGCCAAGTTGGTTTTGTACTTCACTTTGAAACTCTTTGAACATTTCGAAGGATTTGGACTTGTGGCGTATTAAGTAAATATACCCATATCTACTAAAATCGTCACTGAAGTGATGAAATAGTACAGTAAACCTTCTTCTAGCACTAGTGCTCATAGGCCCACATACATCAATATGTTTGCATCCTAATAAGTCATTAGTTTGTTCACCAATTTCAATAAGAGGTGATTTTAGTCATCTTACCCATCAGGCATGCTTTACAAAACATTGAACTTTTCAAAGTTTAGGTTTTTTAAAAATCCTGCACTATGCAGTTTCTGAATGCATTTCTGATTAATATGACTTAAGCTTATAGTGCCTGAATTATGTTTCATTTGAGTCATTTGTTCAAACTCTTGGCTCAACCATTAGCATCTCTTTGATCGTATCCAGGTGCTCTCATTGTTTCGCCAAGACTACTTCATTTTGAAAATCTTTAAACTATTTTAACATTCCAGCTTCAGATGAATCTCATAGACATGAATCACCATGTGTTATTTTATTCATCTTTGAAGATTGGAAGTAATTTATCCCTTGTACTTGTGCTCAATTGGACTACATACATCTATATGCATGAGTGCTTATTGGCACGTTCACCCTTTCTTGTAAAAGGTACAGTCATGCTTTGCAGACATCACATGTTTCAAAGTCTTATCATTCAAAAGTCTATCATTGTGCCGCTTCTGAATGCGCTCTGATTTGCATGACTTAATAGATAGTTACAAGTTTTATGTTTGAACATGAGTTATTCCTTTTAAACCTTTTAGTTTCGATGTGTTGGGTGTGTTATCCGAGATCCTCTATCTCTCTAATTGAGAGTAAGAAATCAAATTTCTACTTATAATGAGAACATAGAATCACCTATTAATTTCTCTTTTAAGTCTTGAGGAAATGGATAAACAACCAATTCTTCATAAGGAACTACAACTAATTGCATGTTCCTATTTGTAGGCCGACTCTCATCCTTCAAAGCACATCTACTTTGCTGTAGATCCTGCACATTTACATTAATACGAGTTTCACAGCCGGTATCTGATACTCAAAGTGGATTTTATAAGGGTAGTGTGTATCATATACGCATTTGCCTAGAATTGAAATCATATCTCAAGTCTTCTTTATAATTATTCACGCTCCAAGTGTCATACATGATCTGGTTGTTAACCGGTTGCTGTCATTGGTTGGGTATGTACAACTGTTTGTCCTTACCTTTCCTTTGACTTCTTGGCTTTGATAGATTTCTTAAATCTTATTTTCTCTTTCACTAAAAGACTATCTTTGGTCGCCAATCTTTTGGCTAAAGAGGATCTGATGTTTCTCATGTTTTAAAATAGTCAAATTATTTCAAAACATGAGCGCCATCAATTGGCCTTTATCTAGCTTAACCGAGACTATCTGGTTATTGATTTCATATTTATCAACTCTAACTAGTTTGATGAACTTGGTTTTGAGTTGGTAATATTGAAATCCTTCCTCTAATCTTCAAACATTTTGAAGTTAAAGTTGTATGAATACTGTGACATTACATGTATTCATTTAGCTTGATTGACCTCTTAATATTGATGCCTAGCTCAATGTTATATCAAAGACATGTTTCTTTTAATTCGCCCAAGACAATCTTGTGATAGCGATGCCAATTAAGGAATGGGTGTAATTGTTTTTCTCTTTCTGACAGGGCCGCAAGCGCACGGTTACTATTGTAGCAATGTCAAGGTCGATCCCACAGGGACTAGGTCTAGTAACTCAGTGAACTATCCCTCTACTTGATTGCTAGCCAAACGGATTGATAATTTTTTCTTTTAATGAATTCTAATGAACTAACTAGAACTAGAGTGGACTAGAAAGGATTAACTCGAGGTAATTCGATGGATGAAGACTTCTAGGGTTTTACTCACCTAACAACAGGGTTTGAAAGCCATATTAAAGCGTGCACAAGAAAGTAACTCAAACCAATCAAGAATCGATAACCTCTAAATTCTATCGCCCTTTCGATGCTAAATAGAATTATTCTGACTAACCTAATCAACAACTTTCGTCTGCTTTTCAGGTTAAACAAAATTGAGGGTCTAAACAAGGTCGGGTTATCTAATGACTCCCTAGTCTACTACTCCTTTTGCAACTATCGTAGGCCTAGGTAGAAGGGTTGGTGGTCAAATTCCCCTAATTCACCTTTCGGTACTTCTTAGGTTAATTTCTGAATTACAAACATCCAAGGCCTTAAGAACATTCATAAGCAAGAAAGAACGCAACCTACTATTGTTTCAATTGAGCATTCAAGTACAAACTAAAACATTCCTAATCAAACTCCATATTGAATGGTTCATAAAACCCTAGAAAGAACGAAATCTACTCACAAGTATTCATTGAAAACAAGAAATACGTTCTAAACATGTAATCAATTCTAGAATTAAGGAAGGGAAAGCGAGAAGAGTAAAGCAAACACTAAGGAGAAATTCGTAGGATTCTCTCAAGAACTTCACAAGAGTGTTGCGTGCTTCTTCTTGAATTCCAAATCTTCAATGTCTTCCAATTGATTCTTGATGAATGGAGGTGTTTTTGGTGAAGAATTCCTCTCCAATCTCTCTCTTTTCTGCCAAGAATAATTGATAAACTGTCGTCCCAGCCTTTCCCCTATTTTATTCCGTGAGAATAACCGCCAGCGCGAGAGAATGGCATCAACCACGGTCTGTGGCTTCCACCACGGGCAGCCCATGGTTGGCGCTGTCTCGTGATTCCCTGCTCGTTTCTGGCTGAAATTTTTACCACGGTCTTATCCACCGTAGTTGATGCCCGTGGTACCCTTGGCCTTACCAAATTTGCTCCAAAAATCACCTTTTTGGCACTGAACCTGAAAATCAATGCCAAAAACGCAAAGACCAAGCGTAAATAGAGAAATGGGGATGATTAAACACTTCTTTAGCCAAAAATTATAATGATTATGCTTCTAAAATACCCAAAAATATGTGCAAATAATGCACTTATCACTTTCTCAAGGAGAAAATAATATTTTATTAGTGGTGAATGTTTGAGTGAAAAGACATAAATAATTCTATGAGACAAAAAAATGGTTCATTTTACTTATTATTCATCAAAAGAAATTAAACTAATTTTAATTTCAAATCAAAACACTTTGTCAACTCTCATTTAGTGTTTTAATTTACCAAGAATCACAAGACTCATGGGCTCAAGTGGACTTTAGCCCAACAAAACTCGATCTCATGTTATCTTTGGTGGATCATCTTATGATCGATCATTCAAAATGATTGTTGGCAAGAAATTTCTATCGAATAGAATATTTCTCTTCCTCTGCTCTTGGCCCAAAACTATTTTGATAGCCAATTTGAATTGACCTAGCTCCCACCCTACTTATTAATGATGGACAAATAATTCGCTTTGGCTTTCTTTATTTATCCATCTAAGTGGTGTTTTGATAGGTTGAGCAATAACTCAATTTCGAGAGTAGGTTTTATTAACCTAAGCATGCAATTCTAGGTGAACTCTTTCGAAAAGCATAAAAGGCATAATAAAACAACATGCTATAACAAACTTAAAGCATAAATAAAACCCCTATTATAGCCACCTAGACTTAATCAAACTAATTTAACTAAGCCTTGATAGTCTTCAAGAAAATTTTCTTGGGCCTTGCAACTTCCTTGGATGGGCTCCCACTCGAATCACCACCTCCGTTGCTGTCGGGCTCCCACTCAACTTGATGTCTCCAATTACAACAAATTTACAAAGTGGCCTCACAATTGAGGCCTTACATGAATTAAAATAAACATAACTGAAAATTTAAATTTAAAATTAATTCAACGACGGCACGCAAGCCATATTTCACCCAACCTGGTACGCAGACCGGTAAAACCGGTTATCTATGGCCATACTAGAAGCACATGCAAACATGTAATATTGCAATAATTATATCAAATATAACACATGCTTTAAATAACAAATTATAAAGACATATATAATTGCAACACAACATATATAAGGAAACAAATACTGAATAAGGTTTCCTAAAAGTTTGCATGATTAATAAAATAAACAAAATTCCAAATTTTATCTTAGTTACCTAAACAGATTTAGGATTTTGTACTTATACATACAAAATACTTGACTTTCCTAAAATGAAGAAGTCTAAAAGATACTATATATTTTAAAGATAATGTAAGTTTCCTAAACTTTACAAAATAATAGATTTTATGCCCATTATCTGATTTAGTAGTAATAGGATTTAATAATTAATTTCTAAAATTAGTTACAAACCCTAAAACACACGAATTCACCAAAACTGCTGGCAACATGGTCCGTGTTGGTTCAACACGGTCCGTGTTGCTTCCCAGTTTCGGTTAATTTCGTGAATGAAAAAAACTTAAATAAAATTATCCTAACTTATCGAATTTAAAGATTTCATATCACAGTGTTATCTAATAACCCAATATGAATATTTTCCAGAATTTTAGCAATTTCCAAAAGATTGTAAAATTTTCCTTTTAATTCTCCGTTTAAGAGGAAAATAAATAATAATAGTCCGATAAGTTTAAAAATCAAATTTTATAATTTTTCCACACAGTAGGTTCATCCAAAATGCTACTGTAAAAATTTCAGATTTTTATCAAATTTTGAAAATTAGAATAAAATTCAGAAAAGTAAAGAATTAGACTTTTCTGAATTTTATTCTAATTTTCAAAATTTGATAAAAATCTGAAATTTTTACAAAATTTAATCTGAAAATTAAAGGAAAATTAGTAAACGACTTCAAAAATTCACAAAACATTTATCTGTAATAAAATAGTTACCCAGTAACCTACTGTAAAACTTTCATAAAATTTGCAAATTTCTATAAATATACAAAATTCAGAGAAGTAACAAATTTATTTCTCACAGATCCGAAAATCTAAATTAAATACTATAATTTAACCGGATAAATTAACAGAAATTTTTTTCCCTAAAAGTATGGTTACCCAATAACCAACTGTAAAAATTTCAGAAGTTTTACAAATTTCTACAAATTTATAAAATTCATAGAATTAAACGTATTTTAATTCACTTGAGATCTGAAAACTCAAATAAAAATCCATTTTAATTGGGAAAAATCTACAAAACTTATGGAAAGTCCAGAATATTTCCAGACACCTCCAATAAAAATTTCAGAAATTTTCGAATTCGTTTGAAATTTTATTTCATTTTTGTTATATTTACCGTAAATAAACTAAATCAGAAAATAAGTCTACAAAACCCTATTTTGCGAATTTTGACCTATTTCATGTGTTGCCTACTGTTTAACAATATTAAACAAGATTGTTTCTAAAACATTCAAAATTAAATCGAGTTCATGCTATATTTAACAATTAAACAAACATAAAATCGATTAATTAAAGACAATAAGAAATAAACAATAACAAAGCATGAAATTTTACAGTAAATTCCAGATTTATTGTCATGAACATTAAAGATTAAGACTTTCATAAAGATTCAAAATTTTAGGCATAAATCTATTCTAGCACATTCATAATATAATTCAACTATTGACAAAATTACTTATGAATACAAGTACAATACTTTAGCATGCAATTGGTGGCTCTGATACCACTGTTAGGTTTTAGGTTATCTATTTCCTAAACAGATACAGATTATTTGGCGGAATATTCATAACTATTATAAAACAATTAATCATAACGATTGCAGAGGCTTTAGTAATTATACTTGATCGCTAATTCCTGCTGATGAAGAGGTTAACCTTCCAGATTCCAACGCTGAAATCCTCTACTGAAAGGTCCACGCAGCACTCTGGGAACCCGATTGCTAGATCGACCCGATCGAGACGAATCTCAATCTGAGATGTATGTATTTGGTATATGTGAATGTCTCGGGAAACACAAAATGTTTCCTGAAACAATAAGTACAAACTAAAGAGAGAGCAACTCAGGAAATCACCCTAGTATCTGTCTAAGAGTGTCAGGTAGTTGATGTGGAATAATGTCTCCCAGAGACCCCTTTATATAGTGTTTAGAAAACCTAGGTAAAGGATTCAAAACCATAAAGGGCCGACTTAACGCAACGGCGGATTTCTCAGGCCCAACACGGTCCGTGTTGAATCAACACGGTCCGTGTTGTCTCCAGAAAGTCCATTAACTCGGCCCATGGACACCACGGACCGTGGTATCTCAACACGGACCGTGTTGGGTCAACATGGTCCATGTTAGGTCAACACGGTCCGTGTTGAACCCAATTCGGTCCTTGTTGGGCTGATTTCTCACATAAATCAATTTTCAACTTTTCTAAACGTGATACAATATCACTTAGGTTACATACATTGTTCCAGGGCACTGACTTGTGTGACCCAGTAGGACCAAATAATATAGTTGTAATTAAACATTTTCAATCACTAATTATAGCGGTCTCTAGCAAGACATATAATTACTCTATTACTTTGGTTTAATCTCCGTGTATATCGAACATTGTCGGGACATTCCCAACATGAGTTACATCAAGGGAAAGTGATTTTACAACTATTATTCATGAAATGTGTGAATAATCCTTAAAGAGTTTTTAAAAGTAAATCTCATCACAAATCCCTTATCCCGCGGACGTTTAAAATCCTGAACGACAAGAAAAAATGTCCACATGATTTTTGGTGACTCCACTGGGGACATTTTCTTTGTGATGCAATGTGGAACGGTCGCAGTGGTAGGGCGTTTGTTGCATGGGTTTTGGATGGGGTGGACTTCAATAAACAACCATGGGGAAGGGGGAGGGGGTTGTTTTGGGCCCAATCAGCTCTACAACCGGAACGAGAGGTGGCGTCATGGTTTTGACGCATGCATTTGAGGCAGGTATCGACGGGGTCATAAAAAACACAGATGCCAGTCAAGTGATTGCAGCTCTCTAAAGCACGTCACAAGTGTGGAGGTCCATGTTTACGATTGTCTGTCGGATAAAGTTGTATGTACAAGTGTTTCAATATGTAGAATACAAAAGATTCAACGACATGAGATTGAAGCAGCACATAAATTAGCAATGCGCTTGAACAAAGGATTTTTATTTTTTTTTTTTTGCAAAATAAGATAACAAACAAAAAAATAAACAAACACAAAAACAAACAACAAAGAAGACACACAGAAACAAAAGTAAACACCATGTCATCTACCACCTAGGTAATGCAGCCTACGCTACGAATGGCCTGGTGGGCCACCTTATACGTTGGATGAACAAGCTGTCTTGGAACCTTCATAATACTGCTTGACCCGAACTTCCCATTTGCAATACTGTAACACCATGCAAGAGACCTGCATTCCATAGGTGCTCTCTTAATATTTAGCAAACACTCCACCGCCAAAGTAGAGTCCGTCCATATATAAACTTTGCTCAAACCCCTTCTTTCCCCTTCTTGAAGAGGTAAATAAATGGCAAGGAGCTCACTATAAACCACTGACTCTCCTTTCCCCACCTGAGATCCCTTTCCCAAGGTCACCCCATGCTCAACAAACACCCAAGTTGCAGCCATATCCCAGGAGTCTTTCTTTTTGGCACCATCCACCAAAAACAATTCATCTCCCTCCTGGAGCTTCGCCGACCCCATCTATACGCCACATCCCTCTCCAAAATGCCTTGCCCTTCCTTTTGGTTACCCTGACTCCTTTCGTTACTTCAACGAGCCTCTTCAGCCGTCATTTGGTTAATCATACTCTCCAAAAGGTAATTAGAAACATTTTCCTTCCCAATACAAACCGCATTCCTAGCCTTCCATGTAGCCTACATGATTCTTACAAACTCCCTAATCAACCGCTTGCCATCCTCCTTTCTTTTAGACAGATAAAGGAACCATCCCTTAACCTAGTCCCACCACCCAACATACGGATTAGCATCCGGGATTATGCCCAGATGAGAGCCCTTCCATATGTGTCTTGCTATAATACACTGCCTAAACAAGTGGCCTACATCTTCAACACCTTCCCCACACCAGCAATCCTTCACCTCCACCATTTTTCTTTTCCAACTATTCTCACCAGTGGGAAGAGCATCCACAACACATCTCCTCCAACCAAAGGTTTTCCACTTAGGTGGCAAATCACTATGCAAAAGCATCTTTCAGAATCTTGACTCAATAGCTGAAGGCTGAGCAGCCCCTGCATCCATCAACAGACAGACATAATACCCTTCCTTTACCTTATAACTAGAGAGCTAGCCTTACCTGGCACAGTAGCAGATCATCCACCCCCGGTTGCGGAGGAAATACTTGAGCATACTGCTATGTTCATCTCTAGTTGCTAAGGAGTCAACCGTCAAATCACGGAGTTGATCCTGACTCTGCCCATCAAGAACTTGCAAATTGCCTCTTGGAATCCACCTCTCATCAAGCACCTGAACTCTTCTACAACTACCAACACTCCATCTAAGCCGATCCTTAGTTTTAGCCACCACCAGCGATAACCCTCTCCATGTCATGGAGCAACCCGCTGAACGAAGGATGTATAACATAGGATAGTTATCATTGTCAGTCTTTGTAAAACTGTCTGGTAATATTAAGATGTCTCCTTTACAAAATTAAAAATAATATCGGTGTCCCTAGCATGGTTGATTTACATTACTAGATTACGTAGTAAGAATAGGGGTGAGCGGTTCCGGGTACCCTCCCCTAAAACTAGGAACCTTACCCTTACCCATTTGACCGGTTCCTAAATTTTAGGAACCTTACCCTTACCCGTTTGACCGTTTCCTAAATTTTAAGAACCTTACCCTTACCCGCGGTTCCGGTCCCGGTTCCTGGTATCTACCTACTATACACTAAATATATTTTTGACATTTTTTAAATTTGTTTTCTAAAAAAGTATGTTGTGCTAAAGTCTAGCATTTTTTTATAAGAATAATAAAGTCTAACGTGTCATTATTTCATCCAAAACATTTATACATTTACTACCATATACCAATCCCACATTACTCTAAAGTACAAACAAACCAAACATTTAAAATAGTCTTCCAAATTGGGTTTACGAAAACAAACGATACAAAATTACAAATAGATTTAATAAATATTAAGTCTCAACATAAATTACAACTTCACGAAAAATAACTAAGTCATATAACAAGCTTAAAATTTAATGAAATTTTCAAATTTAGTGACAATATGCGAAACCTAACCCTAATTGATAGGTTCCGGTTTAGGGTAATAGTTTAGAAACCTTACCCTTACCCATTTGATAGGTTCCTAAATTTTAGGAACCTTACCCTTACCCGTTTGGCCAGGTTCGAGTTGGAACCTACTGTTTGACTGTTTGACACGGTTCGATCTTGGAACCGCTCAGCCATGAGTGAGAAGACAATGGGCTATGCCTTAAAAAACAAAAACAAAAGAGAAAAGAGAAGAAAGAGAAGCCGATACACAAAAATACAATATACCATACAGCATAAACGTACTGAAAGTAACAAAAGATGGTCCGATGATGAAATATAGGTATTGCAGTATGTTGATAAGCATTAATGAGAAAAAGCATAAATAAATTGGACATACAAATTAATAAAATATGAGGTTGATGAAGAAATTAATTAGCGAAGTAATGATCACATGATGGAGCAAGCATGAGGATTATCGTCACTGAAAATGGAGGCGACGGCCTCATCAGAAGCGACCGCAACGGAGTAGAGAGAAGGGGTGTGGAAGAAGGCGTGGACGGTTGGGGCTGTCCCGTTTGAGGTGTCATAGAAGGTGTTTGCAATGCTTGCTGGATATTTGTAGAATGAGGCGTAGTGTGATGAATTTGTTGGGAAAGGCCATGCCTCCGCTGCTTTCCCTGCTCTCTTTATTGCCTTTATCACTTTCCTCTCTTCTACTCTGTATCCTCTAACTGTCACCTTTTGAGTCTCCATCTCTACTTCTATCTCTTCTACTCCTGCACCCACACATTACGATATGTTTATAAAGGAACCATCTACTCCTGCATACCGATATATTCTACTATGTAAGGTTCTAAATGCTTGTCCCAACCTACAGCATTGTGCTTAGTTATACAACGGTTGAAATTTCAGATCCATGTCATTTTCAATCATGATAAATTGAAAATCCGATGAAAAGCATATGTCATACACTCATACGTAAAGGTTTTTTTCGGTTACTTTTGGAGTCATAGTTTTGACAAACATAACTTCATATTAAAACGGAGTTTGGGCAATCGAAATGCGAAAACTGTCATATTTAAGTTTTTGTCAAATCGGTCGACCCCAAAATGGACCTAATGTAATTACTAACAGTCAATTATTTATCATTCTATATATATATATATATATATATATATATATATATATATATATATATATATACTGTCTCCGGTCCATATTAATTATCGTCTTTAGAAATTGTATATTCATATTTCAAAAATTTTGACTATAAATTTCTTAATATATGTAGTACTATATCATAAAAATTTAATATCGTTAGACTTGTAACGAAAATTATAAAATATAATATTGTAATTGTTAATAAAATATTATATAAAAAAATATCAATCAAAAAATGACATTCGAGACCGTGATAATTAACTAAATGATAACTAATGTGGTACGGAGAGAATATATATATAAGCTTGTAAAAGATATCGTGAGGTTGAAATGGTAAAGATTGTTTTTTTCTTTTCTTCTTGGGTAATGTTTTGAAAATCTTTTATTAGATATACTCCTAATCTAAAAATAAATTTTATGTTATGATATAATTTATACACCAGCTATATATAAGTGATTTATTTGACCGGATGTACTTACAGACTTATAGTGCTTGTCAATCATAATAACCATCATAAGTAAAGAAAAATCTTACGCATATATGTGTCAAGTTTTATCTTGATCGTTAACTTTTTTATTTAATATAAGTTGTAAATTTTATTTCTTAAAATTTATTTTATTTTAAAAATTTAAAGATAAATATTTTTCAAATTATGGTTGTTTACTTGGCAAAAGCTTAGAGTTAAGATATCCAAATTTCATAAGATTTCACAAAATTTTTTTAATTAAGAAAATATATTTTATAATATTGTACTAAATAAAAAAATGAATGACGAAAATATAAAAAATTTACACATATATGAATAAACATTGTTTTCATTGTGATGGTTAAAAATGATTAACAACCACTATAAATTTTTTTTGACCATACAATGTTTTTGATAGGATATATTTGACAATACATTAAGGTAACAGTAAGTTATTGAACTGATACGTCAACTTCATTTGTTATTTCATGAAGAATTTTTGGATAATGTCACATATAAGAACAAATAAATTAAACATGAGTAGTCGAAGTTTTCCTAACCACCAATGGGGTATGGGCCTATGGTAGAGCTGGCAAAATTTTGTCCGACCCGGAAAAAACCGGGTCTGGACATAGATTTTCCATCCGAATCTTTATATTGACCGAATATTCGGACGTAAAATTCCTCTTTTTTCTATTGTCCGAACCCGATTTTAGCTTCGGCCGAGTTGTCCAACCCGGTTTGACCGGAAATAAAACCGGGTCCGGACATGAATTTTTCGTCCGAATTTTGACATTGTTCGAATTTGTCCGACCCGAATTTACCCGCACCCGGATTTTTGCCAGTTGTATCCTATGGGGTATATCACAACTCACAAGCAATTGTCCTAGCACTTCTGAATTATTAGGCAAACAGCATTATGAATATCAATTTTGCTAATTTCCTCATATTATTCAATGGTATGACATACACAGCTCGTGCATACTCATACACAGCTCGTGCATACTCAATTGTATGACATGCATGCATGGGATAATATATAATTAAACCTTACTTCGTAATTATAAAATAAGATAATGAAATGCAATCATGCAATCGTTAAAAGGGCGGACATAAATAAATAGGGAAGTGGGGATGACAAAGAAAGAAACAGTGCAAAATGTTGAAATGAGAGGGTACATGGCATGTTTTTTTTGTTTGATCATGGCATGTTGAAACTAATGGAAATAGTTGACCGTATATTGCGGAAGTTTGCCAGTAGAAAGAGAAAGATAAAGAGAAAGAGGGCCCATTTGGCCCGTTTTATGGATACTCCAACTTCACTACCAAAGATTTTGAGCAAATAAGCTGTGCGCCATTAATCGAATTGAGTCAAACTATTTAAGCGGGAAAATTTATTTCATAATCTTTTTTGAGAAATGAAAGCAAGTGGGAAGGGTTCCAATATGATGAAAGCCTATACTCAAGAGTGTCAGGACAAGTTTCCAGCTAATTAGATAGACCAAATCAAATTTTATGTTTTCAGTAGAGAGCTGTCATCAATCTAACAAATTATACTTGTCCTTCTTCTTTAGATTGGATAAAATGAGGTTTGGATAAATTGGATTGGATTAAATTAAATAAGTTATGATGTTTTTTTGGCTAATTGTGTTTTTAGATAGGATGTTTTTTTGGGGAATTTTGTAAAGTTTGGATTGGATTGGATCTGATTGGATTGGATTGGATTGGAAAGAGTTATCAATCCAAAGAATAGGGCGTCGAAGGTTCAGTAAAATTTAAATTTTAGAGACTAATCTATCATTTAAAGAATTTCCATAACAAACTGATAAATTTTGTTATAATTTTAATAAATATAAAATTAATTTTGCAATTGATATTAATAAACCTTTTATGCGGTAGGTCACGTTTTTTTATAACAATTAGGTCACGTTTTTTTATGCAGTAGGGTGCGGTGTGATACCACATTACACCGCATTCTATAATTTTCCAACACTTCACCACACCACACCACCATCATTATTAACATATATTTTCATTTTTTCTCTCTTCACTTTTTTTCTCTATTTTCATATTCTCTTAACTTACCCCACCTACCACAACTTTTATCATAACTCACCACACTTTTTCAAATTTCATCTCACCGCACCATTACCATACCGTAACCAACCGTATAAAAGAATGGAGCCTTAGTTAGTTTATGCCCTGTTCTTTTGTCAGGTTAAGCCTAACTATTCTAACTTATGCTAACTTATTATAATCTAACACAATTCTCCAAAAAAACATCCACTCTAAAAATACAATTCCCCAAAAGAAAACATCCTAACTTATCCTAAATTATCTTAACTTATGCTAACATAACTATCTTAACTTGAAAATAACTTATCCGAAAACCAAAGTCTTAAATTGTAAAATCAATCAACTACTCCCTCCGTTCCGAATTAAATGACCTACAGTACAAAAACACATTTATCAAGGTGGAGTGCTGTAGTGAGAGAAAAGTCATGATGAATTTTGAATTTTGTGGGAAAAAGTGATATGGATTTGGAATTTTGTGGGGAAAAGTGATACGTAATTAATGATTAAAGGGATATGAATTTGGAATCTTGTGGGGAAAAGTGATATATAACTAATGATTAAAAATAAAATAAATTAGTTAGATATTGAAAAATGCAAAGTGACAATTAATTTAGAAAAAAAATAAGTTAGTTAAGTGGACAATTAATATGAAATGGAGGGAGTATATTTGTTTATTTCTATGAAGACAACAAGGTGTCATAATAATGTCTATATATAAAAGATGCATAGTCAATAGGATTTTTTGACACCAATATATTGGGGGAGTTGGACGATAATGCAATGAATTATTTTCTTGGATAATAATGTACTGAACTTTGGAGTATCAAACAATACATTTAAAACGATTTTAGCTATAGCAGACTTGGTGGCGATCCTACGTAGCTTAAAAAATTACAATCTTGACTAAACAAAGACAGCAACTGCAAATTATTTTTATTTTTTTATTTTAAAATAACATCTTATTACTCCATATTTAATTATCCTAAAACCTGACGGTATTTTTTTTTGTTTTTTATTAAAAAACAATGTTCATCTTTGTTTATTTGAACTTGATGACATAACATTAATGTAGTACAAATTTTAAACTTTTCTGTTCTTCAAACTGCCACATAAGTATAGTACCAAGTTAATCACCACATGAATCGTTTCAGATACATTATTATCCAACTCCTTCTAAAATACAATTTATTATTGACCAAGAAAAAAATTTATAATTGTCCGACATCCAAAAAAAAAAGATATATTAGGGTCCAAAACCCTAAACAATAAGAAACAAAATTTGGGCAAACAAAATTTAAGGTATTGGTTAAATTTTGTTAAGTCAAAATGTTCAATGTTAAAATTCAGAGGAGAAATTGATGAGCGTCACTCGGTCAGGTCTTACCAAATCGGACACTACAGATAAACGTGAATTAGATCATAATCGCAAAATAAGTTCAGATTACAACATAAGCTATGCTTTTAACTTTGCTGAAAAATGTAACTAGTGTTAATGGACACGTGCAATTCCGGGTTCATTATTGATTATCAAGATCTTGTTCTTTTATGAGTTAGGTTACGGTACAGTATCACACCGCACCGTACTCTTTAATATATATATATATATATATATATATATATATATATATATATATATATATATAAATGTATGTAAGTATGTATATATATGTAAAGGTATATATGTATGTATATATATGTATATGTATATATTTATGTATATAACCAATGAGCTCTTTAGCTCAATTGGTATGGGCTGCACTTTGGTATACCACAAGTCCTGGGATTGATCCCTGGGAGCAGCAACAGGCATGTATGCTTGGTATACCCCCCTCCCCCATGGGCTTTCCCTGAGATAGGGGGCTTAGTGGGTGGCCCGACTTAACATTGTAAAAAAAATACCACAATGTTGCTGCTCCCAGGCATACACACCTGTTGCTGCTCCCAGGAATCGAGCTTGGGACCTGTGGAATACCACAATGCATCTGGTATCACTTGAGCTAGAGCTCATTGGTACTTTGCCAACATGATGATTAAGATCTCTATAATATGAAATGGAATATACATCCAATTCGGAACTCTATAATATGAAATGGAATATACATCCAATTCAGGTCGTGTATGATCATGTGATTGAAATTGAACATCGTCTTTAATCACATTATGCTCATGTATTGTTGTCTTTCTTAATTTCTTCCCTACTTTCAAAGCATTTATTTTTAATAAAAATGTGCTAAGGAATTGATAAGAAACATTTTGATCATCCTTGACTTCACAAAGTGTTAGTAATTAAGTTTGACAATAAGTTGAGTCATACCTTATGATGTGAACCAGACTCTTCTACAAAATCTTGATATATTTAGCTGTCTAACATAAACTAGTTTTCATGCATGCATGATACTAAATTCTTTGGATGTACGTCATCCCTATGCTGAGTTTATTTCTACAAATGATTAACAGCTTGTTTATTGCTCTGGAAGATGGCTTCCTAATTGGACTGGTTGCTTGAATTTTAATGCAAATTCCAACTTAAACTAACACATCTAATTCTTCAGCTAACCCATTGCGTCAAGTATCAATTCCCCTTTTTTTTTTCTTAACACAGTTGTCAAGATTTCGCCTGTGTTTACTTTATTTTTATGACTTTGATTTTCAAAAAAAAAAAATTAAAGTATGGATGATGGAATAAAAGTAATAATAGTCTGAATTTCAAAATTATATCACAATAACCTAAACTATTGACATATTATTATAATGATACGCCAAGCAATTGGGTGGCTTTCTCACAGGGTATTGGAGGAAGGTGATTTCTTGTGCAAAAGTTAATATGTTGGATTGTGGTAGTTGAAACTATTATATGCGTAATTTTAGTAACATAAACTATCATATATTCGATTGTGATCCAAAATATCATTTAATTTGAAGAAACTTGATCCTTAGTATTCTACTTGAATTCAAAAAGGTCAATAATTCAAATAGTTAAGGTACAAACTCAATGTTTATATTATTATAGTTCCATGGACCATAATTAAGATTAGGACCTTGATAACCATCTTGACTCAAGATGGCTCTTAACCATTTTGAATTGTAAAGAATAACGTGTCAAAGGGAGGGAAAAATCGAAACTATGATATAATGTATTTGAATATTCATTTAATTATTGGACCAAAAAATTTATTGGTCAAAAAACACAGGAGAAAAAAAAAACAAGTTCAGTTTTTCGAGTATTGTAAGGTACTTATATATACTGAAAAAGTTAAAACCAATGAAAAGAAAAGGCACTTATATTCATGTTAACAACGACCAAACGTTTCTTTATAAAAGTTCACATAAAGTTGAATCACTTTGCATGCAGCATGCCCATGGGCCATGGCCAATGTTATTATTTGTCGGAATTATTTTTTGCTCATGGTTAATTTAGAAACTTTAATCTGAAGGATTTCTGGTTCATAGGAGGTGAAATACTTTCATTCGAATTTTGAGATGGTCAATGTCAACCTTTCACATCTTGCTATGATCATCTATTCAGGTTGTGTCAAATTTATAAGTAAAAACTAATAATTAGATAAAAGTTAACTTTTGGTAATTTTTGATAATTTTTTATAATATTTAATAGATTTTGGTAACTTTTATCAAATATATCCTAGTATATAAAAATTAATTTTTTTTTCAACTTAGGTAATTTTTGTATTTTTTTTGTTTTCTTTAACTTTATTAATTTTCGGTAAACTTTGAGAAATTTAGGTAAAACACTTTCGGATATAATTTATCCATAAATTTTACACACCCTTAATAGATAGTTTATGGAAATTGAAAGGGAAAATATTAAGTAGAAAAGTTTAAAAAAACAAACCCTTTAACTTGTAAAGAGCCTTCTTTAACTTGGCAGCACATCCCTCACAGTCGAGATTTGGCACTAGAACTTCCACCATCTGCATCCAGGGAAAGAAACAAATATACTCAGCTACGTTGTCACCGGTTTTTGCGATTGTAATATAGTATTATTTTGAAGCACCTGCTTAAGTCCTCCAGTGAGCTCAATTTATAAAAAAATCCATTTACAATACAATTATCATAAAATTTAAAATGAATTTATTTCAAAATCCATACATATATTTGTTTATTAAATTTATTGCAAAGTTTTATCATGTCAAAAATTTATTTAACTTTAATAGCATGTAAAGTACCAAGGTAAATCATCCACAGTATATGATATATTTTGAACTTTTTTTGATGTATATGCTTTATGTTGTGGTAAAATAAAAAGTTTGAAACTAACAATAAAAATAAATTAAACAAAAATCTAACATAAAAAAGTATATATATGTTCAAAATGGATGGAATGAGTTGTTTAATCTAGTGATAGGAGTATTGGAGCATGAAAAATGAAAAATGAAAAATGAAAAATGAAGGCAGTTGACACTTAATTTATGCCAGTCTGATTGTGTACATAACGACGTAGTTAATTTGAAAGAATATGACAATGTCCGGAGAGAGAGAGAGACTTACAGACATGGTTGTATATATGAAGCTTTGATTTCTCCAAAATAAAGACAGGGTGTGGGGAAGAGAGACAGAAGGATAACTGGAAGGAAGGAGGGAAAGACAGAGAAGAAAGAAAGTTGGGTGGCAAAATATATAAGGGGAGGAGAGAAAGGGAAAACTAAGGTCTAGCTAAGAGTAGAAAACATGCCCATATTTATGGGGGTAGTTGGTTCATATTAATAGCAACTCCAATGTCTCTACATGACTTTATTAAGGGCAGGAGAAAGGCAAAGGGGGCAGTTTACGCAAATGACCATATCATATCAGGCTGGAGCCTGGAAGGGCTTCGTATTGGGTTTCCAATTTATTCTCACGCGTGTTTCAAATTTCGTGTTCATCTCCACCCTCTTTCCTTTCTCTATTTTCACCCTTGTCACTCTAATCATTTCTTTTTATTTTAAGAAAAACCAAAATTATTCCACCTATTATGGCCCTGTTTGGAAACTAGCTGGTAGCTGGTAGCTTGTAGCTGTGAGCTGATAGCTGATAGCTTTTTGGATTAGATGTTTGACCTTAGCTGTTTAGGTTAGCAGATTGCAGGAAAAGTGTTTGGTAAAACAGTTTTTTTGTGAAAAGCTACCTCAAAAAGTTTCATCAATTAGCTTTTTGAAAATTAACTTCTTGGGTCCAAAAAGATAATATAAAAAGCTACTTACCAAACACCTCAACTAGCTTTTTAACCTTGGTCAAAAAGCTAAAAGATATCCAAAAAGCTGAGTAGTCAAACACCCCCATTATCTAGGAAAAAGTTTAACTGACCCAGTGGGTCAAAAACCCACCTGCCAGCTCATAATATAGTATGACATGGCATTACAAGTTGGAACTCCATGCTGGCCATAGATCATTATACCCTCCCTCCTCATAAATACTGTCCCTCTCTCCTATTTCCTATATAGCCGCCCACATTTCCCAAAACCCGCATGGAGCTCCATCATCATTCTCCTTCCTTTTCCAACTCCGCAGCCAAAAGAAGCCGCCTCTCCCTCCACATCCATCATCGGCGACGAAGCCGTAGACTTCGGAGATGTCGACGACGGCTCCCAATCTCCCCAACCCATTGAGACCCTAGCCACTCACCACCACCCACCAGTACCATAAAAAAAAGTCGGAGATGTAGATGACGGCGGAACCATAGACATCGGAGAAGTAGAAGATGACGTATCCGACGACATATTCCTTCACCACCACCATCAATGAAGACGGCAATTTTATTCAACGATTCAGATAAGTTGATTTGTTTCTCTTCAATTGTTTAGAGTTTTTGTCCTGTTTTTTCTTTTCTTGGTTCAGATTCCTTCGTTTTTGTTAAATTTTTATGGCTTCTTGCGTTGAGTTGGGGTTTTCTGGGTTCATATTTATTTTGTTCAAATTTTTACGGTTTCTTGCGTTGATTTGGGGTTTTCTGGGTTAAGATGTATTTTTTTCTGGGTTAAGATGTATTTTTTCCTTTTATTTTATTGGTTCAATTTTTTTTGGATATAGCTGAATGAAAGCAACTAAAGGTAATGAAAGCAATTAAAAAATAGTAACAAAAGAAGTTCACTTCATTTATTAACTGCCGAAAAATAACAAAGGAAAGGGCAACATAAAAATCGAAAAATAAAAAAAAAAAGAAAAAAACACTGCCGAAATTTGAAGGAGCTAAACCAACATAAACATTTGATGGGGGAGTGGGGGACCTAATCAATGTCGATTATGGGGGTGCCTTCTAGAACTGGGGAGGATGCTTCAGGGGTCTCCTGCTTTCTACCAGATTACTTCCTGGGGAATTAAAGGGGTGGAGTTGCTTTGCAATGCCCCACCTCCCAGGAGTTGACTGGGCTGCTTTCAGTATAATGTCCAGCTCGACCAATCCCTTCCCACTCCAAATGTAGTTCTTGAGCATCACCTCGTTGTCATTTTGAGTTAATCATGCGAACAACTCTTGAATTTCAGCCTTTAGACTTTCGTATTTCACTTCGTAAGGTTGGGCCTCTGCATTTGGAGTTCCTGGGGTTAGTTTTCTCCTAGCTGTTTTGGGTGTGCTTGGAGATGGTTTGGGCGATGGGTTTGGTGATGGATCCAATGTTTCTTTTTTTACTGTAGCTAGAGACGGAGGAGGTGTAAGATGAATATTGTCATTTTCAGTGGGTTGGGTGGCTGGAAGCATGGTTGAGTTAGGAGAATCCATTTGATTTGGGCAAAAGAGTGTGTTTAAAAGATAATGGAAGAAGATATGCGTTTGTATGAGATGGTAAATGTAGAAGAGGTAGTAGTATTTATAAAGTGATTTCTTTAATTTGAATTTTGATCATAAATCCGCATGCTGAAAAGTAATTAAGGCATAATTGATTTTGTTGTGGAAAACGAAGGGTCATGTCTGAATTTGCATGTTTTTATCTTTTTTTAGGGTTAAGTTGGGAGGGTGTTAGAGGGATTTGAACAGACATTTTCGATATTTCATTACAAACTCTAGTGTTATGTTTGAGCTTAAAAAAATTGTTTGTGATGTTATTTTGAAATTTAAGATAGACTATGGCTATTTTAACCCTTGAAATTTTGTTGATTCTGGTTTTATGGTATTTTGATGCAAATCTGGGTATGTTCGTTTAGCTATTTGGATGCAAATTTGTATAGCAAATAAAGTAGATAGAGTTAATGTATATTTTTCAAATTTGATATTTGGATGCAAATCAGTTTAGCAAATGTTAGGTTTTACTAGTTTTTTGATGTGTGTTCAACACCTTGCATGGATAATCCATGGATTGAAGGCACAGATATATGGAGTTTTTTCTCGCTTGTATTATTTATATATGTATAATTGAAATGTACAACTTTTCATAAAATCTGTATGTTGGAAAGAAGCAGGTTGTAATCTTATTTATTATTCAATCAATTTGTATTTATTTTTGTCTCAATCTCCCAATCTCTATTGTTACTAAAATTTCTGATAATTTTTTTTTTGTCCAAATATGTATCCTTAGTAACAATTTGCTTTTTTTTTGTCCCAATTCGTATTCTTACTAACATTTCAAGTCACTGATATTTGAAGGCATTGATATATTATTCAATTTGTATTCTTACTAACATTTATTTATTTGTCAATAGTAGAATATTGTTAAATATAAGTAGTATGCTCAGCATGGATTCATCCTCTTCCATTGATAGAAAATGAAATTGAAATAAACAATAAAATGTTGCATAAATCCATATGTTACATGACTTTCATAATGAACTACAAATTATTAGCATAAATAAACCCATTTCCCTAATCTACAAACTAAGCCCATCATCTTCATCTTCATCATCTTCATGTTCATCTTGTTTGTTTGGAATGATGTGTTTGACCCTGACCCTGCGTGTATAAATATTGTTAGGTTTAATGCACTTGACATACATCATTTACATAATGCGGTTATATCAAATAATAATCTTACCGGCGTAAAATGAGTAGGAGGAATAGTCAGGGGGTTGTTGAACAATACTTGCATAATTATGGGTGAAAATTATTTGTAATGTGAATTTTTTGATAATCATTACTTTGTAAAATAAAAGGGTTCTATTACATTACCTAGGGGTACATTTGGAGCCCATTTGGAGCGTTAGATCCTTGCGGCATTTGATACCCAAAGCCAGGTGTCATTTGGAATTGTGGGTGAACAATGGCGCCAGGTGGCATTTGGAAGCCTGGTGGAACACTGGAGGTCGGAGGCGTTTGTTGTGTTCTCCTTCTGGTACGGGGTTGTTCATTGTGATAACCTGCTCTCCTTGACTGTCTCCTACCGCTACCCCTACCCCTTTTATCGACGGGGTCGTTCACATGGATAGAGTCGTTGATGTTGTCATTGGCACCCGTTCGAGAAGTTCCCTCCTCGGCAGGCCTCCTATCGTATGTTCTGCCGATCTTGTTTATGCACCAGGACACGATCCCATTACGGTCCGCCATAATGGATGGTGCCTTCTTAGTCAACTCTGAAAGAGCCGTGATCGTCTTTTTAAATATTTTCTCATCCATCATGGCCAGCGTCGAAACAGGCTCGAATGCACTTTGCAGTTTTTCAAATCGGATAACCTCTTTTGTTTTTGACCGGTGCAGTTCGTAGTATGGAACTTTGATTGTTAGATGTTTTCTCGGCAAGTCCTTCATCCACCAGTCGAGAATGTACCTATCCGGAACGTAATCCAATCCCTCCTCGCCAAAAACACGCAGTATGTGGCAGTACAATATTCCTTTGAACTCAAACTTCTTACAGTCACACTTCATTTCTAGGGTCTCCCTATCTACTATGACGGTAAACCTGGATCGTCTAGCTGTGATTTCTTTCGACGGTGGCCTCCTAAGAATCACCTCGTAAGTGCATGTCCTCTCGTCGTCATGTGTCTTCTCAGCGTTCACAACATAAATCAGGCTTTTCACCTCGTTTTGAAGCTCAACAAACTTGTTTGAAGTGTATCGCTGCTGGAATACATGCTCATAAAAAAAGTCCGATGTACATTGGATTGGTTTATCCTTTGAACGTAACGTTTCTTTGTCCTCTTCTCTGACTCTCTTTGCTAGAGCATATTCGAATTGGTCAACAAATTGTTTGAGTGTGGTGTTGACATTCACGAATCCTTTCAAGAAGTAGTTCATTCCCTCACTTCTTTGAGTGCTTGACGTTCCTACCCAAAACTCGTCCTTGAAGTATACGAGCACCCATCTATGCCTTTTATCGTACATGTCATTGCACCAGTTGGAGTTGTGTAGGTCGTACGTGTCAACCCACTGTTTCCATTTTGCTTCGAATTCCTCGACATCAAGAGAATCGTAAAGAGTATCTCTGAGCCCTCGCAGAACACCATTCCCCTCTGGTTTGTTGCATAGATGTTTCTTTCCATTCTTCATCACGTGCCATATGAACATCTGTGTCGCGCATTTGGAAATACCTTTACGATAGCCTTGCCTGCACGTCAAACATTTAACTTGTTACAAAATGTCAATCACTTGGAAAACTTAAGTGCATATAAAAAAAATAGAATAGGATTATTAAATATGACCTATGGATTGGCATTGATCTGTTACGATCGCGATTGGTGCTTTCCCCAACATTCACTTCAACCACGTCTCAAACAACCATATGAAGTTATCGACTTCTTCTCCAGCCAACAATGCACAGCCGAGCAGGATGGACTGTCTGTGATTGTTAACTCCAATGAAAGGAGCGAATGACATCTTATAACGGTTGAACACATAAGTCGCGTGGAACGATACAACGTCCCCGAAGTCCTCGCAAGCTGCTCTGCTCCTCCCATCCGCCCAAAATACGTTCCTCAGAGTTCCGACGTCGTCGGTGTCATACATGAAGAAAAAGTTGGAGTTACTCGACATCATCTCCTGAAAATGTTCCGTCATCGCCTTGAAGTCTCCGTCTTGCAATGCGAGTCTCCTTACCTTGCTGATAACATTGCGGCAATCTCTCTCGTCGAAAGGAACTTGATCATGCCCACCGTATTGCACCGCAATTGAGTTGAAGTTCTTGGAGATCGGCACACCGGCCGTGTGGTTATTTATCATCCTCCTCCGATTCCCGAAACTTATGAACTTGTAGTTTCGCATGTATTTCGTGTCTGCAGGATTACACTCGTTGTTGTGGTTTGTGTCGATTGTAGTCAACTTGTATTTGCCGCTTTGTTGTTGGAATGTGGCGGTGACTTTGAAACCACACTCGGTGATAGAAGTGCTGGATGATCGGTTTGGATTTGAACAGTTTCACTTGAACATGCCATGTTGTGCAAACCATCCTTAGCCTCTGGTAGACTGCTTCATTTTCCGTGGTATGTTGTGTAGTTAACTTTTCGGAGCTCCTAATACGTACTTGGAACCCATTGGCACGACCGTACTCATGCATGAGGATTTCAAATTCCGCAACCGAATCAAACTCCATCCCCAAAAAAGGGGCAGTGACATCACCAACATTGAGAATAGTTGTGTCATCCACATCATCTACGTGCATGAAACCGCCACCCAACCCATCATCCGCCTCAGAGTCGGATATACCAACATTGTGTTCATCTCCGAATAAATCACGAAATAAGTTGTTACAATTACCGTCACCAGTCGGTCCGTCATCATGTTTCAACAACTCTTCTAACGGATCATTCTCGGAATCATTGTCACAATCCTCGTTCAAGTCTATTTGTCTGGATCCCATGATTGTAGCGATTAAAATCTACAAATTAGAGAAGGGGACAATGTTCGTTTTGCAATTTAGGGGTGTTTTTTAGGAACGGATTATTCCTAAGGGTTGTCGTATCCGCAGGGATGGTGTTTTAGGTTATTAAGAAATTGGTTTGCGTAAGGGGATTTTCGAATGCGGAAAGCGATAAATAATTAAAAGAAACATAAATTAAAATGCAGAAAGCAGTAAATAATTTAAAAAACTAAACTAATATGAATTGAAAGCAATAAAAGCTAAAGAAAGCATTAAATCTAAAGATGAACTGAACTAAATTTGATAAGAAATAAAACTAATCTAAGAATGCGATTAAAAAGCAATAAATAAGAAAGCAGTAAAACTAAATTTAATAACGAAATTGGGAAACAAGAAATTATACCTTTGATGAACTGAACTTCACTTGAACTTTCTCTAAACAAACTAGAAAATTTGTGATTTGGATTACTAAGAATTCTCAAATCCTCACTATTAAAGGAGAATTTGTGAACCCTTAATCCTCCTCTTCACTAAAATTTTGATTGGATGTTATATGGCTAAACTAATAAAACCTTAGAAACTTTTAAAACAAAAACCTACACAAATTCTAACTAAACCATAATAATGACAATTGAAACCATAATCTAACCTAAACTAAGGTGATTTAACTAATTAACTTTGATAACCTTAATATTAAGATAACCCTAACAATTTCTAATGACATTAATTAAACAAAATTCTAATAAAGCTAAACTAGCTAGGCCCAATTACTAAACTGATGGTCCCTAACTTTGGCCCAAAATAAAATTACTTTAACTAATTAATCCTAAATAACCTTATAAACCTAATCAATGAAAGAGGAAAAAAAAAAAAGAAAAGAACAGGGACTCTAGTCCCTATTGTCGGTCGAAACAGAAAGAAGAAGAAAAACAGGGGAAATTGAAAAAAGAAAACAGAGAAAGGGAACCAGATAGTAGAAACAAAGCAACCATGAATAATTCCAGAACCCAAATACTTGTTCAATTTGAACAAACCCAAGATAAATCGACATAACACAATATCAAATTGAAACTCGGATTTGCACATTCAACCAAACAAGCATCTAATTTATTAAAATCAAAACCCAACTAACTCAAATTCATTCAAGAACAAAACCAAATTACATCAAGAAATTGAACATTACTTCAATACCGAACCAAAACACAGAATCGAAAGGAAGTAGAATAGAGATTAGAATTTGGAAAATAAAGCAAGATTCAACTAAATTTAAATCGAAGGATTTCTAATCAAAAGTTTCAGACATTCAAAGTAAAATCTGGAGATGCAATTTGTAATTAAAACGGAAATAAACCTAATTCTAAATTCTAACCCTAGATTTCCGATTCATGATTTCTGGGTTGTCACACCCCAAAAACCGCTCTTCCGGATCTCGACCTGGACTACGATACGATACCCTTCAATCGGTTCCTTCATGCCTTTTTATACTCGAAACCGAGCCTTCCCTTCAAATCTTCAATCGTCAATCTTCCTCGATCTGGACGGCTGTGATGCGTTTGAATGATGATGATGATGCCTTTCTGCCTCGAACTCGAATCTGCACATGAGAAGAGATATTGAGTGAGAATCGAGATATTGAGAAATATAATGAGAAATTGAAATGAGAAAGGAGATGAATGATGATGGTAGAATGGATGTCGGTTTGTCGAGGATTGCTGGTTGACTGCAAGAATCCGAGAAGAAGAAGAAGAAGAAGAATGATGATGAGTGTTCAACGGGAAGAAGAAGAAAGAAAGAAGAAAGAAGAAGAATCCAAGGAGAAGAAGAAGATCGGGGAGAAAGAAGAAAGAAAGAGAAAGAGAAAGAGAATCTGAGAGAATGAGAAGGGGATCCGAGGGGATGAGAGAGAAAGGGCGAGGAAGAGAGAGAAAGGGAAGGGGAAAAATGAGACGGGAAAGAGGAAAGGGGAAAGGGGTTAGTATTAGGGTTTTAGGGTTTGGGTACGTGGGTCACTGGGTTCTTGGGTGTTGGGCTGGGTTTAAGGTTTTGGGCTGGGTTGGGTTATTGGGCCGAAGAGGGAGAAGTGTGGGTTGGGTAGAGGAGATTGGGCCGATTGAAAGAGAAGGGGGAAGAAGGGAATTGGCTGGGGTAGTTTGGATATTAGGGTTAGATTTATTTTATTTAATTTCTAGTTTTATTATTTTGATTTATAATTAACAAAAATAATAATAAAAATAATAAAATTATATAAAATCTAATAATATTGCAGAATACATAAAAACATAATAAAATTTATAAATTAATTATTAAAGACAAGCAAAACTCCTTATAAAAGATACTAATTCGGCTCGAAACGAGACCGAACAACACTCCCACACAAAGGTTTGCTCGCCCCGAGCAAACTAAAATAAGAAAAAGAAACTAACTACCCTAACTCACTTTCGTAGGAATCACGATTGCATTTAGCATATGCAACAAGCCCTTTAAACCCTTAGGTTTCCCCTAGTGGACAAGTAGGTCTCGTGAGGGTTTGCAGAAGATATACCCACAAAATCTAAAGAAAAAGTAGATTCAGATTAAAAACGAAAAGACTCAAGAAAGAAAAAGGAAAAAGAAGAAATAAAAGAACTAAAAAGAAAAAGGTTACAAATACGATTAAACACCTCCTCAGGCTAACCCATCAAACATATCGATCCATCAAGCAAATACCAAGATCAATCTGGAAGAGAACAAAATCAGTGTAAAATAGACAGAATGAAGTTTTTGAAATTAAGTAGAGAGAACAAGTACTTTAGAGGCGAAAAACTGCCAACAGACTTAAGATGAATGCAAGTATGCGCGATTGGTTATGGACGTAGGCCAGTTAAAAGAGCAAACCTCACTTTAGGATAAAAATTGAACGCTCAAACACTCAAATATGAATGTATATGTGAGTTTTTCTCATACTCAGATCAAAAGAAACAACCTACCATAAGCTTGGTAAGAATCTCGCTCTCCACTACTAGTATGCAAATACACAAGTGACAATCAAGAGGACTTTTTAAGGTTGTAACGAGGCTTAAGTTAGGGGGAAAAGAGTGGTAATATTTGGATATGAGGAGTTAAAGAGCCATGCTTGGATTGATTTTCAACAAATACTTTCTCTCAACTCACCTTCTTGCTTAATGTACGCAAGGAATTCACTTTTCTCCCTCACTAATATCAAACACCTCAACTAATCCTTACAACCAGGTCAAAGCTAAGAATTCTTAATTGAGTCACCCTTAGTCACCTTTTTCTTTATATATATATATATATATATATATATATATATATATATATTTTGGTGGGTGATCAAGGGAGAAGAAACACGAATATGTATATAAACTTAGCTTCGACCTCAATACATCAAAAGAACATCATAACCAAATAGCTAACTCATAATAATTGGGAAATATAATTTGTCCCAATTCAATAAAATTCACACCCCAACATCTCACTCCATTTGTAGCAACACCGAACCAATTTTTACTCCTGGATTAATAAACTCTCACAATATCTAAGCAGAGAGGTAATCAAAGGTTAGGCGGGGCTAAAGAACGGTAATAATATTGTTAGGGAGACTGTTTGGCTATGTAGTTAAAAGAAAAGAATGCCTCAATCATATTGTCACAATATGTAATGCAAAAATGCAGTCTCAAACAAGATGCAAAACAAGTTCTAGAGGTGCAACTAGTGGTGGAGTCACTCAGAAAATAAAAGAATTGATAAAAGTGATCAATTCTTACTTTTAGGCTATGTGTACTCAGGGGATAGAGCTCATTCAACTGAACCTAGCTCAAAGATTTGCAGCACGCATATTTACACTTACTAAGATAGTCAAAGCAGTTATACACACTATTCATTACTTGACTCAAAATCAGATGATTTGTAAATTCAATTTCAAAAACTTTTAAGTTCTCAACCAAACTTTTCAAAGTGAAGCAAGACAAACTGAAAGTTTAATTGGTCTACAAGGTAAAAAAAATAATAAAAAATTAGGGGGGGGGAAACAAAAAAGGAAAAGGGAAAAAGGAAAAATTAAAAAGGCACACGTGCCACCCCACTCCCACACAAAAACTCTACAATGTCCTCATTGTGACTAAGGTGACACCACACACAAAAGAAACAAAGACCACACAAAAGAAAAACTCACAAAAGAAAAGAAAAACACAAGTCAGCATGCATGCTACCTCCACTCTCACACAAAAATATTACAATATTCTTAATGGAAACAAAGATGAGCCAGCACACGAAAGAAAATAAAAAGAAACACACAAAAAGAGAATAAAAGAGAAAAGAAAGTTAACTTACTAACTGAAAGAAAAAATAAAGATACAGAAAGATATTACCTGGTTGGGTACTGAATATACCCAAGCAATAAAATCTCAAAATAAAACCACTTATGGAGCTTCAGCCACTCCATCTCATCTCAGGACGTCGGGTGCCATCTCAGAACCATTCAACGCCCGTAGTAACAAGTCATGCATCCGTGAATGCATCTCAGAATGGTGTAGGTAAGAGCACAATCTCAAAGGTAAATCAACAAATGTTAGTGCTCTTAAGAGTTTATCAAATGCCTTAGAAAAGTCATAGAAATGATGGAATGCAGGAATGTACAAAACTTTTCTAGGCACCTTAAAAGGAGACATGAAAAATGATTCCTCCCATTGACTTGTAATTGGAGATTGGTTATGCAAATCAACGGGAGGGTGAAATACAACACATTCCTGAATATGTTCATGCAAAGATTTGGGTGCAAACAATGATTCAAACTCAATATCCATGCAATTTTCATCAAACATTGATTCCAAATCACAACTTTCATCCAATTCATCAGAATCATCAATAGGTGATAAGGAAAAAGTAGGGTTAGACCACATCATAACACTTCCAACATTACAAACAGGCACAACTTTATCTTCATCTATATCAGACTCATCAGAAGAACTATAAGAAGACAAAGGTGCATCATTCAAAACAACATCAAAAGTGAAAGTGGAATGTTCAGGGTCATAACCCATTGTGAATGACTCATAAAGCATATCATCATTAAAAGCATCATTGTCACAAACCCAATTCAAACACTCATGATCATTCCCCACAGAATCATGCATGTCATCACAAGATCTCTCATCAATGGACTTGCAAGAAAGGGTAGCTAATGCTTCACTAATGCAATGATCCTCAATGAAAGTGAATAATTCAGCATCAAGCACACATTCAATCACAAAGGATTCAATTTCACTCTCAACTAGATTATGTTCAGTTGTATCACAAGCATCATGGCATTCAATAGATTCTACCTTCTCTTCACATGAAAGCATGGATAAAGGTGTGGACAATGGTTCATCATCTAACATGTTTTCATCAATTTCTACATCATCACACACAAAATCAACAATTTTCTCATGCTCTCTAGATGTGGCTAGAGCTAAGGAATTGTTAAGCTCAATACATGCAAAACTAGATCTGTTAAAGTAGGCATCATCCTCATCAGAATCATACAAAAGAGAATTATCATGCAATTCAGGATTCAAAGATGATGAATGATCTACTTCAACTATCGACTCAACCACTTGTGAAGAAGAAGTTTCTGCCCTAGGTATAGACTCATGTAAAAATTGACGTGTGTACTCAGTCATTTTCGCACACATATCATTCATTGTCGCACACATGTTAGCTTGAAAATCATCCATTTTAGCACGAAAATTATCTATCTCAGTTTGTACACAAGATTCAGAAGCATGATATGGAAATTCACAATGCAAGCACAAGGGATGAGACTCAACAATATCGCATTGGGGAGGATCAAAAGAATTTTCCACATAATCCCTACCATAAGATTGATCATCAAAATACTGGGGATAATCACATGATTGGCCAGGTAAGGTCTCCGAAAAATTTTCTATGTACTCCCCACTAATAGATTGATCATAAAATTTTTGGGAGTACTCAACATATTGTATGGCTAAAGTCTCAGAGGGTTGTGCATAATAAGAAGGTTGGAAGCTAGGATTAGCTCTTTGTTGCTCATATTCATAAGAATCCCTAGACAACCATTCAACAAATTCCCACGCAGCATCTTCACCTAAATTAGAAAACCCATAAAAATTGAAGAGATTACGAGTTTCATAATTTATACCCTCATAAACAATTCCCAACATATCCAATGTATCATAAAAGATACCATACAATTCACATTGAGCACGGTAATCATGTAATCTAGCAAAATATCTCCAAAATACTTCATGCTCAAATTGGGGGAATCTAGGACTAGCCATAACTCTTTTTATTTATTTATTTATTTTTTTTACTTTTATTTATTTAATTTTACTACATTTTTATGGAAAGCAATAAACTATATACATACAAACCAATAACCTAATCAACCAAATAACGCCATCCCCGGCAACGGCGCCATTTTTGTTTGTTTTGGATTTTAGGGGGTTTTTAGGAACAGATTATTCCTAAGGGTTGTCGTATCCGCAGGGATGGTGTGTTAGGTTATTAAGAAATTGGTTTGCGTAAGGGGGTTTTCGAATGCGGAAAGCGATAAATAATTAAAAGAAACATAAATTAAAATGCAGAAAGCAGTAAATAATTTAAAGAAACTAAACTAATATGAATTGAAAGCAATAAAAGCTAAAGAAAGCATTAAATCTAAAGATGAACTGAACTAAATTTGATAAGAAATAAAACTAATCTAAGAATGCGATTAAAAAGCAATAAATAAGAAAGCAGTAAAACTAAATTTAATAACGAAATTGGGAAACAAGAAATTATACCTTTGATGAACTGAACTTCACTTGAACTTTCTCTAAACAAACTAGAAAATTTGTGATTTGGATTACTAAGAATTCTCAAATCCTCACTATTAAAGGAGAATTTGTGAACCCTTAATCCTCCTCTTCACTAAAATTTTGATTGGATGTTATGTGGCTAAACTAATAAAACCTTAGAAACTTTTAAAACAAAAACCTACACAAATTCTAACTAAACCATAATAAAGACAATTGAAACCATAATCTAACCTAAGCTAAGGTGATTTAACTAATTAACTTTGATAACCTTAATATTAAGATAACCCTAACAATTTCTAATGACATTAATTAAACAATATTCTAATAAAGCTAAACTAGCTAGGCCCAATTACTAAACTGATGGTCCCTAACTTTGGCCCAAAATAAAATTACTTTAACTAATTAATCCTAAATAACCTTATAAACCTAATCAATGAAAGAGGAAAAAAAAAGAAAAGAACAGGGACTCTAGTCCCTATTGTTGGTCGAAACAGAAAGAAGAAGAAAAACAGGGGAAATTGAAAAAAGAAAACAGAGAAAGAGAACCAGATAGTAGAAACAAAGCAACCATGAATAATTCATTAGTCATTAGTCATTAAAAAAATATTGAAGTAGCGATAAAAATATACAAATTAAAGAAGGGGACAATAACATTAATAAACAAATACATTAGTCAATAAAAAATATTGAAATTTAATAAAAATAGGGATTAGGGATTAATTTAATAAAATTAATAAAACAATTGAACGAAATTAATAAAATTTCACAACCAACAAACAATTGTATCAAACTAATAAATTTTATGTCATTGATTTATTATAATTAGTATAACCATCCTTGTAATTTATATGTAGCATATGATCATTAAAATATAACAATCCTTGTATTTGATATTTGATTGGTCAGTGATTTGGGACATGGATTGCTGACAGTTGAAATAATAGTGAATATAGACCGTCGGATTGATTAAAATGTGACGGCCACGATCGTATACCCCTTCCCGCCCACTTTCCCCAAAAACCCTACCCAAATTCCCGCCCAATTTTCAACTTGTTTCCCCCAAACCCTAGTTCTTGCTATTGAAAAAGTCCCCTTCAACTCTCTGAAGCCCCCATGCACCCCAATCTTTCTCTCTCTGTCTCTCTTTCTCCCTCTCTCCCCCTCTCTATCTTTCTCTCTCTCTATGTATCTATGGCATCTAAACCTAAACCCCATTTCCTCAACACCAATTCCTCAACCCCTTAAATCGAATTTGGTTTCCATCTACAATATTTGCAGATTATCTGGTTTCCATCTTCCATATATTCTAAAAGGTAAATTTTTGGTTTTTGGGTTTTGACAATATGTGGGAATTATGTAAAAAATTGAAAATGGAGGTCAGTGTGGATTATCGTATTTAATTTGGATTATATTCTGATCATCTGATTTCGCCCTTCTTCTCTTGCACAGAACGTTGGTAATGATATGTGGATGATGTTCTTGGATTTTTCTCCTTGTATTTTATTTGGAGGTTAGTGTGGATATCTATCTCTTTATTTTGTTGATGTAACTATGGAGTGTATTTTGTTTCCCATATATAAGTGTCAGAATGTTGGTATTTATCTGTTTGAAGAATTTGTAACGGTAAAATGGAGTCATGATTAATGTTGTTTTTCAAGACAATTGTTATCATTTTATTGGATTTGAAAAAGAAACATCAGATGCTTCTTATTGTTCTGTTATTGATGTAGGTTATCTGCCGTATTAGTTTTGTATATGAAATTAATCTAACTGTGGTTTTTTATTCCCATCTTAAATTCTATGATCCATGGAAAAAGAAGATGCAGATGAAGAAGAAGAAGAAGAAGAAGAAGAAGAAGAAGAAGAAGAAGTTTATGCAGAAGAAGAAGAAGAAGAAGAAGAAGAAGAAGAAGAACAAGAAGAAGAAGAAGAAGAAGAAGAAGAAGAAGAAGAAGAAGAAGAAGAATTAACAAGAAGATGGTCTGTAAGACGAGGAAGAAAAACCCAAAAATTGTATTAATAATATTAATTAATTAACAACAATCATGCTCTGTATTTGTTTGGTGACAAATATTACTAATTTCCTTTTTAATTATGGTATGGATTTTGTTTACTGCCGTATTGGTTTTGAATATGAAATTAATCTAACTGTGGTTTTTGACTCCCATCTTAAATTCTATGATTCATGGAAGAAGAAGATGCAGATGAAGAAGAAGAAGAAGAAGAAGAAGAAGAAGAAGAAGAAGAAGAAGAAGAAGAAGAATTAACAAGAAGATGGTATGTAAGACGAGGGAGAAACACCCAAAAATTGTATTAATAATATTAATTAATTAGCAACAATCATGCTCTGTATTTGTTTGGTGACAAATAATACTAATTTCCTTTTTAATTATGGTATAGATTTTGTTTACATAATCTTAATTTTTAGAAATATTTTATTAATGTTAAGTAACATCCTGTATTGAAATTTTTTTTTATTAAAATGGTGATTTAGGATCGAAAAATAATTAACAAGTTTCAAAATATTTGGTAAACTAGTAATTATGTAATTGAAAATGTTGAATTCCAAAATAAAAAAATATTATGAAACCGAAAATAGTTAGTTAAGGTGACAAAAAATATAATAATTTGAAAGTTTCTTTGGCCAAAGAGATCATAAAACTTAATTTGAAAAATACTATGTAAAATGAGAAGTTGTCAATAAAATACCCTAAAATTAATTTGAAAACTATTAAAATTGGCCTAGAATAATTTTTTGTCAATAAAATACCCTTAAATTGGGTAAAACCGTTTGAAACTATAAAAATGGAGACAGTTGAAAGATCATATTTACCACCCTTGACATTATTTAGAAAGATGAAAGGACAGTTTTTACACAGTTTTCCCATTATAAGTTTATCTTAATGACAAAAATTATTTCCCAAAGACAGTTTTTACACGTTTTCCCAGTTTAAGCGTATATTAATGACATAAAATATTTCCCAAAGGCAGTTTTAACCCGTATTTCCCAGTTTAAGTGTATATTAATGATAAAAAAAATATTACCCACAGACAGTTTTTAAAAGGATTTTCCCAGTTTAATTGTATATTAATGACAAAAAATATTTCCCAAAGGCAGTTTTTACACAGTTTTCCCAGTTTAAGTGTTTATTAATGACAATAAATATTTCCCAAAGGCAGTTTTTACACAGTTTTCCCAGTTTAAGTGTTTATCATAATTAATACACGTTTGTTCAATTGTTTGTTAATTCAATTCAGATCTAAAATTTTAAATTGTGCCTTCAATAATGGAAGAATAAAGGCTGGAAACAGTTTAATTGACAGAGAAAAAGATGAACATAGAAATTGAATTTTGGAAGATGAAGAGCTTGCTGAAAAAAAAGTTCTGATTTGACAAGATTGTAGCTTCTTTTTTTTTGCACACTGTAGACGGATGGTTGTAAAAGAATTTAATCAAATTTTTAACAATTAACACTTTTACATTTGGTCATTTAAAAAAATAATATTTAAAAAAAAAGGGTGAAGATGAAATATAGAAGGATAAAAAGAAGAAGTTGAAGATGATGAAGAAAATGATAAAAACCACATCCAATGTTCTGGATTTGAACCCGCAACATTCTTGTTATCACAATATCAATATTGCCAATGTTCTAGTGTACCAAGGTGTACCACATCCAATGCACTTCTCCGTCTCCCCAACTTCCGTTTCTTCTTTAAAAACCCAGAGTACACCCTCATTTCATATTCATATTCTTCTTCTTCTTCAGTTATTCGTTCTCTTTCTGTAGTCGACAGTTAGGATTTCCTCTTCTCTTGATCTTCTTCTTCTTCTTCTTCAAGCCCCCAAATTTCTCAGTTCTCCTCCTTCCCCCTCCTCAACCATGGCGGATGGTGCTATTCTGGACCATGCCAATGTTATGGCCTGCCGATCCTGCCCTTGTTACTCAAACACCGACAAGACATGCAAGCGTGGGCTTCTTTGTGTGGTTCGGGTCTCTATGACACCATCGGACCCACTGAGGAGGTTTGCACAATGCAGGTTCCATGGTGCCCCCCAAGGGCGTGATTACCGCGACTGGATTGATGATCCCCTTTGCGCAGCCCTAACCACCCCTGCTGTTGCAACCATTGTCAGAAACACGACTTTGGCTCCAAAATTGGCAAGGACGACAAGGAAACTCTCCAAGCTGAGGAGAGATCACCAGGAGACTTTGGGCAAGCTCATCGACACAGAGATCCATGTTTGGGAGATGAAGAAGTCTCGAAAGAGGCTTCTTGTGTTTATGGGGATGCTGGTTGTGGTCATGCTGGGGATGTTGTTGAAGAAGGTGTAGGCAGGAGGGGCGGGGGCAAGGAAGGTGAAGGTCATGCAAGGTCAGGGAATGTCAAGCAAAGTCATGCAAGGTCAAGGAAGATGAAGCAAGGTCAACCAAGCAAGCAAGAATCTTTATTTTGTTATTGTGGGTGTTGTTACTGGTAATTTGAGTAACACACCACTGGCAATTTTTTGGGTGGAATTTTGGTTGCCTTTGGCATGGTCTGTTTTTAGATTTCCATAGATGATGTTTAGGTTTTAGTTTATTTTCAGTATTTTAGGTTTCAACTTAGGTTTTTTTTTATGTAAATGATCAAAATGGTGGATGATGTATGCTGCTTGTTGAATGAATGAATGAAATCCTTCCTTCCTTTGGGCATAATACTTATTTGAGTTGGAAATGTTTTGTTTCTATTTAGGGTATATTGTCAGTATTTATTTGGTGTGTTTTAAATGGTTAGAGTGGATGATTAAATTGCCTTGTTCTGATTTGGTACACAAACATGCATGAGTTTCAACCTTTTCCCTTCCTCAACAGAAAAATGGAAGACGTCGATTAAAGACCATCGATTTGTAAATTAAAAACCAGAATAACCCAACATCTGCCATGTATTTTCTTCTTCTTTATATCCTGCTCCAAACAACATTCAAATCAAACTCCAAATTATAACAGTGATAGTACATCGATCTGCCATGGATCTCATAACATTTCAATTATAAAACTTATAATATTTCTCTACCATGGAAGCATAATGGCAGACCAAATAGTTCTTTACAACAATTAAAAAAACAAAAAAGGACTGAACCACCACCATAATCTGTTCAGTTTTTATAATGATTTGAAGAAGTTAATTTCACGACCACATCTACAAGTATCAGAGACAAGATTCTGCTTCAAATCTTCGTCGTCGTAACACTCGTGATGCAATCCTTTCCACCATACAGTATGTTCTTCATAATTCAGGCACTCAAAATAGGGCTTATTTTGCCGGAATCGAGCATTGTTCATCCAAACTCTTGACATAGTTTGGCGTACTTTATTCCTGCACTCTACAATGGCTCGTGCCTTAAACACCTCCATAATAAACGAAACCCCTCTTTTCCTACGATCTTCATCGTTACCACACAAAAAAATTATGCCGACAACATAAGCAGATGGCTTGTGTCCTTGTGTTGCTGCCTCATATAGGCTTTTTATCCCTTCTTCCTCCTCTAATTTGGTGAAATATTTCTCCGGCACAATAGTTTCAATATGTTGGTATCAAAGTATGTAAGCATTAAATAACAATTTATAACAGTATTTACGCTAATTAATTCATGCAGAAATATTGAAGGAACGAAAAAGAAACGATTCAAGAACATACGACTCCAATCTGGAAGAGGGCTTCACAATTCCCGCTCTGCCGACACTTCTCTCTGAATAGTTTAGCGTCCACTGGGTGACACCATATATGTTGGGAAAAGTTCTCTAGAGCAGCTTGTTGCAGTACAAAACTATCGTTTCCAATTTGATTAAATAATTTACAACTTCATAATCCATGCCCATACAAACAATTCACAGAAAAAAGTTAGATTTACAAAAAAAAATTAGATAATATTCAAAACAAAACTTAAAAGTAAACAATGGAAGTATATATTATATAACATGCAATCAATTTACCTTTGTCTGCAACGACATAGATCAACGATGTCAGAGGCAGCAACACGAGCAACAACTTCTTTGATCATTTCATATGGTTGGTCAAGCATTTGCATCTTTTACATGCACTGTGTTGTTGGCCAGCCATTTTCAGAAAATTGAGAAAAAAGGGCTTGAAAATTGGACTGGGTGGATGGAGAAGGATGAAGAAGGAAGTTTTCCCGGAATGATGAAGAAGATGAATGACTGATGGTGGTGAGTGGTGACTTGGGGAGATTCATATATGACGGAAGCAGTAATGATTATAATTCACCATGCAGTTGTCTAATCACCGTGTTGGGTTACCGAGGAAGAAAAAAACTCCATGAATATCCGCGTCAGTTTCAAGATATTAGTTAAACGTGTCAAAACGACGGAAAACGACCCTTCGGTTTTCGAAAAATTAAAAAAACACACATCCAGTTGCATTGTAAAGTTCTCAATAGTTATAATAGTTTTACTGTTGATAATAATACGCTCTAGACGTTACAAGTTCAGTTTTTATAAAACGCCCCAACACTATTCACCCGATAAATTAATGCCTAGTTCAGTTTTTTAATAATAAAAAAATGCCCATCTCTGTCAGTCATGTCAGTGGAGGGTTTGCATTTTCAACGTTTGTCATAATTTTTTCACACCACAAAACTGTTCATTAACAGATCATTTTTTTCTCTTGATAAGCATCACATACCCATGTAGTATTGTAAGCACTGCCCATTAACCACTGCCCATTAATTACCTTCAACATTACTAACTTATTATTCTTCATCCTCATCCAGTTCCTTCATCCTCAAATCTCCAAAAAAATGTCATTCACATCCGATCAGAGCTGTGTCGATCCCAACTTTTGGAATGCCTTGAAGTCTTTCCTGGAGGAGGTCCTTGTGAACAAGAAAACGATGGAAGAGGAGCTTAAAAAATTTGAGGAGAGGGAGGCACAATTAAGCAACAAGCTCAAGGCATCTGAGGAGGCCCTTAATAAACAGAAGATCATTAATGTTGTACTATTGGTGTTTTTGGGCATCATGTTTGGATATGCTATGGGACACCTTCATAATGTATGTATTTAGAAAGAATTATTATGGAAAATAATATTGTTCATCCTTATTATGAAGTTTTGTTATTGAAGTTTTAATGTTGATTATAATCTGCTATTGAATTTACCACTTCAGTTTTTATAAAACGCCCCAACAATATTCACATGATCAATAACACCAGTTCAGTTTTTGTGATAATAAAAAAATGCCCATATCTTTGACAACCAGTTTCATTATCACAACTCATATATTTGCTAATGTATTATTTGAGAATTGAAAAGATATTGACATTAAAAAGATATTGTCATTAAAAACTCATCCTTCAATATCTCCCTCACTACTAGTTGAATAGAAAATTAATATTAAAAAAATAAAAATTAAATAATCCCCCAAAGTAAAATAACTCCAACATCTTATCACTTGTCTATGGTAATGTAAGTCTTTTTAGGAAACTTCAATGTCCTCAGCCTTCTAGATCTCCTTGGAGGTGCTTTTGGTTTGGGAGGAGCATTTGAGGTTGCATCGTTTACAGCAGCTGAGACATTGGCTGAAGATGAACAACAGTTAAACCAAGACAAAACTGAGGTATTACCAATCTTTGGGACAACATCAGCAGGAGCAACATCAGCGGAAGGGCCACAAGCAGCTTCGGATGCAGTCTTGTCAGTTGTTGGCTTGCAGCTGCGGGGAAGTATGACCCTTGTCCCTGATGGTATAACTGTCATACGTGGCTTCTTGGCACGTTGTGAATTCTTCTCACCAACAACCTTGGCATGATGTGAATTCCAATATTATTATGAATATAAAAAACAAATTAAATAAATTAACAAACAAATATAACAAACAGATATAGTACCTTAAACTTAGCACGTCTTTCTGGTAGTGATGAGGATGGGGGTTGTGCTGGTTGGCTTACTGGTGGTGGTGGTGGTACAGGAGAATGGTGTGGTGGTGATTGAGGTTGTAGAGGTGGTGATTGAGGTTGTGATGGTGGTGATTAAAGTTGTAGAGGTGGTGACTAAGGTTGTGGTGGTGGTGATTGAGGTTGTAGAGGTGGTGAGGTAGTAGAGGTGGTGACTGAGGTTGTGGTGGTGGTGAATGAGGTTGTGGTGGCTCGGGTTGGGGTGGTTGTGACTCGGGTTGTGGTGGTGGTGACTCAGGTTGTTGTGGTTGTGGTTGTTGTAATGGTTGTTCTTGTGGTGCTGACGGAGGTTGTGGTGGTCTCCCCTATGGCACAAACAGGTATAATTAAATTACAAATTGTGTAAAAGTCAAATTAACTTGACAATAGCAAACACATCAATTTCATATTACCTGTTGCTGCGATACTAATGATGGAGCTTTGTCACAACATCTCTTATTGTGACCTTCATCTCCACAAAATGAGCAATGCATTTTTTTCCCAACCCTGCTGACTCTCCCTTGACTAGGTCCAGGCTTTTCACCATCTTTTGGCCACCTAAAGTACTTGGAGGTTGTCTTCTTCTTAGGCTTAAAATAAGGTGCATAAACTGTCTCACCTGTTGCTTTGGGCCACATTCCTTCCCCATTGGTTGGCTTCAATGTATCGGAGTATGTTGTCTTTAAGTGTTGTAGTGAGTAACACTCATGCACATAATCATTTGGTTTCAGTCTCTCTTCCCTAAAAACAGCAATTGCATGAATACAAGGGATGCCACTCAACTCCCAAGACCTACATGTTCTGTTGTTCACATCGACAACAAACCCATCTCTTCCATGAGTGGCACTATACAATCCTCCCCCTGCCCTCACAGCCTCCCAATATCTTGCATGGTTAATTCTTTTGTCCAATTTCTTCCTTATCCTAGGTGCTATTGGACCCTCAAGTGCGTCTGCCCATACTTGCTTCTAACCAATCCTCTTCATCACAAGCTTGAAAATAGTTCTAAGCATGGATAATATTGATTGGTACACAACCTCATTGATAAATGCATTGAAAATCTCACCCATTTTATTGTCAACAGAATCATTGCGCATTAGTCCCAAAGTACCTTCTGCTGAAATGTTCAAGACCTTTATTTTTCAGAAATTCAAAGGCATTGGGATCTAGTCCCTTCATGTCATTCACATACCTCTCCAATTGATAATCATTTGTTGCCTTTGTTATCCTCCAAAAAACATTTCTAAATGCTTCACCTCTCTAACTCTCTCTAAAATTGGCATACACATGCCTTGCACACATTCTATGCTCAGCTCTAGGGAAAGCCTCCTTGATTATAGAGTCCAATCCCTAATTGCAAAAGATAAAAAACACAGTGATCACTAAATCAATCAACCAAAAATTTAAAATTAAAGAATTTCAACGATTACAATTATATAAGGTCAATTACCTTCTGCTGATCTAAAATGTAAGTCCATTTGAAACCATCACCGATATTCAAATCCTTTTGTAATTCCTCCAAGAAACAACGCCAACTATCATTGCTTTCACTTTCCCCAACCCCCCATGCAACAGGGTACATTTGATCATTGGCATCTCTACCAACAGCGACAAACACTTTACCATCCCACGGTCCCTTCAAGGAACATAAATCCAAAGAAACTACTCTCCTACATCCTTCTAAAAACCCTTGCTTTAAAGGGCCAGGACATATGTACAGAAACTTGAATACATGCTTCTGTTCTTCATTCAGGGTTGTCATCAGCTTCACTGTCGTGCATGGGTTCTTATTGCACACCTCAGATAGGTAGTCCCTGAGTTGTTCAAACTTTGTCCTATAGTCACCTAATATTGTTGACAAAGCCATCCTCCTTGCTCTAACACACATGCAAAGTGTTGCATTGAACTTCAAGTCTTTCAATATTTTGGCCTGTAAATCCCTTCCTCTAAATGAAGGTTGCAGTCTAAAAAGGCCAACATATTTCTCTGCCAACCACTTAGTTGAAAAGGTCCTCTTCCCTGCCTGGAAACTGAAGGGTGTGCATGTGTGTGGCTTATCCTGTGTCTTCACTTCAAAAGACAACACATTTTTCAGTTTGGCAACATAAATTCTCCATTCATATCCCTCACCCAAACATTTCAATTGTTGTCTCCCCCTGTCACTCTTCGTCACCCTCAAATTGTACCCCCCTTTAATCCTGTAGTCATCAACTGCCTTCTTGAATGATCTCTTGTCAGGAAAGACCATGCCAGCCTTTAACATTTTCAATCCATTATGGTACATTCCAAACCTAACCCTCTTCTTCGTCTTTTTATTAATCTCATCAATCCTACTCATATCCTTGTCACCTTTGTTTCTAACCAATCTCTTAGAACTGCTCCAACATCACTATCTATATTATCTGAATCATGGTAATGACCCTCTACCTTTTCATCATCAACTTCCCCAATATTCTCATCTGCAATTGCCTCCCTCTCAGCTTCAACTGCCTCTTTCAATTGAATAGTCATATTCCTGGTCTCTAATTCCTCTTCATAATCAACATCAGAGCCACTATCACATGAAAAATTCCAGTATGTATACTCCTCACCATCTTCTTCAGGAAAATATTCATCATCATCATCATCATCATCATCATCAACATCATCATCATCATCATCACCACCACCACCCTCCCTGTCCACCTCTATGTCATTCACCCCCTTACTTAGATCTTGTTCTTCATGGTCTACATATACAGAAACAGAATCATTACGAACCAGCAATTCCATAAGATCCTTCATCTCATTGTCTCCATCAATAGCCACTAAACCACCCTCTAATCCACAACCAGGTTTAACATAGTGCAATTTTTTTTATACTCCGCCCTCGGTACCCTCTCTTCACAACCATCTTCTTTAGATTATCAAGACTAATATGATCTATGTCACAAACCACTTCACTGCACTCTCCTTCACTGTAAACTAAATGGGGAGCCCTATCAAATTCACCCCCATGGAACAACAATATTTTGAATGCCATTATATTATGGGTTCTGCAATAACACACTCTAATCAAATTGCATTCAATATGTTCAAACCATCAAACACAACCACATCTCATCAAATTCATTCTCAACAGTTTCAATTTTAGCAAAACAAAAACCATTACAAACAAAAAATTTACAATTTTTCCCACAAATCGGACCTCCATACAAATTTATGTTACCTTATTCCAAATTGCACTGTTTCATCACAAGCTTTGATCGATTACAGCAACATCAGCAGCGTCGACCTAAACCAAATCCGACCACCAGTCAACCTTGCTTCACTTTAGCCGTTATTGACTACGCCAGTATAAGGGTTTTGGGTTTTATGTTTTAGGTTTTAGGTTTTATGGTTTTTTGGGGTTACAGTTTGTTCTTTTAGGATGGTTGTTTGTATGAACTGCAAAGAGGAAAGGTCTTGGAGTGTGGTCAGACAAGACAATAATGGAGGAAAGGTAAAAGGAAGCTGTACAATTTTTTTTCCTTTTTCCCTATTTCTTATTACTTTTTCAAATTATTTCAAAAAAATAAGTACTCAACATGGTTACCGGTTGTTACCGGTTAACATACCAATCAGGGGCATTTTTAATTCTTATGTGAACTGCAGTGGTGTTATTGAATAGTTTAATAGTTAAAGGGGCATTTTTTGTTTTTTTTCTCCAATTCAGGGGCAATTTTATCAAATCTGACACTGTGTTCATTGATCTGTGAACATTTAAATCATCATTGGCCCCCATATTTAGAGTCACAATTCAGGGCATCACTTCATGATATCTCGTTTAATAGTTAAGGGCCATAGTTTGCTAATTTTTTTTTTTTTTGGTATTATATGACTAATTTGGATGAAAATGCAAGTGAATGAAAAACCAAATACCATATCAAAATGTGCCATTACCAAGTGAATATAAACCAACAATACATTAGTTTAATAAATAACAATACATTAATCTCAATACCAATACATTAGTTATGGATAACTTGTCCCTATTTTAACAACACCACCACAAGTAATACTAAATAGAACATCCCACCAAACTTAACCAAAAACCAAAAAAGATCGTACAACTGTTTATGCAAGTCTTTTACAACTACAACAAACTCCTTTACTTCATCAATATTGTCAACACGAAAATTTGCACCACAGTAACCATCGTCAAGCCGAAAATTTGTACCGGAGTAACCATCGTCAATCACATCCCTTGAGGTAACCCAATCAACAAAACTATTACAAACGTCGCATTTGAAGTACAGTGAGTTAGGGTTGTTTTTTGATGATGAAATCTTCAAATCAGCTTTCCGACCACAACAATATTGATACTTTATACGTAATCGATCCTGCATGTTCAAGCTCATGTTCCTTGATGGCGTTGCCATATCTTACAAGTATCAACAAACAAGCTCGAGTTCCTTCATGTTCAAGATCGAGTGAGTAAACATATGAACAATTATACAATAATTTAGAATAATCAATGTCAGTCATCACCATAGCATACTCAATTGCAGTCATCACCCATGGCAGTCATCAACAACATTTTTGACTAATCATACGAATAATCCTCATAGCCAACTATAGACAAATCATACATTAATTTAGAAAACTTGTCACTAATCCCCCCAAAAGAACCACAAAAATATGTATCTTTACCAAAGCCAAATAAAAATTCCGGCACTATCTTCAAATGAACATCTTTCTCTCGTCAGTCATAACCATAGCCACACTTGAAGGGATGGGATCTGAAAAGTAACCAATTTTCAGTTCTGAAAAATGAATCCTCAAATCAATTCTTATGTTCCAATGTTTAAAAAAACCATAAACACCGAAACCCAGATAAAGAACTTCAAAAACCACACCCAAACCCTAAAAACTTAAAATAATCAATTTTCAGTTCTGAAAATTGAATCCTCAAATCAATTCTTATGTTCCAATGTTTAAAAACCACACCTAAACCCAGATACAAAACTTAAAAAACCACACCTAAACCCTAAAAACTGGTAAACATGATCCACACTACAAATAATGGAGATTAATTATATTTTTCGAAACAACAAAGAATGGACATTCAAATTAGAGTACATACCTTTTTCTAAATTTTATCTATCTGATCTGCTTAATTATAACTTTAGCTACATTTAAAATGTGTATACATTATAATTTTACCAAAATTTACCAAACATACCAATGTTTACATTTGAACAATAATTAATTTATTATTAATTTATTATCATAAATTTTGTCTTTATGTTTTTAATTTTCTAATTGATGATTTTTTATTTTTGAACTTTTGACTTTTTTTGACGTTTTTTATTTTTTTATTTTCATAATTTTAATTTTATTACCATTTAACATTTAACTTTTTTAAATTAATTTTTTTTTTAAATTTTTAAATTTTTAATTTTCAATTTTTTAACTTTTTCAATATTCATTTTTTTAATTCTCAAGTTTTATTTATGAATTATACTTTTTTAATATTATACTGTTTCATTTTTTTATTTTTTAGTATTTTATTATTATAATTTTCTTTTTATAATTTTAATGTTTTCCAATTTCTCACTTTTCCAAAATTTTTAATTTTTAAATTTTTAACATTTAATATTATTTATGTATTTATTTATTTTATTATTTATTATTTATTATTTATTTTTAATTTTTAATTTTTTAATTTTTAATTTTCAAAATTTCAAAATTATTAATTTTTAATTTGTAGGTTTTAATTTTTAATTTTTTCAATTATTTTTTATTTTAAATTTTTAATATTTCATTTTTAAAATCTTTTATTTTTAAATTTTAAATTGTTAATTTTTGAAAATTTAAATTTTTTTAATCTTTTTATGTTTGATTTTGTAAATTTGTAATTTTTTTTTTAATTTTGATTTTTGATTTTTGACTTTTGTCTTTTTAATTTTTAATTTTTAATTGTAACACTCCGAAAATTCAATTATGAAAAAGTCAAAGTTAAACTAACATTGACGGAAAAGTTCAGCGGAAGTCTCAAACTCTTATTTGGGCTTCACTGTCGTATCCTTGAAGGAATACAAGGCGAGAAAGGAAAACTACAATTATTCAACGACTTAATACCAACTAACAGAATCAAAACCTGAAATCAAACTCTACGCTAACTTCAAGTCTTTCTGAAAAGAAACGCAACATAAATAACAACTTCTAATCAAGTCATCCTCACTTCTAATTCCCGACCCCAGCATACAGATATTCACCTGAAAACAAAACATTACAAAAATGAGGGGGAAAACTCAACCATGTCTACCCCTAACCGTTAAAAACAAATTAAATTCATTTCAATTCATTTAAGGGAAATGGAACAAGTCAAATCATTTCACAAACCTTTAACCCTTAATTGTTTTCCTCAACCCAACCAATCCATATTTTATTATGCGGGCGAGATATCAAATCCCTTATAGTAACATTGCCTATGAAAGGCATCAAAACGTTCGCCTACCAAAGGCATCAAAAAAATATCACCTATCCTATATCAGGGAAGACGCCCTGATCTCCTGGCAACATAACCCTGCAGGAATCCTGGTCTCGGGGTTATCACCCTCAAAAACATCCGCCTACCAAAGGCATCAATATATTCGTCTACCAAAGGCATAAAAAAATATCATCTATCCTATATCAGGGAAGAGGCCCTGATCTCCTGGCACATAACCCTGCAGGATACCAAATCCCGGTCTCAGGGTTATCACCCGCAAAAGAATTCGCTTACCAAAGGCATCAAAAATATCTTCTATCCTATATCAGGGAAGACGCCCTGATCTCCTAGCACATAACCCTACAGGATACCAAATCTTGGTCTCGGGGTTATCACCTGCAAATACATTCCCCTACAAAAGGCATCAAAACATTCGCCTACCAAAGGCATAAAAAATATTTGCCAACAAAGTCATAAAAACCCGCTTATTGTTTCACTTTGAATTAATAGTATCTTTTGCAAAACTTAGCTCACAGCTCTCAAGTTAAACCCAACCCAGGCTATCAAAACCAGTACCAAAACTACTTATAAAAGACCATCCCAATTTCTCAACTCATAAATCAACAATCACAAACAATTTTCCAAGTAGATTGTCACATTTTTCACAGAAAGTCCCCTTCGGGATGCAAATTCCAAAATAAATTAGAAAACAATAAAACATTTAAAGGGCATCCCGGTGGGAATTAGGGCATAAACATTACCTTATTAGTTTCACTTCACTTCAAATAAGGAACACTCGAGCTCACTAACGACGCGAACTAACTCGGACCTAAAATAAAATAATTTCTCTAATCAAAACGCGCCCTATGAAGTTAGTATTATTTACCTTCTACCTATCTCTCCCTGAGAAACACTATAAGGTTCCCATTATTCATGAATTTACACCTTGAATTACTCAACATATTCCAAATAATCACATATTAAAAACCAATCAACCTTTTTACATAACAACACATTCATTAAATAGTAATAACAACAAGACATATTACATCACTCACATAGAAAGGGTCATAACTTGACTTCCTGACATCCTATGGGTCTGGTTTTGGACGTTCCGGAAACCACGAGATGTCTACTAAAACTCTTATGTTGAACTCGAGACTAGAAACACACTCTAAGGTCCTCAAAACAGTCATCAATCCAAACTGTCCAAATCTGACCTAGGTCTGATAATTGGGGTATAACTCGACTTATACAACTCCAAAGTCCGATCCGCAAAATTGCTAAAAATGTTATCTTAGGGGATTTCCAGTTCGAACAGTTTGGCCAAATGACGAATATACGGTTTATGGTGACTCGTTCTTTACACCCTATCGAAATTGTCCCATTCCCGGTTGCCATATAGTCGATAATTTTGGTTCTAACTTTCACCATTCGATCCTAGGGTCCTAAGTTGGGCCTAAAGTGATGGCTAAGGTTAAAATTTCTACCCTAATCCAGCCAAGGTCTAAAAGCTACCACTTATAACCAACAAATTAAACCTTTCTAGGTAAAGAAATTGATAATAACTTAATAATAGTATAATCACGTATAAACAAAATAACAGAACTACTTAAAGTTTGAAATTTTACTCACATAACATGCTATAAAGTTTATGAAACCAACAAGGAGTTTTAGAACCACCCTTTAATTAACTACAAAATAATTTTTACATAAAGAAGACCCGACAATAATGTAATAATAATATAAACACATCATAGTCACATAATAGTAACATAAATACGTAATGTTTGAAACTTGATATGCATAATCCATTATTAAAAATTTAAAACAGTAAGAAAGATTTTTTTTAAAAAAAAAACAACTCTTTTTAAGAATTATAACATATATAGTAATAAATATAAACTAATATTTTAACTAAAGAATTACCAAATAAACAACACTTCACAATTAATTACGAACGATATTCATAAAATATCTTTAAAAACTATAATCAACCTTATTTAAACTATCACATGTATCATTACTCAATTATAACCAAATAATTTAGATTTAACAAGGTGAATTAACTCTAATTCATACATGAAATAATATTTACAAGACCTTAACATGATTTACCAAGCATAATACTTATCACGTAAATTTGCAACTCATAATTAACCCTACGACTCTAACATGATTTACCTATGATATTAACCATATTAACACATGAATCACCAACTACCATTATAATTATTGAATAAAAAAAAACATGCTAATGTCCTAACTCAAATCTCACGTAAGACCATGGATTTACAATAAGACGAAGCAAGAATTTAATCCAAGAACTATATAACTACTTCACCAACAACCAAGAACCTATCTTGCTAATTCACACGCCCTAATCATACTTAAGCATTTAATCAACAAGATGAAGACACAAGAAGACTATACAAAACATAAAAAAACAAGTGTGTGAAGTTTTGGGAACAAGGGGTTTACGTTAGGGAAGTTGGCGCTAGGGCAGAGGCGGTGGTCGAAGGTCGACGTTGGGGTTCGTCGGAGGTAGTGTGGGTGTCGGTGTCCGGCGTTAGTGACGACAGCAACAACGGCAGCCACAGCAGTTGCGGCGTAACCGAGCAGCAGCGGCAACAGTCCAGTGTTCTATGGCCTGTGCGTGCAGATGGTGGTGGCGGGTGGTGGTTCTGGGAGGAGCTCCGGCGACGTTTCCGGCTGCTGGGGATCTCACGACAAAGAGAAAGAAAGAGGAACGGGAGAGAGAAAAAGAGAAGAAAAAAGGGGAGTGCGTAGGTTTTTGTGTTTGAAGGTATTAGGGTAGCTTATTAACTTCTAATCCTCCATTAACCTAATCTTAAACCTATCCAACTCTAACAAACTCTTCTAACCGTATCAGAATCCACTTCTTAACAAACTCTATCTAATGTGGATTCTACCACTACTAAAACTACTAATTAATAATAAGAAATAACAATAATAATAGTAAAAATAATAATAATAATAATAATAATGATTATGATTATGATAATCTCATAACAAATAATACTCACATAATTATTCACATAACAATTATAATAATAACAATAACACTAATAGTAATACTAATAATAATAGGAGTATTTCTCAAAAAAATAATAATAATAAGAGTAATACTAAAAATAATAAAACCCATGATACTACCGATATACCCTTGTTAGTCACTCAACGATCCTACGAGCTCAAGTGTTAGCAAAAATAATCACAAACGAGTAAACAATTAACGGAGTCAAACCTAATTTACTAACAACGTCACTGTCAACACTTTTGAATTTTTCGGGGTTTTACATCATTACTCCCTTAAAAGAAGTTTCGTCCTCGAAACTGAAACTATAAGCCAACGGTTCGGTACTTATCCCAACGGTTCTGTTTCCTAATGACTTGGGTTTCACATTAATTTTAAATTTTAAATTTAAAATTTAAAATTTAAAATTTAAAATTTAAAATTTAAAATTTAAAATTTAAAATTTAAAATTTAAAATTTAAAATTTAAAATTTAAAATTAAAAATTTAAAATTAAAAATTTTTAATTTTTTGATTTTTAATTTTTATTTTTTTAGTAATTAAATTTTTAATTTTTAAATGTTTTAATTTTATATATTTTTATTTTTATTTTTAAAAATTTAAGTGTTTTAAAAAAAATTAATTTTAAATTTTAATTTTTTGATTTATAAATTGTTTAATGTTTTAATGTTTTAATTTTTTAATGTTTTATTTTTTAAATTACTAAATTTTTAAGTTATTTAAATATTTGAAAATTATAAAGTTTTAAGCTCTAACTTTTAATTTATTCATTTTGTATAAAAAACATATCTATGCTTATATAAACTTACCAAAAGTTTGCCAAAAATTACGAAAAATTACCAAAACTTACCAAAAGTAAGATTTAACATACCTACTACTTACCGGTTAGTCAGTTACCACTAACTTTAAAGGTGTAGCCATTTGCATAAAGTAGTACTACCTCTGTCCCAATTTATTTGTCCAAAAAACTAATTTCTTTTTCCGTTTTTATTTGTCTCTCTTACAATTTCAATGATTGACATTCATGTTTTACCCCCTAATAAATGAATTTGTTTCGAATTCCAACAATTTTTAACTTTTTTGAGCAAAAGATTTTAAAGGGTAATTTTGGCAATTAACAAACTTTTCACACTATTTCCAATGTGCATCGGACTTGTAAAATTAGGTAAATGGACAATTAAATTGGGACGGAGGTAGTATTCACTTTGTTTGCTACATTTGAGTACTAGTTGAATTCTTAAATTTGGATTTTTGTTTTCATTTTAGCATCCACTATGTGTGGTTTGTGCGGAAAAACGAATTTTTTTAGATTTTTGTTGAATTATCCAATTTGGCGACATTGGGGAGCAAAAAAAAATTGGTAAAAATTTACATGTTATTTATTATTATATTCGATTGTTTTTTTTGAAACTCTCTACTCTTTAGGTGACCTTTTAGACACAAGGTTTTGAAACAAAAATATATAGCATATCTATAAAAAAAGAATCCAAAATAATGGAGAAGAAGCCGGAAAATAAAGTCTAAGTACGTGCACATTACACGTACGAGTTCACTTTAAAGTTGCATGCATGATCACATGCACGATCACATGCACATTGTTACGTAAAAAGAGCAAGTCATGCAAGTCATGCAAAGCCTATGTCAAGAGGTTGGAGGATCGAATCCTCACAAAAGCACCTCAAAAATACTTCACACATGCTCAAATGCAATACTATTGCCATCTAGTGTGAACCAACAATTCCCAAGGCAAATGCATTCACATGCCACCATCCATGGGTGCATGGATGAACTAAGGTTCATCCCCTCCCTTTGCTGACACCTGACCGACCTTAAAGACTGGCCACACGTGGCCGTCCAAGCTCATACACTCCCCCCTCCACCTTAGTTTTCTGTGTTGTTGACCATCAATAGTCGAGGGTGGATGTATATATATGTATGCATACATGCATCCTCTACTCCCTCCTACTCCTATATATACTACCTCCTCTCAAAACTAAAGACACCAACAATTTTTTCTCTCTCTCCTTCACTTCTTACTCCCTCAATTCTCACACCACCATTCATTCTATTCCATCTCTTCTTTACTCTTAATTTTTTATTTTAAATTTTAAAGTTTCAAAACTTCAATTTTTTTAATTTTTTAATTTGTAATTTAAATTTAAAATTTTTGAGTTTTTAAAGTTTTGAATTTTGTTCTTTATACTTTAAAAATTTTATTTTTTAAAATTCTGAATTTTAAATTTTAAATTTTAAATTTTTGAAAATTTGAATTTTATTAATATTTTTATGTTTGATTTTTTAATTTTTCAATTTTTTTTAATTTTTAAAATTGTTGATTTTTGACTTATTTTTTTTAATATTTTAATTTTAAATATTTCAAATTTTTTTTAAAAATTTAAGTTTTTTAGAGACTTTAAATTTTAATTTTTAAATTTTAAATTTTAAATTTGTTGGTTTATAAAATTTTTAATTTTTTAATTTGTTAATGTTTTAATGATTTAATTTTTTTTATTTTTAATGTTTTGATTTTTAAATCTAAATTTTAAAATTATTTAAATATTTGAAAATTAAAAATTTTTAGCTCTAACTTTTAATTTGTTCATTTTGTATATTTAGTATTCCAAAAACATATCTAATCTTATATAAACTTACGAAAAATTGTCAAAAATTACCAAAAATTACCAAAAATTACCAAAACATACCAAAAGTATTAAGATTTACCATACCTACAACTTACCACTAAACTTTAAAGGTGTAGCCATTTGCATAAAGTAGTATTCACTTTGTTCAGTACATTTGAGTACTAGTTGAATTCTTAAATTTGGAACTATGTGTAGTTTGTGCGGGAAAATGATTTATTTTTAGATTTTTGTTGAATTATTTAATTTGGCGGCAATGGGGAGCAAAAAAGAAATTGGTAAAAATTTACTTGTTATTAATTATTATATTCAATTGTTTTTCTTAAACCCACTACAAAAACATTTAAATATTAAATTTTAATTTATAATGTGCGAGTTTTTCAAAATGTATGTCTAACTAAATTTTCATCCATAAATCAAGACTGCATCCGTTAATCAAGATATCTCATTGTAGACACTGGAGTTTGCATCGACACAATTTCGACCTGTCAAAATTCAGTAAGTCAATTGGGCCGGATGCCAAAATGGGTCATTGGGCTCATGGAATTAGCAAAGTCAGCCCAACAGTCCACATAAAACATAATAAAACCCCCGGGGTTTTTAATAAATCAAAGGCAGCCCAAGACCAAACCAGGCCCAAAAGCGCCTCTGGCCCAGATGAATATTAAAACCCGCGGGGGTTATATGCTCGGCAGAATGCGTAGTTTCAAGCCGGCCACGTCAGCGATCCGTGCGTGATGTTTTAAAACCCGTGGGGGTTTTCTTTCCAGAAGCTGGCGCCAAAATCCTTTTATACAAACTCCATGATTTTAGCCAACGTGGGTTGACTTGCATTTACTGCCTAAAACCCGCGGGGGGTTTGTGATTGCATTGATAGCATGGCATGATCATGGGGATGTGTCCCCTCCATTTTCCCTCCTAAACCTCACACATTCACCTATAAATACCCCCTCATAATCACTCTTATTTCACCAACTATCATCATCATACTACCAAAACTCTCTCAAAATCCTTTCCCATCAATGTCCATGCTCTCTTAAACCCACTTCTATAATCACTCATACACTATCATTGTCCATTCACTTCATCCATATCCAAGTCCTATCCCACCATACCCAAATCCTCATTTCATCCAAGTGCCTCCTCAAGGATCTGTTAAGAGATGTCCGATCCATCCATCGCCATACCAACACTTTAAGTGAGGTTCGATCATCTTTTATTTAATCATGTCATTATTTCGTTTATCGCTTTACATGTACATTATTTTGTAAAACATTTCTTTTTTACATTTGGATGTTCGGAATATAATTTCGTTAAATTAATTAAACTTCTCCCCGCTCTTTTCATTTCAAGTTCGATTTTAGTAGAGTTTGTTTTCTAACAGGTGAATTCGAGAGTTCTTATAATTCTCGGATTCGCAACCTTAACCCCGGACCTAGAAGTCGGGTTTCGTAGACCGGAGTTATTTTGCTTTATGGTTTGTCGATTTCGTTAAATCGGCTGACAACTCTTTAATTCCTTTATAACCCGTTTAATTATTTGAAATACATGAATTTGCACCAAAATAACTAAGAAATGGCTTACCATTCTTTTCTCACCCATCCAAGGTTAAAACCGAGAGAAAAACGAACCAGAAACAAATAAAACCCCCTTGGTTTTATCAGTTTCAACCTTTTTTTCTCTGGCCCAAGGAAGAGACGGCTCAGTCCAGGGAGCGGCTTTTGACAGCTTCTGGCGGCCCATTTGCTTCCTCTTGGGCCTAGATTTGGTGTTTGGGCCGATTTTAAATTATTATTAAATTATTTCAGTGCAATTTCGAGTATTTAAATAATAAAAAAAAGATTTGTAAATAAATAAAGATTCATCACCCCGAAAACGAATTTCGAAAATAAAAATATCCTTATTTAAGGATTAAGCAACCTTAGTCGGCTCTCGATCACACAAGTAGCGCATCTGAAAACCGACACCCTTAAACGGGGACGATTTTCCGGGTCCTATAGATTGGCGACTCCACTGGGGACTTAAACTTAAAAAGAGAGTAAAACTTCAACAAATCGAATTGATTTGCAATTGTAAAAGGGAGAAGTTGGTTTCTTTCGTCTTTTTATTATTCTTTTTAGGCATCCTTTGCATGTCGGGCCTCTAATCGGGTCTTTTGACACGTTAGCACAAAGGCGACGGTTTAGGTAATAACTAGGACTCTTCTCCCGAGAGCGGGCGGCCACTACTTTTGTGATGCACCCTACATCGCCAAGCATTTGGTCTCTCCTCTTCCCATGCTATACTCAAAGGGCTTCCTTGAAATCCGATGAGCAACACGTCACACTCTTTACCCACTAATTTTTAAGGGTAAGGTGAACCGAGGCGAGAACGTGCGGTAGGCCATGTTAACGCAACCGTAGTAATCCATGAATATAGAGCCTTGGTTTAGGGTACCCCTCATGTTGTATGCTATGTGTTTCTATTTTCCCTTTTCTTTTTTGTAAAAAAGTCGACTCTAGTTTAGAGACTTCGTTCTAGTCCATATGAAATTCATTGGGTTGAGAAGAGGATTATTTATTAATTAGTATAATTAACCCAAAAGGCATTATGGTTAGCCCAAGTGGAAGGGCCCATTTATGTTTGAAGGTTGATTATTTTAATTAATAAATAAAAATTGACTCAGCTTTGATGATATTATATGGCCATTTACGATCTTCTCTTAACAAAGGTAAAAACAAATTATCTAAAAGTCCAACGAAGTTAATGGATAACGTTTTAGGCTATATAATAGTCACTACGCTTGAGTAAATTAATTTATCGATATAATTAATAAATCCATTACATTTATGGTTGGCCCGTTGTTAGGCCCATTCATATTGGATTTGTCAATTAAGCCCATAAATTAATTATAACTCGCTTATTGTTGACTTTATCCAGTCCTTTACAATATCCGTTTTCCTTGAGTAAAAAAAAAGGGGAAAAAAAACAGGTCGTCAGTCTTGTTGAACATTATTCTAGTCCGCATAATAGCCAACATAGCTTGAGTTGTCTGAGTTGTTGGGCCAAGTTACGGATTTTTCTTAAAACGGTCGTCCCGTTGATTAGGCCCATCAGAATTGAGAGACACTGACTTATGCCTCTCAACTTATGACCCACTCGCTATGTCTGACTTTATTCGGCCCTTTATAATGTTCTGTTGTTAGGACCATATAGAGTTAGGTCATGCACTCCCAAAAAGTAGGTGAGTCCCTGGTGTCAGCATATATGTATCGAGTTTGTTAAGGTCATATAGGTCCCTTAGAGCATGCATGCATGGGGTAGAAAGTGTCAGAGTAATTATCGAGCCGCTAACTAATTTCCATACAGGCAAGATAGGAGATAGGATCCGGGCCCACATCAGAGATCTACATACCGACCGATTGGTTTTAAATCCAAGCTGTGACCCATTTGTCATTCAACCTAGAGCTCAAAGCATGGCTGGCGAACGATTTAATTTTAAATATTTCAAATTTTTTTAAAAAATTTAAGTTTTTTAGAAACTTTAAATTTTAAATTTTAAATTTTAAATTTTAAATTTTAAATTTTAAATTTGTTGGTTTATAAAATTTTTAATTTTTTAATTTGTTAATGTTTTAATGATTTAATTTTTTTTATTTTTAATGTTTTGATTTTTAAATCTAAATTTTAAAATTATTTAAATATTTGAAAATTAAAAATTTTTAAGCTCTAACTTTTAATTTGTTCATTTTGTATATTTAGTATTCCAAAAACATTTCTAATCTTATATAAACTTACGAAAAATTGCCAAAAATTACCAAAAATTACCAAAACTTACCAAAAATATTAAGATTTACCATACCTACAACTTACCACTAAACTTTAAAGGTGTAGCCATTTGCATAAAGTAGTATTCACTTTGTTCAGTACATTTGAGTACTAGTTGATTTCTTAAATTTGGAACTATGTGTAGTTTGTGCGGGAAAATGATTTATTTTTAGATTTTTGTTGAATTATTTAATTTGGCGGCAATGGGGAGCAAAAAAGAAATTGGTAAAAATTTACTTGTTATTAATTATTATATTCAATTGTTTTTCTTAAACCCACTACAAAAACATTTAAATATTAAATTTTAATTTATAATGTGCGAGTTTTTCAAAATGTATGTCTAACTAAATTTTCATCCATAAATCAAGACTGCATCCGTTAATCAAGATATCTCATTGTAGACACTGGAGTTTGCATCGACACAATTTCGACCTGTCAAAATTCAGTAAGTCAATTGGGCCGGATGCCAAAATGGGTCATTGGGCTCATGGAATTGGCAAAGTTAGCCCAACAGTCCGCATAAAACATAATAAAACCCCCGGGGTTTTTAATAAATCAAAGGCAGCCCAAGACCAAACCAGGCCCAAAAGCGCCTCTGGCCCAGATGAATATTAAAACCCGCGGGGGTTATATGCTCGGTAGAATGCGTAGTTTCAAGCCGGCCACGTCAGCGATCCGTGCGTGATGTTTTAAAACCCGTGGGGGTTTTCTTTCCAGAAGCTGGCGCCAAAATCCTTTTATACAAACTCCATAATTTTAGCCAACGTTGGTTGACTTGCATTTACTGCCTAAAACTCGCGGGGGGTTTGTGATTGCATTGATAGCATGGCATGATCATGGGGATGTGTCCCCTCCATTTTCCCTCCTAAACCTCACACATTCACCTATAAATACCCCCTCATAATCACTCTTATTTCACCAACTATCATCATCATACTACCAAAACTCTCTCAAAATCCTTTCCCATCAATGTCCATGCTCTCTTAAACCCACTTCTATAATCACTCATACACTATCATTGTCCATTCACTTCATCCATATCCAAGTCCTATCCCACCATACCCAAATCCTCATTTCATCCAAGTGCCTCCTCAAGGATCTGTTAAGAGATGTCCGATCCATCCATCGCCATACCAACACTTTAAGTGAGGTTCGATCATCTTTTATTTAATCATGTCATTATTTCGTTTATCGCTTTACATGTACATTATTTTGTAAAACATTTCTTTTTTACATTTGGATGTTCGGAATATAATTTCGTTAAATTAATTAAACTTCTCCCCGCTCTTTTCATTTCAAGTTCGATTTTAGTAGAGTCTGTTTTCTAACAGGTGAATTTGAGAGTTCTTATAATTCTCGGATTCGCAACCTTAACCCCGGACCTAGAAGTCGGGTTTCGTAGACCGGAGTTATTTTGCTTTATGGTTTGTCGATTTCGTTAAATCGGCTGACGACTCTTTAATTCCTTTATAACCCGTTTAATTATTTGAAATACATGAATTTGCACCAAAAAAACTAAGAAATGGCTTACCATTCTTTTCTCACCCATCCAAGGTTAAAACCGAGAGAAAAACGAGCCAGAAACAAATAAAACCCCCTTGGTTTTATCAGTTTCAACCTTTTTTTCTCTGGCCCAAGGAAGAGACGGCTCAGTCCAGGGAGCGGCTTTTGACAGCTTCTGGCGGCCCATTTGCTTCCTCTTGGGCCTAGATTTGGTGTTTGGGCCGATTTTAAATTATTATTAAATTATTTCAGTGCAATTTCGAGTATTTAAATAATGAAAAAAGATTTGTAAATAAATAAAGATTCATCACCCCGAAAACAAATTTCGAAAATAAAAATATCCTTATTTAAGGATTAAGCAACCTTAGTCGGCTCTCGATCACACAAGTAGCGCATCTGAAAACCGACACCTTTAAACGGGGACGATTTTCCGGGTCCTATAGATTGGCGACTCCACTGGGGACTTAAACTTAAAAAGAGAGTAAAACATCAACAAATCGAATTGATTTGCAATTGTAAAAGGGAGAAGTTGGTTTATTTCGTCATTTTATTATTCTTTTTAGGCATCCTTTGCATGCCGGGCCTCTAATCGGGTCTTTTGACACGTTAGCACAAAGGCGACGGTTTAGGTAATAACTAGGACTCTTCTCCCGAGAGCGGGCGACCACTACTTTTGTGATGCACCCTACATCGCCAAGCATTTGGTCTCTCCTCTTCCCATGCTATACTCAAAGGGCTTCCTTGAAATCCGATGAGCAACACGTCACACTCTTTACCCACTAATTTTTAAGGGTAAGGTGAACCGAGGCGAGAACGTGCGGTAGGCCATGTTAACGCAACCGTAGTAATCCATGAATATAGAGCCTTGGTTTAGGGTACCCCTCAATTTGTATGCTATGTGTTTCTATTTTCCCTTTTCTTTTTTGTAAAAAAGTCGACTCTAGTTTAGAGACTTCGTTCTAGTCCATATGAAATTCATTGGGTTGAGAAGAGGATTATTTATTAATTAGTATAATTAACCCAAAAGGCATTATGGTTAGCCCAAGTGGAAGGGCCCATTTATGTTTGAAGGTTGATTATTTTAATTAATAAATAAAAATTGACTCAGCTTTGATGATATTATATGGCCATTTACGATCTTCTCTTAACAAAGGTAAAAACAAATTATCTAAAAGTCCAACGAAGTTAATGGATAACGTTTTAGGCTATATAATAGTCACTACGCTTAAGTAAATTAATTTATCGATATAATTAATAAATCCATTACATTTATGGTTGGCCCGTTGTTAGGCCCATTCATATTGGATTTGTCAATTAAGCCCATAAATTAATTATAACTCGCTTATTGTTGACTTTATCCAGTCCTTTACAATATCCGTTTTCCTTGAGTAAAAAAAAAGGGGAAAAAAAACAGGTCGTCAGTCTTGTTGAACATTATTCTAGTCCGCATAATAGCCAACATAGCTTGAGTTGTCTGAGTTGTTGGGCCAAGTTACGGATTTTTCTTAAAACGGTCGTCCCGTTGATTAGGCCCATCAGAATTGAGAGACACTGACTTATGCCTCTCAACTTATGACCCACTCGCTATGTCTGACTTTATTCGGCCCTTTATAATGTTCTGTTGTTAGGACCATATAGAGTTAGGTCATGCACTCCCAAAAAGTAGGTGAGTCCCTGGTGTCAGCATATATGTATCGAGTTTGTTAAGGTCATATAGGTCCCTTAGAGCATGCATGCATGGGGTAGAAAGTGTCAGAGTAATTATCGAGCCGCTAACTAATTTCCATACAGGCAAGATAGGAGATAGGATCCGGGCCCACATCAGAGATCTACATACCGACCGATTGGTTTTAAATCCAAGCTGTGACCCATTTGTCATTCAACCTAGAGCTCAAAGCATGGCTGGCGAACGATTTAATTTTAAATATTTCAAATTTTTTTAAAAAATTTAAGTTTTTTAGAAACTTTAAATTTTAAATTTTAAATTTTAAATTTTAAATTTTAAATTTTAAATTTTAAATTTGTTGGTTTATAAAATTTTTAATTTTTTAATTTGTTAATGTTTTAATGATTTAATTTTTTTTATTTTTAATGTTTTGATTTTTAAATCTAAATTTTAAAATTATTTAAATATTTGAAAATTAAAAATTTTTAAGCTCTAACTTTTAATTTTTTCATTTTGTATATTTAGTATTCCAAAAACATTTCTAATCTTATATAAACTTACGAAAAATTGCCAAAAATTACCAAAAATTACCAAAACTTACCAAAAATATTAAGATTTACCATACCTACAACTTACCACTAAACTTTAAAGGTGTAGCCATTTGCATAAAGTAGTATTCACTTTGTTCAGTACATTTGAGTACTAGTTGATTTCTTAAATTTGGAACTATGTGTAGTTTGTGCGGGAAAATGATTTATTTTTAGATTTTTGTTGAATTATTTAATTTGGCGGCAATGGGGAGCAAAAAAGAAATTGGTAAAAATTTACTTGTTATTAATTATTATATTCAATTGTTTTTCTTAAACCCACTACAAAAACATTTACATATTAAATTTTAATTTATAATGTGCGAGTTTTTCAAAATGTATGTCTAACTAAATTTTCATCCATAAATCAAGACTGCATCCGTTAATCAAGATATCTCATTGTAGACACTGGAGTTTGCATCGACACAATTTCGACCTGTCAAAATTCAGTAAGTCAATTGGGCCGGATGCCAAAATGGGTCATTGGGCTCATGGAATTGGCAAAGTCAGCCCAACAGTCCGCATAAAACATAATAAAACCCCCGGGGTTTTTAATAAATCAAAGGCAGCCCAAGACCAAACCAGGCCCAAAAGCGCTCCGCCCGGATGAATATTAAAACCCGCGGGGTTATATGCTCGGCGAACGCGTAGTTTCAAGCCGCCACGTCGTGATCCGTGCGTGATGTTTTAAAACCCGTGGGTTTTCTTTCCGTGGCGCCAAAATCCTTTTATACAAACTCCATGATTTTAGCCAACGTGGGTTGACTTGCATTTACTGCCTAAAACCCGCGGGGGGTTTGTGATTGCATTGATAGCATGGCATGATCATGGGGATGTGTCCCCTCCATTTTCCCTCCTAAACCTCACACATTCACCTATAAATACCCCCTCATAATCACTCTTATTTCACCAACTATCATCATCATACTACCAAAACTCTCTCAAAATCCTTTCCCATCAATGTCCATGCTCTCTTAAACCCACTTCTATAATCACTCATACACTATCATTGTCCATTCACTTCATCCATATCCAAGTCCTATCCCACCATACCCAAATCCTCATTTCATCCAAGTGCCTCCTCAAGGATCTGTTAAGAGATGTCTGATCCATCCATCGCCATACCAACACTTTAAGTGAGGTTCGATCATCTTTTATTTAATCATGTCATTATTTCGTTTATCGCTTTACATGTACATTATTTTGTAAAACATTTCTTTTTTACATTTGGATGTTCGGAATATAATTTCGTTAAATTAAATAAACTTCTCCCCGCTCTTTTCATTTCAAGTTCGATTTTAGTAGAGTCTGTTTTCTAACAGGTGAATTCGAGAGTTCTTATAATTCTCGGATTCGCAACCTTAACCCCGGACCTAGAAGTCGGGTTTCGTAGACCGGAGTTATTTTGCTTTATGGTTTGTCGATTTCGTTAAATCGGCTGACGACTCTTTAATTCCTTTATAACCCGTTTAATTATTTGAAATACATGAATTTGCACCAAAATAACTAAGAAATGGCTTACCATTCTTTTCTCACCCATCCAAGGTTAAAACCGAGAGAAAAACGAGCCAGAAACAAATAAAACCCCCTTGGTTTTATCAGTTTCAACCTTTTTTTCTCTGGCCCAAGGAAGAGACGGCTCAGTCCAGGGAGCGGCTTTTGACAGCTTCTGGCGGCCCATTTGCTTCCTCTTGGGCCTAGATTTGGTGTTTGGGCCGATTTTAAATTATTATTAAATTATTTCAGTGCAATTTCGAGTATTTAAATAATAAAAAAAAGATTTGTAAATAAATAAAGATTCATCACCCCGAAAACGAATTTCGAAAATAAAAATATCCTTATTTAAGGATTAAGCAACCTTAGTCGGCTCTCGATCACACAAGTAGCGCATCTGAAAACCGACACCCTTAAACGGGGACGATTTTCCGGGTCCTATAGATTGGCGACTCCACTGGGGACTTAAACTTAAAAAGAGAGTAAAACTTCAACAAATCGAATTGATTTGCAATTGTAAAAGGGAGAAGTTGGTTTATTTCGTCATTTTATTATTCTTTTTAGGCATCCTTTGCATGTCGGGCCTCTAATCGGGTCTTTTGACACGTTAGCACAAAGGCGACGGTTTAGGTAATAACTAGGACTCTTCTCCCGAGAGCGGGCGGCCACTACTTTTGTGATGCACCCTACATCGCCAAGCATTTGGTCTCTCCTCTTCCCATGCTATACTCAAAGGGCTTCCTTGAAATCCGATGAGCAACACGTCACACTCTTTACCCACTAATTTTTAAGGGTAAGGTGAACCGAGGCGAGAACGTGCGGTAGGCCATGTTAACGCAACCGTAGTAATCCATGAATATAGAGCCTTGGTTTAGGGTACCCCTCATGTTGTATGCTATGTGTTTCTATTTTCCCTTTTCTTTTTTGTAAAAAAGTCGACTCTAGTTTAGAGACTTCGTTCTAGTCCATATGAAATTCATTGGGTTGAGAAGAGGATTATTTATTAATTAGTATAATTAACCCAAAAGGCATTATGGTTAGCCCAAGTGGAAGGGCCCATTTATGTTTGAAGGTTGATTATTTTAATTAACAAATAAAAATTGACTCAGCTTTGATGATATTATATGGCCATTTACGATCTTCTCTTAACAAAGGTAAAAAAAAATTAACTAAAAGTCCAACGAAGTTAATGGATATCGTTTTAGGCTATATAATAGTCACTACGCTTGAGTAAATTAATTTATCGATATAATTAATAAATCCATTACATTTATGGTTGGCCCGTTGTTAGGCCCAACCATATTGGATTTGTCAATTAAGCCCATAAATTAATTATAACTCGCTTATTGTTGACTTTATCCAGTCCTTTACAATATCCGTTTTCCTTGAGTAAAAAAAAGGGGAAAAAAAACAGGTCGTCAGTCTTGTTGAACATTATTCTAGTCCGCATAATAGCCAACATAGCTTGAGTTGTCTGAGTTGTTGGGCCAAGTTACGGATTTTTCTTAAAACGGTCGTTCCGTGGATTAGGCCCATCAGAATTGAGAGACACTGACTTATGCCTCTCAACTTATGACCCACTCGTTATGTCTGACTTTATTCGGCCCTTTATAATGTTCTGTTGTTAGGACCATATAGAGTTAGGTCATGCACTCCCAAAAAGTAGGTGAGTCCCTGGTGTCAGCATATATGTATCGAGTTTGTTAAGGTCATATAGGTCCCTTAGAGCATGCATGCATGGGGTAGAAAGTGTCAGAGTAATTATCGAGCCGCTAACTAATTTCCATACAGGCAAGATAGGAGATAGGATCCGGGCCCACATCAGAGATCTACATACCGACCGATTGGTTTTAAATCCAAGCTGTGACCCATTTGTCATTCAACCTGGAGCTCAAAGCATGGCTGGCGAACGATTCCAAGGGATCCCTGTCCAAAGCACAGAAGCCAACATCTCGAAACAGCTGGAGGACCTTTTCACTAAGATGCGAGGCTTAGTCTTTGCAAATTCCTTCGAACAGGAACAAAAGATGGAGAAGAGGCTCCATGAGCAACAACAAGTAATGGATGGCATGCTGCAGGCCATCACAAAGATCAATAAGAAGTTGGGTTTAAGTGTTGAAGGAGATGATTATTTGGTGGAAGTCTATGAATCTGAGCCCGAACTTGTCAAGACACCTGTAGAGGATAAGTCGGGGGGCTCAAGTTCGTTCAAAGGGAAGTCCAAAGCAGTCTTAAAAGTTCCCAAGGTCACTAAAAATCCTGATATCAAGGCCTTGGAACAAAAACTTGAGAGTCTTACCAAGATAATGAGCACTGTTCCGGCCTTTGCTGACAAGTACACAGATGTGTCTTTGCCCATCCACCCGATCATGAAGGTAACTGACAAAGTTTAAGTACCCAACATGAAGTTTAAGCCATCTGAAAATCCTACTCACCACTTCAAGGAGTTCATGCGACTGGCACCTCTTCACATGATTGATGTTGACTTATACCCTACAGTCTTCCCATCCACCCTAGATGGAGAAGCCAAAGTATGGTACCATGCCTTGTCACCTCAAGTCAAGGCTGAGTGGAACAAGCTATTTAAGGCCTTTATCAATCATTACAGTCGTGTCCAGAAAAAGCATGCCACAGTGAATGACCTAACGACCCTGAAGCAGGGGGAAAACGAGTCCTTCCTGGATTATTTCTAAAGATGGCACACCAAGTTGTCTCATATCAACGAGGCTATACCTTTGCGCCTACAGCTGACTACCTTCAAACAAGGTCTCAAAAGCAGCCTATCCCATCATTTGGGATATCATGTCATCAAGGACTTTGATTACCTTAAATACATATGTATCCAACTCGAGACCATGAACAACGAGAAGGTCACCATCTGAGGATGGAGGAATTCCAGTCCTAATAGGAGGGCTACTGGTTCACCCAGCCACCCTTCTAGGAGCGCTAAAGACTAATGTAATTTCGTCAGGAAGCCAACTAGAGCAACGACCCTCCAGGAGCAGTCAACAAGGAAAGGCAACACAGCAAGAAGGAGACTTTGAAGTTAGCTAGGGTCTGAATTCCTTTGAGCATTCTGTTTCAGAGTCAGTCTTTGATATGCTTGTCTTTTGAATTCAATAAGATGCATCTATTTGATTGTTTGAGAATCTCATGCTTGCATTCTTAACTTGAGTTAAAATGCTCTTTCACCCATTCATTAGCCTGAACATCCAAGTCTGCCATATCCATCTATCTTCACCTTCATTTACCCTTCCATTCATCACGTTCATCGTCCTTCGAATCCAGGGTTTAATTTAAAAAAACAGAGAGAAAAACAAAAAAAAGAAAAAGAAAAGAAAAAGAGAGAAGTCAGTATGCATTCATCAAGCAGGCTAGACAAAAGGAGAGAAGACTAAAATCATCAGTCTCTTGAAAATGGACATCTCTGTGCTCCAAGACTAGCAGTTGAAATAAAATGTTCCTACGACAGGGGGATACCATCTCACCACCCACATCAGCATCCATATCACCTGTTATCTTCGTATTCGCCCACAACATTTTCCCTTGTTTATAACCTTCATCTCCATCCTCCCCTTCACCAAATCGTCCCTCTTTACATCATTCATCACAGTCACCGTTCAGCCTCGACCAACCCGGTCATTCTCCTCATGACCAATCCATATTTACCTCAAATCCAAAAGGTGTGTTGTGACTAATATCATCTGAAAAGCGAACATGAGTTTATCCCATGACGAAGAAAGGCGAAAAAAAGAGAGAGAGTAGAAAGCAAGAAAAAAAAAGAAAAAGAAAAAGAAAACGTAAGAAAAGAGGGAGTTCCTAATTGGTCCACCAACATGGGTCAGCATCAGTGGTACGGCGCTCATGCCCCTTAAGCACTTTGTTTGCTATGGAAAAACCTGTGCTAGGAGAGTAAACCCCTTTTTGGGTCGTCCAAATCTTGAAGCATGCCAATAAAAAAATATAGGAACAAGAAAGTGCCAAAAAAAAAAATGAGAGAAAAAAAAGAGAGAAAAGAAAAAGAGAAAAGAAAGAGAAAAAAAAGAAGAGGGTGAGAAACTGAAGACAGAGCTAATAGTCACGCACATCGAAACACCATTCATAAACCTCCCGAATTGTTCTCAAGCTTTGCACCCCAAGCCTTCACATCATCATCACACCTTTGTATGCATAAACCTCGCCAAACCTTTGAGCCTTCATAGCCATTCTCAAGCCTACCTCACCAAGCCCTCCTCGAGGCACCAATCCTTTGAGCTGCCCTTTATGAACTACGACTGGCCTAATTCCACATCGGATACGTAGGACAACCTCTTTGAGGCCCAGCTGCTACAATTCACCTCCTTTATCCTCAAAATGTCGGTCTTTGAGAGAAGAAAAAATTAGAAAGGCTAACTCGGAACCCCGAGCTAGGCAAAAGGAGAGAGAAAGAACAATAGAGGCTAGCTTGGAATCCCAAGCTAGGCAAAAGGAGAGTGAGAGAATAAGATAGGCTATTGTTTAGACCCAATTTTGTGTCTAAATACCGCCTAAATCCTTAGGCTTTTGACTTGTTTCGTAGTTTAATTTAATAACTTTTAATGCGTTTTCGGTAATTTTGTAGATTTCGGAGTTTTACTCAAAACGTGGTAAAAAGGGCCATTTTGCACCAATTTTGGGAATACCGAGATTTCCCGAGATTTCCCGAGTCTTGGTCGAGTCGAAGGCAAAGGAATACGGAAAGGCCAGACATGTCAAGACGCTCAGAAGACCTTTTGAAGCTGAGTTGGACCGTGGCCACGGTCATGATGTCCCCAGCCACGGTGCAGTCAAGTCAGGAGCAGAAGAAGTTGAAGCCGAGCTAGAATGTGGCCACGGTCATGATGACCCCAACCACGGTGGGTTCAACACTTGTCTAAGGAAAGAAGAGGCCGAGCAAGACCGTGGCCACGGTCTTGGGAGATCGTAGCCACGATGGTGCGAAGAGAAGCGAAATCTGCACGTCGCTACGCAAGACCGTAGCCACGGTCCCATTGACCGTACCCACGGTCTCCTTGACCATGGCCCGAAGGACAAAAATCACCATACAGATTTCGCTGGACAGAACGAGACTGTACCCACAGTCTCCTTGACCTTGGCCATGGTCTCCCTATGTCCTGCGCGTGTTTTCGGCTTGAAGTGCTGCGTTTTGCCAACGGTTTTGCCTTGTATATATACTCCTTGTTGACGATTTCTTAGGAAGCATCTAGGGATAGACTTAGACAATTTCCAGCTTTGTTATTAGGGGTTTTAGAGAGAGATTAGTGAGAGATTAATCTAGGGTTTTGGAGATTTTTGTTTGTTATTGAAGATTTAGATATTCAAACAATTGAAAGATTGTTGGATTATCTTTTCATTGCTTTCCTTGGTTCATCTACAGCACTTTGATAAGTATTCTCTGCCCTTAACTCTTTTATTAATTACCTTGCTAATTACTTTGCTTGTTCTTAATTGCTTTGCTTGCTATTTCATTGTTCTTGCTTGTTTATGGTTGTTTGATGTTAGAAATCATGTTTAGGTTTGGTTTGGATGTTGTTAGCTTAGTTAGTATCATTATTAGTGGCTAGAAACCCTATGGGTTAGGGGGTAATTAAGGGTGTGAATGGGTGATTAGGTTTGGGTTAGCAATATTAGTGAGTAATTTGTTGGGAAATCAATTTCCCATTCCTTTCCTTCCCTCATGTGTGATGTATTTGGGTTCGAAAGCTCCCGAATACCTCCAACACTTGTGTTGGACCAACACTTGTGTTGGAAGGTTGGAATTGGGATAGTTAGTACTCTACTAATGGAAGTGAATAGAGCCTAACTAGGAAATTCCGTTTCATTAACCCTCCGGGTCTGTCGATGGACTTTGGGGAAGTTAATCCGGACTATCCTCGGAAGAGGAAGCTTGGTAGGTATTTTCTAACGGAATTGCCACTTCATTCTCCTTTCTTGTTATTCCCTTGTTGCAAAACCCATTTCCTCATCCCCGTTTGTATCCCGAAAAGCCTCCGAAGCCCATTTTCCATTCCTTGATCGACCTTAGATTTCTTTGTTGCTTCGTGACCGCCTCTTTCAAACCGATATCCTTACCTTAGCAATCTTGACCTGACCTTAGACCTAGTTTCTATGACCAAGGCCGCCAGCTCCCTGAGAAAGAACGCTAAAAACTGAGGTCTCACAAACCACGTTACACAAAATGGCGCCGTTGCCAGGGAACCAGCGCCCCTAGTTTTAGTTTCTTGGTTTTTGGTTATTTGAGATTGCTTTGACGCTAGAAATTAGTTTGTGCTAATCTCGATGAATTTGATGCTTCTATTGGTTCTTGTTGGTTCATGTAGGTATGCCCTAATGTTCTATCGAGCATCGTAGGAGGCTTCAAGTCCTAATGGGTGAATTCCAAGCCGATTCACCCCGTACTCTTCTATCATATGTCGTTCCATCTTCGGGTACGGGAGGCAACCATATCATTTTACCACCATTACCACCCGACGCGGTATTTGAGTTCAAGCCGTGTCTTCTTGAAGTTTTTGAAAGCAACCCGTTCTATGGAGATATTTCCAAGAGCCCTATTGCTCATATGGAGAAATTCGAAAAGCGTATCAGTTTCATGCACCTGCCCGGAATATCTTCCGAATATTTGAAGTTGAAGTTCTTTCCTCTTATGCTAAGGGGAAAAGCTGAAATGTGGCTCGACATTTGTCCACCTGGATATTATTCTTCATGGGAGGCCCTAAAGAAAGATTTCCTTCAAAGACTTTTCCCGACCGACAAAACTTGTAGACTCCGGGAAGATATTATAAGTTTCAAGCAAAAAGCCGGAGAGTCTCTTTTCGAAGCTTGGGGGAGATTCAAAAATCTCCAACGTTAGTGTCCGCACCATAACTTACCCAACTGGATGCTTCTTCAGCACTTCTATTCTTGACTCTTTGACTCTCTCAAAGAATCAATCGATATAGCATCCGGAGGGACATTTTTGAAGAAGACTGCGGGGGAGGCCGAACAATTCCTTCATGAGCTTGTTCAATATGCTCCTGATTTTGGAGGTTGCAAATCTAGTGGAGGAGATTTATCTTTGGAGCATCATCCTATTATCGCGCTCCTTTTGGCTTCTATTTATGAAATGCAAAAAGAGAAGGCAAATGAGGAGACTTCTAAGCAATTGAGAATGGCTCAAAAAGCGCAAGTGTTCAATTTTCAACAATTAGAGCAAGTGAGTGCCATTATTTCTTCCCATGTTGAACAAGATCCCATTTCTTATGATTTTACCACTAACCAACACCCTTCTACTTTTCAACCCATTGACCATCACTCATTCATTCAAGAAGAAACCTTCCATCTAACCCAACAAGACATTCCACAACCTCAAATTTCTCAATCACCCCAAGAATCCTCATTTGAGTTGATGTTGGAGCGAATCATGGAAAACCGAGAGGAGGATCACGCTTATATCCAAAGTCTCGAGCTCGAATTGGCTCAATCCAACCAATTTCAATTTGCACCTATCCAAACCACTCCTATCCAAGAAGTGGAGGTGAATGCTATTACCTTGCAGAGTGGAGGAGAAGTTGAGGAACCTAAGTTGGTAGAGGAGGGAGTTCTTGATGAAAATGAGGGAGATGTTGAGGATAAAATAGAAGGAGAGGGTATAGAGGTTGTGCAAGTGGTTGATGATGAGAAGGAGGATATAATTGATGAGGAAGCCAATCGCGTAGAAGAGAAGGTGGAGGAAGAACAAGTTGTAGTTTTGAATGAAAATGCTAGTGAATGCCCTGAAGAGCAATTTGATCCCCACCAAATGCAAATTCCTCTCCCAAATTGGTTGATTCAACACATGATTGATGAAGGACATATTGAATCAAAGTTTAATGTTCCTAATGAGACACCCTTTTTCATGCCACCTTGTGTTGAAGTCAATATGATAGAAACAGTTGTTCATGAGCATCAAGAGGAAGTTTATATTCTTGAAGTGGAGCCCGATAATGAGAAAGACAACAATCATCACAAGACCTTATGTTCCGAACCCATGGTTATTGAAGATGCATCTTGTGTTGTTTCCCTCAAGATTGTTCCATTGAGAAGGGAAATTTCATTGGATGAAGTTTATATCGAGGACATAGATAATGAGAAGATTGTTCCTAAGTGTGTGAAACTTGGAGGACCACTTGAAGAAGAACCTAAGTTACTTCTTCATTCCCATCACCAAATAAAACCACCGGAGGAAACTCTTGTTCTTTTTGCGGAGGTGATGAGGAGATGTTGGAAAAGGAGGAGGAAGCGACATTGGAAGAAATCAAAGATATCATCACCTCTTCCCCGCTCATGGTCAACTAAACGACCGGAAGGACATCATGACTTGAGGTTGTGCAAAGGTGGTAGAAGTTGAAGAGGAAGGAAGAAGAAGCGGTCATGGTGGAAGAAGCTGATTATGTACCTCTCATGTGCACCACGTCTCTCTAGAATCAAACGGGTAAATTAGGTCAAGCTCGGGACCTTAAACAAGCGCTTTATGGGAGGCAACCCATACTTTTATTTCTTTCTTTTGAGTTAATTTTTAGTTTTTCTTAGTTAGTCTTATTTTTTCATGTTTTTAATCTTGCATGCGGATCTTACGAGCTTTGATTGTTTTTGCTTGATTATCCTAACCCTTTGCTTGATTATCACGAATCGCGGATTGAGTAATCATTTGTTTTGAAGAGCTCGAGGTAATCTCTCTCCGCTCTTCTCTTTTTGAGTTGAATATCCTATGATCTTTTTTGCATGCTTGACTTTTCTTTTAGGTGGCGAACCCCTAGTATGTGCTTGTTGGGTATATTTTGCTGTTGGAGCCGTGTGGGCTCGGGTCGCCACCATTTTTACTTGCTAGTTGTTTTTGTTTGTTTGTTTTTGTAGGTTCTCTACCCTTTTCATGTGACACCTTCCCACAATGAGGACATTGTGGCGTTTTAAGTGTGGGGGGGGGGGGGGAGATATTCTGTTTCAAGGGTAGATCACCTAGATTTTTGGTTCTTGTTTTCCTAGTTTCTGCTTAAAATTTAAAAAAAATTAATTTTGGAAAAAATTTTGTGTGTGAAAGAGTAAAAAGGGGAGAAATGTTGTGAAAAACCCAAAAGTTTCTTTCTTTTCTTTTTGAAGATGTTTCCATTCACAGTTATGTAGATAGTTGTCTAATTTGTCGATTCGGTCAGTTGGAAGCGGCCGATATGAATAAATAGGCCTTAGGAAGGATTTTTGCCATGACTTATTTCTTTTAGACCTCTACATGGAATGGGAAAGCAGAATCCTCAAATCTTACACGCTTTGACTGAGTCTTCTTACCTAAGACGGTTTTGGTTGTTCAAATGCTTAAGCTCTTAATTAATACATTAATCAAATAACTGTGAGGCCTACCGTCATGGGTTGGTTTGGGTGGATCGACACCCTATGCCCCTTAAGTGCAATGTCTCACGTATGGAGAAACCCAGCAGGGAGGGTAGCCCTTTGCGAAGGTTGGTGCTTAAATCCCGCAAAACCCGACGCAAACACTCTAAAAGACACAAAGCGGTTTGAGTGGGAAGAAAAGAGTGTAGGTTTTGCAACGAAAGAAAAGAGCGAAGCAAGAAAAAAAACAAAGAGTTTAGAAATAGAACGGTAAGGAAGAGCAAGAAAAGCAGAAAAAAGAGGGAAAAGAAGAAAAAGAAAGAAAAAGAAAGAAAAGAGTGAAGTGAGAAAAAGAAAGAAAAGAGAGTATGAAAGAAAAACCAAGAGTGAAGTAGGATAGATAATCCCGAGCTTGAGCATGAGAACAACTCTGATTGTCTGGCTTAGGATAGGAAGGACCGACTAGAGCCCACTTGCACATATGCACGAGGTGTTTTGCTCATCAGGAAGAGTTTTGGTTCAAAATCTCAAAGATTGGCAGTTTTCCAACCTTTGTGTCTTAATTAGTTTATGCTTACTTCTTCCAATTGATTGTTGAGGCGGGTTGGGGAACTAGGTGCATGATTGGGGATGGGAATATTTTCTTTGCTTTTGTTTTGTTTTGTTTTGTTTTTCGGTTTTCACTTCTTTTTCTTTCCCCTTTTTCCCCTTTCTTCGGCTTTTGTGGGTACAGTCGCTACAAACCCTCACGAGTCCATCTCGTCCACCCGGGCTGCCGGGGGGTTCAAAGGGCTTGGTGCATACGCTAAATGCACCCGTTTCTCTCCCACGACAGAGGAGTTAGTGTTAGTTTAGTTAGTTTTTGTCTTGTTTTGCTCGGGACGAGCAAAATTTTAAGTGTGGGGGGTGTTTAGACCCAATTTTGTGTCTAAATACCGCCTAAATCCTTAGGCTTTTGACTTGTTTCGTAGTTTAATTTAATAACTTTTAATGTGTTTTTGGTAATTATGTAGATTTCGGAGTTTTTATTCAAAACGTGGTAAAAAGGGCCATTTTGCTCCTATTTTGGGAATCCCGAGATTTCCCGAGGCTTGGTCGAGTCGAAGGAAAAGGAATGCGGAAAGGCCGGACATGTCAAGACGCCGTAAGACCTTTGAAGTCGAGCCGACCGGCCACGGCCATGACCACCACGACGCAGTCAAGTCAGGAGCAGAAAAAGTTGAAGCCGAGCTAGACCGTGACCACGGTCATGATGACCCCAGCCACGGTGGGTTCAAGACTTGTCTAAGGAAAGAAGAGGCCGAGCAAGACCGTAGCCACGACGGTGCGAAGAGAAGTGAAATCTGCTGTTCGCTTTGCAAGACCGTAGCCACGGTCCCATTGACCGTACCCACGGTCTCCTTGACCGTGGCCACGATATCTCGAAGGAAAAAAATCGGCATACAGATTTCGCTGGACAGAACGAGACCGTACCCACGGTCTCCTTGACCGTGGCCATGGTCTCCCTATGTCCTGCGCGTGTTTTTGGCTTAAAGTGCTGCGTTTTGGCCAACAGTTTTGCCTTGTATATATACTCCTTGTTGACAATTTCTTAGGAGGCATCAAGGGATAGACTTAGACAATTTCCAGCTTTGTAATTAGGGGTTTTAGAGAGAGATTAGTGAGAGATTAATCTAGGGTTTTGGAGATTTGTGTTTGTTATTGAAAATTTGGGTATTCAAACAGTTGAAAGATTGTTGGATTATCTTTTTATTGCTTTCTTTGGTTCATCTACAACACTTTGATGAGTATTCTCTTCCCTTAACTTTTATTAATTACCTTGCTAATTACTTTGCTTGTTCTTAATTGCTTTGCTTGCTATTTCATTGTTCTTGCTTGTTTATGGTTTTTTGATGTTAGAAATCATGTTTAGGTTTGGTTTGGATGTTGTTAGCTTAGTTAGTATCATGATTAGTGGCTAGAAACCCTATGTGTTAGGGGGTAATTAAGGGTGTGAATGGGTGATTAGGTTTGGGTTAGCAGTATTAGTGAGTAATTTGTTGGGAAATCAATTTCCCATTCCTTTCCTTCCCTCAAGTTGGATGTATTTGGGTTCGAAAGCTCCCGAATACATCCGACACTTGTGTTGGAAGGTTGGAATTGGGATAGTTAGTACTCTACTCATGGAAGTGAATAGAGGCTAACTAGGAAATTCCGTTTCATTAACCCTCCGGGTCTGTCGATGGACTTTGGGGAAGTTAATCCGGACTATCCTCCGAAGAGGAAGCTCGGTTGGTATTTTCTAACGGAATTGCCACTTGATTCTCCCTTCTTGTTATTCCCTTGTTGCAAAACCCATTTCCTCATCCCCGTTTGCATCCTGAAAAGCCTCCGAAGCCCATTTTCCATTCCTTGACCAACCTTAGATTTCTTTGTTGCTTCGTGACCGCCTCTTTCAAACCGATATCCTTACCTTAGCAATCTTGACCTGACCTTAGACCTAGTTTCTATGACCAAGGCCGCCAGCTCCCTGAGAAAGAACGATAAGAACTGAGGTCTCACAAACCACGTTACAGCTATCCTGAAAACCCGTTAGGGCAAGTTAGGTAAAAGGAGAGTGAGAGAATAAGAGAGGCTAGCTTGAAAACCCGTTAGGGCAGGTTAGGCAAAATGAGAGTAAACCCTGGATTTTGGAATTCTTTCACATCTCTACCATCATAATTTCATAACCTTCTTTCCGTCAGACTTGGATCACCTTCACATAGCTAACCGCCTCTCTCCATATGTTTTCCTAAGACAATGATTTCCTAAGGATCAAGGCCACTTGTGGGGAATTTCAGAAAACTTCAGGATGAGTAACATTCGGTCCTTAGGACAGGGAATAGTGATGGAGATGCTAGGCCTGAAGGAAGTGCTTCTTGGATACTCATGTAGATGACCTTGATTGCTTGCAAATTTATGCTGATGTATGACAAGCCCCCGGTTTGGCGTAGACTCTTGATGGCGTTGTGTTGCTTTGGAGGACATTAGGGATTTGCAAGCCCCCAGTTTGATGTGGACTGACGATATGATGCATGGAGTCAGTGGATGAGGAGAAGGCATAGTCCTTAGTGGTGAATCTCAATCTCTCTTTTTGCCTAACTTGCCCAAAGGGTTTTCAAGCTAGCCTTTCTTTTTTTCTTCTTCTTTCCTTTTTTTCTTTTTCTTTTTCTTTTCTTTGCTCTTCTTTTCTTTTTCCTTTTCTTTTTTTTTTTTGAGTTCACTATTAGGACACCAATGAGAATGAAGATCTAGGATCTTGTGGAACAGGGAGTAGGTGTACCTCTTAGAAGCTTTCTCCGATAAAGTCTTGAATGATGTCACAAAGGTAGCGCGAGCCCCCAGTTTGGAGTAGCTAGTCTCTGAGTCTGTTCATTGCGAGTTAGCCGCTGATCTGATGTGGACGACTTTTGTTCTTGCTGAGAAGTGAGCCGCACTCAGGTATGCTGAGAGTGGGCATTAAGAACAGAGCCTCACACTTGCATTAATGATCGAGCTGAAAGAGTTCTCAAAGGGTGAGATGAGATGAAAAGGCTAAAAAGGTTGGTTAGAAAGTGTTAGGTGAAAGAGATTATGGGAGAGGTATTATTAATGAATGGGATGTGGAGACACTTAAGAATGAACGTGCCTTAAGAAGGAATGAGAGATGGTTAAATGGGATAAACATCGTCTCTTGGGAAAAAAATGTTAGAACAAGGGGATAAAGAGACACTTAAGGACGATGGTGTCTTGAAAGGGTGAAGAGATGGTCAAATGGGGTAGACATCATCTCTTGGGAAAAGGTTGGAACATGGTTGACGGAACAATGTTCAAGTTTGACAGAAGGAAAATGGAAAATGGATGGTTAATGATGGCGATAGAAATCCAGGGTTTCCTGTCCTTTTGCCTAGCCCACCCAAGTGGGTTTTTCGGACTAGCTTTTTATTCTCTCTTTTATTCTCCCAAAGACCAACTTATTCAGCGAAGAATGTTATTTAAAGTGAAAAGGTATTAGCCGGGCCTCGAAGAGGTTCTCCTATGTATCCGAGGTGGAATCAGGCCAGTCGTAGTTCTTTAAGCGCAGCTTTGATGAGTAGTGCGTCGAGGAAGGCTTAATGGTTCAACAAGATGGTTATGAAGGCTTGAGCGTTCATACGCAGGCTACGGATGGTTATGAAGGCGTATGAAGGTTATTGAAGGGTAAAAGGTTTGATGAGGTGTATGGATGTTGAGGTGAAGGTTCGGGATCAATGAGATTTTTCCTGGTGTATGTGATCCTTATTTCTGCCTTCTATTTTCTTATTCTCCCTCTTTTCTCTTCTTTCTTTCTTTCTTTTTTTTTTTTGTTCTTCCTCCTCCTCCCTTTCCTTTTTTTTTTGCTATCTCTCTCAACTTTTTTTTTCTTTTCTCTCACTTTTTTTTTTGCTCTCCTTTTTTTCTTGCTTTCATCCTTTTTTTTTGCTTTCACATCTTCATGAATTGCCCCCTTTTCTCCTTGGTCATGGTTTAATGCATGAAAGGGTTTTGAAAAGGTCGAAGTTTGACGGAAAAGGCTAGTAATATAAATGATATGTAGTAAGTGGTAGGTCGAGATTGGATGAAAAGACGAGGGTAATGTGGTTGGTGAAATGAAGGTTGGGTGGAAGCCCCCTTGTCCTCGGCACATTTGGTTAAGCTGCGACATTTCTAATGAGGAGCGCTCACTTCAGAGAGATTATTGGACTTGGTCTTTCCTGACAAAACTCTTTCCTTTTGCTCAGCTTGCTGGATAGGAATGCAGGCTGATTTCTCTCATCAATTTTATTCTCGCCTTTTGCCCGGTTTGCCTCGATGAGGTTTTCAAACCAGCCACTCTATGGTTTTTCACTCTTTTTTTTTAATCACTCTTTTTTTTTTCTTTTTGAATTCTTTTCTCTATCTCTCTAACCCTGGATTCAAGAAATGAAGGGATGAGAATGAGGAATGTGACAAAGATGGAAAGATAAGAGAAGATGAATTTGCTAGACTTGGTTTGTAAGGATGGCGAACGGATGAGAGAACTTTTCAACTCAAGTAAAAAATACAAGCACGAAATTCTGTTTGAACAAAAATAGCAACAAGAGCAACTGAATTCAAGAAATGAATTATGAACCGACTCCTTACTCTAACAGACTTCGGAAACAAAAATGCTTGACAACCAAGACTGTAGCTAGCTCTAGAGCTCCTTTGATGATATTCCCTCCCTGTCTTCGCATGGGGAACCCACGTTATATTTGTGTTACTTTTGGTAAGGACAGTTCCCTAACTGGATTATATCCTCAATCTTGTTCTTCAAAACCCAACAATTCTCCGTGTCATGTCACCGGGATCTATGGTAGTCGCAGAATTTCCTGTCATCCCAATACTTTCCCTTTATTGTTGGCTCGGGTTTCAGTGCTGGTAACTCAACCAGATTCTTCTTCAACAACCCACTTAGTGCCTCAGAGTAGGTAAAATTAAGAGGCGCAAAAGTCTCGTGTTTAGCAGAAGGTCTTGAGACGAGGCTCCAATCTTGAGCATTGGTTTCCAGCATATCATTGAAGATCTTCTGACTTAAACTAGCATTTTCCTAGCTTGGTGAGGTGACATTTCTTTCCTTCCGTGCCTCCAGCTTAGGGCACAACTTCTTCAAATAGTCAAAACTTTCCCCCACATGAAAGTCCAATTGTTGTGCTAGACTTGGTTTCAAACCATGAACAAAGGTATCTAGCTGCATCTCGGTAGCGACAGAGTCACCTTGTCTTTTTGAATCTTACTGTAATGCTCGATGAATGCTTTCCATCAGGCTGACCAATCTCCTCGTACTTTTGAAGGAAGGGTGTAGTACCAATCCAAAGCCTCATCATTTAGTGATGATGGGAAGACTTGCTTATAGTGCTCAGTACCAATGCCCTTGAGCGACATTACTCGGTTGAACTCCCACACATGATGCATTGGATTCTCAAATGGACTGAACTTCCTAAGTGGTATATCCATCTTTCCAGAAACATCAACATTGACCTCAGCAGGTGGTTCAAACTTAATGAACTGATTAGCGAATGCGGGCATCTCACTCACTGCATTCTTGAGTCTGTCGAGCTGCGCTTTTATCTCCTGGATGGCAGGGTCATCTTGCAAGTTCACTTCAGCCTTGATTGGAGCAACGCGAAGGGTAGATACTCGTGGTGGTAGCTTCGACTTTGGGTCATCTGTGTGGATGACTACTCCCGTACTGGGACCTTCCCCTATTTTGGCTTTACCCTTATCAAGAAAAGGCACTGAGCTTGGAACAATATTGTCAAGATCGCTTGTCCCAACATGCATATGTTGCAGGGCTTTTAAGACCCCATTCAAGGTCTCATGTTGTTGTGCAATCCTTCCGTTTTGCTGCTCGATGAGTACCTGCTGCCTAGCAATGTGCTCCTCAAATTTCTCCTCTTGTTGAATAGTAGCAACAGTGATTGACCCTTCCGTCTTGTTGAGTTTCTCCTCCAAGTTCTTAGCCAGTGAAGAGTTGACTTGGTCCTCACCATTGTTCTTACTTGCAGACATGTTAAACGACAGACGACATGAAGTTCAGGTTGCGAACTAGACGGCCTAACGATCCTGTGATCCAAACTAAACTCGAGTCTCCCATTCTGACTAAAGGAAACAACGAACGCACCATTCAGAGATTGACCTCTTATTAACCAAAACCTAACCCAATGAATGCATGTACGGCCTAAATGACCTATACGAGACTCCCTAAAAATGGCAGATGTCTATATGCCGTCTCGGGAGAGACTCACCCAGGACATGGGTTTGAATGAGGTAACCAACCTACATGGGACTTCCTAGGATGCAAGATTTCTATATGCCTACTCAAGATGGGTTCACATGTCCTTAATTCTATATGAGACTTCCTAAAATGCAAATGCCTACATGTTAACCTGGAAAGGCTACCTTATGACATGGACCTACATTAAGACTTCCTAGAGACTGAAAGACACCTATACCCCGACTCTAAAACAAAGACTTACCCATGACCTGGGTACACATGGCCTCCTAAAAAAAAAAAAGACACATGTTTGCTGACTCTAAAATGAAGATTCTAAAATAAAGACACTTATTTATTAACAGTGAAATGCAAGACACTTACATGCAGACATTTTAAAACAAAAGCATCACCCCTGAAACATTCTAAAGACATCTACATCTAGACTCTAAACTAAAACTCACCCATGACATGGGTTTACACTAGGGTCCCAGAAACAAGACACACATATTGACTCGAGAAAACACTCACACATGACCTGGGTTTACTAGACCACACATGACACCTCTGAACGTGTAAGACACCTATATACTGACTCAAGAAACGACCCAACTGACACAGGTTTACGGGTTCTATCTTTTATATGACTCTAAGACAAACAACAAAACTTTTTATATTAAGAGCATTATAAAGGGTCGGATAAAGTCAAACATAGCGAGTCGACACAAGTTGGAAAGCGCAAGTGAGTGTTTCTCAATTTGGATGGGCTTAAACCACAAGCCGACCGTTTTAGGGAGAATCCGTCACTTGAACTAACAAACTTGTGTCAACTCAAGCTAAATTGGCTATTATACGGACTAGAATAATGCTCGACACACTGACAGCTTAACTTCTATTTACACACTCTTTTTTTATTTAAGACCCAACATATTTATTTATTTATTTAACTCAAGGAAAGTGGATGTCGTAGAGGACCAAATAAAGCCATCAAAAGGTGAGTTAAAACAGACTTATAAACTCAATTATTAAATCCAACATGGATGGGCCTACCGACGGGTTGACCATGAAATTTGCTTTTAGACTTAATAATCGAATCTATAAATTTATTTTCTTTAACCTTAGGGCAATTATGCGGGCTGGAACATCACACACTGACTTTGTTTAATTATTAATCAATTTGCTTTGGACCATAAGTAAGAGAATATTGAAAAGGGCCGAATAAAACCATCAAAGGTGAGTTAAAATGAATAGATAAACAAGGCCAATTAACCTATAAAATGAATGGGCCTCACAACCGGGCTGGTCATAAAATTTAAAGTTAATTAATCGAGTTTATAAACTCATTTCTTCTCAAACCCAACGATTATTACGCGGACTAAAACAATATCTCAAAACTAGGTCCGACTCTAACGAAGACGCAACATACAAACACATATCTACACCTAACAAAGACTCAACAAACTAAAACACGTATTTACACAAACACGTATCTACAACACACGTTATTTACTTTATGCGGACCTAACTCTATATGGACCTTAAGGACAACTGATCATTATAAAGGGCTGAATAAAGCCAAACAAGGTGAATCAGGACCGAGTATGGGAGTACAAGTCAGTGTTTCTCAATTCGGATGGGCCCCATCCATAAACTGACCATTTTAAGGAGAATCCATAACTTGGAATTCCTACACAGACCAATTCGAGCCATGTTGACTATTATACGGACTAGAATAATGATCGACAGGACTGACAGTCTGACACTTTTCTATACATTTTTTTATTCTATTTGTTTAGGAAAGTGAATATCGTAAAAGACTAGTTAAAACCAACAATAGGCGAGTTGTAATTAGTTTATAGACTTAATTGCCAAATCCAATATGGTTGGGCCTAACCACGGACCGACCATAAGTATGATGGATTCGATAATTAATTCGATAAATTAATTTACTTGAGCCCGGTGATTATTATGCAGTCTAAAACTTTATCCACTAAATTTGTTTTGACTTTGATTAGGTTTATTGGACCTTTGTTAAGAAAATGTTGAAAAGGACCATATAAAATCATCAAAGGCGAGTTGAGTTTACTTTATAGATCAAGATAATTAACCTTTATAGATAAATGGGCCCAACCATTGGGTTAACTATAATTTTTGAGGTTAATTAACTTAGTTGGCAAACATGACTCTTCTCAGCCCAATGACTACTATATGGACTAGAACAACACTCCTAAACTTGGGTCGACTCTTTACAACAAAATTAAACACATAGCACATAGCATACAAATGAACGAAGGGTATCCTAAACCAAGGCTCTATGTACAACAGGGTTTATTGGCTGGATAAGGCTTAGTGGCTCATGTACTCGGCCCAGTGCATTCTTGTTGTAAGGAAAACTTGAATGTGTGGGGTGTTACTCTTGAAGGCTCGAGTGGAAACCTCCTAGAGTGATGCATGAGTGGATGTGGTGACTAATGCTCTCTCGGTGTAAGTGCATCAATTGAGTATAGTCAGTCTGACATCCCATGGGTTATTTTTTATGGTTTAAAATAAAATGCCTAATACCACCGATTTACGTTCTCCTACGACATATTACATGTCAAGGGAGTGCCTCGGTATATGCAATACATTATCCCTACAAAGAATGACCTAATAATATAAAGTAAAATTCATTTTCCTTCCAAAAGATTTAAAGCACATGATAAGACAAATTGACAAACTCTCATTCAATCAAGTAAGGCAAAGGGATACTGGATATCAAAGGCCAAGGCTTGCATTGTCAGGGTTCAATCATGAAAGAAGGGTAAACAAAGGCTAGGCGGGGCAAAAAGAACGGTTAAATATAGTGTAGGGTAGGCTATTTGGCTATATAGTTTAGCAAAATAAAACGAATGCGTTAATCACTTTGTCACAATGTGCAATGCAAGTATGTAGTCTCAAGTAAGATGCAAAGCAAGTTCTAGAAATGCAACTAATGGATGAGTCACTCAAGGAATATGGAATTGATAAAAGTGATCAATTCGAAAATTTAGGCAATGTAGATTCACGGGATGTGGCTCAATCAACTAAACTTAGCCCAAAGATTTGCGGCACGCACATTTATACTTTCTAAGATAGTCAAAGCAATAAGAGACAACTTTCATAACTTGTCTCAAAATCAGAAGATTTGAAGGTAAAGGTTTCAAAAACATAGTCCATAAACTTCGTTTTTTCCTGATCCTTAGGATGAATAGGGATTTGGAAGAATCCCGAATATCCGTCCAAATAGCAAAAATAGGAGTTCTTCGCCAAACGTTCCAACATTTGATCCACAAATGGAAGCGGAAAATGATCTTTCCTAGTGGCCTTGTTCAACTTCCTGTAGTCGATGTACATCCTCCAGCCAGTAACGGTCTTGGTTGGAATTAACTCGTTTTTCTCATTCTTGACTACGGTCATACCTCCTTTCTTCGGGACTACATGAACAGAGCTAACCCACTCGCTGTCTGAGATGGGGTATATTATCCCAGCCTTGAAAAGTTTCAATATATCTTTCTTTAATACTTCCTTCATGTTTGGGTGGAGTCTCCTTTGATGTTTGACGGAAGGTTTATGGTCTTCTTCAAGGAGAATTCTATGCATGTAGAAGGAAGGATGTATTCCTTTCAGATCGTCGATGACCTACCCAATTGCCTTTCGGTGGGTTCGCAGGACTTCCAGTAGTGAAGACATTTCTTCTTTTGATAGGGCAGAACTCACAATCACGGGATAAGTAGAGTCTGGTCCGAGGAACTCATATCTTAGTGTATCTAGAAGCGGTTTTAGTTCCACTTCAGGTGCCTTTGACTCTGCCCTATCGAAGTTGTTGGATAGGTGATACTCCTTCCTAGGTTCGCTTGTTACCACAGGTGCGACATCTAATAGCCTTGCGTAGGCGGCTATGGCATCTTCTTCCTCCTGCACTGAGCAGTCATTGAGCAAACATAGTTCAAGTGGATCACTTGACCGATCGTTAGGGGGCGCGTTAGTATTAATTCCCTCAATAGAATCCACTAAATTGCAATCATCAGAGAAGGAGGGAAATTTCGTAGTATACTTTAGATTAAACTCAATCTTTTCCGTACCCACATTAAAGGTCATTTTTCCATTTTTAACATCTACACAACATCCAGAGGTTGCTAGGAATGGTCTTCCAAGGATGATGGGTGTTCGAGAGTCTTCGTCCATTTCCAAAATAACAAAATCCACAGGGACGGAAATCTCTCCAATTTTAGTGGGTACGTCCTCTAAAACTCCAATAGGGTATTTTATAGATCGGTCGGCCAACTGTAGAGCAATAGTGGTAGGTTTTAAGTCTCCTATCCCCAACTTTTTATACATAGAGTAAGGCATTAAATTGACGCTAGATCCTAAGTCGCATAGGGCGCGGTCAATGTGCAAGGTACCAATCTCGCAGGGAATAGTGAAACTACCAGGATCCTTAATTTTGGTAGGCAGTTTATTTTGTATCGAGGCACTGCAATAATCATTTAAGGCCATGATCTCATGTTCTTCTAATTTCCTTTTTTTACTAAGGATCTCTTTGAGGAATTTTGCATAAATGGGCATTTGTGTAATCACATCATTAAACGAAATAGTAACCTGAAGTTGTTTTATTATCTCCATAAATTTCCCAAAGTGTTTGTCATGTTTTGTACTAACTAACCTATTGGGGTAGGGTGGTACAGGTACATGGACTCTTTGGTTGACTACCGGAGGTTCCTCTTGTCTTTTCTTCCTCCCCCTATTGGTCTCATCTATAGGCGATTCTTTTTCTGGTCAGGATCAGGAGTACTATCAATTGGAAGAGGTTCGGTTGGGGTACTTTCAGGTGGTTTCCGCCTAGGTTCTTCTAACTGTTTTCCACTCCTAAGGGTCAGGGCGCTACAATCTCCTGATATGCTATCAGTAAGGGAGGTGGAGGAATCATTCGGGTAAGCCACTTGGGAAGCCAACTTTTCGTTTAGGTGAGTCAAGGTTTCTATCTTTTCTAAGAGGCTTTTAATGTTTCCTACTTGTTCTTGTTGATTTGATAGAAGGTCTTTCAACAAAATCTCTAAGTCGGGTTTTTGGTCAACATGGTGAATCTGTTGGGTTTGGGTGTTACAGGTTGTTTCCTTTGAACAAGCAGAAGTTGCATGACTGGTCGAATGACAGAGTTCACATAATAATGGTAAGGGTGCAGGCGAGTCGCGGTGGTCCATTTTTTTCAGTAAAGAATCGAGTTTAGCTGTTAATAATGAAATAACATCTAAATCTTGCTTACCCCTCGCTCTAGGGCGGGGTTCTGACTACTGCCGTGAGTTGTTGGCTAGGTTCTCGATCAGAGTCCAGATTTCCGAGATTGTTTTTCCCAAAATATTGCCTTTGGCTGCTGATAGGATGCTTCCTCTTGTTGACTCGCTTGCTCCATTGTAGAATGATTGGATGAGAACCCATCGTTTGAATCCGTGCTGAGGACATTGTCGAATAATGTCCTTGAATCTTTCCCAAGCATCGTACAGTGGCTCATCCGGCTCTTGTGCGAATGTAGAGATCTGATTCCTTAGGCTGGTGAGCTTGCTTGGAGGAAAGTACTTTGCCAGAAAGGCGCTGGCGAGTTCGTCAAATGTTTCGTCAAATGTTGTGATTGAATTTGGTGGAAGTGTGTCAAGCCACTCCCACGCTTTGCCTTCCAACGAGAACGGGAAGAGGCGCAGCTTGACGGCGTCCTCCGATACGTTGTTGGCCTTGTAAGTGTCACAAGCTTGACGGAAGAGTCGCAGATGTTGGTTCGGATCTTCGTTGGTCAACCCATGGAATGGTGATTTCGACACTAGGTTGATCAAAGAGTGTCGCAGCTCGAAGTCGTTTGCTTGGATGGTGGGAACGTTGATTGCTGATTGCGGGTTGGTGACATTGGGAGTAAGATACTGCCCGAATGTCTTTGGTCGCTGTTCTCCCATCTCTTCTTCTTTTTCCGATTCCGATTCGAACTCCTCTTCATCAGTTTCTTGATTTTCTTGAAATTCTTTCTCCAGTCTTGCCCTTTTCCTTCTCTCTCGAAGTGTTCGTTCGATCTCAGGATCGTACTCGAAAGAGAAATCTTTGTACATTAACCTGGAAAAGACAAAAACAAGAATACCAAGCGTAATAAAGAAAAATAAAGAAAAATAACAGAAATTAAATAACCTAGTCACCCAGAGCGCGTTCGTCCAATGGCGATTGGGGAAACAAATCCCCGGCAATGGCGCCAAAAACATATAGGTGTCTGTGTACCGCAAGTGTACGGGTCTGTGTAGTAATAAAATATCGTTCTCTCTCAGGGATTTGTGTTCAATCACGCACTAAACTAGTTCGCTACAAAGAATGCTAGGTTGATCCAAAGGGTGTTGTAAAGTTTTCTAGATTAAACTAAGAAAGCATGAATTTTTAGGGGTTTTTATCAAATAAAGGGAAGCGTTCAGGGGAGTCCACTCTAGTCAACTAATCAAATTATCAACAATTTCAGTGTAGGTAACAAGATAATTCGGGGTCTATAATCTTTCTAAGCCCTATCACTTCGATCTTTCGATCCTAGGTGAGTTGCAGTGATTGGCCTAAACATTATTTTAACTATTTAGCCTAATCAGAGATAAGAACTGATTATAAATTGACCCTAGAAAAGAATCATTATGTCTAACTATTTTCTAAACCTATTCAATCTACGCAATCCGATTCAAGACTCAAACTATCGTTCTATTGTCAAGAATCTAAAACCGATTCTGAGACTAAATCACGTTCTATTGTCAAGTTACCATGACATACAAAACACGCAGATTAAACGAATGAAAAGATAACCAAACACCGAAACTGTATTCAAATTCAATCAGTTGACATCGAGTTTATCCCCTAAACTAAGAAAATTAGCTACTCATAATTCTAAAGGGAAACATAGTAAAATCTAAATAACAAGAAAGCATTAAAGAAGAATAGAAATAAACCGTGTCCGAATTGGCGGAATCGATCTCTTCGTGTCACCCGAATCGATCTCTTTCGTGTTCTTCGATCACGAATAACAATCTTTTGGAACAACTGTAAAATAAATTGATCTGAAATCTACTCTAAAGAATACCTAAAATTCTCTCGGAAAACTAGAGTAAACGGGAGGAATTATCGCTGCTAATCGATGCTTTAAACGTCGGCTGATGAAGTCCTTTAATAGCGGCAGGATTAGGGCACAAAACGCGGCCTGCGTTTGGGAAACGCGGGCTGCGTTTTGCCCAAAACAGCGGACTTCTCCGTGAGAGGGCGCGGGCTGCGTTTTGGCTTTTTTCGATTGTCAAACCTTCTGGATAAGGCGCGGCCTGCGTTTCCAAAAACGCTGCCTGCGCCTTGCCTCTCCGCTTCAACTGGACTTGGGCCGAGTTGATTTGGGCCGTTTCCTCATCTTTCTTTTCTTCTTCTTCAACTCCCTTTTTTTATTTTCTTTGCTTTTTCCCACTTTTCCTTCAATTCTTCATGCTTTTTGATATAATTCTACTAATTCCTGTAGAATACACCAAACTCGCGAACAAGTGTATAAATCACAGAACTCGACATAAAAATACGGAATTTCGGATATAAAAAGCATGAAATTGACATGATTTGAGCCGTAAAAACTCTACATAAAATTGTCTTAACATTCAAAGCCCATTCTTAGCTCTTGCTTGTCCTCAAGCAAGTCATAATTAAAAATAGGATGGGTAGGGCTCAAACAGGAGAAACCAAGCGTAAGAAGAGAAAAAGGCGGAAAGATTTTTTCGCAAGGATTACAAAGTCAAAATCTTAACACCCCCTCAGGCTAACCAATCTAACACATCAATTCAATTAAGCAATCACAAAGATTAGTCTGGACAAGATCAAAACTCAGTTGAAAAGGGAACGGAAGAAAATTTCAAAACCAAAAGGAGAGAACAAGTACTTCTGAAGCATAAACCAACCAAGAGTCTTAAGAATAATGCAAATGTGCGCGGTTAGTTATAAGCGTAAGCCAATCAAAAAAGCAAAACTCATTTTAGGATAAACAATTGAACGCTCAAACACTCAATTATGAAACTATGTGGGTTTTCTCATACTCAAACCAATAGAAACATCTACCATAAGTTTGGTAAGAACCTCGCTCTCCACTATGTGTATGCAATGCACTAGTGACAATCAGAAGGACTTTATCGGGTTATAACAGGGCTTAGGTTTAGGGGTAAGGGGCGGTAAAATTTGGGATTGAGGAGCTAAGAGCCATGCTTGGATTGAACTTCAATGAATAAAACACTCTAAACTCTTCTTCTTACTTATTGTATGCAAGGAATTTCACCTCTCACCCTTTTCGATATTAAACACCTCAACTGAATACAACCAAGTCTAGGATTACAAATTTAAATTGAATCTCCCTAAACACCCTTTTCTTTTGGAACTCTTTTTCTCCTTTTTTTTTTTTTACTTGTACTTCCCTTTTTTTTTCGTTTTGGTGGGTGATCGAGGAGGAGGAAACTATGAAATTACAACTTTGACTTCGATATAATAAATGAAAATAAACCTAACACTAATTATTCACAAGGCGGGACTCAAATTTCTCCCTAACTTCACATTTTGTCCAAACACACCTAACCAACGGTTCCTTCCGAAAAAATGACAAACTCTCATTCAACCAAGCAAGGCAAAGGGATACTAGATATCAGAGGCCAAAGCTTGCATTGTCAGGTTTTCAATCATGAAAGAAGGGTAAACAAAGGCTAGGCGGGGCAAAAAGAACGGTTAAATATAGTGTAGGGTAGGCTATTTGGCTATGTAGTTTAGCAAAATAAAACGAATGCCTTAATCACTTTGTCATAGCGTGCAATGCAAGTATGTAGTCTCAAGTAAGATGCAAAGCAAGTTCTAGAGATGCAACTAATGGGTAAGTCACTCAGGGAATATGGAATTGACAAAAGTGATCAATTCGAAAATTTAGGCAATGTAGACTCACGGGATGGGGCTCAATCAACTAAACTTAGCCCAAAGATTTGCGGCACGCACATTTATACTTTCTAAGATAGTCAAAGCAGTAAGATACAACTTTCATAACTTGTCTCAAAATCAGAAGATTTGAAGGAAAAGGTTTCAAAAACTTTTGATCTAATCCATACTTTTCTAAGCGAAGCAAGCTAAACTGAATGTAAGAAAGGTTTATAAATCATCACTGAAGGTGTTTTCGGTTTTAATCCTAATCCTATCCTATAATTTTTTTTTTTTGGTTTTTTTTTCGTTTTTCTAATTTTTTGGTCTTTTTCTAGTTTTACTAATTTTTTTTTAGATTTTTGATTAAGTGGATGCAAAAGAAAGAGACTAGGAAAAGAAAGAAAAAAAACTACATGCTTCTATCTAATGCAAACTAGGTGGATGCAATTTTAAAAGAAAAACTTAAGCAAACTAGAAAACAAAAGAAAACACACACTAGAAACTCAAATAACTATGAACAAGCAATTAAAAGAAACACACAAAAGTAAGAGAAATCACACTAAAAAAATAGACGAAAATGAAACGAAAAACAGAAAAATAAACGAAAGAAAAACAGATAAATAAGAAAAATATACAGGAAGAAATATTTTTCAACCCCCCCCCCCCATGCTTGGATGTTGCATTGTCCTCAATGCAGAAGACAACGGCGAAGGGTAAGGGTTTAGCCAAGGATCAAGGATCCTCGGTCGGTGGGGGAGGGTCGGTATGGCTTGGTCCTGGTGGTGGTGAGGGTCGTTCGAACATGGCCTGAATAAAGCTGGTGAGGTTGGCAATTGACTCGTTGAGACGGTTAAATCGCAGGTCAGACTGCCCCTATACTCAACAAAGTTATCCCTCAACTCGTTGACACGGTGCTCGGTCCGATCAATGGAGGTTTAGAAGTCACGAAAACGCCCCTCAAAGTTTGGTTGGGGTTGTTCGAGTTAAGGGTTAGGGTGGAATTCTGGTTCCTGTTCTGGTTTGGGTTCTGGATCGAACTCGAGGAAGGGAGGCATCCACATCAAATTCTCAGCAACTTGGGGAGAAGTGTAGGGGTTAGGCACGGGAAACCTAGAGACAACGCAAGTCCTTGTCAAACTTACACAAGCCAAAGTAATTACACTGCCCCCCATGCAAGAATAAGTTACCCGGGACTAGGTCAGTAGGGTTTCTAGGTGGCCTAAAGCTGAATTGGCGTGCAAGGTGAGTAATGTAGCCCCCTACGGCAATGCCCTTGTTGGTTGAGGTGGCGACACTGGAAAGATGGTGGGCTAGCATAGCTGCTGGGTCGGCACGAGGGTCGGTATCCAACATAGTATGCAACATGTAGCAATCAGCCCGGGTAGCTTTGTTTGAGCTACCAGGTCTCCCGAAAATACCGCAAGAGAGTATGCGGTGGACATACCTCAATACGGGGTTCCTAATCAAGGACGCGGGGGTATTGCTAGGGTCCTAATCATGGAAGCCAGAAATTCTGAAAAAGAAACCCTTCCCGTCCCACTCTATGGGTATAAGGGATGAATCCCTACATGTTCGTTCGGGAAAACCAAAAGCACGGGCAAATTGGGACACAGTCATGTTCCTCTCTACCCCCAAAAGTTGGAAACGAATACACCCATCCCTCCCTTGGAGGTTTACAACTAGGGTCGACAAGAATTCAAGGGTAAGTCCCCTATAGGTTGGTTCTCCTAACCTAGCCACGTTGGTCATGTGGCAACTGCTCAACATCCAATCAACATCATCCAACATACCACCACTACGCAAGAAAGGTTCATGCATATATTTGGTCGTACCTTTTCTTGACGTCCCCTTCAATGTTGAAGGGGTTCGGGTTGCTCGAATCTTTTGAAGGTGCGGCCTTTTGCTTTCCTTACTCCGCGACCGTGGCTTTTCGCTTCCGGCTGCCTCCAGCTTCGTTGTCGTCTCCCGGTGGTCAGGAGAAGCTAGGATTCTTAGTTCTCACCATCTAAAAACACTCACAAAATCAGTAAATTCACCAAGACAAATCCTAGGTATCAAATAAGCATGTTTATGACATATAAAGTTAGTATGATCAATGCCCCCATGCTTATTTGATACTAGGGATTGAAAGCAACTTATATCTAACCTAAAACCTTACTAAAAACATAACACAACACCACATCATAATCACAACCAAAACCTAGACCTAAACTTCTCAATTTTATCATCACATTACACTCTAAACACATCCAACAACATAATTTTCTCAATTCAGGAACAAAAAGATTAGATATCATCCAACTCATCCTAAGCCCTAATCAAGAAATCAATCCAAGAATTCAAACCTAAATCAAGAAATTTGAATCTAGGGCATAATAATTGGTATAAATTGAACAAATTACTCAATAAACTCGAGCATTCGGCCTAAATTATACCAAGAACGAAGTTTATAATCAAGGAACAAGAGGAAGAGTTGAGAATTCCATACCTTGAGGTTGAAGAGGAATGGAGTTTGAAAACTCAAAGTGCTAGAGTGCAAGTGAGAAGAGAAAAGAGGTGGTGTGTGGTGGTGGCGCCGGCGAGAGTCGACGGAAATGGTGGTGCTGGCGTCGGAGCCGCAGGTGGTGCTTGGGGGAGAGCAGGTCGTCGCGAGTTAGGGCAAAGAAGGAGGGATTTTGTGTTTTGAAAAAGAAAAAAGGATCCCGACTAAATTAAGAAGCGGGCTAAAATTTCTGGAAAAAGAGAAAACGCAGCCTGGGTTTTTAAAACGCTACGTTTTCCTACCTGATGCTGGCAGCTCAATTTTTGCCAGTTTTTGCTTGTTTTTGTTCCTTTTCTTTGTTTCCTCCTTATTTTCCCTTCAAATTGACCTATCAAAAATCCCTAAAAACATATACCAACATAGAATTTATTAGGTTAGCAATAAAAATTCAAATAAAAGCCATGAATTTCTCGAATTTCTTCACTCTTTCTCTATACACTAAAGAAAAATATTAGTAAACTGCAGAATAAACTATAGAGTAAAGCTAAAAGCTAAATAAATTGAACTAAAATAAAATACATAAAAAAAAGTGGGGAGGAATAAATACGCAGATAATAGCGTACCTCCCTGGGGTTTGCTTTGTTTAACGTCGTTAGCTCGACGTTATGGACCCTACTCATCAGGGTCCTCGAGAAGTCTTTTTGTTGACTGGAGGTCGGGATCACCAACTAAGTATGGTTTCAATCGCTGCCTGTTGTATAGGGGTTTGTTAGACCTCAGTAATATCGTTCTCTCTCAGGGAGTTGGGGTTTCTAAACCTAAAAGTCTTTTCCAAGTTCTCACCTACTAGGTTTGGGGTTCATCATCATTTGAGAGAAGGTTTTCAAGCAAACACAAAGAAAACACAAGAAAGGAAGAAAAAGGGTTTCGGGAGCTTTAGGCAACCATAGGATTCATGGTTATGTGAGTTTTGTGGTTAAGAAGTAAAAAAAATAGAATAAATCATATGAGAATCTTGTTAGAAAAAAGGCCCCGGGATTCCCTCTTTCGAAGGTAATCCAGATTAACTTCCCCAAAATCCACCATGGATCTCGGGTGTTAATCGAATAAGATTCCCTAGTTAGCCTCTATCTCACTTTCATGAGAGAGTGGCTAACTATCCCGTCCTTAGCCTTCCATTGACAAGTGATTAGTACATTAGAGAGCTTTCAGTCCCTAACGCACCCCACTTGAAGGAAGGACTAAGGTGGGAATTAGTTTTTCCCACTAATTACCCCCTAATTCACTAACCCCAATAACTAATCATCCAAAGGAGCCTTAATCATTCCCTTAACCCTAAAAACCCAAGCCACTAATCATATTGATTAAACAAACTAAAACCAACAAGAAACCTAAAGCCTAAAGACATCTAAACCTTAGACTCAATTAACCTTGACAATTAAAACCCTAAAACAAACTAAACAAAACTGACCTTCACTATACCCTAATCAGGCCCTAGCAGAACACACCAAAAACAAATCCCACAGACCCTAATGAAACCTAATACTATCCCAACCAAAACAAGGACAGAACCTAACCAAAATAAACCCTAGCAAACCCCTAATAAAAGCCTAATCAAAACTGACTCTAACAGAACCCACCTAAACCCTAATAAAAACCCTAATAAAACCTAGCCATATACTGACCGAGGTAAACAGGAAAGAAAAGAAAAGAACAGATGAATTAAATCCCACTTGCTGCTGTAACATTACTGACCGAGACAAAGCAAATCAACACCAATAATCGCAAAGAAACATCAAGAACCAATCAATACCCAGAACATTTCGAAACCAATAATCTCATATTCAACCCAGAACATTCATCAATTCAATACACAAATCAAACCATACAAATTCCAAAAATCCAAACATTACATCCATAAACTCGAACAAAACATCAAATCCCAAGGTATCGAAACAGTGAATTCGAACCCCAAGATTGATTGCAAAACAGAAACAAACCTAAATCAAACCCAGGAACAAATTATCCAAAATTAAAATCCCAAAATCCTATATTCGAAACCCTAACCTGCATACGAAATTAAACCTAAATCTAACCTAAGGATGGAGGCCGAAACCAACCATGAAAATCTCGAAGCTCGTTCTTCCCCTTTTATAGTCGAACTCAGCCTCTCCCTTCAAATCTCTACCTTTCGATCTCCTCAATCTTGGACGGTCCAGATGCAATTTGACGGTTAGAAGGAGGATGATGACGATGGTGGTGTCGTCGATGGCCTCTGCTACGTGTACATCTTCAACCGAATTCCTCAACAAAATCTGTTACAAACGAGAAGATAAATGAGTGAGAAATTTGAGAGAGAAATCGCGAGATAATGGAATAGAAAGAGATGAGAAGAGAGAAGGAGATGAGATGAAGAGAAGAGAGGAGGAGTTGAGGTTGGTTATGGTGATGGATGGTTGTCGGGTGTGTTTGCGCAGATAGAGAAGCAGAGAGTGAGAGGAATGAGAGGGAGAAGGGGGACGAAGAGAAGGGAAAGAATGAAAGGAGAAAATGAGAGTTGGGGAATTAGGGTTTTTGGGGTGGGTTATGTATTCGGCTGGGATAAAAGGAAAACAGGTCGGATATTGGTAAGCGGGTTTTGGGAAAGGAATCGAGAGTAAAGGAGTCTGGGCTGGGTTTTAGGAATTGGTTTTGGATTTTTATTTATTTTCAATTTGATTCATTTTAATACTAAAAATAACTAATAATGATAAAATCTAATAAAATAGAAAAATTACCAAAAACATAATAAAAAGCCTAATTAAATTATTAAAAACAAGCAAAAAATCATAAAATAGAGGGGAAAAATCATGCAAAAACGGGTTTAAACACCCCCCCACACTTAGACTTTTGCTCGTCTCGAGCAAAACAAAACAAAACTACCTAACTACTCCACTTTTGTGGGAGGAAACGGGTGCATTTAGCGTATGCACCAAGCCCTTTGAACCCCCCGGCAGCCCGGGTGGACAAGATGGACTTGTGAGGGTTTGTAGCGGCTGTGGCCACAAAAGCCAAAGAAAAAGGAAAAAAGGGGAAAGAAAGAGAAGTGAAAACCGAAAAACAAAGCAAAACAAAAACAAAGAAAATATCCCCGTCCCCAATCATGCACCTAGTTCTCCAACCCGCCTCAAAAATCAATTGGAAGAAACACGTATAAACAAATTAAGACACGAAGGTTGGAAAACTGTCAATCTTTGAGATTTTGAACCAAAACACTTCCTGCTGAGCAAGACACCTCGTGAATATGTGCAAGTGGGCTCTAGTCGGTCTTTCCTATCCTAAGCCAGACAATCAGAGTTGTTCTCATGCTCAAGCTCGGGATTATCTAGCCTATTTCACTCTTGGTTTTTTTCCTTTCAACCTCTCTTTTCTTTCTTTTTCTTTCTTCACTTTTTTTTTCTTTCCTTTCTCTCTTTTCTTTCTTTTTCTCTCTTTTCTAGCTCTTTCTTGCCATTCTATTTCTAAACTCTTTGTTTTTCTTTTTCTTGCTTCGCTCTTTTCTTTCTTTGCAAAAACTACACTCTTTTCTTTCCACTCAATCCGCTTTGTGTCTTTTAGAGTGTTTGCGTCGAGTTTTGCGGGATTTAAGCACCGGCCTTCGCAAAGGGCTACCCTCCCTGCTGGGTTTCTCCTTACGTGACTCATTGCACTAAGGGGCATAGGGTGTCGATCCACCCAAACCAACCCATCACGGTAGGCCCGACAGTTATTTGATTAATGTATTAATTAAGAGCTTAAGCAATTGAACAACTAAAACCGTCTAACTTAGGTAAGAAAACTCGGTCAAAGTGTGTAAAATTTGAGGATTCTGCTTTCCCATTTCATGTAGTGGTCTAAAAGAGATAAGCCATGGCAAAGATCCTTCCTAAGGGCCGCTTCCAACTGACCGAATCGACAAATTAGACAACTATCTACATAACTGCGAATGGAAACATCTTCAAAAAGAAGAGAAAGAAACTTTTGGGTTTTTCACAACATTTCTCCCCTTTTTACTCTTTCACACAAAAATTTTCAAATTTGTAGCATTTTTTTCACTTTTTTTTTCCTACTACTTTTCCAAGAAAAAAAAAAAGGCAACAAAAGAGGACCTAATAAGAACTAGGTGAGTTACCCTAAACATAAAGATCTCCCCCCCCCCCCACACTTAAAATGCGACAATGTCCTCATTGTGGAAAGGGTGTCTCATTGAGAGTAGTAAAACTATAAAAACCATATATACAAACACCTAGCACATAGAAAAGGGGTGGCGCCCCGAGCCCACACGGCTCCAACAACAAAGAAATCCCAACATAAAGCATACCAAGGGGTGCGCCACCGAAAAGTAAAAACCAAGCATGCAAAAAGAAAATAAACTAAACAAACAAAAATAAAGAGATAATTACAAAAAAAGAAAGGGTGGAACGAGGTTACCATAAAGTCTTCAATAAAAGCAAGAAAGCACTTGGATAACCTCGATTACCAATGTATCATCAGCCACTCCTTATTCTTTAAGATTTGGGCCTTCAAGATCGGAAGAATTCAACGCCCGTAGGAGAAGATCATGCATCCTCGAATGCATTTCACAACCATTAATGTATGACAACACAAAAATCAATGAGTCATAATAGGTAAGTGTTCTCAACATTTTATCAAAAGCCTTAGAAAAATCACTAGAATGATGAAATAAGTGATGGAGCATGATTTTTCTAGGCGAGTCTTCTAGGTAAACATGATATGGGTCAAAGAGGGGATCATAACCTCTAAAGGTACCTAGAGACTCAAGGCATGCATGGTTGGATGAGGGAGTGATAATCAAAGAATGAATGGGGATAACATGAACGGGAGAGGGGGATACATCATCACATTCAAAGCACATAGAAGGGTTGTCAACTTCCTCAACAATATCATCACAAACAAGTCCCAACCCAAGATTATCATCTAATTCATTATCCTCATTACATGTATGCAAAGAAAAAGTAGGACTACTCTCCAAGGCAACACTCTCAACATCGCATAAGGTTTCATCATTATCAACATCAAAGGTGAAAGTGAAGCACTCAGGTTCATAATCCATATAAAATGATTCATAATCACACACATATGCATCATGAGAGATAGTTTCTACATAATGAGGCACACAAGCCAAAGACGAAGAAGGAGAGCCATTATCACCATTTTCGCACAAAGGGGGATCAACATGAATCTCAGGGGATAATGGGGAAAAAGACTCAACTCTACTTAAAGCACATTCCTTGGGAGAGGAAGGTCTTGACATGTGAGCATACTCAAGTCGGGTTTCAACATTCTAGAAACTATCAAATTAAGCTCTTCATTGAGCTTCTTCTACTCTCTAACTAGTTGTTCCATGTTATATTCAATAAAGGTCGGGTCAACAACATGAGTAAAAGAGTCGGAAGCGTGAATAGATGATTCAAATTGATCACACGGGGAAGGGACCTGCATAGGAATAGAAGGAGGAAGGGAAGAGATACTCACAAATGAATCTTCATAAGATGTTTCCCTTGCTTGATCCACAAATGGAGATTGAGTATGCAAATCAATACAAGGGAAAGGGGAAACATTCGCACATAGATTTTCAAAGTGAGATCTAACATAATAAGCACATAGATTATCAGAATAATAACCCGAAGCATGACAACTCTTCAAAAAAACACGAGTATCCTCAGTCAACCAATTAAGAAAATCCCAAGCCTCGTCATTTTTTTTAGTATTAAAACCATAGTGAATAAATAGCTTACGAGTCTCAAAACTCACACCCTCCTTAAAGATGCATAAAACTTCCCCATAAGAAAAATCATAACCAAAAGGAGCCCAATAATCAAGATAAGCATCTAATCTATCACGATAATCACAAAATAACTCATGCTCATCTTGAGGGAAGCTAAAACATGCCATTTCGTTATTCATATTTTTAGAATTTTTTTTTTTTAGAACCTAGAGGGAAAACTCAAGAATTAACTAAAAGGTTAAAAGGCGCAACTCCCCGGCAACGACGCCATTTTGTTGTACAGGGGTTTGTTAGACCTCGGTAATATCGTTCTCTCTCAGGGAGTTGGGGCTTCTAAACCTAAAAGTCTTTTCCAATTTCTCACCTACTTGGTTGGGGGTTCATCATCATTTGAGAGAAGGTTTTCAAGCAAACACAAAGAAAACACAAGAAAGGAAGAAAAAGGGTTTCGGGAGCTTTAGGCAACCATAGGATTCATGGTTATGTGAGTTTTGTGGTTAAGAAGTAAAAAGATAGAATAAATCATATGAGAATCTTGTTAGAAAAAAGGCCACGGGATTCCCTCTTTCGAAGGTAATCCAGATTAACTTCCCCAAAATCCACCATGGATCTTGGGGGTTAATCGAACAAGATTCTCTAGTTAGCCTCTATCTCACTTTCATGAGAGAGTGGCTAACTATCCCGTCCTTAGCCTTCCATTGACAAGTGATTAGTACATTAGAGAGCTTTCAGACCCTAATGCACCCCACTTGAAGGAAGGACTAAGGTGGGAATTAGGTTTTTCCCACTAATTACCCCCTAATTCACTAACCCCAATAACTAATCATCCAAAGGAGCCTTAATCACTCCCTTAACCCTAAAAACCCTAGCCACTAATCATATTGATTAAACAAACTAAAACCAATAAGAAACCTAAAGCCTAAAGACATCTAAACCTTAGACTCAATTAACCTTGACAATTAAAACCCTGAAACAAACTAAACCAAACTGACCTTCACTATACCCTAATCAGGCCCTAGCAGAACACACCAAAAACAAACCCCACAGACCCTAATGAAACCTAATACTATCCCAACCAAAACAAGGATAGAACCTAACCAAAATAAACCCTAGCAAACCTCTAATAAAAACCTAATCAAAACTGACTCTAACAGAACCCACCTAAACCCTAATAAAACCTAGCCATCTACTGACCGAGGTAAACAAGAAAGAAAAGAAAAGAACAGATGAATTAAATCCATCTTGCTACTGTAACATTACTGACCGAGACAAAGCAAATCAACACCAATAATCGCAAAGAAACATCAAGAACCAATCAATACCCAGAACATTTCGAAACCAATAATCTCATATTCAACCCAGAACATTCTTCAATTCAATACACAAATCAAACCATACAAATTCCAGAAATCCAAACATTACATCCATAAACTCGAACAAAACATCAAATCCCAGGGTATCGAAACAGTGAATTCGAACCCCAAGATTGATTGCAAAACATAAACAAACCTAAATCAAACCCGGAACAAATCATCCAACATTAAAATCCCAAAATGCCATATTCGAAACCCTAACATGCATACGAAATTAAACCTAAATCTAACCTAAGGATGGAGGCCGAAACCAACCATGAAAATCTCGAAGCTCGTTCTTCCCCTTTTATAGTCGAACTCAGCCTCTCCCTTCAAATCTCTACCATTCGATCTCCTCAATCTTGGACGGTCCAGATGCAATTTGACGGTTAGAAGGAGGATGATGACGATGGTGGTGTCATCGATGGCCTCTGCTATGTGTACATCTTCAACCGAATTCCTCAACAAAATCTGTTACAAACGAGAAGATAAATGAGTGAGAAATTTGAGAGAGAAATCGCGAGATAATGGAATAGATAGAAATGAGAAGAGAAAAGGAGATGAGATGAAGAGAAGAGAGAAGGAGTTGAGGTTGGTTATGGTGATGGATGGTTGTCGGGTGTGTTTGCGCACATAGAGAAGCAAAGAGTGAGAGGAATGAGAGGGAGAAGAGGGACGAAGAGAAGGGAAAGAATGAAAGGAGAAAATGAGAGTTGGGGAATTAGGGTTTTTGGGGTGGGTTATGTATTCGGCTGGGATAAAAGGAAAACGGGTCGGGTATGGGTAAGCGGGTTTTGGGCTGGGGAAAGGAACTGGGCCGAGTAAGGGAGTACTGGGGCTGGGTTTTAGGAATTGGTTTTGGATTTTTATTTATTTTCAATTTGATTCATTTTAATACTAAAAATAACTAAAAATGATAAAATCTAATAAAATTGCAAAATTACCAAAAACATAATAAAAAGCCTAATTAAATTATTAATAACAAGCAAAAAGTCATAAAATAGAGGGGAAAAATCATGCAAAAACGGGTTTAAACACTGCCCGTTGACTTTAAATGAACCGGTATTCTCATGCCAAACCTCTACCACTCCGTGAGGGAAAGCACGAAGCACTTTATATGGTTCGGTCCATCTTGATTTTAATTTTTCGGGGAACAACCTTAGCCTTGAATTGAACTTAAGCACCATGTCCCCCTCTCGAAATCTTCTTCGCGTAATATGTTTGTCATGCCAAGACTTTGTTCTTTCCTTGTATATCCGGGAGTTCTCGTATGCTTCTAGCTGCAGTTCATCAAGTTCTTGTAATTGTACAATCCTCTTTTCTTTAGCAATCTTAGGGTCGAAGTTCAGGGCTTTGATGGCCCAATAAGCCTTGTGCTCGATCTCAACAGGGAGATGGCAGGCTTTCCCGAATATCAACCTGTAAGGTGTGGTACCTAGAGGAGTTTTGAAAGCAGTTCTGTAGGCCCACAGCGCATCATCGAGTTTTAGGGACCAATCTTTCCTTGATCTACTAACTGTTTTCTCGAGAATGCTTTTTATTTCTCTATTGGATAGCTCAACTTGACCACTAGTTTGGGGATGATAAGGTGTGGCCACCTTATGTTTGACTCCATATTTGGCTAAGAGGGTTTCTAGTGGTCGGTTGCAGAAGTGGGTTCCATTGTCGCTAAGGAGCACTCTAGGAGTCCCGAATCTAGAGAAGATGTTCTTTTTGAGGAACTTGATGACAGTTTTGGTATCATTAGTTGGTGATGTTATGCCTTCTACCCATTTAGACACATAATCCACAGCAACTAGAATGTAGAGGTTTTTATGGGATGGTGGAAACGGTCCCATGAAGTCTATTCCCCATACATCGAATAATTCGACCTCTAGCATACCAGTTTGAGGCATTTCATTCTCTTGGATATATTTCCTGTCCTTTGGCATCTGTCGCAGCACACCACGTAGCGTCTAACATCTCTTGTAAGAGTTGGCCAATAGAAACCTGCCTGTAGAACCTAGGCTATCGTTTTGTCGAGTCCGAAGTGTCCACCGAAGGGGGTAGTATGGAGATGGAATAACACATTTCGCACTTCTTCTTCGGGTATACATCGTCTGTAAATCCCATCACCACAGAGTTTGTACAGTAGCGGCTCTTCCCAAACATATCTTTTAACATCGAAGAGGGATTTCTTTTTCTGTTGATATGTAAAATCAGGTGGGAGAGCTCCGCAAACTAGATAATTCACATAGTCTGCGAACCATGGGGTTGAGTGTCGATTTATGGCTGAGAGTTATTCGTGCGGGAACCACTCATTGATCGGCAGATCGTTTTTAACTGAAGAATCAGACTGAAGTCTCGATAGATGATCGGCTACTACGTTTTGTAGGCCGGGTTTGTCTCGAATCTCTATGTCAAACTCTTGAAGTAGTAGTACCCAACGAATAAGACGAGGTTTTGAATCAGCCTTTGTCATTAAGTACTTGATGGCTGCGTGATCTGTGTAGACTATAACCTGAGAGTTGATCAAATAGGGTCTGAATTTGTCTAAGGCATATACCACTGCTAGAAACTCTTTTTCAGTTGTTGCATAATTCACTTGAGCTACATCAAGAGTTTTGCTAACGTAGTAGATGGCATAAGGCTTTCCATCAATCCTTTTCCCTAGCACTGCTCCTATAGCGTGATCGCTTGCATTGCACATAATTTCGAAAGGTAGACTCCAATCCGGCGTTCGCATTATGGGACTAGAAACCAAAGCTTGCTTTAATTTTTGAAAAGCAGCTAAGCACTCTTCATTAAACTCGAACGGAATGTCCTTGGCAAGAAGATTTGTAAGAGGCTTCACTGTCTTTGAAAAATCCTTGATGAATCAGCGATAATATCCCACATGTCCTAGGAAGCTTCTAATCCCTTTCACGTTTACTAGCGGGGGATGTTTCTCAATGACTTCAACCTTGGCCTTGTCCACCGAAATTCCCTTGCTAGAAATCACATATCCTAAGACTACTCCTTCTTGTACCATAAAATGACATTTCTCCCAATTTAGAACTAGGTTGACTTCTTCACACCTCTGCAGTACCCGTTTTAAATTCTGCAGACAAAGGTCGAAGGATGTTCCATAAACTGAGAAGTCGTCCATGAATACTTCCACAAATTCCTCAAGAAACTCAGTGAAAATTGCCATCATACATCTCTGAAATGTGGCGGGAGCATTGCATAATCCAAAAGGCATCCTTCTGTAAGCAAAGGTTCCGTAAGGACAGGTGAACATCATTTTCTCCTGATCCTTAGGATGAATAGGGATTTGGAAGAATCCCGAATATCTGTCCAAATAGCAAAAATAGGAGTTCTTCGCCAAACGTTCCAACATTTCATCCACAAATGGAAGCGGAAAATGATCTTTCCTAGTGGCCTTGTTCAACTTCCTGTAGTCGATGCACATCCTCCAGCCAGTAACGGTCCTGGTTGGAATTAACTCGTTTTTCTTATTCTTGACTACGGTCATACCTCCTTTCTTCGGGACTACATGAACAGGGCTAACCCACTCGCTGTCTGAGATGGGGTATATTATCCCAGCCTTGAGAAGTTTCAATATCTCTTTCTTTACTACTTCCTTCATGTTTGGGTTGAGTTTCCTTTGATGTTCGACGGAAGGTTTATGGTCTTCTTCAAGGAGAATTCTATGCATGCAGAAGGAAGGATGTATTCCTTTCAGATCATCGATGACATACCCAATTGCCTTTCGGTGGGTTCGCAAGACTTCCAGTAGTGAAGACGTTTCTTCTTTTGACAGGGCAGAACTCACAATCACGGGATAAGTAGAGTCTGGCCCGAGGAACTCATATCATAGTGTAGCTGGAAGCGGTTTTAGTTCCACTTCAGGTGCCTTTGACTCTGCGCTGTCGGAGTTGTTGGATAAGTGATACTCCTCCCTAGGTTTGCTTGTTACCACAGGCGCGGCATCTAATAGCATTGCGTAAGCGGCTATGGTATCTTCTTCCTCCTGCACTGAGAAATCATTGAGCAAACATAGTTCAAGTGGATCACTTGACCGATCGTTAGGGGGCACGTTAGTATTAATTCCCTCAATAGAATCCACTAAATTGCAATCATCAGAGAAGGAGGAAAATTTCGTAGCATGCTTTAGATTAAACTCAATCTTTTTCGTCCCCACATTAAAGGTCATTGTTCCATTTTTAACATCTACACAACATCCAGAGGTTGCTAGGAATGGTCTTCCAAGGATGATGGGTGTTCGAGAGTCTTCGTCCATTTCCAAAATAACAAAATCCATAGGGACGAAAATCTCTCCAATTTTAGTGGGTACGTCCTCTAAAACTCCTACAGGGTATTTTATAGATCGATCGGCTAACTGTAGAGCAATAGTGGTAGGTTTTAAGTCTCCTATCCCCAACTTTTTATACATAGAGTAAGGCATTAAATTGACGCTAGATCCTAAGTCACATAGGGCGCGGTTAATGTGCAAGGTACCAATCTCGCAGGGAATAGTGAAACTACCAGGATCCTTAAGTTTGGTAGGCAGTTTATTTTGTATGGCGGCACTACAATAATCATTTAAGGCCATTATCTCATGTTCTTCTAATTTCCTTTTGTTACTAAGGATCTCTTTGAGGAATTTTACATAAATGGGCATTTGTGTAATCACCTCATTAAACGGAATAGTAACCTGAAGTTGTTTTATTATCTCCATAAATTTCCCAAAGTGTTTGTCATGTTTTGTAATCGGGGTAGGGTGGTACAGGTACATGGACTCTTTGGTTGACTACCGGAGGTTCCTCTTGTCTTTTCTTCCTCCCCCTATCGGTCTCATCTATAGGCGATTCTTTTTCTGGGTCAGGATCAGAAGTACTATCAATTGGAAGAGGTTCGGTTGGGATACTTTCAGGTGGTTTCCGCCTACGTTCTTCTAACTGTTTTCCACTCCTAAGGGTCAGGGCGCTGCAATCTCCTGATATGCTATTAGTAAGGGAGGTGGAGGAATCATTCGGGTAAGCCACTTGGGAAGCCAACTTTTTGTTGAGGTGAGTCAAGGTTTCTATCTTTTCTAAGAGGCTTTTAATTGTTCTTGCTTGTTCTTGTTGGTTTGATAGAAGGTCTTTCACCAAAATCTCTAAGTCGGGTTTTTGGTCAACATGGTGAATCTGTTGGGTTTGGGTATTACAGGTTGTTTCCTTTGAACAAGCAGAAGTTGCATGATTGGTCGAATGACAGAGTTCACATAATAAAGGTAAGGGTGCAGGCATGTCGCGGTGGTCCATTTTTTTCACTAAAGAATCGAGTTTAGCAATTAGTTATGAAATAACATCTAAATCTTGCTTACCTCCCGCTCTAGGGCGGGGTTCTGACCACTGCTGTGAGTTGTTCGCTGGGTTCTCGATCAGAGTCCAGATTTCCGAGATTGTTTTCCCAAAATATTGCCTCCGACTGCTGAGAGGATGCTTCCTCTTGTTGACTCGCTTGCTCCATTGTAGAATGATTGGATGAGAACCCATCGTTCGAATCCGTGCTAAGGACATTGTCGAATAATGTCCTTGAATCTTTCCCAAGCATCGTACAGTGGCTCATCCGGCTCTTGTGCGAATGTAGAGATCTAATTCCTTAGGCTGGTGAGCTTGCTTGGAGGAAAGTACTTTGCCAGGAAGGCGCTGGCGAGTTCGTCAAATGTTTCGTCAAATGTTGTGATTGAATTTGGTGGAAGTGTGTCGAGCCACTCCCACGCTTTGCCTTCCAATGAGAACGGGAAGAGGCACAGTTTGGCGGCGTCCCCCGATACGTTGTTGGCCTTGTAAGTGTCACAAGCTTGACGGAAGAGTCGCAGATGTCGGTTCGGATCTTCGTTGGTCAACCCATGGAATGGTGATTTTGACACTAGGTTGATCAAAGACTTTCGCAGCTCGAAGTCGTTTGCTTGGATGGTGGGAACGTTGATTGCTGATTGCGGGTTGGTGACATTGGGAGTAAGATACTGCCTGAATGTCTTTGGTCGTTGTTCTCCCATCTCTTCTTCTTTTTCCGATTCCGATACGAACTCCTCTTCGTCCGTTTCTTGATTTTCTTGAAATTCTTTCTCCAATCTTGCCCTTTTCCTTCTCTCTCGAAGTGTTCGTTCGATCTCAGGATCGTACTCGAAAGAGAAATCATTGTGCATAAACCTGGAAAAGACAAAAACAAGAATACCAAGCGTAATAAACAAAAATAATGAAAAATAACAGAAATTAAATAACCTAGTCACCCAGAGCGCGTTCGTCCAATGGCGATTGGGGAAACAAATCCCCGACAACGGCGCCAAAAACTTGACAGACCTAAAACATATAGGTGTCTGTGTACCGCAAGTGTACGGGTCTATGTAGTAATAAAATATCGTTCTCTCTCAGGGATTTGTGTTCAATCACGCACTAAACTAGTTCGCTACAAAGAATGCTAAGCCGATCCAAAGGGTGTTGTAAAGTTTTCTAGATTAAACTAAGAAAGCAGGAATTTTTAAGGGTTTTTATCAAATAAAGGGAAGCGTTCAGGGGAGTCCACTCTAGTCAACTAATCAAATTATCAACAATTCTAGTGCAGGTAACAAGATAATTCGGGGTCTATAATCTTTCTAAGCCCTATTACTTCGATCTTTCGATCCTAGGTGAATTACAGTGATTAGCCTAAACATTATTTCTAACTATTTAGCCTAATCAGAGATAAGAACTGATTATAAATTAACCATTGGCAAAAATCATTATGACTAACTATTTTCTAAACCTATTCAATCTACGCAATCCGATTCAAGACTCAAACTGTCGTTCTATTGTCAAGAATCTAAAACCAGGTACAGACTCAAACTGTCGTTCTATTGTCAAATTACCATGACATACAAAACACGCAGATTAAATGAATGAAAAGATAACCAAACACTTAAACTGTATTCAAATTCAATCAGTTGACATCGAGTTTATCGCCTAAACTAAGAAAATTAGCTACTCATAATTCTAAAGGGAAACATAGTAAAATCTAAATAACAAGAAAGCATTAAATAAGAATAGAAATAAACCGTGTTCGAATTGGCGGAATCGATCTCTTCGTGTCACCCGAATCGATCTCTTTCGTGTTCTTCGATCACAAATAACAATCTTTTGGAACAACTGTAAAATAAATTGATCTGAAATCTACTCTAAAGACTACCTAAAATTCTCTCTGAAAACTAGAGTAAACGGAAGGAATTCTCCCTGCTAATCGATTCTTTAAACGTCGGCTGATGAAGTCCTTTTATAGCGGCAGGATTAGGGCACAAAACGCGGCCTGCGTTTGGGAAACGCTGGCTGCGTTTTGCCTAAAATAGCGGACTTCTCCGTGAGAGGGCGCGGGCTGCGCCTCCAAAACGCGGGCTGCGTTTTGGCTTTTCTCAATTGCCAAACCTTCTGGACAAGGCGCGGCCTGCGTTTCCAAAAACGCTGCCTGCGCCTTGCCTCTCCGCTTCAACTGACTTGGGCCGACTTGATTTGGGTCGTTTCCTCTTCTTTCTTTTCTTCTTCTTTAACTCCCTTTTTTATTTTCTTTGATTCTTCCCACTTTTCCTTCAATTCTTCATGCTTTTTGATATAATTCTACTAATTCCTGTAAAATACACCAAACTCGCGAACAAGTGTATAAATCAGAGAAGTCGACATAAAAATACGGAATTTCGGATATAAAAAGCATGAAATTGACATGATTTGAGCCTTAGAAACTCTATATAAAATTGTCTTATCAACACACAAACTTTTTTCAAGTTTTACCCACTTTAGAAAAAACTCCCCAGTGGAGTCGCCAAAAATCCTGTGGACATTTTCTCTCGCCCTTCGGGCTTCCGAACGTCCACGTTGGATTGGGGTGTGATTCGGTGATTTGTGCTGGGGTTTAACCTTTGAAAACTCTTTCAGGAATTAATCGTACATTTCATGAATAATACTTTGTAAAATCACTTTCCCTTTACTTATGCATTTTATGAGTCGTTGAATTAAATCTTTAAGAGTGAACATCCACTTGTTCCAAACTCTTCTAAATTTAACCCAATTTTCTCATTTAAATGTTAGGCTTGAAAGAAAGAAATTTATGCAAATATTATTTAGAAATATAAGAAAGAAACCTTAAAGTATTATCGATACATTGTAAAACCATGTAAACCACAGTTTATGCAATCCTCAATGTGTTTTGGTTCGAAATGGGAGTCGCCACCCAACTTTTAAAAGAGAAAATCCAAGAAAAACTAAGAAAATAAAACATGACTCCGCCTGCGAAACCCAAGAATGGATTCGGGGGTAAGGCTACGAACTCGAAAAGTAAACTTTAAGAGTTCGCCTCTCACAAAAGGAAAGGCTCTACTAAAAGTTTAAGAATGTGCTTTTAAGAAAGTTTGGAAGGGAAATGAATGAATACTTTCTAGGATTATTTCATTGAATCATGCAACAATAATGAAAGATACAAGGTAAAGAATACAAATACACAATTATTTATAAGAAAGAAAGAGCACTTTAAAGCTTACATTGTGGCCTTGTTGGAGAAAGTCTTGCCTAGCCTTTAGGTGCTTGAGGAATCCTCTTTAATTCCTTTAGGAACCTCCTCTCCAAGTGCTAAGATAGTGATAGAAGAGATGAAAAAAGAGGGTGGAAAGAGGGTAATAAGAAGACTTCTTTTTTTGGTTTTTGGATGTGTTTAAGCTAGGGTTTTTGTGGAGTTTGGGATGGATAGGATAGGATATGTATTTAGGGTTTTTGTGATGATAAGAGGATGAAGATTATGATGGTAAGATAGATGATGGAAGATAATAAGGATGGTAGTAGGATGATATGAGAGTATAAGAAGTAGAGAGAGTTTATGAGATTTGAGAGATGAGAGATGAGAGGATTAGGAGGAAGAATGGCTGAGTGAGTTGGTGAGTGAAATGGCTTGGAGAGGGATAGTATTTATAGGAGCAGGAGGGACGATAGAATACATGCATGTATACACATACATTCCCTTTCACGTAGTCCTTGGTCAGCAGGCACAAAACACCATGCAATAGGGAGGATGCTCTAAGGTGGACGGTGGCTTGTGGTTAATTAACCACGTGTGGGCGGAGTTGCCAAGGCCGACCGGCCTTCAGACGGGGGGGATGGATTTCCTCTCGTCCACGCATGCATGGACGGTGGTGTTTGGAGTCAACCTACCTAGGGAATAGGAGGTTCACACTGGACGGAAATGGCATGTGCTATATTTAGCCTTTGAGAGTTGTTTTGAGTATTTTTGTGAGGATTTGATCTCGTGACCTCTAGCACTTGCTCTTATGGCTTGCATGGCTTGGCTTCCTTTATTTTCTAATTCCTAATTTTCTAACTAAAAATACATAAAAAGGACATAATAAAAAATTACATTTAAAAGTATATAATATCTATACCAAAATCTGGTGTCTGAACTCTGAACTAGCTTATTGACCGGCTTCTTCTTATTTATTTCTGGTTCATTTCTATATAGGAATACTATATATTTATGTGCCAAAATCCGGTGTCTACAATACCCTAAACCAAGGTTCTATATTCATGGATTATTATGGTTAGGTTAACATGGCCTACCGCACGTTCTCGCCTCGGTTCACCTTACCCTTAAAATTGTTGGTAAGGAGTGTGAGGTGTTGCTCAACGAACTTCAAGGAAGCCCTTTGAGTATAACATGGGGAGAGGAGAGACCAAATGCTTGGCGATGTAGGGTGCATCAAACAAATAGTGGCCACCCGCTCTCAGGGGAAGCCTCCTAGTTATTACTTAAACCGTCGCCTTTGTGCTAACGTGTCAAAAGACCCGATTAGTGGCCCGGTATGCAAAGGATTTCTAAAAAGGAGAATAAAGTTGCGAAATAAATCAACTTCTCCCTTTACAATTTCAAATCAAATCGATTTGTTCAACTTTTAGCCTCTTTTTAAATTTAAGTCCTCAGTGGAGTCGCAAATCTGTAGGAACCGGAAAGTCGTCCCCGTTTAGGGGTGTCGGTTTCCGGATGCGCTACTTAATGATCGTGAGCCGACTAAGGTTGCTTAATCCTTAAATAAGGATATTTTTATTTTCGAAATTTGTTTTCAAGGTGATGAAACTTTATTTATTTACAAACCCCTTTTTTTATTATATTAATTATTCGAAATTGCACAAAATATTTTAATAATGATTTTACACCGGCCCAAACACCAGATTCAGGCCCAAGAAGGAACAAGCGGGCCGCCAGAATTCATCAAAACTTGCGAGGGTTTTGACGATTCCTGGACACGGCCTCTTGCTTCCTCAGCCCGGAGAGATATGGATTGAAATTGATAAAACCCGCAGGGGTTTTATCGATTTCTAGTCCATTTCTCTCAGGTCTAACCTTGAATTAGTGAGAGAGATGTGTTAAATCATTTTTTTAATTATTTTTATCCAAAAGTGAATATTTTAAATAATTAAACGAGTTTTGTAAAATGGTAAAGAGTCGCCGGCCAATTTAAGGAAATCGACAAGCCATAAAATAATAAAAGATAACTCCGGTCTACGAACCCGAATTATAAGTCTGGGAGCAAGGTTAGGAATTCGAGAATTAAAATAATTCTCGAATTTTCCTGTTTAACAAAACAGACTCTACTAAAATCGAACTTGAAATGAAAAAGAGCGAGGAGAAGTTTAATTAATTTCATAAAATTATATTCTTGATCATGCAATATAAAAAGATGACGTTTTATTTTTCAAAAAACATGTACAAGGAAATGGATTAAAGCATAAATTACATGATTAAGTACTATAACGAAAAGTAAAACTGACTAGGAATGGATGAGATGGAAATGTAGATCAATCCTCTTGACTTAGCCTTGCATTGGAGCTTGGATGGAAGGATGTATATGAGGATGGTTATGGGGGGTGGTATGATAATATGGTGATGATGAAAGTGATTAGGAGAGGCTTAGAAGAGTAAGGATATGAGTGTTTATGGAGGGATTAGTTTGTGAGAGAGTTTGGGTAGAATAATTGAGATAGATGATGAAATGAGGGTGGAATGAAAGGGGTATTTATAGGTGAAGGGGTGAAGGATTTGGAGGGAAATGGAGGGAGACACATCCCCATAATCATGCCTCCAGTCCATGCAAAATCAAAACCCTTGCGGGTTTTAGAAGGTCAATGCGAGTCAACCCACGTGGGGCTAAGATCAAGGGATCTGTATGGGAAGAAAATTGGCGCCAACTCTGAAGATTAAAACCCCCGCGGGTTATATTGATGCATGGCACGGATCGATGACGTGGCCGAAAAAACGACGCGTTGCTCTGAGTATAAAACCCCCATGGGTTTTGTTTGCTCTCCTGGGCCGGATTTGCTTACTGGGCCAGATTTCTGGGCTTGGGAATTAATAAAACCCGCAGGGCTTTTAAAACTGACTAAGTGCAACTTCGAAGGACCATAACTCTTTCATCTGGTCTTCGATTGAGGAAATTCAAAAGGCGTTGGAAAGCTTATGATGTGTACTTTACTCTTATCAAAAAAAATAGGGCCAACAAGACTTGTAGAAAAAATGGAATACGAAATGGTGGGCATATGTATGTTGAAAGGGTGCAAAATGAAGCCTTTCTGTGATGGGTTGGCCCGGTAGCTTTTGATTGAGGAAGGCCCATTGGATTTTCTTTCATGCTAGCCTCTTGTTATGCTTGATTTGTACGCCTTTCTCGATACAAAATCTGATGTCTACACATATATGAAAGTGATATGACATTTAAAGCCTGAAATATTACAACGAATAACACAATGAATAAATTGGGTATTGGTGATCAGAGGTGTAATAGTTACCAAAGCAGGTTTCCAAGCGAGAAAAATACGACCTCTATAATGTAGGTGAAAATTGTTGTGGAGACAAATTATTGCAGGATTGATCTGAAAATGAAGAGTTTGACGTCTTCCTGCTTGTAAGGGTCATTCAGACCCCTAATATTCCAAGAAAGAAAAATCATTGGGGGGGGGGAGGAACCCCTCCACTGTTCCTCAAAGGTCCCTCCTTGCCAACAGAATCACTTTCCATATCATCATCTGAGTCTTCAGAGTCTACTGTTGTAATAACCCGAAGAAAATCTCTCCCTTAATACGTATTAATTTGTTTAATTGATCAAGGTTAATAATAAACCACGAATAATTAAAGCGCGTGTTCCATTTTACTAACCCAGTGTATGTTTTGCAGGACTTGAACAGTGCGACGATCATTAACGATTTAGTTTAATTTTTCTTTCTTTGAGAAATAGCTACCGATAGTTTTTATGCTGGTTCTGATCGTACATGAATTCTTTTACCGAGATCGATGTACCGGATCCTCCTTCATTCGAATTAATTTAAGGCTATAAGTATGAGGAATTTTATTTTATGGAGGTGTTGGATATATTTATTTAGGGTTTCTGATAACATTTTTACTGTTTAATGATTTTCGGTAATTTAGGAAATTAGGGAGACAAGTATAAGAGGGAATAATTAAATTTGATGAATTTAGGGTGTTTTGGGCCCTGGTGGCCGGCTACCTAAGAGGAAGATGGGAGGATTGTTTTTTTTTTTTTTGGCCAAAAATTTATGAAGGATTATATAGTAACTTAAGGGGGAGTTTCTATTCCAACATCACATTAAAACACAAATATCTTCCACTCTTGCTATCTCCTCTCACTTGAGTTTCTTCACCTCCCCAACGCCAGCCAGCCCCTGCCCGTCATTGCCGACGCCACCGGCCACCATCGCTGTCGCACCGCTCCCATCCTCTCTTCTCATTCCTCTTCACCTCTCTTGCAAGTGTAACTCTCTCTACCTTGTTCCTCATCTTTTTCTACAACTAAATCAAAGTTAGAATATGAATATTTGTGGATTTTATGTTGTTTTCAGAGGTGATCTTTGTGGTTCTACTAATTAGCCAAGGAAAAGTGAAGGATCCAAGTTTCAAAGGAAGAAAGTGGGGTAAGTTTTGGTAATTCTTGGCTATCTTAGTGTTGATTAAGAGAAATCCTTGCAATTAATAAGCATGCATGTGATTTTTAGTAACTTGATTCTTTATGGAAATAGGAAAATTTGATTTAAGTGATATTCATGCTTGTAGATGAGTTATAGAACAAGTAATATGAAGGTTTTAAGAGTTGCATGTTAGTTTAAGTTGGGGATTTAAGAAGTAGATGATGTGATGATCTTGCATGAACTTAAGATGGGTTTTAAGGGTAGTTTCTGAATGTTTTAGGTCTGGAAAATTATGCATGTGATGGCTAATTTATGTTTTAAGAGGGGTTTAGGCCAAATCATAAGAGTTTAAGCATGCATGTCAACGATTTATCAAAAATGTTGTAATCTAGTTGGTAAATTGAATTTCCAGAAAATGAGGAATGTGATTTTGGGTTATTTTATGGCATAAATCGATAGAGTAAAGTGTTAGCTAACACTCGATTTTTACGGTTCGTCGTTTCAACATGTATATTAGGATTTATGGCCAAATTTGTAAAGCCGCGCAAAATTGGGAATTTCTAATGCCAGTTTATAAATGTACATTTTATGAGTGATTAGAGGCTTTTATGGTTTAAGGTCTGAACATGAAAGCTGTAGGAGACATTCTAGGCTTTCCGGAATGGTATGATTTGTGTTCATAGGATATCGGGAGAGAGAGTTATAAGCTTTTATATGGAAGACAAAAATTTGAGTATTTCCAGAATGTAGTTTTGGGACTGCCTGTATTGTTGGTCAAAATCGGACCCTTCCCATACTCAAATCAACTGGTGGTCAAAATGAAAGTTAAAGTATGAACCACGAGCTTTCCGTAGACAGCTAACGGGCCTCAAACCGATTAGTATAACCCAAATTATGGTATTCTGAAAACGTTTGGTCGACATGGTTATTTTTCTGGGCAGATTAGGGAAATAAGAATTTTGACCTTCTTAACCATATTTTTGGTCTTCAGGGCATACTATAAAGTTGTTTTGAATGTTTCAAGCTTTCCGAAAAGTCTTCTTATGCTTCATTACGATATCTGTGGAAAAAGTTATGATCTCTTTAGTGCTTCTTAGAGAAATGAGTTATTAGCAAGCCACAAATAGGTTTTATTAAATTATCCTCCATTCCCCATCTAAGTTGAATTCTAATTTATGTTTTTCAACTTTCTAAGTCTCTCCAAGAGATCGTTGCACTCAAACTGTTCAAGTCTCTGCCCGTTCAGTGTGTCATTGTAAAGTCCCAGGTACGTATAATGTCTGACCTCCTATGCGTAATATTATGAATTAATCATTTGCGTTAAGTTCTAAATTTACATTCTATTATTCATGTTTATATGTAAAGTATCATGAGTTATGTTCAAAATTTATGCAAGTTCTCATGGATTCTTAAATATTTACGGTCGATTTATCAGGATAGTTTTACAAGATATTTCTAAGTATTTATATTACGTACCCTCTAGGTGGGAAACTTTTACACTATTTCCATTCTTTGGATGTTAATGTATTCCATGAATAAGTTTCGTTTTAAGTCCAATCCTTACTCAAAGGATGGGTTTAAGTTATGATTACAAGGTGGATAAAAGTCTTGTTTTATTAAGAACCTGAGGTCAAGATTCCAAGTTTCTAAAAAGTTTAACAAAGGCCTCGCCCATGTGTTATCGTGCCTTAGAGCATCCCATGCTTAATCGTGTCATAGTGCACACCAGGATAATCGTGCCTTGTGCACATCAAGGAAAAATACAAAGATAGTGCCTAAAGTGCACCTCATGGAAATCTGGCCATTATAGGACATTGTCCACCATCCAGATCTCCCGATTGGTCTGGGTATACGCATACGAAGGCTTAGCCACTGATCGCAAGTAGGGGATCTTCAGGATAACCAAGTTTAAGTTTCTTAAATTACTCAAGTCTTTTGAACCAAAGTAAAGCTTTATAAGTCTTGGTTTATAAGGGTTAAGGTCAAGTTGATATCATGGCTTGTGTGTTTTATGTAATTTATTTATGATTTAAGTTCTTTTCAAATTATGTTATATTACTTTTAATGATATATTATTTCTAAGGTTATGGTTGTGTATGTTACTTTTACAATGAGGAACTCAAAATCATTTCACTTAAGTTGTGATTTAAGTACATGTTAAGTTATATTTCCCCATGTTCAGATTAAGTATGGTCAAGCTATGTAAGTTATGGTACCTTTTATTATTTGTTTGTTATTTATAATGTTTCTAATGTTTTGGAACCGCGTTAAAACACTAAAACGGATTATGAACAGATTCTTACGTTATTAGGGGTATACGTATTGAGTTAAACTCATTTTTCGAAGTTTTATGTTTTTGTTTTAGGTATCTCGGCAAAGGAGAATGGAAAAGCCCCGGAAGGACGAAACCCTAGAGCTTCTTAAGGAGATAGAAAGTGGTTAGAAGACTCTTTATGAAAGATTTAAGAGAAATTCATGTTAGTTTGGCTTGTATAAGTTTTATTGGGTTGTGTTATGTTGTCTTGAGATGGTTCCAGTTAAGTTATGTCTTGATGATAAAGTTTGAAGTGGTTTATGTTTTGGTTGTTTTGTTGGGATTTAGTCTTAGCCTTGTCCACCTTCGTGGACGGCGGTAATACTCCCAGGTGTTTATCTGCTGCTAATAATTGGGTTAGGTATATCATTAGCTTAATCTAGTGGTTAGTAGTAACCTGGGGGCGTTACAAGTGTCTCAAACCTATTTGTTGTAGGAGCAGATTTGGTTGGAGTTGTATGTGATGGACTCGTAAATCTTCTCTTTGGCTGGACTTTGATGAAACCATCCTCATCAGCTTGCATATCTTTCGATCCTTCCTTCTTGATTTTCCATGTTTGCTTTTGTGTCCTGTGCTCTGCTGCTCTTCCTCAAACTTGTTTATCTTTGCTTGCCAGTGCAACATCTGCTTTAGCTTTTCTTCTACATTCCTCTTCCTCATGACCCAACATGTGACAATATGTGCACTTGATGGGCTTCCAGTCATATTCAACTGATTGTGTGATTATTTGATCATGCTCATCCATATATTTGATTTCATTTGGGAAAGGCCCATCAAGTTTCACTTCAATCAGCACCTTAGCATATGATAGGTTTTCCTTTCCTTTGTAGCACGTTTAGTTTTGATTGAAATGCCTATCAAATTGGCTAATCTACTCAAATTTGAGATGCTCCAATATTGAATATCTAGTTTTGGGAATTTCACCCAGATAGGTTGTGTCTTCAAAGCATCCACATTAATCTTCTCTAGAGGCGTCCAAGGCTTAACCAGGAAAGGTTTGATGTCAAAGAAATATATTCCTTTTTTCAAGACTGTTTCTTTATCTTCTTCTTTAGCAAATTGAACTAAGAATAGGCCTTTGCAAATTGCTGCTATGTGTGTGAGTTCAAAAGTAGACCATATTCTCTTGATAAAAACTTCAATGATTGGGAAAGGGGGGTTCGATCCAACTACAAAACAAAGAACAGAGTTCTTCCAGTATGTGATTTCATCAACAACCGCCTCTTTTTCCATTTTCGCTACAGGTGCTCCATTCATCTAATTTGCTTCAATGAATTTCAGAGTAGTTCCTGGCTTAGTGTCGACAATTGAAGCGTAAGATGTAGTTTTTGCTGCAGCGTTTTGCTCCACCTCAGAATTCAGCGGAACATAAGTCCACTGGGTCAATGGAATTGGGTTTGCAGTTTCAGCATTCGATTTGTTTGTCATCGACAAAACCAGATGCATCAGATTTCTTTGACATATCAGATGTCGATCTCGTCTGCTTTCTTGCATTGATATGATGCTAGGAATTCTTGTTGGACTTTGCCATGGCTAGGGAGCAAACCCTAATCACAAGATGAAAATATGTGATATATGTGATATATATATATATATATATATATATATATATATATATATATATATCTATATATATATATAATTGGATTCTAATAATCCCTACTTTCACCAATTAGACAATGGTGGACCGTACTTTCACTTTGTATTATGGTAGTCCAAAAAAAATAAAATTGGATTGTAATGGTACAAAATCCGCCTCCACATTCTTCTTATTTTTTTCATTCCTACACTATATTGTTTTTTTTTCGTTCCTGCCCCTAGAAAGTTAATGAATTGTAGTTTCTAAAACATTTTTTAAATTATATTTTTGAGACTCCGAATACTTATTATGATTTTTTTAAAAATAATAAAAGTGAAAAAATCATATAAAATAGTAAAAAAATGAAAAAAATTTGGGAGAAACGCTGTAAATTCATTAAAAATCATTGTAAAGTGTTATACTAAGTTTTGAATCAAATGCAACACAAAATCTATGATTCCCTTGAAAATATCCCACTACAATCCAATTTTTTTTTTTGAACCACCAGAATACAAAGTAAAAATACGGTCCACCATTGTCCAATTGGTGAAAGTAGGGATTATTAGAATCCAATTATATATATATATATATATATATATATATATATATATATATATATATATATATATATATATATATATATATATATATATTTGAACACCCAAGTTTAAGGTCACCCCAAATACTCACACTTACCTTGCCACGTGAGCCACAACATTTCAGTCAGATAGTCCAGAGGAATATCAACCAACTCCCGGGTGGGTTCCATATGTTCAGGCTGGTGTATTTTCTGAAGCATCTTCGAGCAGACCTAACTACACTACACAGAGACAAATTCTTAGATATTTATGAGCAGGAAAATGAAGAGCGTATTAAGCTTGCAGCAATCCAAGAACAGATGATGCATTATCCGATGGACGAAAACATTAAATTGCAAGAAAAGGAGGCGAAGAAGAGATATCAAGACATTCTCCACTCTGCTTTGCAACTTAAAACACAGCAAAGCAAAATTGACTGGGCTCAAATGGGTGACACTTGCTCCAAATTATTCTTCTCCAGGCTAAGATACAACAGGGCACAATCCTATTTTTTTCATCTTCAGACTACTGATGGGGATGAAGTTTCTGGTTTAGTGGAGGTTAATGATTTAGTGGCAGAATATTTTGAAAATTTAATCGGCCACCAAGATGTCCAACGTGCAAACATCTGCAAAGAGGTGATGGACAATGGTAACTGTCTCTCTGTAGAACAGCAGCTTCACCTAAGTCGACCAATCATGGATGCTGAAATCAAAAATACTATGTTCTCAATTCCTGAAGACAAAACGCCTGGACCTGATGGTTATTCAAGTGGATTTTTCAAGAAAGCATGGGACCAAGTTGGCAACATTGTCATTGCAGCAGCAAAAGAATTCTTCTCCAAGGGATCTCTGCTGAAAGATCTTAACTCTACCAACCTGGTGATGTTTCCAAAAAGCCAGAATCCTTTAAACCCAGGTGATTTCGGACCCATCTCTTGCTGCAACACAGTGTATAAATGCTTCTCGAAGATTCTAGCTGCCCGTATCAAAGAAGTTCTCCCAAGTATTATTAATTTGAGCCAAAGTGCTTTTATACCGGGGAGAAAACTTCTGCACAATGTTCTCCTTTGTCAAGAACTGGCTAGAGGCTATAATAGAAGCTCAATTACTCCTAGATGCATGATGAAGATTGATCTGAAGAAAGCATTTGACTCCGTCCATTGGGAGTTTATTCACGAAGCCCTTAACTATCTCCACTTCCCTCAATGGATGATCAAATGCATAATGAGCTACATAACAACAACTTCCTTCTCGATTAATATGAATGGGCACTACTCTAGGAAGTTCAATGGGGGTCGAGGCTTGAGACAAGGGGACCCTATCTCTCCGCTCATCTTCATTATTACTATGCAATATCTTTCAAGGTCCCTTGATCACTACACTAAATCCAACTACAAATTCCACCCTCGCTGCAGAGACCTCCGGATCACACACATTATGTTTGCGGATGATCTGATCATTTTTTCAGCAGCTAACAGAGCTTCCATCAAGCAAGTCATGGCTGCTTTTTGAGCATTTCTCTGAAGTCACGGGGCTTAAGGCAAATAAGCAAAAATCAGAAGTAGTCTTTGGTGGTATCACGCCCGACCAAGAAGAAAGTCTGCGAAATGAAATTGGATTCGGCCCAGGACAATTCCCGTTCAGGTATCTTGGTATTCCAATTAGTGCTACAGAATGTTCTACACTAACTGATAAAATTACAGCAAGGATTAAATTATGGTCCTCTAGTAATTTATCTTATGCTGGAAGAACTACTCTTATCAATAGTGTTATAATAGGTATTATTACCTTCTGGTCCAGAATCATTATGATCCCTCAGGCTGTAATCAAGAAAATAATTAGCATCTGCAGAGACTTTCTGTGGGGTGCTACGGCTGAACATAGGAGAGCTCTTATGATCTCATGGGATCAGATCTGTGTGCCCAAGCGACAAGGTGGTCTTGGCCTCCGAAATATCTCAGCTTGGAACAAAGCTAATCTTGCGAAACTATGTTGGGATATTCAAAATCATAAGGACGTTCTTTGGGTCAAATGGGTTCATGCGAGATATATAAATCAAAAATCTTGGTGGCACTACACCCCATACTACGATACATGTCCATATTGGAAACATCTATGTAAAATCAAGGACATAATCAAATGGGGTTGTATACCGGGTGAGAGGTGGAAGTGGAGCAAAACTGAGGATGGGGTTTACAATGTAAAAACAGGATATCATTGGTTGATCAATGCTGGTGAAGGTCCTGCTTGGATTGAAATCCCCTGGAACCCGATTACTATACCTAGGCATAGCTTCATTGCGTGGATAATGCTTCACGGTAAGCTCCCTGTACGGGTCAGAACAACAAAGTGGAGAAATGAAAGTGACCAAAGTTGTCCTCTCTGTAATCATCAGGAGGAATCAATTGAGCATCTCTTCATGTCCTGCAAATTTACTTCGGAAGTTGCTATGCATCTCGCTCAATGGCTGAACCAACCTCCGCTAATCGGTACAATAGATTTGAATAGGTATGTTGCCGGGCTCATAAACATTGAAGGCTCTAAAGCTTACAAATCTCTTGTTCATGCTACCTTCTGCAGCCTTATTTACAACGTGTGGAGATACAGAAACCAAACAATTCACAAGGGAGATCGAGTTGGTGCTAAGACAACCTTTACTGTTATCAAAAGGGACATTCAAAACAGAGTCCTCGCTTGCTCCATTGGTAGAAAGAAATACAATAGAATTAGGGATATTATTCTGATGTAAGTATTCGTTTTATCCCCTCCTTTGTAACTATTACGTTTCGTTTTTAATACCAAGTTCTTGCTTTTGCAAAATATATATATATATATATATATATATATATATATATATATATAGAGGAAAATTAGATTCTAATAATCCCTATTTTTGCAAATTGAATGACAATAATCCCTACTTTAAATTTGTATTCTAGTAGTCCAAAAATAAAATGTATTGTAGTGATACCAAATCCATCACCACATTCTTTTTTATATTTTTTATGCCTACCCCATATTGCTTTTGTTTTTTCATTCCTGCCCCCAGATAGGTAATGAAGTATAGTTGCTAAAACATTTTTTAAATTATTTTTTTGAGATTCCGAGGTTTTATTATGATTTTTTAAAAGGAATAAATTGAAAAATCATAAAAATTTGAAAAAATTGGGAGAAATGTTGTAAATTCATTAAAAATCGTGGTAAAGTGTTATACAAAGTTTTGAATCAAATGCAACACAAAATCTATGATATTTAGGGTATACTCTCGATTATGTCCCACTACAATACAATTTTGTTTTTTTTAGACCACCAGAATACAAATTGAAAGTAGGGATTGTTGTTATCCAATTTGCAAAAGTATGGATTATTAAAATCCAATTTTCCCATATATATCACACATATATATATATATATATATATATATATATATATATATATATATAAAGAAATTTGTCTTGAAAAACAAATTTTGTAAATCATTTTGAAATTTTGGAATATACAAATAAATTTTGCGAATATTTTTTGAATTTGGCGGGCAAGAAAAAATAAAACCGCTTAAATGAAAAATCAACAAGGGTTTTATTTGGATTATTGAATGAAAATCCTCCCAAGTACTGTCGTAATTAGACGCTTAGTTTTCTGAAGTGCAAAATTGATTGCTTTCGAACTGCTGTTGTTGCATTCACCCTCGGTCACCGTCGAGAGTTATCTCCAAGCCCAGCGCCGACATCACTCGGGGCCAGCTCCTCGTCGCTTTGGCCTCTGTAGCGTTCTTGTCGTCGCCGTCGGATTCGGGTTGCTGGGTGGTCGTTTCGCGCGGCTTCTCCTTTTCGTCGCTCACCTCCTGCACGACCTAGCCCTAACATTCTAGTAGTATAATCTCTTTTAATTTTGATTCTCTATTTATAATCTCTTTTAATTACATTGATTAACTCTTCATTTGGTAAGGTTTGTTTGCCGTTGCATTCTTCTATCATTCGTCAGTGTGTTGCTCGTTGGATTCAATCGGAATTCACAAACTCTGCCCTGAGATCGTTGGTTGCTAGATTGAAGTGAAACGTCAAAGGAAATTGACAATATGTTGTTCTTCTGAATTTTCGTGTTGAAGATATTTAGGACATGTCTGTGAAGTCTCATACACTTGGAAATTTTTGCTATTTTGCCTTTATCTAGAACAAGGGCTTTTATTTTAGGTCTGTTGAGAGTTATTAGAATTAATTTGTTGTACCCTTTCTTTTTGCCAGTAGGCGTGGCGTATTCATCTGAAATTAACATTTTTCATCAAATTCTTGGTGTAGATCACTGATTATGCTTTTCTTCACACTCCTAATTTGAATGATTAATGCAACTTGCAGTTGAGCACATAATCTTTATAATGAAGTGGCCAATACTAAGAGGACCTATATCATCATATAAGCCAATACTAAGAGTTGGTGTACTGGGGTTGTTTTTTTCCTAGTAAAATGTAGTATTTAAGATAAGTGTAGAAAAGGTTGTATGAGTTTGGGTATATATGAAGAATTTGGATAAAAAAAAAAAAGGTTCTGGGGGTAAATTCAGGTTGCTACCCAATGTTTCATTCTTGATTCATAAGGAAGATTGAAAGTTTGTTTATGCATTGTCTGAGTATACTGTCATCCTGGTTTGACAGTTTGCTCCCTGTTGTGCATACCTTTACAAATTTTTTATGCGTTATAACGGTGTCTTATGGTTTATAGTATGGAGTACTTGGCTTTGCAAATATTTTTACGCACTGTCTGCCATTCAATGATCATGATCCTGCAGCTTAAAGAAGCAAGGGCAGTTTCTTGGGGTGTGTCCCAAGCCTGTCAATTTAGCTTGTGCATGCTCTTTCATTTCTGCTTTAATATATGCTTCTGGATTCATATGATTATGCGGAACAACTAGAATGTAGTTGAATTGGCATCTCCGTTGGTGATTAGCAACGCACACTGTTTTTTCCTTGTTTATTTTCTTGGTAGACTCAACCAGGTTAAGCAACTATTCATTAATTTTTGGTTGATTTTAAGTTTTTGGTATATAGATTATGATTCCCAAACTTAGTTAGGACCTTGGCTTCACTAGTGACCTTGGCTTTCCATTTGCTGTTAGTTTTTGACAATTCATATGGACTAATCTGTCTGGGCTCTGCTTGACCCCTCTTCTTCATGCCAAAAAAAAAAAGAATATTGAGCTATCATTATCTAAGTTATATATGAAAGCCAAATTTGCTTCAATTATTAGGATGGTAAGACCATCTAATCTATCCTGTATGTGATAATTAGTCAAGGTTGAAGATTTGTTAGGATGAGAAGTGAAAGATATGCAGAAGTAGAAATGAAATCATGGTGGTTCATATGGTGGAAGTAGTTAGACATTTGGAATCTTTAGACATGCAATTCGGCTCTTTACTGCTTCCTGAGTTTATTGATTGCCATAGTTTAGATTTTCACATTGTATTTTGGGTCAATTCTCTAGGTTTTCTTTTTCTTTTTTCTTTTCACCTCTCCTATTACACAGACCAGTTTAAGGCTCATGAGCCCCTGGAGTTTCTTTAAATTTCTACTATAATGAATAATCTAATCAATGTAGGTTCTAATTAGTCAGTTTTTCCAAAAAATAAAATGAAATGGTAGAATGAAATCATTCTACAAGGAGTGCCTTTGTTAGTTCTAGTGATTCTAAGAGCATATGCAATGCAGAACTTCATCAATGGAATTCTTACACTCTCTTTCCCAGTTGTCACCCTCTCTCTCCTGCTTTTTCTTCATTCCATTGAGTTCTCGAACTCAAGAAAAAGCAGGAGAGAGAGTGTAAGAATTTCACTGATAAGTTCCGCATTGCATATGCTAGACCTGTCAATTCTTTGAAATGAAAGTAGGCACAGGACAGTAATGGTGACCTCGTCTTGCTTCTCCTCCCAGTCATTGCCCAGTTTTCAGAACTCCCACTCTCTGCTTTTATATTTTGTGCTATGGTGCGAATCATATCTTTCATCCGCCAAAGTTCGACATTCTAAAATAAAATAAAAAAACATATCTCCTAGATTATAAATAGCAAAGATACTAATATCTACTCTTGTTTATTCAGTCTGCGGGTCTTGCTATGAGGGCCGAGGGGTCATATTCAACATTTCTTGAAATAAAATGGGCTTCCTTTGGTTTTGCTGTGTGGGTCTTCCTGTTTAAACATTTCTTGAAATAATGTTGTCTCTTGTTTTTCGCTGTTGTTTATCCCATTGCACAAGTGTATTCAATAATCATATACTTTTCCATAAAAAAAAAAATAATAATCATATACTTTGTTTCTGTATGAACATATTTTTTAAGGTTAATTAAGATACTAATATCTTAGTAATTAATATAATCAATCAAAGTTTAGTACAATTTGAAATTAAGATACTAATAATTTTAGTAATATTCAGAGAAGTACAATGAAAAAGTTGGAACTTGTTCTTTTATACGGTTGGCAGCGGTGTGACGCGGTGAGGTGTGATGGAATTGTAGTGGTTTTGGAAAAGTTGTTATGGATTGTGGTGGGTTATGGAAAGTTGTGGTGGATTTTGGTTTTAATAATTATAAATGTGTTGGAAAATGTGAAATTGTGGTGAGTTGTAGAAAGTTTAACTTTTAATAAAAAGATAAATTAAATTAGAAAAAGTAGATTGTTGTGGGTTGAGGTAGATTGTGGTGGATTGTAATGGGTTGTGTTGGAATATGGTGTGGCACCGCAGTCAGCCTGCCAGCCGCATAAAAGAATAAGTTAGTACAGTTCAAAATTGAGAATAGGGGAGAAGGGGAGGTTCTTGTGCCAATCTTGATGAATTTTGCTAATATACTCTGCAATTTCTTATATTAACATAATGTTGGTACAAAGAAGTTGCACCTATTCACAGTCGGGTGTATAAAGAAGTTGTCAAAACCTTTATGAATTTTGCTAGTCAAAGAGACAAAGAGTGACCTATGTGTCCGTGTGTAAGATGTTGTAATGAGAAACGTTAGGCTTATGATGTTGTTCATGGCTATATCTTATAATATGAGTTTTTACATGGCTATACCATTTGGATATTTCATGGGGAAAAGTTGATAAGCACTGATGATATGATGGCACTAACTTTGAAGCATTTATGACACAACTATTTAAGCCTAATATGACTTCATTTCCGCCTGAAACTCTGCATGATATAAAAAGGTTTGCTTCAGGACATTGGGGGGGAGGGGGGAAGTGTATGCTTCTGGTGTCTTACTTGGTGAACAAATAGATCACAATAGAGAAATGGGTGAAGGAAGTGGATTTAATGAACAACATGAGGATAGATATGGTGATAGGATTAGGGACAATGTTAATTGTGATTCTCATCCAGACTCACAAAAACCTTCTTTACCAAATATTGATGGTGCTCGATATTAGAAGCTAGTAGATGAAAGTGAGGAAGCGCTTTATGACAGGTGCAAATATTCAAAGTTGGCCTTCAAGTATAGTTTTATCATCTTAAATGTCTAGGAGGTATGTCTAACAAGATTTTCACCATCTTGTTGAAATCCTTGAAGGATGTTTTTCCCTTTTTGACATCACTTCCATCCTCAACTGATGAGTTTAAGAAGTTAACTCATGAGCTAGATCTTGGCTATGAAAAAAAATCATGCATGCCCTAATGATTGTATGATTTATTGGGGTCCAATAGCTAATGAGAGGTCTTGCAAGGTTTGTGGTTCATCTCGATATAAGCCTTCAAACAAAGGCAGGCTAAGTGTAGAAGATAAGGAGGTTGATGTAGAAACAGATATATTTGTGCCACCAATGTCTGACTCTCATAAAAAGCCTAAGCTTAAGCCTGCAAAAGTGTTGCGCTACTTCCACTTAATTCTTGTATTAAAAAGGATATATTCATGTGCGAAAATTGCTAAAGGTACGAGATGGCACCACACTAGGCGCTCAAAAGATGGCAATTTGAGGCATCCGGCTAATGGTTTAGCATGGAAGCACTTTGATGAAAACAATACAAGGTTGGCCTCAGATCCTCGTAATGTTAGGCTTGGCCTTTCTATTGATGGATTTAACCTTTTTCGTACGAAGAGTACTATTATAGTACCTGGTCCGTGGTGTTAATTATGTACAACTTGCTTCCATGGATGTGCATGAAACAACCCTACTTGATTTTGTCGATGATGATACCTGGTGAAAAAGAATCCAGGAAAATGACATAGATATATATTTCCAGCCTTTGGTGCATGAGTTGAAGGAGTTGTGGGAGGGGTGATGGTCTACGATGCTTTTGCAAAATAGTCTCTCTCTCTCTCTCTCTCTCTCTCTCTCTCTCTCTCTCTCTCTCTCTCTCTCTCTCTCTCTCTCTCTCTCTCTCTCTATATATATATATATATATATATATATATATATATATATATATATGTATATATGTATATATGTATATATGTATATATGTATATATGTATATATATCTATATATATGTATATATGTATATATGTATATATATATATATATATATATATATATATATATATATATATATATATATATATATATATATATATATAATTGATAGGCCACAAGTGCACGGGTGAAATTGCAGCATGAATCAAGGTCGTTCCCACAGGGACTTTTCCTTTCAACGCACCGAACTAGCCTCCTAGTTGATTGCTAAGTCGATCGGGATTTTTGTTTGAAACAATCAACTCTATTTCTATTGACTACTAAAGGCAAACAAACAATTATTCACACAATTTACTTGGATTTATCAATATGAAAAAGACGTTCAGGGGATAAAACCTAAGTCAAGTAACGAATCAACTATATGGATTAAACACTCATTTCATTAGTTTGCACAATCAAGGTTCGATAATTGCATAGAATACTTCGCAATCAGATTTTGTCACTAGAGCGAATTGCCAAGACAAACCAATCACCTACTTTCTTGGTTATTTTGATTTAATCAAGGTTAAAGATCTAATCATCACAAGAACACTAATTAAAAACTTCTATGTCTAGACAATTTTTAATTAGTTTAGCCTAGGTTTTCGGGATATCAAACTTCTCCTTTCGGTACTTCATTCAAGAACCTATTTACTTGCTATTGGTGATCAAGCAAAAGCAATAACAATTCAATTCAAAGGCCAAATAGATTGAAACAAACTAAATTCATGACTATTCAATCCAACAAAGTCAATTCATCAACCAACTTCAAAGGTTCATTCCCGAAACTAAAAAGAACTACTCACTACTCATGTTTGCAACTACAAAGCAATTGAAATCTATTCTAGAAAGCATGTAAAAATCTATGAGAGAATGAGAAATAAACCAAAAGGAAGAACAATCTTGCTAGGAATCAACAATGGAGGACTTTTGCTCCTCCACTTCAAAATGTATTGGAATTGCTCTTCGATCTTCAATCTTCTATCAATCTTTAATGGTGGATGGATTATGGATGATGAAGGAGATGGATTCGGGTTAGGTTATGGAATGGAAGATGGTAGAATGATGATTGCCTCCATAGACAGCCGAAAAACATCATGATATAGGCTAATTCCAACTTGTAACCGCCTGAAAGGAAAAGACGTAGGCGACACAGACCACGCCAGGGGCGACACGAACCGTGCCCCCTAGCGACACGGACCGTGCCTCCTAGGCACTATCCGTGTCACTGTAATGCTTCCATTTTCTCATGTTTTGGTCATAGACACGACCCGTGCCTCTGTCTTGGGCACTCGTGTCACTGCTATCTGGGGCCTAGGAGTACTTTGGGCCACTGTTTGGGCCTTGGGTGATCCAACTTCTCACTTCTTGATCCTTTATGCTCATAACTTGGATCTACACTTGATTTTTGGCTCGGTTTACATCGATTCTTTACAAATTCCCTACAAAACTCGCCAAACTCCAAACTAAGCGTAATATGGGAAATTTGGGCATAAAATAATATAATCATGTCAAATATTCCCCAAATTCTCATCAAAACAACCAAGTTCTCATATATACAAGAAGCACTTAATCAGCAATGGTCTTGAAAAATGGCCTTGGATCATAAATCAATGGTCTTGAAGAAAACATCATTTTGCCTTTATTTTGGGTCTCCCTCACGTGACCTTTTAATCAGCAAAAAAAAAAATCATGCTCATAATGATACATAAAAAATTGTGGCGTGTGTGAAAATAGGGTGGCTGATGGATTTGAACTTTCAGATTTTCAAAATAGTTTGTCTTGCTTAACAGAGTGGAGAAGCACAAGGAAGACAAAAGGTAAAAATTGGAGAAACGAAGGGAGAAACGAAGGGAGATAGAGAGCATAAATTAGGGTTTGGAGTTTTTGTGGGATTACATTGTGTCGACTGCGAAGAACAAGAAGAACGATCGGCGGTGATTTGTGCGGCGATGACCATGGATGTCGATGGGAAGGATGCTCATGAAACGGGGCCAAAAATTCTGTCAAGGTTAGTGAATATTTCTAGTAAAAGGAGGTTCCTTTGTGATTGTAAGGTTTGCAGTTAGGTAGGTGTTGGTATTCTTGGATTGTCGCAAGTTTCTGATTGAATGTTTATATTCGGACAGGGATTGAGATTTATAAGGTCAATTGAACCGGAAAAGTTCGAGCACGGAGAAGGAGGTTTGCCAGGGTCGGAACAGAGCACAAGTTCAAGATAAGTTTTAGAATTCTGTTTGCTAGGTTGGAGGAGTTTTTTGGGTAAGTTTTAGGTCTATTATTTTTCTAGGATGAAAGATTATGTTCTTTTTTACTTTTTCTAAAGTGATGAATCGTTGCTAAATAATTTGGATTGAATATAATTTTCAGTTGGTTTAAACTTGATGTCCATTTGGATTGAACTTGATGTCCATTTGATTTGAACATAATATCCATTTCGTCTGAACATGATATCCGTTTGGTTTGAACATGATGTCTATTGAGGCTGAACTTGATCCCCATTTGGTTTGAACATTTAGATTGTACTTGATATTATTGTTTTTGACCGAAAAATCAAAGATCACATATGGTTGTGCATTTGAACATTTAGATTATACTTGATGTACCTTTTACAGAAATGGGTGGTGTTATTGGTTTTTTGGAAAATGCATGAACATGTGTACAACGGTTGGTGTATACAAAAGTGTAAAACATGACGTCCATTAAGTTTGAACGTGATGTCCACTTGGTTTAGAAATGATGTCTATTTCATGATGTCTATTTGGTTTAAACACGATGTCTACTTTAATTTGAACATGATGTCCACTTGATATATTATATATTGAGTAGATTAATTGGTGTGTAAGTTATTGCTACAATTGATAGTTTATTATTGCTTGCTTGTGTTGATGTTCACTAATTTATAACTTAATGTCCTGACATGATATATTTGATGTTCATTTTCTTATAAATTGGTGTTCTTTTATATGTACTCTTTCAATACTGTGAATTGGATGACAGTGATGATGAAATGCCGCAAAATGGGCCAAACATGTTTATGAAGACCTATAAGAGGTGGACGTGATATCCATATCAGGCGCGAGACCCTGATTCGAAGAAGTAGGAATTTCGAAGAAGATTGTTGCCCACCGTAAGAAGAGGGTGGTATACCGAACAACATCACTCCCCTCCCATGTGCGCGCGGCTTTGATGATGTTGTTGAGATGTTTTTGGATAATTAAAATTCTAGTCCATCCTTTTTAACCATACGAATGTCATGGACATGTAATGCCTATTTTGGGATTTTAAACATGTAATAAATTTGGTACATCAATGATATATATGTTGATGATATTTTTTTAGGTTTAAACATGCAATAGATTTGGTATAGCGATGTTCTATTTATAAGATGATGTTCATTTGCGTACACCTTGATGTTCACTATCATATAATTTGATGTTCACTCGTATATGTTAATTTTACCAAGTCACCACATCCCATACTACTACAATGTTTACTCTATAAGATAATGTTCATTTTATCAAGTCAACATACCCAATACTAATACAATATTTACTTTATATACAAGATAGTGTTCATTTTGCGTACACCTTTATGTTCATTTTATAAGATGATGGTCATTTGTGTACACGTTAATGTTCAATATCACATACCTTAATGATCATTCGTATATAACTTGATGTTCGTTTTACCAAGTTAGCATACCCCATACTAATACGATGTTCATTTTATAAAATGATGTTCATTTATGTTCACTACCATATTCCATGATGTTCATTCGTATATAACTTATTATTCGTTTTACTAGGTCAACATACCCCATACTAAAATAATGTTCATTTTATATGATGATGTTCATTTGCATACACTTTGATGTTCATTTGTGTAAAACTTGATGTTCATTTTACCAACTCAACATACCCTAACTAATAATATATTCATTTTTAATTCAATGTTCATACTCCTAGTGTGACATGCTTCACCATATGTAGTTCAATTGGCTACCTCCCATGAAGTTCATTGCCATGAACATCCCCTAAAATGGGAGTAACTTTGTGAAAGACGAAAAAGGACAATCAGGCACATATAAACGAACATCGATTATAACACATTAGGACATCAAAGCACATTGTATTGACCATTCTCTTGGAAGACGAGTACTATCACTCATATTTTAATTAAATCCAACCCATGACAAAGGGGAAATACTTATGCAAAACACATCGAACAATACGATGTTCCTCAAACATATAATAGTATGATGCCTCCAAAGGTATCACTCCAATTGTCAAAGGCAAAGTACATTAAAAAAAAACATAACATCCCGTTTTCATATGGCTAACATCCATACAACTTCATGAATAACGCTCCAGGAAATTCCTGTTGTCGTGCGTTGTTACTTTGTCATAACACTTGTACCTACGTGCACTTACTTTTTAGCGACTTCTACCGGACTCTTTGTCCTCTTTTTCGCGACCAATGACTCATCACCACACAATGGACGTATTCCCCATCATTGTTCACATGGTAACTCAATGGGATGGGGGTGGCAACAATTTCGGGCAGTCACCCCCATCTATTCCCCCAGGTACAATGCTGCACAACCAAATAATTAAACATCCTCAGAACTATTAATATAATGTAAAAAGCATTGAGTACCAAACACCATAATGGACACTATTATAAATGAACATTCAGGTAAACATATGTGGACATGTATACACATACATTTGTCGAAATAAATATCACCCCCAATTTGAGGCACAACACGTCCAATATGAATGAATAAATAACAACGAAGATTCATGTCTATACAATAAACATAAGTCTATAAAATAACCAAATGGAGATCATGTTCAAACCAAATGAACATCATGTTCAAACTACAGTAGACATCATGTTCAAACTGAAGTAGACATAATGTTCACACCAAATAGACATCATGTCCAACCCAAATGGCATCATATCTAAACTAAGTGGATATCATGTTCAAACTTAATAGACGTCATGTTTTACACTTTTGTATACACCAATCGTTATACACATGTTCATGCATTTTCCAAAAAACCAATAAGACCACCCATTTCTGCAGAAGGTACATCAAGTATAATCGAAATGTTCATATCGACAACCGTATGTGAACTTTGATTTTTCGACCAACAATAATAATATCAAGTACAAACCAAGTGTGATTCATGCTCAACCCAAATAGACATCATGTTCAAATCAAATGAACATCATGTTCAAACTAAATGGATATTATGTTCAAAATCAAATGGACATCACGTTCAATATAAATGGACATCACGTTAATATAAAAGGACATAATCTTTCATCCTAGAAAAATAAGAGACCTAAAACTTACCCAGAAAACAGAATTCTAAAACTTACCCTGAACTTGTGCTCTGTTCTGACCCAAGCGAAACACCTTTTACCGGAAATATGTACTAACCTTGACTGAAATTTTGGCCCCGTTTCATGAGCATCCTTCCCGTCAACATCCATGGTCATTGCCGCACAAATCACATCCGATCGTTCTTCTTCTTCTCCGTCGACACAGTGTAATCCCACAAAAACTCCAAAGTCCCAACCCTAATTTCTTCTCTATATCTCCCTTCATTTCCCCCTTCCTTTCTCCAATTGTGACCCTTTGTCTTCCTTGTGTTTCTCCACTCTGATAAGCAAGACAAACTACTTTGAAATCTGAAAGTTCAAATCCATCAACCGCCCTATTTTCACACATGCCACAATTTTCTATGTAACATTATGAGCATGAATTTTTTTTATTTTTTTTGCTGATTAAAAGGTCACGTGAGGGAGACCCAAAATAAAGGCAAAATGATATTTTTTTCAAGACCATTGATCTATGATCCAAGGGCTATTAGACATCCTTCTCACATTCTCACCAAATTTTCCTTCCCGCCCTATCTATTCCCATATATATATATATATTGGAAAAAGGTTATCTTATTCCAAACAGGGAAATTCCCCCACTCAAGGAAAAAATTTACATACTAATGAAATATATACAGTGTCTGTATCTTTTTGTTTTGCTAGCTATGTAGAGACTACGATCCCTTATATTGTGTTTGATCTCCTTGTAAGTCCAGTCCGCTCCCAAATCTTGGTTTTTGAGAATTTTCCTGTTTCTTGCCATCCACACATGATAAATATAGCTATTGAAACTCGCTACAACTGCATCCTTCTTCCATCCCGAGCCTTTATAATTTTTGATTTTGTGACACCGGTGATCCAAGTTGTTTGCATCAGTTATGTGAAGCCATGTCTGTATCTTCCTCCTGATTGGTGTTGTGTATTGACAATCAAAGAAAAGATGTTCCACCGTTTCCTCGTGCCTCTAACATAAAGCACATTCAGCTGGGATGTGGGCCTGATACTTGTGTAGCCTCGACCGCACTTGGAGTCTGTCATGCATGGCTAACCAGGAGCAGATGGAGTGCCTTGGAGTGATGAAGCGGGACCGGATGATTCTCGCCTAAGGCCATTTGCCAGCCGTTGAGGATAAGTTTTCATATCCTGCTTTTACTTTGTAGTGGTTTGTGTTTTTATGCTCCTGTTTCATCTCATCCTTCGTTCTGCAAATTTTCTTGAAGTACCAGCATACGTCCTCCCTAGGTTTATACTCCCACCAATCTCTCCCTTTAATGTATCTTTCATGAATCCACTTCACCCAGAGAGTATCCTTTTCATCGCTATGGCCTTCACTTGTTTGAAAATAAGTGCTTTGTTCCAGGCTTGCAAGTTCTTGACTCCCAGACCTCCTTGACTCTTGCTTCGACATACATCAGCCCAACAAATAGGGGGGGTTTTGTAATGTTCATCCGAACTCTATAGGAAGTTCCTACATATCTTTGCGACTTGCTCAATGACAGATTTTGGGAGAATCAATATTGACGCCCAAAAGGTGTAGAGCCCCATGAGGACCATATTTATGAGCACCACCCTCCCTGCGTAGGAGGTGTTTGCTATTGCCCATCTTCTGATTTTCACAGTGATTTTGTCTATCAACCTTTGGCAGTCCAATTTACTTAGCTTACTATCCACAATGGGCATTCCAAAATATGTAAAGGGGAGTGTACCTTCCTTGTAGCTCTTGAGCTGGAAAATTTGGTTTCTAGTAGTGTCATTAACTCCGCTCATAACCAGCGTGGTCTTTGAGGCATTGGCAGCTAAACCGGACACTTGCTGAAAATGCTCCAGGATATGTTTAATCCTTGTAACAATGTTGATATCCGCAACAATAAATAACATCAAGCCGTCAGCAAAGATCATATGAGTCCGTCTGAGGCTTTTGCAACGAGGATAGAATTTGAAAGATGGGTCCTTGGTAACAAATAAAAGGAGTGTTGAGAAGTATTCCATGGATAAGACGAAAAGGACAGGGGAGATTGGATCTCCTTGCCTAAGACCCTTCCCTCCATGGAAGTATATGTGTGTTCCCCTGTTAACTTGGACAGTATATGTGGTCGTTGTGATGCTGGTCTTTATCCAAGTTATGAATTGTGGGGGAAACTTATATGCTGTCAGGACCTCTTGAATGAAGCTCTAGTTAACACTGTCGAAGGCTTTTTGCAAGTCCATCTTAAAGATGCATCTTGATTGATTAGATTTCCTTTTGAAACCCCTAGCAAATTCTTGGCATATCAAAACATTATGCAATAATTCTCTACCCGGGACGAAGGCAGCTTGGGCTTCACTGATCAGGGGGGAGGGTGTTTTTGATCCTGCTTGCGAGGAGTTTTGAAACAACCTTATAGAAAACTGAACAACAAGCTATAGGCCTGAAATCGGTTAGCTGACCTGGTGGGTCCTTCTTCGGGATCAAGGTGAGAACTGTTGAGTTGTATGCTGGGAGCATATGACCAGTTTGAAAAAACTCTCTCACATCATTACATATCAGATGGCTCATCTTTGGCCAGATAGATTTGTAGAAACCACTACTAAAACCGTCCGGGCCATGAGATTTTTTGTTTGGAATTGAAAAGAAAGCCTCCTTGATTTCTTTATCTGTGAACTCTTTGCACAATTCCACTTGTTGGTCTACATTCAATGATTGTCCCATGTTAATCACTTCTTCCTTAATATGAGCTCTATATTCATTGGTGGTCCCCAGAAGTTCCTCGTAATGCTGTGCTAGCTTTCTACCGACATTTTCAAGCCCCTTAATCTCTTGCCCATTGTGATCTTGAATCTGGAAAACTGTATTGGTAGTTTTCCTCTTTTTCATTTTGGTGAAGAACACTTTGGAGCAAGAGTCCCCGTATACAGCCATCTCTAGTTTGCTCTGCTGACTTATGATAGCCTTAGCTGACCTCATGATCTGAAAACATTTCTCCTTTTGCTTTCTTTCCTGCTCCAGCAGGTCTACATTCGTAGGAGAGATTAAGAGCATTTGTTGAATACTTTCTAGATCTTGCCTAGCTCTTGCTTGCTGCATGTGGATGTCAGAAAATTTGTTTCTATGAAGCTTTTTTAATCGTGGCTTGATTCTCTTTTGGATACTCAGAAGAGTTTTCATGGGGAAATCTTCTTTTATTTGTTGGACTGCCTCATCAATGATATTTTCAAACTCTAGGTCGTATACCCACATATCACAAAACCTGAACCGAGGTTTTGGGGGAGGGGCTTGAGCCAAAGTTAGTAAAATTGGCTTGTGATCAAATATTCTTGGCACCTTATATTCTGCCTTGGTATGATCAAATTGAAGAACCATTCATCATTTATGAATACCCTATCTATTTTGGACTGAACATGCCCATTACTCCAAGAAAAATCAACTCCAAAACAGTTCAATTCTTGGACTTCGCAGAACACTATGTAATCTTTGAAATCTTCAATTTCTATTGTTGTAACTGGTGTGCCATGAATCTTGTCATCGACATCTAAAACTGCATTGAAATCGCCCATAATACACCAAGGCTCATTTATGAATGTCGAGATTCACTTCAAGTGACTCCATAGGTCTTTTCTGCCTTCTATTCTGTTAAAACCATACACTGCAGTAAGATAAAAAATCTTGCCTGAAATCAGATCAGTCACCTCACAATGCATAAACTGTGGATCTATATTCAAAACTTTGATATTGATTCTGCTGTCTTTCCAGGCTAGAAGAATTCTGCCATGTTGGTATGTCTGAAAATTTGTTTGAATGCTCCATCCTTTCAACATACCATCTTTGAAAAGCTTTTCTTTTTCTTTTTAAATTTTTGTTTCCAACAGACAAATTGTGTCTACATGACATTATTTCAGGAAAGACATCGTGTCTTCCTGCTTGATGGGGTCATTAAGACCCCTTACATTCCATGAAATTATCTTTATTTGGGTTCACTAGGAGACCCTTACAGCCTGTTAGCCACCTCCTCTCCCAGTTCTACCTCCACTTCTTCACAAACTTCATCCTCCTCCAGGACAGTAAAGAGATTAGATGTTGAAGTTGTCAGTTGGGCCTTTTCCTTCCCATTATCTTTCTTCCTACCTTCTTTTGCAGTTTTTGTAGGTATAATGAACCCTTGCTCATCCACTTATCTTTTATGAACCGGCCTCCAATTTTGTTTTTTACTCATCTGTTTCCCTTCCTCGGCCTCAGATTTTCCTTTTTTCCTACATTCTTTTTCCTCATGGCCCATCATGTGGCAGAATTTGCATTTGGTAGGTTTCCAGTCATACTCCACCTTTTGTATTTGCACCACATCATACTCATCCACAAATTTAACTTTATCAGGCAGTTCCTGATCAAGTTGAACCTCCACCATCATTCTCGCACATGCAAGAAGAGATCTTTCCTTAGTGGCTTTGTCAGTCTTGATAGGAATTCCTATCACACTTGCTAATCTACTCAAATTCTTTGTACCCCAGTATTGTACATTCAGATATGGAAACTTGACCCATATAGGCAAAGATTTGATCGCATTCACATCAATACATTGAGTTGGGGTCCATGGTTTGACTATAAGGGGTTTATTGTCAAAGAAGAAAATACCTCTATTTAGCACCTCTTGTCTTTGCTCCTCTTTTTCAAATCTCACCATAAACAAACCCTTACGTATTGCTGAAATATGACTTATTTCATATTTCCCCCATATCCTCTTCAAGAACCCTTCCATAACATGAAAAGGTGGATTTGACCCTATGACACAACATAGAACTGAATTTTTTTAATACTCCTTTTCTTGGTCCACTTCCTCCTTTTCCATCCTTGCCATTGTGATACCCCCAACCTTTTCTGTAGCCACATATTTTAGAGACGTTCCAGCATCCGGATCAAAAAGAGAAGCATGTGAAGTTACCGTATAAGGAGTCGATGAAATCGTGCTCTGCTTCTCTAATTCCTTTCCAGAACTTCCAGGTTCCCTCAATGGTGTTTCCTTGCTTGCTTTTGCATTATTGACATTCGATCTTGTTTGAACTTGAGCTTGTTTTTTATTTTGGTTAGATTTCGAAGCCCTTGCCATGGCTAGGAGGAGAGGAACCTCAACCCTAGAGCGTTCGAAATCAAAATTATATATATATATATATATATATATATATATATATATATATATATATATATGACAAGTTGTTCATTCTACAATCACAGATTTTCCTGCTTACGGAAACTTATCAGGGTGGAGTACGAAGGGTCATATAGCTTGTCCATCTTGTACAACTTTGACTCATTCTGTTTGGTTAAAGCATGGAAGAAAGCTTTCTTATATTGTTCATCAAAGATGCATGGCTAGCTCATAACCATCTTTTTGAAAGTGAAGGGAATTGTTTGATGGTATTAACGAGTATAGAGGCCTCCCACAATCACCAAGTGGATGTAAGATATGCAATTTGTTGAAGGATGTTCCATTCAAATATGGAAAGTCATCTAAATTCTCAAACTAGAGGCCAAGGGAGGATAAGGGTGTGGAAGAGGATGTGGATCGGGACAATTTATAGGAGGGGATATTGAGGGGGAACAAGTTTTTTGGATGAAACGGAACATATTTGATTTGCTTGATGGGAGATTGAATTCGCTAAGACATAGTCTTGATGTGATGCATATTGAAAGTAATGTATGTGGGAACTTAGTGGGAACTTTGTTCAATATTGATGGAAAATGTAAAGACAATGACAAGACAATGAAGGATCTAGCATAAATGGGTAATAGGCATGAACTTCATCTTATTCCTTGTCCTAACAAATTAAAAAGGCATATATGCTCCCTTCTTGTTATACATTGTCAAATAGTGAGAAAGATGTATTTATGAAAATGGTGGAAAATCTTAAAGTTCGTGATGGGCATGCATTAAACATTTCTAGGGGCATAAATTTGAACGATCGCAAGCTCGTGAATCTAAAGAGTCATGATGGTCATATTCTCATGCAAGATTTATTGCCAATTATATGTAGAGCATCACTACATGCGCGCTCCAACATACACTAAGTTGGTGAAGGTGATAGATGATTTATGTTATTTCTTCAAGGCAATATGTTGGAATGTTCTTGATCTTGATGAACTAGATAAATTACAAAATCGTATTGTGAAGATACTATGTTTTGGAGACATTATTTCCCCAAGCTTTTTCACTATAATAGTTCACTTGGTCATTCATTTAACCGTTGAAGCTAAGCTTGGAGGCCTTGTTGTGTATCGATGGATGTATCCTATTAGGAGGTATAAATTTGATCATTTAGTAAAATGACTTCTAAATACGCTTTATTTTTAAGCTAACACTATTATATCATAGGTTTCTTGTTCATCTCTAGCAAAACATTCAAAATAGGGCTCAAACTGAGGGTTCAACGGTAGAAGAGTACATAACTATAGAATGTCTAACATTTTGCTCTAGATATTTCGAGAGTGTTGACAGTTGGTTAAGGATGATATTATTGCAAATAAGGATAAATACTTGTACAATTCTAGGGGTCGAATCCAAGGAGCAGTTGAGCATGATCGATTTGATGAATTATCACTTGTCCAAGCACATTGTTATGTTTTGTTGAATTGTGATAAGATTAGTCCTTTTATAGAGTGAATATTATAACTAGTTTGACAAACCCATTTAATTAGTAAATCGGCTTCAGTATGTCGTTTCGTTTAACTTTTTAGAAAGTTCTTGAACCATAAACGAGCTAATCATTAGGGGCGAGTTACAAGTCAATTGGAGAGTAAGTGGATAATAGAAGAACTCATTGATTCGCTATGTCGAGAGGTTTGGGACTAGCCACACTATTTTTAATTTTTTATTAGTACATTGGTTATTTTTTATAAGTGTATTGAATTGAATAAAACTACAGGTGTTGAACACAAGAATAGAACATGAAGTTAAATCCATTATTAGAGGGCCTAACACCCATGTCAAAACATACAAGATCTTCACCATTAATGACTTCAAGTTTCATTCCAATCAACTTTTAAAGCGTACCCAAAATTCCGTTATAGTTGTAAAAGCTAACGGACCAAATGGTAAATCTCAAAATTATTATAGTGAACTCGTTGGCATATATGAGTTGGATTTTTACGACATATGGAAAGTTGTGCTTTTTAGATGCAAATGGTTGAATATCAGGTCGTCAAGAGATTTGAAGGTAGACAAATTTGGGCATCCTCTCGTCAATTTCTCTAATCCCATCCATACGGATAAATATTTGAAGGATGATCCATTCAAGGGCAGAGCTATAAGGGGGGGGGGGACACGACACCCGCTATGCTCCAGGAAACTTATATGTAGTAATCCATGTAAAGGTTTGCTATGGGATACTGATGCATCTTTGTCAAAATTATTATATTGATGCATGATTAATCTTATATGTAGTAATCTGATGGAGTCTATCCATTCAAACCACCAAATTTCGCCGCCAAACCGCCAAAATCAGGCACAAAAATCATTCCAAAATCCCCAAAACCCTGAAGAGTTTCAAAACTGGATTAAGTTAAATTAAAGATAGGGTAGATTAAGTTAAATCAAAGATAAAAATAAGGGCATTTTCATCTTTTTCAACATATTTTGTTGGATTTTAGCCAAAACAGTCGGAATGTCAACAGTGAGTCACTTAATTAAATATAATGTCAACATGAAATACATTATAAAAAAGTGGTGTCCGTCAGTCAGTTTCAAAAGAATGTGTGACACCTCTTAACAATTTTTTAAGACTAACTACACTGTTTATTTTTTTATTTTTTTATGGAAGGACTAACTACACTGTTGATGATCAATCAAAGCACCAGCCTCACATTTGATAGTATTTATTTAGATTCTTTTGGTCATTTTAGATTATTAGTCCAATGTCATACACTAATTAATAGTACTATTACTTAGCCACCACTATATAATAATTGACAAATGTCTATTTCTGGTAGTAGTATATCGGCAGTCCATGCCCCACCGTCAATTCATATCTTTTCACTCCAGTTATTACATTTCTTGCTGAGGTTTCATTCGATACTGTGTCTTTGTCCTCAATTCTGATTTTAGTTCTGAATCTAGTTTCAGTTTTAAGTTCTAAGTCCTGACTTAGAGTTGTGCAATATTATATCGCTGTGATGCTCAGTATTTCAGCCAGAAAATTGAGTAAGCCGGGAAGATGAGAGAGAAAATGATGAATGACAATTATGTGAATAAGTTGAAGGGAGGAGGTGCTCATCGTAGCTTTATTGACACCGTTTGGAGGCCCTTCACCACAACTTCAGCTAGATCTTTGATTCTAATATTCTTCTTCGTCTCTCTGCTCGCAGCCGCCTTAATAGCCACGCGCTACCTCAATCCTTCTGTAAGTTTCTTATATTGTTTTAATTAATACTTTTACACTTTATGTTACTGTCATTTTTCTTCTAGCTTCTCAGTACAGCGACACTAGATACATAACTTTGACATTTTGTATTGTGAACTTACTAGACAATACACTTTTCAAAAAGCCAATCAACTTGAGGGTGGGAGGTTTATCTTTTACACCAGAGTTCGATTCTGGTGACTACAATTTCCTTTATGGGAATTGTTGGCGGAGGCTTGTTATGGGTGGTGTTCCCCCTCCTCTTGGGGCTGATAGATCTATTAGGTTCTCCCAAAGAAAGACAGGGGACTCAACAGCTAGTCTGACTTATCAATGTAATAAAAAAAAAATCGCTTTACAGAATTTATATGGTTAAGTTTGTAGGAGTCTATGAAAAATGTCCAATAGTAACCGCAAATAATGGACGGACTAATGCAATGAAATATAATGTCCAAATTGGCGTGGAGTGGAGCTGATAACATCACGGTATACCTAACAATTGAATAGTCAATAGCAAGAGTTTTTCTTCAAAATATGAAGGAAACGTTAATTAAACACACCGCTCTAGATTTCCACGTCAGTTGTTTTTCATTCATCCAGCTGGTTTCACTCGATAATCTCTTGTTCAATTCTACTGTTTTGTAATTTGAAAGCAACTAATTTCGTAAACTAATTCAATATTAATATTTATTTTGTTGCGTACAATCTATTTGAATCTTATAGACTGAGGAAATATTTTCTTGCATCCTACAAAATCTTATGCAAGTCATGTAGATGCAAGTTCAGTATGATACTTGGTAGCTAGTTTATAAATACAAGAGAAATACAATTAAGTGTTATATTTCTACTTTCAATTCATCCAAATTCCATTTATATTATGCTTTAAATTAGCTTTAAATTTCTCTACCATACTTATCATTTTATAATTATAATAACATTCAATGATTGTTACATAAAATTATTTTTGTTAACTATAAAGTACTTTGTCTCAACCTATTTTTCATTTGAGAAAATATTTTTATATTTTAAAGTTAAAGTAGTCCGCTAAAGTATTATTCTTTGAATTTTCCATGGAATGTTTCAGAAAACAATCCAAATATTTAAGTATATATATTAAGTAATTAGCTTGTTACTACTTCAATCTCTTTTTATTTGTCAAATGGCTTAATTTTACCCTTTTTCGTTTGTCAATTTTACAATTTCAATAATTGTAATACCCATTTAATAATTATTCCTAGCTACTACCTCCGTCCCATATTGTTTGTCCATCCAACCATATTTAAAAGTCCAATGGTCATGGGAAATGGGGTGAAAAATGTATAATGTACCAGAATTGCCCTTACTTTTCTCATGTGAAGAAAAATAAAAAAGAAAAAAAAGAGTATTTATTAAGGGTATAATAGGAATTATAATCATTGAAATTATAAAATGGACAAACATTTTGGGACAAGGGAGTTAGGTAGATAAACAAACAATTTGGGACGGAGGTAGTAACTAATAAATGGTTTGTGTTCAAATTCACAAACAGAATAACGACTTCCTAGGATATTTTGGGTAATTTTTAATTTTTTTTATATTTCATTTCTTATATATTCATTGATTTTGATAAACTAATTGTGAGGAACAGAGATAATTTTATTATACAGTAGTTAATATTATAATAGTAAAATGATAAACATCGATGTGATGGTTAATAATTATCTTTCATTTCATTTAAATTACTCATAAAGTTAAATATAAGTCCTCCATCCGTTCCATATTAATTGACACTTAAACTAACTTTTTTTGTTCCAAAATAATTGTTATTTTCCATTTCCTAATATCTAACTTAATTATTTTAACTTTAATAATTATGTTAACTTTTTACTTTTCCAATCAATTAAAACCATTCCTCTATTCATACTCACATTCTCTCACTACTCACATCTTGATATGCGAGAAATGCCTTGAAAAATAGTGATATTTAATTACCTTGTAGTTTTTTTTAGTTAAACATTGGTATATGCAAAATTATGAAATATGACAATTAATTTGGAATGGAGGGAGTATATTTAACTCATTATAAATGTATATTTCATTATTTTGAGGATTATTACAACTTATAAATAACATAGAAATAATTATTTAATCATATTTTTTCATAAGTGTTATTGGACACTAATATACTAAACTTTGAGGCTGTTGGACAATAATGTACTGAACTTTTTTTTGAACAATGATTTGTCGTACTTTGGGGGTGTTGGACAATAATGCACCTGAAACATTTCCGACTGTGGCTAACTTTAACAGTGGTCTTGCGTGGTAGATTGAGTAGCAAAAAAATTAAAATATATATTTACTAAATTAATGTCATATAAGCAAATCCAAATAAACAAAGATGAATTCTATTCTTTTGCAAACAAAAAACACCATTTACATTAGCGAAAATATGGAGAAATGAAGTGTTATTTGAAAAAAAATAATTAAATCTTATTTGCATTTGCTGACAATATCTGATATGACATGAATTTAGTAAAGATTTTAATTGTTTTGCTCCTCAACCCACCACTTTAAGACTATCACTGAGTTAACTACCGCCCAAATCGTTTCAAATGCATTATTGTCCTGACACCCCCAAAGTACCGTATGTTGTTGTCCAAGGAAAAAGGTTCAAAGCATTATTGTCCAATACCTCAAAGTACACTATATTAGCGTTCAATAACCCTTTTCATAAATATAAAACTATGTATGAAATATTCATTTATACTATGATTGATAAAACTATGCTGTTATTTATATTTTTCGACCTAATTAATAAATATTATACTCTTATCAGTGATAACTATAAATATAAATATATATATATAATTATTAGAAAAAATATTATTAAATATTACAAAAATATGAAATATGAACAATTCAACATGGTTATTAACTATGTCGAGTCAAGATATCTATAATTATCTATTATAATATTCCATGACTTTTGTATTTAACATCTACCGTAAATGTAAACACATACATTTTTTTTGTTCGATATAAATATAAGTAGGGTTTTTGGATATCAATAATATTAATTTTGGGTATATTGGATATTAATAATGCAAACTATTTTCTTGGACACTAGCACTACGAACTATCGACCTATTTTCCTCTAACAGTACACCGTCGAATTGTTATGGTATTGATTCATCGAAAAGATGATGTGGCTCCATAATATGTGACATGGAAGTAGTGGCGGATCCAAAAATTTATTTTAGGGGTGTCAAATATATTTTTTTAAAAAGTAAATAAATTAAAATTAAAATTAATAAATATTAAAATTAAAATTAATATTAAATGACATATTCACAAGCTTAACAAAATTTCACATCGTCATAAAAATATGCCAACTAAATAAATCGAAAATTCACATTAACTAGATATTTATATCTTAAACTTATATTGATATCCAATTATCCAATTCATTGACTTACACTTTTTGTTTATAAAAAAATTAATTTGGTGCGTACTTCCTCCTTCCCAATTAATTTGTTTAGTTTACTATTTCACGATTGTCGATGCAATACTTTGACCACCAATATTTCACATTTTTATCTTAACAAGACTAATAATATTGTATTTAGGTAAAAAAAAATTCATCACAAATCTAATAGTGATAGTCTTGTATCATAACTTAACATATAATTTGATGAATTAACAATCAAAATTTAAAACTTTTGACCTAATTAGTCAACTTGGACAAGTTATTTGGGGCAAATGGAGTATTATTTTAAGGTTTTTGGGTCGTTGCTAAATTGGACAACCTATTATATTTTTTGGGATTCTTTTACAGTGTCTACTTGCTCCAATTAAGAAAATTTCTTCCGAATAATATTAGAGAATCACAAATTTTTCTTAGGCTAGGGTTGTCCATGGACACCCCTAATATATATACAAGTCCGCCCCTACATGGAAGGCATGTTAGTGTCCACGTCAACATTTTCTACCCAACCTCTGCCTTCCACGCCACACATCATGGAGCCACGTCATCTTTCCGATGAGTTAAAATTATAACAACTCGATTATGTACTGTTGGAGGAAAATAGGTTGATAATTGATACTACTAGTGTCCAAGAAAATAGTTTGTATTATTAATCTCCAATACCTTCAAAGTTGGTATTATTACTATCCAATAATCCTAAATATAAATATAATTGTTTAATCTAAAAATAGAAGGGAGTATTATAATTCTTTCAAAAACAAAAAGTTTAGTTGAAAAACATAAACGTCGGTACCCATACTGCTGGGACCTATGTCCACAATTATTTTACATAGTTTGGACCTCCAGGCACGATGGGCCCTTGTCCTATTATAGACTTTGGAAGACGCCTTGTTGGCATGAACTTATGCAATTATTGTGTGGCAAAACGTGCGATATAGCCAATGATTTTTGACTTACTGGAGGTTGTAAAATAATGTCTATCTCTCAAAATATTTATTATTTGACTAAATTTTAATAATTAATTATTAACAAATTATAATAAATAAAATATAAAATTGTTACTATTAGAAAGATAATTTACTAAAAAATTAAAATGATGATAATTTAATATAGTAAATCATTGTTATTTATAAATAATCACCTATTAAAATTTAGTCAAATGACAAATATTTTTACACTGAAATAGTTCATCAATTTGTTTGCCCCAATATTTTCCATGGTTCAAGCAAGTTGGTACAACCTTTTTACTCCTCTTGTTCGTGAGCCTCCATTTTCGTACAAAAAAACAAATTTACCTATAATTGTAAAGACAATTAGGAGCTTACATTGTTGAGGTTGAATCTAAAATTCCAGACTTTCCAGTCTTCTTCTTATGTTAGACTCCGTTCTTTTATAAGGTGCAATGTAGTGAAATTTGAAAAAATGTGGTGGACTGGTGGTTACTGGTGAGTTATAGTAGATTGAGTAGGTGAGGATAGATAATGTAAAAGGTAAAGGAGAAAAGTGAGGATAAAGAAAAGTAAAAAGATATTTTGATAATGATTATGGACTTATGGTAAAATGTGGTGGACCCTAAATTTTCGGGTTTAAAATCTGGGCGGCTGTGTACGTAGGGTTTGAGGAATTTGAAGAAAAGGAAGAGAGGAAGGATAATTGTGTTAATGAACGTTTGATGGAAAAAAAGAAAAAGAAAAAAATGCGATAGTAGGTAAAGGTGCATCAAATCAACGGTTACGATTTCATTATCTATAGTCAATGAGTCATATAAAAAAATATCACCGTAATAGGGGGAAAAAAATCAATGTAGACCTCTGGCAATCACATGCTTGATGCTGTAATCCATCCAATCTTCTGCAGTTTCATCCATTTATGCGGGCGTAAATTATCAATTTCGTAGTGGAGGTTCCACTACTCATAATTTATTTGCAACGCCTTATAGGGCAAATTCTTGAGGCTTTCACTTCCACTTGTGTGCCTAATTTATTGCATCGGCGAACTTTTTAAGCAATTCTTAACCAGTTGGCTTCTCACACTGTTTACTCTAGGGCGAATCTTACAACAGAACGGATATCGTGTCTACTACGCCCTTCTTTAATGTGTGAGTCATTGTTCAAAAAAATAATACTCTTACGTTTGGGCTTGTTCTTTGAATTGATAAATCTTTTCAATCCAACCAATTTAATCCAATTCAAACTTTGTATAATTCCCAACAAAAAAATTCTTTCTAAAAATAAAATTTCCCAAAAAAATCATAACTTATCAAATTCAATTCAATCCAATCCATCCAAATCTTATTTTATCCAATCAAAAGAACTAATTTGATTAATGAGTTCAAATTTTTTTACATTTTATCATTGATTTTTTAAAGTATATCTTGAGTTATTGTACATGATTATCACTATAACATTTGTGATAAACAATATTTTTATTTAAACATAATATTACAGGTTTTATTATGACGTGAAAAGTTAATAGTCAAAATCTTGCCTTGAAGACCGTAAAATTGTAAAAGAGACAAATTATTTGAGATGGAGAGAGTAATAATACGTCTCTTATCGAGTCACCTCTTAAACATTTTATCTTCAATCAAATTAGTCTTTTATTCTTGCTATATTGTCTGTAAACTTGATCAATGCGTTTTTCAAGCCTTTGTCAGTATTAAAGTTATAATACACCTCTCTTATTCATGCCGGAACTATTAGACTCTGGGCACTTCAAGGTCTAATTAGTTCTGACATGAATAAGAGAGGTGTATTATAGTTTCAATATCAATTTTAACCTTACTCCTAAAATTTAGCGCTAATCAGAAGATAAATTTAAACATAGGAAAAAAAACATTACACGACCCTATTTTTTCAACCTTCAAACTTTAAAGGTGTTTTTTTATTCAACCCATACACTTTAGAATCCCAAAAATAAAAAATGAAAATTAAGGGTTCAAAAAATAAATATCTCTATACTTCGGGGTCCAAAATACAAAAACCCGTGAAAATTAACATGTGTTGACCGATATGAACTTGTGTTTAGGGTTGACGGTTTAATGTTTAAAATTTAATCCTTTTCCCAAAATAATATTTACCTAAGGATAGTTCACTCAAATTATGAGTATTAAAAATAATGATCTTCATGCATTCCAAAAGCAAAAAATAACTTTGAGTTCCCTCTTATTTTGTGGTATCTATTATAAGGGCTATATAATTTCAAAACTAATTATGAGGTCCCTATATTTACTTGATATCTAATTTTTTGAGCTAATTCCTGTGATCAGGGGTATGAATTTTCAGATGAATCTTTCGGTGGAAAACTTTAAAGATTAAATTCATTTCAAATTTGTCGTTTGCTTATTTATTTTCATTTAGAGTTTCATTCTACCTCTTTTCCCCATCTCTTTCCTCACAATCCCTCCCCTTCACTGCTCTAGTTTGCTAATGGACGTACAATCAATTACTGCGAAAGGTAAGCCTCTAAAAATTTATAATCATCAATCCCTGGAACTGTCAAAGTAAAGTCAAATAGGAAAAAAAGTTGAGTCAATGTCGGAACTTCCAAAGGGCATTTTCGTCATTTACTTACTCCAAGGGGCCGTTTGGTATGAATTGGGAATGAGAATGAGAATTCATAATGCTGCTGGGAATGAGAATTCATAATAGGAATGAGAATTAAGATGTCTTTATGAATTACCAACCTTCTTGTTTGTTATATGGTAATTGATATTAGGAATAGGATTGGGAGTAAAAATACATTTACTAAATTGCCATTTTATTAATTTATGAATGTTTTAATGAATTGAAATCGATGGCAAGCCATAATTGGCACACATTTACTTCTAGAAAGTCAATTACTATATAGAAAAAAATTAAAGTTCATAAAGATTTTTTAAAACGTGAGATTTATTTTTCTAAAATTAGGGTGAGTAATTAACATGCTAAATTTTTTTTAAAACGCGAGGTTTTTTTTAAAAAGAAAAATTAGGGTGAGTAATATTGCTAAAAATATTTATAATAATAGGAAAGGAGAATCAAACGGCTACCCTAAGCAATATTGCTAATCATAAAACATTTTGGTTAATTTTTTTAAATTAGGGAAAGTAATATTAAGGGTAATATTGTAATTTAAAATAGACTAATGAATTCCCAAGATCAATTACCACACCCCCCTATGGTAATAGATTCTTGGAAATTCACCCTTCCTACTCCCATTCCCATTCCCCAATTTTATTTTTTATTACCATGAAACAAACATAGTAATTGTAATCCCAACCCCTCTATTCCCATTCCCAAGTATCAATTCCCATTAAACAAACGGCCCGCAAGGACGGAAGTCAGCGAAATTCGACCAAAAAATTAGATATCAAATAAATATAGGGACTTCATAATTAGTTTTAAAATTATAGGACCTTAATAATAGATACCACAAAATAAAGAGAACCTCATAGTCATTTTCTGTTCCAATAATGAAGCGAAATCGCCCACATTAGTCATACATCACTTCACGATAGCTCACTAAAAATTATTTAAGCGCCCATGACTTAGTTTTATATTTGGTCACATTGATCAAACAATAATCCATATAAATCAAATATTATTCTGATGCATCAGTGTGCAAAAAACCCCCTAAGCTTTTGGTAGTGACAACCAGATGACTTGAATTAAAAGTAGCTACTCAAAGTGATATCCACCTCAAATTGTTATTGATCATCTACCCTGATATTAATATAAATAAAATAATTGTAGTAGATACGAGGATTAAATCAATTGTGCAATGCTAAAACATAGCTCTATTAAAATATAGAAAAATTTATAGTGGTTGTCAACTGTGACAACTACCACAATGAAAATAATGTTTATCTATATATTTGTCAACTTTTATCTTCGTCACTCGTTTTTTTATTTAGTATAACATTATAAAATATATTTTCTTTATTAAAAAAAATTTACGAAAATTTTTAAATTTTAAATACTTTTTTTTTTACAACGGTAAGCAAATCACTGGGCTCCTCTTCTCACAAGATACAAACCCAGACGCTCTTCTCTCAAAATACAATTCAGGGCGGGAACCTCCTCAGGATTCCAAACGTAAGAGCCTACAATCTTAAGGCCAGCCTTAGCCAGCTAATCCGCCGATCTATTAGCTTCTCGGAACACATGGATAATCTTGAAAAATGAACAATGGGCCAGGTACTGTTTGATGTCATTAAGTAGTTGATGGATCGACCAAGGAGCATCACAAATACCATTAAGAGCATCAATGACAATTTTATTGTCACTTTCAATGATAAGATTGCTAATCCCAAGCAAATTTTAAATACCTTAATTCTAAGTTTTTGCTAAACAAGCATAAGTTGAAAAATATTTATTTAATTTTTTAAAAATAAACTAAAATTTTAAAAAATATATTTTACAATCTATATTAAATAAAAAGCTTATCATCAAGATAAAATGTGATATATGTACGAATAAGATTTATTTTATTTACAGTGATTGTTATGGTTGACGACCACTATAAGTGTACCCATTAAAATATTAGTTTATCACAAAACAAGGCTTGGAGGCTAGACAAAAAGCCAAGACCTAAGAGTGATCCTGCACTTTGTTTGGAAATCTAATGTAATAATCTATTATCTATCTAAACACGACATGATTTGAATTGATAATTTCTAGAATATATTTTTATTGTATCAAAGATATCAAGAGAAACATATATTTAGCAACTGTCAGAAAAAAAATGCTTGATTATTATATGGTTAGCAAATTAATTTTGATGTTATTGAAGTAATTAAGATAATGTATTAGAATAATACCCGTGGTGCAATGCATGAGTTAAAAACTAGTATATAATGAATAGTGACTTGTGTGATGCACTCGTTACTTAGACATTGGTTGATATTGTTATGTAGTATGAGGTATTATTGTTCACTTGCATATACTAAATTGTTCGCTGTTATTAATACAATTGTTCATTACAGAAGCACACCAGAGCACAAACTCGATGCACATATAATATATATTGATAGTTGCCATTTAACATGTCCCCTTTTACCTTGTGTTGTTGCAGCCGGTATTCAATACCATTGCACGTCCAACAATGTTAGGGGGCGAATTGATGGATAACACTACGCATACACACCCCGAGAACAGAAGCACACAGAGGGGAAATGAGGTCCATAATTCTGCACAGCAAACAATTTTACCAAGCCAACGGAGTGGTCAAGATACACATACACCCCCTAGTAATGAAATCATCCAGACATCACTTGGTAACAATACAACCCGTCCCAACAAATCTAGAGAGACTACGAATGAGACTCCTAGTATAATCGAGTTTCCGCTCAATTGTAAACCTGATAACACTACACAGACTTGCCCTACAAACTACCCTAGAAATTTCGAAGTTGTTCATCCTCCTGAAGTATGTCCTGATTACTTCCGGTGGATCCATGAGGATCTACGGCCATGGTCCAAGACTGGTATCACTAGAGACATGGTAGAGAGAGCTAGACGAACAGCTACTTTCAGATTGATCATAGTGGATGGAAAAGCTTATGTGGAGAGATACAGGAAACCTTACGAAACCAGAGATATTTTCACACTTTGGGGTATCCTACAGTTGTTGCGCAAGTATCCTGGCAGAGTACCTGATCTGGACCTTATGTTTGATTGTGTTGATTGGCCCGTCATCATTTCCAAAAACTTTCGAGGACCCAACGCTCCTGCCCCTCCTCCTCTGTTTCGTTATTGCGGTGATGACGACTCCTTGGATATTCCCTTACCTGACTGGTCTTTTTGGGGATGGTCAGTTCTACTAATCTTGCCTTCTTACTTTTGCAATTCCTATGCTTATGATACCATACTAGTAGTTAGTATGTCAGGCATCACTGTGTTCAGAAGGTGTTTGCTCTCTGCTTTCAATTGCTTATAACTTACATTGCCATGATGAATTTGTAGGCCTGACATTAATATCAAACCTTGGCAAATCATTACCAAGGAAATCAAACAAGGAAATGAGAAGATGAAATGGGCAGAGCGAGCACCTTATGCTTATTGGAAAGGAAATCCGTTTGTGTGCCCCACCAGAATGGACCTCCTCAAGTGTAATGTCTCTGACAAGGATGACTGGCATGCTCGTATCTACATACAGGTATATTTTCCTCACTTCTTCCTTGTGATGACTGGCAATAATGGTGTTTTCTTTTTGAACATCATTCAACCAGAAAAGGAAAAAAAAAAAAAAAAGCTTTTCGAATCTTCTAATTCTGACCATTCATCCAAAATGCAGGACTGGTTTAAAGAAGGACGCGAAGGATTCAAGCAATCAAACTTGGCGGCTCAATGCATACACAGGTACATGTTTCAGTGAATTCTCCGTTCTTCCATTTACATTCTTGCTGAAATGAATTCATGTTGAAAGCTATGTAACAAATTTGACACAATTCACCACGTCTCCTTTGGCCTGAACTAGGTATAAGATCTACATAGAAGGGTCAGCATGGTCTGTGAGTGAGAAGTACATCCTCGCTTGTGATTCTCTTACTTTACTTGTCAAACCCCGTTACTATGATTTCTTCACAAGAGGTTTGATGCCAATGCAACATTATTTCCCTATCAAGGACGACGATAAGTGTAGATCTATCAAACACGCTGTTGAGTGGGGTGAAAGTCATAAGCACAAGGTAACTTGCTTGGAACCTCAGTGTGGCTGATTTTTCCAGCCACACACGTAACCTTTTATTCCTTTCTAACTTTGAAAATGTTGAATTTTATTCAGACGCAGGCTATTGGGAAGGCAACCAGCAACTTCATACAAGAAGATATGAAGATGGAGTTTGTGTACGACTACATGCTACATCTCCTGAGTGGATACGCAAAACTGCTGAGATTCAAACCCACAATACCAGAAGGTGCAGAGGAGCTCTGCTCGGAGACCATGGCGTGCACTGCTGTCGGAAGACAGAAGGAGTTCATGATGGATTCCATGGTGAGGAGTCCTTCGAATAAAGCTCCGTGCACGATGCCACCTCCTTATGATCCAGTTGCTCTTCTACGCCTCAAGAGAAGAAAAGCCAATACAATAGGGGAAGTTGAGAAATGGGAGAAAGATTATTGGGATAATCAAACCATGCACTATGCCCCCTCCTTATGACACAAACTATTGTATTTTTTTTTTATTGCAATTGAACAAGGGTATTAAGAAAGTTAGATTATGGACAATGATATGTGTTTTGAATCAAGATGGTTATTAATCATCTTGAATAGTCCATAATTCACATTTTTTGTAACTTTTAATAATATTTTCTGTAGTAATTATATATATTTATCAATAATAAGAGTATAACACTAATTAACTTGGTCAATAAGTATAAACGATAACCTAACTTTATCAACCATAAGAAAGAATGTACATTTGATGCATAATTTTATATTTACCTAAGAATATAAATAAATAAATAAATAGTTTTATATAGTTTACTGGTCGTAATAACCCTCAAAGTAATGAAACATACCTTTATAATGATTTAACTATTATTATATTAATTTTTTGAGTGATGTGGGTGAAATTCAAAATGTTTATTAACCATCTTGAAACAAGACACTTATCATTCTACATTGTAGACATATACTCAAAAAATTGCTGAAATATACTCCCTCAGTATAATGTAATTGAATCGAAACTTTTGTTGGAATTTAGTCATGAGTAAAATGTTCTACTTCATAAAAAGAAAGAGAAGGCACATGGTACATAAGTCAAGTGGATTGCTTCTCTTTACACCAATTGATTTTAAGATGTAATCTCACTTGTTACCATTAGTCTAGGTTGAAGTATGCTCCGACCTTAGATCTTCCTAACAAGTGGTATCAGACATAGATTGAGCAAGAGATCTTTCGTTCAAATCTTAATAACACCATGTATATTGTGTAAGGTGAAAGTAAGGGGTCTTTGTAGTACCCACACTACAAATCTAAAGGGCTTTCGCGTGAAGGGTGTGTTAGAGCATAAAGTAACCAATTAGACCTTCAACCATCAACTTAAGATTTTTGTTGAAATGGTTTGACTTGGTGTCAGAGCCGATGGTTCATTCAACTATGCATAAGGAGCGGGAAGGTGGTCTCGTAAGAAGTACCATGGATAGGAGTAGGGAACTCATAGTGAGTATGGTTAAACTCCTAAAGTCGAATGGTGACATGAGACTTAGGTGGAGCACGATGTGGGCTCTGTTAAGTAATGTGTGGCTACGGTGGGTTGTTGATGGTGATTTGAAACCTAAGTAAGAAAAAACATGCTTTTGGTCATCGGGGAGCGCCCGTGAATACGGTTTGTAAGAGGCTCATGTATGAAGGGGAATATTGTTGGGATTCAAATATGAGTAAGATGTCCCACATCGAAAAAAATAAAGCGAAAGGGTATGATATATAAGTCAAGTGGATTACTCATAGTATCAATTAGTTTTAGAATGAAACCTCACTTAACTTGTTATGATAGGCCTTGGTTGAAGTAGGCTCCCGCTTTGGATCTACCAAACAAATATGTTTTTATCCCCTCTTCCCAAAATTTTTCTATCTTTCTGCCAAAGTTTCTTCCCTTCATTCCTCTAGCAAGAAAATGAAGCTTTTAATGACTTTTATGGATACTCAAAATTTTCAAGTTACACCTCTTCACCCTTCAAACGCGTAAATAAATAAATTTGGCTCCCATTGCCATTGTAAGGGCACTTAGATCTTGCAAAAATATCATGTCAAATTGAAGAGAACTTTAGTCAAAATCTTGATATTACGTTGATGGTAGTTATTAGAAATGTAAAACTGCAAACAAAATAGTCTATTGGTTGACACATTGGAGCATATTGCAGAGGGAAAACTGCTTACTTGAGTTTTAGACATTGGTTGAATGATAAAGTTGCAAAAATAACCATATCACTATAGAACTTCAAGAACACCCAAACTAAGGAACACCTTGAATACCAATATAATCTTAGATAAAGTGATCGCCACCTACATTTGATAATCCTACCATGACATGCTAAAGGAGAATCGACCATGAATCAATAAAGGTAACGCTTAATTTCACCACCAAATGAAGAATTTGGATAAAGAACATTAAGACTTTGAGAGAATTTGAGAGTGGTCTCAAAAGTACCATTCACTAATCATCAAGAGTCAATCCTTTCTATTTTTCCATTTACATATTTATAATTACGGAAGGGGAATTAAAACTATAAGAGTGGTTAACCAAAACGGGCATAATTGCCCTAAGTTTATTACAACTTAAGCCAAAATTACTCCTAAAAAAGGGAGAGGACAAAAATTGGCCCAATTAGCTACAATAATTACAAGAGCAACGAGAAAATTACCCGTAATGAAAAATTATATTTGTCATCAAAACTAGGAGGTTATGTGGGAAGGTGATGACGATGACCAAGTGGCTTGCGGGAGGGCTCACTAGAAACCGTTGAGTCATGGGCGTAACATGCTCCTATCATGGGTGACAGACCTAAAACATATAGGTGCTTGTGTACCGCAAGTGTACGGGTCTGTCTAGTAATAAAGTATTGTTCTCTCTCAGGGATTTGTGTTCAATCACGCACTAAACTAGTTCACTACAAAGAATGCTAGGTCGATCCAAAGGGTGTGGTAAAGTTTTCTAAATTAAACTAAGAAAGCAGGAATTTTTAGGGGTTTTATCAAATATTTAAAAGCGTTCAGGGGAGTCCACTCTAGCCAATTAGTCAAATTATCAACAATTCCGGTGCAGGTAACAAGATAATTCGGGGTCTATAATCTTTCTAGGCCCTATCACTTCGATCTTTCGATCCTAGGTGAGTTACAGTGATTAACCTAAACATTATTTTCAACTATATATTTAGCTTAATCAAAGATAAGAACTGATTATAAATTGACCCTAGGCTAGAATCATTATGTCTAACTATTTTCTAACCTATTCAATCTACGCAATACGATTCAAGACTCAAACTGTCGTTCTATTTTCAAGAATCTAAAACCAGGTACAGACTCAAACTGTCGTTCTATTGTCAAATTACCATGACATACAAAGCACGCAGATTAAATAAATAAAAAGATAACCTAACACCGAAACTGTATTCAAATTCAATCAATTGACATCGAGTTTATCCCCTAAACTAAGAAAATTAGCTACTCATAATTCTAAAAGTAAACATTGCAAAATCTAAACAACAACAAGAAAGCATTAAAGAAGAATAGAAATAAACCGTGTTCGAATAGACGGAATCGACCTCTTCGTGTCACCCGAATCGATCTCTTTTGTGTTCTTCGATCACAAATAATAATCTAATCTAATAACAATCTTTGGAATCAACTGTGAATAAATTGATCTAAATCTACTCTAAAAGCTACCTAAAAATCTCTCTAAAAACTAGAGTAAGCGGAAGAAAATCGCTCGCTGCTGCTTGATATTTGAAACGGCGGAAATCGAAGCCCTTTTATACTGACTGGATTAGGGCACAAAACGCGGCCTGCGTTTTAGAAACGCTGGCTGCGTTTTGCCCAAGTAACGGATTTCTCCGTGAGAGGGCGTTGGCCCCGCCTCCAAAATGCAGGTTGCGTTTTGTCTTTTCTTGGCTGCCAAACTTTCTGGACAAGGCGCGGCCTGCGTTTCCAAAAACGCTGCCTGCGCCTTGCCTCTCCGCTTCAATTGGACTTGGGCCGAGTCGTTTGGGTCGTTCTTCCTTTCCTCTTCTTTCCTTCTTCATTCCCTTTTTATATTGTCCATGATTTTTGTTATTTCTTCTCCAATTCTTCATGCTTTTTGATATAATTCCACCAATTCTTGTAAAACATACCAAACTCGCGAACAAACGTATAAATCATAGAAATTGATATAAAAATGCGAGATATCGGGTATACAAAACATGAAACTGACATGATTTGAGCCCTAAAAACTCTATATAAAATTGTCTTATCAAATCCCCCAATGCTTAGCTCTTGCTTGCCCTCAAGCAAGTCAGAATTAAAAATAGGAGGGTTAGGGCTCAAACAGGAGAAACGAAGTGTAAGAAGAAAAATAGGCGGAAAGGTCTTTCGAAAGGATTACAAAAACAAAATCTTAACACCCCCTCAGGCTAACCAATCTAACACATCAATTCAATCAAGCAATCACAAAGATCAGTCTGGACAAGATCAAAACTCAGTTTAAAAGAGAAAGGAAGAAAATTTCGAAACCAAAAGGAGAGAACAAGTACTTCTGAAGCATAATCCTGCTAACAGTCTTAAGAATAATGCAAATGTCCGCGGTTAGTTACGGACGTAAGCCAGTCCAAAAAGCAAAACTCACTTTAGGATAAAAAGTTGAACGCTCAAACACTCAAATTTGAATGTATGTCGGTTTTTCTCATACTCAGACCAATAGAAACAACTACCATAAGCTTGGTAAGAACCTCACTCTCCACTACTTGTATGCAATGCACAAGTGACAATCAAAAGGACTTTATCGGGTTGTAACAGGGCTTAGGTTAGGGGTAAGGAGCGGTAAAATTTTGGGATTGAGGAGTTAAGAGCCATGCTTGGATTGAATTTCAATGAATAAAACACTCTAAACTCTCCTTCTTGCTTAGTGTATGCAAGGAATTTCACCTCTCACCCTCTACGATATGAAACATCTCAACTGAATTCAATCAAGACAAAGATTACAAAATTAAATTGAATCTCCCTAAACACCCTTATCTTTTGGAACTCTTTTTTCTCTTTTTTTTAAAATTTTTTACTTCTTTTTTTTTTTTCTTTTTGGTGGGTGATCGGGGAGAAGAAAGCTATGAAATTACAACTTTGACTTCGATATATAAATGAACAACATAACCAAACACTAAATATTCAAAAGGTGGGACTTTAATTTCTCCCTATTTGAACCAATAAGCATAATTTCTCCCAAACTTCTCATTTTTTTTCCAAACACACCTAACCAACAGACCCTTCCAAAAAAACGACAAACTCTCATTCAACTAAGCAAGGCAAAGGGATACTGGATATCAAAGACCAATGCTTGCATTGTCAGGGTTCAATCATGAAAGAAGGGTTAACAAAGGCTAGGCAGGGCAAAAAAGAACGGTTAAAATATAATGTAGGGTAGGCTATTTGGCTATGTAGTTTAGCAAAATAAAACGAATGCCTTAATCACTTTATCACAGCGTGCAATGCAAGTATGTAGTCTCAAGCAAGATGCAAAGCAAGTTCTAGAGATGCAACTAATGGGTGAGTCACTCAGGGAATATGGAATTGATAAAAGTGATCAATTCAAAAATTTAGGCAATGTGGACTCATGGGATGGGGCTCAATCAACTAAACTTAGCCCAAAGATTTGCGGCACGTACATTTATGCTTTCTAAGGTAGTCAAAGCAGTAAGATACAACTTTCATAACTTGTCTCAAAATCAGAAGATTTGAAGGAAAAGGTTTCAAAAACTTTTGAGATCTAATCCAGACTTTTCTAAGCGAAGCAGGCTAAACTGACAGTAAGAAAGGTTTACAAATAATCACTGAAGGTGTTTCCGGTTTTAATCCTAATCCTATCTTATATTTTTTTTTGTCTTTTCTAATTTTTTTGGTCTTTTTCTAATTTTTTTGATTTTTTGGCTTTTTGAATAGGTGAATGCAAAAGAAAGGAAAAGAAAAAGGAAAAATTATATGCTTCTATCTAATGCAAACTAGGTGGATGCAAATTAAAGAAAAATTTTGAAGAAAAACGAAACAAACTAGAAAAACAAAAAAGGAAAAAAAAACTAGGAACACAAATAACTATGAACAAGCAAAGAAACACACAAAGATAAGAGAAATCACACTAAAATTTGAAAAACTATCATAAAACCAGAAAAAGAAAGACGAAAATAAAAGAAAATGAAGGAAAAACTGAAAAATAAACGAAAAACAGACAAATAAGAAAAAAAATTACAGGAAGAAATATTTTTCAACCCCCCTATGCTTAGATGTTGCATTGTCCTCAATGCAGAAGACAACAGTGAAGGGTAAGGGTTAGCCAAGGATCAAGGATCCTCGGTCGGTGGGGAAGGGTCGGTATGGCTCGGTCCTGGTGGTGGTGAGGCTCGATCGAACATGGCCTGAATAAGGCCGGTGAGGTTGGCGATTGACTCGTCGAGACGGTCAAATCACAGGTCAGACTGCCCCCTATACTCAACAAAGCTATCCCTCAACTCGTTGACACGGTGTTCGGTCCGGTCAATGGAGGTTTGGAGGTCGCGAAAGCGCGCCTCATAGTCTGGTCGGGGTTGTTCGGGTTGAGGATTAGGGTGGATCTCTGGTTCGGGTTCGGGTTCGGGATCGAACTCGGGGAAGGGAGGCATCCACATCAAATTCTCAACAACTTAGGGAGAGGTGTGGGGGTTAGGCACGGGAAACCTAGCGTTGTTGGGATAGACCCAGAGACAATGCGAGTCCTTGTCATTACACAAGCCAAAGAAATTACACTGCCCCCATCCAAGAATAAGTTACCCGGGACTAGGTCAGTGGGGTTTCTAGGTGGCCTAAAGCCGAATTGGCGTGCAAGGTGAGTAATGTAGCCCCCTACGGCAATGCCCTTGTTGGTTGAGGTGGCGACACTAGAAAGATGGTGGGCTAGCATAGCTGCTGGGTCGACACGAGGGTCGGTATCGAACATGGCATGTAACATGTAGCAATCAGCCCGGGTAGCTTGTTTGAGCTACCGGGCCTCCCGAAAATACCGCAAGAGAGTATGCGCTGGACATACATCAATACGGGGTTCCTAATCAAGGACATGGGGGTGTTGCTAGGGTCCCAACTATCAAAACCAGAAATTCTGAAAAAGAAACCCCTCCCGTCCCACTCTATGGGTATAAGGGATGAATCCCTACATGTTCGTTCAGGAAAACTATAGGCGCGGGCAAATTGGGACACGATCATGTTTCTCTCTACCCCCAAAAGCTAGAAATGAATACACCCATCCCTCCCTTGGAGGTTTACAACTAGGGTCGACAAGAATTCAAGGGTAAGTCCCCTATAGGTCGGCTCTCCTAACCTAGCTACGTTGGTCATGTGGCAACGGCTTAACATCCAATCAACATCATCCAACATACCACAACTACGCAAGAAAGGTTCATGCATATATTTGGTGGGGACTAGGGCTCTTTTGGAGAGGGAGTCGTACCTTTTCTTGACGTCCCCTTCAAAGTTGAAGGGGTTTGGGTTGCTCGAATCTTTTGAAGGCGCGACCTTCTGTTTTCCTTTCTCCGCCGCCGTGGCTTTTCGCTTCCGGCTGCCTCCGGCTTCGTTATAATCTCTCGGTGGTCCGGAGAAGCTAGGATTCTTAGTTCTCACCATCTAAAAACACTCACAAAATCAGTAAATTTACCAAGACAAATCCTAGGTATCAAATAAGCATGTTCATGACATATAAACTTAGTATGATCAATCCCCCATGCTTATTTGATACTAGGGATTGAAATCAACATATATCTAACCTAAAACCTTACTAAAAACAGAGCACAACACCACAACATAATCACAACCAAAACCTAGACCTAAATTTCTCAATTTTATCATCACAATGCTCTACAAACAAAGACATCCAACAACATAATTATGTCAATTCTGGAACAAAAAGATTAGATATCATCCAACTCAACTCAAGCCCTAATCAAGAAATTAATCCAAGAATTCAAACCTAAATCAAGAAATTTGAATATAGGACATAATAATTGGTATAAATTGAACAAATTACTCAATAAACTCAAGTATTCAACCAAAATCATACCAAAAACGAAGTGTATAATCAAAGAACAAGAGGAAGAGTTGAGAATTCCATACCTTGAGTTTGAAGAGGAATGGTGTTTGAAGACTCAAAGTGTTAGAGTGCAAGTGAGAAGAGATAAGAGAGAGGAAAGAGGGTGGTGTGTGGTGGTTCGCCGGCGCCGGCAAGAAGGACGGCAACGGTGGTGGTCGTTGGTGGCGCAGGTAGCATTGTGGGAGAGGGCGTCGGGAGTTAGGGCAAATAAGGAGGGAGTGTTGTGTTTCAAAAGAAAGGGAAGGAGCCGACTAATATCAAAAGGCGGGCAAAAGTTTCTGGAAAAAGGGAAAAACGCGGCCTGCGTTTTCAAAACGCAGGCTGCGTTTTGTTAAAATCGCATACCTGAAGTTTCTGGACAGGGCGCAGCCAGCGCCTGGAAAACGCTGGCTGCGTTTTCCTACCTGATGCTGGCAGCTCGTTTTCTCCCCTTTCTTTGTTTCCTCCTTATTTTCCCTACAAACTGACACATCAAAAATCCCTACAAACATCTACCAACATCTAATTCATTAGGTTAGAAATAAAAATTCAATATAAGCCATGAATTTCTCAAATTTCTTCCTTCTTCTACACACTAAAAGAAAAATATTAGTAGACTTCAAAAATAAAATTGCTAGGGATCAAACACTGAAAGCTAAAATAATTGAACTAAAATAAAAATAAAAAAGTGGGGAGGAATAAATATGTAGATAATAGCGTACCTCCCTGGGGTTGCTTTGTTTAACGTCGTTAGCTCGACGTTATGGACCCTACTCATCGGGGTCCTTGATCCGTTTTGGAACCGGATCTCCTTCATCATGAATTATTTTTGGAACGTGTCTTTGAATCAACTTGCGTTTTGGTACTTCGTATTCTGTCATCGACTTTCCTAGCTCGATGATCAGTGTACCTTTCCTCATATCTATCTTGCAATTGACAGTCGAAAGGAAGGCCCTCCCTAGAATAATCTCCGATTCTGGGTCTTCTCCTGCATCTAGTACCAAGAAATTGACAGGAACAATGTGCTCTCCTATTTGGAGGGGAGTGTCATGTAAGATCCCTAGAGGTTTTCTAAGGGTTTTGTCTGCTAGACGAAGAATCTTGTCAGTCACCCTTAATTCCCTATGTTCATATTTCCTTAGGTAAGACTTAGGCAAAACATTCACCTCAGATCCCGTATCACACAGTGCATACTTGATAGGTCTACCATCCAATTGGACAGGGATCCTAAAACTGCTTAGGTCCTCCTTATTAGGCATAATTGAGGGGTTTTTAGTTCCCTCTATCAGATCTGGTTTAGGTTCAGTCTTGACTTCCCTATGTAAAATATGCTCTCCTAAGGGTTCACACTCAAGGTTCACTTCCTCGCAGGTTATAGCGTTACATTGAGCACCCGGATCAGGAACAGGTTGAGGTGGTAAACTAGTAGAGGGAGTCGCCGAATTGGCGATCTGATTTTCTAAAATCTTATTGTGGGTTCCTAAAGCCTCTACCTTTTGCATTAAGTCTTTTATAACACCATCCTGTTTCTATTGTCCTGCGATAAGACTCTCTATCATGGTTTCTAAATTAGACTTTCGGGCAGGTCTTTGTTGAGGTGGCCTTTGAGGTGGGGGAATATATTTTTGTTGACCTTGTCCTTGAAGAGGACCAGTGGGATTTTCGTTCCTATAGGAAAAATTAGAGTGGTTTCTAAGCCCAGGATGGTAAGTGTTGGAATTCATATCTTAATTTTGTCTAGGATTGCCAATATAATTGGCCTGTTGGACTTGTTCATTACTAACTCCACCTGTAGGGCAAGTAAAAGTTTCATGTTCGGTCGACTGATAGACATTGCAGGTCGGAGGGTTGGATGGCAAGCTTAATCGGTCCATTTTTTGCGTTAAAGAATCAAGTTTAGATGACAATAAAGAAATTGCATCAACATTAAACTTACCTCCCGCCTTTTGGCGGGGTTTAGACCATTGATAAGAGTTGTTCGCCAGATGTTCGATCAGACTCGTGATTTGAGGCACAGTTTTGTCCATAAGGTCGCCTCTGGCTGCAGAGAGGATGCTTCCTCTTGTTGATTCAGTCGCTCCATTGAAGAAGGATTGGACAGGAACCCAAGGTTCAAATCCATGCTGAGGACATTGTCGGAGAATGTCCTTGAATCTTTCCCAAGCATCGTACTGACTCATCCGGCTCTTGTGTGAATGTAGAAATCTAATTCCTTAGGCTGGTGAGCTTGCTTGGAGGAAAGTATTTTGCCAAAAAGGTACTGGCAAGTTCGTCGAATGTTGTGATTGAATTCGGTGGAAGTGAGTCAAGCCACTCACATGCTTTGCCTTCCAACGAGAACGGGAAGAGACGTAGTTTGACGGCGTCCTCCGATACGTTGTTGGCCTTGTAAGTGTCACAAGCTTGACGGAAGAGTCGCAGATGTCGGTTCGGATATTCGTTGGTCAACCCATGGAATGGTGATTTTGACACTAGGTTGATTAAAGACTGTCGCAGCTCGAAGTCGTTTGCTTGGATGGTGGGAACGTTGATTGTTGATTGCGGGTTGGTGACATTGGGAGTAAGATATTGCCCGAAGGTCTTTGGTCGTTGTTCTCCCATCTCTTCTTCTTTTTCCAATTCCGATTCTAGCTCCTCTTCGTCCGTTTCTTGATTTTCTTGAAATTCTTTCTCCAGTCTTGCTCTTTTCGTTCTCTCTCGAAGTGTTCGTTCGATCTCAGGACCGTACTCGAAAGAGAAATCTTTTTGCATAAACTTGAAAAAGACAAAAACAAGAACACCAAGCGTAATAAAGAAAAATAAAGAAAACTAACAGAAATTAAATAACCTAGTCACCCAGAGCGCGTTCGTCCAATGGCGATTGGGGAAAAAAATCCCCGGCAATGGCGCCAAAAACTTGACAGACCTAAAACACATAGGTGTCTGTGTACCGCAAGTGTACGGGTCTGTGTAGTAATAAAATATCGTTCTCTCTCAGGGATTTGTGTTCAATCACGCACTAAACTAGTTCGCTACAAAGAATGCTAGGTCGATTCAAAGAGTGATGTAAAGTTTTCTAAATTATACTAAGAAAGCAAGAATTTTTAGGGGTTTTATCAAATATTTAAAAGCGTTCAAGGGAGTCCACTCTAGTCAATTAGTCAAATTATCAACAATTCCGGTGCAAATAACAAGATAGTTCGGGGTTTATAATTTCTAGGCCCTATCACTTCGATCTTTCGATCCTAGCTAAGTTACAGTGATTAACCTAAACATTATTTCTAACTATTTAGCTTAATCAAAGATAAGAACTGATTATAAATTGATCCTAGGCAAGAATCATTATGTCTAACTATTTTCTAACCTATTCAATCTACGCAATCCGATTCAAGACTCAAACTGTCGTTCTATTGTCAAGAATCTAAAACCAGGTACAGATTCAAACTGTCGTTCTATTGTCAAATTACCATGACATACAAAGCACGCATATTAAATGAATAAAAAGATAACCTAACACCGAAACTGTATTCAAATTCAATCAATTGACCTCGAGTTTATCCCCTAAACTAAGAAAATTAGCTACTCATAATTCTAAAAGTAAACATCGCAAAATCTAAACAACAACAAGAAAGCATTAAAGAAGAATATAAATAAACCGTGTTCGAATTGGCGGAATCGACCTCTTCGTGTGACCCGAATTGATCTCTTTCGTGTTCTTCGATCACGAATAATAATCTAATCTAATAACAATCTTTGGAATCAACTGTGAATAAATTGATCTAAATCTACTCTAAAAGCTACCTAAAAATCTCTCTAAAAACTAGAGTAAGCGGAAGAAAATCGCTCGCTGCTGCTTGATATTTGAAACGGCGGAAATCGAAGCCCTTTTATACTGACTGGATTAGGGCACAAAACGCGGCCTGCGTTTTGGAAACGCTGGCTGCGTTTTGCCCAAGTAGCGGATTTCTCCGTGAGAGGGCACTGGCCGCGCCTCCAAAACGCGGGCTGCGTTTTGTCTTTTCTCGGCTGCCAAACTTTCTGGACAAGGCGCGACCTGCGTTTCCAAAAACGCTGCCTGCGCCTTGCCTCTCCGCTTCAATTGGACTTGGGCCGAGTCGTTTGGGCCGTTCTTCCTTTCCTCTTCTTTCCTTCTTCATTCCCTTTTTATATTTTTCATGATTTTTGCTATTTCTTCTCCAATTCTTCATGCTTTTTGATATAATTCCACCAATTCCTGTAAAACATACCAAACTCGCGAACAAGTGTATAAATCATAGAAATTGATATAAAAATACGAGATATCGGGTTTAAAAAAACATGAAACTGACATGATTTAAGCCCTAAAAACTCTATATAAAATTGTCTTATCAACGGGCATGATCTCGGGAACATTGTGCGCTATCGAAGAGGTCTTCGCAGGGTCACATGCGTGACTAGAGTAGTCACGGGCGTGACCCTGTTCTTGACAGAGTGGTCGCAAGCATGACGAGACTTGTCATAGTCATGACAGTCTTGATGCCAAAAGGTGTCACGATCATGACCTGTGGAGTTATGACCGTGACCTGCGTCTATCCAACATTCACGATCGCCGTAAAAATAAGGCATGGGACAATAGAACAGGGTCACCGTCGTGACTAAGGTGGTTACGCCCATGACTCTTGACTCTACGTAAGCCAAACCAGCAATAGTTGAGGGTCATGGTCATAACTTGTATGGTCATGCTCGTGACTCTTGCTGACCATCCAACCAAGAAGTCACCCTTCCTTATAAAGACCGTCGCCTATGTGCCTCCTTTATTTGTGCTGATTGAAAAATGACCCCTCCTTAAAGGGATTCCCAACCCATCCATAGGATGGTTGTGATCCTCCATCCCAGGTTTGCTCCAAATGAAATTGAAGATCAATGGACCCTCAGGAGGCGAGACACTTGGTTAGGGATCCTGGTCACTCCATCTGAAGAGGCCCCAGTACCGTACTCTTCCCTCGTGATCACCTATGCCAAGAGGTTCACATCCACCTCCCCGAGTCTAGAGGTTCAATTTCCTGTGGATTTGGAAACCGCAAGATCGTCTCAGTCATCCTTTGGATAAGTCCGGAGCCCCTCTAGAGACTCGGGCGTGGCACTAACCCTGAAGGCCTTGGGACCTAACATCATACCGGGTCGTCCCAAGAAAGCATGGTTATTTTGGCCTCAGGGTTCGGAAGTGGATCCGGTTGAATAAAACACGAAGCAAAGAATCTATTAAAGGGCTAAATAAGGGATCCCAAGATGATTCCCGAGCCGAGCCAAGCCATGCCGAGGAATGGAATAAAGAAAAGTCAGGCCGGGTCGACAACGCTTCTTAAGGGAGAAATTAGAGTCATTGCCCCCGCTACACTTTTGTAGCGGGCGCTACGCCTGAAGAGGAAGAAATGGCAAAGTGACCCGAAGGTCGTGCCACCCGCGACGGAAGGGGTAGCACCCGCGAAAAAACCGAAGATGAGGGATCCCCATTTCAAGAGCTATTAGCATCCTTAAGATGTAAGCTTCATATTCAACAGTGTTGTTGGTAGTGTCAAAATTCAACTTAACGGCCAGAGGAAAATGCAAACCTTCAGGTGAAATTGGCAAGGCGCCAACCCTACATCCCATTTGATTCAAGGCGCTATCAAAATTAAACTCCCATAGTTCTTCTTCCACATGAAAAACTTGTTCATAAAAAAACTTCAAATCTTCTACCTTGGACTCCTCTCTTGGAAGGTTAGCCCAGAAATCAGACACAACTCAACCTTTGATAGACTTTTGATGAATGAAAGGTAGATCAAACTCAGGTAGGATCACCATCCATCGAGCGATCCAATTGTTAATAGTGGATTGTTCCAAGATGTATTTGACCGGGTTACATGCTACAATCACATAAATAGTGTGTGAGAGCATGTAATGACGAAGATTCTTTATGGCCGACACCAACTCGGAAACCATTTTCTCAATGTCATAATACCAAGACTCATACTCCAAAAACTTCTTGCTAATGTAGCATATGGCCTTTTCCTACCTTCAACCTTCCGAGCCGATGGCTCCCATCGCAACATGATTTACAATGAGGTATAAAAGCAATGGCTCATTCGGAACTGGTGGAACAAGGACTGGTAGATTCGTCATCTCTACCTTGACTTTATCGAACATGGCCTGGCATTGGTCATCCCGCTTTGCCTTTATGCCCTTCTTTAGCTTCTTGAAAAGACGCTCATAAGCCATAGTGAGCTTGGAGATGAACCGACTTAAATACTGGACTCGACCTAAGAAACCCTGAATCTTCTTCTCTATTCCTGGAGAAGGCATCTCTTAGATGGCTTTGATTTTAGAAGGATTGACCTTAATGCCTCGTTGGTTGAACATGTAACCTAGAAACTTTCCAGAAGTCACCCCGAACGCACACTTTTATGGATTTAACCTCATGTTTTACTTGCGAAGCCTAAGGATGAACTTATGCATATTAGGAATATGGCGTTTCCGCTCCTTGGATTTAACAATAATATCATCCACGTATACTTGTACCTCATTGTGGATCATGTCATGCAGTAAAGTAGTCGTAGTACGTTGATAAGTTGCACCTGCAATCTTTAATTCAAAAGGTATGGCAACGTAGCAAAAGGTTCCCCATGGAGTCATGAAGGAAGTTTTCTCCATATCTTCTTCAACCATCTTGATTTGATTGTAATTAGTGTACCCATCCATAAATAACCAGAACCGGTGACCACAAGTATGATCAACCCTTTGGTTTGACTTAATTTAAATCTCTGAAGTCAATGCACATCTTAACCATTCCATCCTTCTTTAGCTATCCAATTGGGAAACTCAACCAATCTGATAAAATCGGAGTTGATTTTTTTTTTGTTTGGACCTCATCGTGAATCTTGTTGGACCACTCATTCTTGATGCGAGAAGGTCGTTACTGAATTGGCTTGGCATCAGGGTAAAGAGGAATGGCATGCTCGACGATCTCCCGATCAATGTTGGGCATGTCTTCGTAGGACCAAGCGAAAACATCGATGAATTCGCTTAGGAGCTCAGAGAACTCCCGTTTCTCCTCCGCGGTTAATGATCTGTCAGTTTTCAATTCCCAGGGAGTTTCAGGTGTTCCAACATTGACGGTAATTGTCTCTTCTACCTCGGTCACTCAATTAACGTGCTCATTCATTGCGTGTGTTAATTCATCAAAGTCTTTTAAATGTTCAACATCAAATTAATAATTATTGGTATGACAACTTTTTTTTTTTGGGGGGGGGGGGGGGGGGGGGGGGGGGGGGGAGACTCATTATACTAAGAAATGTTCACGTTATTGAATGCAGTAGACAATACAGAGACATCAGTCTTAAAGCTAATACTAATTGATCAAAACTTGATGATAGACCCACTAGTACTCGAATCGCACAGCACTTTTGAAGACTCCCCTAGGACTAAGGTAACTTCATGGTAATTAATCTCCGTCAGTGGCGATCATTCAGCTCAAGTCAAACTCAGATTGGGCAACAGAGCAACCAGAGGATTAACCTCATTTTTCTTTTTTTATTCTTGGTTGGACAACATGCCAAAAATACGACTCCGTTATAGATGACTCCACTTAAGTAGTGGTTGGTCATCGGGTTTAGGAAGGCTAACATAATCCTCTTCCTCTATCGGGCTCTTCTAGTCATTAAAAAAATTCAAAACCAGCAACTAGGACACTCTGATCCTTGTCATAACATGGCTCCAGAAACTGTACTATGAGAAGTTATCACCTTGCCTTAGAAATTGCTCATTTAGAGTCCGTGGGTAAGGCTTTTTCTCGAAGAGTGTTGGAGGATTCATTTCATAACTTTAACTAGGCAACAAGGCCTTGGTTCAGTGAACCTCTTGATCGGTGGGTTGATAACCCAACCCGAAACAACAAGAATGCTTGAAAGTCTTGAAAACAAGAGCCACCTTGTTTGACCTCTTCCCGAAAGATGTACCCAGGAAGTAATTATACCTCTTCATAATACAATGGATTTTGGGATTCATGTAAGGATCAAATTCAAAATGTGATTCGTCCTTGAACCGTGTCTAGTACGGGTCGTCACTTATCAAAAAACGAGGAAGCTCGGGTTTTGCTTCACCGACCCTGGAAGCCTCGGGATCGTACCAGGCCACCCCAAGACAAGGAACTATAAGGTATCGGGGACTGGGCGTGGTCCCGAGTCAAGAGGATGCAAGGAGGGAATGAAAATAATAAGGCAGCCCAAACCAACCGCCTGTCACGCCCGCCACAACATAGTGGCATCTATGACCGTGCATGAGCAGAAGAAGAAAGCCCATGACAACCACCCGTCGCGCCCCCGACGGCATTTGAGAGATCAACGCTTGGCTGGGCCTCAACGAGAAACGCTGCCAGCGTTTGGGAAAACGTTACCAACGTCCGATCTCGAACGCCAGCCACAACATGGTGGCACGCACGACCATGCATGAGTAGAAGAAGGAAGCCCATGACATCCACCCGTCGCGCCCGCGAAGCCCGGTAGCGCCCCCGACGACATTTGGGAGATCAATGCTTGGTTGGGCCTCAACGAGAAACGCTGCCAGCGTTTGGGAAAACGTTGCCAGCTTTTCACGCCGAGAAGAAACGTTAGCGGCGCCGGAAATCTTGTCGGCGCCGTGGTCGCTCGCGCCTTGCGGCTGTGCCGCTCTGCTGCACGCGATATGTTGCTTAAAACGCTGAGTTTTGTTTATTTTCCCCCATTACTGTATATACCCCCTCCCTAGATATGTTTTGGACAGTTTTTTCAGACTTTGAATGTAATGCTTATGCATGTAATAGGGTTTCCCTAAGTTTTCCTCAAAATCTTGATTACTTTATCCAAGTGATTTAGTGGTGTTTCAAGTCATTCCTTTATAGATTATTTGGTAGTTTATCCTTTATGATAATCTTGTTGGGGTGTTAGGCCTTGGGTTGTGGAATACCTTGCCACAAGGTCATATCCTTCCTTTGGGTGTTCAAGCTTTTGGTCGATTGTTCTTCGAAGTTCAACTCAAGCTAATCTTCTTCCCTCCAAGCGTACAGTAACGCTCCATTTGGTATCAGAGCGATGGTTTTCATTTAGCTTGAGTTTGTTCATTGTTCTTGATAGTATTATACTCTAGTGTTGGATTTTGTGAGTTGTACGCAACTATTGGTGTTCCCCATCCCCTGTGTTATCAAAGTGTGTTGGAATACATTGTATTATGTTTGTATTTGGTGTTGTTGAAGCATTTGGGAGCTTTGAGGAGAAGATGGAAAATAGTGCACACAAGGTGTTCGATGATATGTCTAAGTGAGAAAAACACAAAGAACCCTTCGCCAAACTCTATCCAACTACAAAAAAACCCCAAACTCAGAAAATTACCCAAACACAAACCATCCTTCACCTTTTCTCTCGGTATGGACGGAGAAGTTCACTCCGAACGAGAGGAATCAAGCCATCGTAGTAGCCCTCGAGCTAAAAGTGTGGAGAATCGGCTTTCTACGCTCGAGCGAACCATTGAGAACCTTGCAGTTCAAGTGAACAACATTGCTTTGAACGTCCAAGGTCTACCTCGACATGAACGTCGGAGGCGCGTCCAAAGCCCTATTCGTCCTCCTCCTACCTTTGAGTCGAGTGATGATGAAGGAGGCTCCCCTCAACGTCGTCCTCGTCGGAAGATGCGTGCTAGGCCCCCTCATGACGACTTTCAAGATGTCAAGATCGACATTTCGGAGTTCAATGGTTCTAGCGACCCCGACGACTATCTTGAATGGGCTCCAATGATGGAGAGGATCTTCAAAACTAAGGAGTACAACGACGAGAAAGCCTTTAAGATCGCTAGTTTGAGACTCACCAAAGCCGCTTCACTTTGGTTTGAGAATGTTAAGGCGCAACAGGCTACGGAAGGTCGTTCGAAACTCACCTCATGGGCACGGTTTAAACAATTGATGAGTCGCGGCTTCTTGCCCAACACATACAAGCAGGATGTCATGAGAAAACTCTATGTCCTCACTCAAGGAAAAGGGTCCGTGAGCGATTATATTCAGGAGTTCGAACAACTCCTCATCAAAAGCGACCTTCGAGAACCCGATGAACAGACAATGATGCGATTCTTGAACAAGTTGGATACCTCTATTGCCAAGAAGATTGAGGTTCAACCTTATCACTCGTTGGATGAGTTGTGTAGTCTTCCTCTCAAGGTTGAGAGGTGAAGAAATGAGAAGTCCACCTCCAAGCAATCGACGAAGCCCATCTTCTCGCCTTCTCCCTACTCTGGCACTCCAAGGCAAAGTGAGACTCCTAGGTCCACTTCTACTCCTAAGACCGACAAGGGCAAAGAAAATGTCGTACCTTCTCCCACGGAACCTCCACGACGGATGGTATGCCGGAAGTGCTTTAAGTGTCATGGGTATGGCCATTTTCAAGCGGATTGTCCGAATCGGTGAACTTTAACCCTCCAAGAGGCCCATGAAATTGAGGATGAGCTTCAAAAGGCTCAAGAGGAGGCCAAAGTGGTTGTCAATGAGGAAGAAACGAGTGACGAGGAGGATGTCGCTCCCATACTGCCCGTTCACGGAGGTGCCCTTGTTTTGAGGAGAACTTTGCATGCCCATGAAACTCCTCTTGACAAGGCCCAACGGGATGTGTTGCTCCAAACACGGTGCTTCGTGGGTGGAAAAGTGTGTACTCTTGTCATTGATGGAGGGAGTTGCACTAATGTCGCGTCTTCTTATATGGTCGAGAAGCTTGGCTTGCCATTACTACCTCACCCTCGACCTTACTCGCTCCATTGGCTCAATGATCACATCGGCGTCAAGGTAACTAAGCAAGTCTTGGTGAATTTTCTTTCAGTACTAACTATGATGACTCCCTTGTTTGTGATGTCGTTCCTATGAGTGCTTGTCACATTTTATTGGGTCGTCCATGGCAATACGACAAGCAAACGGTGCACAATGGGTTGAAAAACACTTATATCTTCACCCATCAAGGCAAGAAGATCAAGTTACTTCCTATTTCTCCCCGAGAAACCAGGTCTTCAAAACCCGAGATGGATAGTGAGTTGAGGAACCTTCTCATGATGAGCGAAACACGGGTTGAGTGCGCTCTTGGTGAGGACAAGCTACCTCTTGCTTTGCCTTTACCTAGTAGCAGGCCTAGTGAGATCGAGAGTTCCCGAGCACCACAAAATTTTCCCATTCTTTCCCTTAATCCTTTACCTCCACAAAACAAGCCTCCAACCTCCTTCTTTTACTTGGATGATGGGTACATTGTGGGGTTTGAAGCTTGTTGGAAGTCTAGCATGATGGTTCGAGACGATTGGGCAGTTCGGAGCTTCATGGGGCCCATTGATGAAGATCGCCTCGGTTTTAACTCCCAAGAGTTGAGGGCAACTCTTTTTCAAGAGGGGGAGTATAAACCGTGTCAGGTTCGGGTCATCACTTATCGGAAAATGAGGAGGCTCGGGTTTTGCTCCACCAACCCTGGAAGCCTAGGGATCGTACCGGGCTGCCCCGAGACGATGAACTATAAGGTATCGAGGATCGGGCGTGGTCCCGAGTCAAGAGGACGCAAGGAGGAAATAAAAAGAACAAGGCAGCCCAAACCAACCACCTGTCATGCCCGCCACAACATGGTGGCACCCGCGACCGTGCATCAGCAGAAGAAGGAAGCCTATGGCATCCACCCGTCGCGCCCGCGAAGCCTGGGTAGCACTCGCTATAGGGCTGAAAACAGGCGTAACGCCCGCTACGCCCTGGGTAGCGCCCGCGATGGCATTTGGGAGATCAACGCTTGGCTGGGCCTTAATGAGAACGCTGCCAGCGTTTGATCCCGAATGCCAGCTTTTCACGCCGAGGAGAAACGCTGACAGCGCCTAAGAAACGCTGCCAGCGGCCGCATGGTCGCCCCCGCGACACCCTCGTCGCCCGTGACCCGGTTGTGGCGCCCACGATGCCACTAGGGGTGGGAATTGATACCCATATATTGGGTACCCACCCATACCCACCCATAATGGGTAGGTAAAACCCATTAGAGATGGGTAATGGGTAGGATGGGTATGGGTTACCCATAATTTGGTGTGGGTATCAATTATTCATGGGTATCCATATACCCATTGATGGTTAACTATATGCATATCGAGTTGTATTGCGTTTATATACTAAAATTTAAGGCATAATTCAACTTTATTGGTTTGACATGCAACTTTGTAATACGATAGTATTGGTTAAAAAAAGATCAAAACTGAATTTTGAGCTCTTGTCTTTTTATTCGATAACATTTATCGCGAGATATATAGACATTTTTTGCTGCAAAAACTAACTGTAACTTTATATTAAGGGAAATTGGATTCTAATAATACAAACTTTTGGCCATATAAGACTTAATAATATGACTTTCGATTAGGTTCTGAATAATACGAACTTTGACCCCCTGTTGCCCCCAGTAACACGCCACCGAGTTACCCTTTTCTTGACTCGTCAGGAAAATGAGTTGGCGGTGGCGGCACATTTTCTTTGATATTTGACCATGCCATGTCACCCATTAACTTAAAAAATTGCCACGTCACTCTCTCTTTCTCTCTCCTCTCTCTTCCCTCTCTCTCTCTCTCTCTCTCTCTCTCTCTCTCTCTCTCTCTCTCCTCTCTTTGTCATTCCCAGATCCATTTCCCCTTCTTCTTCTTCTTCTTCTTCTTCTTCTTCTTCTTCTTCTTCTTCTTCTTCTTCTTCTTCTTCACATCTACACTTGGAGGAATCGGATACACCTTAACAAGCAAAAAGCAGAATTTGGTAGCCAAATTCCTCAAATTTCAATTTCTGGGTTCCACCAAAACAAGTAAAAACAGAAAACTTTATTTCTGAGGTTATGTCAATTCCTTGAAATTATTGAGCTTTAAGTCGAGTGTTTGCCTGGAAAACGCAGAAACTTTGATGGTTTTAAGGAAATCTCTCACTCTAAGAAACACACAAAGAGAGAAAGCGAGACAGAGAGTGCGAGGAAGATCAGGAAGCCTTAGGAGGGCAAGAGGCAGCGATTTTTATAATAAAGCCACCAAGCCTACCAACGGGGAAAAAATAAAACCCAAAAACGAAAAAGGCAGTTTTGGAGGGCTGTCTTCACTAACTCTCACCATGGTTTGATTCCTGTGATTTTCTGTTCTGGGTTTTTGCCAATGTTTTCTGGGTTGTTATTCTCTCCTGAATTCCCAAAATTTGGGGAAAGTTTTCATCTTTATAGGTTGTGTAATCTCTGTTGTTCTGATAGAACTACGTCTTTCTGACAATCAACGATGTTTTCTAGGGTTTTTGGGTCAGCTCATTTTCCCGACGAGTCAAGAAAAGGGTAACTCAGTGGCGTGTTACTGGGGGCAACAGGGGGTCAAAGTTCATATTATTCAGAATCTAATCGAAAGTTCGTATTATTAAGTCTTATATGGCCAAAAGTTCGTATTATTGGAATCCAATTTCCCTTAAATTAAAATTCAATTTTAACGATTTAAATTGAAACTTTATAATATGATAGTGTAGATTAAAAAAAGTTCAAATATGAATTTTGAGCTCCAAATATAAATTTATTATCTAAAACTTTAGAATAAAAAATATGAATAGTTAGTTGAATAGTTGGATACCCATGAATATCCATGGGGTAATACCCATGGAAGTAATACCCAAGTGGGTATTACCCATGATGGTTATATCCATGTGGGTATTAAGGGGCATGGGTAGGGTATGTATAGGACCTTATAATCTTTGGGTAAAACATGGGTATGGACAATGCCCATCCATACCCACCCAATTCCCACCCATAGACCCCACTGCAGCTGCACGTGATGTGTTGCTTAAAACACTGAGTTTTTTTTATTTTCTCCCATTACTATATATACCCCCTCTCTAGCAATGTTTTGGATAGTTTTTTCAAACTTTGAATGTAATGCTTATGCATGTATTAGGGTTTCCCAAAGTTTTCCTCAAAATCTTGATTACTTTATCCAAGTGATTTGGTGGTGTTTCATGTCATTCCTTTATAGATTATTTGGTGGTTTATCCTATATGATAATCTTGGTGGAGTGTTAGGCCTTGGGTTGTAGAATACCTTGCCACAAGGTCATATCCTTCCTTTGGGTGTTCAAGCTTTTGGTCGATTGTTCTTCGAAGTTCAATTCAAGCTAATCTTCTTCCCTCCACGCGTACGGTAACGCTCCAGTCCTTCTCCACCATTGTTATCATTTCAAAGCTGTGAAGATCTACATCAATTGAGGTTCGCTCGACTTCCAGCATTGGCTTTTTAGGGTCAAAAATCCCGGAGACAGCTTCTCCTAAGATAGTAACCACCTGATCTTGAATAAGCATTTTCACTTTTTGATGCAAGATGGATGTCACTAGCCTGTATTCGTGTAGCGACAGGTGTCCTAAGAGCAAGTTAAAGACATTCAGGATGTCAAGCATGTTAACTCTACACTTTTAGCCACATGTTGACTGGCAATGTGATTGTCTCGGGTGATCGACGACAGGTATTGCCGTAAGCTCATATTTGCACACCATCCTAAGTGAGATAACTTCTCTGAATACCTTAGTGGTGGTAGACCACGTACAAACATTCACTAAAGAACTGTTGTCCACTAAGACAAGTGGGATCACCTTGTTCATGCACAAAGTAGTTAGGTATACTGTTTTGTTGTGGCTCGCCCCAAACTTAGGGAAGTCTTCTTCGCTGAAAGTTATAACACCTTATTGGAGGTGACATGTGATTCCAGGACCTTAAGTGTAACGGTTGCAGGAACAATTGTGTTTTGGAGAGTACTTAATAACATCTCCTGATGGGATTTAGAGGCACATATTAGTTGCCACATGGAAATGTTTGTTGTGCTCTTTTTCAGTTGAGTAAGAAAATAGTCTTTTGAAGGGGTAAGAGCTTCTGCTCATTAGGGATTTGGTGTTGGTGTCACCATTAGAGGTTCACTTCGAGATTGTTTATGCCCCTCCCCCCAATCTTGTCAAGAATGTGGCACGGGGTGGTGCCTCTACCTCGACCATCCACAATTTATCATTCGAGGTCTGTTGATAAGTATTTTCTTCATCGCTAGCCAAATTTCATTCATAGTGAAGAATTCAATCTCCTCACTATACGGGAGTATAGGTGCTCCCTCATTAGAAATGAACTCATTTGGGTCAAAAGTGCCTTTCCTACCAAAAATGACATGATTCAGGAGAGGATTGTTTTTGTTATTCGGCCCTGTAGGACCCGGGAAAAAACTTCCATTGGTGTCCTACGCGATGTTAGGCGAATCGAAAGAGGTGTCTAGTCTTTAAGGGATTTAAATGGAATTTTTATTAATCAAAATGTTCAAACGCAATCTTGAATTTAATTAATTTTTTTACCAAAAAATGTCATTGCTCAGAAAATAATATAACACAAAAAACGAGGAGAATCAACGGTGAATCGAGACCTCAATTTTCTTATTCGTTTCTTTCTGTAAGGTTACGAATTCGAAAGTAAAAACCTTCGAATCCGCCTGTTCAAAGAACAGACTCTACTGAATCGGTTTGTTAAAGAAGAGAGTAGAAGAGGAGAATAAACTAGATTAATTTAAATTATTTAGATGGATGCGAAAAATTATAGTGCGACAAATAAATAAATAAATGCGATAAACGAAATATAAATAAATAAAGAACGAAATTAAAGTTGCAATTACATGTAATCCGATTTAGATTAGTCGCAGTTAATGTTTAATATCAGGATTACAATAATGTAAGTGATTACAAGAAAGTAAAAATGCAAAATAAAGATGCCAAGTATAGATGTATGCAAATGATGAAGAAAGGAGGAGGAGAAGAAGAATGAAGAGAGGGAGAAGAAGAAGAAGAAGAAATCACCTAGTGTCAATACTCGTAGGTGATTCGGGTTAAAGAAAAATTATGGGAGTAAGGCTGTATTTATAGGGGAGATGAAGTGATGAAATAAAGAGGGGTAGCTGCGCTATTCTGATTAGCAGGAGGCCCAGTATGTTGGAATGAAAGGAAGCGGGCCACTGCGGACTAACATGTTGGATTATTTTGAGTTGTCTAACTTCAAACGACCATAACTTTCTCATCCGGCCTCCGATTAATTGACTCAAGTGTCGTTGGAAAGCTTGTAATGAGTACTTTTAACTCACAAAATTAGAAAACTCATAGAGGTCGGTGGAAAGTCTATAATTTAAAGAAGATGATCAGGTACATGAACAAAGGGCTGGATTTTTGGAATATTTGAACGCTGATGGGCCATAAATAGAAATTGGCTAATGTGAAAGGTTTTTTTTTGTAGAGGAAACTTTATTTGGATTTTTTTGTGGGTTTTTCATCATTTATGAATTTCAAGAATACTTGGAATTTGATCCTAAATAAAAATAAAAATGCTCAAAATAAATTACATAATTACAAAGATGAACTACGACTAAATTCAACGTCTACAGTTAGCCCCCACTTTGATCGAGTCCGAGTAGGACGTTGATCAAAGTAGTTTGAAGACGCTAAAAATGATATGCCCCAGGAGCGAAGTCTCGATGCTGGATGGCACTTGGAAGCAAACGTCCTGTGCCGCATGTATGACTTGTAGCTGATTGACATTCGAAAACGATATCCTATTTCTTTGTTGATTGTCGATGCTTGGAAGCAACTGTCCTGCACCTAGCTGTACTTTCAAACTTTTGTCCCAGTCTTTCCCGATGTCAATGATGATTTTCCAGTCTTTCCAGGTGTCGAAATGATTGTCCAGTTTTTCTCGGTGTCGATGATGATTTTCCAGTCTTTCCCGGTGTCGAGATGATTGTCCAGTCTTTCCCCGTGTCGATGATGATTTTGCAGTCTTTCCCGGTGTCGATGATGATTTTCCAGTCTTTCCCAGTGTCGATGATTGTCCTGTCATTCTTGTTTGACTGTCTGCCATTCTTGCTTGGATGATGATGATGATGATCTGTCATTCTCGTTTGGCTGATGATGTGGATATAATATCCACTGTTGAAGATGACGTAGATGCGCTATCTATTGTCGATGTGAATGCGATATCCCTGGCTGAAAACAACATAGATGTGATATCCGTTGTCATGCCGATGCGATATCCTTTGCTGGAGATGACGTAGATGTGATATCTATTGTCAGTTCGGATGCGATATCCTTTGTTGGAGATGATATAGATGCGATATCTATTGTCCGAGCGGATAGGATATCCTTTAGAGAAGATGACGTAGATGCGATATCTATTGTCAGGGCGGATGCAACATGCTTTGTTGCTGACGACGTAGATGCGATATCTGTTGTCGGTTCGGATGCGATATCCTTTGTTGGAGACGATATAGATGCGATATCTATTGTCCAGCGGATGCGATATCCTTTGCTGAAGATGACGTAGATGCGATATCTATTGTCGGGGCGGATGCGATATCCTTTGTTGCAGACGATGTAGATACGATTATCTGTTGTCAGTTTCGATGTGATATCCTTTGCTGAAGACGACGAAGATGCGATATCTATTGTCCGAGCGGATGCGATATCTTTGCTGGAAACGACGTAGATGCGATATCTGTTGTCGGTTTGGATGCAATATCCTATGTTGGAGACGATGTAGATGCGATATTTGTTGTCCAAGCGGATGCGATATCCATTGTCTGGAGACGACATAAATGTGATATATGTTGTCGGTTTGGATGCGATATCCTATGTTGGAGACAACATAGATGCGATATCTGTTGTCCGAGCGGATGCGATATCCATTGTCTGGAGACGACATAAATGTGATATATGTTGTCGTTCTTGATGATGACATTCTGGTGATCATTTTTAATCCTTGAGAGTGTAATCAAAATCTCAGAGACCCAAAGTTTTTTTTAGGTGCTCATCATTCTAAGTTTTCTCGTTGAGATTTCGAGCTTAATCCTTTGATAATATTTGGGCTTCATTTCACATAGCCTCCAGTGTCTATTTGTAGGCGTCGACCTTGTTGTTGTCGGGTCTTCCAAACTTTCTCATAAGCTAATTCTTCAAGCCAATGAAGGTTGCTGAGTGGGTAATTGTCAGCCCCTCGGCGACGACCACGATGATGACATGCATGCAGTTGGTCCGCTACTCTACATGTAATGCATAGACCCGAGACTTATGATACAGTTATGTACTTATGCACGACTTTGAGTTTCATATTCTTGACTTCTTAATGCAGCCTAATGCATACCTCTTAGTGACCCTGATGAGAGAATGCTATATGCACATATTCACATTATAATGCATGATGTGACTCTTTTTATTACTATTCAATTTTTTTGTTTAATTTATGCGATGCATATGACTCTTTTTTATTTTTTGTTACTCAAGAAGGAAAAAAAATGACTCGGAGTGAAAAAGAAAAAAAATGTGACTCGAAATGAAAACTAACGTGACTTAAAATGAAAAATATAAGCTTCTAGGACCTTAAAAAGAATGCATATGAACTAAAAAAAATGGACATTGATTTTGTGCATGCATGCAATATGAACAATCCATGCTTTCCCGAGAAAAAAAAAGAATAAGGAAAAGTAAATAAAGACTCTGAATGTCAAGGGTGATTTTGAAGTGTGTTTCAGGACAAGGCAAAATTAGTGAAAATGATAAGTTATCATGTCGAATTGCTTCGTAAGTTGCCATGATGCAGATATTGAGTGATGAGTGAGCCCCCCCAGTTGTAATGCTGCAAAAATGATATCAATGGAAGACTCGACCTTCTTAAGTTGCATGATGGGATGGGTAGGATGCTCAACCTCGATGTCTTGGTTATGAACCCCAACCACTAAGAAGGATCAAGCAGCAAGTAGGGATGGCAATAGGCAAGGTCTGGGGCTGGTCCTGCTAGACCCGGACCCGCCAAAATTTTTTGGACCCGTACCCGCCCTGGGACCCGATGAATCTCAAAAATTCAAACCCGGACCCGGATTCAGCGGGTCCACGGGTCCTTAATGGGTCCAACCATATTATTCATTTTTTACTAGATTTATTAACTTTTAGAGTTAATTTTATATTTGTATACATGTATAATAGTAATTATTCTATTTAAAAACACCTATTTTTAACACAATAAAAACATCAAAACACCAATATATATACGATGATACGTGTGAATTTAAGTTTCCAACGTTAAGACATCACAAAAGTCAACAAGACATCAACAAAATGTGTGAGTGTGGTGTTGCTGTTGCGAACTACGGTGCTGCATCGCCTGGTGGAGATTGGAGAATGTGTGAGTGTGGTGTGTGGACTGTGAATGGAGATGGAGTGTGTGAGATTGTGAGGTGAGAGGTGAGGAGATTGGCATTAGGCAGTAGAGTAGTAGTGCGGTTGTGGTGAATGTGGCCTGCGTGAGAGTGACTTTGTGACAGAATCACATACTAGGGTTTTAATCTTATTTCAAATTTAGTTAACTAAATATTTTTTGTAAAATTAATTATAAATGTTTATATTGTGACGGACCCACGCTTAGACCCGGACCTGGACCCGCAAAATTCTTTTCAGACCCATACCCGCCCCGAGACCCGCCGGGTCCAATTTATTTGGACCCAGACCCGTCTTAATGGGGTGGGTCCGGGCCGGGTCCAAGACTCACTGCCATCCCTAGCAGCAAGCCATCTTGATTTCCCTTTCTTTTATTATATCTTTCTTGATTCTTTTATTTGGGTAGGAACATGTAAGCATACCAAGCCCCCAGTACTAGTGAACAAATAAGTATCTTCAAGCAAGTCAGAATGATGGACCTTGGTGAGTGTTGTCTTCAAGTAACCCTTATTTTGATGCATGTGGCTTCTTGTTCTGCTAAAGGAGTTTTCCCTCACTCAAGTGTTCTGAAAGCGAGTATTGACTGACGAATGTACCAGCGGCTTGTAAGACCTCAGTTTTGTCGTTCTCTCTCAGGGAGCTGGCGGCCTTGGTCAAAGGAACTAGGTCAATGGTCGGGTTGAGATTGCTAAGGTAAGGATATAGGTCTGAAAGATCACAAAGCAAGAAATAAAACTAAGGTCGATCAAGGAATGGAAAATGGGCTTCGGAGGCTTTTCGGGATGCAAACGAGGATGAGGAAATGAGTTTTGCAACAAGCGAATAACAAGGAGGGATAATCTAATGGTAATTCCATAGGAAATAGCCCACCGAGCTTCCTCTCTCGAGAATAGCCCGGATTGACTTCACCACCGAGCTTCCTCTCTCGAGAATAGCTCGGATTGACTTCCCCAGAATCCATCGACAGACTCGGGGAAGTTAATGAAACAGAATTTCCTAGTTAGTTTCTATTCGCTCTCGCGAACTAGAATACTAACCATCCCAATTCCTACCTTCCAACACAAGTGTTGGATGTATTCGGGATGCTCTCGCACCCAAATACATCCCACTTGAGGGAAGGATAGGAGTGGGAAATTGATTTCCAAACTAATTACTCACTAATATTGCTAACTCAAACTTAATCACCCATTCACACCCTTAATTACCCCCTAACCCATAGGGTTTCTAGCCACTAATCATGATATCTACTAAGCTAACAACATCCATACCAAACCTACACATGATTTCTAACATCAAACAACCATAAACAAGAAAGAACAATGAAATAGCAAGCAATGCAATTAAGAACAAGCAAAGTAATTAGCAAGGTAATTAATAAAGAGTTAAGGGAAGAGAATACTTATCAAAATGTTGTAGATGAACAATGGAAAGCAATAAAAGATGATCCAACAATCTCTCAATTGATTGAATCCCCAAATCTTCAATAATAAACTCAAATCTCAAAACCTAGACTAATCTCTCACTAATCTCCTTCTAAAATCTACTAATTACAAACTGAAAATAAAATCTAAGTCTAAACCTAGATGCCCTAGCTACTCCTAGATATCTCCTAGATTAGATAATGGATCATCCTCCCATTGATGCCCAAGACAGGCTATTTAAACAAAAGGGAAGAATGGCCAAAACACGATCGTTTTGGCCTAAAATATCTTTGGAAATAGGTCGTAGCGACCGCTGAGTATCGTGGCGTTCGCTACGACCCAAGACAACGAAAACTCTAACTCGGCGGCTCAGCGATCGCTACGTCCGGCGTAGCGACCCAGTCAACGATGTGTAGCGTTCGCTACACTTGGCGTAGCGAACGCTATGACAGATGGCTGGAATCTTGGGAAATCTGGGCTTCATCGTAGCGTTCGCTACACCCTTCGTAGCGACCGCTGCGGTCTTGGGCAGAACATTCTGCCTGGGCTCGTAAGGAACGCTACGACCGGCGTAAGGAACGCTACGGCGTAGCGTTCGCTACGACCGGCGTAGGGAACGCTACGGTCTTCAATTGATCTTCCAGCCAAGTAAAGGGGCGTAGCGAACATGGATGCCCCCATACTTAGCCTTTTGGCCCGAACTCCCTCTCTTTTAGGCACGATTGGTCTCCCATGCTTCCCGGGTCTTCACCACGGCATCAAATCAGCTCCAAAGGTCTCGGGGTGACCGAGTTATCGCCCTTTTTCGCAACTTCGCCCCCCTTTTATCATTCTCCGAACTTAATACCTAAAAATCACAAAACACGTAATAAATAACCATTTTATTAGGGAACGGCAATAGACTTGGCGTAAGCAGGTGGTATTTAGCCACAAATGGGACTAAACACCCCACTTAGCCTTTTGATCGTCACGAGCAAAACTAAACAAAAGAAACTAATATACTAGAACTAAACAAAAGCAACTAACTCACTTTCGCAGAAATCGCGGATGCATTTAGCAAATGCATCAAGCACTTTAAACCCCAGTGGCCGGGTGGGCGAGTGGGTCTCGTGAGGGTTTATAGCGGTGTACCCACAAAAGCCAAAGAAAAGGAGAGGAAAGTGAAAAAAACCAAGAAAACAAAAGAAAGAAAAACAAAGGCTTTGATTCAAAAGATCTCGCAATCCAAACTAAGAAAACGTTATTAAGCCTCCAAAAGTAAGTTAGGAGCATCTCACAAACACCACACTCGGATAAAGGTCAATCTTGAAGGTTTTAACTCCTACACCTTATACCAAGCGAAACCCATGCGAATATGTGCTAGTGGGTTCTAACGGGAATCAAAAGGTTTTAAAGACTCGTGTCCAAATTTGGAAACAACGAAACAACCAAGAGAAATGTTGCCCTCCCTCGCATTTGGTCGCCCTTGGCTTGGTGAGGGCAGTAGGTGATGCACGGAGAGGCCCCACTTTATTTAGAAGCAAGAAACTTTTCCGTTTCACTTTCTCCTATATTTTTTTTTCATTTTCTTTTTAAAGGTCAGTATTAGCCTTACTTTAATTGGGCGGCCCATATAAGGGTATACCCTCCCAACACGGTCTTTTCCATTCGCCTCTCGTCATGGCGATATAGGAGGAGGGTTAAGGAGTATCGATGCCGTACCACGATCTGGGCCCTTGTAGGTTGGCTAAGGGTAGGTGGTTAGTGTCATTCAGCGACACGCTCCACTTCTTCAGGATCTTGTACCTTATGAAATTTTTTCTTTTTCTTTTCTTCGTTTTCGAAGTCGCTAAATGAGCAACAAAACAAACTCGGACACGAGCCCCTAAAATCTCTCGGTTCCAATCAGGCGTGAAAGAGCAGAGTCTCGATAGACACTTAATGAAGGGAGTCTATTAGGGGTAAGTCTTGACTAAAACCGAGATGGGGTCGAAAATGCTCCAATAGGTTACTTTTAAAGAAGCTTAAGAACGGCTTCTCAACTTCGATACGAGATCCAGAAACAAAGCGAACAAAACAAAACTAAAGAAAAACTTTAAAGGTTTTCACTCCTTTTTCTCCTTTTTCACACGAATTTTTTTTTTTAAAATTTTAAGCAAAACTAAGAAAATAAAAACAAAAGCTAGGTGATCTACTCTTGAAGCAAATATCTCTCACCCCACTTAAAATCCACAATGTCCTCATTGTGGGAAGGTGTCACAAGAAAAGGGTAGAGAACCGAAAGAACAAACAAACAAGAACAACTAGCAAACAAAAGTGGTGGCGACCGAGCCCACGGCTCCAACAACAATATACCCCAACATAAACACTCAAAGGGGTTCGCCAGCCAAAAGAAAATCAAGCATGCAGCATGGATCATAGGATATTCAACTCAAAAAGAGAAGAGCGGAGAGATATTACCTCGAGTTCTTCAAAATAAATGATTACTCAATCCGCGATCCGTGATAATCGAGCAAAGGGTTAGGATATTCAAGTAAAAACAAGCAAGGCTCGTAAGATCCGCATTGCAGGGTTAGAAACAAGAAAAAGAAACTAATAAAGAAAGGAAAAAAAAATTAATCAAAAAGAAAGTATGGGTTACCTCCCATGTAGTGCTTGTTTTAGGTCCCTAGCTTGACCTAAATACCCGTTTGATTCTGGAGAGACGTGGTGCACATGAGAGGTATATAATCAGCTTCTTCCACCATGATCGCTTCTTCTTCCTTCCTCTCCAACTCCTACCATTTTTGGACAACCTCAAATTGAGTTGTCCTTCCGGTCATTTGGTTGACCATGAGCGGGGAAGAGGTGATGATGTCTTTGATTTCTTCCAATGTCGCTTCCTCCTCCTTTTCCAACACCTCCTCATCTCATGAATAGAACAAGGGTCTCCCCCGTTGGTTTGATTTGGTGATGGGGACAACCGTGATCATGAACAACCGTGGTCACTGAATTGACTTCAACACAAGATGGCATGAAAAAGTGCGTTTCAATAGGGACATTAAACTTTGACTCAATATGTCCTTCATCAATCAAGTGTTGAATCAACCAGTTTAGGAGAGGAACTTGCATTTGGTGGGAATCAAATCCCTCTTCGGGGCATTCATGGGTATTTCCTCCCAAAATCTCTTCTCTTTGTTGTTCTCCCTCCTTTTCCTCATCCAACACCCTCTCTTCTTCAACCTTAGCTTCCTCAACCACAACTCTCTCCTCAACGTTCATCTCCATCTCATCCTCTACTTTTTTCTCCAAAACACTATCCTCTACCCAAGAAAATTCACCAACCTCTTCCCCACTCCTTAGATCGATAGAATTTACTTGTACCATTGGAGTCGGTGAAGATTGGGTGGCTTGAGAAATTTGGGGTGATACAATGTCCTGTTGAGTTGAATGGGAGGATTCTTCTTGGACAAATGAGTGGTGGTCATAAGGTTGAGAAATGGGGTTGAATGTAGGGTTGATAAACGTGGTATAGTCATAAGCATGCCCTTGAAAGAATGGGAGAAAAGTGGGTTGAAATATGATGGATAGATAGCGTTCACACGCTCTACTTGACTAAACTCCCCACATTGATGCTCGGGATGTGGACCCAAACACAGCTCACAAGTATACATATTAGGACTAGAAGTAGATGTAAGGGTTTGCACACCCTGTGCTACTCTCAAATGCTTAGTGGTCTCCTCATACTCACTTTTAGCTTCTTCAAGCAACATCTCCCTTCCTTCATTCATCTCCAACTCACTCATTTTTCCTTCTCCCCTCAAACATCCCTCCTCCGCAAAATTTGGTACGATCGCTTCCCCTTCACTCCGGAGGGTAATAAGATTCACCGGCACCATTGGAGTAGATTGAGGTTGGATGGGGACGGTTTGAGGGATGTAGTCTATCTGAGACATTTGGGCCCATTGATTTTCAATGTTCTCGAGGCAAGCCCTATCATTCTCTTGATTTTCAACAATTTGCTTCAGCAACTTCTCTATGTTGGACCCTTGAGATGGTTGGGGTTCTTGAAGATGAGGAGTAGGTTGGTGATAAGTGGGTTGCCAAGCCTCTTGGTTTTGGTGGTTTGGTGAGAAATATTGGATGTTTTGGGTGGAGGGTTGGGTCTCCTGCACGATTCCCAATTGGTTGGTTGTTCCATTAGATACCATCTTTTGTTGCATCTCTTGGGCCGCCCAGAAATTTGATAGTAGGTTCACTCTCTAAGGAATAGCCTCTACTTCCTAAACTCCGACGGCTTCCCCAAGAAGGAGAATGTTGAAATAGCTCGTGAAGGAAAACATTTGCTTGATGCTCGGTCTTCATAAGGAACATTCCTCCTGATGCAATATCAATTGAGTCTTTAAGATCGTCTTGAAGCACATGGTAAAGCGATGTAACAATAACCAATCCGAAGATTGTGATGTGGACATCGCCTTTGAAGAAGTTTAAACCTTGCCCATGAATCGAAAGAGTTTCTCGGCTCTTGCTTGAAATTCAAGATAGCTTGTCGAAACTATCGTCTCATCACCAGAAAGAAATGGTGAAGAAAATCCGGCTCAATGCATCCCAAGTAGTATATGTGCGGGTGGACAAATGTCGAGCCACATCTTAGCTTTTCCTCCCAAGGTGAGAGGAAAAGCAATTTCAAAACTCCGAAGATACCTCTGGCATATGCACAAAACCAATCCGGTCTTCAAATCTTCTAATATGATCGATAGGATCCTCGAAGCCATCTCCATAGAATTGGTTTCTCTCAAAAGCGTCCAACAGGCATGGTTTGAACTTGAATGTTGCGGTGGGTGGTAGTGGCGGTAGGATGATAGGATTGCCTCCCGTACCCGATGATGGAACGGCATATGATAGAAGGGTACGGGGTGAATCAGCTTGGACTTCACCCATTAGGACGTGAAACCTCCTACGATGCTCGGTAGAACATTAGGGCGTACCTACATGCATCAACAAGAACCGATAGAAGCATCAAATTCATTTGGATTGGCACAAACTAATTTCGAGCGTGAAAGCAAACTCAATTAACCAAAGACCAAGAAACTAAAACTAGGGGCGCTGGCTCCCCGGCAACGGCGCCATTTTGTGTACCGACGCTTGTAAGACCTCGGTTTTGTCGTTCTCTCTCGGGAGCCGCGCTGGTCAAAGGAACTAGGTCAATGGTCGGGTTGAGATTGCTAAGGTAAGGATATAGGTCTGAAAGATCACAAAGCAAGAAATAAAACTAAGGTCGATCAAGGAATGGAAAATGGGCTTCGGAGGCTTTTCGGGATGCAAACGAGGATGAGGAAATGAGTTTTGCAACAAGCGAATAACAAGGAGGGATAATCAAATGGTAATTCCATAGGAAATAGCCCACCGAGCTTCCTCTCTCGAGAATAGCTCGGATTGACTTCACCACCGAGCTTCCTCTCTCGAGAATAGCTCGGATTGACTTCCCCAGAATCCATCGACAGACTCGGGGAAGTTAATGAACCAGAATTTCCTAGTTAGTTTCTATTCGCTCTCGCGAACTAGAATACTAACCATCCCAATTCCTACCTTCCAACACAAGTGTTGGATGTATTCGGGATGCTCTCGCACCCAAATACATCCCACTTGAGGGAAGGATAGGAGTAGGAAATTGATTTCAAACTAATTACTCACTAATATTGCTAACTCAAACTTAATCACCCATTCACACCCTTAATTACCCCTAACCCATAGGGTTTCTAGCCACTAATCATGATATCTACTAAGCTAACAACATCCATACCAAACCTACACATGATTTCTAACATCAAACAACCATAAACAAGAAAGAACAATGAAATAGCAAGCAATGCAATTAAGAACAAGCAAAGTAATTAGCAAGGTAATTAATAAAAGTGTTAAGGGAAGAGAATACTTATCAAAATGTTGTAGATGAACAATGGAAAGCAATAAAAAGATGATCCAACAATCTCTCAATTGATTGAATCCCCAAATCTTCAATAATAAACTCAAATCTCCAAAACCCTAGACTAATCTCTCACTAATCTCCTTCTAAAATCTACTAATTACAAACTGAAAATAAAATCTAAGTCTAAACCTAGATGCCCTAGCTACTCCTAGATATCTCCCTAGATTAGATAATGGATCATCCCCCTCCCCATTGATGCCCCAAGACAGGGCTATTTAAACAAAAGGGGAAGAATGGCTCTGATCGTTTTGGCCTAAAATATCTTGGAAATAGGGTCGTAGCGTCCTCTACGGGTATCGTAGCGTTCGCTACGACCCAAGACAGGCGAAAACTCTAACTCTCGGCAGCTCCAAGGCGATCGCTACGTCCGGCGTAGCGACCCAGTCAACGATGTGTAGCGTTCGCTACACTTGGCGTAGCGAACGCTATGACAGATGGCTGGAATCTTGGAAATCAGGCTTCATCGTAGCGTTCGCTACACCCTTCGTAGCGGCCGTGCGGTCTTGGCGAACATTACGCACAGGCTCGTAAGAACGCTACGGCCGGCGTAAGGAACGCCACGGCGTGGCGTTACTGGCCGGGGTAGGGAACGCCACGGTCTTCAATTGATCTTCCAGCAAGTAAAGGCGTAGCGAACATGGATGCCCCCATACTTAGCCTTTTGGCCCGAACTCCCTCTCTTTTAGGCACGATTGGTCTCCCATGCTTCCCGGGTCTTCACCACGGCATCAAATCAGCTCCAAAGGTCTCGGGGTGACCGAGTTATCGCCCTTTTTCGCAACTTCGCCCCCCTTTTATCATTCTCCGAACTTAATACCTAAAAATCACAAAACACGTAATAAATAACCATTTTATTAGGGAACGGCAATAGACTTGGGCGTAAACGAGTGGTATTTAGCCCCTAAAATGGGACTAAACACCGAATCTCATACATGCACTAATGACCAAATAAGAAGAGCTCACAAGGTGAGGAACAATGGAGGATGGATTATGGAAAAGATAGGAATGGTGGTATAGAAAATATGTTTGTGAGTAGTTAGGCCCTAATGGTGGGCAAGACGAGGCTATGGATGGTTAGGTGAGAGTAGTGATTAGATGTAATGGACAAAGTGATGAATGGATGGGTAGTTTAATGGACAAAGGTTCGAATTGACAATGGTAGATGAGATGGTCTATGGATGGAGGACCATGTCTCGTGGGATTATCTCGTAGGGGAAGAGATAGTCAAATGGTTGTGGAAGAGTTGCAATTTGATGGGTTTAGGTATGAAGGGTGATCTAAGTCTGATGGGAAAATTGGGTGTGCATGGTGAAAGGAAATTTAAGAGCTTTTCATTGTCCTTAGAGACCAAGGTTCCCTCTCCCTTTCCCTAGCCCGCCTGGTGAGGTTTTCGGGCTAGCCGCTCTTTATTCTCTCTCTCAAAGATCAAATGATTTAATGACAGATTTTCTCAAAAGTGAATTGCAGCTGCCGGGCCTCAAAGAGGTTCTCCTACGTATCTAATGTGGAATCAGGCCGGTCGTAGTTCAATTGGTGCAACTTTAAAGGATTAATGCCTCAAGGACTTTTGGATAGGTAGAAAAGGTTTAATGGGAAGGATAGGTGTGAAGGTTTGAGGGGAAGGTTTTGGGTTGTGTACAGGTGACTAATGTAAACCAACAACTGCCTCTTACGCTTCTTCTTCTTGTTTCTTTATTCTTCTTTTTTTTTTTGCCTTTTCTTTTTTTTTGGATTTTCTTCTTCTTTTTTTTTTTGTTTTTTTTGGATTTTTTGTAAACTTCAGACCTTCAGCTTATACTTCTCCTATTAATTAAAGTTACTCGCAACACATTATATGGCTTAGGTGGGTTTAGGGATGAGATGGTCATAATATGAATGACCGGGTTCGTGGTGGTGGTTAAGAAGATGGTGCGAAAACGTAATAATGTAGGTAAAGCAGCTAGGTGAAAATGAAGGTGGTGATGATGTCGGTGGTAAGGGGTTGAAGTCTCCTATCCTAGGCATGTCTTTCTGAGCTGCATGATTTATTTGATAGTGAGATTCACTTTTAGAGACAATTGGTCTTGTTCATTTGAATTCTCTCCTTTTGCCTAACCTGTTGGATGAGTATTCAGGTTAGCTTCTGCCCTCTTAATTTTTACTCATTTACCTCTCCTTTTTCCCAACATGTAGGTGTTCATGTCGGCCTCGTATTTTATTTTTTTAAAAAAATGAAATTTGTCTCTTCTTTTGCCTAACTTTGCTTTAGCGGTGAAGTTAGTCTCTCTTATCTCCATTAACCTTGGACTTGGTGTAGGACAAAAAAGAAAAAACATAGAATGAAGGTGTGATCGGGATGTGAGATGGAATGAAATGTGTGAGCAAATGGATATGTTAGACTTGGATGGTCACATGGGTGAGTGAGTTCTTCAATTCAAATCAAGAAGGCAAGCACAAGATTCGTTCCTTAACAGTTTGGAAGCAAATGAAGGGTCGGGGAAGACAAGAGTCATAATCACAAAATGTTTCATCTTTATTGAATGCCACTAAGATGAACACATTAAAATCTACTTGGGATATATCCCAACTGAATCTGAAAATACAATGGGCCGCACACCTAAAATATGAAAATATACAACATTAGGAGTTGTGTTTATGAGTCATGTCATCTTCACCTCTAGTGTAGTTTGCGATCCCTTCTTCATGTACCTCTCCTTTTTCCAAACTTGTGAGTGTTCAAGTTTGCTATCCCTTGTTCATTTTATTTATTTGATTTGATTGGACTCTCCTTTTGCCTAACCCCAAGTGAGTTCTTGGAGTTAACCCCTCTTCTCTTTGTTAACTTTGGTTTGATTTGATTGGCCTTTCCTTTTGCCTAACCCCAACTGAGTTCTTGCAGTTAACGCCTCTTCTCTCTATTAACCTTGGATCTGACAAAAGGTGAAGAGTAGGAATATGATGGACATGGTATCACATTCAATCAGTGAGTATCAAGAAGAATTGTTGGAGCTGGTGAAAAAGTTTGAAGTCTCCATAATCTAATTCTAGCACAAGACTTGACTTTTGACATTTTATGTCCTATTTTCCCTGTATAGAAACCATAAACCTCTAAAATTAACCCTGACATTTACCTACCCAAACGCCTAGCGACCTATATGAGACAACCTAATACAAACAATGCCTATATGATGGATGATTTTTTTTTTCGTATGGACTCGCCAACTGATGGACTCCTAACCTAGAATGATGCTATGTACATGATGAGAGGAGAAATCCATCAAGTCATCATAAAATCGAATCAACATTAAAATTTTAATGGACTCAAATTTAGTTAACGACCGGAGGAATGCCTTAGGGGTCAAACATTACTTAAGGTTGAGTGAAGTCGAACTTGAATCTCAAGCTTAGTCAAACCTCTTTGACTTGGTCCTAAGAGAGACCTTTTGGGCGTACTTTAATCTCGTCTGAATATTACCCAAACTAAAGTAATGTTTGAGGGAAATGCAAGTGTTGAACCGACTCACTTTACAATGAAATGTACAATTAGCACATTAATTTTTTTTTAAGAAAACAAAAAAAAGAAAGAAATGCACATAGCATACAAATGAGTGTTACCATCCTAACCATGGTTCTAGGTTCGACGTTTAGGGTAAGTTTCCTAAAGGATTCTATGCTTATGTCTCGCACGAGCCGTAAATTCTATGGAGTTCATAGTAATACGGGTCGTGTGTTTCTCACAAAATTTAAGGGAAAATGTAAATTCATAATCCCTAAAATTTTGGAGTAATTCATGAGTGGGAAAGGTTTATGATCTTCCTGAAATGTGGAATTCATTTCCTTGAAGTCATAAACGCACTTTACCTGAAAGGGAAATTTAGGGTTAGAAACCTAAACGGTACCTTTTGGGTTCTTTCCGATTTAAAAAAATCGAAAAGTAGGCCCGTATGCAAAAATGCCTACTAAATAATAAAAATTAAAAGAATTAATTTCTCTTTTCTACTCAAATATTTAAAATACCAATTTTTCAAGTTTTACCCTCTTAAAGTAAATCCCCAGTGGAGTCGCCATTCGTAGGACCCGGGAAAAAACTTCCAATGGTGTCCTACGCGATGTTAGGCGAATTGAAAAAGGTGTCTAGTCTTTAAGGGATTTAAATTGAATTTTTATTAATCAAAATGTTCAAACGCAATCTTGAATTTAATTAATTTTATTACCAGAAAATGTCATTGCTCATAAAATAATATAACACAAAAAACGATGAGAATCAACGGTGAATCGAGACCTCAATTTTTTGATTCGTTTCTTTCTGCAATATTACTTCCCGTACAATTAAAATTTTCTAGAAGTAAAAGGCCGGAAAAATTCGAAAAGAAAGCGAATGAATCAAATTGAATAAATTATAGAGTCGCCAATTAATTTTTGGTGAGAATTAATAAACTCAAATTAGACTCCGCAAACCACGAACCATGAGATTCGGATCCGGGGGTAAGGTTACGAATTCGAAAGTAAAAAGCTTCGAATCCGCCCGTTCAAAGAACATACTCTACTAAATCGGTTCATTAAAGAAGAGATTAGAAAAGGAGAATTAACTAGATTAATTTAAATTATTCAGATGCATGCGAAAAATTAAAGTGCGACAAATAAATAAATAAATAAATAAATGCGATAAACGAAATATAAATAAATAAAGAATGAAATTAAAGTTGCAATGACATGTAATCCGATTTGGATTAGTCGCATTTAATGTTTAATATCAGGATTACAATAATGTAAATGATTACAAGAAAGTAAAAATGCAAAATAAAGATGCCAAGTATAGATATATGCAAATGATGAAGAAAGGGGGAGGAGGAGAAGAATGAAGAGAGGGAGAAGAAAAAGAAATCACCTAGTGTCAATACTCCTAGGTGATTCGGTGTAAAGAAAAATGATGGGAGTGAGGCTGTATTTATAGGGGAAGTGAAGTGAGGAAACTAGGGTTATGAAATAAAGAGGGGTAGCTGGGCTATTCTGATCAGAAGGAGGTAGGTGTGGGCGCGGATCGGATAACCGATCCGAGAATAAAAATAGATCGGATATCCGAAAAGTCGGATAGTCAATATCTCGATCCGTATTTGATCCGTAAATTATAGATAACCGCATTTTTGGTTAACCAAATTGTCGGATTATAAATTTTGTGATCCGTATCCGATCCAAAAGTCACGGTTAACCGAATTTTTGGATCGGATAACGGATTATCCACGGGGTAGTCAGCAAGACGAGAAACAGAAAACACAAACACAATGACATTGTATATTTTAAGTGTGAAGATTGAAGAGACGTTGAACTTAGGAGACTAAAGAAGTAAATAGGGCGCCTGAGAATTGTACTGGGAGTATATATTATGGCGTGCAAAAGTGTAAATAGGAGTATGTTGAAACAAGTCAGATTTTCGGACATCCAATCCGATATCCGAGTGTTTTATTTTCCGATCCGTATCCGATCCGTGATCCGGAGAAAAATAGCGGATCGGATATCCGATCCAAGAAAATAAAAATTATCCACTAATTATTCGTTTTTCGGATCGAATTTTCGGATAATTAGATCCGATCTCGGATTATGGATATTGTGTCCACCCCTAGCAGGAGGCCTAGTATGTTGGAATGAAAAGAAGCGGGCCACTGCGGACCAGCATATTGGGTTATTTTGAGTTGCCTAACTTCAAACGACCATAACTTTCTCATCCGGCCTCCGCTTAACTTGATTCAAGTGTCGTTGGAAAGCTTGTAATGAGTACTTTTAGCTCCCAAATTTAGGAAACTCATAAAGGTCGGTGGAAAGTTGATAATTTAAAGAAGAGGCTCAGGTACATGAATAAAGGGATGGGTTTTTGGAATATTTGAACGCTGATGGGTCAGAAATGGAAATTGGCTAATGTGAAAGGTTTTTTTATAGAGGAAAATTTATTTGGGTTTTTTTGTGGGTTTTTCATCATTTATGCATTTCATGAATACTTGGCATTTAATCTTAAATAAAAATAACAATGCTCAAAATAAATTACATAATTACAAAGCTGAACTACAACAAAATTCAGCGTCTACAGGCCCTTTGGCAGCCTTAGGTAAGGGGAGTGCCTTGGAAAAGATCTTGTCCCCAATAAGGTTCTTGAGACTCCAACACTTCTCAGTGTCGTGCTCCTTCATTCGGTGGTACTTACATTACATAAAATCATTCCAGTTAGGTCCTTTGACAGCCCAATCAAGCTTGGGAAAAGGCAATTGGATTTTCCTCATTTCAATAATGTTTCGAGAGCTTGGAGTACGTAAAATCAAGAGGTGTGTAAACCTCGTACTTGGCGAGTGGTCTTGAGAGAGAACTCTAGTTCTAATTTTTGATTACGTAGGCTTCAACCATCTTCGAAGGATTAGTAGAAGTCCTCCAATTTACACTAGCATTTTTCCAACCTTAGGAAGCGGCGTTCCTTTCCCTTCGTGCCTCCATCTTGGGACGCAACTTCCTCAGCTAAACAAAGCTTTCCACCATATGAAAGTGAAGCTATTGACTTAGACTCTACTTTAAAACTTAAACGAAGTTGTCAAGCTACACCTCCGTAGGGATAACATTGCTGAATTGATAGAACTTAGCGTACCACCTCTCGTAATAGAAAGAGAAAAGCTCATCTTCTCCTTGATGAATCACCATGACATTAGATAAGGTCACCTTATCCTTCTGAATTTCGTTGTAATGGTTTATGAAAGCCTTACGTAAGGAGGACCACTCTCCTCGAGTCTCTAGGAGAACTACAGAAGAGTGTAGTACCAATTTAAAGCTCCCTCACTCAGTGATGAGGGGATAACACTACGTTGTTATTATTGTTGTAATTTTTGTATTTCAATCATATTATTATGTGTATGAATACGGTTGTAAAATTTATATGCTTAAACATGTTTTTAATCTTTACTATAGTTGTATGTATGCATGAAATTACAAAATGAATAAGGGATACATTGCTATAGTATCAATTTTACTTTATTGAGTATGATTGAGTTATAATGCATATTGATTGGTTAACTAGTAGGTTCTTAATCTCTAGCTAATAGTTTCAGGTTCATAAGTAAATTGTCTAATTATAGTTTTATTTTATGAGTTATTAGAGTTTTAAGTTAAGTATTGGTTTTATATATAAAAATCATGTTGTAAGTACATAAAGGGTCTTATGTAACCCCTCTTATCTTTTTATAAGTTTAAAAACGTATTATGTTAAGTAAATTTTCGAGCTTTATGCAATTATATTACTATTAGATTATTACCGGGGTTTTTTGTGTAAAAAGGTTTAATTTATTTTTAAGAAAATTGGATTTAAATAATATGAATTTTGGGTCATAGTAGACTTAATAATCTGAACTTTAGATTTGGTTCTGAATAATCTGAACTTTGGGCTCCTTGGATTCTAGTAGCACGCCACCGAGTTAAGTTGACGAGTTAAGTTCAACTTAACTTGGTGGCCGGATGACGTGGCGGTGGTGGCATGTGCCTAGGCATTTTGGGTGTGTCATTCCACCGCCACCACGTCATCCCGCCATCGAGTTAAGTTAAACTTAACTCGATGACATGCTACTAGGATCCTAAGGGCCCAAAGTTCAGATTATTCAGAACCAAATCTATCATTCAGATTATTAAGTCTACTATGCCCCAATTAAAGTTCAGATTATTTAAATCAAATTTCCCTTTTTATATTTTGTGCTAATTAGACCTCTATTGTACTATGGTGTTTTTTTAAAAAAAATTTTGGTTACAAGTTTTGAGCTTATGAATATATTTTAATCGGGAGTTAATACGGTTGCTTGGGATTTTTGTGTTAGTTAAATTGTACGGTTGACCTTGCTTGTGTTATGAAGTTTAGGAGATGTATTTTTACCATTATTAGATGTTTAGATGTCCAACTTAGAGTCTTGGGTCGGGTTGATTTGAGTTAAGGTTGGAAATACAAAATAAAATTTAATTGATTTCAGGACAGTTTTGAAGAGTCATGCTAGAGTATTCACCATTAATTATGTAGTATGCTTTTGATAGAATGCTTTAGTTTGGAAGTACCCCCTAGATGTTAGATTTAATAGGAATTCATATTTTTGTAAGTTTGAGTTGCATAGTCCAAGTTATGGACCGATTACTCGACCTAAGTCAGATTGGACTAGCTTGGTTATTGGCTGTGTTTTAGACCCTTCAAGAGTGTTTTGAATCCAGAGATCAACATGAAATTTAGTAGACTTCCTGAGGCGTCCGAAGTTTAAAATCAAGTGTGTGGGATGTCAGGAAGTCACGTTATTGTAACCTGCCCAGATTTGAAGTTGTTATATATAAATGTATTTTATTTATATAAATGTGTTATGTAGTTCAAATGCGTTATTTCATTGATGATGGAAACCATGTAATGTTCCTAGGGTAAGGTTAGGTAGAAGGTAGTGTATACTAACTTCGAGACCACGTTATTAATTATGGAAATTATTCTCTTTTTTAGGCACGATCTATATCCTCTTGTTTTAGTAAGCTCAAGTGTGTTTGATGAAAACAAGTGAAGACATTCACGTAATGTTTATGTCCAAATCCCTATAGGGATCTTTTTATTTGTTTTATGGTTTTAATATGTTTTATGAGGCACGCATCCCGCGTGGGTTTTCTGTGAAATAGGATTGTATGCTTTTTATATTTGTTGGTTGTCTTTTGAGTTGAGTAAAATAAGGCAATCTTTTAAATTCGAGTTATATCTATCAGTTTTGGGAAAACTGAATTGGTATCTATTTAAAGTCTTACGTCAATCAAAGTGAAAAATCAAGGGGGTTGTGGGTAAAGACTCAAAGACCAAGGTCTGTTCCTATAGGGGAGTTATCAAGAGACCAGGGGATGCCCTAATATGTTTCTGAGGTTGAGTGTGAACACATGTCTAATTCTATTTCTAGGATGACCATCCATATTCTGATTATGAAGATTTAATATCCTATGTTGATTTTAAGTTATGATTCTGGTTATGATTCTAATATCTGGGGACAAGCAAGTTGTTCGGTCTCATTCCAAGCTGAATTTATATCATTTATAAGGTGTTTTTCTTGTTTTAGCCCCTTGAATATATATTAGTAATGATGATTTTGTGTTTTTGTAGGACAATAAAGAGTTAGAAGGAAATCGAGCTAAAACGAGGCTTTTTAGGGAATCCCGAGCGATTTCCCGAGTCGACCCGAGCCGAGAACCAAGACGAGACCAACCCAGGAACTCCTTCTCAATTTTGGTGCAAACCAGGGGCGTAACACCCGCTACATCCCTTGTAGCGGGCGCTACAGCCCAAGTATAGGGGAAGGAGCTAGAATGGTGTCACACCCGAGAAAAAATCTATCACCCGTGACAGATTGGTGTCACACCCGAGACCAACAATGTAACACCCGCGACAGCTGTGAGCGAATGACGGAAGAAGGAGGCAGAATGGTGTCACACCCGAGACAAAATCTGTCACACCCGTGAGAGACTGGTGTCACACCCACGACGAACAATGTCACACCCGCGACAACTGTGAGCTAATGACGGAAGAAGGAGGCAAAATGATGTCACACCCGAGACAAAATCTGTGACACCCACGACGTCCTGCGTCGCACCCGCGGTGATCGGCAATCTGCGGAAACAAAACGTGCGGCTGTTATGCTTCAATTTAGGGTTTTGGGATGTTTTCTTTCCTTCTATAAATACCTAAATAATTCAACATTGTAAAGAGGTAGTTAGGAGTCGGATTATAGTAGAATTAGGTTTTATTGCATTTCTTTTATCTTGCTTTAATCTTTCATTAAGCTTAAATTGTTCTTCATGCTTTTTTTTTTCCTTTTCATTGCAATCAACTCTCTTTCAAGCATTTTCAATTGAACCAATCTCCTCATCAAGCCTAACACCAATCCCTGTGGATTCGACATCCTTACTTCAGAAAAACCACACAAATACACAATCGAACACAAATCCTACACGCATAGTAGTAAAATTTTGATCTAGTTGGCTTAAGGACTACTCTGATATGTGATGTCTGTTTGTGAAGTTGAAAGTGAGTCTGATATTTCTGAACTCTGTGATTTTTGAGATGAAAGGTTGTTCTGTTATTTTCTAAATTCTGTAGATTTTGAACTCTGTTGTTTTTGGGTTGGGAGTCAATCGTTTACGAAAAGGTTTGACTTGTTCACTTTTCCCCCTAAATAAGTTGAAATGAATTTTAACATGTTTTGACAGTTAGGGGTAGACATTATTGAATTCTGTCTCATTTTGTTGGATGTTAGTGAAGAGTTATGTGATGGGAATCAGTTCTACGCGACAGGTCTCGAGCAATGCAATGGTTATCTCGGATTCAAGTTAAAAATATTATTACGAGTTTATGAATACTTTTATGATAAGTTACATAATTTATTTTACCATTTTCAATTTTACGCTGGTAACCGAAGAAGGTTATATTAATTTTAATTCCTGCTTCAATTGCGATTTATGTTATCCAACCTTCCTAACTACATTTTATCGCCCAATTTATTTTATTAATGTGTCCTACCAATTTATTTTATGTGGTGTAATACTAGTTAATTTTACCCAATTTAGTCCCAAGCAATTTTATTTAATCATATACTAAATTATTTTACCATGTTTATGTTAACTAATTTTATTTTAGTCGATACCAGTTATTTTACCTAGCTAGTTTATATTACTAATTGTCTAAGGTATTTTCTAATCTAGAGAGTTAATTATTTAAGGGGAGTTTTTTTATATATATAGACTAGGGGTTTATTATTTCATTTCATTTCATTTCAAGACATAAGTCACAATACCAATTCACTCTTCACTCCTCTCTTTCCCTCCTCCTCTGCGCCAGCCCCAGCCGAGCCCCCCTCTGCTTTTCCGGCCAGATTCCGGCGACCGGAGGCCACGCTGGCGACCACCAGGTGGTGGTCGTGCCCCCTTCCATCTCTCCTCTTGTTTTTCTCCTTCAATTTCTTCTCCAAGTGGTATAATTTCCAAACCCTAACTTTATTCTTTATGTTCTAATCTGAATTTAACTTATAAATTGTGTTATTCTTGAAGTTTTCATCTCTTTTATGATTTCTAAGCATGAATTTATGTTGTGGTTAAGTTGGGGTAATTAAGGTTTGAATTAGAGTTTGATACATGTGAAAATTGAGGTGTTTCTTGCTTGTTTCTTGATAGGTAATGAAATAGCTTGCTTGCATGAGGTTCTTGATGAAGAAATTTGAGTTTTAGGGACTGTTTTGGAGAGATTACTATGCTAGTCAAGTCTTTTGCTCTTGGATGATATGAATTTAGTGTAAAATTGATGAATAAGGGCTAATTCAAGTGTTAATTATAGCTGCATGTGTAATCTATGGTTGCATGTGAGTTTCATGAGCTTATTTGGGTAATCTTTGAGTATTAAAATCTTGAAAAACCATGGACAATAGTTAATTTGGGTTTTGGTTGTGAATTAGTACATCTTAGAGGCCAAAGAAAGCATTAAAGTGCAATCAAGCAAGCAAAAGATTCTGTCTAAGTATCTGAGTCTTGCAGAGAGTGTAAGATGTGAATTTTACTGTAAATGATAACCCAAGTGATTATTTAACTCGAGTCTTTGGAATTTCGAGAATCCGACATGTGTAGCCCGAGTTACGAGCAAAAATGTGAAAGGGTGCAATGTTATACGTTTTTCTGAGTCAGTAGGTTAATGTACAATTTTAGTCAGTTTAGAGACTTTATTAGCTCTGGAGTTAAACATAAAAGTTTTAGGTCGTTCTTCAAGATTTCCGGAAACATAAAGTTTGCATCCATACGATATCGGGAGAGTGAGATATGAGGCTGAGAATGAGGGTCGTCAGCAAAGTCGTTGCCCAGAATTTTAATAATTAATTCTAGCTTAAAAGGGTGCAATTTGATCTCTTAAGGAGCTCTAATAAGATGGTGACCTTTGTGTCATTGTTAAGATGGGTTGAGTAGGTTTTCTAAGTTGATTTAAGCTATTTTAGTGTTTGGGACTATCTCCTAAAGGTTTATGGAAATACTACCAAACCATGGGGTAAAGTGATGAGGTTTTAAGCTCGTCTAAGTGATGTTGATGGCTAAGTTGTACTTTTGATTTCCTAACAATTTTATGAGTTTCCTCGATGTCTAAATAGCCCAAGGACCATCTCTTCTATGTATTCAATTCACCGGTCATCGATTTGTAAACTTTCCAAAATTCATAATCATGTTCTTATCTAGTTACCGTCACTTGACAACTTTTCTTTCATGTTTTCAATAATAGAATAGCTTCTCTTCTTAAGCCTTCAAGGACTCCAATTCTATGCTCATCTAAGCTGGTTGTTAAGGATGTTTTATACATCATAAGCCTTCTTTGATCCTATTCAAGTTTCACCATAAGTTTCGCTTTAAATTTCCAAGCCGCATGATTAATTTCAAGTGCTCTGCTTCAGTCCGGGCCTTTTTCCGAGCCCTTCCCGTCGTTTTTAGCCTTTGGTCAGCTGAAAAAGTTGTAGGGCGTGATTTTCCCTTTCTGAAAAGTACTCGTTTGCAAAAATCCGAGTTTTCTAGCTCAAGTTATCACCAAATCATTGATTTATCAAAAACTGAAATTTTTATTTTCTCATCCCTTTTAAGTCATCAAATTTTAAGTACTTTAATCTAAGCTCGTAATTACAAGAGCTTTATTAAAATTCTCATTTTCCTATGCTCTTATTATAGCTTCCAAGTCGCCCAAACCGTCCCAAGCTCGAGGCACGTCGCTAGATCTTTCTACTACCCAAGGTACGCGAATTGTCCAACTTTTCGCTTCTTTATTATCATTAAACATTTATCATGGTTATATCAAGTGTATGTTATGAACTAATGTTTATATTTACGGTTTTAAAGGGTCCCATTCTACGTGTTTTTGTGCTAGTTACTTAGGTGCTAGCTCTCTTTTTATGTATGATACTCCTGATCAGAGTGTCCAGACCTGGCCAGTGTCGACTGCTCGGCAGTCACCCACTCCAAACTTCGATCGGTTTGGGCATGCGCGTGTGTGAGATGCATTGCATCGATCATAAGGGACCAAATACTTATGTTTAGTACCTATCTTATCTTTCATGTACTTTACCTTTTACGTTGATGAATCAAGTTAATTTATTCTGGTTTATCCCTTTCCCCGTTTTCAAAATGAATTTAAATGCCGGCACTAAAACCGTTTTCGAACGGTTTGATGTGTTGGAGGTTTGTGTACTTAGTGTTTCCCCACTCATTTTTGCGTATGTTTTAATGTTTTGTTTTAGGCGGTCCGAGCTCCCAGGTTAAAGGCAAGGATAACCAAAAGTAGGCGTGTACCCAAGCAAGGTAGTCTCGAATGGAAGTTTGGCCGACTCCGGTGGTTTCGTTATGGTTAAAAGACCCCTTGATTATAAAATATGGGATGTAGTTATTTCTCTAATGGTTGTATAAGTTGAATTATTTATGTCTTGGTGGTTTTAAGTGTGAAGTTTATGTTCAAAGTTTGGTTGTGACTTTTGTGTACTTGAAGGACGTTTGGGTTTGTTGCCTTGTCCCGAGTGGGGACGGCGATAATACCTCCACCCTAGGTATTCCGCTGCGCTAATCACAGGATTAGTGTTTGTACTTTGTTAATCTTGTGATTAAGGGTGTTGGGGTGTTACACAAGTTATCCAAGATGCTGCAAATGAGGTCAAGACACCCCGACTTGTACTTCTTATCATGTATGCCCTCGGTGGTCCAGCGTTCAACAACCGGCACCGTCTTGTTCTTCTTTGACCTTATTCCCAAGGCCAAGATGTACTCATACGCCCACGACTGCATGCACAATATGTCAAACAAGGACCGAAAGATGAATAAGCACATTGAAAAGAGAAGGTTCGAGCATGTACCTCGAGCACCTTCCACAGGGAAGGACCGTACTGGTAGCGAGCCTGGGCCGCATGGAGGTAAACCGGATCCGCATCCAACGAAAGACGGATGCCACGATGGAGCCAATTGATGAAGTTGGCATAGGTCGCCTTGCCCCAGTTCAGGTTTCAGATATTATCAAAATTGAGAAGGTTCTGAAACCATGTCAGGGAAATATTGTCCCCATGGTTGGCAAAGAGGGTGGCAGAGATGATGTAAGCCAAGAAAATGAAGCGGCGTTGCTCTAGAGGCAGGTTTTGGAAATTCGCATCGCGAATGGTCATCTCAAAGTGCTTATAGGCAAGGTTAGGGAGACCATGACGTCGTCCCAAACGCGCAGACAACTGGAGCCAGCAAATCCAGAACTACTCGAGGGACGTCCGCATCGAAAACCACGTCCTGTCCACCCCAAGGAAGGCCGGTGATCATGACAAAATCTTTAGGTGTGATTGTCATCTCACCCACGGGGAAGTGAAACGAGTTAGTGGAATCCCACAACCTCTCCGCCATCGCTCGACCAATAATGCGAAACGTCCTTTTCTTCCAAGTCTCTAAGCATTTCCAAAAAGGCATGAAGCCCGCCGCGGTCAAAGTATCTCGAATAAAATTCCCCGGGATTGATATCGCTGCCTTAAGTGGATCTTTTAAGGCACCGGGAGTTTTCAGGTTATCCTCCTAAGGGCAGAATTCCAACACATCATTTTAAATGGTGGCTCAAAGCATAATTTCATGGACCCAAGCTGGACCCAGCACAAACACTGGGCTCGCTGCCACGGCCCATGAAGCAAACAAACAAGTTCAAATGATACGGCTTGAGCCAATTCAGCAACAAAATTGGGGAAAATTGAGTCTAAAACCCGCGTAGGTTTTGACTCAACCTAGCCCACAGTCGCGGCCAACGAAACGGCCCAGCAAAAAAGGAGTGCGCGAGTCAAAACCCGCCTAGGTTTTGATCTCGCCAGGCCCAGGTGATCGGCCCAGAACGCGCGACGACCCAGCAAGCCGAATATAAAACCCGCCTAGGTTTTATTCCGCCTAGTGGGCCGCTACTCGTGTAGTTGGCCCAGAACGCATACAAAATGTCTTTTGGTCCATTTCTTGCAAAGCGGTTTGCAGATTTTTTCGGTCAAAATGCAAAAAAAAATAAAAAAAATAAATGGGTCACTCTACATCCTAACATGCATACTTAAAATAGCTAAAAATCGACAAAGTATGAAAAATAAATTCATGCTTGCTCATTTTTATGCTAAGCTAAGTACAAGAGGGAAGTTTAAGGGTTACCTTGCTATGAGAACGGTAAAACCAAGCATGGTTCCAAGATTCAACAACGAGATCAGAGGGAGCCACTTCCATGCCGGGAACAAAGTTGCGGCGTGAAGACCGCTCATGAGGCCAAGCCGCCGCATGAGGAAGAGGTGGATTTCTATGACTTCGGGGTTGCATCTTTTCGAACCCGAGAATTGCTTCAAAAGAACAAAGCTTCTTTTCTAGAGAGAGAAGGGGTGAGCTAGAAGGAAATGAAGATGTGAAGAAGATGAAAGAAATCTTTTGAATTTATAGAAAGGTCGGGTGAATGTGAGCCGTTCGTTTTTAGTAACCGCCTCGAGATGACAAAAGCATTTCATTGATCGAAAATCCAAAAGGTTATCCTTATGTCACCCAAAAGTGAGGCATGGCGACGTGGACTCTTTATGACCGCAAGTGGGATGGACCCCACTTTGATTCCTTCACAAAGCAGAGAAAAAAAAGAAGAGAAAAAATGCACAAAACCCGCCTAGGTTTTGTTTGGCCCAGAAGAAGCGACCTAGAGGACGCGGTCCAGGCGCGGACACAACCCAATGAAGAACGTCAAAACCCCGCCTACAGCCCAAATTCACGGCCCACAGCCTGAGCCCGCATTCTGGCTTTACGGCCCGCAGGTTAAAATTGAACCTCTTTCATTCTTTTCCAATAAAACTAATACTCGATTTGTCTCATGATTTTCAGGTCGCCAACAATGGGACCACCATCACTCAGCTACCACACAAGAGGTTGCTGCCATCATCATTATTCCGGACCATCGGTAGAGCTTCGATGTAGTCCTGAGCCATCGGCATCGCGCCCGGTGAAGTCTCAATCTCCGAGCCATCGGCATCGCGCCCAACGAAGTCTCGACCCCCAAGGCCATCAGCAACGCGCATGATGAAGTCCTTCCGCATTAAAAATGCCAACCATCATAAACATCAACACCGGGAATGACTGGAACCGACACCGGGAAAGACTGGAACCGACACCGGGAAAGACTGGAAGCGACACCGGGAAAGACTAGAACCGACACTGGCAAAGACTAGAAAACTCCATCAACGATCGACATCGTGTCCGGTTTCAAGTAGGGCGCCATTCTCGCCCGAGATCAACATCAACTCATTAACCCAGGCTTTGCAAACCAAAGTCATATCCTCAGACTACTTTGACCTTCGTCCTATTCGGACTCGGTCAAAGCGGGGGCTCTCTGTAGACACCGGAATTTGTACCGATATAAACCCGACTCATCAAAAATATACAAGACAGATGGGCTAAGTGAAATGGGTCATTGGGCCCAAAAAGATCAATCAACCGAGCCCAAGAGAAATAAAACAGGCCACAAATAATTGTTAAAACCCACTGGGGTTTTAACTTTTATTGAACGAGCCCATGCAGAAGTAGGCCCAGTCGCACGCCTCGGCCCAGAGAACTCAAAACCCGCCTAGGCTTTGAGCGGAGTAGCAGACGACGTCGTTTCACTCCACGTCACTGATCCGCGTGATAATATTCTCAAAGCCCGCCTAGGCTTTGATGATTCTGGTGTCAAAAACAATAATACAATCTACATGCATGCAATCCCATGATCATAGGTAGGGGTGGAAGAAAAATCCGGAACCGGCACACCGAACCGGAAACCGGATAAAAAAAGCCGGGAACGGGCAACACCGAACCGGTTTAAAAATCCGGTGCACCGCACCGGAAAAACCGGATAATAAGCGGGGCGGTTCCGGTTTGGGATATTCACACTGACGGGGAACCGGCACCGCACCGTTAATATAATTAAATACATGTATATATAAATTTTGGTTAAAAAAAATTCTACTTAAAATAATACAAAAATAATATAAATTAACTAGTTAAAAAAAAAAAAGAACATTAGGTGTTAGTGTATTATTGGGATGGGCTTATGGGCTAGTAAATTTGGTTCTCACTTTTTTTTTATTAAATAAAGATTTTTTTTTGGATTAACTAAAGATTTTTTTTATGTTTGATAGAAATTTATGCGGTTCCGGTTCACTGGTGAAACCGCACCGTTAAAGCCGGTGCACCGGTTTTTAAAAACAGGGTGATTCAGTTCCGGTTCCGGTTTATGGTTTTCGCGCACCGTTTCATCCGGTGCACCGCTTCGGCGCACCGAAACCGCACCGCACCGTTTCCACCCCTAATCATAGCACACGTGTTTGAACCCCCCCCCCCCTTGAACACCCCAAAACCCGCCCAGGCTTTGGGCTCTGATGACGTGATTTTTGGGGTATGTCCCCCACCATTTCCCTCCAAAACCAACACTCCTTCACCTATAAATACCCCTCCATTCCACCTTCATTTTTCATCAAGTCTCATCATCAACTTTCACCACCAACAATGATCATCTAATACACTTACTCTAATCTTCCACCATATTATACTCTCTCAAATTCCCCTATCATTATTCTATCCTCTTATCATCTCCATATTATACTTCCATCATCCACTGGCATCACAAAAATCATCTTCCTACACCACATCCATATTATACTTCTTTTCATCTCCCATAATCCCTTTCTCAAATCATATTCTTCACCACCATACAACCATCCACATACCATTCTTTTTCCTACACCACCCACGTCATCTCATCCGGGTTTCAAGTCAAGGGGAAACTCAAGGGGTCAAATCCATCATCGCTACATCTTAAGCAAGGTTCGATTCTTTTATTTAAATTATTGTGTTTAATCATGTAATCCTTTATTTAATTCCGTGCTTGTACATAGTTTGTAAAATAAAAACCGCATTGTTTTTATATTGCATGATTCGAATGATAATTCTGCGAAATTAATCAAACTTCTCCCCGCTCTCTTTCTTTTCAATGTTGATTTTAGTAGAGTCTGTTTTATAACAGGCGGATTCGAGAGTTCTTATAATTCTCGAATTCGTAACCTTACCCCCGAATCTAGAAATCGGGTTCGTAGACCGGAGTCTTTCTTTTTATTTTGTGGTTTATCGATTTCCTTAAATCGGCTAGCGACTTTTTTTTACAATTTTATAAATTCGTTTAATTATTTAAAGTATTCGATTTTTTACACAAAATTAGTTTAAGAAAATAATTTAATTCTTGTCCAATGCTAATGATAGGCTAGGTCCGAGGAGAAAAGGGTCGGAAGTTAGTAAAACCTAGGGTAGGTTTTACTAATTTCTACCCATTATCTCCCTGGGCCTGGAAGCGAGAGGTCCGGCCCAGGACTCGTCAAAGCCTAGGCGGGTTTTGATGAGTTCTGGTAGCCCGCTCACTTCTTGGGCCCGGATTTATCATGTGGATCGGGATTAAATTATTATGAGATTATTTTTGTGTAATGTTCGGATAGTTTAAATAACAAAAAACGGGTTTGTAAATAAATAAAGTTTGATCACCCCGGAAATGAATTTTGAAAATTAAAAATATCCTTATTTAAGGATTAAGAAATCTTAGTCGGCTCTCGATCACTGATGTAGCGCATCACGAAAAAATGGTCACTTTTTCCGGGGGTCCTACATAACCTTAGCTTTTAAGTTTGACGCTAATTGGGAGAGAAATTTAAATATGGAAAAAAAAAAAAGAAAGAAAAACGGGAAACAAGGTTTTTTCAACATCACAAATTTTAGGGTCTTTTTTTTATTCTACAAACTTTAGGGTTCAAAAAATTAAAGTTGAAAACCAAGGATTCAGAATATAAATAACCTTAAAACTCAGTGTCCAAAATGCAAAAAAAAACTCCTGCTAAACATATAATGTATCCACCAGTCCGGCAGTGCCCCCACCAATACGGACTAACATGGATATTTCCTTGGACTTTTCCTCCTACATTGGAATTGAATTGCACTCTTTTTTCAATCATTTCCTTCCCTCAATACCCTTCTCCACCTTCGTCCACCTGCTACATGTTTTCACCTCTCTCTCACTGCTGCTCCCTGCCACTCCACCGACTCATCCAATCACTATTAACTTGGCTTGTTTCGTCCATTCACCGTTGCTCTTAGCTTATATTTAGGCTTTTGGCCATTTCCTGTGATTAACTATCAGCATAATTAATCGTTATATGCAACTTCTGGCTGCGTTTTGATTAGCTAGAATGAATGTCGTTGAGTTGGAGGTAGTGCAATTGGTATGATGTACAAGGAGAAGCAGAAGATTAATTGCAAGTGCATATATATATAGGACAGGAGGAGACTACACAAGTTGAAGTGGAGGGGAAGATCAAGATGGGGGAGGAGATCATCACTCTCAATTCCATCAATAAATCCAACGGACCGTCTGGGTTTTATCGTCACTTGATCAACACAATTTGGAGGCCGTCCCTTGTTATCTTCTTCTTTCTCACTCTCTTTGTCGCCGTCTTTTTTGCCACCCACTATCTCGATCCTCCTGTAAGTCCTCCATCCTCTTAAAACTTAATTCTCTTAATTGCGTTATGATGACTCTCATGCTATATTAATCCAAACTTTAACTAATTGCTTTTTTTTTTTTTTTTACAATAGTTGTTAGTTGTCACCTTCCATTTTTAAATATCTAATTTAATTATTTTATCTTTAATAATTATGTTATCATTTTATTTTTTCATTCATTAAAAATTATTTTCCCCACATTTTCTCCCTATTGAGTTATTCTCTCACTACTCAAATTTAGAGGGTCAGAAAAGAACTACTTCGAGAGAGGAAAAGTAAATGATTAGGTACTATTATCATGTAAATCTTGATATGTGAGAAATATTGCTTTATGTCAATTAATTTGGAAGTGAAGCATTATTATTATAGATTAAAAAGAAAAAAGTAATATGATAAAATTTTATATTACTATATCCCATATGATTGTTTCAAATTACATTTTTATCCATTATGTTTTTACATTTATAAAAAATCTAAAAATATATCTAAGGAAATTACATTAATTTGGTTAGAATGTCATTATTGTTTGTTAGCATATCCAATGCATATAAAATTTCATTTAATTGGTAACTAATACTTACTATTAAAAACTTTAGTGTCAAAAATTATAATAAACATTAATTTGTTGAAAAAAGGATTTAAGAAATGTCTTAGATTTTATTTTTTTTTTAACAACAGGAATGTCTTAGTTGAAATCACATATCATTAACCTATTGTATTTTCTTGTCTTAGTATAATTTATTTTCTTTTGTTTCGTCTAGCATTAATAGTTTTATACGTTATCAGTATGATCTCAATACTTGTCGCATAAATAATTTATTTTCATTTTATAATATGTTCTTTTATACGGTTGGTTGGCTGCGGTGTCATAATACACTGCATTTTACCATAACTCACCATAATATACTAATCCACCACAATATTTCTTTTCTTTGATATTGTTTGTCCTCCTTGAGGTAGCGTCGTTTAATTTTAAAAATTTCGACAGTAAATGTTTTGATATATACAATGAAATCGCTTCTTGAGGTAGCGTCGTTCAAAATATGACAATCATTGTATATATCCCAATATTTTTTTTTTACCTATCTTCCTTCTTTATTTCAAAATATTTGTCTCATTTACACTTTAAACGATCTTTAGTTACTTTTCTACCCTTAATGAATAAATTTATTTTTCACTTTTTACAATTCAGACAACAATTATCGTCAATTAAAATAGGAGTTTGGGTAAATTAAAATAATTTCTCCTCAATTTTCAAAATATATTAATCTTCTAAAGTTATGTACATAGACAAATATAATAAGACGGATGAGACAAAGAAGTACAAAATTGGCATGAATCCCATAAGAATATGGTCAATACCCCAATCCTTCTATGTGAAAAGCGTTGTACAACATAATGCAGCACCTCAAGTTAGACGTGCACGTTGCCGTTTGAAATGCTAAGGCTACGAATATTGGTGTTTTTGGATTTGAAGAATGAGTGGGGTATGAATAGTGGAAATGATATTATTTTAATGGGTGTTGGAGTATGTTATTGATAATGGTGTCACTGGAACTAAATAATGAGATGAAGATAAGTGGAGTAGAAAGTAAAAAAAATCGAATTAAATAGAAAGAAAAAAAAGGAAAAATAATAAAATAGTGTTATTTTTCTCCATCTCTCTTTCTCTCTCCCCCTTCCCTCCCTCTTCTCTCTCATGTGTCCTTTCCCAAGAATGCGGATGCATCCATCACACATATTTACCCCCTTTTTTCATTTAATTTTTTTCTCTTTTCTTCATACTTTTGGTAAAAAGTACGCCAATACCCATAGCCTAAGAGATTGTTTAATATCTTGTCCTTGGAGTTGAATAATAAGGGATTGTTTTATGTTGAGAAAAAGTAAAAGATATTGTAATCTTCATTCCAAATCAATTAATTTGTCCAGCTTATCTCTTTACAGGTTTTTGTGTAATATTTTGATCGTTAATTTAGATGTTTTATTTAAACAATACTACAATATTATATTTAATTAAATTATTTTTCGTCACAAATCTAGTAGTGATAATCTTGTACAATAATTCATTATTATAATTTATTAAATCAACAGTTAAAATTTAAAAATTTTGACCTAAAAAATTAAACATGAACAATTCATTTAGAATGGAGGGGTATAAAATAGCTGATGTAAATAGCAATGCTAATTGGTTACCATAACATTTCTTTATGTAAGCCAAATAGAAATAAGAAATCTTACCAAATTACCGTGTACGTACTATAAATAAATGCGAATATTTTTCTCCTTTCTTGACAAAGGAAATGCAAACAAATAGCAATTAGGGGTATCGGTAGAAAGAAAAAAGAAAAAAGAAAAAAGAAAAAAAGATGTGGTACATAAACAGGGCTAACGTCTCTACTGCAGTACTTCACTGCTGGAGCTGGTCTGCCAATTCTAGTACTCTACGAGGGAGCGACAGCCACCAGAAAGGCAGCGATAAAAATACGAGTCTCTGACCTCTCGGTTAAATTTAGGTTATGTTTTTAAATAGTGTATGATTAAATTAAATAAAATAAATAAAAGTTAAGTAAGTACGGAGTAAAATAGTGGAGATTGTTGAATGTTATATCATTTATTTATTTTTTAAAATAATTTTGATAAGTTGATTAAAGAATTTTAAATATAAATTATCTAAAAGTATGGTTTTATATTTTTTGAATGGTAAAGTAAAGGTAGAAAAAATGTAGTTAAAACTTAATCTATCAATCTAAAAAAAATGGGTCTTGTTTAAGTTAACTTTGGTTGTTATCAAAATTTATCGAACAATTCGAGTGAAATTAAATCCAGGTGTAAACTAATTTTAGATAATAGAAAAAAAAATTATTTGGTTAAAATATTTTGTGAATTTATTCAATATCAAAATTAAGTTGGGATTAAATCAGTATTTTTTTCAATCAGATAAAATTCAAATATTTGAATTTGACAATATGTAGAGAGTAGAGACGCTAAACAAAGGTTGGCTGTGTTAGTATTGGTCCGCGTAGTGGGGGCCCGCCCCTGGCCTACGAGCTCCAACATTTTTGTGGTACTGTTTTGGACTTTAAAAAGACAGCCTCCCGTGATTGGGGGCCTCTCCTCCCCAGTCTCCATTAGCATTATGGAGTTGCTCAATCAATCTGATTAATGCATATGACGTCACGTCCTCATTCTTTACCCAAACAGCCAAACGGAAGGGCCTCTACTCGAAAGGGAAGGGCCTCTCTCTCTGTCGATGGCTTTTTCTTTCTTTTCTTGAAAAGAAATTTTGTTGTCGCGTCAATTCTTGAAACTTCTACCGCCCGCCAATGGTAATTTATACCATGGTCAAAGTTACGCAATTCTTAGCCCCTCACTGTGGGCTAAAACCTTATTTAGGCCATGTAAATTTTGTGGAATGATTTGTGGTAAGGTAAATAAATACTGAAATTTATCGAAAATTATCAAAAGTTATCAAAATTTATCAAATTTTACCATTTTTTTTTTGATTTTTTGATTTTTTATTTAAATATTATATATTTTATTTTAATTTTTAATTTTTAATTTTAATTTTAAAATTTCAATTATTTTATAACTTTAAAATGATAAAAATTAAAATTATATTTAAATTTTTTATTTTTTATTTATTTATTTATTTAATTTTTTTACTTTTTATTATTTTAATATTTTAATATTTTAATATTTTTTATTATTTATTATTTTTTATTTTTTAAATTGAATTTTTAAATTTTTTAATATTGAATATTTTTATTTTTATTTTTTAAAATTTTTAAAATTTTTTGATTTTTAATTTTTAATTTTTTTAATTTTAATAATACATTTTTTTAAATTTAAAATTTAAAATTTTAAATTTTTGAATTTTGATTTTAAATTTTTTATTTTTTATTTTAATTTTCTTCTTTTTAAAATTTTAAATGTTTTTTATTTTTCAGTATTTTTATTTTTTTAATTTTAATTTTATAATTTTGATATTTTAAAAAAATTGAAAATTATAAATTTTCAAATTCTAACCTTTAATTTGTTCAATTCGTACTTCCAAAAACATATCTAAAGTTACATAAACTTACCAACAGTTACTAAAATTTACTGGAACTTAAAAAGAAGTAACGTTTACCATACCTATACTTACCACTGAAATTTACAAGCCCTTAATGCTATTTTTGTTTCATATCATTTGTCTTCTTTTAAAACTATACGGTGAAATTTAAAAAAAAATTGACTATAAATTTTTTAAAATATATAATGTTTGGTTAAATAAAGCTAATGTCATTAAATTTTTAACAAAAATGTTATTTTAAAAGTATAATATTGCAATCATTAATAAAATATTATATAAGAAATTATCAATTAAAGAGTACCATTGATTATCGTGACAGTCAACAAAATGATAAATAATATGATGCAACGGAGGGAGTAAGGAAGTAAAGTAAAGCGTCATTGGCTTTATATATTTTTATGTGCATGTCTTATTTATTTTTAGTTAACTTATGTGCATTACTTCAAACAACTTATATACTACCTTATTAATGTAGAAATATATATTTAATAATTCATATATTTAGCAAATAATGTAAGTGATGCAACTTACTTTACAGTACTCCCTCCTTCCCATATTATTTGTCACCTAGGACATAATTTAAAAAACCCAAAAAACATCCATTTTACATTAATTTACATCATTGAAAATGTGAAAATGATGAATAAAATGATAAATAAAAAGGTAAAAGGTGAATTAAAAGAAAAATAGAAGAAAAAATGTAATTAATAAGGTTAATTTGATAAATTAGTAACTAATGTGTTATTGCAATTATAAAGTGACATATATTATGGGGAAAAACAAATTAGTTAAAGTGACAGATAATATGGGAAGAAGGGAATGTCTTATTAAAAAGGGTTTTTGGCTAGGAAAAATCTGTACTGATGGCCTTGTGATCGAGAATAATCCAAAGTAACTTTTTGGCTGGTTACAGTCTATACTTATTCATTATTTTCTCGTAGCATCCCAAATTGAAAATCCAGCACCGGAATGTTGATGTGGCAACCGGAGCACGTGCCCTTTTAATTAAAAGAAGTCTATACTTCTCTTCTGTTAGCCTGGTTTGGTACATTTATTACTGCTTCTCTGATGTCGCTAACTACTAATGCATGCCCAGAGACCTTGAATGATGAGTGCATGGATAAAAATATCATCCAACTTTTCAATTTAATCGAAATTGCCACTATACTTTACAAACTATCAAAATTACCACCTAACTTTCCATATTAATAAAAAATACCACTCTACCATATTTTAACCTGCTACAGCAGGTTTTCCAGTCTCTTCCTCTTTCCAGTACCTTCCTTTTCTTTTCCCTTGAATCTCCATCTCCATCTCCATCTTCTTCTTCCCTGCTTCAGCTTCTTTTTTCTTGGTGCTTACACTTCTTGAGTAGGAAACTATCTTCCTCTTCTTTTCCCCTCCATCTTCTTCTTCGTTGCTTCATCTTCTTTTTTCCCCTAATTCTCCATCTTCTTCTTCCCTCTAACCTCCAATGATTTCGGATTTGGGAACAATGTGCTTCTTCCTCATGTTTCTTCCATTATTAGTATTTTTGTCTTGAATAGATTAGAATCTATAAGTGGTCGATTCAGCTTTCCATTGGTCCCTGGAGAAGCACATTTTGGGTGCATCTTCGACAAATTTGACGAGGTAATTTACTCATCTATATCAAATAGGGTAGGTAGAAGATCCTGGAGGAGACCTGCATTTGTTGTGCACTGGACAATCACACAAAGCTAAATGTGCTTCCATCCAATAACCATACAATTACCTTCCTCTCTTTCTCTCTCTAACCCTCAGTTGTTATACTTCAATCTTCACTCCCATCCAACAACCCAGGATGCTAAACACAAATCCAGAGCACAACCTACATTTTGTCTGGTCAAAATATGATAAATTCACATTCTGAGTTCATAGATGTTTGCTGTGAAATGAAGAAAAGAAGATGGAGAATCAGGGGAAAGGAAGAGGAAGGTAATTTCCTGCTGTAGCAATGTAAGCACCAAGAAAAAAGAAGTTGAAGCAGGGAAGAAGAAGATGGAGATCCAGGGGAAAAGAAGAGGAAGGGACTGGAAAAAGCAGGTTAAAATATGGTAGAAGGGTATTTTTGATTAATCTGAAAAGTTAGATGGTAATTTTGATAACTTATAAAGTATACTGGCAATTTTGGTTAAATTAGAAATTTTGGTGACATTTTTATCATTCACTCCCTTGAATATACTTCTACTGCACTGGATATTCCCGGCCCCCCCCCCCCCCCCCCAATTAGTTTCCTCTAGCGTCAGCTTTATTTGTTTTCATGCTATCACAATAATATACTGCATTCTCTTGCAGCCTATATTCAAGAATTCTGTAGGGCAAGCAATTGTAGCTGGTGAATTGATGCGTAACAAAACACACCCAGACAACAAAACCACCATGATTACAACTATGGTCTATGATTCCGAACATAAAACAGTGTTAGCAGGCAAATCAATTGATAATGGTACGCAGCATGAAAACAAGGCTACCCAGACTGCTGCAAATGACGTCAATATACTCGAAACAAGTTCCGGCAACCAATCGATTGAGAATGATACACAAGCTGGAAAGAAAATCATCGAGACTAAAAAGCAAGTGCTTGATAAAAAACTTGAGTTTCCCCTCGGTTGTTCAGCCAGTAGAATTTGTCCAACAAACTACCCTAAAAATATAACAGTGAAGTCGGATGCCCCACCTGCTTCCACGTGTCCTGAGTACTTCCGCTGGATCTATGAAGATCTAAGGCCTTGGAGCAAGAGTGGTGTAACCCAAGAGATGGTAGAGAGAGCAAGACGAACAGCTACTTTCAGATTGGTTATATTGAATGGAAAAGCATATGTGGAGAGATACAAGAAATCATATCAAACGAGAGATGTTTTCACACTGTGGGGTATTCTACAGTTGTTGCGAAAGTATCCTGGTAAAGTCCCAGATCTGGATCTCATGTTTGACTGTGTTGACTGGCCCGTCATCATTTCCAGAAACTTTCGTGGCCCCAAGGCCCCTGCCCCTCCTCCTCTGTTTCGTTATTGCGGTGATGATACCACTTTGGATATAGTGTTCCCAGACTGGTCCTTCTGGGGATGGTAAGTTCCTGTAATCATTCTCTTCGTGGCTGCATGTCATGGACGTACGATCTATTGATAGCTATATAGTTTGTACCTTGACTTCAAATGTAATATGCATACTTAAGCTGTCAATCATGTAGGTCCGAGGTTAATATCAAACCCTGGGAAATTATATCAAAGGAACTCAAACAAGGCAATGAAAGGATGAAATGGACAGAGAGAGAGCCATATGCATACTGGAAGGGAAATCCATTTGTTGCTCCTACCAGGATGGACCTTCTGAAGTGTAATGTCTCTGACAAGGAGGATTGGCATGCTCGTGTATACATACAAGTAAATTTTCTTTATTTTTTCCTTCTTAATGCAAAATGGAATTGTAGTTCAATCTCTCTATTCCTTTGTAATGAGTCTCTTTCTCCAAGGAACTAATCGATGCAAATTAAAAACATCACCAGATACCTAATAAAACAGCGATAGTATTGTTTCTTTGTTGAACCAGGAAAAGACCATAGTTACTGAGATCGATCTATACCCTCAATGGTTCTAGGATGAGCAATTGAAAGCCTACATCAAACAAAGTAAAATGATAAACATCTCATCGTGCATCTCACCAAAATCACTCATAAAATTAAATGTAAGTATATATTTAATATCATTATAAATGTATGTTTGATTACTTTGAGGGTTATTATAATCTATAAACAATATCAAAATATTTATTTATTTATATTTTTTCATAAATATAAAACTATGCATAAAATGTGTTTTCTCTACTATGATTGATAAATTAGCTATTATTTATATCTTTTTGACCTAACTAATAAGTATTATACTCTTGTAGTTGATAAATATACATAATTATTAGAGAAAATATTATTAAAAGTTAACAAAATATGAAATATAGATAATTCAAGATGGGTATTAACCATGCATCTTGAGTCAAGATCTGTATCATTGTCCACAAACAAAATAGTTTGAAAAAGTAGTGATTTGTGCTTTGGACCAAGTGATTCTTAATAATGCTATACTAAAATTTTAAACCCCCCCCCCCCCCCAAACACCAAAATAAAAAATAAAAATTGCAGGACTGGTTTAAAGAAGGACGTGAAGGATACAAGCAATCAAATCTAGCAGCTCAATGCATATACAGGTACATGTTTGGGTTAAGCTTCTGTCTCTGTCTACAGACTATAATCTTTTAATTTCTAACATTGCTATTTTCATTCTCGCAAACTATGAAGCAATTTGACAACTTTCTTTCTTTTATGGCTTTGACTAGATATAAGATCTACATTGAAGGTTCAGCATGGTCTGTCAGTGAGAAGTATATCCTCGCTTGTGACTCCCTCACCTTACTTGTAAAACCCCGTTACTATGACTTCTTCACCAGAGGTTTGATGCCAATGCAACACTACTTTCCTGTCAAAGATAATGATAAGTGCAGGTCTATTAAACATGCTGTGGAGTGGGGAGAAACGCACAAGAGCAAGGTAACTACTTTTGTTTGCTTTTTTATTACAGAAAAATTAAGTAGGCAATACTAGTACAGTAAAAACTAAGCTGTTATTCTCCTTGATTGTTATGAACATGATGAAACATCAGACACAGGCTATTGGGAAAGGGGCTAGTGATTTTATACAAGAAGAAATTAAGATGGATTTTATATACGACTACATGCTGCATCTACTGACTGAATATGCTAAACTGTTGAGATTCAAGCCGACCATACCTCAAAATGTTGTTGAGCTCTGTTCAGAATCCTTGGCATGCCCAGCAGTAGGCAGAGACAAGCAATTTATGATGGATTCCATGGTGATGAGTCCTTCGGATAGAGCTCCATGCATGATGCCGCCTCCTTATGATCCAGTTGCTCTTCAAATCTTGAAGAAGAGAAAAGTCAGTACGATTAGGCAAGTTGAGACTTGGGAGAAAGATTATTGGGACAATCAAACCATGAACAATGTCCCTTCCTTGTGACCCCATAGTTTTATGCCCAGATTACTATGTTACGTTCAAATAAGGGTAGAGAGAAACTGGAATATATTTTGCTTTGGCCATCTAGTATTTTATCTTTTAGTGATGTTTTAAACAAAATTTCACACTCATGTATGTGAGATTAGATAGGAATCTGCATTTTATTATTAGATTAATTACCCATATTAATTACAATGTTGTAAGGCCTATTAGGTTCGAATCTCATCTCTCTCCTCTAGGGTTCGCATCCTTGGGGAAGCTTTCCTTCTTACGGTTGAGGAATATTGTGATGGGCCTTTCTTTGAGTATTGGCATTCCTCGTCCCCGTTCATTGTAAGGCGGCTTAGTATTCTCCATAGATAGGAGTTCGATGGGTTGGACTACTTAGCTAAATAAAAAGATTACAATGTTGTTATTAGTCATAAATAGTGGAGTTGGATGTACCAAGTACACTCCCTTGTTATGCCATTATTGTCAGTTTTGCAAGAAGAAAATTATGTTTAAATATGGAAAAAATGTGGGTGGGTCAACCCTAGTTCTCTTTCCCTTCCTCTTTTCCTGTACGCTCCTTTGCTATGCAATTAATGTGGTGGTTATTGGAGGTTACTATTGGATTATGATGTGTGGTGCCCAAAATATGAGTTCGGGAAGCTTAAAGCACGATCTAGAGCAACGCAGGTGGAATCAAAGCTGACATGGTCGTGTGGTTGATCAGAAGCAAAGAAAACAAGAGGACAAGTTGACATGGATTGTCGTGTACGGACACATGCCGTCTCTGATCAAGTTGATGTCGTTTATTCAGCTTCCTTATTTTGTTTTGATATGTGTTCCTCATCTAAGTTGTTTTTAGATTCTGTTGCTGGTTTTATGGAGTTGTTTGGTGGCCAATTAGGAGTTCTTACTAAACCCTAACTATTGTATTAGCCTTCACTATAAATAGAGCCTAACTGTTAGGTTTATTGGTGTGCAATTGAAAGTGTTTCATTTTACCACAAGAGATTGGGCAGTGATCTCCATAACCCCGAGGGAGTTGTGTGAAGCTCATCTGTGACTGCTAAGTTCTCAATTTGTAACTCCAAGAGGTTATGAGAGTCTGTGAAGGTTTGCAAATTTCTTAAACATTGTTGTAATCCTTTTGATAGTGTATTGTTCGTGATTTTTTCATGATTTGAGTTTCTCAACGTTAATTCCTTGTATTGAATTTTTATTTATTATTTTGACTTGACTATTGTTTATCTGCAAATAGTGCCCTGAGAAACCTAGCGACTGCTATCAGAGCTTTGGTTAGAGCCTTATTGATATGAAGAATGAGATGCAATGGAAGACACACATATAAAGATTTCGTATTTCAATGGGAGAGATTACTTGTGGTGGAGGATGTGATGGAGCGTGGCATGATGGGAGAATGATATAATCCTTGCTTGAGTATGGATGAGAGGAAGATAATAAACATGATGATAATAATAAAAATCCATCTTGCCTTGAAGAACTTGATAGAACACCTTGAATAATATGATATAGGATAAAGAAAATCCACCACCTAGCCCTTGATCATCCCACCATGGTTTGATAAAGGATTTACCACCACAAACCAAATAAAGGAATGACTTAATCCACCACCAAATTAAAAATTTGGCTAAAGAAAAAAGACTTTGAGAGAGAGTTTTTGAGTTGGTCTTATAAATACCATTCATTCATCAACCTAGCTAATTCCCTCTCTTTTCCAATCACCCATTTATTGGTAAAGAGAGATATAAAATTCTCAAGAGAGATTAGCTTTTAAAAGGGTCATTACCGAAGTTAATTACAACTTAGAGTCAAAACTAACTTATACATAAAGTGAGTAAGTTGGCCTAAAAAATAACAAAAATGATTACAAAGAAAAAGACAAAGCTACCCCTATTTAAGACAAAGAAAACTCAGATAGGCAGGCAAGTAGTGGGCGTCACATGGTGTCTTGTGCAAGGGGTCAACTTCCGATAAGCTTCGTCGGGGGCGTGACGCCTAACGTTGTGGGGGTGACGTAACGATGGGTGATCCACGATCTAAAGTGTCTTCCCAACGTCATGGTCATGACCTAGGATGTCGCGGTCGTGATACTAGTTTGTGGAAAAAAATGCCGCGATCGTGACAGTGGGGACGCCCAAAAATGTCACCGTCGTGACAGGCTTGTCACGCGCGTGACAACCGTCTGGACCAATCTCCTCCAGGATTTGACTAAGGCATGGGGATAGGGAGAAAATGCTTCCCAGCCAGAGCGTCATGGTCGTCAGCAGGGAGGTCATGCCTATGACAAGGATGTTGAACTCCAACTTTGAACACCTTGACCCTTTGTCTATCTGGAGGGCATCCTAGCCTATCCATTGGATGGTCGTGACCGGCCTGCTCGGGTCCGGGTTGAAACAAAATTGAACCTCTAAGGGTTTCTGTGGGGCGACCTTCTTTGCCTGAGCCATGAGAGCAGAGTAAGGACCCGGGGATACTTCATCCCCCCTCCTTCTTGAAGAGGATTTGCTCTCAAATCTACTTCGGGTTCATCATCCTTAAGATAAAGAGACAAATGCTCGATGTTGAAAGTGGATGAGACGCCCATTTTGCCTGGTATCTCCAATTTATAGGCCTTGTCGTTTATCTTCTCGAGCACCTTGGAAGGCTCACCACTGGCATGAGTTTGATTTTTCTTCTCACTGGGAACCTCTCAATCCTCAACTATCACCACATCGAATCCCTCGGTTTCAAAGAAATGTTCCGCCTATGCTTATTTACCCTTGCTTTGTAACCTCGTTGACATTTTTCGATCCTAGCCCATTTGATCATGAAGCATCTTCACCTCTTTAGCCTTCTCGCTTGCCTCGACACTAGCCCTTGACTGAAGAGGTAGAGGAATCAACTCAAAGGGTGTAAAGGGGTTTACTCCTAATGTAGAGTCATCATGATTTAGCCTCACAGTTAGAAGTCCAAGGTCCATTGAGGGTGCATTAATGCCATATTTGTACAAGGATATTACTTATCTATCTAAATAACCAAGCGAACCCAACGTTGGCATAAATTAGCTAACAATCAACAAGGCTGCCAACATTCTGGTGTGTCTAACTCTTAAACGAATTATCCTTTGAGATTAATCCCTAGGAGACTTTTGAGGGGCATTCAATAGGCTTTCTAAAAAGCTATTAAATGTCCATTTTGGAGTTCGTTTGCATCCCCAATTAGATTCAACAATGGGAGTATGCTTGCTATGGCTTAAATTTACACAATTGGAATATTTTGGATAGTTCAAGGGTATTTCGATCTTTTCACTTGCATATTCGAAATTCACTCTTCAAGTCAAGTTCAAGAGATGTCCTAGCTGCTAAGGAAAGCCCAAGGAAGCAAGTAAGGAGGAGGAGGAGCCATGAGTATTAGCTAAGTCTTTTGGCTGATCCAATTGGAATCATCCGTGTGTATATTGGCAAGACGACTATCTTTTGATCATTGTGGATGAGAATCATCAAGGAGAAATAATGAAGCAACTAATTTTGAAGATAAATAACTTAATTCAACTTGTTTAGAGGTTTCTTCACGTGTAGGAAACCTCTTGTGTATCTTAGGGCTACTTGCTTGCTAACTTAGTATCTATGTGTGTGTGTGTGTGTGTGTGTGTGTGTGTATATATATATATATATATATATATATATATATATGTTCTAATAACTCTCAAATTTCTACTTTTGTATCTTGATTTGGCTAATCAAGTGGTGTTAAGTAGAGCTTGCCAATGATCAAGTGGTGATTTCTGTATCTTGATCTTGCTCTTTTGGAGGTGTTTCTATATCCAAAGGAGATTAGAAAGTATAGCCCTTATGGTTTGTGATTGTGGTGTCTGTGTATCAATCATAAATCACATGTTTATCTCATCTTTCGTTTGTTTTTCTTTCTTCGAATCTAATTCCTAATTGGTTCCAAATCAAAGAATATCTATCCATCGAGTTCCTACTATTGGTGCTTGTCTAGCTTAGTGCACTCTGATCTTATTCAAGCTACACATACATCATTTTTGGTATCACAACTAGCTTACCATCTTGGTGAGTAGCTTTTCAAGCCTATACACAACCCTTGTTCAAACATATAGCCCACAAAAAAAAAACCCTTGATCATGTCAAGCAGCAAGACTCCTGAGCAAGGGACCGAGTAGGTGTTGAAGGAGAAGGATGAGTTGGAGAAGTGTGTGAAGTATTTGTCCAACCAACTCAAGCATTACATGTATTTGCAACGTGAGGAGCTTAGGTATTTTGGAGAGGATGACTCATGGAGAAATAACTTAATAACCAAATTGTTATCTTGCTTGGAAATTGCAGAGAGTCATGGATAAATTCATTTTTCTTAAGAGCTATTTACTATACCGTAAATGTTCAGAGGGATGAAACATAGCGACTTAAAATATTTAAGATAAACTTGTTTCTCACTTGATTCGCTCAAGTATTGCTGCAATCTAAACAAGAATGAGAGGATGTGATCAGAAGATGGTATTCTCAAATGGATAGAGAATGATTCCAACTTATAGGAGACATGTCATACTCCTTAACCCTTGGTCAAAAGACTTAATTAAGGTCCTTAATGATTATCTTGACCTTCATTAAGTCAATTGACCACATGGGATAATGTCAATATTGCTTTTGGGATCAATATTCCGAAGTTAATATGAGATTAAATTAAACCTTGATGATTTGGATTATGTAGCTGTTGGAGCATTAAAAAAGTAGTTGACCCTCACCACGGATCGTGGCAAGGTCCCCACGGTCCATGGTGCCTACATCACGACCCATGGGTGAGCTCTGTACTCTTTGCCTTGCTCTCTGGTTGCCGGCACGATCGGTGCCAGCGTCAATTTGGACTGTGTTAAACCTCTCTTATTCTTGTTGGAGTTACTTAAACCCCTGTACTCATGGGTCTAAGTAGCCCCGACATGAATAAGAGAGGTGTATTATAGCTTCAATATCAATTTTAATCATAGTTCTGAAGTTTGATATCAATCGGGAGATAAATTCAAACATGGGAGGAAAAAAAGAACGAGACAAGGGTTTTTTTCTTCAGGCCACAAACATTAAAATCCTTTTTTTATTCAACCTACTAACTTTAAGATCTAAAAAATCAATGTTGAAAACCAAGGTATCAGAAAATAAATACCTCTAAAGTTCGGGGTCCAATTGTAAAAAACCCCATATACTACCCTCAAAGTATTGCGAAATGAGGATTTTAATCACCGTATTTGGGAAATGTTAATTAATGTTAAAAAAACGAGTTTGAGATTCATATATACTGCTTTGGTCGTAGGTTGTCCGAATTTTGGCAAAAAGTCGTACTCATGTTAGGATAGTATTTTGGTGAATTGTGGAGAAGATAATACGAGTAAATCTCTTAAAGGAATAATCCAAATAAGCTTCTTTAATTATTGAATAGATTGAGAATAACAAAATCAGATTGGTTTGAATTACGTCAAAAGTTGAGACCACAAAGAGGGTGCTTGCTTCTAAAACTCGATCTAGATCCTATGAACTTAGCAGTGGCAACTCTAGGATTACCACTTGTCAAATGGCTCATAAACTAGTGGACCTTGTAGATATCTTTGATGTTAAAACGTTAAGCAATGAAGCAGTTGTTAAAAGCACTGAAGAAAGTCATTGATCTTGCTTTTTGTAATGTTTTGGTCTTGTTTAGCTGTTTAAAGTTCTCGCTGTGTTATTTTATTTAGCTGTTTGGCTGTAACATTTTTCTTTAGGTGGTGATTGTTTTGCTGTACTGTAAACCGGTTACTGTACTTCTTGAACTTTTAGCCTTGTGGCTACTAATAATCAAAAAAAGAAGCGCCATGCTTTAAGATATATATAGCAACATGTAACTTGATTAATTCACAAATACAAATGTTATTTTCCAATGTGGTTTAACTACGAGTAGATTTTGTTTATTTATGGGTTTTTGGCTCAAAATAATTTGAAGTCGGAGGTCATTGACTGAAAATAATTCAAACTCACTTCTTGACTGAAAATAATCCAAACTTTTAACCTATTTACTCGGACAAAACCGAAATCGATTTCCGGCTTCGGAGTGCTGACTGAGGTCTACAAAAGATAACGAAGAAGGAGAGAGAAGACTGAGAGGAATTAGAAAAAAAGGCAAATAATTAGGGTTGGGTCAAATTTTAAATTTTTGGGTCGGAAGACTAAATTTATTATGTTAAAGTGTTTTTATTTTTAATCCATTGTCATGTCATTATAAGTTTAAGTGAGTTGGGTCTACATAAGCTTTAAAAAAAAATTCAAAACCAAAATCAATTAAAGAAACACATGTTCAGTCTGTCCAGTCAACATTTCGACGCCGGAAATCAATTTCGGTTTTGTCTGAGTAAATAGGTTAAAAGTTTGGATTATTTTCAACCAAAAAGTGAGTTTGGATTATTTTTCAGCCAATGACCTCCGACTTCGGATTATTTTAAGCCAAAAATCCTTTATTTTTAGATCTAGTTAGCTATTTGATTCTTTTGGTCATTTGCATTTACCCTTACTAGTAGTAATAAAAAAGTTTGGCAAAATTATGGGAGTTGAAACCTTTTAATACTTCAACCAAATGCTTGTAAACTATAGATCGTATGCATATTTGGATAATGGGCCAATATTTAGAAGGGAAAAAGTAAAAGACAAAAAACACTTTTTGAAACTAAAACTAATAAATTACAAAGTACTATTAAGATCTTGATGAGAAGCACTAATGTAATCTTTCATGGGATGTTATTATGTAGACAATTTTATAAACTCAAGAACCATAATATAGTTGTTACAAATAAATTGAATGAGGCTAAAGAGATAAAGAGGTAATTAAATTATGATAACACAGTTATATACATAAATAAATTCATATTTAACTATTATGCCTAAAATATCAGTTACAGTTAATTAAGTACACAATTAAATTCCACCACAGAAATCACTTGTCAAATCTTCTTCCATTTTGTAGTAACACACAAAGACATTGTAACCACAATCAACATTCATAATAATTTAAATTTCTTCTTTATGGTAACTAAACGAGATTACTGTTCACTTCGTAAATAGGTCTAGTTTGATTTCCCTCTCTAATTACTATGAGAATAAAGACAATTCAATATTTTGGAGTCACCAAGTTTAGAACATAGAGTGTTCTAAAGCATAACTCTATTCAATAGTCTAAAGTTGATATGCACCCTGATCCGCATTTACTCAGATTTTAGCTCTGATCACTATGAATTTATTTAGCTTATTCTAATTCCAATCTAAGGGATTTCTTGCTCAGATTTACCATGATCACCCTTTACAATGCTAATAAATTCATTAGTCCCACATCTTGATTCTTCAAGTTGTGCAAAGTATTAACCATGCAGAGTTTCAAATGACGCGAAAGAGAGAAATTGTGGAGGGAGAAAGATAGGGAGAATACCATGAGTGATAGTAATGTGAATAAATTGAAAGGAATAGAAGTTTATCGTCACGTAATCTACGGAATTTGGAGGCCGATAATCACAAATTCAACAGGGTCTTCAGTTCTAATATTTTGCTTCTTCATTACTCTCTTCCTTGGCGCGTTACAAGTCATCCGCCACCTTGATCCTTCTGTGAGTTTCCATTTCCTTCATCGCTTCATATCATTTTACGAAAATGATAAACATCTTGACACAAGATGGTTCTTAAACATCTTACATTTCTTCTAAATCACTAATAAAGTGAAATATAAGTGTATTTAAATCATTCGAAAGGTATGCTTCATTATTTTCAGGGTTACTACAACTTATAAGTAATTTAAAAATAATTATTTATTTATATTTATTTCATAAATATAAAACTATGTATAAAATGTGAATATTCTACTATGATTGATAAAATTAGGCTATTATTATATTTTTTGACCTAGCTAATAAGTATTATATTATTATAAATGATAAATATATATAATTATTAAAGAAAATATTAATAAAAGTTACAAAAATGTGAAATATAAACTATTCAAGATGGTTCTTATGGTTAAGAACCATCTTGAGTCAAGATGGTTACCATGGTCCATCATTTTAATGCATTTAGAGTTAACCACCCACTCCCTGCTAGAAAGAATATACAATTTGATAGACTATGGGCTTGTCAAATTTATGGCTAACTTCAATTTATCAACATTTACAAGTTTTTGTCTAAATTTATCAAAATTTTACTAAAACTTATCAAAAATTACCAAAGTTAAAAAAAAATAAATTAGTTTTGATATATTACCGTAAATTTGCCAAAATTTAACCAAAAAATACCAAAAGTTACCAAAATTTAACTCTTACTCAACTGTTTTTTACCCATGAATTTGATACACCCTTAGCCTATGGGTATCCATGGATACCTCTAACCTCAAAAAGTATAAGAAAATAATTTTGAAAACAAAAAATTACTCAAAGGTATCCTAACTTTTGGTGAAATATTTTTCAGGTATCCCAACTTTTCAAAACTCATTTTGGGGTACCCTTAGTTTTTGGGTTAGCAATTATTAGGTGCTTTTCCGGTCATCAATTTAGTTAAGTGACCGAAATACCCTTGTTCTTCCAATTTTGAAGAAATACCCTTGGAGAAGAAAAACAAGGGTATTTTGGCTACTTAATAAAATTGATAGTCGGAAAAGTACCAGATAATTACTAACCCAAAAATTGAGGGTACCTCAAAATGAGTTTGAAAAGTTGGGGTACCGAAAATAGTTTCCCCAAATATTGGGGTACCTCCGAGGAATTTTTTGTTTTAAAAGGGTTTGAATTTGGTACTAGTAATATAATTGGACATCCCATAAAATGGTTCGAAGAATTATGAACACCTCTCCAATTCAAAAAGAGACCTCGTCATTTGGTTAAACAGTTAAGTCCATTGTTTGAACAAAGGATCTGTCAAATTTGTGGGTGAGGTTGGTTAACATAAAGTTAACTTTTGATAAATTTTTGTAAGTTAGGATAAGGAATAAATTTGGATAAATTTATTAATTTAATAAAGGTAGGTATAGATAAATTTAGATAAGTTTAGATAAATATTTGTAATTTTTATATATCAACAACTTACCCACCTAATTGACGGGCTCTATATATATTGTTCCCTTTTACACAACAATAAAATTTTAGAATAAATACGTTTGAGAGCAATTTAGGAAATATAGATATAGATAGCCTCTCATCCATGAATCGAAGTTCATGAAGTAACTGATTCCTAAGAATGTGAAAAAAATAGTGAGAGAGAAGGAGTATGAGGGTGAGAGTGGGGGGTTTGAAAAGAGAAAAAGTATGAGCAGTGGACGTCTTTTCTAGATGTCTAATAAGGCGAGCTATGGTTCACCTTTGTGGATATCTATGGATGACGTCTTCAAAGGTAAACCATAGTTTACTTTGTAGTTATTCTCTGCGTAAATCAAATAGAGAGGGGGTAGAGCTATTGAAACTATAAAAAAAAAATGACAACCCGCGTCAGCAATGGTCAGTCCCCTTCTTTCTCATAAATTAGGACCTCATAGTCTTCATGTCCTTCATGATCAATTTGTATTTTTTGCCATCCTTCATGGTCAATAACATGAGGGGGAAAACATTGTATATTTGGGATTTATATAATTTGTGTCCGAATATACACCCATATAGTTTTAAACTTTGTCGATTGAAACTCCCCTTAGTGGCAAGCTCCCTAACCTTTCATCCCCTTTTTACGTACGGTTCATTCACAACAAAAAATTTTTTTTGGGCAACAAAAAGGTTTGTTGTCTTATTCCAATTTTTGTTGCACTTTAATATGGGGCTACAAAAAAAGTTGTCATGATTTGGTAGTTTTATCCTCGAAGCACAAAGTTCGGGTGACACATTTGCAAAAATGGTAGCACATTAATGTAGTTATGGTGGGCAACACAAATTTTTTATTGCCTTAGCAGCCTTAGGCAACCATTTTTTTAAAATTGTCGCCCTATCTTTATCAATTGCAACAAAAAATAAAAAGTTTTCTTATTACATATAATGTATTTAACTACAAAATTATTTAGTTGTCATAATTCAAATTAATGTAATAATAATTTTTTTTTGCCCAAACTACTCTAAATTTGTGCTCAAACATATTTTTTTTTTTTTTTTTTGTGGGGAGGGGGTGATTCCTATTTATTAAGATGCAGGAGTGTGTTGATCAATAGAAAGTGTGACCCCTACATAGGGTGTTCATATCCCATATCCCATCCGTTATGAGGTCGTTGGATTAGTGTATCGTTGAGATAGGGGGACTGGTGTATAGGACTATTAGCTATTATAAAAGAATAATATAGTTGTAAACCTTGTATATTTGGGGTGTAGTTTGTTTATCTATTTTATTTATATTTTCATGACTATCCATAGTCATCTCTAAGTGTCAAATTATAAATTAAATGAAAAAAAAAGAAAAAAAATTTGGTAAGTTAACGCAAATGAAAAAGAAAAAAAAAATTGATTTAGTTAATTATTATCATAAATGCAAAAGAAGTTCAACATAATAAAAAAAAAATTTGTATTTCGCTCCTCTATTCTATATTTATTGTTCTCTTTGAAAACTGTTAAATCCAACATTAAAAGTATTTTAATCATAAGTTTTTTAATGTATTAAATTACTTGTTATATAAAAGGATTTTTAGATGCTAATATACTGAACTTTTGGGATATTGGACAATAATGCACCAAACTTTGACCTTGGACAATAATGCACTGAACTTTGAGGGGTGTTGGACAATAATACACCCGAAATGATTTCGACGGTGGCTAACTTGGTGACGATCTTACGGGACGAGTTGAGAAGATAAATTGGGTAAACAATATCTAAATTTATCAAATGTCATCTAATCTACACAAACAAAGATGACTTTATACAATTACAACAACAATAAACACGTTTAAGCAAATGTAATTTTATGTTTTTTTACTCTTTTCAAAGTTGGTTTCCTTTTTTTATGTATGGATTAGCAGACATGTCATAAATTTAAATATTTTTGGGTCAATTCATCTCCTTCACCTGCTAAGTTGGATTGTCACCGAGTCATCCGCTGCCGGAATCGTTCTCGGTGCATTATTGTTCAACATCCCCCAAAGTACAGTGTATTATTGTCCAAGGTTAAAGTTCAGTGTATTATTGTCCAACACCCCAAAAGTTTAGTATATTAACATCCAAAAACCCTATATAAAATTAGTAGCATTAGATTCGTAACAAAAAAAACACTATCACAAAAGTATAATATTGTAATTGTTAATAAAATAATATATAAAAAATCAATTAAAATTTGATACGAACCACTGTAACAGATATCTAAGGGTGTGTTTGGTAGGGATGAAAATATTTTTTCCATTTTCGGTGTCAGGTGATCGGAAAATGGAAAAAACCATTTTCCAAAAAAACCTTTTCTCCCCACTCCTTTTGTAAATTATTTTCTTGATTTGAACCGCATGAAAATCATTTTCTCCCCCTCTCTCCTACTCTCTCTGTTTAATTTCTCTTCTTTCATTCTCTTTCGCTTCTTTCTCTCTCTCACCTCACGCACTGATTTAAATATTGTTCTCTCTCTCTCGTACACCCGTTTTAATATCTCTCTCTCCTGCACCCGATTTAGTATTTTTATCTCTTTCCATCACTCTCTTTCTTTTACCCTTTTTAACATTTCTCTCTCGTCTTTCTCTTTCTCCACCACTCTCTCTCATGCACCCGTTTTAATATTTATCTCTCCCGACTTTCTCCCTCTACGCCACTCTCTCTCATACACTCGTTTTAATCTCCACCACTCTCTCTCATACACTCATTTTAATCTCTCTCTATCTCTCTCTCTCCACCACTTTCTCTGTACTGCCATGTAAACTACTTACGTGTCGCTCATACATAATGACTTTTCATTTTTAGAAAGGGCAAGGTCACCAATTATGGTGCATTTGGTTCTTTATTGAGAAAATGTTTTATGGGGAAACCTTTCCCCGGAAAATTTTTTCCTTGGAAAAGAATACTCCCTCCGTTCTTTTTTATCTGTCACTTTAACTAATTTTTCTCGTTTTTAATTATCTGTCATTTCACAATTCCAATGAAACACATTAATTGCTTATCTTAATTTCTACTCTATATTTTACTAACTTTATAAGAAATTTTCTTTTCTTTTATTTTTTTTTATTTTTTTATTTTTTTTCCTTTCCTTTTACCTTCCATAGTTAACTTACTTTCCATAGTTAACTTACTTTCCCTGTTATTTCCCTTTCCCTTCCATAGTTACTATAGTTCCATCCCAAAAGAACAACTTGCTTCCCCATTTCATTCCAAATTGTAGAAACGTTCCCCATTTCATTCCAAATTGAAAAAAAAAACTTGCTTCGAGTTCGATTTCGAGTGGAGAAAGTGGGGATGTTGGGAATGGGTTGTCAACTGGAGTTTGAGTCCCTATTATCAACTGTCATTGTTACACTGTCGTCGGAACTTGTGTTTGGGGATATTTTGGTATAAAATCATGAGAACCGTCAGAGTGAACAGAAGCAACAGTTGAGAGGACCTTAGTTTCCTCCATAGCCAATTAGCCATGACGACGACACCATTAGCAAAGCGAGCAAGTTTACCAGTTTCAAATGAAATTAAGCGGTTGCCAAGGTCGGTTGAGAGACAGAGACAAAAATAACCGATCAAAGCGTACATGAAACAAAGGGTGGTGACTGGTGAGTGAGTGAGCCAGAGACGGAGAAAGATAGAAATGGCAGACATAGGAGTAAAGCTAAGGAACTGAAAAGGCCACTAAACCACTACCCCATAAATGAAGACGTGTATTTATGGAAAACAATTAAAGTTAACTACTTAAGTCCCTCATGTCAATTACTACTCCTTGGTTATCCCCCAATTGTCCCAAACGACAGATATTAAAAAACAGAGGTAGTAATTCACAGTGTTTATTTTACATTTGAAAATATGGGAAAGTTTGCAGGAAATTCATTTAAAATGTCCAAACTACCCTATATATATATTAATTTACAAAATAACTTTTAGGAACATTTTCGGAAATGAAGTTATAAATAAAAACTTTCCATTTCCCATGGGAAATAAACTTTCCTTAGCTTCCCATGGGAAAATTTTTCTCATCCACCTTAGGAAAATTATAAGACCAATTCAAAATTTTCCTCCCCTCATTTTACAAACAAATATGGGAAAGTTTTGTCAAATTGGGAAAGTTGACAAACTTTCGCGGGAAATAGTTGTGACTAAACGCTCCCTTATAATATTTAAAAAATGTCTTTCACAAAACACACATATTACAATTCTCATCCTTCATACCCAGATATATAACTGCTAAGGCTGGGATACCATATAACATTTGTAAATTCCAATTTTTGTGTTACTTTTTTTATAAAAATTGATACAGAGATTGAATAAAAATGGATATGACTATAATTTATATTTTAATGTTAAATAATATACTGTTTAGATATCAGACATATTTATCAAAAATATGGGCGTAACATTTATTTAATTCGTCAAACATTATAAATGATAATCTTTTTATATCGATTATAATAGAAAAAGGACATTTTTATGCTTAATTCAATATTTATTTTTCTAAAAAAGTATGTTTCATGTTATAGTATCTATAAATGGCAATGACTCTGTTTAGCTGTAGCGCTTTTACTAGCGTTTATCATTTTGACTAATTCAAAGTTTCATTATTCTAATTATTAATGTTAGGTGAATTGAAAATTTGCCATAGTTGAATTTATTTTCAACTATGGTATTTGAAAATTTTATGCCATTCATTTATCAAAATTAAATCATATTTGTTAAAGAGATTTATATCCTCCTAAACATGGTTAATTATTGTAAAATGTTACTTTGATCAACATACATTGGTTTTAAATTTTTATGGTAAAATTAATGGTATTTTCACTTTTCAACTACGATAGTCGAAAAAAAGTCAGTTATGGTAGAATTTCATTAAAAATATTCAATTTTGTAAAAAATTATAACATATAGATTTACTTATTGTAACAAGTCCTATAGTGTGTATATATATTAATTTCAATTTTTAATGATAAAATTAAGGATAATTATATATACATTTCAACTACCATAGTTAAATTGAAAATTTTTAACTATGGTAGAATCTCCTAAATCGATAAAATTAAGGGTACTTAACAGATTACAAAATTTCCATAGGAATTTAATTGACCTTACATGTACTAACATCTAGTGCTCAACATCAGTGTCTTAGCTTCTTATGGCCAAAAATGGTGTTAATTCCCCACTGGAGTGAATTAGTCAAAGACAAAGCTGCCTAATTATTTTAGTTAATGTGTTGAAATACGGAGGTAAAGAGTATGACGATGATGATGATCAACATGCGTGATTTTTTCTTTTCAATTTAGTTGATAAACTTCTATAAATGTTTCTTTATTTAATTATTTCTTCCATTTATATTATGTCATATTAAGTATTTTTTAACTTTTATTTCAATGGCATAACAAATTTTAATTAGCTCAGGAAAATAGTAATAATAATAATAATAACAACATGATAGTTATGTCCTTTTTGGTCATTTTATGTCCATAAGCTAGTCCAACTGCTAAATTTACCGAACGTAGTTTATTCAAATGCTTCTATGAATAGTTATCCGTCAATCGCTAAACTAGAACCGCTATTCGCTACCTAAACTATTATCGGTTGTCTAAACCACTAGCTGCTGTTTAAACCGTTACTTTTGTCGAATATGGCCTAAGTCTCAAAATAATGAAAGATATATTTATTATGACTTACACATATTCAAAATTTCAAATATAGCTTTGAAGCGATTTAAGTATAATTATATATAACCATCTCAATTGAAGAGTTTTACCATTAATTAGTATATTGACATACTCACCCATGTTGCCCTCTCTTGCAGCCTATCTATAACAATTTTACTAGGGAAACAATTCCAGCAAGCGAAATAAATGGTGACAACAAAAGCATTCCAACTTCAAAGGATGTTGGTCAGAAAAATGTGTTTCCATTTAATTGTTCACCTGCTAACACGACGAGAACGTGCCCTAGAAACTACCCTAAAAATTTAACAGTGGAGTACTCTGATGCCTCGATTCCTTCGACATGTCCCGAGTACTTTCGTTGGATTCATGAAGATTTACGGCCATGGAGCAAGAGTGGTATCACTAAAGAGATGGTAGAGAGAAGTAAAAACGTTGTTAATTTCAGATTGGTGGTATTAAACGGAAGAGCATATGTAGTGAGATATAGGAAATCATTTCAAACAAGAGATGTGTTCACAGAATGGGGTATTCTTCAATTGTTGAGAAAGTATCCTGGTAAAGTGCCTGACCTGGATCTCATGTTTAGTTGTACCGACCACCCACTCGTTGATTCCGACGATTTCAGCACTCCTAACGACCCTCCTCCTCCTCCCGTCTTCAGTTATGCTCGCCGTCACAAATCCTTAGATATAGCTTTCCCTGACTGGTCTTTCTGGGGTTGGTAAGTTCTACTAATCTTGCTCAATTATTTCTCATGTAAATTGTATAGAATTTTTGGACGTTAATAATATCTACTTTAGAAGTATTGGACAATAGTAATATAGATTATTTTATTGGTTATTAACAGCTATCGACTTATTTTTCATCAACAATACACCACCTATTTGGTATGTTTTTTACTTATGAAAAGATGACGTGTGGAAGGCGGAGGTTGTGTAGAAAATGTTCATGTAGACACTAATTTGTGTTCCGCATAACACATTATGGAGCCACGTCATATTTTCTATGAGTTAAAACTATAACAACTTGATTGTATATTATTAGTGGAAAATATGTTGATAATTGGTATTGTTAGTGTCAATGAAAATATTTTGTATTATTAGTATCAATACCCCCAAAGACCAAAGTTGGTATTATTTACATCTAAATATCCAATTATATATATATCCAACATTTATGATTGCGTGATATATATGTTGTTTGGTGTCTATTTATGATTGCATGATAGATCTCAAGCTTCATATTATTTGTACTTTGGACCCTAAAGTATAGGGGTATTTATTTTATGGTCCTACAGTTTCCATTGTTTATTTTTTTGGACCCTAAAGTTTAGTGTTGAATAAAAAAAGGACCTTAAATTTTGTAGGTTGAAAAAAAGGCATGTGTATTATTTTTCTTTTTCTTCCTATGTTTGAATTTATCTCTCGATTAGCCCCAAACTTCAGGAGTAAGGTTTCTTATTCATGTCGGAACTACTTAGACTATGGATATTTCAAGGTCTAATTAGTTCTGACATGAATAAGAGAGGTGTATTATAGCTTCAATATAAGTTTTAACCTTACTCCTAAAGTTTGGCGCTAATCGAGAGATAAATTCAAACATGAGAAGAAAAATAAAAACAGTACACGAGCCTTTTAATTTTTTTAAACCTATAAACTTTAAGGTCCTTTTTATTCAACCCATAAACTTTAGGGTCCAAAAAATAAACAATGAAAACCGTGGGATTAGAAAATAAATACCCTTATACTTTGGGGTCTAAAATGCCAAAAAAAAAAAAAAAACCTACAATATGTACATGAATATATATGTAATAGGTACAACTTTGTTCAAAAAGAGTTTGGCCATTGACGTTCCATACAATTGCTTACTAATGTCGTAACATGCAGGCCTGAGGTTAATATAAAACCATGGGAAATTATATCAAAGGAACTGAAAGAAGCAAATGAAAAATTAAAATGGGTAGAGAGAGAACCCTATGCATACTGGAAAGGAAATCCACGTGTTGCTGCTTCTAGAAAGGACCTCCTAAGCTGCAATGTCTCTGATGAGTATGATTGGGGTGCTCGCATCTACAGGCTGGTATATATATTCTTCATTTCTTCTTCAGTGTATAACTGCATTGCAATCTATCTATGTCATTGAAATGAGTATCCATTTGCAAAAAGCTCTATATGTTTAAGTTACGCAACACAATATAATGAAATAACAATCTTGATATTTTATTTGAATATTTTATATGGCTTTTAGGACAAAACACTTTTCAAGTATTTTTTTAGACAAATTAGCATTTACTATTTTTTTTATGGTTATGAGGAATTATCATAGGATATTAATGCAAATGAAACCCTAATTAATAACCTCATTCATTGATCGTTTTTTTAGCCATTTATATACTTTAAAATCATTTATATTTTTTAATAATTTTTAAGCAAATGTATGGATAAATTGGTAAAGTGTGGATAAAGGTAAAAAAATTTGGTAAAGTGTACATAGGTTAGATAAAGGTAGTAATTTATTTATAATTTTTAATAACGTATTGTAAGTAAGACATGTCATATCAGTCACATTACTTATTAAATTTATATTATAATGTAAGATGAATAAGGTGAAAACAAGTGGTGTCAAAAAGTTGGTAAAGTGATGATAGTATGGATAAACTTAACCTTACCACAGAAAAAGAATAAGGTCATCTATAGAAATATAATTATATATACACAATTTGTATATGATATTATATGTATTGAAATCAATTATATCATTTTCACGATTTAATAAATACACTCTCCTTCCCATATTATTTGTCACATTAGAAATGATTTAATTATAAAACGAAAAAACATCCACTCTACATTAATTTATCTCATTGGAAATGCGAAAATGTTGAATAAAATGGTTAATAAAAGAGGGAAAAGGTAAATAAAAAGCAAAAATGGATGAAAAAGAAGTAATAAAGTTAATTTGACAAATTAGTAATTAATGTATTATTGAAATTATAAACTGACAGATATTATGAGAAAAAAGAAAGTAAATTAAAGTGATAGATAATATGAGAAGGAATGAATAACAATATAGTTTTATATACTTGTAACAAGACGCATAACAAATATTTTATAACAAAACCCCTATTATTTCGGTTACTTTTTCGAAATTATTGAACTAGAAAAGAAGTTGTGAAATTTTCTAATTTCCTCAACACCTTTCCCCTTTAACAATGTAGGAATGGTCAAAAGAACGATATGCAGGATACAGACAAACAAACTTGGTAGCTCAATGCACACATAGGTAAATGTTTTAATTTTTTTTAAAATAATAATGTCATCCCTTGTACATCCCTATTTTACATGCATCATATATGATGATATCCTCATTTCCAAGAATGATATTACCTTCTTCTAAACTAACAAAAATATTTGACGCGTGTCATGTCTTTATGACCTTTGACTAGATATAAGATTTACATCGAAGGGATAACATGGTCTGTGAGCCTGAAGTACATCCTTGCTTGTGATTCTCTTACATTACTCGTAAAGCCCCAATACCATGACTTCTTCTCAAGAGGATTGATGCCATTGGAGCACTACTTTCCTATTAGGGAATTTCGTAAGTGTAAGTCCATCAAACATGCTGTCAATTGGGGTGAAAATCACAAGGACCAGGTAATTTCTTTACCCTCTTCTTTTTAATACATTGTCTTGTCAACCAATGGGTATATGTAGACATTTCAAATTAACCATATGTTCTTCTGCTTTATTTTTAAACATGTTGAATTACTAGGCTCAAGTCATAGGGAAAGCAGCCAGTGATTTTATACAAGAAGACCTAAAGATGGACTTTGTCTATGACTACATGCTACATTTGCTCAATGAATATGCTAAACTCTTGAGATTCAAGCCCACGATACCTGAAAATGCAATTGAGCTTTGCTTGGAGAACATGGCGTGCTCGACACTAGGTTTAGAGAAGAGGTTTATGATGGATTCAATGGTGATGAATCCTTCAAAGACACCTCCATGCACAATGCCACCTCCGTACGACTCAATGGCTCTTCAACTCCTAAAGAAGAGAAAAGCCAACAATATAAAACAAGTTAAGAGATGGGAGAAAGAGTATTGGATTAATCAGAGCATTCATCAATAGATAATTATGTAGCCTAGATTTTACTTTATGAAGTACATTGTATGTGTTTGCCATTTAGAAAAACTAATATTTCTTCCCCTCTTTATAATTGCCAGAACTAACACACACCATATTTTTTGCAACCTAGATAGAAAATTACATTTCATTAGTATAGTAACAACTCCTGTCCTCTCTTTGTGAATGCATGCACCTATATGTGCGCTCTTACACATATATGTATATATTTTCATGTGTGTCCATATATGCCTTTATCCATCCATGGGTACGTACATACGTACGTACATATCTATCTATCTATATATCTATATAACTATCTATCTATCTATCTATATCCCCACACACTCACACATGCACGTACTTTAATATATTTTTCTCACTAAAATTATAAAGCTTTTTTTCTAATTATATAAAATGTAAGTATAAACCTCATAAATTAATGAAGGAGTTGTCCAAAGTAATGTATGCATATTTTAATATATTTTTCTTATTAAAAGAATAAAGTTTTTGTACAAGGTCCTCATAATGTATGCATACTTTAAGTAAACCGCATAATTTATGCATATTTTAATGTACAATCTCTTGTCTTATGTTACAACTAGTATTTGTACAAGATCATCTCTTAGAAATTATGTGCCTTATATGCATTTGTCTCATAAATTGAACTTAAATGTCATCATTCGACTCTTTTAGATCCTAACTGGATCCTTTCCATGCAGAAGAACTTCCTCAATTTGAAAGAGAGAAAGTATGGACTCTGACCCCCCGACCAAAACACCATCCCTTAGTTAGGGTAAAATAGGTTTTTAGAAATAAACTGGACGAACATGGGGTGGTCACTAGAAATAAGGCTAGACTAGTTGCCCAAATGAAGAGGCCTATGTAGAAGAACCACTAGACTTTGAAATTCCAAGGTCTCCAAATCAGGTATATAAGCTACAAAAGGCCTATATATATGGTCTAAACCATGCTTCATGTGCTTGGTACGAAAGACTAAGAAAGTTCCTATTGAGAAAGGATTCACTAGAGAATTGGTTGACAAGATGCTATTCATCAAATCTCAAGGTCAAGATTTTGTCATTACTCAAATGTATGTCGATGATATCATATTTGGGGCCACCACCAATCTTCTAGTAAAAGAATTTTATGACCTTATAAACAATGAGTTTGGGATGAGCCTTCTTTTTAGGTCTCCAAATGAAATAGAGTAAAGGTGGCATCTTCATAAAACAAAGCAAGTATGGAAAAGAATTGCTAAAAAGTATCATCTTGAGAATCTCAAATCAAATACTGAAGAACACCAATGTCACTAACAACAAAGCTACATGCAGGATACAGATAATGTTTGTTGTGTGTCTTTTTCCCCATTTCCAAAGTGTTCCCAAGGAATCTCGAATATCTACTATCAAGAGAATTTTAAGATATATTGCAGCAACTAAGGACATTAGGCTGTGGTTACCTCAAAGCAATGAACTTAACCTAGTTGGATACTCGCAAATGGTGCTTGTCATGACATTCTAAGAAACAAACTTCAGTAGTTTTGTCCACAATATGATATAAGGTTGACAGAAAAAGTACATATGTATGCTGCCAGTTTCTTGGTCACTCACTGGTGTCATGGCATTCCAAGAAACAAACCTCATTAGTTTTGTCCACAACAGAAGCAAAATATGTGGCTTGCAGGAGCATGCTGTACGTGCTCAAATACTTTAGATCTCTCAACAACTGCAATGTGACAATTAAAGTATCATACGCATCACAAAAAATCTTGTTTAGCACTCTAAGACAAAGCACATAGAAGTGAGAAATCACTTCATTAAAGATTATAAAAAAGGGAACATCAACCTAGAATTCATTCCTTCCTATGTACAACTAGCTGACATCATGATCACCAAGCCCCTTGCAAAAGAACAATTCTCCTTTATTAGAAGAGATTGAGTTGGGCTACTTTAGCCTGGCGCTGGCCCTGCCTCATGCATTTCCTATGTCTCACTTCTCTGCATGAGGAACTGGCCATGCCTCGACCTTTTTCTGTAGATTTGCAAATTTCCTCCCCTTCTATTTGTTATGTTTTCTTCCCCTTTTCTCCCTTCCCCTATTTAAACCCCTCTCCCCCTCATTTTGCATTCAACTATATATTGATCAATTGAACACTTTGAAGAATGAATTCTTGTTGGGTATTTGAAAACTCTCCTTAAATCTTGCTCTTCTTTATCTATAAATAGTAGTGATTGGAGTGGCTCCTCTAGGGATTAGTTGGTGTTTCTTTGTGCTAATCTTGGTGTAGTCCTTTGGGTCTCTTCTTGGCTTGTGGGTAGTTTTCCTTTTAGCATCCATGAATGGATTTAGTTTAAGGTGGTGAGATTCTTTATCGTTGTTCATATCTTGTTGTAATGGTGAGTTTCCCTAAACCTTAGGTTAGTTGTTAATCCTTGGACTTGAATCATTGTGTTTGTTATTCGATTTCGGATCACATATTACATTATTTCTTCCTTAATTCTAGCAAGATTATTATTCATAATAATATCCGCTTAGAATTAGAAAAATAGAATTATTACATTTGGATTAAAGATTCGAACAGGGAAAGCTGTCAGCATCTGGGTTGGTCGGCTAAACGCCGCGCAACTTATCCCTGCACCTTGCCAATGTTGCATTGCGATTGGCAAAAAATACTCTATCCGCTCACTTTGTATTTCCAGTCGAGCATCTCCTTTTACCTAGCTTGTCATATGAATGTCCACGCTAGCCTCTAACTCAAAGTATTTTGTTATTTCACTATCCTTTTACCTAACTTTGTTTCTTTTTGTTTTTTGGAAGTTAGCCCATATTTCTCTCTTTTTTATAGAACCATGGATTTTTCATTAAATAAAAGATGAGATGAATGAAGATGGTGTGAGGTAAAGGATATGAGGAGATAGATGTGCCAGACTTGGATTTGGAAATGGATATCTTATAGGTGAGCAAACTTTTCAGCTCATGTTAAGAATACAACCTTAAAATTCATTTTCTCATTGATTTTTCTTTTATTGAGGGAATTTAGGGGATGGGGAATAGTCATGATTAAGCAAATGCATTCATTTTTGAATTCATATATGATTACATGAGTAACTCGTGACACCTTAACAATTGTAATTATCTATAATCTAATTTGCAACTAAAATGAGTAGGTGGATGAATACATGATGTCATCTTCCAGGACATGACAATAACATATTGTAACTACGCTAGCCTCTAACTCAGGACATGACAATAGTTATCTTCGTGATTAGTAGCTCATATTTCCTTCTTGAACTTCAATGACAATCCTCGACCTTGGTAGCCAAATTGTACCTTATGTCATCTTCCATTTTTGGCCGAATTTTCTTGAAGGTGAACATTCATTAATGGCCCGGCCTAGTACTTCATGTGTCATGCAATGTTCGGTTTTAGCTTTCTGAGTGAACAATTTGATCTAGCAGTTTCTGCTAAATTTATCAAGTGATTACTCCTTAGGGACTCGAGTTTCTTGTATCTTATTTTGCCTTTGTGGACTCGAGTTTTGAATTTGGGTTGCAACACAATACTACCTAACGCATGTCATGCGAACCTAGACCTACATGCATGAGACCTAATGCACTTTTTTCATTATTTTTATTTTTTGTTGAGGTGGACTTAGTCATGGATGATCCTAATTTTATATGCATCCAAACCTATAATATCAAGGTCCTTTTGAAAACCCAACAATCAAAGTTGTAGGCTCAAGACTATATAAGGATTCAAAATAGGCTCGATGTAAGTGGAAGAGAACATGAAGTTGTATAGTACGTGATCGAATCCATCACATCATGACCAAACAAACTGTCCTAATGCTAGAAGTTGGATTATACTAACCAAATTGGGCTTAGGTGAAATGTTGATTGAAGTTGTGTAGTGATCAAATCCATCACATGACCCAACAAGTTTTCCTAACGCCAGAAGCTAGACCAGACTGATTGGATTGGGCATGCGTCGAATGTTGCACAACGTTTAGCTTCCAGGAGAAACGTCGCACTCCATTTCTCGGGTCTGATCATGGTCACGCCATTTTGTATCTGAGGGAGACACTAATGCAAACATAAGGCTCAGTTTGAAAAGTAAGGAAGATAATCAAGCAAACAATGAATATCAAGCATGCGCATGTCTTCTATACTAAATCATAAAAGGCACCGTATACGTCCTCATATGTTCCTCAAGATTCTTCACTTATGGGGTGCACAAGTGATCCACCAAAGGTTGCTCCCTTAAACATATGGGATAAGGAGTTGTGCATGGGTGGAAAAAGTGTCACCTGCTCTAGGGGGTTCAGATGGACACCAACATGAGTTGAACGACTAGAGTTTCCAACAAGGAAAATTTTACTGATTGAACATATACGGTGCCTTTTATGATCAACTAGGAGTATGTACGCCTATTATGCTTTATGTTTATCATAAGTAGAATCATGCAAATCCATGTAAAAGATGTAAAACAAGATCAAAGACGACAACTTTTTTTAAAAAAAAAAAAATACACACGCAGACACAATCACATAAAACAAATATTTTAAAGTTTTACCCTCTTATTAAGTGTTCCTAATAGCCTCTTATTGGGTGCTTTGTGCCTTTGGCACTTTTATTTTGGCCTGGTAGTGGCCCAATAAATTGGGTTTGACCCATAATTATCAAAAATAGTGTCTCCACTGTAGGAACGACAACCTTTAGTGGGGCCAATGATGTCATGTTACCTAACGCGCGTGTTAATTTATCATGGGGTTTGTGGGTTTACTTAAGATCCAAGTCATTGGTTATTGACTATTAGATTTAAGTTGGATTAATTTGATGTAAATGAGCTAATAATTCAAATGGTACTAATTTAAGCAATCTAAATTAAAATTAATAGAAAATACAAATAAAGATAATTATACCCTGAAAAGTGCGTAAAGGTATATTTGGGAACATTAAACAGTGTTAGCCTAGCAAGATAAACGATGTGTTGCAGTTCCTGGAGATTACCAGTCTGACCATTTTCACATTCTGGGCAAAAGTTGCTATATTTCCTACAAATTTCAAGACATATCAAATAAATCGAAATAACTTAGGAGTTGCCAGTTTATGTTGTAGAAATTAACAAACTTTGAATTTAACTCTAAAATTAGCGAAACCAGAGATTAAAGGGATCTGAGCTGTTAGAGCCCTTCGAGGACCTTGGCAGACCTAAGGGCAAGGACCTCGGCAGACCCAGCTCAAGGACCTTGGCATATGCAGGATCAAGGACCTTAGCGACTCGACGGTTTTGAATGAAAGTGTAAATTCGAATTTCATTGGCATATAACCTAATTGATACTTTCCTAATTATTTTAACAAATATGTTTCCTCTTTCCATGATGTCTAAATCAATATCTAATCCAATATTATGATTACTAATTATTAGCGTATCTCTCTTGAAAGGTATCCAACTATTTAAGGAAGGCTTGATTTTTGTAATTCCATGAAGTATCAAGTGGCTTTTTCTCCTCCAGCAAGAAATTAATGAGAAACCGATTTTGTGAAGATCTCCAACGATATCTTGCAAATTGAAGGCTCCTTCCAAAGTCTTACAAAGTCCAACATTCACCTCACATTTTGGGTATAAAAAGAGGACAAAGAAAGATAGAGAAGAAAAATGAGGGACACACTCAACTCCACAAGAGAGACGCATTGTAATTTCACATCCTTTAGAATCTTGCATGATGAGGTCCTTGGTTTGAAAGTGTACTCATGTAATGGACTTGTATCAAGTGAGTTGGGAAACAAACTTGAGTAACTAAGTATTGTCAAGGCTTAGTAAGTTGTAGATAAAGAGTGTTGCCTTGATTGAGTTGTAGATTAAGGATGTTGCCTTGATTGAGTTGTGGATCAATGAAGACGTGCCTTCTTGATTGAGTTTTTTGTAAGCTTGCCTTAGAGGTACTCAAGGGAGCTGAGATTGAGGACCTTGTTGTACTTCTTAAGTAAATAAGTAGTGAAGTGGCTCAAAATTCTAAGTGATCAAAGAGAAGCTTAGGTCCGGTGACGTAGCCCTATTTGGAAGGGTAAACATTGGTTAAATTCTTGTGTATTATCTTCTTTTATTTTCTTCATCTACCTTTCGTTTTTATGCCTTATCCTTAGCTATGCCAAAAACCTTGACTGACTTGTTTGTTATATTTTGTAGCCTTGACTTAAATTTAGCCAACCACCCTAATCAACCCCCTTCAAGGATTCTTTCAAGTGGTATCAGAGCAAGACTATAGTCGAATGCTTAACCACCTTGTGGAAAAGAGCTCGGGAGATTTTGGAAACAACAAAATAAGTCAAGAACGTTCAATCATCAAGGAGATTAACACAATTTGCAGTGAGGACATTAGTCAAGTAAGAATTTAACATAGTTCTTATATCCTTCGTCCTGCACAGATTGAAAGGTATGTCATCTATAAGCCCTTCATGGTCTTTATTTATTTATGGCATGAATTGAGTGGGAGCACCTTTTCTTAGTTCTAATGTGTTCATTAAGTTATTATAGAACATGAGAGATGGTTCACACATTAAAGGGGAGCTTCCTATAGACATTTTGATAAAAGTAGAAATGGGGGAGAAATATCGTGCTGCAGTTGAATTTCGCCTCTCATAAAAGGGGGACATTGTTAGAACTCTTGAAGGACCTTAGCAGGCCTAGGCGTAAGGACTTGGGTAGGTCCAGGCTTGAGGACCTTGGCAGATACATGATCAAGGACCTCGGCGACTGGAATGATTTGAGTGAAAGTGTAAAACCTAGGACATAAGGTAAAGTGTGCCTTAAAGGGATTTAATTGACTACTCATATCACCATGGTGTACCTTCTTTTATAGTATCTCATCCGTTGGGAACTCCTTAGTTAAGCGTGCTTAGCTGGGAGCGAGTAGTGTCAGGATGGGTGACCTCGTGGGAAGTTTTCCCAAGCAGCGTGTGAGCGAGGACGAAGCACGCTGGAAAGACTCGTGGTGATTTGTGGGGTCATATAGCGATCTTTGAAACATTTATCGATAATGTCCGCGGTCCGTGAGGGGCCGGGGCGTTACAGATGATATCAGAGCTGACCAACGATCGTGAGATTCGCTGGTGGACGTGAGATCCATGGGCAGTCACCTAGCGAGGCAAAGATATTGGAGTGGATTTATGGCACAAAGAGGATGTTGTGCACTCGAGTGGGGTGATTGTAACACCCCAAATATATGGTTATTATGTGTGGCTTAAAAAGATTTAAATGGCTACTCATATCACCAAGGTGCACCCTCTTTTATGGTAGCTCATCCGTTGGGAACTCCTCAATTAAGCGTGTCTGGCTGGGAGTAGTTTCAGGATGGATGACCTCCTAGTAAGTTTTCCCAGACAACGTGTGAGCGAGGACAAAGCACATTGGAAAGACTCATGGTGATTTGTGGGGTCAGTTTGTGATCTTTGAAGCAGTTATCGGTAATGTCCGCGGTCCATGAGGGGCCGGGGGTGTTACAGAAAGTCAACATTCGAAGATTATTGGCATATAACTTGGATATTTTAGAGTGATACTTTCCTAATTATTGTTGCAAACTTGTTACCCTCTTCTATGATATCTAAATCAATATCTAATCCAATATTATGCTTACTTATTATTGGCATATCTCTCTTGGAAGGTATCCACCTATTTAAGGTCAGGAAGGTTTGATTGCTGTACTTCCAACAAGTATCACATGACTCCTTTCTCTTCCAGCAAGAAATCAATGAGAAATTGACTTTATAATGATCTCCAATGACATCTTGCCAAGTGAAGGCTCCTTCTGAAGCCTTGCAAAGTCCAACATTCACCTTACCTTTTGGTTATAAAAAGAGGACGAAGATAGGGACCAAGAATGAGGGAAAAACTCATCACCATAAGAGAGACGCATTGTAATTGCACATCCTTTAGTCTCTTGTATCATGAGGTCCTTCGTATATATGAAAGTATACTCTTGTAATGGGACCAGGGACGAAGCTATTATGGGTCAAGGGTGGTCAATTGAGCCCCCAGTTTTTTTAGGGAAAAAAAAAACAGTATGGACCATTTTTTTAGTTAAAAATAATACACACACACACACACACACACATATATATATATACACTAATTTGTGGGAAAAAATATTCAAAAGCATTTCTATAGCCGGATGGTGAGGACAGATGATGGGCGCGCCTTTGCTTCCCTGAGGTCAAGGGATCGAATTTGCTAGATTTGCAGAGAGTGGACATTTTACTTTTTTGTGCATGCATGCCTTTATGCTGAATCGACCAGTCAGGTATTCGACACCCCATAGGCCCAATTTTTGGAAATTGTCATTTGACCCTAATCATTACTAAACAGTCGTCGTTAGCAATGCAGCATTACTGCCCTTAATACAATTTTACCAAACCACTAATTGATCAAATAATTAAATTGAAGTATGTTATTTTGTAAATTATTATGTTTAATTTATTAATTTTAGTTAAATTTGTATTGAACAATTAATATATTTGTGAATTTTGTGATGTATTAAGAATAGTGTTAAAAATATATAATTAGTCTTTTTCTGTTTTCTTATTTTTCTGTTTTCCTTTCTTTCGTTTAGGTTGTTGAGGGATTAGGCTTATATATAGCTTTTGTTTCTTTCCTTAGAAATCAACTGAGGATGTATCTTTCGTTTTCTCAATCAATTCACAAAGAAGCTTTCTTCCTCATTCTCAGTTCTTCTCTTGTTTTTCTCTGATTCAACCCAGATTGAGTTGAATCTTCACAAGGTATCAGAGCGTTGGTAATCGAAAGAGTCTTTTTCTTCCACCTTTCTTTGCAATCTGATTCCCTTTCTCTCTTTACCTCACCATGTCCGACAAGAAAACCCCAATTGTGATCGATCCATGCGATCCCCTTTTCATTCATCCGTCCGACCAGCCAGGCATACCTCTGGTGTCCGATGTGTTCACCGGAGATGACTTTGATAGCTGGAAAAGGTCGGCAACCATTGCTCTCACTGCGAAACACAAGATCGCATTTGTCGATGGGTCTCTCCAGTGTCCAAATTCAGATAACCTGCGATTACCCTATTGGAAGAGGGGAAATCACATGGTCATCTCATGGATTCTCAATTCCTTGCACAAAGACATTCGCGACAGTGTTCTTTATTCTACAGTAGCCCAAGATCTCTGGAACGAACTTGACGAAAGATTTGGGCAATCTAACAAGGTGAGATTATATGCTGTTCGATCAGCAAAACGTTTCAAAACTTTCTCAAGATTCCTTGGATATTGCCTCTTACTACACCAAAGCCAAGAAGCTATGGGTAGAAATTGGTTCTGTAAGCAATTTCCCCAAATGTGATTTTGGGAAATGTACTTGCAAACCCACGATCAACAAACAATTTGAGGAACATTTTGAAGAACAGAAGCTTCTTCAATTCTTAATAGGACTCAATGATAGTTACACTATGGTTCGAGGTAACATTTTGATGATGTCGCCTCTCCCAGCTCTCAACAAGGTTTATGCCATCCTATATCAAGAAGAGAAACAACGCCAAGTTCGAGATCAATAAGGGATTTTCTCAGATTCAACATCTCTTTATGCGAGCAAAGGGGCACAAAAGGCAAAACACGATGATAAGAGGGAAACTTTGTTCTGTGACCATTGCAAGAAGACAGGGCATACCATCGATCGATGTTTCAAGATCTATGGATATCCTCCAAGGGGCCAAAACAAACAACAAAACAAATCTCCAACTCAACAAAACACACGAAAAACATCCTACAACGTGTGGCAGGATCGTGAGAAGAACACCACTGTTCAAGAAGGACCTCGGAATTCTCCTTCACACAAAATAAGCCAGGACCAAGCTAAGCAAGTCCTACAACAACTGCTTGACAATCTTGTAAGTAATGGTGCTTCTAGTTCTGACAAAGACAATGGCACCATCTCAGGTAACATCCCTACCTCAATCTTTAACTGCACTTTCAATGTTACTGTCTGTTCTTGCACTGTAACCAAAAAGGATTGGATAATTGATTCAGGTGCTAGTGATCATATGTGTAATGACTATAACCTTCTACATTCTAATTTGGAGGATCTCACTAAACCTGTTGATATAAAACTACCAAATAATAGTGTAATTCATGTCACCAAGCATGGAAAATTAAGCATTGGAAGAAATTTAGCCTTGACCAGTGTCTTATATGTTCCCACATTTAAATTCAATCTTATATCAGTCAAGAAATTATGTGAACAATTGCACTGCCATATTAACTTTACTGAGAAAGAATGCTTAATGCAGGGCCCTTCGATGAGGAGGCCAGTGATCCGTGGTAAAGAAGACAGTGGGCTATATTTCTTAGACAGTAATGTTTTGATAAGAAAGATTGATACACATTGTTCTTCCAATCTTGTAGATACTTGTAATAAGTTTGCTTGTTCTATTGATAGTGAAACTTGGCATAAGAGACTAGGACACATGTCCAAATCCAGAATGAAACTCTTGCCCATGGAAATTGTTTGCAACAATTATGTGCAAAATAACTGTGATGTTTGTCATAGAGCTAAACAGAAATGTCTGCCTTTTCAATCTAGTATTATATCTTCCATTTCACCTTTTGAGCTAATTCATGTAGACACTTGGGGTCTTTTCATACCAAAACTCATCTTGGCCATAGGTATTTCCTCACTATAGTTGATGATTACACTAGATACACTTGGGTTTTTTTAATGACTACCAAAAGTGAGGCGTTTAGTTAACTTCAATCTTTCATTGCCATGGCAAAGAATCAATTTGACACTAATGTAAAGAAAATTAGATCTGATAATGCTCTGGAAATAGGAAGAAGTGATGTTGCTATTAAATTTTTCTCTGACAAAGGCATTTTGCATAAAACTAGTTGTGTTCAAAGACCCCAACAAAATGGGGTAGTTGAGAGAAAACATCGACACTTATTAGAGGTTGCTAGAGCCCTTATGTTTGAATCTGGATTACCATTGAAGTTTTGGGGGGAAAGTGTCTTAACAGCAGCACATATTATTAACAGGGTGCCTACTCCCATCCTAAAAGGGAAAAGCCCCTATGAACAACTCCATGGAAAGAAACCTTCATATAATCACTTAAAGGTCTTTGGTTGTCTTTGTTATGCTAGTACACTTAAGCATGGGAGAGACAAATTTTAAAATAGAGCAGAAAAGTTCATATTTCTGGGATATCCCCAAGGGAAAAAGGCATATAAACTATACTCTTTAGAAAACCACAACATATTTGCATCTAGGGATGTGATTTTCTATGAGAATGTGTTTCCTTTTCAAGTAAATGAAGAATTGCACCAACAGCCTGCCACCTCTAATGACAATAGACCTCTCCTAGATTACATCAATGGTGATATTGACCATGATCAAGCCTCACAAATATACCCAACTGATCCTCCTAATGAGAATCAAGGAGAAATGCAATTAAAATAATGAAACACCATATGAAATAGTTTAGCCTATCAGAAAATCCAGCAGAACACATAAAAGCCCTGCTTATCTAAGTGATTATGAGACTTGTTTTTGTTGTGTAACAAATTTACATGCTGATACTGTTCATTGTTCCAATGTTTCATCCAAAAGTTTCAATTTAGACTCCTACTTAGACTATAATGAGCCACAAAGCTATGAAGAGGCTGTTATTGATTCTGGGTGGCAGAATGCCATGAAAAGAGAGCTAAAAGCTCTTCATGAAACTGACACATGGGAGATAGTTCCTTTGCCCAAAGGAAGAAAACCCATAGATAGTAAATGGGTATACAAAGTGAAACACAAGGCATATGGGAGTGTTGAAAGATTGAAAGCTAGGTTGGTGATAAAGGGATATACTCAAAGGGCAGGAATAGATTACAATGAGACTTATTCTCTTGTGGTCAAGATGACCACCATTAGAGCTATCTTTGCTGTTGCTGTCAAAAGAAATTGGCCCATAAAACAGCTTGATGTTAAGAATGCCTTCCTTCATGGAGATCTCCATGAGGAAATCTACATGAAAATCCCTCAAGGCATATCTAGTAATATTCCTAATGGTGTTTGCAAATTAAAGAATCCTTGTATGGCTTGAAACAAGCCTCAAGGCAATTGTATGCCAAGTTAGCTAATGTCTTGTATCATAGAGGCTACAAACATTCAGAAACGATTATTCTTTATTTTACAAGAAAATTAATGGCAACAGTGTGTATCTTGCCATTTATGTGGATGATGTTTTGATTACTGCCAATAATGAGAAAGAGATTGATGATCTGATGAAACATTTAGATCAAACTTTCAAGATAAAAGATCTTGGAACTGCCAGATTCTTTTTGGGAATGGAAATCATTGAAGTCCCTAGAGGTCTAACGCTTTCACAGAGAAAATTTCTTAAGGAAGTATTGGATGATTTTGGACACAAGGACATGAGGATTGTTGTTTCTCCTCTAGACATCAATGAAAAACTCAGCCCTGATGTGGGAAACCCCATCTCAGACCCATCCAAATACAGAAAGGTAATAGGTAAGTTGAATTTTCTTGTAAATACTAGGCCTGATATTTCTTTTGCTATGCAGCACTTGCGCCAGTTCCTGCAAACACCCACTGATTCTCATTGGACAACAACTGTGCATGTTCTAAAATACCTCAAAGGGAAGCCTGATCTTGGTATATCGATACATAGAGATAATGACTTTAAATTGCAAGGATATAGTGATTCTGATTGGGGTGCTTGCAGGCATACAAGGAGATCCATCAGTGGTTATGTGGTGTTCCTTGGCAATACATTAATCTCATGGAAATCGAAGAAGCAACCCATAGTCTCCCTCTTATCAGCTGAAGCAGAGTATCGAAGCTTGTGAAGATTGGTTGCTGAATTAGCCTGGCTCAGCAGACTGTTTGATGAGCTTGAAGTCACTTCCATCACACCTATACCTATTAAATGTGACAGAGAAGCTGCAATATACATTGCAAAGAACCTGGTATACCACGAAAGGACCAAACACATTGAAATTGACTGCCACTTCATTCGACACAAACTAGCAGAAGGTCTAATCACTTTGAGCTATACTCCCACAGCAAATCAGCTCGCTGATATTATGACCAAAGCTTTACCAGGAAACAAACATCAAGAGATCCTTGGCAAATTGGGGGTTTTATCACCCTCCAATTTGAGGGGGGGGTATTAAGAATAGTGTTAGAAATATATAATTAGTCTTTTTTCTGTTTTCTTATTTTTCTATTTTCTTGTATTTCTTTTTCTTTCTTTCGTTTAGGTTGTTGAGGGATTAGGCTTATATATAGCTTTTGTTTCATTCCTTAGAAATCAACTGAGGATGTATCTTTCATTTTCTCAATCAATTCACAAAGAAGCTTTCTTCTTCATTCTCAGTTCTTCTCTTGTTTTTCTCTGATTCAACCCAGATTGAGTTGAATCTTCACATGATGAAATAACAATCTTTGAATAGAATGAATAGAGTTTTTGATTTTATTTTGTTCAAATATTCATAATTCAAACTATGTAGTTTATTTGTTTGATTCATTGGTGACGAATTAAAATATTATTTTGAGATGGTGATTTTGTTATTGTTTATTGTTGATTCTAATAATTAAATTTGCATTGAACAATTAATAAATTTGAGTATTTTGTGATGAAATAGCAATCTATTGAGAACGATTAGAATTCTTGGTTCTATTTTGTTTAAATATTCATAATTCAAACAATGTAGTTTATTTGTTGGATTGAATGACTACAAATTAAAATATTGTTATGAGGTGGTGATTCCATTATTGTTAATTGTTGATTTCTAATAATAAAAAAATGAATATGCTTTAGTGGATGTTTTGAATTTATAAAGTTAATTCATTTTTTTCATTTGTTTGTCAGTTTGAAATGGAGAAATTTTTCGGTAAGAGAGTGAAGACATCGCATGATTCAGGTTCTGCGACACAAAATTTATAATGTTAATTTTTCAGAATTTGTACCAATATAATTTGTCTTTTTTATTAAATTCTATCTTGACACCTTGCCTTTGAATCCTGGCTTCGCCACTGAATGGGACTTGTTTTTAGTGAGTTGTAGATAAAAGGTGTTGCTTTGATTGAGTTGTAGATCAAAGGGAACATACCTTCTTGATTGAGCTTTTTATGAGCTTGCCTTGGAGGTACTCAAGGGAGTTGAGATTGAGAACCTAGTTGTACTTCTTAAGTGAACAATCAATGAAGTGGTTCGAAATCCTACGTGAAGAGAAACTTGCGTCCGATGACATGATCCTATTTGAAAGGGCGAATATCGGCTAAATTCCTGTATATTATCTTCTATTGTTTTCGTCATCTACATCTCGATTTATACCTTATCCTCGGCTATGCCAAGAACCTTGACTATCTTGTGTGTTAAGTTTTGTAGGATTAACTTAATTTTAGCCAACCACCCCAATCAACCCCCTTCAAGCGTTCTTTCATGAGCTAAGGTTAATAATTCAGTAAAAAGAGCTCTAACATCATCTGTCAGAAAGATGGGTTCTACTAGATTAGCCTTTAGTTAAGACAATAATAAGAAAACACAAAAAGTTGTCAATTGACTTGCATTGATCTTCACATATGAGAAGCACATATTAGTACAATTTACAAGAATCATCAAAGAATAAAAGTATAGAATTCACAAATGTAGCTCTAATATTGTCTACCTCTTAAATAGAATGGATGTCTCAAATCAGTAGAATATTCTTAAGATTATGAGTACGTGAACCACATTCAGAAGAGTGACTATAGATGGTCAACTACATTGTGAATGAATTTTGGTTGGGAGACTTTAATTAGTCAACCTTCATAAAAAAAAAAGAGGGGATGCCTTTATTATAGTGCAAAAGTGCAAATAATTGTAGAATCAAACTAAAATAAAATAACTCTAAAAGATATTATTGTTGTATTTTATGAGTCATATTATATTTTCTTTTCCTTAATTTCAGCATGATTATTATTAACAATCATATCCGCTTGGAATTAGGAAAATAAAATTATTGCATTTAGATTGACAATTGACCAGGAAAATATGACAGCATCCGGGTTGTCGCCCGAACACTACACAACGTATCCCTGCCCCTTGTCAACGCTAAGTGGAATTTGGCCAAAAACACTGTGTAGCAGACATCTTCGTAGAGGGCCGGTGATTTCATCCAACTTGCTGGGCTGCATGACATTTTTAATAGTCAAAAGGATCTGTAGCCTAATTAGGCTACCAACTATTTAATTTTAATGCAAACCAACACAAAATAATGTAACAGTTTATAAATATATACTATTGAACCATTGAATGTTAAAGAATACCCCGAAAGAATAGTAGGTTTTAGATTGCTAAAAATGAAGATATATGGTAATAGATAGTAAACTGACTCACAAACAACCAACAGTTTCGGATATTTTTAGAAGTGCATAATAATAATAATAGTGTTACATCCCTTCACTAAAACATTTGAATTTTAGGCAACTCTTTTTTCATTTTTCTTCTCCTTTGATGGGGTAAGAGGGAAGGGAAATAGCTAATTAAACACAGGTTTGAACCAAATTTAAAGAAATGGTAAGTAAAAATGGTGATGACAAGTTAACAGCAGCAACAGAATAAGAGGTCGGAATATTAATGAAGGATCTTATTTTAAAGAGCTCGGGCTTTGATGATGTCAAAGCTCATTTCACTGGGATTTGTGGCTTGCAATTCAACTTGATTGCCATCGAGTTCTCTCTTAAACCTGTCTTTGGAGCTTGCGTACACCATCTTCATTCTGACTTTTGATGTGTCGAGGGACCTATATGTATATTTTAATTTACAAAAACACAAATCATAAATTGGTTTTAGCATATATGATGTTTGATATTGTATGAGCTCGAGTGTACAACTTGAAACACGGTATGTAGACGGAAATGGAAAGAACAAAAGAAAGAGAAAGAGAAAGAGAAATAGAGGAGAGGAAGCTAGGCAATGAAGAAGATCTTGCTCTTCTGGCAGTCCTCATCGGTGGTGAAGTTAAAGTCAAAGATAACATAACAACACTATTGTTTTTAATGAGACAAGTAACGACCACGTAATCAATGATATTAATTCCTCATTGATGTGGCAGTTACAACAATCATAAAAACCCAATAAATCGCCCCTCATAGTAAGTATGTTTAGTAATACTTAAAGGGGTGTTTTGGGAGTTGCTTAGTGTGACGAACATATACACTATTGACCATTCGATAAACACTCTCTCTGTTCTCTTACATGGTCTACCATCACAAGACTCGAGTTTGCGGCGTGGCAATTATCCGGCGACTCTAGTAGCCACCGGAGATCGATAAATATTGTTCCGACTTCAACTTTGTGGGTACAACAACAGCAAGTGATCCTATTTCCACATCTAAGGTTGATCCTTAATTAACTAACAGTGGTATCAGAGCAATCTTGCTTGTTTCGTTCCCCGTGAATATTAAGTTGATAGAATAATTCTGATATTTAGACTAAATTAGGCTAATGTGTTCTAATATGTCTAAACTACTAAAATTGATATATACAATCGTACTTTTATGTCTTGCATCTGAATGATGGCCTGTGTAACCCCATCCCCCCGGGCTGTGAGTCTAATATCATCTTCCATATATCCTTCATTTTTCAACCACAAAGATACGCCGAGACTCACCCGAATAGACAACACCTTTTGACTCGAACTATGTGTTTGGTTCAGATTCAGACCCAACCCATGTGAGTGACGTGCGGCCGACAGAGACTTCGTTGTCCCTCCTTCTTCCTCCAATCGACCCCACAGAACCCGATCTGTAAAAGCCCAACGGAGAACGAGCAAAAATGGTCGGCAGTGTGAGGGACACGTGCCTCCGTCTGAGTGGCGCGCCGATGTTTTTTTTGGCATCGTCGGATTCCCGGCCAATCGATATGAGTGGCGCGCCGATGTTTTTTTTTGGCATCGTCGGAGTCCCGGCCAATCAATATGAGTGGCGCGCCGATGTTTTTTTTGGCATCGTCGGAGTCCCCGCCAATCGATCTATGTGACGGCAATGTCGTTTTCGGCTTTGGTTCTTTTATACACAGATCGAGAGTTGTAGACATTGAGGGAGATAAGCAGTTTCATCATTTGGGTTGTGTAAGACCATCACGACTGGGTGTTTAACGGGGGTGGTGGGAGTGAATGATGAGACTAGAAGACAGATTTGGTGCCTTGGATAAGAATCATGGTTGTCTATTTTCAATGGAATGGTGTATTTTTTTTTCTGAGTGAAAAAAACGATCGGAAATAGAGAACTGGGAAGAAAGCTAGGGGCGTCGGGAAAGGCAATCGGACGTTTCCTGCTTTTAGTGTTAAATTAGGGCTTGGTCTTTTTTTAATCGATTGCAAAAGTAAATGGTGGGCTGATTGTTAGCCTCGAATCAAGGATTGGCTTATTTTTCCTTCCTTCTGTTAAGTCTTTTTATTTAATTTTGTGTTAATTATATATTATTTTCCTTATTATGTGTTAATTATTTGACTAATTATGATTTGGCTATTATTTATTTCTGGTTTTTTATGTGTTACTCAGAATATATATGTGATTAGAATATTTGTTTTTAATTTGTGTAATTATAATAAATATGTGTTAGACGTTAATTTTGATTTGTTTGGTTAATTAGATTGTCTATTACATGTTTTATGATATTCTTGAATGATTATGTATTATATATCATGCTAGCGACAATCGTATATTATTCCGTTTCATGAGTTTTTTTATACGTGAGTAGCTTATTTGTTCGGATATTTTTATATAAATGAGTTTTGTATAATTTGTCGATTGTTTAAGCATGTGTAATGTAGATGTGTTTTACTTGTTGCTTATATAAATTCGTTTTATATAAATGATAGCTCGATAAATTTTATTAGTTAAATTTATCCTGTTTGAGTTTGTGATTTACTTTTATTTTATTATGTTTTTGTTGGACATATAAATGTGTTTTATAATTAATATATTAGTGTTATGTAGTAAATCATGATTATGTGTGCACGTAGTATAAATTTGTTTTATATACGTTTATATGAGTTAGTCTTGTATCATATTATATATTCGGATTTTTATGAATATGCAATTAACTATAAATAAGTTTGTCTTAAGGTAAGTCCTTATAGTTAATTAATTATACATATATTTTTTTAAGTAGATTAGTTTTACTCAAAAAGGAATAACTAGTAATATTATACAAGTCACTCTTATAAGTGTAATTTTGTTTTACACGTGTCTAAGTAATTGATTGCTGTATATTTGAATATTTTAATCTCAGGGAGAGGCAAATAATCTCACTTATGTGATTTTGTATTGCATAAACGAGCGTCGTATTTGAGATTTAAATGGACTATGTAAATTAGTTTTACATATTCTTGATTAGTAAAAGTTGCAAGTTTTTGTGTTTGTAACCTTAATCGATTAAAGAAATTTTAAATGTGTTTTAGATTATTTGTTTTTGTAACATTAATCGATTGAAACCACATACAAATGAGTTTTATATAGTGCGATTATGTTATCATATGTCACTTGCCGGAAATTGATTATACTATGTTATGTAAATTTGTTTTATACACATATTTGGGTAAATTCGTTATACATTTGTTAATCAATTATGATTACATAGTTTCAATGTACAAAATAAATTCATTTTTATTAATAATCAATCGAATGAAAGACATAACTAGTTATTTGTGACATGGTATAAAATTTATTTTTTACATGTTAGCAATCGATTATGATAATGTAGATGCGTTTTATATTTTGTCTTTGTGATTTTAATCGATTCAAAGTAAATCTGTCTTATATAATATTATGTAAATAAGTTTTACATTGAGTCGAAATCATTTTTGTAGGGATCGGATAGATGTATTAATGTGTTTAAATATTCTATTACATAAGGAGATTAGTTGTTCTTATGGAATTTAATAATTGAATTTTCATAATTCCTAATTCGTCTAGTATGTGACGATTATGAGCATAGCGAAATTTTCGATCGTATGACACGAATGACGGTTTTCTGAATATTCAATTATAAGAATGTGTCTAAATGTCTTGTTTTGTTTGTGAAGACATGACATTTGAGACTTCTCAGGTTGATGATTTGTTCACTTCTGAGGTGTTGGATGGATCCAAAACTTCGATTTGTGGAGTCTAAGTATTCAATTTCTATTGAATGAACGAGATGTGTTAGACCATCTGTATGCGAATATGTCTCCCCCTACAACTAAGGAAGACGATGACCTTGATATTAATTCTGTGCAATATCAAGAAAGCTTAGTAGCGTACCAAGAATGGTGCAGAAAGGATCATAGAGCACATTATAATATGTTGTATTAGATGCATGACAACCTGATTAGCGAGTTCGAGTATTGTTCCACTGCTAAGGAGTTGTGGGATAGCTTGAAGGCCAAGTTTGAGCAGACTTCGGAGACGAGACTTCGGGCATTGCATCTTGAGTGGATGTCTTATTCGATTGACTCAAGTAGTAGTACCGCCGAACATCTTATAATCTTGAGTGTTATGGTTCAAGATCTAGAGGCTGGTGGGATAAAGGTTCCTGAGAGTTACCAAATTACAAACTTGCTTCTTGCACTTTTGGTTGGTTCTCAAAAGTGGAAATCATTTGTCTCACTAATGACTCACAGCGATCATATTCAAACCCTAAGCGAGATTGCTAAACACCTTGAATTAGAAGAGGAACGCTTGATGGTTTCTACTCTCCCACTTAAGGCATCTGTTGCTAAAAGTACGAAACAACTTAGTGCTAAGAGTAAAGGAGAGAAAAATATAGCGCGTGTGAAGTGCTTTAATTGTAGGAAGAAAGGTCATTATGCTCAAGATTGTGTTGAGTCTTCTAGCATGTTGTAGCCTTTGGGCATTTGGAAAAGAATATGTTTCATTTTCAAAACATTATTCATACACTTAGGGTGTAATGTTTTTACCTAGAGCTATTTTTCGCATATTAGTGTTTAAACTCACTTTACTTTTGACTACAGTTAGTTTGTCTTAAAAAATAGCTTCATTCGTTTCTCTCTATTTAACACTTAGTTGAGTGTTATTATGAATAACTATGTATTTTTCTATTTTAAGATTCATTAGTTGATTCTTGTTCTGCTTTTGGTATTACATATTGCGTTTAACACTTTTATCCACTTTGGTATTTTATGGGACTACTTGATTATTTGAAAATTTTTAATTCGTTTATAATTTTTTAAGAAGGTAATAGTAACTTGTAGTGTATAAAAGAGTTAAGTTTTCTTTTTACTATAGAAATGGTTTCAAATTGTTGATATGTTCAAAATTTTGAATGAACTTCCATCTTAGCGGTGATTGAGTTAGATGAATTACATGTTGCTTGGCCTGGTCAAGTACTTGTTGGCTTTGAATAATTCTTTAATTAGTTTATGATTATCACATGCCATAGTATGACATTTTAAACATACTTTGTGTTGGTTATAAAATGTTTCAAAGTTCATTTTAAACCATCCATGTCCATGACATTTGTGTTGTACAAGACTATGACCGTGGAAAACTTAGTGTTAAAATTAAAATTACTAAATAGTCTTGTAATGCCTTGTTTATCAGAGGATATAAGTTCCTAGTATTAGTGAAATTATGGACATTACTTTAATGTTTGTATGTGTTACAACCATCATCTCTCGGTGAATGGGGGGGGGGGGGGAGAAGTTACACTCTCATTTTCACCGAGGATAATAGAAATAGTGGAAGAAATTCCTTGTTTTCTATTACTGGTAGTTGTATATATAAGTCGGAGCAAGAACAAAAGGATATGAACATCCTTTATACTAATCTTAAACATGAGGTTAGTTCTCATATTCAAGGATTAAACATGTTGTTAGCCATCATGTTCAAGTCAGGTTAGTTCTCATATATTAAACATGCGGTTAGTCATCATATAAGTTGTCAAATTATTTCTCAAATGTCGGGTGTGCAAAAATTATTACCACATATGTCAGGTAGGGTAAATGTAATTATCTCAAATAAGTTGTCCTGTTAAGAAATCTATGGTGGCTTTGAACAATCTTCTTGATCATGGTACTTGTCATTTGACAAGACTATTTGTTGTGTCTGCGAACATGAGTTTAGATTATATTTCTAACCGTGATAATGACAGGTGCTTGATCAAATATTAAGAGGTGGTTATCTCTTATTTTTGTTATGAGGGATATATGGTGTAACTTCGTGTGTCTACACGTACAAATAATTAAAAACATCCTAGGAAATTTCTTAGATGTGCTGGAATGCATACGTCAAGAGATTCTTAGAATGTCTTCTAATCATATGTTTGTGACCGCCCATGCTGTTACTCAATTTATATGCACCCGATTTTGAGTTGGGATAATATCTAAGCAGAATTTAAATAGAAGGCAAACAATGTTCCTGTTGTAGCTCTTGCTGGCCTGGAATTGTAAAGAGAATATGCTCATACGATCTTCGTGATGTCATGATGTTGTAGTACTCGGTACGAAGGAGAGATATTTGAATAATGACTAACAAGAATGGCAAAATAAGTTTAGGCTATTCTAAAGATATGATATTAGCCTATGTGTGATTCATATCTTAGTTAATCATGATGTCATAAAGTATATGTGTTTAAACTAGACTATGGTGTTTCGTTCGTGTAATCCAATTTTGGGATAAGTTCTCAATTCATATAGTGCGTTTATATGATCTAAAGGTTACGAGATTGTCTCGTTTAGGATATTAAGAATATTTTCTTTTCTTTTTCTTAATTATGTGGGCACATTAAGTGTCACCAGGCTTAACTATCTTATCACACGGATAGTTTTCCTATCGCTTAGGTAGTGGGTAGGATGAGACTGAATCATGTTGATACTAGGTGTGTAACATTAATTCGAATTAATACTCAACATACACTACGTGTGTAACTTGAATGGGTATTCATACTTTGAGTATAGGATTATATAAATGATAGTCGCGTTAATTAGTTTCAGATGAGATTCTTGGCGAATCGAGCATGAAATGTTGTAGTTTTCATGTTAAAGCCTTAAAGCCGAATTTGAGTAGGTGATTTACACTGGTTTGTAAATTTAATGGCTCGAGTTAGTTCTTTGAGTAAGAGGTAGACTTATAAATTCGCATGGTATAAGAGAGTGACATGCACACCTTAGTGGGAGCTATACCGTGGTACATATTTCATACATGTGCGCTTTGTCGACCTATAGGGAGTGTCAAATGAATCCCTTCTTTTGTCACTGTGTGAACCCCATGATTGTGTTGTCAATTTGTACGATACCCTTTGACCTACGAGCTATGATGTGGAAACTAGTTGGATGTTGCTACTTTAGTGTGAACTTTAAGAGCTATGAGATTATACGGCTCAGCGAAACACATTAAGAAAGCAGTCTTGCGAAGTCAAAATATCATGAGTGTCTAAGGAAGAATCGATCCATCTTCACCATGTCATCCCGGGCGATTATATTGGAATTATAATCATATGACATGTCAGGCGTAAGGGACATAGTATGCCATGTGGTGAAGTGAGGATGATTAAGTGGATCGTTGCTTGTTCGTTCTGTTTTTGGAAAGTGTTATGTTAGATAGATGGTGACTTAATATAACATTACTTGTTACTTTTTGGTCGCACGCCTCATTCCCGATATGAAGTGTAAAGAGATGTCTTAGTGAGAGAGGTGTTATGATTGAGGCTTATGTGGCCGAGTGAGAGTATTGTTTTTAATGAGACAAGTAACGGCCACATAATCAATGGGGTTAATTCCTCATTAATATAGCGGTTACAACAATCATAAAAACTCCATTAATCACCCCTCATATTAAGTATGTTTAGTACTACTTAAAGGGGTGTTTTGGGGGTTTCTTAGTGTGACGAACATATACACAATTGACCATTCGATAAACACTCTCTTTGTTCTCTTACATGGTCTACCGTCACAAGACTCGAGTTTGCGGTGTTGCAATTATCCGGCGACTCTAGTAGCCACCAGAGATCGATAAATATTGTTCCGACTTCAACTTTGTGGGTACAACAACAACAAGTGATCCTATTTCCGTATCTAAGGTTGGTCCTTAATTAACTAACAGTGGTATCAGAGCAATCTTGCTTGTTTTGTTCCCCGTGAATATTAAGTTGATAGAATAATTCTGATATTTAGACTAAATTAGGCTAATGTGTTCTAATATGTCTAAACTACTAAAATTGATATGCAATCGTTCTTTTATGTCTTGCATCTAAGTGATGGCCTGTGTAACCCCATCCCCCCCGGGCTGTGAGTCTAATATCATCTTCCATAAATCCTTCATTTTTCAACCACAAAGATACGCCGAGACTCACCCGAATAGACAACACCTTTTGACTCGAACTATGTGCATGCGAGGACGAAGCACGTTTGAAAGACTCGTGGTGATTTGTGGGGTTAGACAGAGCCTTTGAAATATTTATCGATAATGTCCGCAGTCCGTGATGGGTCGGGGCGTTACAGATGATATCAGAGCCGACCCGCGATCATGAGCTGCGTTGGTGGACGGGAGATCCATGGACAGTCACCTAGCGAGGCAAAGATTTTGGAGTGAATTTATGGCACAAATAGGACGTTGTGCACTGGAGTGGGGGTGATTGTAACACCCCAAATATATATTTATTATTTGTGGCTTAAAAAGATTTAAATGGCTACTCATATCACCAAGGTGCACCCTCTTTTATAGTAGCTCATCTACGGGGAACTCCTCAATTAAGCGTGTCTGGCTGGGAGTAGTCTCAGGATGGATGACCTCCTAGTAAGTTTTCCCAGACAACGTGTGAGCGAGGACGAAGCACATTGGAAAGACTCATTTGATTTGTGGGGTCAGTTTGTGATCTTTGAAGCAGATATCGGTAATGTCCGCAGTCCATGAGGGGCCGGGGGTGTTACAGAAAGTCAACATTCGAAGATTATTGGCGTATAACTTGGATATTTTAGAGTGATACTTTCCTGATTATTGTTGCAAACTTGTTACCTCCTTCCATGATATCTAAATCAATATCTAATCCAATATTATGCTTACTTATTATTGACATATCTCTCTTGGAAGGTATCAACCTATTTAAGGTCAGGAAGGTTTGATTGCTGTAATTCCAACAAGTATCACATGACTCCTTTATCTTCCAACAAGAAATCAATGAGAAACCGACTTCATGAAGATCTCCAATGACATCTTGCCAATTGAAGGTTCCTTCCAAAGCCTTGCAAAGTCCAACATTCACCTCACCTTTTGGTTATAAAAAGAGGACAAAGATAGAGACCAAAAATGAGGGAAAACTCATCTTCATAAGAGAGACGCATTGAAATTGCACATCCTTTAGTCTCTTGTATCATGAGGTACTTGGTATATATGAAAGTATACTCTTGTAATGGGACCAGGGATGAAGCTATTAAGGGCAAGGGTTGTCAATTGACCCCCCAGCTTTTTTGGGAAAAAAAACAGTCTGGACCTATTTTTTAGTTAAAAAAATATTCAAAAGCATTTCTGTAGCCGGATGGTGAGGACGAATGATGGGCGCGCCTCTGCTTCCCTGAGGTCAAGGGTTCAAATTTGCTGGATTGCAGAGAGTGGACATTTTACTTTTGTGCATATTGCGCGCCTTTATGCTGGAATCAACTAGTCAGGTGTTCGACACCCCTTAGGCCCAATTTTTTGGAAATTGTCATTTAACCCTAATCATTAATAAACAGTCGCTGTTAGCAATGCAGCATTGCTGCCCCTACTACAATTTTACGACACCACTAATTGATCAAATAATTAAATTGAAGTATGTTATTTTGTAAATTATTATATCTAATTTATTAATTTTAGTTAAATATGTATTGAACAATTAATATATTTGCCAATTTTGTGATGAAATAACAATCTTTGAATAGAATGAATAGAGTTTTTGATTTTATTTTGTTCAAATATTCATAATTCAAACTATGTAGTTTATTTGTTTGATTCATTGGTGACGAATTAAAATATTATTTTGAGATGGTGATTTTGTTATTGTTTATTGTTGATTCTAATAATTAAATTTGCATTGAACAATTAATAAATTTGAGTATTTTGTGATGAAATAGAAATCTATTGAGAACGATTAGAATTCTTGGTTCTATTTTGTTTAAATATTCATAATTCAAACTATGTAGTTTATTTGTTGGATTGAATGGCTACAAATTAAAATATTGTTATGAGGTGGTGATTTCGTTATTGTTAATTGTTGATTTCTAATAATAAAAAAAATGAATATGCTTTAGTGGATGTTTTGAATTTATAAAGTTAATTCATTTTTTTTCATTTGTGTTGTCAGTTTGAAATGGAGAAATTTTTCAGTAAGAGAGTGAAGACATCGCATGATTCTAGTTCTGCGACACAAAATTTATAATGTTAATTTTTAAGAATTTGTACCAATATAATTTGTCTTTCTAATTAAATTCTATCTTGACACCCCTGCCTTTGAATCCTGGCTTCGCCACTGAATGAGACTTGTTTTTAGTGAGTTGTAGATAAAGGGTGTTGCCTTGATTGAGTTGTAGATCAAAGGGAACATACCTTCTTGATTGAGTTTTTTGTAAGCTTGTCTTTGAGGTACTCAAGGGAGCTGAGATTGAGGACCTAGTTGTACTTCTTAAGTGAACAATAAGAGAAGTGGTTAGAAATTCTACGTGAAGAGAATCTTACGTCCGATGACATGACCCTATTTAGAAGGGTGAATATCGGCTAAATTCTTGTATCTTATCTTCTATTGTTTTCGTCATCTACATCTCGTTTTTATACCTTATCCTCGGCTATGCCAAGAACCTTGACTGACTTGTGTGTTAAGTTTTGTAGTATTAACTTAATTTTAGCCAATCACCCCAATCAACCCCCTTCAAGGGTTCTTTCATGAGCTAAGGTTAATAATTCAGTAAAAAGAACCTAAACATCATCTGTCAGAAAGATGGGTTCTACTAGATTAGCCTTTAGTTGAGACAACAATAAGAAAACACAAAAAGTTGTCAATTGACTTGTATTGATCTTCACATATGAGAAGCACATATTAGTACAATTTACAAGAATAATCAAAGAGTAAAAGTATAGAATTCACAAATGTAGCTCTAATATTGTCTACCTCTTAAATAGAATGGATGTCTCAAATCAGTAGAATAGTCTTAAGATTATGAGTACGTGAACCACATTCAGAAGAGTGACTATAGATGGTCAACTTCACTGTGAATGAATTTTGGCTGGGCGACTTTAGGTAGTCAACCTTCATAAAAAAAAAGAGGGATGCCTTTATTGTACTGCAAAAGTGCAAATAATTGTAGAATCGAAATAAAATAAAATAACTCTAAAAGATACTATTGCAGTATTTTATGAGTCATATTATATTTTCTTTTCCTTAATTTTAGCAAGATTATTATTAACAATCATATCCGCTTGGAATTAGGAAAATAAAATTATTGCATTTAGATTGACAATCTACCAGGAAAATATGTCAGCATTCGGGTTGTCGCCCGAACACTACGCAACGTATCCCTGCCCCTTGTCAACGCTAAGTAGAATTTGGCCAAAAACACTGTGTAGCAGACATCTTCGTAGAGGGCCGGTGATTTCATCCAACTTGTTGGGCTGCATGACATTTTTAATAGTCAAAAGGATTTGTAGCCTAATTAGGCTACCAGCTATTTAATTTTAATGCAGACCAACACAAAATAATGTAACAGTCTATAAATATATACTATTGAACCATTGAATGTTAAAGAATACCTCGAAAGAATAGTAGGTTTTAGATTTCTAAAAATGAAGATATATGGTAATAAATAGTAAACGGACTCACAAACAACCAATAGTTTCCGATATTTTTAGAAGTGCATAATAATAATAGTGTTACATCCCTTCACTAAAACATTTGAATTTTAGGCAACTCCATTTTCTTTTTTCTTCTCCTTTGATGGGGGTAAGAGGAAGGGAAATTGCTAATTAAACACAGCTTTGAACCAAATTTAAAGAAATGGTAAGTAAAAATGGTGATGACAAGTTAACAGCGGCAACAGAATAAGAGGTCAGAATATTAATGAAGGATCTAAATTTAAAGAGCTCGGGCTTTGATGATGTCAAAGCTCATTTCACTGGGATCTGTGGCTTGCAATTCAACTTGAATGCCATCGAGTTCTCTCTTAAACCTGTCTTTGGAGCTTGCGTACACCATCTTCATTCTGACTTTTGATGTGTCGGGGGACCTATATGTATATTATAATTTACAAAAACACAAATCATAAATTAGTTTTAGCATGATGATTGATGTTGTATGAGCTAGAGTGTACAACTTGAAACACGATAGGTAGACGGAAATGGAAAGAATAAAAGAAAGAGAAAGAGAAATAGAAAAGGAGGAGAAGAAACCAGGCAATGAAGAAGATCTTGCTCTTCTGGCAGTTCTCATCGGTGGTGAAGTCGAAGTCAAAGACAGCATAACGACACTCGTCAGCAGGGAGGGAATTGGTGAAGTCCTCGTAGCTCTCATCAGGGCTTCCCAGCTTGTCCACCACAACTTGCTGGTCTTCTATCTTGAACGTTATGAACCGGAAGCTCCTCTTTGCTTTCAGGTCTTGAAACTTTAGCTTACACTCATCATTTACAGCCATTCCAGATGCTGAATTCGCCTGTACATGTTTTCATTTTTCCATTTCTATTCATTACTTTTTTCTCAATAAAAAATGTTCCCTCTAAGCTTTTCTCTTATATATAACCATAATGACTGAAACTTGCCTCATTTTCAAGTGTTGGATCGCGTTTCTAACATGCATCTAATTACGCTCCATCTCATACTCAAAACATCCCAAACTAGTTTAACGGGTTTTTTTTGCATTTTAGACTCTGAAATATAGGCGTATTTATTTTCTTGACCCTTAGTTTTCATTATTTATTTTTGGGTGCCTAAAGTTTATGGGTTGAATAAAAAAAGAACCTTAAAGTTTGTAGGTTGAAAAAAAAAGTTATGTATTGTTTTTAGTTTTCTTCCCATGTTTGAATTTATCTCCCAATTAGCGCTCAACTTTAGGAGTAAGGTTAAAACTGATATTGAAGCTATAATACACCTCTCTTATTCATGTTAGAACTAATTAGACCATGAAGTAGCCAAGATCTAAGTAGTTTCGACATGAATAAGAGAGGTGTATTACAACTTTAATATTAGTTTTAAACTTAGTTTTGAAGTTTGGCGCTAATCGCGAGATAAATTCAAACATGGAAAAAAAACATTGCACAAACCTTTTTTTTCATCCTACAAACTTTAAAGTCATTTTTTATTCAACCTATGAACTTTAGGGTTTCAAAAATAAATAATGAAAACCAAGGGTACAGAAAATAAATATCTCTATACTTCGGGGTCCAAAATGCAAATAACACACGGTTTAAGTAGCTGCTACATGATCGATTATGATAAGCATTCATATACCCTTATGATCAAAATATAGTACGTCAAACCATTACATGAGTAATAGACCAAACATGACCTTGCGTTTTTCATGATAAAGTTTTTGTCTTTACATCCTCCCTGTTCACTACTTATGTGCATCATAATCTGACAACACTTACTATTTGGAAATGTCATCACCCTACACCTACACCGTAACTGATTTAGATGCTAGATGTGCAATTTGGACATGCCAATTTATTAAGTAATGGAATTTTTGTATAGAAAGTTGCATTTACAGATAAATTTCATAATAATGATATGGTAAATTTATGATGATTTTGCAACAAATGTTAATGGGTTTCTTTTTTAAAATTTAGCTTATTGGAGGACCATATTTCAAGGGGACCATTGAACAATTTACCATTCATCTAAGATGAACACAAATGAATCTAGGATGGCCTTAAACAGAGCTTATTCAATGCATAGATGTAGAATATCGATATCATATTGGGACAGAATCCGTCGAAATCAGTTTCTTCATGAACTTTTTTTCATTGGGGTAAGACTGACTATATTAAAATCCCCCAAATCGCGTTCAAATGTGTGACCTAGGAGATTGTTGTTGTTGTATTGAGACAGTTTCAATAAAACAAAATTGTACAAACAAGTATAAGTTCGAATGCGGCGAAAACTGGATATATGACCCCCATCATTTGGTACTTGTTCATGTGGCATTTCAACATAACGTCAATTTAAAGCTTAGGATTTAGGATCAATCATTGCGATGATGGTTTGCATGAATGAATGCAGTTAAATAAATGGATACAAAACATAAGACGAACGTACCATTGTTGCTGCTCTTGTTGATCAACGACGATGATGAGAAGAAAGATTAGGGATTCTTGAGAAATGAGCAAGAGAGAGAAAGAGAAAGGGAGCAGAATGAGATTTTGAGAGGAGAAACAAGAGATCCTTGAATAAAGGGTGCAACAATGACTGGGTGCCCAGAAAAACCCGGACAATGACCACAATTATTTATAACATCATATAACTACTTAATCAATTAGCAAATAAATACTCTTGTAATATAAAAAAAACAAATTTGGGATATTGTAGGCTTGTACCGAAAACAGCTAATCATAAACCAACTTTTTTTCCAAATTCCTGATATTATATGGCTGGATGAAGAACATGTATACAACGAACTCTTTCTCGTTCTCACGTCCTCCCCATAAAAAGCCACGTCCTTGTTTTTCTTTAATTACAATTTTGTTTATTTCAATTTTTTCGCCCTTTGACTTTATTAGAAAGAAAAATGAAAAAGTAATCGTCAATTAACAAATTATCATTGATTACTAATTATTAATAGCACCCACAACAATGAGTTTCAATTCAAAAAATTACTAGGAGGTATCCAAAATTTGGGGAAATATTTTTTTGATATCCAACTTTTCAAAATTTATTTCGGGATACCCTTACTTTTCGGTTTAGTAATTATAAGGTGTTTTTCCGGCTAAAGTTTGATCAATTTTATTAACTGCCGAAATACTCTTGTTGAAAGAGAAATACGCTCTTGTCCTTCTGAAAGCTCATGTTTACTATCTGCATTAAATGTTTCTACCAAACTAGAGTCACATCTCTTATGCTTCTCAATTCCCTTTCCCTTTCCCTTAATTTCAACCTCCATGTTGCGCTTCTTCCGCTACCTCAAATTGGGTTTTGTAGCGGATAATTGAATTGGGAAAGGAAGTGTTGTTTTTTTTTTATTTTTTTTGTGATGCCAAATTATTGTTGACTGTGAAGAAAAACAAAACGCCATTGTGGACCACCCATTGCAGTCGGTAATGGTTAGTGAGTGTTAATTTTGTTGAAATTCTTTGTTAGTTAACCAAACGCGTACCTTCACTAGCTAATATTTCTCCAAGCTTCATTTAAATGGTTTCCACTACTTTTACTTGTTAGAGAGAGAGAAGAAGATAGAGAGAAAAAGACAGAGAAACTATTTAGCGGGGAAGGGGGAGAGGTTCTTCATTGTAAGAGCAAACAAATAACATTTAGGATTTATAACAATCAAAGGGTATTTTAGTAAACTCAAGTCCACAATCAACTTCTCCCCTAAAATCTATCGGAAATTTCACCACTTTGATCGAAAAAGAACCTAATAATTCCAAACCCAAAACGTAAGGGTTCTCCGAAATGAGTTTTGAAAAGTTGGGGTACCAAAAAATAATTGGAAAATTGGATTATAATAATCCCATGTTTTGCAAATTGGATGACGATAATCCATACTTTCACTTTGTATTCTGGTGGTTCAAAAAAAATAAAATTGGATTTGAGTGGAACGCCGCCGAGTTGAGTGGTGGTGACTCGTTGGTTTTCTGACTTGTCACGGTGGGCTTGTGTTTGATCGCGTTGACCATCTATGTGGATGCCATGTCAGATTCGAAAATATATATACCCATATTTTTTTTATGTTCCTAGTTGGCACCCAGCCCTCTCTCTCTCTCTCTCTCACTCTTTTGTGCCCCCTATCTCTCAAACTCTTCTTCCATGCCCCCTCTCTCTCTCTTCCTGTCCAACGCCAACACCCCACCACCTCCCTCGTCCTTCCTTCCTTCCCCCTTCTTCTTTCTTCCTCTCCACCTCGCACCACTACCTGACGCACCACCACCCTCCCCCTCTCTGTTTCTCTTTCACTTCTGTCGATCCAACCCCTATTTTCCCCCTCCTTTGTTATTATTTTTGTCATGTTTTTTATTATTTTCTTCCACCAACTTAAAGGGTGGTTAAAAACCATAAGGTAACCTAAAAACAGAGCAACACGTTAATGAAACAGGGGTTATGTGCGAGATTTTTCCGGCAGCGAGGGGTGGATTATGGTGACTGGGCAGGGTGGTTTTCGATGTTGGTGGTGGTGTATGAGATCAGTCGGAGACAGCAGCGACAACAACGATGGATGGCTGCAGCGGTGGGACTTGAGCAGGTCAGGGTGCGAAAACAGAGCAAGGGAGAAAAATATAGGAAAGGTTGTGGTGGTTCGTGGCGGTTGCTAGGGTTCAGAGTGGCGGCCGGCGACGGTCTGGCGGCGGTGGTGGCGGCGAGGAACGGCAGAAAGAGAGGAAGAGAATAGAGAGAAAACAAAGAGGGGGGTCTGCGTGGGTCGCGTTTGTGTTCGTGCTCTGGTTTTTTTTTTTTTTGTGTTCTGATCAAGAGTTTAAGACAGGGGGAGGGTTGTGGTGCGTCGGGATAGTGGTGCTGGTGGTGTAACGGCGGTCGGGGACGTTGGAGAGGAAGAAAGAAGAAGGGGGAAGGAAGGAAGGAGAAGGGAGGTGGTGGGGTGTTAGTGTCGGGCAGGAAGAGAGAGAGAGAGAGAGGACACAAATCGATGAAGTGTTTGAGAGAGAGAGAGAGAGAGAGAGAGGTTGGGTGTTGGGGTCGGGCAGGAAGAGAGAGAGGGAGAGAGAGAAAGGGCACAGAAGAGAGAGAGAGAGAGAGAGAGAGAGAGAGAGAGAGGAGGGGTTGGGTACCAACTAGGAAAATAAAAAAAGAAAAAACATGGGTATATATATATATTTTAGTCCGACATGACATCCACAAAGATGGTCAACACAGTCAAACACAAGCCCACCGTGACAAGTCTTAAAACCATCGAGTCACCACCACTTAACTCGGCGGCGTCCAATCAAATCCATTTTTTTTTTGGACCACCAGAATATAAAGTGAAAGTAGAGATTATCGCCATCGAGTTTGCAAAACATGAGATTATTATAATCCAATTTTCCAAAATTATTTTCTCAAATTATGGGCAAGGTTGTCAAAATCAGGATTCTAACTCAAATTCATGGAGTAGTTAAGATCGGAATTAACCAAAGTAGGACTTTGGATCGGAATATAGATAGAAGAATCACATCGAGGATTTTGGATCACAAAATCGTAGGATCGTAGATCAGGATCAGAATTTTAATAACTATGACTATGGGGTACTTTCGAGTAATTTTATCGTTTCAATTCGACTCACCGATTGAGTGTAATTAATTTGTGGGCCCCTCACGAGTCTATCTTTTCACTACTAAAAATATATATGTTTACCAACTACTTTTTCCAACCAATTTAAAACGGTTGAAAAAACCAACCGTTTTAGCAACCATTTCATATTTTCCTAATTTTTCAACTATTTTTCTAATCTTAGGTGGAAATAACAGTTGGAAATTCCAACTACATTTACTAAAATGGTGGAAAAAATTTTCAACCAATCTCTTTCCTACTGTTCAAAATTGGTTGGCAAAACGGTTAGTAATTCGACTGTTTTTCAATCACCATTTTAGCAAAAGTGGTACGAATTTTCAACCCTTTTTTCCACATAAAATTTTTGAAAAATAGTTGAAATATAAAATGGTCACTAAAATGGTTGGATTTTCCAACCATTTTAAAATGGTTGGAAAAAGTTTGGTCAGTAATACACAATTTTAGTAGTGTTTTATTTAATTATATCTTTTCTCTAATGGTGAATATGACTTTGACTCTTATTAATTTTAAAATAAAAGAATGTAAAATCTATATAATAATATAATTAATTTGTTATGTTGAGAAAAAGTAAGGGGGACTAATAGATATAAAAAAATATAATTAAATATTGTATGAGAAACTTGACATTTTATCCATCATGCGAGCAATTAAACAATCTTACGTGGGTTAATTTTGATCCTAAGTACCCTATGGATCCGAGATAGGATGCTGATTTTAACAACCTTGGACCTTAGTTATTTATGTGAAGGAGGGTGTCGGATAACTGGGGATGGTTCATAATCATGTTTTGATTGGCATTAGATAGAATTGGATGGGTGTTTATTGACTTATTTTGGGTTGATCATGATCCTAGTGGTGATTGTAGAAAAACTTAAACATTTTAAGCGCCTTTTATGGTGAAATTGGCGACGACGATGGAAAACTTGAGTAAATTTGGTTGTGCATGTGGTTTCTAATTGACTTACAGTGGGCAAATAGTAGTGTATGCTACTGTATTGATGAATGTCCTTTTATAAAAAAAAATCAATTTAGAGATTAATTGAGCATTTCTTTCTTTTAATATTTGACCAATATTTCGTGGTGATTCTAATCTTTTAATACTATAATGTGTTTTGTTGGGATTAATATTTACTTCTTTTTTCTTGTTTTTTGAAATTTTATCTATTTGATTTTTGATTGTTCTTGTTCTATTAGCTAGATCTTGCATTCTTTTTTCTGTTACTGAAAAATTTGTCAAATTCACGAATTGGGCTTCTTGAATGGATGATTGGTGAATAATCTGATTATTAATAATAGAATTGTTTTCTTTTTTTTATTTCACTTGATTTTTCTCTTAATCCAAATACTAAATTGGATTTACAATTGAAAGTTTTTTGATTATTTTATTAAAGCCAAAGGAATCAAGCAGAGAAATTGTTTTGGGTAGTAGAAAATCACAAACCGACAAAAAGGGTCTTTAAACCATTTGAGTCAAGTGAGTAATCTGAATTTCTCTGGAACAATTAAAGTTTTCCTTAATAAAAATTTGGTTGGGTGTGATAGCCTTAAGTAGTAGCTTTCACACGATTTTGGAATTTCGGGATTCCGACGAGTATAACACAAGTTGTGGTGTTTTTAACTGGGGTGCCCTGCGTATATATGTTTTTGGAACAATAGGCTCATGGGCTTTTTTAGGTATCAAGGATGTCTTATTAACCTAAGTATTAAACATAAGAGTTACAGTACGCTCCGCAAGTTTTCCGGAATGGGGTATTATGCCTTCAGCGGATGTCAGAGTGAAAAGTTATGACCCGCCAAAGTAAGGCTTCCAACCATGTCAAACCAGAATTTTAATTCACCGAGGCTTTTTTTAAAGCCAATTTCCGGTGGATTCCAAACCTTTTTTGATTTTGTGACCAACATAAAAGTTGTAGAATACACCTTCAAGTTTTCCATAGACTACTCGCCGTCAAGTATTCGACGTCTATATCTTACTTATGAGTTCTCAAAATTCCCTTCCTGAACTGGAATTTCTGCAGGCCATCATGTTTGCTCATTTTCAAGTCTTTACACTTATTTTTGTCTTTAACTCTTAACTAGAGAGTTATAGAATTTATTTGTAGCTTCCCGAAAAGTCATCTTGTGAAATTTTTTGGAGGTCGATAGAGGAAGTTTTGTCTTCTGTAAATTTCTTGTAAAGTCCCAAAAATATTCTCCAACCTTTTAATTAAAATTAACTTTTATTAAGTTAATTAGGAGACTCTCTCTTTACCAAGAACCCAACTTAATTCATTTTATTATTCTTACCTCAAATGTGGTCCAAGAGGTCAATCCTACTCTCTGTTCGAGTTCAGTCAAGTTTTAACTGTTGTTATTTATCCTTTATGTATTTGGTTTAATTAAAATGAATTGAAATGCGCGAAATAAAATAAATTACTTAAATTGTATTAACTGCACCGGGGTATGCATATAGAATTCCGACTCATTTGCGAAAATGTTTTATGTTTTGTTTTAGGGAGTAATGCTAGGGGTAGCAACCTAACAACAATAAGAGGTCTGATTGATCTGAAGGTAAAGAGGCCACCAGTTATGCCAAGATGTCACGCACTTTGCGTTTGATGCCAAGTTATGTATAAAGCTAACCTAAGGTTTTTGCTCACTTATGGATGTTTATGTGTGTAGTATACAAGTTCCTTGGGTTTGATGAGTTGTAATTGCAGTTTGTTTTCGATTGTTAGCCCCATCCATGTATGTGGACGACAGTGATGCCTTTGGATTCTGTGATCCGCTGAGCTAATCATTGAGCTATGAAACGTTAGTGATAATGATCCGGTGCTTATGAATCTGGGGGTATTACAATTGTTGTTCATAACTTTTAAAACTATGATAAAGTTCAATGTTGTACATTGGCGGATCCAGTCTAAGCCAGGCCACAGGCACAGGTAAAATAAACAAAAAAAAAATTCAATATAATTTGAGATAAGAATTACGCCTTTTTTTGGTATCGGATTAAGATAATAGTGTATTGGCCACGCCTAATTCGAAAATCTAGATTCGCCACTGATTTTGTAGGTATAATATCATGTACCAATTGTTTAACACTGTATTGTTGTAAATAATTTTTAAAATTTACACAACCGAAAAGTAATTTAGGTATGTCTAGTGGATGAGATTAATTCAATATTTAGGACGTCATTTATATTCGATAACATAGGGAATGAATATCGACCCTTAATAATTGATAAATGATCATAATTATTAAAAATGAATTATTGTTACAAAATTATAGCACATACTAATTTCATAAAGGATTTTTGGATGATAATATACTGAACTTTTGGGGTATTGGACAATAATGCACTGAACTGTGACCTTGGACAATAATGCACTGAACTTTGAGGGGTGTTGGACAATAATGCACCCGGAACGATTTCAGTGGTAGCTGACTTGGTGGTGATCTTACGGGGCGGGGCGAGAAGATAAATTGGTTAAATAATATCTAAATTTATGATATGTCAGCTAATCTACACAAGCAAAGGTGATTTTAATTTATACAATTACAACAACAATCTCTCATCGAAAATACGTTTAAGCAAATGTGATATTATTTTTTTTTACTCATTTCAAAGTTGATTCCATTTGCTTATATGTGGATTAACTAACATGTCATAAATTTAAATATTTTTGGACCAATTCATCTCCTTCACATGCTAAGTAGGATTGTTACCGAGTCAGCCACTGTTGGAATCGTTCTGAGTGCATTATTGTTCAACACCCCCTAAAGTACAGTGTATTATTGTCCAAGGTTAAAGTTCAGTGTATTATTGTCCAACATTCCAAAAGTTCAATATATTAGCATCCAAAAGCCTTTTCATAAAAATGAAATTAAAAAATGTCTTCCGAAAAAACTCATATCTAATATATATACCGAAAGTTTGCTTTGAGTGTGAGATTGAATGTTTGCTTTGAGCGTCACTTGCTATTTAAATTTTTTTTATTGATTATTAATTTTAATGATGTGTAAATACTAGCTAGAAATGAAAATTTTATCATAGTTGATTTTTTTCAACTATGGTAATTGAAAGTTCATTGTTATTAATTTGACTAAACTTAATCTAATATGTTAAAAAATTTAAGGAAATTGGATTCTAATAATACAAACTTTTGGCCATATAAGACTTAATAATACGAACTTTCGATTAGGTTCTGAATAATATGAACTTTGACCCCCCATTGCCCCGAGTAACACGCCACCGAGTTACCCTTTTCTTGACTCGGCGGCGGACTGACGTGGCGGTGGAGGCACACGCCTTGTTGTTTTGACTTTGTCATGTCATCCACGTTGACTTAAAAGAGTAATACGAACTTTTGACTATGTTGCTCTGAATAATACGAACTTTTTTTTCAATCTAAAAATCCCAAATCTAATTTTTATTTCTTTTATCTTCTTCAATCCTCCTCCTCTCTTTCCTCTTCCATTAGAATCAAACCCAGAAAAAAAATGGGATCTGGGTTTTCTGGGTTTCCCATGCTTTCTTCCCTCCAATCTCTCTCCTCTCCTCCAACAACAACACCTTCACCAAATACAAAGGTAAAACCAAAACAGAGTAAACACCCAAAACATCCCCAATTTGAGGAACAAAAGAGGGAAGGAGAATTACTAAAAAAATCAAGCAGAAAAGGAGCTAGAAAGAGCTTCAACACCCATCTCAGTTCTGGGTTCCAAAACCCTAATTGCCGCAGTTTTTACATTCATGAATTCTGAAGAAACTTAGTTGAATTCCTTCTTCAAACCTCGCATTGAAACGAAACCCACCTCGAATTTGGTATCAGCAGCTTCATCCCCCACCATTTTCCTCGCTATCTTCATCCTCCTCTCGTATTCCTCAGCTACCAACATTGCTATGTCTGCCATTTTTTTCCTCTCGTATTCCTTCTCCGAATCCCTCACGAACCCATCGTCGATTCTCGACACCCAATTCGTCCTCGGCCTCTTCGATTTCAAACCCTTCATTTTCCAGCTCCCAATTGAAAGATTGTTATTATTATTGTTGTTGTTGTTGTTATCGATGTTTTCTCTATCCTCGACGCCATCGGAGACGCTCAAATTCGTCAGAGGTTGCTGCTGGTGGGTGACTGCCATATCCAGAAACTTGTTGGAATCTGGGAGGAAATGGAAGCTAGGGTTGAATATAGAAGCAGAGGAGAGGAGAGAGATTGGAGGGAAGAAAGCATGGAAACCCAGAAAACCCAGATCCCATTTTTTTTTCTGGGTTTGATTCTGATGGAAGAGGAGAGAGAGGAGGAGGATTGAAGAAGATAAAAAAAGTAAAAGTTAGATTTAGGATTTTTAGATTGAAAAAAAGTTCGTATTATTCAGAGCAACATAGTTAAAAGTTCGTATTATTCTTTTAAGTCAATGTGGATGACATGGCAAAGTCAAAACAACAAGGCGTGTGCCTCCACCGCCACGTCAGACCGCCGCCGAGTCAAGAAAAGGGTAACTCGGTGGTGTGTTACTAGGGGCAACAGGGGGTCAAAGTTCATATTTTTCAGAACCTAATCGAAAGTTCGTATTATTAAGTCTTATATGGCCAAAAGTTCGTATTATTAGAATCCAATTTCCCAAAAAATAAAATAAAATGATGACATATTATCCACTTAACAGTCAAACTAACAAAATAAGTCAAATTAAAATTTTCCGGTTGCTATGTCATCCCGCCACCAAGTTAAGTTCATCTTAACTCGGTGGCGTGTTACTGGGGGCCGCAACAGGGGTCAAAGTTCATATTATTCATAATCAAATCGAAAGTTCATATTATTAAGTCTTATATGGCCAAAAGTTCATATTATTAGAATCCAATTTCTCAATAATTTATGTATCAATAATTACGATTAAATATTGCAACAGTTCTTTATCAAAATATATTAATCTCAATGTGTTAGGGCAGAATCTATGGTACATTATACTTTATAACTATTTAAGTTAAAAAGTTTCAATTATAGTAAACTATCTTTAAAAATATTAAATTTTGTAAAAAAAAAAATGTATCTCAATGAATGTCATTATTTATTACAACATGTAACTTTGATTAATATATATTAATTTTAGATTTTGAAAGCTAAAAATATATTTTTCAACTAGTATAATTAAAGCCTTGTTTGACAAAATTAGTGTTTTAGATAGCGGATAGCGGTTTATGTAGTGGGTAGCGGTTTAAGCAACGGATAGCGGTTTAAGTAGCGGATAACGGATGACTGTTCAAATGAGAATTGTGTTCGGTAAATTTAGCGGTTCAATTAGCAGATTAATGTGAATTGACAAAAAAGGGTATTAATAGTTTCCAAAAGATAAAATTTACAAAGGGTATATTTTTTGACCGAAAAATATGAAACGCTACTCCAAACGCTAAACGTTAACTTTATTAGCGTTTCACAAAGCGCTCCTGAAAACGCTAAACGCTCCTCAAAACGCTAGTTTACCGAACGATAATATTTATGCAAGTAGAGTTTTGACTTGGGCCCTGTTCGGTAAAAATAGCGGATCTAGTAGCGGATAGCGGTTGACGTAGCAGATAGCGGTTGGAATAGTGGATAACTGTTGTAGTTTAGTGGATAGCTGATAGCTGTTTAGTAGTTGTTTGTAAGGAAGATGTTCGGTAAAGTTAGCGGTTGAATTAACTGATGAATGTAAAATGATTGAAAAGGACATTGTTGTTGTTGTTGTTGTTGTTGTTATTATTATTATTATTATTATTATTATTATTATTATTATTATTATTGCCGCAGAATGTTCGAAAAAGACATTGTATATGTTGAAAAAATAATGACACATCGGGACAATTAATATGGAACGGAATGAGTATTAAGCATGAATGTGATCCTCTTGTAGATGCATTCAATTAAAGATGGCTCCTTAAATTCCCCAGCCAGTTAGACCCTACTCTCTACTCCTGTACTCTGCCATCAAATCTCTCTCTTCTGCACTTCATATTGTTGGTTTCTGAGTTTGAATTTCTGGGTTTAATGGGTACTTGAAGAAATTGTGGTTTCCCCCTTCTTTTTTTTGATTCTTCAATGTCAGATTTGTCCAAACCCAAAATAAATCACACCTGGATATTTGACAGTTATGTTGATGAGCTTTTCACAAACATGTACTAAAAAACGGTGACAAAAGATCTGGAGAAGACGACATGAAGCAAAATCAACCTGTTCTTGGCAATTTACACTACATCCTCTATTATATTCCTGGAGATAAAATCTAAGCTGCAAATTAAATTTATTCGGCAGCACTTCCAGATACCGTGTGAGCAAAATTCATGCCAAGTCGTGCTGATGAGCGTTCATAGCAATGTAATTCAAGGTCCTCGAAACGTTGCTATTCCATCTGTTGATGCTGCAGAATTATGGAGGGTGGAAATAGGCTGTAGAAGGACGGTGAAATGAACAAGGAAAAACAGGGAGCCAGTGCTTTTTTTTACTAATGGTAACCACTGTAATTTCCTATAACACTTGAGGGCAATCTTGTAAATTATAATCTCAAACGCTACATCCCATTCTCAAACGTTAACCTATATAATGTTCCAAATTTTGGTTGAAACGCTCCCACAAACTTTATACACTAATTTTAAACGCTATTTTACCGAACACTAAAAATTTGATAAAATAGCGTTTTGATAAATTAAAACGCTATAAGCTCCTCCAAACGTTGTTGTCGAACAGGGCATTGGTCAAATTGCTAAACGCTACCCTAAATGCTACTGTCGAACACAGCCTAAATAAAAATTTTCAACTATAATATAATCAAATACAATGGGAGTATGTTGTTGTAAATGTATTAGCTCTTTCTCATTTAAAACTCCATAGTCGATTAGTCGTATCTCATGACTTCAATTCTTCTAGTCTTCATTATTCTTATTTCCACACCTACCCCGTATATGGCGGAAACTTCTAACGTCACATCTCAGATGACCCCTTATATAACGTAAGCTTTCCCATCTGCCCTCCACAATGACCCCAATTCTACTTGAAACGTAAATTCGCATGTGTATAGCCCTCAAAAGATAAAAAGAATAATTGCAAGTGTGCAACTTAGATATCTTGGCAACAATTAATATTTCTGCAGGGGTAAGACTTTATACAATTTAAACAATACAAAAAGTTGATAATAATCATGATTGTTAAAATCGGGATCCTAACTCAGATCTATAGAGCAGCTAGAATCGTAATTAACCCATGTAGGATCGTGGATCGGAATGTAAACATTAAAATCGCATCGAGAATTTTGAATCATAAAATCGTAGGATTGTAGATCAGGATCGAGATTTTAATGACTATGATGATAATAGATGTTGCAACTAATTACATTTAGTGGAATGATTATTTATAAAACTTATTATTATACTAGTGTTAAGTGTATTAAAAAGTAAATATCTAATAATTAAAAAAACAATTATAATATAAATGTATATAGAAATTATAACGGAAAACTCATAGGTGTAAATCGTATAATACATATTTACTCGCAATAAGTGTAACAATACTCGTGATGCACCGCTGTTTTAAAAAGTACAAATTTAATAATAAAAAGACAATAACAATATAAATATTCATGGAGATTATAAAGTCAAAATACATAATTAATATCATTAGATAATGGGTTAACATTAAAATGGATGTATGAGAGAGTGGTGGAGAGAGAAATATCCAAATTGGTGCGTGAGAGAGAATGATGGAGAGAGAGAGAGAAGGGAGAGAAAACGAAAGGGGAGAGAGAGTAGGGGAGATAGGAAGAAAATTATTTTCATTAGGTTGGAGTCAAGAAAATAATTTACAAATGGGTGGGGAAAATCATTTTCTTTGAAAAGAGTTTTCTCCATTTTCCAGTCACCAAACACCGGGAAATGAGAAATGATTTTCATCCCAACCAAACACACTCTAAGTTTAAGTGATACAAGTACTTAGACCCGTGCGTTGCACATGGCGCAAGCAAACCGTACGTATTGTTAAAATATTATCGAACTTATATTTAAACAATAAAGAAAAAGACAATAATGAAAACTAAAAACAATAGTTTTCTTATTTAAAATAATAAAGAAAAAAGAATATGCATAAGAAAAAAAAGAAAAACAAGAAAAGTCGTCAATGCAAACATATGCACATGTTAATATTTATTGATCTTTTAGTTGCGTGATTGAGCTGTGATGGCTTTTGGTTGTAGTGTTTAGCAGTGTTTGGTTGTTACCTTTTTTCTCTTAGAGCTAGTTGGTTGCAGTTATATTTTGCAGTTTGTTATACTATGTAAACTTTTAAGCCTTTTGGCTTCAACAATCCAAAAAAATGTACACATTAATATTACAGAATTTTTTTTTTAAAATTAAATAGAATCTAAGTTTCCCTAAATACCCTCATTAAAATCTACATATTTCGATCCTCACCCTATATATATATATATATATATAGGAAAATTGGATTCTCATAATCCCCACTTTCTCGAATTGGACAACAATAATCCTTACTATCAATTTGGATTCTGGTCGTCCAAAAATAAATAAAATTGTATTCTAGTGGGACGCCACCGAGTCAAGTGGCGGTGACTCGATGGTTTGCTGACTTGTACCGATGAGAGTGTGTTTGACCAAAAATTTGGGATAATCAACTATAAAATGAGACCACCTAAATACAACAAGTATGTTAATGGGACTACCAGAATACAATAACAATTTAAATGAGACTACTAGAATATAACAAAAATAGGGCAAAACCCATCTACCGACGAAGATCAGCAGCAAGACCTTCCTCCTCTCCACCAAAGACTATTACTGATTTTTCATAGTTTGCTACTAAACCAGTGACCTCAGAGAAGTGATCGAAAGCCTTTTTCAGAGTTTGTAGAGACGGCCTCGTAGCTGACGCGAAAAGGATGAGATCATCCGCAAACATCATGTGAGTCAGTTTCAGCTTGGTGCAATTTGGGTGGAACTTGTAGCTAGGCTGCTCCTTCACATGGTACTCTAAAGAACAGGATAAATATTCCATCATCATGACAAACAGGAGGGGGGACATGGAATTTATGGGCCAGAATTATTATCATCCCTCAGTACACCATTGATCAGCTAAAAAATTTTTGCAGGAATTTCCTGTGGGGGGCATCGCATATCTACAAAAGACCACCCTATATCTCGTGGAATCGAACTTGCACTCCTAAAGAAACAGGGGGTCTGGGCCTGAGACATTTGAATGCCTGGAACAGGGCTTTGATAGCGAAACTGGCTTGGGACATCCAACAGCACAAGGAGGTTTTATGGATTAAATGGATACACACAAAATATATCAAGAAAAACGCATGGTGGTCCTACACACCCCATATATATATATGATTAAAGTGTAATACTCCCAAAAAATATATATTATTATTCTATATTTTCTTTAACAATCGAAAATAAAATTGTAATTAACAATACGATAAAAAATGAAATTAATAATTACATAAATGACATAAACATCATATGAAATTAGATTGAACGTAAAATACGAAGTATCAAAAATTTTTATAATGTATAAAGGTGTATTTCTTTACTTTGAGCGTTATTACAATTTACAACTTATAAACAATATAAAAATATTTATTAGAAAATGATTATGGTCATCTACAACAGTGAACTATTACTTCTTATTAGAAAATACTGAATAAATTACAAATATGATCACCACCAAATACTTAAAGGAATTTTGGACGCTAATATACTGAACTTTTGGGGTATTGGACAATAATGCACTGAACTTTGACCTTGGACAATAATGCAGTGAACTTTGGGGGGTGTTGAACAATAATGCACTCAAGACAATTTCGACGGTGACGAACATGGTGACAATCTTATGTGATAGACCGATAAGACAAATATTTTTGGACCAATTCATCTCCTCCACCCGCTACATAGGATTGTCACCAAGTTAGTCATTGCCAAAATCATACTGAGTGCATTATTGTTCAACAACCCCCAAAGTACAGTGTATTATTGTCAAAGATTAAAGTTCAGTGCATTATTGTCCAATACCCCAAAAGTTCAGTATATTAACATCTAATACTTAAATTATGAGTTCATAAAAAATTAGACCCTAAATTTTTTTATTTATTTTCCTAAGTTAATTAAATAAAATAATAATTATTAAAAAATCTAATATATTATTAATACCCAATAAAAATAATATTCATCACTTTTTATAAAAAAAAATTATTCATTAGTTAGTCTCTTCTACCAAATTTACTATTATAATATTCCGATCCAAATATAGAAAGCAAATTAAAGTAAGGTCTGAGAGTTATTAAAGTGTAAAACGCCCATAAAAAAAACTTATATCATTGTTCTATATTTTATCTAATAATTGTAATAAGAAAAAATTAAAATAATAAAATTACGATAGAAATATTTAAATGAGGCACCGTTCTTTTATGTGGTGAATTTGCGGTCCGGTAAGTTGCGGTGCGGTAAATTGCAGTGAGTTGCGGTGGATTATGGTAAGTTGCGGTGGAAATAATAAATTGGTGTTGAAATGTAATGGTAATTATAAAAAGGTAAATGTTAATGTGTAGTGATTATAAAAAGGTAAATGTTAATGTGTAGTGAGTTGCGGTGGATTTCGGTAAGTTGCGGTACAGTGTGGTGCGGTAAGTTGAGGTACCGCATAAAAGAACGGTGCCTGAATCTCTCTTTGTTATAAAAAAAAAGTAAGTCAAATTTAATTTGTTGATGTAGTGATTGTTGATATATGTTTAAATTTTGAAATTAATAATTATTTCTAAATTTGTTATTATTAGTTTCCAACAGTAATGTTTTATAATTTACTACTAAACAGTAATGTTTTATAATTTCTCTATCCTTTTATATTTTAATTATTGAAATTAATATTTGTTATTTATGTAATGAAATAAGTTTCCAACAACATTATGTTTATAAGATATACACATAGTTTCTTTTATTTTAATCATTATTTCGATGTTTAAGATTAAATATTTTTTTGCATGTTCTTGAGAAAGATTTTAAGGGAACTATAAAGTTTCTTGCATTTATCTAAATTGACAAAAAAATATTACTACTTTCTATATTATATGTAATTTAGAAAATATTGACAAAAATGTAGATTTTTTTATCCTTCACTACTATATTATCGTAATTCATTTTGAAGACAATTTGTACAAAGATAATACGAAATTACTGACAATACAATTGTTGTATATTTTTTTATTTTCTAATTACTATTTGAATTGATAATTGGTATCAAATTACTCTGAAAAATAAATTACATATAAATACTAAAAAAATTTCTGTGAATCGCACGAGATATAAATCGGTAGTCAAAGCCTTAAAGCTAGTTCAACCCTCAGATTTATTGGCACAAAAAAAAAGTAAAAGAAAAAGCAAAATCATATACATCTTGACGTAAGATGATTAATAATCATATTCTATTTTACCTAAATTAAATCACTCATAAAGTTAAATGTAAGTATATTCAAATCATTATAAAAGTATATTTCATTACTTTGAGGGTTATTACAGCTTATAAACAATATATAAATATTTATTTATTTCTATTTTTTCATAAATATAAAAATATGCATAATATGTATATTTTCTACTATCATTAATAAAATTAGGCTATTATTTTTATTTTTTTACTTAGCTAATAAGTATTATAATCTTATAGTAAGTTCATAAATATATATCCTATTAGAGAAAATATTATTAAAAATTACATAAATATGAAATATGAATAATGGAAGATGATTAATCATCTTAAGTAAGGATGTGTATCATTGTCCAAAGAAAATTATGGAGTGAGGTGAGCAGGAACAAGGAACGTAACTCTCCCTCTCTTTCTATAGTAACATTTTCGGAAAGCATATTAAATGGCATTCTTAAACATATGTTCATTTTGAGTAACAACCTTAGAAAGAACTGACAATGAAGTTTACATGCTTCTGCACTAAAATTGAATAAATGACCATATAAACTCTTTCTGGAATGCATTTCCTTGAGTAATAAATATTGAAAAATGATAAATATTTTGGACAAGACATTTGTTAAGTGTCTTGTAATGCTACAAAACCTATATATTTGTAAATTAAATTGCAAAAAAATAACATGGTTGACTTCTACAACTATAATAATTTATATAAATGTTATAAAATCATATTTTTATCTATCTTTTTTAAAATTCATGAAAATACGTCCAAAATATGCCCAACCGAGGAGGTTCATTTGTAAGGGTGTCAATTTTAATTGTTGGCGTAACCAACATATTTCAAACTTCTTATAATTGATAATTAATAGTATCTGTCAACAAAATTGAGGTTAAAAATGATAACAAATATTGATTTTATAAGAGATAAAACATTTAAGTAGTCTCTTGGGGCAAGACACTTATCATCACCCTAAAACTAAAGTAATGAAATCATCCATCCTTTGTGAAAAAAGAAACATATCTTTTGATGAGTCTTTGAACATCCCCCTTCCTCGTCATTCCCACAATGGTGGGCGTTGATGATGGCTTAGCCTATTAAATTGACGTGAACCTTCCACGCTTCTGAAGACCAATTCTCCTCTCTGTATTGTCAAGTCTTCCTGCCAAAAGTACTAAAAGACAGGAAACACCCTAATTTCCACAAGTATCTTCCAATTGAACTCCTTTTCATACTTTTCCCAGTCAACGCGTAGCTTGGAATATCATGGCAGAAGTACTGTTACTTCTTCTATAAATGCTTGTTCCCCAACCATCCATTTTCCACCCATTACTCAAACCACATTCTTTCAATTAATATTAGGCAATCCAACATCTAGGAATATTAATTAGCCAATATTACTGTTTTGCTTTGCTGTAACATTGCCCTTTGTTTTTATCCATGGCTTCTCTTGTTAGCATCAACGGCGTTGCAGCCATCACCCTCCTTCTTGCCCTGTTTATTCAAGGCACACTAGGTGAGCCTCTTGCATGATTCTTACAAGCATTCTTGTACCCTTTTTCTTTGTAATTTGTCAAATGCAACTCTCATTAAAACTAATTTGTGTGTCAATTCTATATATATTAGGCCTTTAAAGGAGTAATCCATGGTTATTGAAGTTTAATCTATCCATGTGACACTCTTTTACCCACATATGTATATTGATAGATGAATGCTTAATTAATGGCTAAAACTAGCATTATGCCACAAAATGTATCAGCAGTGTTCTCGTATCACCAATATTGGCTAATTAAACATCTATATTACTATCTTAAGGTACTACGGTAGAAAGTTGTTTATTTTTATTTTTATTTGAGAGGTTTTTCATTTCTTTTTGACAAAGTCAAACGCAGGAGACTTATATGAAAGTTATTTTGAAATTGAAAAGACATTTGCAAAGAAGTAATGCAGGCAAGATTACGTTACAAGGGGGTGGGGGGATTCATAAGTCGTAGCTAAATCTGAATAGAAAATAAATTCTTTATACATAACGGTGCATAGCTTTCTTATCTCATAACTTGAGAAATACGTTTCGGTGTATGTTGGGACGTTGATATGATCCATGCATGTTTTGTTAAATGCTTAATTATATTGATAATGAATGTCCAGGAGGCATAACATGCGAGGAATTGAGTAAGGAGGAATGCGCATTTGCGGTGTCATCAGCAGGAAAACGTTGTGTGCTAGAGAAGTATTTGAGAAGGAGTGGAATTGAGGCATACAAATGCACCACATCAGACATTGAGGCTGACAAACTCAAAGACTTGGTTGAGAGCAACCAATGCATCCAAGCTTGTGGGCTTGACCGTGACACCCTCGGCATCTCTTCTGACTCTCTCTTGGAGTCTCGTTTCACACAAAAGCTTTGTTCCCCTCAGTGCTACCACAGATGTCCTAATGTCATTGATCTCTACTTCAACCTTGCTGCTGGTGAAGGTATCCACCCACTAAGCGCCTGAAATATATACCAAAATTATTTTAATTTATATGACATCCATCCTTGATTTAATAAGAAAGCTTTGGCAAGATATATATGATTGATGATGTGTGATTTGTGCTAAAATTTCAGGTGTGTATCTTCCCAAGTTGTGTGAAGCACAAACAGAAAACCCAAGGAGAATGATGGCTGAGATTAAGAGCTCTGGTATTGTGGCACCGGGACCTATTAACCCAGTTGGGTTGTTGGGTGCTCCAACTTCATCCCCAGTTGGCTCAGCTCAGCAGTTGTTTGCTTCTCCTGCTCCCGCTCCTTTTTGATAGAATTACTGCCCTATACTTTGTCTTGAAGACATGGGAATGTAGACACTAAAAGAATTATGCTTACCATATATAGGACTCGTACGTATAGCAGTGTCAGCTGCTACTTTTTGGTTCGACATTTACATTTTGTAATAAACAATTACACACATTATACAGCAGGCAATCCATATCTTCATGTATACTTAGCATGCATGTCATCAATAAAATGATTTTCTAGCTCTTTATCTACATTTTGTGTGCGAGGATACACCTAAATTACAGCAAATTTGCAGTGGATGTATAATATTGCATGAAATTCATTTTAACGGAGGATATATATGTAAACAAAAATTTCGAGTCTGAAATAAATAAACACAAGAAATATGAGAAACAAATTAATTTGTATTAATATTTGAGTGTAAGCGGGTACAATCTCTATATCAAATACAATAATGATGATCCTCTGATTCAATCTCCTAAAATTTGGGTGAGCCGCGGGCGCGGACGCTTGATCCCGATCTCAAATGTAGGTCTAGCTGAAGAACTCAGTTGTAGTTCTTTACCTTGACGTGCAGAAAACTTGGAGCTTTTGATCTTGAACTTTCGTCGACCTTGATCCTTGGCGCTTGGGAGGAGTTGGAGGCCGCTTGCAGTACGAGCTTCTGAATTCTCTAAAGTGCAGAATGCCGAATGGCGCCAGTGTAGATTGCAGAGTGTGTTGAAAATGAAGGAGAGGTCCCCTATTTATAGGCTTTGGAGGTCTAGGGTTGCCTAGGGTTTGAGTCGGGCTTTGGGCTTGGGGCCCAAATTAATCAATTATTTATTTATTTTAAAATAAAGAAATAATTACTATTTTCTGCATCATAAATGACACGTGTCACAATGGTATTAGCCAAGGTACATTTCCATTTAAAATCTAATTAAATGGACCGCTGTAATTAATTTTACACGTGGCGGATAATAATTGTCCAAATAAATTTAATTTATTTTCCATGTGTAATTTTCTAATTTGCCGACAAATTTTTGCTTCCTACAGATGCCCCCTTCGAGAGTCAGCCACGGACACGAAACTTGAGTGTTTAAAGTGGTTGGATCTCGAATATCTAACGAAACTAAGTTTGTACTTATTTTTTTGACAAGTACATTGTTAAATCCCAATTGCAACGGAGACAAATGGAAGCATCAACCAATTCGATTGTACCCCAAATAACAACCTGATTATATTGGGCCTTCAAAGTGGGCTGCTCACATAATAGTGCAGTTGTGAATTCTCTCCTGTTTTTTTATTTTTATTTGATAACAATATGATAATGTGTATGGCCTCCTAAAATATTGCATTTTTGTATCTTCCGTATTAAAGAGATTAATGAGTGAATTATGCTTGCTGTCACAATTCTTACTTTCACCTTCAATTGCATGTAAACCACCTGCATTTAATGCTTGATTGAACTGGCTTGGTCACATATACAAATGCCACTCTTTTATTTGACAATCATTTTTTTTAGCAAAACATTAATCCGGTTCATAGAAGTTTATCAGGAGCATGACTCTTTTTCTCTCTTTCTTTTTTCTTTTAAATAAAACTTCACCGAGAATAATGCAGATAGCATCCTTCATGTCAGTTGTAATTAGAGTTGGAATTGAACTCAGATTTCTTTGGAGTTGTGATTGGAGTCGAAGATTTAGAAAAAGCAGTATAAATACATGCTCAATCCCTATAGCTAATTACTCAATTTATCCTCCCTTAGCTTCATTCAACAGGTACTGATTTTTTTAAAATTTTTTTTTATTGTCTACTTTGTTGGATAAAAATAGGAAGGGAGCAGGTGGTATACTTAAAAATTATACTTTTACTACAACACTGGAAGCAAGACAATTGTACAATATTTGAACACACACTCTTTATAATTTCTCTTACTCGCTCACACTTCTTATTGTTTTTGCTTGCTTGGGATGATTTTCCCTTTGACACACCTCCTATTTATACTAGTAGGATTAGATACTAACATTCAAAATATCACACACCTAAGCTTTCTTCAACCACACATAAAAAGTAAGCACACTCCCTCCACAAATATAAGTCAACTTATTACATCCACACTGTGCTCCATCGTGCACTTAATTATGCTCCACTTAGGTATTAGTGCTCCAATTTGGTGAAGCGGGTGATGATTTTTATCACTCCCCCTCAGCACCCACTTTCCTCAATGTTGCCCTTGGAACCATGCCAAGGTTTGCTCGAAACTCCTCAAACTTTGAGTCACCAAACCCTTTGGTGAAGATATTAGCTATTTGGTCTTCTGTCCTTGTATGCTTTATATTAATCTCTCCTCGTAGCACTTTCTCTCGAATGAAATGATAGTGCACCTCCACATGCTTGGTCCTTGCATGAAAAACTGGATTCTCTGCCAGTCGTATAGCTGAGAGATTATCACACCTTAACACCACATGATTATTCATAGGAACATGAAGATCTTTAAGTAGTTGAACCAACCACGTACATTCTTGAGCTGCCATTGCTGCTGCACGATACTCTGCTTCTGTGGTAGATAAGTACACGGTTGGTTGCCTTTTACTACACCATGAAATAGCAGATGATCCGATGTTGAATGTATAACCCGTAGTTGATCGACGGGTATCATGATCACCAGCATAATCGGCATCACAGTAGCCAACTAATTCAACTTTATCATTTTTCTTGTAGAATATACCAAAGTCAAGAGTTTCTTTGATATACCTCAGTATCCTTCGTACGGCTTCCAAGTGAGATTTCTTTGGTTGTTGCATGTATCGACTTACTACACTGACAACATATGTAATGTCTGGTCTAGTCAATGTCAGGTAGATCAAGCTGCCAACCAATTGCCTGTACATCGTTGGATCTTCAAGATCTCTTTCTTCATAAGAGCATAGTTTTGCATTTGGCTCCACAGGAGTTGATATTGGTTTGCATTCAAGCATACCATACTTTTCAAGAAGATCTTGAGCATATTTGTGTTGGCATAAGAATAACCCATGGTTAGTTCTATCAACCTCTAGACCAAGAAAATGTTTTAACTCACCAAGATCTTTCATTTGGAAGCGCACTGACAGATTAGCCTTGATTTGCTGGATTTCTTCTTTGTCGTTGCCAGTGATGATAAGATCATCCACATAGACAAGAATTATAGCAACCCTTCCTTCGCGAGTCTTCACAAACAAGTTGGAGTTTGCTGCTGACATAATGAAACCACTTTGAACCAAGAACTCTGCTATCTTGCCATACCATGCTCGAGGTGCTTGCTTGAGTCCATACAAAGCTTTCTTCAACTTGCACACAAATTCAGGATGACTTTTGCTTTCAAATCCTTTAGGTTGCTCCATGTATATAACTCGATCAAGTTCTCCATGTAGAAAGGCATTCTTCACATCCATCTGCCACAACTTCCAAGATTGGATAGAGGCTAATGCTAGCAAAACACGTACGGTAGTGATCTTTGCAACTGGACTGAACGTCTCTTCATAATCTATACCGTAGGTTTGCGAGAAGCCTCGAGCTACCAATCGAGCTTTATATGGGTCAATTGAGCCATCAGGACGTACCTTCAACTTATAAACCCATTTGCACGAGATAGGCTTTGTATCTTTGGGTTTGGGTACCAACTCCCAAGTCTCATTCTGAATTAAAGCTTGCACCTCTTCCTCCATTGCCTTTCGCCATTCTTTCTTTTGACACGCTTCTTCATATGTGCTCGGTTCCTTGATATTGTGCCCTTCTACCAGTGCTGCATTTGCATACTTGGGATTTAGCTTACGTCTCCGCTTGGACCTTCTTAACTCTAACTCTGCAACTGTCTCTGCTATGGTGTCCTCAAGTTGGCTTTGCCTTTCTTCTTCTGAAAAATTATGATGTACACCTGTTTTCCATGGATTTTTCTCTTTCCTGGCAGTCTCTTCTCTATCTTCAGCTTCTTCTTCAACAGACTCTTCTTGTAACGTCTTTGTGGGACTTTTTCCTTGTTCATCGTCTGTTAGGTGTTCCTTGAATCTTTGCTCCAAGCTTTCCTCAATTTCTTTTGAATCAGGTAGCAATACTTCTTCAGAAGACCACCATGATGATGCTTCATCAAACACCACATTTCTTGACGTGTAACAACGTCCTCTCGTCGGATCACAACACTTCCATCCTTTTCTTTCATTGTCATATCCCACGAATATGCAACGAATAGCCTTCTTATCGAACTTGCTTCGCAAATGATCCGGTACGAAGACATAGCACACACAGCCAAAAAACTCTGAAATGACTCACCGTAGGCTTGACATTCCATAGTTTTTGATATGGAGAAACAAACCCAAGTCTTGCTTGCGGTAGCTTATTGGTGACATATACTGCAGTCTTCATGCATTCAGCCCAGAACCGAGGTGGCACATTCTTGGGATGTAACATGCTTCTGCAAGTTTCTGCGAGGTGCCCGTTCTTCCTTTCTGCTACACCATTTTGTTGTGGTGTATTGGGACAAGTGAGCTGGCGGCGTATTTTATGGGCTTGCAAATATTCTGAAAATTCTTTGGATGTATACTCTCCCCCATTATCTGTACGTAGGCAAGCCACCTTACGTCCCACTTCACCTTCAACCTTGTTCTTGAACTCTTTGAATTTGTCTAGTGCTTCTGATTTTTCTTTCATAAAAGCAACCCAAACATATCTCGAGAAGTCATCGATAAAAGTGATCATGTATCTGTATCCCGAGATGGATGGTTGCTTTACTCTTCCAAAGACGTCAGAGTGCACTAGCTCGAGTGGTACCTTAGATTTGAATGTAGAATCCTCATAGGGAAGTTGATGTGCCTTCCCATATTGACACCCCGCACATACTATATCATCTCGAACCTCAAGTTGTGGGAGACCTTTCAACATCGACTTCAGCATCATCACTTTTAATTTGTGATAGCTTACATGGCCAAGCCTTGCATGCCAAAGATCCGCCGTTTCATTTTTCCTGGTTTTATCTACATATGCATCTTGCGTAGACATCACGTACACCGACTCCAAACGGCGTCCTTCCATAAGCGGGGGAGATGTAGGCTTAATGTTGCGATACACCTTTACATCATGTGGCCCAAAGACTACATAGTTGCCTGATGAGGTCAGCTGGGATACTGACAAGAGATTCTTCTTCATTCCAGGTACATGGTAGACATTTTGAAGTTGCACCTGGTGTGAACTGAATCGGGGAGCAATTAACGTTTTTCCGATAGGTGAAATCGGCAGTTTTGAGTCATTCGCCGTGACTACGACTCGGTTTCCCTTGTATTCAGACATGTTTTGCAGCTTTCTCACATCGCCTGTCATGTGGTAGGAGCAACCAGAATCCACAATCCAATCTTTTTGATAATTTAGAAAGTTCTTGTTTGTCACTGTAAGTGCAAACTCTTCTTTAGACTCTTCATATGTGGACTCTTCTGCTTCGGCTGCTTGGACAAATTCTTCTATGGCAAAGAATGCTTGGAAGTCCCATTCCTCCTCACTATTATTTGTGAAGGTTGCTGCATTACCTTCCAGCAAGGGTGATTTGCAGTCTCGAGCAAAGTGGCCTTTCCCGCCACACTTGTAACATCGACCTTCTTGACGGCGATATTCCTTCTCTTGCTGACTATCTCGAGATTGGTGAGCTCCCCCTTGATATGGACGGCGACGCTGTCCTTGTTGCCACCTTGGTGGTCTCCTTTCTGATGATTGTCTTCTTTATGATGATGGCCTCCTTTCTGATGGTGGTCCTGATGGTGGTCCACTATCTCTAGTGCTTCTTTGCACATCTTTTCCTTGGCTCTTATGTGCTCTTCTTCTGGTGAATAGAGCTTGATCTTCCTCCTTTATCGAGACCTTGGACATTTGTTTGTCCAGGCCTTCTTGGTTCACCAAGAGGCTTTCTAATTCTGGCAGACCAGGTTGTGTGGCCCAGCCCCTGGTCGCTGCAACAAGGCCACTGTATTTGGGGTCGAGGCCTCGAATAATTATCCGCCTCATTCTTGACTCACTTATTGCACTTTCATCATCTACTTTGGCTATTTCACCACACAAAGATTTAACTTTGGTGAAATACTGGCTCACTGTCATGTCTCCCTGTTTAATAGACATGAGCTCGTTCTCCAACTGCTGCAATTTGGCCTCGTTCTTCTTGGTGAACAGCGTAGTCAAGGCATCCCATGCTTTGTCAGGCGTCTCAAAATCCTTAATCCGATGAAGATATTCATCTTCCACCGTGACTGAAAGGACATACATTTCCTTTCCAACCTTGATCTCCCATTTCCTCTTCTCATTTGGATCAGTTGGTTCTAGCTTTTGATTGCCACCAACGATCTCCCATAAGTCTTGCCCCTTCAAGTAGTACTTGATACGTGTGCACCAAGTACTATAATTGCTCCTATTGAGCTTCTCTAATGAGCTCGTTGATGTTGATAAATCTGCCATGCTAGCTAGGTAAGCGCCCTGCAATTAACCAAAGACTTGCGGTCCCAGACCAACAATTATAATAATGATCACAGTCCCTGACTGTGGCGGCAGAGTATCCTTGGTGCTTCGGTCCCTGACCGTGCACACACTATGAATGCGAGCTTAGCAGGGATCTTTAAAAAATCTGGCTCTGATACCAGTTTGTTGGATAAAAATAGGAAGGGAGCAGGTGGTATACTTAAAAATTATACTTTTACTACAACACTGGAAGCAAGACAATTGTACAATATTTGAACACACACTCTTTAAGACACCTCACTCTTTATAATTTCTCTTACTCACTCACACTTCTTATTGTTTTTGCTTGCTTGGGATGATTTTCCCTTTGACACACCTCCTATTTATACTAGTAGGATTAGATACTAACACTCAAAATATCACACACCTAAGCTTTCTTCAACCACACATAAAAAGTAAGCACACTCCCTCCACAAATATAAGTCAACTTATTACATCCACACTTAGTGCTCCATCATGCACTTAATTATGCTCCACTTAGGTATTAGTGCTCCAATTTGGTGAAGTGGGTGATGATTTTTATCATACTTCTTTCAAATTTACAACATTATCTTGCATATCCATGTATCGAGCATACTCACCTGGGTATATAGTCCTGTAGAACTCCAAGTTGATTTCTGAGTCTTGTATTTTTTTTAGCAAGCATGTCGTTCGTCTTTTCCAGTGCTTCTACGTCATACTTGGTCTGCTTGTTCCATCCATCATTCTTAGGTACTGGTGGACCTCCATGTGAAGGAAAGCTTTCTCCTCTTGCAACTTGGTGATCATAATGATGATCATGATGAATTTTTTTTTATCATACTATTGATGTACGTCTAGATTTTCCGCTATCTTGATGCTCCGATCTTGATTGATTTCGTCTTTGATGATCAAGTGCCTGATTAAGATTACTATAATTTTTTAAATTTTTTTTTCGATCATGATTTTTATTTTGAAACCATCTTGACGAGAGCACATTCTTGCACCTAATTTTCTTTACTCTGTTTTTATCATCATCAAGCTTTTATGACCTCCTATGGTGAATAAAATCTCCTGGGAAAGCCCATGATGTAATTTTTAAAACATCTTCATCATCATGATTTTTGACGTTGGTGATAGTCGATCTTGATTTTACGCCTCCCTTTTTTACCTGGATATTAGATTGGTCTTGGTCATGCTCTGATCTTTGATTTTGAGTCGCGAAGCTTGACGCTTGTGATGCTCATGACAATGATGATGATCAGAGAACACTTAGATTTGGAGTCTCGATGTCACTGTGATTTTGATCATGCCCTATTTCCGTCTGTTTTGAATTTGAACACCATCATGATCCACTACAACAGGGTAACAAAAACAAGACCGTTCTGAACGGTCTCAATTCAGCTTGAACGGTCGCTCGGGGGGCGGGCGACTGTTCATTTGCGACCGTTGGGGACGGTCGCCTCTCAATGGTCGTTTGTGGAAGCGGGCGACCGTTCATTTGAACGGTCGTCCGCCTCCTGTGACCGTTTATGAACGGTCGTCAGCCGTTGTGACCGTTCATTAACGGTCGTTACTTAGTGACCGTTCAGCTGAACGGTCGCCCATTTTATTTTATTTTTTTGAAATTTTTTTTTGTTGAGGGTTTCTGGTAATATAATCTTTCCAGAATATATTTAAAGTGCCAAACGGTCACAAAATGAATGGTTGCAAACAGTAATATATATATAAAAATGACCGGTCGCAAACAGTAGTATATATATATATATATATATAGTCAACGATTGCAAGTCAACGGTCGCTAGTCAACGGTCGCAAAATATATTACATATCCGACAAGTTTTTAAAGTTGTCCTCACAAACACTACGAAAAGGGGGGTCATTAATGAAGTTGGAGGGAGAGAATTGACCACTGGAAGGCGTCCCCTGCTGTTGCTGTTGATTTTGTTCTACTTGGGACAATCTTCCTTCAAGTTGGCTCAACAGTTGCTGGTATTGGGAGACTTGACTCCTCAAAGACTATTGTTCAGCCACCAAGGAAGCATAAGCAGATGGGTTAGGGGCGACGGATGAGAAAGAAGATCCCTGACCATTGTGGCGTGCATAGCGGGCCGGCCTTTCGTAGAACATGCCCATCGAGGATCCCAGGCCATAGACAGACTGATTCTTGACCGAGAACCCACCAGCGACATTGTAGAACACCGCGTTGGCTTCCACAGAATTGGGCTCCACGCCCGCTGCAGATACTTGCTCAAGATATTCATTCTGCGAATGATCAACATTAATGATAATTAGTAACCACAACTAAACGTAAAGCAAAGTGGTCATGTTGTTTGTTATCAAAACACATTATGAATAGATGCCACAACTAAGGTAATATAGGGAGAGTTACATAGAAATTTCGGCAGAGTTTCCTTTGTAATATGGACTATACCAAATTCATAATACAAAACATTAACCTGCAAATGACAATATAAACTCAACTTGTAGAATAAGGGGTCACATGCCCACTTTACCACAACGAACATTTGCGACATATACAATCCTATTGAGCCACACGCTCGTTTCTAAACATAAGTTACACACACCCCATAATTTCCAACTTCCAACAACAATTCCAACACATACAATCAAGTAACAATATAAGGCCACACGCCGATTAATCCTATCGAGCCACACGCTCGTTTATAAACATAAGTTGCACATTCCGACTTCCAACAACAATTCCAACACATACAATCAAGTAACAATATACAGCCACACGCCGATTAATCCTATCGAACCACACGCTCGTTTATAAACATAAGTTGCACATTCCAACTTCCAACAACAATTCCAAAACATACATCAAGTAACAATATACGGCCACACGCTCGTTTCTAAACATAAGTTACACATTCCAACTTCCAACAACAATTCCAACACATACAATCAAGTATCAATATACGGCCACAGGCCGATTAATCCTATCGAGCCACACGCTCGTTTCTAAACATAAGTTACACATTCACTTTTCAAAAACAATTCCAACAAATAAATTATTAAACTAACTTTAGAAGAAAATGACTTACATAAACTTTGGCCGCCTTCGAGTCAGTCCATTGCTTGTTGCCTTGGGCGTCTTGCTTACAATGATAGTGCTCTATGACGTCTGCGGGGGATGGATGGATCCCGTCACTAGCCTAGGAATATATTTAGAAACATTACAGATATACCTTATAATTTGTATTGATGAAAAACGTCAAAGTAAAAGATGATGGGAGGCTTACCAGTTTCCGCAAGTATTTACCGGCGGACATCGCGCCACCGTAGTGCTTATTCTGGTCCGGGGCTTTGTTCCGATTCGCCGTGTATGCCTCGACCCGACGCTTATTGGCCTCTTCCTCTCGTTTAGCCCACATCCTCGCCCGGATTTCAAATGACAAATGGGGGATCGGTTTGTTCCTTGGGGTCTTTTTCTCCCGGTAGACCAGGCCCTTAAGGAGGTCGCTGAATTTGCTATGCCACATGTTGAAGACTTCCTGAGCCAGGTCCATTTCATATTCGAAACATTGCTATACAATAACAATTAAAACAATTAAACACATATTTACTGTCCCATATATATTAACGAAATCCAAATAAAATAATTAGGTTCCGAAGGATTGTATTCTTACATAGAAATACGACCAATAAACCATTTTGTCAAGATCTTCCATATCACCGGCGCAAAGAGCCTCCCCTTGGTAATGAGATTTTAGACTCTCCGACACAACCTTAGTAACCTCAGGCAATGAGATCCTACAAGAAACGAGCAACAAGTGAGAGAGTCGCAATATTTATTAAATTATTATGTATTGACCAAAATTAAAGTTGACATACCAGTCTTCCCCCTAATGAGGGGGGTCCTTGGGTCGGATGGGTCATGAGGATTACCGGGCTGGATCTTCCATAGAGGGGATGGTGGGGACATGACGTTTTCTTAAGCTGCACTATAATAACCAATAATTGACCGCACAAATAATGAATTTAAAATTAATTTACATTTAATGCATGCAGTGAGTAATCGAATAACAACCATGAAAACAAATTCAATTATAACCAAACAAAATAAAAAAATTATTTTTAAATTGTTACATCGCACAACGTAATAAAAACAAATGACAGTTCAAACAAAAGAACCTATACGTGCGACCTACTCATCATCATCATCACTAAGCAACTCAACAAATGCGGCGTTTTCCAATGCTTCATTCCCTTCTAAATCATCGTCCTCCACACCCTCTAGTATACCCCGATCTTCTCCTTCTTCATCATCACTAAATAGTTCGTCTCCCGAGCCATCTCGATCGTCAAGTAGGTCGAACTCAGCAAGTGATGGGGGGTCCACATTATTGTCTTCCTGAAATGCTTCATCATGATCATCGAGTCCATCTATTGTTTGCCTTGCCTTAATTGTCAGTTTAGCAGTCCATGATGATCTATCCTTCTTGGTTGTTGGGTAATGGATGTACACCACTTGTGTAGCCTGAGATGCCAACACAAAAGGCTCATACACCCTATACCTCTTTGCTTGGTTAACATCAACAAGCTTGTAATGATCATGCACGACTACGCCACCTTGACCCGGGTCGAACCATTCAACCTTGAACAAGTGGACTTTGTATTCCCTACTACGCCCAGTATAAACTAACTCAATAACCTCTTTCAAAATCCCGTAGAAGTCAGTTCCATTCACCCCTTTGACACACACCCTATAATTTGCATTCGTTGTTTTATTATCGACACGGTAAGCATGGAAGTTGAAGTTGTTAATGTAGAAATGAGCCCAAGATAAAACATCCTTCCTAGGGCCATTTGCTAAAGCAGTAACAACTTCGTCTCCTTCACCGGATGACAAAACCTACAAAGTTGTTTAATAATTGCGAAATTAATCTCATGTAACCTATGTTAACCAATAATTTAAAACCAAACAACTCCAATTGAATGTTAACCTTTCTTCTCAACCAACGAGGGAATTCTTTGCGATGTCTGTTCCACAATTCACCATGCGGCGTATGTGGATGCAAATAGGCCATCTCTTCCTCAAATTGACTGAAATAAGTCAACGTAGGTGAAGATTCTACTAGATAAATAAGTTATTGATAATTGAACTGCCGATCTAATTAAGTTATGTTGTATATATACCTTTCATATTCAGTCATTAAATCGGAGTTTAAAAGGACATATTCATGTGCAACCTCATATTCTTGTTGGTCAAGGAATCTTTTCTTCCCTACAGCTGGAGAGTACCCAATGTTCCATGAAAACAACTCAGGTATTGCTCCATTGCCGTCGGATGCATCACCCAACTCGGGGCATGCGTTCCTTGGAGGTCCCTTGATTTTGTGTGCACTTTCGGTGCAAAGTATGCAACACAAAAGTTGGAAATCTCCTCCGTTAAGAACGCATTACATATGGAGCTTTCAACGCGTGCCTTGTTGCCAACCTTCTTCTTCAAATGATGCAGAAATCTACAACATTTGACAACCAACACGCGTCGAGGAATGCGTTACAAAGAAAAAGGCGGGTCCTAAATGTTTAATAAAATACACTACAAAGAAAAAGACGGGTCCTAAATGCAATACAAATATTTAATTACCTTTCGAAAGGGTACATCGACCTATACTACACCGGTCCACCTTTAGCTGCTTCATGTGGAAGGTGTATTGGAAGATGCTCCATCACATTGAAGAATGTGGGCGGGAAAATCATCTCCAGTTTGCATATGATTTCCGGTATGTTCATCTCCAACCGGACCATATCATTAACAATAACCTTAGAGGCACACAAGTCTCTAAAAAATTGGCTTAATTCCGTCAGGGCTTTCCAAACATTCTGAGGAAGCAACTCCCTAACGAAAATTGGTAACAACCTGTCCATGAAAACATGACAATCATGACTCTTCATACCATGTAATCTTGATGTGTTAACATCTACACATCTACCTAGGTTGCTTGTATATCCGTCGGGAAGTTTGAGGTCTTTAAGCCACTGACATAATGCCTTACACTCTTCTTTACCCATAACATATGCAGCTCTACCCGTCCTTTCTTTATCAACCCGGCGACGCTTACAATGAGCGGCTAGGTCCATCTTAGAGTTGTCATCATTTTTTGTCTTTCCTTTGATGTCCATGATGGTGTTCAAACACCTGCTCAAACACATTTTTCTCAACATGCATGACATCTAAGTTGTGTCTAATTAGCAGGTCTTTCCAATACAGTAGCTCCCAAAAGATGCTCTTTTTATGCCAATTGTGACATTGAAGATAGCCGTCAACGTTGCCTTGTTGTTGAGTAGATGTTGGCAACCTTGACACTTGTTCCCAAACTTGGCTCCTATTAAGGCGAGGGGTTGGAGGTGAATGTTCTTCTCGATTTTTTGAAAACGCACTCTTGTTAGTACGATAAGGATGGTCCATTGGGAGAAACTGTCGATGACAATCAAACCATGACTGTTTCCTCCCATGTTTCAGCCACCGTGATTTTGTTTTGTCCATGCAATATGGACAAGCTAGCTTACCTGAGGTGGTCCACCCAGAAAGCATACCGTACGCTGGAAAATCACTTATTGTCCACAACACGGACGCTTTCATTCTGAACGTTTCCTTCAAAGACACATCATACGTGTCTACACCCTCCACCCACAACTGTTTCAACTCGTCTATTAACGGCTGCATGTATACGTCCAAGTTTTCCTTTGGACTTTTCGGACCAGGAATCAAGAGCGTGAAGAACATGTAAGGCTTCTTCATGAAAAGCCACGGAGGCAAATTGTAGGGGGTAGCTATAAGAGGCCATGTAGAATAAGTTTGCCCGAAACTACCGAAAGGGGCGAAACCATCCGTGCATATACCAAACCGCACATTGTATGGTTCCGATGCAAACTCTTTGTGAGTGGCATCAAAATCTTTCCAAGCTTCACCATCACACGGATGAACCATGTCACCGTCCCCTCGAACATTTGTTGAGTGCCACCTCATTTGCTCTGTTGATGTCTTAGTCAAGTATAATCTTTGCAACCGCGGACCGATTGGAAAGTATATGAGCTCCTTGTGGGCGATCTTTTTACCCTTAGCCGTTGTCCGCACATATCGATCAGCACTGCAAAAGTTGCAACTATCAAGCATGGAGTTCTCCTTCCAAAACAACATACACCCCTTTGGACACGCGTCGATCCTCTCATGCGGAAGTTCTAAAGCTTTAAGTAACTTCTTCAATGAGTGGTACGTGTCTGTCATTTCATTAACAGGGGGACAAATGTCTTTCATGAGGGCTAGCAGACTGTCTACGACTTTGTTAGGGAGATTATACTCACATTTTATGTTAACAAGCCGAGACACTACTGACAATTGTGACAGTTCGCAACCCTCATACCAAGGTCGTTTGGATGCTTCAAACATTTCAAGAAATTTTTTCCCTCCATCTGACGGCTCATCCTCTACTGTGTCGATCACGTTGGACGATAAATCTCCGATGGCATCCGTGACCATTTCTTGCATTGGGTCTAACACATCAGTCCTCGACGACCCTTCAATTTGGTTCGACGTTTGGATGGGGGCCGTGGCCACGGGAGGCACGTACACCTCACCGTGACTCTTCCACACAAAATAACGTGGTACGAACCCATTTTTGTACAAGTGCACCTTAACATTATCCTCATGTTGGTGTTTCATGTTTTTACACTTTGAACATGGACACCTAAGTACTTTATCCGATTGGAAGCTAATGGTTTGTTTAGCAACTGGCAAAAATTCCTCTTTCACTCCTCTAACAAACTCTTTGCTAAGATACCCCTCCTCATCGATTCTCTCGTACATCCATTTCCTAGTATTTTCCATTTTGTTCAAATCTGCAAAGTCGACCGAATTAGATTTCAAAGTTGTCAATTTGTGCATGTCAACACACTAATTTGCAAGGTGAGCTCACTTACTTATAACTACCAAAAGCATCCAAACTCAACACTTTGCTATGACATCTACAACTAAGCTATATATGTCAACAGTCAAGAGGATAATGTCATTACCCGATAAGAGTGTGTTTGTTCCTGATAATTTATGGATGAAAAAAAACTTTCATGAGTCGTACCGACTCTCCTTATTTGTCCGTTCCCAGTAGCGCATCTCGGTGAAATTGCGCGAGGTCTATAGTGCTCTGGGAGTTAGAAGCGTCTCAGATTCGGTACGATGCAGTGTTTCCATTGTGCAACCTGGTGGGCAACAAGACAAGGCGGGAATGAGAGAGAAGCTGATAGTAAAAGGTCTAATAGAGATTGTGGTGGGCTTTAATGCATGCAAGAAAGCCCACCACAATTTCTATTAGACCTTTTACTATCAGCTTCTCTCTCATTCCCGCCTTGTCTTGTTGCCCACCAGGTTGCACAATGGAAACACTGCATTGTACCGAATCTGAGACGCTTCTAACTCCCAGAGCACTATAGACCTCGCTCAATTTCACTGCCGAGATTGCGCTACTTTAAGGGAACCAGACAAATAAATTGGAGACTCGGTACGACTCATGAAAGTATTTTTCAGCCATAAATTATCAGGAACAAACACACTATCATGGACACTAACAGAACCCACACTCGACCTCTTTTTAAGATATCTACAACTAAGATAATAGAACTATAAATTACTCTACTTTCATATAACTACTAAAAGCATCCAAACTCAACACTTTTCTATGACATATACAACTAAGCTATATATCTCAACAGTCAAGAGGATAATGTTATTACCGATGATTATCAGAAGTTCCTCGATAATTTATGGTCGAAAAAACTTTCATGAGTCGCATCGACTCTCCTTTTATTTTTCTCGTTCTCAGTGAAGCATCTGAAGAAGGAAATTGTGAGATCTATATGCTCTGGGAGTTAGAAGTCAGATTCAAGATATCGCATCGTTTCCATTTATCAGGTGACAGCAAGCAGCAGACAACGAGAGAGAAACTTATAGTAAAAGTCTAATGGAAATCGTGGTGGGCTTTCGCATGCATCAAAGCCCACCACAATTTCTATTGCACCTTTACTATCGCCTCTCTCATTCCCGCCTGTCTTGTTCACCACCGCGTCGCACAATGGAAACACCGTGCATTGCATCGAACTGACGCCTAACTCCCAGAAGCACTATAGACCTCGCGCATTTCACCGCCGAGATAGCGCTACTTTAAGGGAACCGCACAAATAAATCGAGACTGACGACTCATGAAAGTATTTTTCAGCCATAAATTATCAGGAACAAACACACTCTCATGGACACTAACAGAACCCAAACTCAACCTCTTTTTATGACATCTACAACTAAGATATTAGACCTATAAATTACCATACTTTCTACTCTAAACTACCATGTCAACTAATTTACGCATGCTCATAATTTATACACCTAAACATACAATTAAGAATTTTCAAAACTAAAACAATAAATATTACAAAACATAACTAACTAATACAAGTAACATACAATTAATACAAAAATTCAATAATAAAACACAATTAACACAACAACATACACACAAACATACAATTAACACAACCAACATATCATTACACTAATTGACAAATTTCACCACATACCTAACCTAATTAACATACAATACTTAAACAGTAATATAACTAACCTAATTAACATACAATTTTACAACATATCATTAAACTAATACAACTAACATACAATTAACATACAATACTTACACATTAATTAACACAAAAATTAATCGAATAAATACGAAATATTCACTCAAATTATTCACAACATAACTAACTAAACAACTTGTTAAACAAATACTAACCTAATTAATGCATGCTCATAAATTATACAAATAAATATATAATTAACAAAATGGACAAATTTCAAATAATTTACCGGGGAGAACGACGGCGGCAGTGGGGACGACGACGACAGCGGGCGGCGACGGCGGCACAGACGGCGAAGGCGGCTCGGACAGCTGCGGCGTCGACGACGGCACCAAAAAAGTGGCGGTTCCCGGTCCGATTTGCTAGCAAGAGGAAGGGCTTGTGTTGTTATTAACCACCAAAAACTTAAAAGAATTTTTAAGGAGGGAGAAGAGGAGCACTTACCGTCGTCGGCTCCGACGGAATGTGGCAGCAGGCGGCGGTTTCCGGTCCAAGTTGCCGGCTAGCAAGAGGAGGGAGAAGAGAAATTGGGTTTTGAGAGAAAGTGTAACGGTATAATTGATTTCGATTGAATTCGGCCAACTGTTTTAATCGCTGAACGACCATTCAAAAAACGAACGTTCAATTAAACGGTCGTTATCTAGCGACCGTTCAATTAACGGCCGTTCCGCTTAACGACCGTTAATTTAAACGGTCGCTAGATAACGACCGTTCATCAACAGTCGTTTTTGAACGGTCGCCTGCCTTTTTCTTGCGACCGTTCATTAAACGGTCGCTTCGAACGGTCTTATTTGGCCAGCCATCTTGTAGTGATCTTCATCCTGATCATGATCTGGTTTGAGTTGAAATATCATCTTCCTCATGATCTTGATCATGATTGGAGGGAGGTGATTTGTGGTGATGATAGCCACCAAAATCTTGATCATGATCTTGTTTTTTGTTTTTCTTTAAATCTTGATCATGATCTTGATCATGATTTTGATTTTGAATAGTTGGTGAGAAATAGAAGGATAACGAAGTGAGTCTAACTTAAAGAGGGATCTTCAGCCATGGGAATGGGTAGAGAGACAGAGTACAGGAATGCTAAAAAAAATCGTCTGATTCGTAAATTGGGGATTAGATAAGGATTCACTGCAAAGAAAAACCTCAAATCCCTTTTCTTCATAATACTAGTGGACCCCACATAACTTTAGCATCCCTGATCCTTTCCTTCTTGTTTTGTGTCCATGTGATTCATCCTTTTTTTTTTTTTTAAAAGAAACTATGGTGAGCCCCACCACTAAAATGATGAAAACAAACATAATTGAAATATTATGCACGCAACCTTTGTTTTCTTTTTGTCATGTATCTTTTTTTTATTTTTTTACCTTTTGTTTTTCAAATTTTTCAACATTCTCTTTTTATTTAATTTTTTTTATTTATTTATTTTGGTTTTTACTTCATCCTTTGACCTTTTTCTAATATGTATACTTTTCTAACACTTGTCGCTTTTCTCTCTTTTTTGTCATTTTTTTGGTGTAGGGAATTGAGACTAATTGACATCGCCTGCTTGAGGTTGTCCTTCCTTGCTAGTGTCTTGCCTACTCCCCAGCATACCATCTGTAGACACCGGGATTTGCACCAATATAATCCCGACTCATCAAAGCATTGAGGGCCGAATGCATTTTTTTGGGCCAATGTAGCAAGCAATACAAAACAGAACAGGAGCGGCCCGCTAGAGGAGACAAAACCCGCACAGGTTTTAAGCGAATAAGAGACAGCCCATAACCAAGGCAGGCCCAAGGCGCGCCCCAGTCCACGTTAGAAAACCCGCACGAGTTTTCTTGTCCCCAAACGCGCCGTTTTACTTGCCACGTCAGCGATCCGTGCCGAAGGTTTATAAAACCCGCGCGGGTTTTATCTTCAAAAATCCGGCGCCAAAATCACCTTGATCACCCTCCCTTGATATTAGCCCCATGTGTTTTTGACCCTAGCCTTGACTACGTGATTGCATGGCATGATCTAAGGGATGTGTCTCCCTCATTTTCCCTCCTAAACACTACCTCACCACCTATAAATACCCCTTCATTCTTCCACTCATTTCACCTACAACTCTCATAAAAACCACCCTCATTATACTCTTATTATACTATCCCTACACTCTCTTAAACTCTCTCTATAAGCATTCTCACACTATCATACCCTCACTCTACCAAATTCCCATCAAACCACTATCCATATATCACATTTCCATCCCCTCACATTTTCATTCCTTTCATCCATCAAGTCAAGGTGAAGTCAAGAGTTTCAACCGACACATTCAGGCTCCTAAGTCAAAAGAAGTTCGATTTATTACTTCCTATTTGTCATTGTTTAAATCATGTAATTCGTACTTTAATTTCATTACTTGTGCATATTTTGTAAACTAAAAACCTCTCTTTTTATTGCATGATGAGAATATAATTTTGCGCAATCAATTAAACTTCTCCCCGCTTCATTTCATTTTAATGTCGATTTTAGTAGAGTCCATTTTCTAATGGGCGAATTCAAGATTTTTATTATTCTTGAATTCGTAGCCTTACCCCCGAACTTAGAATCGGGTTTCGTAGACCGGAGTTACTTTTATTATTTCTTTAGGTTTGTCGGTTTCCTTAAATCGGTTGGCGACTCTTTATTCTTTTTATAATTCGTTTGATTATTTAAAATTGAAATTTACATAAAAATAATTAAGAAATGATATAATATCTTTCCTCACACCCAATTTAAAGGGAAAAATTGAGAGAAAATGCGTAGGAATTAATAAAACTCACTTGGGTTTTGTTATTTCAAACTCATGTTCTCTAGCCCGAGGGAAACAGGCGGCCGGGCCCAAGAGCCATCAAAACCCGCGCGGGTTTTGTTGGTTCCCTATACTCTATCGTCTTCCCATCTACCCTGGATGGAGAAGCAAAGGTATAGTATCATGCTCTGTTGCCCCAAGTCAAAGCCAATTGGACTGAATTGTTCAAGGCTTTCATCCACCACTATACACGCATCCAGAAGAAACAAGCTACAGTGGATGATCTAACCGCTATTAAGCAACGGGATGATGAGTCATTTATGGATTACTTCGAGAGGTGGCACACAAAATTGTCCTACACCAACGAGGCAATTCCTCTCCGTCTGCAGTTATCCACCTTCAAGCAAGGACTCAAGAGTAGCCTATCCAAACACTTGGGGTATCATGTCGTCAAAGACTTTGATTATCTGAAAGATATCTGTGTCCAAATAGAGGCCATACAGATCGATAAGACAACTTCGCCTGGATGGAAAGGGTCCAGCTCCAACAGGAGGGCTACTAGTGCGGCTAGCCACCCTCCTAAAATCATGGAGACTAACTCTATCCAGCGCAAGGGGCCTTATGTACCGAAATACGGGACTTATACGCCATTGAACGTTCCTTATTCTTAGGCTCTCGACCGTCTGGTTAGGAAAGGTATCCTGGTTTTGCCCTTACTAAAGGAAGAACCAGAAATCAAGGGCAGAAATTGGGATTCTAACCAATTTTGCCGTTATCACCGTTGTCGAGGTCATGACACCGAGAAATGCTGGACCTTAAGGAACAAGATAGAGGATATGATAAGGGCAGGGACGTTGCCAATGCCAAAAGCTGCCAAGAAACCAAACAATCAAAGTAATCCTATGCCAGAGCATGCAAATGCTATTTTATGTGGGGATTTCAGCTTCGACCCCTCTGCTTTGATTGTAGAAACCGGTCAACCTATCCCCGGAATAGTTGGGTTCCCCGAAGATCTACTCATTCATGGCATTTGGGACAGTGACGAGGATGATGAGCACGAGCATTCCGAAACAGAATGGATGGAGAAAGATGAATCGGATGATGTAGCATTCCTTACTCGGTCTAGCCGTCACAACAATAATAGGAATACTACCATCCCAGTAGCTGTTCCTAACCTTGCACCAACAAATTGCAGTGACAATCAAACCTCTCCTGAAGATCCTCTTCTTTCTCAACTCAAAAAGACTAGGGCTAATGGCAACTCATATGCACTTTACATGCCCATAGGCAGAAGATGTTGGATGCCCTTACAGCACTCACAGTGTCACCTGCAACAACTTCTGAAACTATGGTTGCTCATGTGACTACCCCGCAAGAGATGATGACTTTTGGGATTGAAGATCTACCTCAAGGAGGAGCGTCTCACAACAAAGCCCTGTATCTTATAGTGCAATGCTCGAACAAAACTATCCCGCTAGTTTTGGTTGACAATGGGTCAGCTGTAAATGTGTGCCCTTGGAGGACGGCACAAAAGTTAGGAGTACAACAACAACACTTGGCTCAAAACGGTGTACAACTCAGGGTGTATGACAATTCACCCCGGAAGTCTGTTGGATCTGTGGTGTTACCCATTACTACTGGTAGTATCACCCGAAACGTGGAGTTTGTGGTGTTAGAGATTCCAGCCTCCTTTAATTTGCTACTAGGGAGGCCCTGGCTTCACGAGTGTAATGCTATAGCATCCACCTTACATCAGAAGGTGAAAATGTTGGTTCAAGGACAAGTGATCACTATCTCAGGGGAATCCATCAATGCTGGTTTCACTCCAAAAAGTCAACTCTCGAGGTGGAGCACAACTCAATGGACGAAGAACTCCACAATTTTGAGCTCGTGGCAATGATGAGCAAGGATGAAGCACCTTTTGACTTCGATCCCTACTCAAACCCCAAGGTACATGCTATGCACAAGAAACAAGGACATTTCCCGGGAATGCCGCTATGAAAGAACTCGAAGAATGAAATCCCTCCTGTGTTCAAGACTTTTAAGCATAAGGGAAGGTTCGGCTTAGGCTATAAGCCCACTGAGAAAGAGGCTAAGTTCGCAAAAATGGCTATTATTGAACTGAAAAGAATGGACAATCCTCCCACCTTGTTCCAAGTAAAGCCCTATCCACTCACTCTGAATGGACAATTTGTCAAGGAAGGTGATGACTTCCCTTACTACGGGTTTCCTGAGCCATTCTATCTGAAGAACAAAGGAGTTCAATTTGCTGGACTGGAAGTCTTCAATGATTGTTTGTTCGGCCTCGTTTCGAGCCGAATTTCTTCTCTTTTATAGGGTATATTTGCTTGTTTTAACCCCTATTTATATATTAGATATAATGATTTGGTGTTTTGTAGGAAAATAAGGAGTTAGAAGAAGTTTGGGCTTAATTGAAGGTTTTTAGGGAATCCCGAGCTATTTCCCGAGTCAAACCAAGTCAACCCGAGCCGAGATCCGAGTCAAACCAAGTCAACCCGAGCCGAGAGCCGAGGCGAAACCGAAGTCGGAAATTCCATATCAAGATTGGCGCAAAACAGGGGAACGGTACAAACTCAAAGGTTTGAAATACGTGTGCCTTCACCCTTTGGGTCATAACTCCTTCGTTACAACTCCGATAGGTCTGAAATTTTGGGAGCTTAAAGTACACACCGAGAGCTTTCCATCGATATCTTACGGGCCTAAAACGGAGTTCGGATGAAGAAGTTATGCGCGTTTGAAGTCGGCAGGGAAAAACTGCCCAGAACGCTGGCTCGCCCGAGCCAGGCTTCTGGGGCAACAAAAACACCAGCCAGAACGCTGGCTCGCCCGAGCCAGAGGGTGGCTCGCCCGAGCCACTCTGTCTGCAGACGCGCGTGCTGCGATTTGTCCTAGGGTTTTGGGTTGTATTTTTCCTTCTTCTATAAATACCCACTTGTATTAATCTAAATTATCAATTAGCCTAGGTAGTTTAGGAGTAGAATTAGATTTAATTGCTTTCCTTTATTTGCTTTAATCTCTCTTAATTGTTCTTCAAGTTTTCAATTGTTCTTCATTGTTCTTCAAGCTTTCATTGATTTCTAGCATTTGTATTCAAACTTTCTCAAGCTTTCTCAATTCAAGCAAGTTTCCATTGAAGTTTTACAAAGCTTTCTCTCTCTTCTCTCTTCTCTCTTTCTCTCTCTAATCTCCATTGTTGACTTGATTTCAAAGCTTTCTAGGGTTAGCCACATCAAATCCATCTTTTAGTGGGGAGGAGGGTCAAGGAATTGCAATTCTACTTCCTAGTGAGAATTTGGGAGATCCTTGGTAATCCAATCTACATTTTCTTGTTTGTTCGGGGGAAATTGCAAAGGTAGATTGAAGGTTAGAAGATTTTGGTCATCGAAGGTATAATTTCTTGTTCCCAATTTTGTTGTTCATTCATTGTCTTCATTCATGTCTTTTAATTGATTTCATCCATAAGTGTTTTCTTTATTGCTTTCCTTTTATTGCTTTCTTAATTATTATCATGTCTAGATTAGTTTATTGCTTTCCTTTACATTATTTATTGCTTTCCGCATTGAGAAAAACCCCAAACACAAACCGATTACCCTTAATCAAGCCTAAACACCCATCCCAATGGACCGACAACCTTAACTCATAAAACCACAAAAATTACAACCGAACAATGGCGCCGTTGCCGGGGATGGCGTTATTTGGTAGATTAGGTGATTGGTTTGTATGTAAATAGTTTAATTGCTACCTTGATTATGCTAGAAAAATGTAGCCAAAAAAATTGAATATCCGAAACAAAAAAAAAAAAAGAGAGAAAAAAAATATATCGAAAAAAATAGAAAAAAAGAGATGGCATGTTTTAGCTTCCCTCAAAATGAGCAAGAATTATTTTGTGATTATCGTGATAGATTAAATGATTATCTTGTTTATTGGGCTCCTCATGGTTATATTTATTCTAATTGGGAAGTGTTAGTTGTTACTAATGAGGGATTGAATTTCGAGACCCGTTCTCTTCTGAATTACTTTGATTTCAATGTTGAAAATGAGTATCGGGCTTGGGAATTATTTGATTGGTTGTACACGGATACTCGCCGATTTGGGGAGACTTTTTATTCATCGGGTTCTTGTTTTGGCAATCCGTGTGCTCTTCATGCTCAATTGCACTATGAGAAACGTTATGATCTTTCTCCATGTGGTGACGTTGAGTCTCGTCATTTGTGTGTGCATTGTGAATCTCCGTCTCATGCTTCCGAATCTTGTAGACTAGATAAAATTGGTGCTGAAATAGTTGGTTTACAAGATAGGGTGAATAAATGCATGCATGAATTTGAGCACGTGCTTAAACCTAGTGTAGAAACTTATCTTGCTCAATTGGTTGATTCGAATGTTGAAACAGGTCATTCATCGTCTTTGAGTCCTGAAATGCATGTTGATTCTGCTGTGTATGATGAGGATGAGGATTATTATAACCGACCATGCCTTGGACTACTTAGTAATTCCTTAGCTCTAGCCCCACCTAGTGAGCATGAGGAACATGATGATTATGTGTGTGATGATGTAGAATTAGTTGAAAACATTCTAGATGATGAACCATTGTCCACACCCTTGTCCATGCCTTTGTGTGAAGAAAAAAATGAGTTAATTGAATGCTATGATGCTTGTGATATAATTGAGCATGATCTTGTTGAGAGTGAAATTGAATCCTTGGTGATTGAATGTGTGCTTGACACCGATTTGTTCACTTTCATTGAGAATTATTGCATTAGCGAGGCATTAGCTACCCTTTCTTGTAAATCCATTGATGTGAAATCTTGTGATGATGAACTTGAGTCTATGGGGATTGATCCTAAGTGTTTGGACTTGGTTTGTGACAATGATATTTTTGATGGTGATATGCTTTATGAGTCGTTGTTTGCATCCAAGTCTTCCCATGAGCATGTCCATAAAAGTGTTGTATTGCCTCCTTCCGTTGATTTGTATACTCAATTTCCATTTGCGAGTCAACGGGAGGACCCTTTTGTCATATCTTCTTTCACTATGCCTAGGAAGGTCTTGTATATTCATGCATTTCATCATTTCTATGACTTTTCTAAGGCATTTGATAAATTGTTAAGGGCGCTAATGTTTGTTTATATGCCATTGCGAGTGTGCTCTTACCTACACCCTTCTGAGATGCATGAGAGGATGCATGATTTGTTACTCCGGGCGTTGAATGGTTCTGACATGATGCCTGATATCCTGAGGTGAGAAGGGGTGAGTTTATTGATAAGAAGTCTTCTAGGTAATATCCTTCCTCACCTATCTTGTACAGTTAGTAAGTCGGTTTACTTTTCTTCTTTTATTTTTTTTTTGTGTGTTTCTTTTTCTTTTATTTTGGGGTGCTTGCTTACCTATTTCTATTTCCATTTGGAGGACACGACAACCTCTTTGTGTGGGAGTGGGAGGGTAGTATGCATTCCGGTTTGTGAGTCTAAGAAAAGAAAAAAAAAAGAGTCGTTTTGTAAATATTTTAGTTTGTTTTCTTAGTTCATTAGTCCTTAGTGTCTTGTATTGTTTGTTTTTCCTTTTGAACCATCACACATAGTATGTTTTTCTTGTTTATTTCTAACCTTTGGTGTGATGTTCCTTGGATTGTGGATTGAATATGCTTGATTGAAGACCTCGAGGTAACCTCTTTCTACTCTCTTTATGTGAATATATCGATGATCCATGTTGCATGCTTGGTTTTCTTTTTGGGTGGCGAACCCCTTGAATGTGAATGTTGGGATTATATTGTTGTTGGAGCCGTGTGGGCTCGGGTCGCCACCGCTTTTTATGTGATAAGTGTTTTGTATATATGATCTTCTTGGTTTTCTACCTTGCTTGAGACACCCTTCTCATGATGGAGACATTGTGAAGTCTTGTGTTGGAGTGGGGGTGATATCTTTCATTGTTCAAGGGTAGATTACCTAGTTTTTAGTCTTTTATTTTTGTTTTTCGTAGTTTGTGTCTAAAAATTGAAAATTTTGTGTGTGAAAAGAAAAGAAAAAGGGAAGAAATGTTGTGAAAAACCCAAAAGTTGTTTTTCTTTTTTGAAGATGTTTCCGTTCACAGTTGTGTAGATAGTTGTCTAATCAGTTGATTCAATCAGTGGTATGAATAATGATGGGCCTTAGGAAGGATTTTTGCCATGACTTATCTCTATTAGACCTTTACATGGAATGGGAAAGCGGAATCCTCAATTCTTACACGCTTTGACTGTGTCTTCTTACCTAAGTTAGACGGTTTTAGTTGTTCAATTGCTTAAGCTCTTAACTAATGCATTAAATAATTACTGTCGGGCCTACCGTCATGGGTTGGTTTGGGTGGATCGGCATCCTATGCCCCTTAAGTGCAATGACTCACGTATGGAGAAACCCAGCAGGGAGGGTAACCCTTTGCGAAGGCCGGTGCTTAAATCCCGCAAAACCCGACACAAACGCTCTAAAAGACACAAAACTGATTGAGTGTAAAGAAAAGAGTGTAGGTTTTGAAAAAGAAAGAAAAGAGCGAAGCAAGAAAAAGGAAAAAAAGAGTTGAGCAAAAGAATGGTAAGAAAGAGAAAAGTAAAAAAAGAGAAGAAAAAGAAGAAAAGAGTGGTGTAAGAAAAAGAAGGAAAGAGAGGTTGAAAGAAAAACCGAGAGTGAAGTAGGATAGATAATTCCGAGCTTGAGCATGAGAACAACTCTGATTGTCTGGTTTAGGATAGGAAAGACCGATTAGAGCCCACTTGCACATATGCACGAGGTGTTTTGCTCATCAGGAAGTGTTTGGGTTCAAAATCTCAAAGATTGGCAGTTTTCCAACCTTCGTGTCTTAATTTGTTTATACTTGCTTCTTCCATTTGATTGTTGAGGCGGGTTTGGGAACTAGGTGCATGATTGGGGACGGGAATATCTTCTTTGTTTTTGCTTTGTTTCGTTTTTCGGTTTTCATTTCTTTTTCTTTCCCCTTTTTCTTTTCTCGTGGCTTTTGTGGGTATAATTGCTATAAACCCTCACGAGACCTACCTCGTCCACCTGGGCTACCGGGGGGTTTAAAGGGCTTGATGCATATGCTAAATGCATCCGTGATTCCTGCGAAAGTGAGTTAGGGTTTTTAGTTTTTCTTTTTAGTCCTTTTCTTCGTTTTAGTTTGCTCAAGAGCAAACCCTTGTGTTGGAGTGGTGTTCGCCTGCGTTTGAGAATTTCTTCTCTTTTATAGGGTATATTTGCTTGTTTTAACCCCTATTTATATATTAGATATAATGATTTGGTGTTTTGTAGGAAAATAAGAGTTAGAAGAAGTTTGGGCTTAATTGAAGGTTTTTAGGGAATCCCGAGCTATTTCCCGAGTCAAACTAAGTCAACCCGAGCCGAGATCCGAGTCAAACCAAGTCAACCCGAGCCGAGAGCCGAGGCGAAACCGAAGACGGAAATTCCATATCAAGATTGGCGCAAAACAGGGGAACGGTACAAACTCAAAGGTTTGAAATACGTGTGCCTTCACCCTTTGAGTCATAACTCCTTCCTTACAACTCCGATAGGTCTGAAATTTTGGGAGCTTAAAGTACACACCGAGAGCTTTCCATCGATATCTTACGGGCCTAAAACGGAATTCGGATAAAGAAGTTATGCGCGTTTGAAGTCGGCAGAAAAATCGCCGGAACGCTCGCGAGCGAAGCTTCGGGCAACAAAAACACCAGCCAGAACGCTGGCTCGCCCGAGCCAGAGGGTGGCTCGCCCGAGCCACTCTAATCGCAGACGCGCGTGCTGCGATTTGTCCTAGGGTTTTGGGTTGTATTTTTCCTTCTTCTATAAATACCCACTTGTATTAATCTAAATTATCAATTAGCCTAGGTAGTTTAGGAGTAGAATTAGATTTAATTGCTTTCCTTTATTTGCTTTAATCTCTCTTAATTGTTCTTCAAGTTTTCAATTGTTCTTCATTGTTCTTCAAGCTTTCATTGATTTCTAGCATTTGTATTCAAACTTTCTCAAGCTTTCTCAATTCAAGCAAGTTTCCATTGAAGTTTTACAAAGCTTTCTCTCTCTTCTCTCTTCTCTCTTTCTCTCTCTAATCTCCATTGTTGACTTGATTTCAAAGCTTTCTAGGGTTAGCCACATCAAATCCATCTTTTAGTGGGGGGGGGAGGGTCTAGGAATTGCAATTCTACTTCCTAGTGAGAATTTGGGAGATCCTTGGTAATCCAATCCACATTTTCTTGTTTGTTCGGGGGAAATTGCAAAGGTAGATTGAAGGTTAGAAGATTTTGGTCATCGAAGGTATAATTTCTTGTTCCCAATTTTGTTGTTCATTCATTGTCTTCATTCATGTCTTTTAATTGATTTCATCCTTAAGTGTTTTCTTTATTGCTTTCCTTTTATTGCTTTCTTAATTATTATTATGTCTAGATTAGTTTATTGCTTTCCTTTACATTATTTATTGCTTTCCGCATTGAGAAAAACCCCAAAAACAAACCAATTACCCTTAATCAAGCCTAAATACCCATCCATGTGGACCGACAACCTTAACTCATAAAACCACAAAAATTACAACCGAACATTGCTCCATTAATATGGCTACTGTCTTTGTTCCCGCTCGGGACAAACAACCTCCATTAGAATGGACTCATCTTGCTGGAAGCAACATCTTTGGCATGTTGTTTGGACAAGAAGTTATCCCGGAGAAATCTGAAGGCGATGCTATTATTGCTGCGCTATCTAACCCAAGCTTTGATCCAAGTCTCATGATTGCTGAATACGGAGAGGTTAAGGCGGTCTCGTGGGTTGACGCTGAGGAGAATAATTTTGCTTTATCTGTAGGAGAGTCTGTTCCTAAGGACATAGAGTCAGGTTTTAGTGGGCTAGAGTCAAGTGAGTCTGGTCTTGAGTTTGTTGGCGATGTATTCCTTTCTGCATTCAATAAAATGAACCTTTCTGCTTACTCTGATTCTTCTTTCCCCTCTTCCCTGAGCTACTGCGCCAATAATAATCCGGAATTTAATGAACCCTTAAAAGAATTTTCTAATGAACATGAGCATAAGATGGCGGTGTTGGAAGACACCATCACCATAAATGTGGGCACAGAAGGACAACCTCGGGAATTGAAGTTAGGAAGCTCGCTCACGGTAGAAGAACGGGTGTCCTTTACAGAGCTTCTCAAGGAGTTTGTAGACGTGTTCGCGTGGTCGTATGAAGATATGCCTGGGATTGATAGGGAAATTGCGGAGCATACCATCCCTTTTCTTGCTGACGCAAAGCCGGTTCGACAAAAGGCTAGAAGGATCAAGCCTGAATGGGCTAAGAAGATTGAGGAAGAAGTGATCAAGCAGCTTAACGCTAAGTTCATCAAAGCAGTCCAATATCCCGAATGGATTGCTAACATTGTCCCATTACCGAAGAAAGACGGGAAGGTGCGCATGTGCGTATATTTTCGAGACCTTAACAAAGCTAGTCCCAAGGATAGTTTTCCTTTACCTCACATCAATGTATTAGTGGATAACACTTGCGGACACGAGCTACTATCCTTTATGGATGGATATGCGGGTTATAACCAAATCAAAATGGCGGAAAAAGACATGGAGAAAACCTCATTCACTACACCATGGGGAACGTACGGTTATGTGGTTATGCCTTTTGGTCTCAAAAATGCTGGAGCAACATACCAGCGGACAGCCAACACCTTACTTCACGATATGATGCATGTAGAAGTAGAGGTTTATGTGGATGACATGATTGTGAAATAAAGAACAAGGGAAGGACACATTCCTAACCTTCGCAAGTTTTTCCTCCGACTTCGCAAATACAAGATGCGGCTTAATCCGGCAAAGTGCACCTTCGGTGTCACATCTAGGAAGCTGCTAGGCTATGTGGTTAGCCAACGCGACATAGAGGTTGACCCTTCGAAGATAAAGGTCATCCAAGAGTTGCAGCCACCTAGAATAGAAAAGGAGATAAGGGGTTTCCTGGGGCGAGTCCAATACATCAGCAGGTTCATCTCGAAGCTCACCATGACTTGTTAACCTTTGTTCAGAAACTCAAGAAGGGAAGCAAGGTAGAATGGGACGGTCAATGTCAAGCAGCCTTCGACAAAATCAAGGAATATTTGCAACATCCTCCAGTCCTCATGCCACCAGTACCAGATGAGCCTCTGCTCCTTTACCTTACTGTAACTAGCTCTGCAATGGAGGCTATGCTAGCTCAGAAGGCCAAAGGTCAAGAGAGCGCCATCTACTACTTGAGCAAGAAATTCTTGGATTACGAAAGTCGATATGTAAACATAGAGAAAATGACACTTGCGTTAGTATAGGCCACCAAGAAATTGAGACATTACATGCTTTCACATACTGTATATGTCATAGCTGAGAATAATCCTATCAAATTTATCATGGAACAACCTACTATCAACAATCGCATTGCTCGATCGGTGGTCATGCTTTCGGAGTTCAACCTTCTGTACTTGCCTCAGAAATCCATCAAAGGACGGGTTGTCTCAGATTTCCTAGCTGCTTCTCCGACAAAGGAACCTCCAAGCACTCACTTGGAATTCCCGGATAAGGACGTAATTTTCACTGATGAAATCACATGGGAAATGTATTTCGACGGAGCTTCTAACCAAATGGGCTGCGGAATAGGAGTACTGCTGATCTCTCCAGAAGGGGCACATGTCCCTGTGTCCGTGAAGTTAGACTTTGATGCTACAAACAATGCTGCAGAATATGAAGCATGTATCAGGGGTTTGCAAGCCGCCTTGGCCTTAGGCATTTGCCATGTAAAAGTCTTTGGGGATTCCAGCCTCATCATTAATCAGGCTAAAAACACATGGAAGGTCCGGAATGAATGTCTCATGGAATATCAACGGAAGCTTTTGGGGCTTCCTGACCAATTTGGGAAAATCAGTTTCCAGTACCTCTCAAGGGATCACAACGAATTAGCTGACGCTTTAGCCAAGTTGTCTTCAATTATATCCATACCATCAGGCACGCTACAATTACCGGTAGTAGTGTAGCGGCAGTCTGAACCGGCATATGTTTGCCACTTGGAAGCACGAGAGGAAGAAACTGAGGAATGGTTCCATGACATATACAATTCTCTTCGAAAGGGAGAAAATCTGGCTGAGTTGGATGTTCGAGGACAGCGAACGGTCAGGTCTTTAGCAGCACAGTACTGCTTAATCCAAGATCGACTTTACAAGAAGTCACCTACGGGCATTAATTTGTTGTGCATTGATGCTAAGATTGCCAAGGAGATCATGACTACTGTACACGGAGGAGAATGCGATCCCCACATGAATGGACGAATGTTAGCAAAGAAGATTCAGAGGGCTGGTTACTATTGGACCACTATGGAGGCAGATTGCTTAGAATTCGTTCGAAAATGCCACAAATGCCAAGAATATGCCAACCTACAACATCAACCCCCGTCATACCTGACTACTTTGACATCTCCGTGGCCATTCTCGGTATGGGGTATTGACATCATTGGAAAAATACACCCATCTGGAACCGGAGGACATGAGTACATATTGGTCGCCAACGATTACTTCACTAAGTGGGTGGAGGCAGCCTCTTTTGCCAAACTTACATCCTAACGTGTTGCCAAATTCATTCTTCAAAACATCATATGTCGATATGGAGTGCCTCATGAGATCATTAGTGACAACGGAAGCCACTTTCGAAAGGAGGTGGAATCCTTGCTCGCCACTTACAAAATCCAGCACCATCGGTCTTCGCCATACCGGCCTCAAGCCAATGGAGCTGTGGAAGCGGCCAATAAAACGGTGTCAAGAATTATCAAGAAAATGGTTGTCACTTACAAGGATTGGCCAGACAATTTAGCATTTTCCCTATGGGGATACGGAACCTCTATACGAACCGCTACGGGGGCAACACCGTATTCCTTGGTATACGGGATTGAAGCATTTCTACCAATTGAAGTAGCGATCCCTTCGTTACGGATAGTGGCCGAGAGTCAGTTGCTTGAAGCGGAATGGGCTAGGGCAAGGTTCGAGGAGTTGATGTTGATGGACGAAAGGCGATTGAGAGCACTACATAATGTGCAAGTATACCAAAATAGGATCACTCGAGCTTTTAATAAGAAGGTGAAAAGTCGTTCACTTCAAGCAGGTGATTTGGTGCTTAAGGAGATGAGGGCACCTATACAGGATCCAAGGGGAAAATTTGCACCTAATTGGAAGGGTCCTTATATGATTAAGGATATTTTGCCAGGAGGGGCAGTTCGGCTCGCCACCATGGATGGAGAAGATATAATTCAGCCCACGAATTTGGTTCAACTAAAGCGATACTACGCTTAATATCACCAAGCAACTGAAAAACTAAATTTTAGACACTTGGGATATATTTAATAAACGCTCATGAACTTAAGGAAAATAAAGTTTGCAAGAACACAATCTTTGTGAACAATATTTCTCCTTTATTAATCGAAAAATGCAAATACATTATTTGTAACATAAGAAAATTCAAATGGCATAATTAAATAAAAGACTATTCTGGCAAAGCAGTTTTAGTTCTTTCACTCCATTCATCTTCTAATCTTGTTTCACCTTCTCTACTTCGCCAGTTGTCTCATGGTCGATCTCCATGTCTCTGGGTCCATTAATCGCTCTCTATTTGTCCTTGGGCTTATAGGCCCGCCTGCCTGATTTCCGCGTATTAATTCTCGGACCAAGTCTGTCTTTTACCGAGTCTCTCGCGCCAAGACGGTCTTTCACTGAGGTACGAGGACCTAATCTTTCCTTCACAGGTGCTTGTCTTCGTCTCGCCTCCCCAGCACGGCGAGATTCGATGGCAGCAATCAGCCATCCATGATAACTAGCATCGGCGATGTAAGACACACGCATTTTTGGCGGAGATTTGAGAGTTGATCTTCTTTCCCAATACTTTAGCCATGACTCGATCATCGAACTTCGAAGCATCAGTTGGTCAGGGGTTTCACACAGAAGCTCACGAATATCCTGCTGACAGCCCATTTGGCGCTTCACTCGCGCAGGAAAATAAAAGGTCATGTGCGTCAAGCCGGCGAGACACACATAAGCATTACGGAAATCATGGGTTATATAATCGGAAATGTGCCACCATTCGATCCACCATATGATCTCCCGAGGTTCCTTTAAGAACGCAATCCATTCTGTTACCGAGCGGAGGTCGGTGTACTTTCTCTTTCTTTGACAATAGTTCGCCAACGCCGATGAATTCCGGGGTTCATCAATAAGGCCTAAATGCTCCATTAACCAGATCTGTCCACAAATTAGCCAGGGTTAGAAATTGCACACCAATTCTCCCAAGCTAAAAAAAAACAAAAAAAAAGAAAGAAAACCCGCGCGGGTTTTGCAAACAGTAGGGGCGAAATAAAAAGAGCAAGTCAAACAGTGGCAGACAGGATACCTGAAGTAGCAGCGGGCTCCCTCGAAAGTCATGTTCTGGATGCGGATCATCCAACCCCATCATGGTTTCCGCTAACATTAGGGGAACGGGATTGTAGCCTCAAGACATGTCGTCAACGATTTGGATTAAATTCGCCGGTCCAGTTCTTTTACCGCCATGATAAAAACAAAACTTGCCAAGGAGACATAATACGAGCGCTCGTACTCGTATCACGGGACCAAATTCCAAAGTGAGAGGAGATTGAAAATATTCGACTATAGTTTGGAAGTGTACCTTTTCGCCAAATATTGCGCTCCCAACGACCCGAGACGAAAGACACAAGAACTCCTTGTATTGCTTGGGTGTGTTCATTGGTATGGGAGGCGATGTCGGGCGAGCAAAATGATTTGTCCCTAGGATCGAGGACCATTCCTCCGGGAGCGGACAGAGTTCCTTCCACGCGAAGCGAATGACGTGCATTTTTGGATCCCAGAAATATTCCGCCGCGCGGAGAAAATCGTGGTTGATCCTCACTTGGCGAAGACTCAATAAGCCCGTCAGCTTGTATCTTCCGAGCTCTTTCTTTTCTTCCTTGGATAGGGTGCTCATCCAAGTTGCAAGTTTCTTCTCGAAAGCCATGAGGAAAGGGGGATATTCTTTGTGTTTTTGGATATGTGAAGAAGACTTTGAAGTGATGAAGAGGATTGAGGACTACTTGCATATCATGGGGTATTTATACACCTCCATTCAAGCTGAAAATGGAGAAATACAACCAGCAACGATCACATAGTCGTTGCTCTCCATATCCCATGATTTCAGCCCATCAAGCAATGGCTAGTTAAAAAAAAAACGGAAAATATAAATCAAAACCCGCGTGAGTTTTGATGTGCCCAGATCCGCCTGCACGCTCGCCCAAGCCCAAGGACCAGGCCTGCTGAGAAGAAAGCCCACGCGGGCTTTCTCGTAAATCATGAGCCTTTCCGTTCCGCGGCTCGATTGTAGTTGGGCTCTGGAATTAAATTGGCCCGTTCGTGTGTTTTAATGTTTTGGATCTTGACCCGATGATACTCAGTTCTGAAATTTTCGCACAAGTTCACTCTGACATTTAAGTTTTCGTTTTCTTTTATTTTCTTTTCTTTTTGGGGAAGCGGGATTAAATTGGGATTAATCCCCTCATGTAGAGAGTCGTTCAATGTATCAATAAAATAAAGTTGTGTGTTCACCAAGTCTTGCATATAAAAATAAGAAATAAAATGCATGAAAGTCTTGCATTAAAATAAAAATAGTACCAATTAGCTTCGCATAAAAAAAAAAAAGATGCATAGAGTCTTGCTAGTTTTGGTTTGATCACCACAGGAACCCGAATCGCCGCTATCCTCAATTAGATCGGCACCAGCATGAGAAGTCCCAGTGTTAGAAGCACCAGCTGTACCAAAATAGGTGTCCCAGGAATAATAGTCAGAACCAGGTGCTGTCTGCGGTGGCCCAGACAAGGGAACTTCGGAAGGATGCACGCTCGACGGTGATGAAATGGAATGCTCCCGTGAACCAGCTAGCCATGAATGGTCAAGAACACGCCACTCAACAGAAGGGGTAGGCCATACAGGACCGATTCAGAACAGGTTGCCAACCAGAAGAAGTAGATCCTCCTAGCCAAGAGTGCTGGGGTACGGACCACTCTTGCGTATCCGCAGGCCATGAAGGACCCATTCCAGGAGCCGACACTGGCCATCTAGCAGAGTAAGAGCCAGAACCAATGGAAGAGGCATCGTATGGTGCAGGACGTGAAGTAGCGTCATCCGCTAGGGCCTGACCGCCAGGATACCCTACAGATGCACCTGAGTCATGGTCCCTCACCACAATCTCTCGTCCACGACGAGCAGAACGCACTGAAGTTGGATTGCGGCGGGAGTGAGACGGCCGGTTGGTAGCACTCGATTCTGAAGCATCCTCCACCCAGTAAGAGCGAGGCTGAGTATCACCACCGTACCCAACGCTGTGATGTGAACCCCCTTGGCCAGAATGCTCTTCCAGAGACATGTGAGCCATGTCTTCATTCACAGGTCGACGACCCCTGCTACCAGAACCACTACGATGTGAACCCATAGAATGATGACCTTCGGCCATAATGCCTTTACCACGACCCTCCGGCACAACTGCTAGAGGAGGACGAGAAGACCCACCAACCTCCTCCCGTGATCGACCCCGGGAAGAATATTCCCCTGCCGAAGAGCGACGTGGGGGCTCGGTACGAGGAACTCCCGCAGTAGAGCGTCGAGGTAGTTCCCGAGGAACAGACTCAGCGTCAGCCTCCATATCAGCACGCCTGGCGGTGTTACCGCAGTATCTGCCTGAGCCCGTAAATGACCGGTTGACGTATTTCAACATAGTGCTCCATTCTTTGGTCACTTGTTTGAAGACAGACGATCGTGGCTGAAAGGCAATAAAGACAAAGGTTACAGATGCATAATTGGCACATAAGGTAAAAAGAAGCTACAAAGGATGAGGGATTACCGGTTTCTGCTCAAACTCTTGGAGCGCGGAGCACTGACTGCTAGTCTCAACCTCCAAGAAACCGCCAATCTTTCTTCCCGCCGATTGGGCCTCCACCTCAGCAGCCATAGCATAAGGCCCCAACTACAAGACTTTATGGTTAGGAGTCGATCAAAGGCACAACATAAAGAAAAGCGAGAAATACCTACCACTCGGGGCGCTAGACGGCTCAAGTAGCGTTGGAATTCTTCATTAAAATGCCCCTGAGGAACGTCGTGCACGAAGTTGTCCAAATCCCGACCCCGAATCCAATCTTTTAAGAAATCCGGATTGATGCGCCAAGGCTCGAACATGTGCTCTGGAGGATCCCAGGGTATAAGGCCAGGATATCCGCCCAGGATCTGCCTCGTAGCTCTTTCCCCCAGATACCATATGAAGCCCGAGGGTCCCTCCATCAAGATGCGAAGGCGAGTATCGTGCTCCACTTGTTGCAAAGGGGTGGGCAACTCACTCAAGTCAAACCCCGCCCATGGACGCCAGTTCACGTGGTCATGTGAAAGATAGAGGGTCATTTCAAGAATAGAGGCAAAAATAAGATAAAGATGTCAGGCATAAAGAAATACCGGGGTGAGGTCGTCCAGTACATGACGAATATGATCAAATTTGCCGTGGAATTTCTTCCTCAGATGCCCTCGTGATCCAGCGTTCAGTGGTGGACATCTATTTCTCTTGGAGCGAATGCCCAGGGACAGGATATACTCATATGCCATGACTATATGATTATAAAGTCAAAAGAAATAGCAAAAGAGTAGCAAAACTACAAAGAGAAGAGTCTCGGGTACGTACCTCGAGCACCTTCCACAAAGAAGGACCATACTAAAAGCGGGTATGAGACTCGTGGAGGTAAACGGGATCGTCGTCCAGTGTCAGCCTGACATCGCGACGAAGCCAGAGGAGGAAATTTGCATACGCAGCCTTGCCCCAATTAAAGTTCCGAACCTCGTTCAAGTCCAGGACATTCCGGAACCAGGTTAAGGTAATGTTATCTCCCCGATTGGCAAAAAGGGTGGTGGAAATAACATAAGCCAGGAAGATGAAGCAACGTTGATCTCCAGGCAAATTCTGAAAGTTGGCATCACAGATAGCTGCCTCGAAGTGCGCATAGGCAAGGTTGGACAGACCTTGACACAGGCCTAACGCTACCGACACGGACCTAGTCGGAACCATCGGCGGGATCTCAGCACTAAAGACTATGTCACGCCCACCCCAAGGAAGACCACTGATCATAACAAAATCTGTGGGGATAATCGTCATTTCCCCCACAGGTAGATGGAAGGAGTTAGTCGTGTCCCAAAACCTTTCCGCCATAGCGCGACCTGTCACGCGAAATGTACGGCCTTTCCAAGCCACCAGGCATTTCCAGAACGGCATGAGTCCTGCTGCAGTAAGGGTATTGCTAACGAAATCCCCGGAAATCAAATCAGCTACCTTAAGGAGATCCTTTAGGACGCCGGGAGTTTTCAGATTGTCCTCCTAACGACAAAACAGTGCAAAATCAAAGTCGGGAGCTCACCTATGGCACTGGCTACATACAATCATCTAGGCCCATAGCCACGACCCGCAAAATAAAGGAATTTAGCAAAAAAAAAAAACAAAAAAAAAGAGAGAATTTGCCGGCCCAGCAGAGTTAAAACCCGCACGGGTTTTGGCTCCGCAAGTGGGCCGCTCATCCAGGCCCAATTTCTTTTTGCTTTTTGGGTTTATGATCCAGAAAACCCGCTCGAGTTTTAACTCCGCAAGTGGGCCGTCCATCCAGGCCCAGTTTCTATTCCCGGGATATGGTCCAGAAAACCCGTGCGGGTTTTCTCTGTTCAAATGGGCCGTGTGTTTTTGTTCCTTTTGTGCCGAATATGCATACAACCTATTTCTTTTTTTCTTTGGGTCGAGTGTGGTCCGTTTCTCAAAATGGGTTGCGAATAAATCATGAAGACATACAAGCATGCTAAAAATAATAAAAATCGACAAGACATGAAAAATAAATTCATGCTTGCTCATTTTTTATTATTAAGAAGAGGAGTGTTTGACAGGTTACCTTGCCATGGGAACGGTAGAACCAAGCATGCTTCCAAGACTGGATAGTGAGATCCGAAGGGTCGGCATTTGCACCCGGGATGAAATTGCGTCTCAAAGACATCTCATGAGGCCATGCCGTCGCATGAGGAAGAGGAGGATTTCTGCGACGATGCATTTTCTCAAGAGCTTGAATTATCTCCAAAAAGCAATTTTCTGGAGAGAGAAAAGAGGAGCTAGGGAGATGATGAGAAGAAGTTGAATGTGTGAATGAAAGAGATGAATGAGGCTTGGCATTTATAGAAATGAAGAGTGAATGTGAACCGTTCGTTTCTAGGACCTGCCTCGAGATGCCAAATGCGTTTCATTGGTCGAAAATCCAAAGGTCATCCATTTGCAACCCAAAGAGGAGACTGAGCTGCGTGGCTATCTCTCGACCACACGAAGTCTAGGCCCCACGATGATTCCTTTCATGAGGGGAAGAAGAAGAAAAAAAAAAATAAACACCAAAACCCGCGCGGGTTTTGGTTGAGTTTTGGGCCCAGTTCAGGCGACCTAACATTTTGTAGCAGCCCAATGAGGATAACAAAGCCCGCACGGGTTTTCTACCAGGAGGAAAGAAAATCAAATTCAAGCGGCCCAAGCTAATGTGGCCCAGCAGGAATCGTAAAACCCGCACGGGTTTTCTGCCTACAAAGAATTTTTTTGGAGCGGCCCAAGTTCAACGGCCTAAAGAGTCTCCAATATTCAAGTAAAAATCTGAACCCATTTGTATTTTCGCGAAAACTAACATCTGTTTTTGCGATGATTTCCAGGTTGCCACATAAAGGAGCGCCATCATCTAGTCGCCGCATAAAAGGGCACCATCATCCGGTCGCCACTAAAAGGGACCATCCAGCAGGTTGCCGCATAAAAGAGCACCACCATCCGGTCGCCACCAAAAGGGACCATCCAGCAGGTTGCCGCATAAAAGAGCACCACCATCTAGTCGCCGCTAAAAGGGACCAACCAGCGGGTTGCTGCATAAAAGAGCACCATCACCCGGTCGCCGCCAAAAAGGGACCATCTATCATCAGGTTGCCATACAAAAGAGCACCAACAGCGACAGTCGTCAAACGGTTGCCACCTAAAGGCCTCCATCGATGTCGTCAACGACAATCGTCCAACGGTTGCTACCTAAAAGCCACCCACGATGTCGTCAGCATCAATCATACAACGGTTACCACCTAAAGGTTACCGACGACCTCTTCATCAACAGCAGCAGTCGTCCAGACGGATTCCACCTAAAGGTCTCCAACGACATCTACAACAGCTGTCATCCAAACGGTCGCCACTTAAAGGTTACCAACGACGTCATCAGCCGGTCGCCATATGAAAAGAGCACCGCCAGCATCAAGACAGCCATCAAGTTTACTTTGACCTTCGTCCTATTCGGACTCGATCAAAGTGGGGGCACTCTGTAGACACCGGGATTTGCACCAATATAATCCCGACTCATCAAAGCATTGAGGGCCGAATGCATTTTTTTGGGCCAATGTAGCAAGCAATACAAAACAGAACAGGAGCGGCCAGCTAGAGGAGACAAAACCCGTACGGGTTTTAAGCTAACAAGAGACAGCCCAGAACCAAGGCAGGCCCAAGGCGCGCCCCGGTCCACGTTAGAAAACCCGCATGGGTTTTCTTGTCCCCAAACGCGCCGTTTTGCTTGCCCTGTCAGCGATCCGTGCCGAAGGTTTATAAAACCCGCGCGGGTTTTATCTTCAAAAATCCGGCGCCAAAATCACCTTGATCACCCTCCCTTGATATTAGCCCCATGTGTTTTTTACCCTAGCCTTGACTACGTGATTGCATGGCATGATCTAAGGGATGTGTCTCCCTCATTTTCCCTCCTAAACACTACCCTCACCACTTATAAATACCCCTTCATTCTTCTACTCATTTCACCGACAACTCTCATAAAAACTACCCTCATTATACTCTCATTATACTATCCCTACACTCTCTTAAACTCTCTCTATAAGCATTCTCACACTATCTTACCCTCACTATACCAAATTCCCATCAAACCACTATCCATATATCACATTTCCATCCCCTCACATTTTCATTCCTTTCATCCATCAAGTCAAGGTGAAGTCAAGAGTTTCAACCGACACATTCGGGCTCCTAAGTCAAAAGAGGTTCGATTTATTACTTCCTATTTGTCATTGTTTAAATCATGTAATTCGTACTTTAATTTCATTACTTGTGCATATGTTGTAAACTAAAAACCTCTCTTTTTATTGCATGATGAGAATATAATTTTGTGAAATCAATTAAACTTCTCCTCGCTTCATTTCATTTTAATGTCGATTTTAGTAGAGTCCGTTTTCTAACGGGCGAATTCAAGAGTTTTTATTATTCCTTAATTCGTAGCCTTACCCTCGAACTTAAAATTGAATTTCGTAGACCGGAGTTACTTTAATTATTTCTTTAGGTTTGTCGGTTTCCTTAAATCGGCTGGCGACTCTTTATTCTTTTTATAATTCGTTTGATTATTTAAAATTGAAATTTACATAAAAATAATTAAGAAATGATTTAATATCTTTCCTCACACCCAATTTAAAGTGGAAAATTGAGAGAAAATGCGTAGGAATTAATAAAACTCACTCGGGTTTTGTTATTTCAAACTCATGTTCTCTGGCCCGAGGGAAACAGGCGGCCCGGCCCAAGAGCCATCAAAACCCGTGCGGGTTTTGTTGGTTCTACCGGCCCGACCCAAGAATATGGTGTGGGCCGATTTTGAATCATTATTAATATATTTTTGTGTAATTTCAAGTATTTAAATAATAAAAAACGGATTTGTAAAATAAATAAGATTTCACCATCCCGAAAATGAATTTCATAAAACAAAAATATCCTTATTTAAGGATTAAGCAACCTTAGTCGGCTCCCGATCACTTAAGTAGCGCATCACGGGAAAAGGGTCACTTTTTCCCGGGGTCCTACACCATCGTAGAGTAGTCCTAGACTACTCTCTTGAGCTATGCAGGTTGATCGTCGTGCTGCTCCGCTTTCCGTAGGGTAGTCCTAGACTACTCTCTTCAAGACTGCCTGGATCGACTGTGTCGTTACTCTGCCCTGCCTTGAGATCTCCCCTGCGATATTCATGCTTTTTACATTGCTGATAGAGATCATGGTGCACTTTGTTGACTCGTCTTCGAAATTGCCATTTGTCACCATTTTGGACAAGAAAAACGACGCAATCGAGGATGGAATAACACTCCGAGTTGATGTGCCGATGCCGCTACCTTCCAAGAAATCATTGCTCAACGATAAGCTAACGGATTCTCATTGGAGTGTCACTTCTACCCGCGATGTACTGAACTCAAACGGCACCGTCACACGCAACTATAAAGCTCTAAAGCTTATTTCTCCTTTGTTCGGAGCTTCGATCCCAGTACAAAAACCATCGCCTTTGCTTTACCATCGTATTGCAGACGGGTCGATAACATGGGGGACTTTCTCGCCTAACGACAACTTCTATATTCCATGTTACTCGGAGTGGCTTGAGGACGTTCTTGGTCGTAATAAGGACAAACTCATAGACTGGAGTATTTACAACTGATTATATGCGTCTTTGTTTTCCCATGACCTCAGTCTTAATGTTTTCAAGACTTTCTATGAACTATGACGCCCTACTACTAACACCTTCTGCACAGAGGATGGAGAAATGTCGATTTCCTTGTGGGACATGTGGAAGATAGCTTGGCTTCTACTACTAACTGACAAAGCATGGGCTGAGATCCACAGTGACTATTCCCTGCACACCAGATTTGAAGTGCATGTTGGTTACTGTCTCGTATGCTAACTGGTGGAAATCTTACCGTTGTGATCTCTTTTTCTCAGAGACTAAGAAACCCCTTCATGTTGATGCGACGCCGCCTGAGGCTCATAAGGAAAAGGTTAATGACGAAGCTTCTATTCTGGTTGTTACTGACGGGAAGTCAAGAGCGCATAAGCCTGTCATGCCCCCTATCATTCAAGTTGTTCCTCCTCTTGATGATCTTAGAGAGGAAGGAGATGGTAGCTCTTCTATTAGTCCTGACTTGTCTCCTCAAAAGAGTTCTCATGATTCACTTGGGAGGGAGAAAATTGAGGCTTTGAAAGGCTTAGATATCGCGTCAAGGTCCATGGGTAAATCAAATAGCGCAACTAGCTTGTCTAAGTCGAAAAACAGAGCAAAGGCAAGTCTATAACTTATCAACCTACCCTTTTCTCCCTTTGTTTTTTTTGCTTGTGGCAGATACGTAGATGAACTAATATATTTTTCTTGCCTGTGCAGGAGTTGACTCCAACGAGCAAGGATCTGCTTGAAGAAATGTTCGGTGATGATGGCAGTCAGAACACCTTAACGGGTCCACTCGAAAAGGGGCGTGACATAATGCCCCCACAAGTACAAAATGTTGATAGGGCTCATTCTCCTACTCCATCTGCTTCCGCTTATTTTCATGGCAAGATCTCCCATGGCTTGGCTAGTGAGGTGTGACGACGGTTTCTTCAACAGTTAAAGAAGTATATTCCACGGACGGAAGATGACCTTAAGAGCCTGAGATCGGAGGCCGAGAAGTTCTATGGAACCTTGTCGTCTCTTGACACAGATCCCTCGGAGCTAAAGGAGCTTGTCGAGACATTCTTGCAAGGAGTTGAGCGGTGCCTCAAGTTAGAAGCTCAAATGGAGAGGCGAATCCCTACAGCGGAGACCTTAGCCAAACGGGAAGCTTTATCTTCTGAACACCGAGCAGCCCAAGCCTCTATTGCCGAGATTGACAAGCACTTTGTCGAAGAAACTTCGGCTATATTTCGTGTCCATAAGCGCAGGAAGACACTTGAAGCAGAACTTGAGGGAGTGAAAGCGGAAGAGCAAAAGTTGCATAGCAAGCTAGGTGAGACTGATGCTTCACTTAACAGGGCTAAGGACAAGGTGTCTGTACTTGAGCGTGAACTTGGCGCTACGGAGACACCGCAAGCTACTGAAAAAGAGAAGGCTGAAGTTGTGACGGCGAGGACACGTGTCCAAGAGCTCTTGAAGAGATTAGACGCTTGAGATTTGTTTAGCGTTTTTTTTTTACTTCGAATTTTGTCGAATCTTTTTGTTTTCTTTGGCTTTTTTCAGCGGGCTGTTACTATTCGGTCTCATTTCGAGCCGAATTTATATCATTTTATAAGGTGTTTTACTTGTTTTAGCCCCTTGAATATATATTAGTTATGATGATTTTGTGTTTTTATAGGATTATCAAGCGTTAGAAGGAAAAAGGAGACAAAAGAATAGAGAACAACCCAGAAACAGAAGAACCAGCGCTCACCTCGGTCAGCCCGTGGTGATGGCCTCGGCCCGTGGTGGCTAGCCTTCACGTTCAACAAAGAATTCGGAAGAGGCAATGGCTACCACGGTCTGCCCGTGGTGATGGCCACGGACCGTGGTAGCCTGTGCGATCTATGCGGCGATTAGGGTTTTGAGGGGAGGTTTTTGTTATTATTTTTTTCCCTAATTCTTTTCTATATAAACCATATTATATTTTCATTAGGGGATATCATAGTTTTTACTTAGTTTTTATTAAGTTAGCATTAGTTTTTATTCTAGTTTTATTTAGGTTTTAGAATGAGTTTTCTTTACAGTTTTCTTTAGTTTTCGATTGTAATTCAATTCTTCCAAGATCAATGCAATTCTTTTCTTCAAGTTCTTGTGTTCTTTCGGTTATTTTTCCGTGTTTCTAGTATAGCCACACCAAATTCTGATTTTTAGTGAAGCGGAGGATTAAGGTTCCTCGAATTCTCTCTTCAGGTAAGGATTCGAGTAGTCTTAGTAATCCAAATCACGCTTTTTCTTGTTTGTTTGGGAGAAGATCCGTGATTAAAGATTCAAGATTTAAAGATTCAAGATTTCAAGATTCTAGATTAGAACAATGCATCCTAGGTATAATTTCTTTCCCTTAATTTCAGTAATTAGTTTAGTATTTACATTCATCGTTCTTGATTGTTTTAAATTGCTTTCTTGATTATGCTTTTGATTTCTTGTTTAGTATCTTGTTCTTGTTCTAGTAGTTAGGTTTTGTTTTCAATTTCTTGTTTTCTTATTTCCTAGTTTAGTTTCTTTAGTTAAGTTATGATTTTTTTGTTCTTGTTTTCAATTCATAATTAATTTAGTTTAAATAATTTACTGCTTCCTGCAATTTGAAACCCTTACCAAACCAATTTCCTGAAAACCTAACACACCATCCCAGTGGATACGACAACCCTTACTCTTTATCCCACAAATACCACAACCGAACAGTTACCTTATTCTTTTTGATTTTATCGTATGTTATCGTTAGTGTTAGTTATATTGCAATAAAATAGCTCCAATTTCTAGTTTATGCAATAACATATGTGACAACACTGTAAACGAAACAAACTTCATTTAACTTTCTTTTACGGCTGTACCAGACATATGCCTAAGTTGCCTACGTACCTAAAGGGAATGCAAAACCCCAAAAGGATCAAGCCATACGTAGTTCATGTGAGGAAAAGAAAGAACTTTTATTTATTTATTTAGCCGTTCACAGTTTATACTCTTGCAGGCCAGGAGTATTACATTTTTTTTTGTTTTGCCGTACACAGTTTATACTCTTGCGGGCCAGGAGTATTACATTTTTTTTTGTTTTTGTTTTGTCGTACGCAGTTTATACTCTTACGGGCCAGGAGTATTACATTTTTTTTGTTTTTGTTTTGCCATACAGAGTTTATAGTCTTGCGGGCCAGGAGTATTACATTTATGAAATGAAAGGAACTCAAAAATAAAACGGAAACTGACTCTTTTTTTTGTGAACAGTTTAGGCTCTTGTTCGGGAGCTTACAATTGTTGAACTTTAAGGATAGTACCGCTTCAGGAACTTTCCGTTGATGGGTCCGATATGCACTCCTTCTGCGTCAACTATCTTGTAGGCTCCATTTGTGTAGACTTCGCGCACCACATGAGGGTCATCCCACTTGGAAGTGAACTTGCTTCTCGACTTGCACGAGACAATGATAGATCTTCTCACAGCTAGTACTTGATCTCCAACACTGAACGAGCGTGACCGAACCTTTTTGTTGAACGCTCGCGACAGTCAAGCGTGATAACACTCCAGCTTCAGTTGTGCTTGAAGTCTCTTCTCATCAAGGGCCTCTAGCTCCTCTAAGCGAAGCTTGTGATTTTCGTCCTCGGCCAAACCCTCTTGTATAGCAACACAGTGACGGGACTTGAATCTCCAAGGGGAGCACAACTTCTACCCCGTATACAAGAGCAAAGGGTGTCGGCGTCTTGTAAGTCGTTCGATACGCCCACAAAGCTTCCCCTAACTTCTCATGCCAATCCCGCTTGGATTTTGAGACAATCTTCTTGAGTAAGTTGCACAACGTCTTGTTGAAAGCCTCTGCCAAGCCATTTGCAGGAGCATTATACATGGAAGAGTTGTATTGAGCGAACTTGAACTTTTCACAAAAACTTGTAACGACCCGAAGAAAATCGCCCCTTACTAAGTACTTATTAGTTTAAATAATCAAGGTTAGCGATAAACCATAAATAATTAAAGCGCGTGTTCCAAAATTTTGTTTTTCTAACCTAGTGTATGTTTTGCAGGACTTGAATAGTGCAACGATCGTCAATAAATCAGTTCTAAATTTCTTTTTCTTGATGAATCTCTTCCGACAATTTTTTATGGTGATGCTAATCGTTTATGAATTCTTTTTTCGAGACCGATAAATCAGGTCCTTATTTTATTCGGATTATAATTATGAGAAATTACATGGAGGTGTACGGATATATTTATTTGGGTTACCAATAACATTTTTTTATGAATTAATAAATTTCGGTAATTTGGGAAACTAGGGAGATATGAGTATAAGAGGGGAGGATTAAATTGATAAAATTTGTGATTTTTGGGCCATATGGGCCAGCTAGATCAAGGAAGATAAAGAGAGGGAGGCCTCTTCTTGGGCCTTAGTTTATGGATTAGCATGTATATATTTGGGAATGTTAGTGGAAGAATAACATTTTGGGTTATAATCTCCAACTCCCAACTCTCATCCTCTCATCCTCTTCACCTCCTCCAACACCACCACCTCCATGCTGCCTCCTCCCTGCCGGCCGCCAGACAGCCGCCACCGGCGACTTTTCCGGCCACCATCCGGCCGCCGACGCACCATCTTCTCATTATCTCACCTTTCCTCCTCTTATTTCAAGGGTATTCCATCTCTTTCTCTTCTTCTTAAATATAAATCAAGTTTTTGTTTTAAGTTTCTCCTCCTTGTAATTCTTAGGTTTTCCCAAAGATTACTCAAGGATTTCAACATATTCAAGAAGGGGTTTCTAGGAACTAAGCAAATCAAGTGAAAGTTGGGTAAGTTTGAGATAAACTTGTGTTTTTATGATTAAATGAACATGGATAATAATGGTCTGTGACATGCATGTGGTTTTATTAGCTAAATTCATTGTGGAAGGATGAAAAATCGATTCTAGATAAGTGCATGTGTGTAGATTAGTGTTGGATTATGTATAGTGATGAATTGTGATGTGGTGCATGTTGATTTATGTGTTAGAGACATGAAATATGTGAAGTGTTGGCCTTGCATGTACATAAAAGTGGATTATAATGGTGGTTTTCTGAGTGATTCAAGTCTGGAAATCCTAATTGTGGTGATCAAATATGATTTAGGGGAGGTTTATGTTAAAATCATAAAAATTAAGCTTTAATGCTAGCGATTTTTGGATAAACTTTACAATCTGGTTGGTAATTGGTTTTTCTAGAAAATGAGGGATGTGATTTTGGGCTATTTTATAGTATGAATAGGTAAAGTAAAGTGTTAGCTAACACCCGATTTTTGAATCTCGGGATTTCGATGTGTATAACTTGAGGTATGACCAAAACCGTAAAGTGTTGTAATTATATACGTGTTCTGAGGTCAGTACCTAAATGCATGTTGTTCATCTATTTAAAGACCCTTTTGATCCAAATGTTCACATGACAGTTTCAGATCATTCTTTAAGCTTTCCATAATGGTAAATTTTGTAACTATCGGATGTCGGGAATGAAAGTTATGGGTCTTCGAATGTTGGGCAATAATCTGAGTTACCCAGAAAATCAGTTTCATGATCTGATGTTCATGGCTAAATTTCCGACCCTTTTTCATGTCCAAATCAATTGTTGGTCTAAATAAAAGTTGTATCGGAAACTTTGGGATTTCCAGAAAGGTATAGTACACGTTCATAGGATGCCGAGAGAGAGAGTTATGGGCTTTTAAGTGAGAGGCGAAAGTCTGAGTTTTCCAGGAAATGTTTGTGGCTGCTTCTGTTCTGGGCTGAAATTCGACCTTTTCCCATGCTCAAATCAATTTTGGGTTAAAATAAAAGTTGCAGTATGTATTACCAGCTTTCCATAGACAGCTTACCCTTTCCGAACCGATAAGTAGAACTCGAGTTACGATTTTTCGAATAATTGAAGTTTAAATTGTTATTATTCTGGGCAGCTTGTTAAGATGTTGGTTTTTACCCTTCTTATCCATGTTTTTAGCATTCATGGTCAACTACAAAGTTGGAGTGTATGTTCTAAGCTTTCCGAAAAGTCCTTTTATGACATGATCCGATATTTGAGGAATAAGTTATGATTTTATGAGTACACCTTAGAAATCGAGTTTATTATTGTTATTCTTGGAAAATTCACCAAGTTATTATCCCATGCTACCACCTAAGCTAAGTCCTAATTTATGATTTTCGTTTTTTGTAAAGTCCCTCCAAGATATCGTTGAACCATTGTTCAAGTCCCTGCTCATTCCCTACGTGTTCTTAAGTCTTCATGTACGTATATTGCCTGTAACTTTTTTTTAGTTAATTACATGATTTATTTTATGCCATATAAATCTCATGTTATTTTTTAAAATCTATGTCGTTTATGAAAATCGTATATATCATGTTAAAATATATATAAGTAAGTTTATATGGTTTTATGTACCAAGTAATTTTTATTAAGTAAAGCATCTTACTTAAGTATTTATGTTATACATCTTCCGCGTTGAAACATCTACATCGGTTAAGTACCTTTGACTGGGTCTTTTATGGCTAGCGAGTAGTTATGTCATGAAAGAGTTCATGAGTATTTTCCTACACAAGTACAAGTCTTATCCAAGGGGATTACAAGATTGTATCTTTAAGTTATGATTGGAAAAGGGTAGTTTAAGGAACTAGTTTTGTTTAAGAATCCAATGTCAAGGTATCAAGGTTTAAGTTTTCAAGTTTTATAAATTAATAAAGGCCTCGCCCATGCTTATGGTGCCTTAGTGCACACCACGTTGGTGCCTTAGTGCACACCAAGGAGAAACATGGTTATGTGCCTTTGTGCACCCCAAAGTTAATTATATACGTGCCTTTGTGCACCCAAGGAAAATATAATTGTAGTGCCTTAGTGCACACCATGGAAACCTAGCCAGTATAGGATAATTATCCACCATCCGGATCTCCCGATCGATCCGGGTATGCGCATACGGAGGCTTAGGCAATGATCGCAAGTAGGGGACCTTCAGGATAATAATACGACAACTAAGTTTTAAGTGACTACGTACTTCAAGGATTTAAGTTAAGGGTTTGAGTCTTATAGGACTTGTTTATGGTTTTTAAGTATATTTTGCAACATGTTATAAGTCACACTTTATGATTAGTTTGAAGTAAGAAGTTTATGCTATATATTGGGTACACGATATAACTCATGTTTTATGACGTAATTTACTTGTCACTTTCTAAATTATGTGTTCCAAGTACGATTTGTGTCACGCAGTAAGTGGTATGATATACCAAGTTTTATGTATCTTAAGTTTTCCAAATTACTGGGATCAAAGTAAAACTGCTCCAGTTACTTACCAAGGATTTTAAGTTTTGTTTTATTGAAGTTTAATGTTATGTTTATGGGAAGATTTCATGTGTGTGTCTATGTCAGTTCATGCATGACCTAAGTTGTTTTCAAACAAGTTTATGGTTATTCAATTATCTTTAAAAGGAAGAACTCATAAGTATTTTTGTTTAAGCTGTGATTTAAGTACAGGTTCAGTTATATTTCATATTCAGGTTAAGTTATGATCAAGCTATGTAAGTTATGCTACTTTTATTATTAAACTGTTATTACTTCGTTTTTAACGATTTTGGAACCGTGCTAAATAACTAAAATAAATTACGAAAAGTTTCTTACAGGTTAGGGGTATACGTACTGAGTTTAGCTCACATTTCGAAGTTTTATGTTTTCGTTTTAGGGATCTCGGCAAAGGAGAATGGAAAAGCCCCGGAAGGACGAAACCCTAGAGCACCTTAAGGAACCTGAAGGTGGTTAGAGGCTCTCCATGAAAGATTTAAAAGAAATTGTGATTTAATGGCTTGTATAGTTTCTTTTGAGTTGTGTTATGTTGTTTTGAGGTGGTTTAACTTAAGTTATGGTGATGATGCATGTTTGAAGTTGGTTTATGGTTGATTGTTGTTGTTGGGTTTAGTCTTAGCCTTGTCCATGTCCGTGGACGGCGGTAATTCTCTCAGGTGTTTATCCGCTGCTAATCATTGGGTTAGGTGAATCATTAGCTTAATCTAGTGGTTAGTAACCTGGGAGTTTTAAAACTCGTCATCAAACTGTTGACGAATGGCTCGCCATTATCAGTGATGATGTACCTAGGCACGCCATATCGATAGATGATGTGTGTCCTCATGAAGTCAACTACATTTTCCTTCTTGACTTCTCTAAGAGGAATCGCCTCTATCCATTTGGAGAAGTAGTCCGTGGCGGCCAAGATGTAAGAATGACTAGCCGACGACTTAGGCGTAATTGGTCCGACAACATCAAGACCCCATGCCTCAAACGGCTGCCACCGTAGGATAAAGTTGTTCCGGAGGCTGGTGTATGAAGTTGGCATGAAACTGGCAAGCGTCACATCTCCTAGCATAGTCCATGCAATCTTGTACCATCGTGGGCCAATAATATCCCATCCTCTTGACCCGGTCCTGAAGCTTAGGACCCGATTGATGTGCGCCACACATCCCTGAATGAGCTTCCTCCATCACTTGCTTTGCCTCATCCAAGCCTAAGCATCTCAACCAAAGTCCTGAAAACGAGCGTCGATAGAGGGTCCCATTGTAGTAGATGAACCGAGAGGCTCTCCGTTGGACTTCTGTCTTATGCCTAGAATCACTAGGAAGCCTTCCATGCTTTAAGTAGTCTATGATGGGTTGCCGCCAATCCTACACCTCGGTTTTAAGAGCACAAATTACGTTGACCTCTTCTTCGACCCATCCATGCATCTGGAATCGTTATGTTGTCTTACGCCTGATGCTAAGGTGGCCGCCAGATTAGTGAGTGTGCCAGCCATCTTGTTGTAACTCCTTAGAACATGTTCTACCTTGACTATGTCCAATTTCTCTAACAATTGCAACGCCAACTTGTGGTACGGCACCAAGTCTTCCTTCTTAACTTCATATTCCTCAAGAAGTTACTTAATGACCAACTGTGAGTCACCATAGATGTTGAGCTCCTTTATTCCCATTTCAGTAGCCATTTGAAGTCCCAGGACCAATGCTTGGTATTCCGCCCTATTGTTTGAACATAGCTGAGTAAGAACAAACGAATATGTTAGAACGTGTCTTTTCAGGAGACACAAAGACAACCCCTGCTCCAGTTCCATCATGCCTTGCAGCTCCGTCAACATACATATCCCACGATGGAAAGATGTCTACGAAGAACACGTCTTCCCCTGGCAAGTCATCACTTATCTCCCAGTTGTTCGGAATCAGGTGCTCGGCTAAGAAGTCAACTAATGCTTGTCCCTTGATTTCTTTTTGGGGGACATAGATAATGTCGTACTGCTTCAAGATCATGGCCCACTTTGCCAGACGACCACTCAACATCGGTCTTGACAAGATGTACTTAGCAGCACAATAAACTAATCTCTATATCGATTGCTAAACTAATAAGGTTTTGGGTTTTCGAAAAGGTTTAACAAACTAATAAAACTAATAAAGCAAGAAAAATTAATCTAATGTTCTAATCAAGAGAGAAAGACTTCTAGGGAGATACTAACCTAACAACAAGTTTAATTACTAAAACTTAGCCTGCACAATCATACATTCAGGAATGAATCAAGAATCGACAACCTCTAAATCCTATCGCCCTTTCGATGCTAAATAGAATTATTCTAAACAACCTAATCAACAACTTTCGTTTGCCTTTTAGGTTAAACAGAATTGAAGGTCTCAAAAGGTCAGGTTATCTAATGATTCCCTAGTTCACTACTCCTTTTTCAACTTTCGCAATCCTAGGTAGACAGGTTGGTAGTCAGATTACCCTAATTCACCTTTCAGTACTTCTCAGGTTAATCTCAAACTTACAAATATCCAAGGCCTTAAGAATACTCATAAACATGGTAAACACAACCTTCTATTGATTCTAGTCAAGAATTCATGCACAAACTAATAACAATCAATCAAACCACATTGTTTCGGGTTGCAAAACCCTAGAATTCAAAGAAACTACTCACTCATATTCAATGAAAACACGACACAAGTTCCAAACATCATAATCGAATCTCAAAACTAAGAAGAAAATCGAAAAGAAAGAATAGAATTGCGAAGAATACAACCCGTCGAGCCTTTCGATCCCGGGGTGAAACCTTCTTCGCGAACGTCGCTCCTTTCCTTTGCGAATCTTGATATTGGTTTCTCTTGAATCGATTCGGTCTTGAATCTTGATGGTGGGGGAGAGGAGTAGAATGGAAGTATTAGGGCTCTCTTTTCTCTCCTTGACGGCCAAAGAATGAAGGAAAACTGATAGAAAATGACTGAATCTCGAAAAACTGCCGCTTTCCCCCTTTTCTACTCGCGAAAACAACCGATCTGCATAGGCAGTCCGCCTCGGCCCGTACAAGTCCGTACAAGTCCGTACACCACGGACCGTGGTGATCACCACAGGCTGCCCGTGGTTGCCACTGTTTCGTTTCTTTCTTCTTTCCTTCGCAAAAAAAAAAAAAATGAGTTGGGCACAAGGAGCTGAACTGCCACGGACCGTGGCCACCACCTCGGTCTGCCCGAGGTTGCTACTGCCCGGCCATTCCTTGCTCCTTTCCGTCCCAAATTTGTACCACGGTTTGGGTTTGACATGTAGAGGTCCGTGGTATATTCACTCTTGCCTGAAGTTGAGAGAAAGTTGGTGTTTTGGCCTCAAAACCTATAAATTCACATAAAAAAACAACAACACCAAGTGTAGTAGGGAAATTGGAATAAAAATCAAGGTTCATACTCAAAACTATCCCTAATTCACTATTGAAAATCCTCAAAAATTTAGTCATGAAATGCAGTTATCAAATCCCCCCATGCTTACTCCTTGCTTGTCCCCAAGCAAGTACAAGACTCAAAACTAGATGAAAGGACTTAAAAGAAAAAGAATTCACACCTCCTCCAATAAAGGGTATATGGGATTACCAAAACAAGCATACACTCAAGGACTCCCTAGCGAGAATAAGATTCAAATAGAAACGAAAATTGTTGTTCGAAAATAGAATCACATGTCATGAAGCAACACAACTAATCCATCACAACTCAAATGCAATCAAAATTCATTCACATGTTTGGTGAACTAGTTGGGATCGGTAGGACCTCACTTTAGGGTATGTGAATCACTCCCCTCATGTGTTTGCAAAAGATATAACGGTTCGCTCAAAACCTTCAACCAATGTAAACAACCTACCATAAGCTTGACAAGAGTCTCGATTCTCTACCGCTATAGACAACATGCATAAAAGTTAATCATGAGGACTTTTCAAGGGTTGTAATGGGGCTTAGGTGTAGGGTAAGGAATGAATTCATTTGGGTAATGTGGAGCTAAGAGCCAAGGACCTAAAGAGCAACATTCCCAATACATATAGCACAACACCTCTTACATCACACCGCAATGAAGCATAAATGCCTTCCCCATCAAAGCAAAATAATGGAAGAGTCAATATAAGCAAGAAAACCACCATGTTATTCACCTTATTCCTCAAAACTTCTCCTTTTTTGTCTTTTTCTTTTTTTATATACTTTTCATTCCTTTTTTTTCTTTGTGGTGAATAACATAGATAAATATAGAAACGACTCATTTCCCATCAAACCAATTTCAACCTCGATTGAAAAGAGGGGATAAATAACGATTATGAGCAATGCTTCCCTCATCAAGCAAACTAACCAACAAAGTCACCAACAATTAGACTTTAAAACTATCCCCCAACTGAATTGTTGCTCCACTAACTTGGCTAAAGGGTAAGGAATTAAGAACATGCCAAGGGTGCACACTTATAGGGTACAACAAGACAGGAAAAATGGTTAGTAAAGGGCTAGCAAAAAGGGGTCATATTGTTTGGTGGCTTTTTGGCTTTGTTGCTACAATATGGGCCTCAATCATATTAACATAATGCACAAGTCAAATGCGGTTTCAAAGAGAGTCAAATCAAGTTCTAGAGATGCAAACATGGTAAGGTCACACTCAAAAGAAAAAGAGACTATAAAAGTGATAGTATTTTAGGCTTAAGAAGTCTCACGGGTTAACCTACCACAATCATAAACAACTAGTTCCTTTGATGAACCAAACATAGGAACTTCATTATCATGCACTTGAATCATTCAAGACTAGATGAATCACAAACATGATAGGCAACCTAAATCAAACAAACAACCAAGTTTCTCCTATCATCTACATCAAGCCAGAAAAATCTCATGAGTACACACTTGCATTGACAATCCAAACACACCTCTTAAAGGCGAAAGGCTATCCTAATTTTTATTTTTTTTTTAACAAGAAAGCAAGAAAACTACTCCTATATGCAACCTAGATGCAAATTCAATGCCTAACAAACACAAAAAGAAACTAAGAAATATGCAACTATAAATGTAAGTCTCACTCAAGCACATGATTTTAAGACAATCAACGCAAACCCCCCATGCTTGGACAAAGCAGTGTCCGTAATGCATTTCGAATAAGGGTAGCATGCGACAAGAGGGAAACGACATAATGCATCACACTCTAAAAAAAACGAAGAAAATTAAAGAAACAAAATAAAACCTAATAAAGCAATTAAATGCTTGGGTTGCCTCCTAAGAAGCGCTAGTTTAACGTCTTTAGCTAGACGAAACTTACCTCGGAAGCGGTTAACGCCCTTAGAAGCTTGTCAAACTCCGCAGCATGCGGTTCACAAGCTTGCAAATAAGAGAGCAACAAATTACTCATGGCAAAGAATGTTAGTTGCACTCTCTCAAATAAGTCAAAAGTACTAGAAAAATCAAAAGAATCAAAATAAGTAGTCCACATGATTTTTCTAGCTGAGTCCTCTAAGCATTCACAATTTGGATCAAGATAGGGATGAAACCCTCCTAAAGAGCCTAAGGACAAGTCAAGAACATTGTTGGTCCCCTCAATAACAGTCACATCACAGGAGTCAACCACACATCCCACATCAACATGAACATCAATGGTCTCTTCACATGGAATGGGCTCCTCAAGGTTCTTAGGGGCAACAGAAGGTGGTGAACAAGGTGTAGAAACATGGAGTACATCATCAAATTCCTTGCTTGAAGGATCCAATCCACCTACAAACCCCTCACAAGACTCCTCATCATTAGCATCAATTGACTCATGACAAACATCATCATCATACCTAGCATCAAACCCATGGGAATCGCTCACCTCAAACCCCGTCGACTGAGAAATAGGTAAGGATGCATTTTGAAAAGCAAAGACACCATCAGTAGTGTCTCTAGGTAAGCTACGATGGGAAGGAACAACAGTTGGCAAAGATGACTTAGAAGGGTCAACTATTTCATCTATTTTCTCTAGACAAGCTTCCAACTTATCTTGTTGCACTTGCATTGCCCTCGTCAAAAAATCAACTTTGGCTAAAACAGGGCATGTAGACTCATCATGGTCAAAAGAACTACATAAACGACAAGGAGACAAACAATGGGTTTGAGTACATAATCTAGCATGAGATGCACAAAGATTGGGGAAAGAGGATGCACAATAATAATTTTCAAAATCACGAGTATCACGTGCAAGCCACTCAAGCAAACTCCAAGCTTCATCAACAGTTTTAGCATAGAAACCAAAATACTCTAATAGAGTACGAGTCTCTCTATTCACCCCCCCAGCAACAATGTCAAGAATATCTGATTTCCCATGCACAATACCATGTGGAACAGGACATGCAAGTAATCGCTCAAAATAGTGGCAAAATAATTCCTGCTCAAATTGGGGAAAATCAAGAATTGCCATTTTTTTGTTTTTTTTATAAAAGATAAAGAAAAGAAAAAAAGAAAACAGAAAACAGCTTAGTCAACCTAAGAGGGTTCGTTTACCAACTGCTAGGGACAGAGTCCCCGGCAACGGCGCCAAAAACTTGACAGGGCCGCAAGCGCACGGTGTACGTAGTAGCACGTCAAGGTCGATCCCACAGGGACTCACTTAGCAGCACAATAAACTACTCTCTATATCGATTGCTAAACTAATAAGGTTTTGGGTTTTCGAAAAGGTTTAACAAACTAATAAAACTAATAAAGCAAGAAAAATTAATCTAATGTTCTAATCAAGAGAGAAAGACTTCTAGGGAGATACTAACCTAACAACAAGTTTAATTACTAAAACTTAGCCTGCACAATCATACATTCAGGAATGAATCAAGAATCGACAACCTCTAAATCCTATCGCCCTTTCGATGCTAAATAGAATTATTCTAAACAACCTAATCAACAACTTTCGTGTGCCTTTTAGGTTAAACAGAATTGAAGGTCTCAAAAGGTCAGGTTATCTAATGATTCCCTAGTTCACTACTCCTTTTTCAACTTTCGCAATCCTAGGTAGATAGGTTGGTAGTCAGATTACCCTAATTCACCTTTCAGTACTTCTCAGGTTAATCTCAAACTTACAAATATCCAAGGCCTTAACAATACTCATAAACATGGTAAACACAACCTTCTATTGATTCTAGTCAAGAATTCATGCACAAACTAATAACAATCAATCAAACCACATTGTTTCGGGTTGCAAAACCCTAGAATTCAAAGAAACTACTCACTCACATTCAATGAAAACACGACACAAGTTCCAAACATCATAATCGAATCTCAAAACTAAGAAGAAAATCGAAAAGAAAGAATAGAATTGCGAAGAATACAACCCGTCGAGCCTTTCGATCCCGGGGTGAAACCTTCTTGACGCCGCTCCTTTCCTTTGCGAATCTTGATATTGGTTTCTCTTGAATCGATTCGGTCTTGAATCTTGATGGTGGGGGAGAGGAGTAGAATGGAAGTATTAGGGCTCTCTTTTCTCTACTTGACGGCCAAAGAATGAAGGAAAACTGATAGAAAATGACTGAATCTCGAAAAACTGCCGCTTTCCCCCTTTTCTACTCGCGAAAACAACCGATCTGCATAGGCAGTCCGCCTCGACCCGTACAAGTCCGTACAAGTCCGTACACCACGGACCGTGGTGATCACCACAGTGCCGTGGTTGCCAAGCTTCGTTCTTTCTTCTTTCCTTCGCAAAAAAAATGAGTTGGGCACAAGGAGCTGAAATGCCACGGATCGTGGCCACCACCTCAGTCTGCCCGAGGTTGCTGCTGCCCGGCCATTCCTTGCTCCTTTCCGTCCCAAATTTGTACCACGATTTGGGTTTCACATGTAGAGGTCCGTGGTATATTCACTCTTGCCTGAAGTTGAGAGAAAGTTGGTGTTTTGCACTTAAAACCTACAAATTCACATAAAAAAACAACAACACCAAGTGTAGTAGGGAAATTGGAATAAAAATCAAGGTTCACACTCAAAACTATCCCTAATTCACTATTGAAAATCCCCAAAAATATAGTCATGAAATGCAGTTATCATCTGCCTTGGAGATGACCTGCACAGTGTGAGACGACATGTAGTGCCTTAGCTTCTGAACAGCAAAACCATGGCTAAACATATCTTTTCTATAGGAGAATAGTTCAACTCAACTCCGACAAGAGTTCGACTTAGGTAATACAACGCTCTTTCCTTTCCTTCTTCATTGTGTTGAGCGAACAACGCCCCAAGTGACTTCTTCTGCGCTGTAACATAAAGTATGAGGGGCTTGCCAGGGATTGGTGCTCCCACTCGAAAGGAGTCATCCCACTCGAAAGGAGCACCCTTATTCATGAGGTGGCTGAAAGGGTGGCAACGACCAGCGAGATTTGATATGAACCTTCGAATATAGGCTAGTCGACCTTGAAGGCTGCAGAGCGCCTTGAGATTCCTGGGTTCTGGCATTTCCTGGATCGCTTTAATCTTTGCTTGGTCAACCTCGATTCCTCTATGGTGAACGACGAATCCTAGAAACTTTCCAGAGGTAACACCAAATGCGCATTTCAGAGGATTCATCTTAAGTTGACACCTCCTCAACCGTTCGAAAATTTGACGAAGGTCCTGAAGGTGATCCGTCCTCTTCCTTGACTTAACCACCAAGTCATCGACATAACATTCCATCGTCTTATGAAGCATATCGCCAAATATTTCTGCATCGCTCTCTAATATGTCGCTCCGGCATTCTTCAAGCCGAATTGCATTACCTTGTAACAAAATTTTCCCTTTGGAGTCCGAAATGCAGTCGCATCTTGGTCTTCCGGTGCCATCTGGATTTGATTATACCCAGCGGTGCAATCCATGAATGATAAGGCTTCATGACCTATGGTGGAGTCAATCATAAGCTCCGTGATGGGCAAGGGGATATCATCGTTTGGACAACCTTCGTTAAGATCGCGAAAGTCCACACAGAGGCGAAGTTGTCCATTTTTCTTCCTTACTGGGAAAATGTTTGCAATCCATGTCGGGTACTTCATTTCAGAATGAATCTTGCTTCGATGAGCTTGTCGACCTCCTTTTCAATTTCCGGAACCAGTTCTGGACGGAACCTCCGTTGAGACTGCTTCGGGTGTAATCCTTATGGCTAAGCGGTGGACAACAACTTTCGGGTCTAATCTTGGCATCTCCTTGTAATTCCAAGCGAACACATCTCTATGCTCTGAAAGGAGTCTGAAGTACTCCCCTTCTTCTTCTAGTGTAAGCCTTTAGCTTACATAAATGGGGCGAGGATTATCTACCGTCCCAAGATCTAGCTCCTTCAACTCATCCACCGTTGCTTGCCCCCCATCTTCAAGAGTTTTAGGAGTTTCACCAAGCTCTATTTCATCCTCGGGACCTTGGTGTTCTGTGATGGTAATATGATTGGCTGACACAATTTCTTCTTGGCTGGATTCCTCTTCAGATTTTGTATTTACCCGGTGACCTGTAAGAACCACAGTACGCCTCTTGACTCTAAGAGATCCATCTGTCTTTATATCCAAGGTCGAGAGACGCTTCATGTAAGAAGGGACAGAGCTTTGGATGTCATTTATGACTCCTATGCGTTTGAACACGGAAGTGTCTCCTTGACAAAGTTGTGGCTCCAATAGTTCCTTAATAGCTTTTATCCTGGTGAACACCGAAGGCTTTTGCTGAGAATGACCCTTGATTCTGCTGAAAACAGATCTCCTTCTACTAGGTGCATGTCCTATACGAGTGAAGACGGAAGGGCGTTCACTAGAAGTAGCCGGTTATAACCTATCGAACACAGAGGACCTCGGCTTAGGCTGAGTGTTTTCCTCCTCACTAATATCAGCCTCTTCAGCTGTGATGTATTGAACCTCAGACTTTGTCTCCTTTCTTCGCGCTGAGATTCTAACTGGTTGTATTGGCTCATAACCGAGACCAACCTTAGAGACTCTTACCGAACCCCCTTGCTGCTGGATCTTTTTCTGTGTGTCATTAAGGCAATAAAGCTTGGCCTCAATTACCTCCTCTAAGGGCGCCGGATTGTGAAAGTCATACCCAACTTTTTCCATAAGCTTGTACACCTTTTAGTCGAACCCTTCCTTAATCCTTGGAGTGGGTAGGTCATCACCATCTTTAGACGACACCACAAACCCGCAAGAGGTGGCTTCTTTGCCTTGTTATGCTCTGGGTGGAGGATAGGAATGATTGTGTTTGCTTTGAGAGCACTTAGATCCTCCTCACTGACTTTCTTTCTAGACGCGTTCTTCGAGCTTCCAGTTGTATAATCGGCAAAAGGAGATTCCACCTCTTTTCGGCGAGACTTAGGTATGTACCTTAGAACTGGTAACACCGTGCCAGATGATGGAGCAAACTTGCTTATTGGCCGGTTCGAAGAGTGCCACTCACCTTGCCTCTTTATGCGGTATCTCCCGTATATCGTCCGTCGCTACCTCAACATCTTTCTTCAAGACCCTTTTTCCTGTGGAGGCAATTGACGAGGGCATTGCCTCCTTAAATGTCACAGTCTCTTCAAAGAATCTTGCATCTGCAAAGTGGGATTCGGCCCTATTAAAAGGCTTACATCACCATCTATCTTTCTTTCCCCACCTCTATAATACTTCAAACATTGATGTAGAGTGGAAGTTACGATGCCATGCTCATGTAGCCACGGTCTCCCTAACAGCAACTTATAGGAAGTCTTGGAATTGATGACATGGAAAATTGAAGTTGTAGACAAGTCACCCATCGTTAGCTCAACCCGAATCATCCCGAGTGCTCGTTGACCTTCGAGGTTGAACCCTTGTATCATTGTACGACTCTTGGAGAGCTCTTCAATTGTGATCCCCAATTCCGATATCGTCGACTTTGGCATGATATTCACCGCAGATCCTCCATCAACCAAAATGCATTTGACTTTCTGTCCACGGATGTAGACGGATACAAATAAAGGACGATTATGGAGCTTGGAGCCTAGAAGTAAGTCATCGTCAGTGAAGGTAATGGATGTGTTGCAGGAAACACATTGTGTGAAAGAGCTAGACGATTCTCCAACGTCTTGGAACTTGTCGGCGTAAAGCTCAGGATGCTGCAATGCAGTGGCAATATGACGACGCATTTCTTCAGGAAGATGAAAGATTTTCTCCCATGCCATTCGTGCTGGTAAGGCCTCCACAACCCTAAGAGTTTTATCAGTAGCTTCCAGAAGACGGTCTTAGTTTTTCACTTCGTTGTCCTCATCTTCGAGCTCGGAACAGGAGACCATGTTCACCACAAATTCGTCAGCCTTTCGTAGGAAGTCCCATGGGAAATATTCTCCTAAGGTGAGAGGGTGAAGTGAATCTTGCTCAAACGACCCAAAGGGTTGAACCAACTACTTCCTAGAGCGGTCAACCTTCTCCCCTTGCTTAGCTGGTCGGGAACTGCTTTCCCCTCCTTGTTGCTTTCTTTTGCGAGTTGGTGGCACTTGAACTTTGTAGTTCTTCCTAGCTTTCCTCCGTGTGACGAGAGTCCATCGTCCCCCCTCCTTCAAACCTTCTGGCGCTTCAGTATGTTCCCTTTGAGAGGCGCGAGCTAAAAAGGGGATAAAAACTGGTTCTTGGCTCCCGAACTGGATCATCACAAGATCTTCTCTGTTGTATGGAGCCAGGTGTGCCGAAATACAGTTAGTCTCGACCTTGTTGTCCAAGTCCAAGATTATCTTCCCTTCTTCAGCTAACTTCATGATGCGCTCTTTCAGAGTAATACATTTCTCGAGAGGGTGACTAACTACCCTGTGATAACGGCAGTACCTCGGGTCGTTTGTCCTTCCCGCTTCTTCCGGCCTCTTTGGTTGCAGGAGCTTGATAGCACCCTTCTCCAGCAAGTCATCAAGCATTCCAGACAACTCTGAATCAAGGAACGGGTATTTATTCTCTTGTAGCTCCTTCAACGTAGAACGTTTCTTAGCATTATTCCTCGAGAATGCGTTTTTTGTGCTTTCTTGTTTGGGTTTGGCCAAGATTCGAACTGGCTCCTCAATTGCAGTTGAAATAGACATGGACTCCTTCTTTGAAGTCTTCACCGGCTTCACATTCTTTTTCTACTCGTTAGTACATTTTCTTACTTCGGTTGAAGATGAAGTCTTTCCCCGTCGACTCTCTATGGTTATCTCTATGTCATGTGCCTTGGTTGCCAACTCCTTGAAAGTCCTTGGCTTGACCATTTTGAGCACGTAAAGCAGCTCCCAGTGCATCCCTTGAGTGCACATGTCGACAGCCGAAGCCTCAGAGAGGCGATCTTTGCACTCAAGACTAAGAGCCCTCCAACGATGGATGTATACAAGGACTGGCTCCCCCTCCCATTGTTTGGTATTCGTCAGCTCCGTCATGCTAACAACACGTTGAGTGCTGTAGAACCGGTTTAGAAACTCTCGATCCATTTCTTCCCAGTTGTTGATAAACTCGGGTTCCAAATCCGTGTACTAGTCGAATGTTATCCCTTTCAATGATCGAACAAACTGCTTCACCAGTCGGTCTCCTTCCGTCCCTGCATTGTAGGACCCGGAAAATTTCCGTTCGGGGAAATTGTTCCTCGAATGCGCTACTTAAGTGACCAAGAGCCGACTAATGTTGCTTAATCCTTAAATAAGGATATTTTTATTTTGTGAAATTCATTTTCGGGGTTGTGAAATTTTATTTATTTTACGAATCCGTTTTTATTATTTAAACACTTGAAATTACACCAAAAATGTATTAAATATAACTTAAAATTCTCCCAAACAGCAAATTCAGGCCCAAAAGAAAGCAACCGGGCTGCCAACAATAGCCATAACTCGCGCGGGTTTCGTCTGTCATTGGGCCGGACCATTTGCTTTCCTGGGCCAGAGAAAATGAGTTAGAAACCATAAAACCCGTGCAGGTTTTATCGTTTCATGGCCCATTTTCTCTCGGTTTAAACCTTGAATGAATAGGAAATATTAAGTCATTTTTTAATTATTTTCAGTGTATGCTCAAATGTTAAATAATTAAACGGTTTATAAAAAAAGTAAAAGAGTCGCCAGCTGATTTAAGGAAATCGACAAACCATAAAAACAATAAAAGTAACTCCGGTCTACGAAACCCGATTCTAAGCTCGGGGGTAAGGTTACGAATCCAAGAATTATAAGAATTCTTGAATTCGCCCGTTAGAAAACGGACTCTACTAAAATCGACATTAAATGAAAAAGAGCAAGGAGAAGTTTAATTAATTGCGAAACTTTATATTCTTAACATGCATTATAAAACGAGATTTTTATTAACAAAATTGTGCAAAAGGAATGAAGATGAAATATGAATTACATAATCTATTAATATAATAAAACCAAATATGCATGCCTAGCAAGTTGCCATGTGGCACTGTCATAGTCTCATGTAGTAAACTAAACTCCAAATATTTTTAAATCATAATTAAACTTCATTATTGAAGTCTCTTCAACCTCCTAGATTTAATTGATGATTTATTTTTTGAAGAATTCAATCACTATAAATAAATTTATACTTTGTTTATAACACAATTATGAAAGTTACTTTAAACAAAGTGAGTATAAAACTTAACAATTATTGAAATACTTTATTTAATAAAACAGACTAAAAAAATCACTAAGTCAAAACCAAAAATCAAGAAAATAAAATTATCATGGTCATTGTAAGTTGTAACTTTCTTTACACTAACGTTAACGTTCATACAAGAAAATAAAACAAAACATTTACCGATAATTTCAATTTTAACCTATTGCGCCACTAATTTATATTATACTGAATGTATAGATAAGGATGTTAATAAATATTAAATTTAGTAGATAAATACTTAAACATTAATTTATGACGACATAAATTTTTGAACTATTTTTTTATATTTTCTTCAAAATAATAATTATAAAGTATGGTTATTTAATAGTAATATGGATTTTAAGATACTTTCACCACCAAATTATTCAAATGATACTATTATTACACAGTTTGCTTTTCATTATTTTCTAATTATCATTCAAATTAAATTTTTTTCAAGATTGAAATGATAATTATTATAAATTACTCTAAAAAAATAACATAAAATTATTGAAAATTTCCGTGCATATCACGGGATATCAAAGGCTAGTTAAAGTAATAATAACAAAAGAAACATAAAGACGAACCTCGTTGATTTTAGAATCCGAATGCGCCGATCAAAACCCTTGATTTCCTTTGACTTGATGGATGAAAGGATGAGTATGGGAATGGTATTAAGATAATATGTGAGTGGTGATTTTGGTAGAGTAAGGAGATGGTGAAAATGTATATAGTAGAGAGAGTTTTAAGAGAGTGTAAGGATAGGATAATGATGTAAGTTGGTGGAAGTATAATGGTGGTGATAATTGGTGGTCAATGAATGGAATGGAGGGGGGTATTTATAGGTGATGAGGGTGGTGTTTAGGAGGGAAATGGAGGGGACACATCCCTTGGATCATGCCCTCCATCCCCATGCAATCACGTATCATCCAAGTCAAGGGCAAAGTCAAATGCGCATGGGCTAAAATCAAGGGCTTTTGCATGGGATTTTGGCGCCGGATCCTGAAACGAAACCCCGCGCGGGTTTTATAATCCCTGCACACGGATCGCTGACGTTGGCACGGCGAAACGGTGCGTTTTGGGCGAAGAAACCCCGCGCGGGTTTTAAACCCTGGGCCGGGGCGCGCCTTGGGCCTATCCTGGTTCTGGGCCATCCTCTTTGTTTAAAACCCGTGTGGGTTTTGCTGCTGGATTGGGCCGCTTCTGTTTTGTTTGTTTTGCATTGCTTGCTACATTGGCCTAATGATGTATCCGGCCTTCAATGTTTTATTCTCAATTTTGATAAGTCGGGATTATATCGATGCAAATCCCGGTGTCTACAGAGAACCCCCACTTTGATCGATGCATGGCCTCACGAGATGTCTTCAAGGCGCAATTTTATTCCGGGTGCAAATGCTGACCCTTTGGATCGTACTATCCAATCATGGAAGCATGCGTGGTTCTACCGTTCCCATGGCAAGGTAACCTGTCGAAAACTCCTCTTTTGATGCTTAGTTTAATAATGAAAAAAAAGTGAGCAAGCACGAATTTTTTTTTTTTTCATGTCTTGTCGATTTTATCACTTTAAGCATACTATGAATTGATATATATGCATGTCCGTATGATGTCCTTTTGTTTATTCGCAATCCTTTTGGGAGATGGACAAAACCCGACCCAAGGAAAATAGGATGAGCTGTATGAATACTCGGCCCAAAGGAAGCGAAAAGGAACAGGGCCCATTTTGACAGAGAAAATCCGCGCGGGTTTCTGACCCAACAACCCCAAAAGATAAAAAACTGGGCCTGGAGGTGCGGCCCATTAGCAGGCCTAAAACCCGTGCGGGTTTTCGCTTTGCTGGGCCGGCATTTTTTTTCTCTTTTTTTTACCCCCTTTTTTTTAATTTTGTGGGCCATGGCTGTGGGCCCAGTGTCGGTGCTCGGTCCAGCTAGGGCCCGAAAGACTATACCTTTAGTTAATGCAATATGTGAGCCCCCGACTTTAATTTTGTCCTTTCCTGTTTTTTGCCATTAGGAGGACAATCTGAAAACCCCCGGCGTCCTAAAGGATCTCCTTAAGGTAGCTTATTCGATTTCCGGGATTTCGTTAGCAACACCCTTACTGCGGCAGGACTCATGCTGTTCTGGAAATGCCTGGTGGCTTGGAAAGACCGTACATTTCGCGTGATAGGCCGCGCTATGGGGGAAAGGTTTTGGGACACAACCAACTCCGTCCATCTACCTGTGGGTGAGATGACGATTACCCCCACAGATTTCGTTATGATCATTGGTCTCCCTTGGGGCGGGCGTGACATAGTCTTCAATGCCGAGATTCCGCCAATGGTTTTGGACTTGCTTGGTCTAGTGTCTGCGCGTTTAGGCCCAGGTCAGGGCCTATCCAACCTCGCCTATGCGCACTTCGAGGCGGCCATTCGGGACGCCAACTTTCAAAATTTGCCTGGAGATCAACACCGCTTTATCTTCTTGGCTTACGTTATTTCCGCCACTCTTTTTGCCAATCGGGGAGATAACATTACTTTGACTTGGTTCCGGAATCTCCTAGACTTGAACGAGGTTTGGAATTTGAATTGGGGCAAGGCTGCGTATGCGAATTTCCTCCTCTGGCTTCGTCGCGGTGTCAGACTGACGCTGGACGATGATCCAGTTTACCTCCACGAGTCTCATACCCGCTTTCAGTATGGTCCTTCTTTGTGGAAGGTGCTCGAGGTACGCACTCGAGACTCTTCTCTTTGTAGTTTTGCCACTCTATTGCTATTTCTTTTGACTTTATATTCATACAGTCATGGGCATATGAGTATATCCTGTCTTTGGGCATTCGCTCCAAGAGAAATAGGACGGTCCCAACTGCTGAACGTTGGACTGCTGAGGGTATTCGAGGGAAGAAATTCCAGCTGGGTACCCTTGACCATATTCGCTGCGCACTGGATGATCTCATCCCGGTATTTCTTTATGCTTGACATCTTTATTATTATTATTTTTTCATTCTTGAAATGATTCTCTTTCTTTCACAGGAGGACGTGAACTGGCGTCCATGGGCGTGGTTTGATTTGAGTGGATTGTCCACCCCCTTGCAACAAGTGGAGCACGATACTCGCCTCTGCATCCTGATGGAGGGACCCTCGGGCTTCATATGGTATCTGGGGGAGAGAGCTACGAGGCAGATCCTGGGTGGATATCCTGGCCTCATAACCCAGGATCCTCCAGAGCACATGTTCGAGCCTTGGCGCGTCGCTCCGGACGTCTTGGGAGATTGGATCCGCGGTCGAGATTTCGACAACTTCGTGCATGACGTTCCACAGGAGCATTTTAACGAGGAATTCCAACACTACTTGAGCCGTCTAGCGCCCCGAGTGGTAGGTATTTCTCACTTTTGTTTATGTTGTGCTTTTAGGTGGCTCCTAACCATAAAGTCTTGTAGTTGGGGCCCTATGTTATGGCTGCTGAGGTGGAGGCCCAACCGGCGGGGAGAACGATCGACGGTTTCTTGGATGTTGAGACTAGCAGTCAATGCTTTGCACTCCAAGAGTTTGATCGGAAATCGGTAACCCTTCATCTCTTATTGCTTCCTTTTACCTCATGTTCCACTTATCCATGTGTAACCTTTGTTTTCGTTGCCTTTCAGCCGCGATGGTCTGTCTTCAGGCAAATGACCAAAGAATGGAGTATTATGTTGAAGCACGTCAACCGGTCATTCACTGGCTCAGGCAGATATCGCGGGAATACTTCCGGACGAGCTGACATGGAGGCTGACGCTGAGTCTGTTCCTCGGGAACCACCTCGACGCTCTACTGCGGGAGTTCCTCGTACCGAGCCCCCACGTCGTTCTTCGGCAGGGGAATATTCTTCCCGGGGCCGATCTCGGGAAGAGGTTGGTGGGTCATCTCGTCCTCCTCTAGCAGCTGTGCCGGAGGGTCGTGGTAAAGGCATTATGGTCGAAGGTCACCATTCCACAGGGTCACATCGTAGCGGATCTGGCAGCAGAGGCCGTCGACCTATGGACGAAGACATGGCTCAGATGTCCCTGGAAGAGCATCCTGGCCAAGGGGGGTCATATCACAGCGTTAGGTATGGTGGCGATACCCAGCCTCATTCTTATTGGGTGGAGGATGCTTCGGAATCGAGTGCTACCAACCGGCCTTCTCACTCCCGCCGCACTCCAACTTCAGTGAATTCTACTCGTCGTGGTCGAGAGATTGTGGTGAGGGACAATGACTCAGGTGCATCCGTAGGGTATCCTGGCGGTCAAGCCCTAGCGGATGACGCTACCTCACGTCCTGCACCATACGACGCCTCCTCCTTTGGTTCTGGCTCTTACTCAGCTGGATGGTCAGTCCCGGCTCCTGGAATGGGTCCTTCATGGCCTATGGAGAGTGGTCTGCACCCCAACACTCTTGGCTAGGAGGATCTACCTCTTACGGTTGTGACCCCGATTGAGCCCAGTCTGTATGGCCTACCCCTTCGCTGAGTGGCGTGTTCGACCATTCATGGCTAGCCGGGTTCACGGAGCATTCCATATCGGCAGATTGAGCGTACATCCTTCCAAGTTCCCTTATGCAGCGCATGCGCGCCTGGTTCTGACTACTATTCCTGGGACACCTATTTTGGTACAGCTGGTGCTTCTACACTGGGACTTCTCATGCTGGTGCTGACCTGATTGAGGACAACGGCAATTCGGTCTCCCTGTGGTGATCAAACCAATGACAAGCAAGACTCTATGCATCTTTTTATTTTTTTTTTTGTGCGAAGCTAATTTGTACTACTTTTTTTTTAATGCAAGACTTTTATGCATTTTATTTCTTATTTTATATGCAAGACTTGTTGAACACACAACTTTATCTTATCGATGCATTGAATGACTCTCTATATGACGGGATTAATCCCCAACTTAATCCCGCTTCCCCAAAAAGAAAAAGAAAAAGAAAATAAAAAGAAAGCAAAACTTAAGTGTCAGAGTAAACTCGAGCAAAGATTTCAGAACCGAGCATCATTGAGTCAAGATTCGAAACAATAAAAAATACACAAACGGGCCAATTTGATTCCATGGCCCAAATATAATCAGAGGCGGGTGAGCCAAATTGCGGAAAGGCGGCCCATATCGTCTGAAAGCCCGCACGGGCTTTCTCCTCAGCAGGCCCGAACTTTGGGCTTGGGCGAACGTGAACGCGGTCCTGGACACATCAAAACCCGCGCGGGTTTTGATTTTATTTTCCCTTTTTTTTTTTTACTAGCCGTTGCTTGATGGGCTGAAATCATGGGATATGGAGGGCAACGGCTATGTGATCATTGCTGGTTGTATTTCTCCATTTTGAGCTTGAATGGAGGTGTATAAATACCCCATGTTATGCATGTGATCATCAATCCTTGAAAGTCTTCTTCACATATTCAAAAACACAAAGGAACTCCCCCTATTCTCATGGCCTTCGAGAAGAAACTTGCAACTTGGATGAGCACCTTGTCCAAGGAAGAAAAGAAAGATCTCGGAAGATACAAACTAACGAGCTTGTTGAGTCTTCGATAAGTGAGGATTAACAACGATTTCCTCCGTGCGGCGGAGACTTTTTGGGATCCGAAATGCATGTCTTTCGCTTCGCGTGGAAGGAATTTTGTCCGCTTCCGGAGGAATGGTCCTCAATCTTAGGGACAAATCATTTTGCTCGGCCGACGTCGTCTCCCATAGCAACGGACACCCCCAAGCAATACAAGGAGCTCTTATGTCTTCCGTCTCGGGTCATCGGGAGTGCAATATTCGGCGAAAAGGTACACTTCCAAACTATAGTCGAATATTTTCAATCTCCTGATAGTTTGGAATATGGTCCCGTGATACGAGTGCGAGCGCTCGTATTATGTCTCCTTGGCGAGTTTTGCTTTTATCATGGTGGCAAAAGAACTGGACTGGCGAATTTAATTCAAATCGTCGACGACATGTCCCGAGGCTACAATCCCGTGCCCCTAATGTTAGCGGAAACCATGATGGGCTTGGATGATCCGAATCCAGAACATGACTTTCGAGGGAGCCCACTGCTACTTCAGGTATCCTTCCTGCCACCGTCTGATTTTTTTTCTTTTTTGCCCCAACTGTTTACGAAACCCGCGCGGGTTTCCTGTCTTTTTTTTTAGTTTGGGAGAATTGATGTGCAATTCTAACCCTGGCTAATTGGCGAACAGATCTGGTTAATGGAGCACTTGGGCCTCATCGAAGAGCCCCGGACTTCATCGGTGTTGCCGAACTATTGTCAGAGAAAAAGAAAGTACACCGACCTCCGCTCAATAACGGAATGGATTGCGTTCTTGAAGAAGCCTCGGGAAATCGTATGGTGGATCGAATGGTGGCACGTTTCCGAGTATGTGACCCATGATTTCCGTAATGCTTATGTGTGTCTCGCCGGCTTGACGCACGTGACCTTTTATTTTCCGGCGCGAGTGAAGCGCCAAATGGGTCGCAAGCAGGACATTTCTGAGCTTCTGTGTGAAACTCCCGATCAATTGATGCTTCGAAGTTCGATGATCAAGTCATGGATGAAGTATTGGGAGAGAAGACCAACTCTCAAATCTCCGCCAAAGATACATATGTCTCACATGGCCGATGCTGGTTATCATGGATGGCTGATTGCTGCTATTGAATCTCGCCGCGCTGGGAAGCGAGACGAAGGCAAGCACCTGTGAAGGAAAGGTTAGGTCCTCGTACCTCAGTAAAAGACCGTCTTGGCGCAAGAGACTCAGTGAAAGATAGACTTGGTCTGAGAGTTGATACACGAAAATCAGGCAGGCGGGCCTATAAGCCCAAGGACATGGAGAAAGCGATTAACGGACCTAGAGACATGGAGATCGACCATGAGACAATTGGCGAAGTAGAGAAGGTGAAGCAAGACTAGAAGATGGATGGAGTGAAGGAACTAAAACTGCTTTGCCAGAATAATCTTTGATTTAATTATGCCTTTCGGATTTTCTTATGTTACAAATAATATATTTGCACTTTCAATTAATAAAGGAGAAATATTGTTCACAAATATTGTGTTCTTGCAAACTTTATTTTCCTTAAGTATATGAGCATTTATTAAATATATCCTAAGTGTTTGAAAATTAGTTTTCTAGTTGCTTGGTTATATTATGCATAATATCGCTTGAGTTGATCCAAATTTGTGGGCTGAATTATATCTTCTCCATCTATGGTAGCGAGCCAAGCTGCCCCCCTGGCAAAATACCCTTAATCATGTAAGGACCCTTCCAATTAGGTGCAAATTTTCCCCTTGGATCCTGTATAGGTGCCCTCATCTCTTTAAGCACCAAATCGCCTGCTTGAAGTGAACGACTTTTCACCTTCTTATTAAAAGCTCGAGCGATCCTATTTTGGTATACTTGCACATTATGTAATGCTCTTAATCGCTTTTCATCCATCAACATCAGCTCCTCGAACCTTGCCCTAGCCCATTCGGCTTCTGGCAACTGACTTTCGGCTATTATTCGCAACGAAGGGATCGCTACTTCAATTCGTAATATTGCTTCCATCCCATATACCAAGGAATACGGTGTTGCCCCCGTAGCAGTTCGTTTAGAGGTTCGGTATCCCCATAGGGCAAATGCTAATTTATCTGGCCAATCCTTGTAAGTGACAACCATCTTCTTGATAATCCTTGACACCGTCTTATTGGCCGCTTCCACAGCTCCATTGGCTTGACGCCGGTATGGCGAAGACCAGTGATGTTGGATTCTGTAAGTGGCAAGCAAGGCTTCTACTTCCTTCCGAAAATAGCTTCCATTGTCACTAATGATCTCATGAGGCACTCCGTATCGACATATGATGTTTTGAAGAATGAATTTGACCACATGTTTGGATGTGAGTTTGGCAAAAGAGGTTGCCTCCACCCACTTAGTGAAGTAATCGATGGCGACCAATATGTACTCATGTCCTCCTGTTCCGGTTGGGTGTCTTTTGCCAATGATGTCAATACCCCACACCGATAATGGCCACGGAGATGTCAAAGTAGTCAGGTATGACGGGGGTTGATGTTGTAGGTTGGCATATTCTTGGCATTTGTGGCACTTTCGAACAAACTCTATGCAATCTGCCTCCATAGTTGTCCAATAGTAACCAGCCCTTTGAATCTTCTTTGCTAACGTTCGTCCATTCATGTGGGGACCGCACTCTCCTCCATGTATAGTAGTCATGATCTCCCTGGCACTCTTAGCGTCAATGCACAACAAATTAATGCCCGTAGGTGACTTCTTATAGAGTCGATCTTGGATTAAGCAGTATTGTATTGCTAGAGACTTGACTGCTCGCTGCCCTCGAGCATCCAACTCAGCTGGATATTCGCCTTTTCGCAGAAAGTTGTATATGTCATAGAACCATTCCTCAGTTTCTTCCTCTTGTGCTTCCAAGTGGCAAACATATGCCGGTTCAGACTGTCGCTCCACTACAACTGGTAATTGAAGCGTGCCTGATGGTATGGATATCATCGAAGACAACTTGGCTAAGGCATCAGCTAATTCATTGTGATCCCTTGAGAGGTACTGGAAACTGATTTTCTGAAATTGATCGGCAAGTCCCAAAAGCTTCCGTTGATATGCCATGAGACATTCATTTCAGACCTTCCATGTATTTTTAGCCTGGTTAATGATGAGGCTAGAATCCCCAAAGACCTTTACATGGCGTATTCCTAAGGCCAAAGCAGCTTGCAAACCCCTGATACATGCTTCATATTCTGCAGCATTGTTAGTAGCATCGAAGTCCAACTTTACAGATACAGGGACATGTGCTCCTTCTGGAGAGATCAGTAGTACTCCTACTCCACAACCCATTTGGTTAGAAGCTCCGCCGAAATACATTTCCCATGTTATTTCATCAGTGAAAAAAACGTCTTCATCTGGGAACTCCAAGTGAGTGCTTGGAGGTTCCTTTGACGGAGAAGCGGCTAGGAAATCTGAAACAACCTGTCCTTTGATGGATTTCTGAGGCAAGTACAGAAGATTGAACTCCAAAAGCATGACCACCCATCGAGCAATGCGATTGTTGATGGTAGGTTGTTCCATGATAAACTTGATAGGATTATTCTCAACTATAACATATACAGTATGTGAAAGCATGTAATGTCTTAACTTCTTGGTGGCCCATACTAGCGCAAGAGCCATTTTCTCTATGTCTGCATTTCGACTTTCGTAGTCCAAGAATTTCTTGCTCAAGTACTAGATGGCGCTCTCTTGACCTTTGGCCTTCTGAGCTAGCATAGCCCCCATTGCAGAGCTAGTTACAGTAAGGTAAAGGAGTAGAGGCTCATCTGGTACTGGCGGCATGAGGACTGGAGGATGTTGCAAATATTCCTTGATTTTGTCGAAAGCCGCTTGACATTGATCGTCCCATTCTATTTTCCTTCCTTTCTTTATTTTCTTGAACAAAGGTTCACAAGTCATGGTGAGCTTCGAGATGAACCTGCTGATGTATTGGACTCGTCCTAGGAAACCCCTTATCTCTTTTTCTGTCCTAGGTGGATGCAGCTATTGGATAGCCTTTATCTTCGAAGGGTCAACTTCAATGCCTCGTTGGCTAACCACATACCCTAGCAGCTTCCCAGAGGTGACATCGAAGGTGCACTTTGCTGGATTAAGTCGCATCTTGTATTTGCGAAGTCGGAGGAAAAACTTGCGAAGGTTAAGAATGTGCCCTTCCCTTGTTTTGGATTTTACGATCATGTCATCCACATAAACCTCTACCTCTATATGCATCATATCATGAAGTAGGCTGTTGGCTGTCCGTTGGTATGTTGCCCCAGCATTTTTGAGACCAAAAGGCATAACTACATAACAGTATGTTCCCCATGGTGTAGTGAATGAGGTTTTCTCTATGTCTTCTCCCGCCATTTTGATTTGGTTATAACCCGCATATCCATCCATAAAGGATAGTAGCACGTCCGCAAGTGTTATCCACTAATACGTCGATGTGAGGTAAAGGGAAACTATCCTTGGGACTAGCTTTGTTAAGGTCTCGAAAATCTACGCACATGTGCACCTTCCCATCTTTCTTGGGTACTGGGACAATGTTAGCAATCCATTCGGGGTATTGGACTGCTTTAATGAACTTAGCGTTAAGCTGCTTGATCACTTCTTCCTCGATCTTCTTAGCGCATTCAGGCTTGATTCTTCTGGCCTTTTGTCGAACCGGCTTTGCATCAGGCAGCAAAGGAATGGTATGCTCCGCAATTTCCCTGTCAATCCCAAGCATGTCTTCGTAGGACCATACGAACACATCCAGAAACTCCTTGAGAAGCTTTGTAAAGGACGCCCGTTCTTCCGCTGTGAGCGAGCTACCTAACTTCAATTCTCGAGGTTGTCCTTCTGTGCCCACATTTATGGTGATGGTGTCTTCCAACACCGTCATCTTATGCTCATGTTCATTAGAAAATTCTTTTAAGGGTTCATTAAATTCTAGATTATTATTGGCGCAGCAGCTCAGGGAAGAGGGGAAAGAAGAATCAGAGTAAGCAGAAAGGTTCATTTTATTGAATGTAGAAAGGAATACATCGCCAGCAGACTCAAGACTAGACTCACTTGACTCTAGACCATTAAAACCTGACCTTATATCCTTAGGAACAGACTCACCTACAGATGAGGCAAAATTATTCTCCTTAGTGTCGACCCACGAGACCGCCTTAACCTCTCCGTCTTCAGCAATCATAAGACTTGGATCAAAGCTTGGGTTAGACATCGCAGCAATAACAGCATCAGCTTTAGACTTCTCCGGGACAGCTTCTTGTCCAAACAGCATGCCAAAGATGTTGTTTCCAGAAAGATGAGTACATTCCAATGGAGGCTGTTTGTCCCGAGCGGGAACAAAGACAGTAGCCATATTAATGGAGCAATCATTGAAGACTTCCAGTCCAGCAACTTGAACTCCTTTGTTCTTCAGATAGAATGGCTCAGGAAACCCATAGTAGGGGAAGTCATCACCTTCCCTGACAAATTGTCCATTCAGAGTGAGTGGATAGGGCTTTATTCGGAATAAAGTGGGCGGATTGTCCATTCTCTTCTGTTCAATGATAGCCATTTTTGCGAACCTGAACTCTTTCTCAGTTGGCTTATAGCCTAAGCCAAACCTTCCCTTCTTCTTAAAAGTCTTGAATACAGGAGGGATTTTATTCTTCGGGTTCCTCCATTGCGGCATTCCAGGGAAATGTCCTTGTTTCTTGAGCATAGCATGTACTTTGGGATTTGAGTAAGGGTCGAAGTCAAAAGGCGCTTCATCCTTGCTCATCATCGCTACGAGTTCAAAACTGTGGAGTTCTTCATCCATTGAGTTGTGTTCTACCTCGAGAGCTGACTGTTTAGGAGTGAAAACAGCACTGATGGACTCTCCTGAGATAGTGATCACTTGTCCTTGAACCAACATTTTCACCTTCTGATGTAAGGTGGATGCTATAGCATTACACTCGTGAAGCCAGGGCCTCCCTAGTAGCAAATTAAAGGAGGCTGGAATCTCTAGCACCACAAACTCTACATTCCGAGTGACACTACCAGTAGTAATAGGCAACACCACAGATCCAACAGACTTCCGGGGTGAATTGTCATAAGCCCTGAGTTGTACACCGTTTTGAGCCAGGTGTTGTTGTTGTACTCCCAATTTCTGTGCCGTCCTTCAAGAGCACACGTTTACAGCTGAACCATTGTCAACCAAAACCAGCGGGATAGTTTTGTTGGAGCATTGCACTGTAAGATACAGGGCTTTGTTATGAGATGCTCCACCCTGTGGTAGATCTTCAATCCCAAAGGTGATCATTTCTTGTTGGGTGGTCACATAAGTAACCATAGTTTCAGGAGTTGTTGCAGGTGATACCGTGAGTGCTGTAAGGGCATCCAACATCTTTTTCCTATGGGCATGTGAAGTGCATATGAATTGCCATATGGTAACCTCAGCCCTAGTCTTTTTGAGTTGAGAAAGAAGAGGATCTTCAGGAGAGGTCTAATTGTCACTGCCATTTGTTGGTGTAAGGTTAGGAACAACCACTGGGATGGTGGTATTCCTGTTATTGTTGTGACGGCCAGACCGAGTAAGGAATGCTACATCATCTGATTCATCTGTCTCCATCCATTCTGTCTCAGAATGCTCGTGCTCATCATCCTCGTCGCTATCCCAAATACCATGAATGAGTAGACCTTCGGGGATCCCAACTATTTCGGGGACAGGTTGACCTGTTTCTACAATCAAAACAGAGGGGTCGGAGCTGAAATCCCCACATAGAATAGCATTTGCATGCTCTGGCATAGGATTGTTTTGATTGTTTGGTTTCTTGGCAGCTTTTGGCATTGGTAGCGTCCCTGCCCTTATCATATCCTCTATCTTGTTCCTTAAGGTCTAACATTTCTCAGTGTTATGACCTCGGCAACGGTGATAGTGGCAAAATTGGTTGGCATCCCAATTTCTGCCTTTGATTTCTGGTTCTTCCTTCGGTAAGGGCAAAACCAGGATACCCTTCTTAACCAGACGGTCGAGAGCCTGAGAATAAGGAACATCCAATGGCGTATAAGTCTCATATTTCGGTACGTAAGACCCCTTGCGCTGGATAGAGTTAGTCTCCATAATTTTAGAAGGGTGGCTAGCTGCACTAGTAGCCCTCCTGTTGGAGCTGGACCCTTTCCATCCAGGCGAAGTTGTCTTATCATTCTACATGGCTTCTAATTGGACACAAATGTCCTTCAAGTAATCAAAGTCTTTGACGATATGATACCCCAAGTGCTTGGATAGGCCGCTCTTGAGTCCTTGCTTAAAGGTAGATAACTATAGACGGAGAGGAATTGCCTCGTTGATGTGGGACAATTTTGTGTGCCACCTCTCGAAGTAATCCATAAAGGACTCATCCCGCTACTTCGTAGTGGTTAGATCATCCACTGTAGTTTGTTTCTTCTGTATGCGTGTGTAGTGATGGATGAAAGCCTTGAATAATTCAGTCCAATTGGCTTTGATTTGGGGCAACAGAGCGTGATACCATACCTTTGCTTCTCCATCTAGAGTGGATGGGAAGATGGTAGAGTATTGGTCAACATCAATTCGATTCAAGGGCGCCAGCCTCATGAACTCCTTTACATGATGAATAGGGTTCTTAGAAGGTTTGAACTTAATATTCGGCACTTCAACCTTGTCAGCTATCTTCAAAGTTGGTTGAACAGGTAATGGAACCTCCAAGTACTTGTCAGCAAAATCTGGCACAGAGCTCATTGCCTTGGTGAGGCTCTCTAATTTCTGCTCAAGAGCCTTAACAGCGGGGTCCCTTGTAGGTTTCGCCACTTAAGGTGTATTAACCTTAGTCTTAGATATCCCTATTCCTCCAGAATCTGGGGATATCTTGATGATTTCAGGTTCAGACTCATATCCCTACATTTCTTCGTCATCCTCTTCAGCATTCAACCCTAACTTGGTGTTGATCTTAGTGATGGCCTGCAGCATGCCATCCATCACCTGTTTTTGTTCATTCAGCCTTTTGCCCATCTTCTGTTCCTGCTCTAGGGAATTAGCAAAGACCAGACCCTGCATCTTGGTGTAGAGCTCGTCCAAATGCTTCGTGATGTTAGCTTCAGTGCTTTAGACCAGGATTTCTTGGAATTGCTCTCCAGACATGGTGTTGTCGCTAGTCGTAGATGGATCGTAATGTGGGTTTGGAATTAAACGACCAGTTCGCGGATCTCAAATGCGAGCTCGGAGTCGATCACCAATGATGCCTGCATAGAAATTCAAAATTAGAACACTCAATGACATACTCTGACACATACTACCCAATGCATGCATGCCCTAAAGACTTATATGACCCTACTGACTCGACACATATATGCTGACACAAGGGACTCACCCACTTTTTGGGAGTGCATGACCTAACTCTATATGGACCTATGGACGAAACATTATAAAGGACCGCACAAAGTCAAACACAGCGATCAGGTCGTAAATCGATAGGCTCAAGTCAGTGTTTCTCAATTCGGATGGGCCTAATCCATCGGCCGACAGTTTTAAGGAGAATCCGTAACTTGACCTAATAATTCAGACGGCTCAAGCCATAATGACTATTATGCGGACTAGAATAATGCTTGACAAAACCGACGACCCAACTTTTTCTTTTTATTGCATTTTTTTTTAGTCGAGGAAAACAGATATTGTAAAGGATTGAATAAAGTCAACAATAAGCGAGTTATAATTAATTTATGGGCTTAATCGACAAATCCAATATGGTTGGGCTTAACAACGGGTCGGCCATAAATGTGATGGATTTATCAATTAAATTGACAAATTAATTTACTCAAGCCTAGTGACTATTATGCAATCTAAAATGACATCCATTCACTTTGTTGGGCTTTTTAATTAATTTTTTGAACCTTTGTTAGGAGAATTTTGTAAAGGGCCATATAATATCATCAAAGGTGAGTCGATTTTTATTTATTAATTAATATAATTACCCTTCCAGCATAAATGGGCCCTTTCCACTTGGGCTCACCATGATGCTTTTTGAGTCACTTATTCCAATTAGTAAATAATCATTTTCTCAACCCAATGAATTTTATATGGACTAGAACAAAACCTCTAAACTAGGGTCGACTCTAAAACAAAAAGAATAGGGGAAGGGGTAGCACATAGCACATAACATACAACATGAGGGAATACCCTAAACCAAGGTTCTATGTTCATGGATTTTTCTATGGTTGGATTACATGGCCTACCGCACGTTTTCATCTCCGTGCTCCACACCCTTAGGCAAGGAGTGTGAGGTATTGCTCAAAGAACTTCAAGGAAGCCCTTTGAGTGTAACGCAGGGAGAGAGGGGACCAAATGCTTGGCGATGTAGGGTGCATCCCACAAGTAGTGGCCCGCCCGCTCTCGAGGGAATCACCTAGGTATAACTTAACTGTCAACTTTGTGCTAACGTGTCAAAAGACGCAATTAGTGGCCCGGTATGCAAAGGATGCCTAAAAAAGAATTATAAATCGCGAAATAAATCAACTTCTCCCTTTTACAATTTCAATTTAATTCGATTTTTTTAAAGTTTTACCCTCTTTTTAAGTTTAAGTCCCCAGTGGAGTCGCCAATCTGTAGGACCCGGAAAATTCCCGTTCGGGGAAATTGTTCCTCGGATGCGCTACTTAAGTTATCGGGAGCCGACTAAGGTTGCTTAATCCTTAAATAAGGATATTTTTATTTCATGAAATTCATTTTCGGGGTTGTGAAATTTTATTTATTTTACAAATCCGTTTTTATTATTTAAACACTTGAAATTACACCAAAAATGTATTAAATATAACTTAAAATTGGCCCAAACAGCAAATTCAGGCCCAAAAGAAAGCAACTGGTGTTAAGAGCCAAAACCGCGCTGGTTTTGTCATTAGGCGGACCATTTGCTTTCCTGGGCTAGAGAAAATGAGTTAGAAACCCTAAAACCCGTGCGGGTTTTATCGTTTCATGGCCCATTTTCTCTCGGTTTAAATCTTGAATGAATGGGAAATATTAAGTCATTTTTTAATTATTTTCAGTGTATGCTCAAATGTTAAATAATTAAACGGTTTATAAAAAAAGTAAAAGAGTCGCCAGCCGATTTAAGGAAATCGACAAACCATAAAAACAATAAAAGTAACTCCGGTCTACGAAACCCGATTCTAAGCTCGGGGGTAAGGTTACGAATCCAAGAATTATAAGAATTCTTGAATTCGCCCGTTAGAAAATGGACTCTACTAAAATCGACATTAAATGAAAAAGAGCAAGGAGAAGTTTAATTAATTTCGAAACTTTATATTCTTAACATGCATTATAAAACGAGATTTTTATTTACAAAAATGTGCACAAGGAATGAAGATGAAATATGAATTACATAATTAAAGTAATAATAACAAAAGAAACATAAAGACAAACCTCGTTGATTTAAGAATCCGAATGCGCCGATCAAAACCCTTGATTTCCTTTGACTTGATGGATGAAAGGATGAGTATGGGAATGGTATTAAGATAATATGTGAGTGGTGATTTTGGTAGAGTAAGGAGATGGTGAAAATGTATATAGTAGAGAGAGTTTTAAGAGAGTGTAAGGATAGGATAATGGTGTAAGTTGGTGGGAGTATAATGGTGGTGATAATTGGTGGTTAATGAATGGAATGGAGGGGGTATTTATAGGTGATGAGGGTGGTGTTTAGGAGGGAAATGGAGGGGACACATCCCTTGGATCATGCCCTCCATCCCCATGCAATCACTTATCATCCAAGTCAAGGGCAAAGTCAAATGCACATGGGCTAAAATCAAGGGCTTTTGCATGGGATTTTGGCGTCGGATCCTAAAATGAAACCCCGCGCGGGTTTAATAATCCCTGCACACGGATCGCTGACGTCGGCACGGCGAAACGGCGCGTTTTGGGCGAAGAAACCCCGCGCGGGTTTTGAACCCTGGGTCGGGGCGCGCCTTAGGCCTGTCCAGGTTCTGGGCCATCGTCTTTGTTTAAATCCCGTGCGGGTTTTGCTGTTGGATTGGGTCGCTTCTGTTTTGTTTGTTTTGCATTGCTTGCTACATTGGCCCAATGATGTATCCGGCCTTCAATGTTTTATTCTCACTTTTGATAAGTCGGGATTATATCGATGCGAATCCCGATGTCTACAGGCATCCGAAGCGCATCGATCCTCTTTGTGTAGGGCTTTGTGTACAAGTAACTCTTGTTCGACGCCTCTCTAAGTTGAGCCCTTACTGCATTAGCAATCATACTCTCGATCTCTTCCGCAGTCATTGATCCTGAAGATGAGACCTTCTTTTTTTTACCGTCGCCATCACCATCACCCTTAGAAGACTCTTTGTCAGATTCCTCCTTGTGAGTTTCTTCATTAGACTCTTCATAAGGGCGCTTCTCTATTTTCCTCATTAGTTTCGCGATTTGTTTGCTTTGTTCGTCGCTCTTTTTGTCTTTTTCTTCGCTTTCCCTAGCAAGTCTTCTCAGTGTAGCCTCCAACTCTGCAATCTTTTCTTCCATGTTGGAAGCGACAGTTGTCATCACTAGCATGATACAGTTTGAGTAGACTTAATTTCAGCCTCCGAGAAGATAGATTCCTCTGCAGTCATTGGGGTAAAATCTTCGCTGGAGTAGTCTTGGCCTTCAAATTCCTCAGACTCGAAGATCGGGTTGTTGCGAGTTTGGAGTTCGTCCATTCCACGCAGGGTAGTCATGACTGAGCCGAAGGTATTGCAGTGCTTGGCCTCCGAGAGTGAGGAGTCATTTGAGGCACTCCCTGAAGGTTGGAATCAACATCCAGACTCTTCCGTGACGGGGTTGGTGCCTTGGTAGTTGGTTCTTCCAGCAGAGCAGAAATTGCAGCAGCAGCGGCGGCAGCCTTCGCCATCCTTCGAGTCATTACTCCCCTTGATGTAGCACTCGTAGTCGTCGACCCTTGAGATGAAACTTGAACGCTCCACTTTGTTGAGGGTTGAGAGACAACTTTCTTGGGTGTCATTGCGTCGCTTGAGTCGAAAATGAATTTGAACTTCTTGGAGAAAGAGATGAGAGGCAGAGAAGTCCCACCGAGCGTGCCAAATTTGTAAACACAAATTTCGAGCCTGAAATAAATAAAGACAAGAAATATGAGAAACAAATTAATTTGTATTAATATTTGAGTGTAAGCGAGTACAATCTCTATATCAAATACAATAATGATGATCCTCTGATTCAATCTCCTAAAGTTTGGGTGAGCCGAGGGCGCGGACGCTTGATCTCGATCTCGAGTGCAGGTCTAGCTGAAGAACTCAGTTGTAGTTCTTTACCTTGACGTGCAAAAAACTTGGAGCTTTTGATCTTGAACTTTCGTCGAGCTTGATCCTTGGCGCTTGGGAGCTGGAGGCCGCTTGCAGTCCGAGCTTCTGAATTCTCTGAAGTGCCGAACGCCGAATGCCGAATGCTGCCGGTGTAGATTGCAAAGTGCGTTGAAAATGAGGGAGGGGACCCCTATTTATAGCCTTTGGAGGCCTAGGGTTGCCTAGGGTTTGAGCCGGGGTTTGAGTTGGGCTTTGGCCCAAATTAATCAATTATTTCTTTATTTTAAAATAAAGAAATAATTACTATTTTTTGCATCATAAATGACTCGTGTCACGATGGTATTGGCCAAGGTATATTTCCATTTAAAATCTAATTAAATGGACTGCCATAATTAATTTTACGCGTGGCGGATAATAATTGGCCAAATAACTTTAATTTATTTTCCACGTGTAATTTTCTGATTTGCCGACAAATTTTTGCTTCCTACAATATAATACAATCAATGATCTCAAATCCATTTATATGAAATATCTCCAAATGATTAATAACATAGTAGATTTGGATAATTGTCCAATAGGGTCCTATACATCCCTAGAGGCATCTATTACTAGCCACGCACTTTTTTGTCGAGGGAGATATCTAAAGGAAAACATGTTAATAACCACAGCACAAGCCATAGTTACCAGGACTGCTTCCCGAGTCGTTAGTCCCAAACGCGAGTCGCTAATTCTAACACAAATTTAACATATTTTTACTTTGGAATGCTTGTTCCCGGAACGTGTGTCGGAGGCGTATGCAGCGTTCCCAGTAACTATGGCACGAGTCGAATAAATCCGGCCTCTATTTGTACGCAGAAAATTTCTTTCCTCTACCACTATTTAGATGGGAAAACATAAATAATTTTTTGATTAAGGACGTTAGGATCTTAATCCTTCTAGATTAAGATTCAATAAATGATAAAGGCAGTTTAAGCTTTAAAGCGAGGAACAACAAAAGTAAACTGAATAACCTCCTTTATCTTGCTGAACTGGAACACAGAATAACCCAAGGTGAAGGACCTTAGGGTTTACAGCAGAACCTAGCGCCTTTCAATGGACGCTTCTTATTTTCTGGAAAACACCCACCAAACTCAACTTTGGTGTAATCACTGATCGATCCTAAGTCGTCCTTGTAGGAATCAATTACAAGAGTATCAACCAAATCCTAGTTCCGTTAAGGAATTGATTACACTCAAACACAATCTCACTCAAACTCGGTTTTCTCACTCAAAAGAAAACTCAATCAAAACAAAGAACACTCTTCTTGTTTTGAACACCCGATTTCTTCCATGGAATCGTTGATCTCTTACATCCTTGAGGTCTTCTATTTATGTTGCTTTCAGTCGTATAGACCCGTTGAAGGGCTAACTTCATCAGATACTTTCCTTCATTCCAGTTTGATAACTTCCTTAATCGGCAACTTCCTTCTTTACTTTGATTCTGGAAATCTTCAATCATATCTTTCTTCCAAGTTCTTGATTAATTGTTTCCTGAAATAAGAAAGGTTACAATTTAATTAATTTGGTTAGAAAAAGGATGGAATAAGATGTAAATCTTTCCAGAACATACTCCTTAAACTTCCCTTATATTTTGCTCCTTTTATTTTTAACGACGAAGCTTCTTGTGTGGGGTGAATGTCCTTGTGATGCTGTGAGTAGACGTCCTTATGATGCCCTAGGTGAATGTCCTTCTGCCTGCTATGAGATTTTTTTCCTTGCGCATCATATCTTTTCTAGCTATTCGAATATTGTCTTTCATTCAAAACTGATTCAGTGCCAAGGTCCTTGTGCCTGAGTCTATCAACGTCCTTGAGGGGTTCTAACAATCTCCCCCTTTTTGATGAAAGGCAAAATTCATTTGTAGCACTTCTCCCCCTTTTTGGCTTTAATGAAAAAGTCTATAGAGAGCTCCCCCCTTAATATTGTAGCCATTTCCAATAACCTGCAAGACTCAATAAACTTGTTAGTCCTAAGAGAGGGTGCTCCCCCTCAATATGTGCCATAAAAATAACACTGCTATTTGAGTAGATTCATTTGTCAAGGTCCTTGATCATAGGTATGACAAGGTCCTTGAGGGGTTCTTATTGCTGATGTAAGTAATGTCCTTGAGTGCTCCAAGCTCCCTTAAGTATCAACTCTCCTGGATGCTAAATATACCTGCAAAAACTTTAGACACCCATCCTCAAGCCATAATTGACATTAAATTTAGGTTTTTGACTACTAATAACAACCATGTTAGGAGGTCTTGTTCCTTTTGGAACCCAAACTTGTGCAATTTTAGAACGATAATGGTTGAAGTAGTGAGATTTACCATATTTGCTTTTGGGAAGAGATGAATGACCTTGATATCTTGCCCCAAGATAATTATGTCGTTCTTGGTGCCATGAGTGAAATATGTGGCCTTGGTACTGCTCATTAAGGTCCTTGTGTCGTCCTTGGTGTCTGGTTCTGATAGCTTGTCCTTGCGAGACATAATGTCCTTGACGACAGTTTCGCTCCTTAATAGGGGATGAACTTTCATGCCATTTTCCAAGGTTTTCTTGTTGATTGGTTGCTTCAGCCAGAGACTTGTGACAATCATCAAGGTTGGCCTTGAGGTCTAGTATTTCAGCTTTGAGAATGTCAATCCTAGAGGCAAGCCCTTCACATAATTTCTCCAATTTCTCATTGGACTCTTTCAAGCTTTTGTTGGTTTCTTTTAGTGACCTAATCTCATTTAAATGCTTGGTCTCCCATCCTGCAAACTTTAAAAGGCATTTTTCCAAGTACTTTTTAGGATAAGTGAGGAGATCATCAAATGTTACCTCCCTTGATTCATCCTTGTCACTATCCGGATAGTCATCATTGGATGCACCAACTTCCTCTGTGTCGTTGGTGTTTTTTCTCATGATGCAATGACTAGTAGTTTCCTCATCATCACTCCAAGTGGCCATCAAGGCCATGTGATTTCTCTTTTCTTTATTCTTTCTATGGTAGGGACAGTCCTTGATCAAGTGATCTGGGTCACCACAATAAAACAAGAGAGTAAGTTAGTTCTATTATTTGATGAGTCATTACCTCTTTGGTAGATACGTTTGGATGAAGGTCCTCTGGAGGTATGACTTTTCTTGCACGGTTTCTTGAATTCCTTGGCCATCAAGGCCAAGATCTGGTCCTTAACACTGTCGTTAGGATCATAGATTTCCTTACGAGCTACTTCTTCTTTTTCACTTTGCTCTTCCTGGAGATGTAATTCGTGAGCAAGAAGTTTTCCATTGAGGTCATCTAATAGGAGAGTTTCCATATCGTGAACTTCCTTTATTACAGTGACCTTTGATTCCAATTTCTTTCTTGGAAGACATCTGAGGACCTTGTGAACTTTTCTTCATTGGAGTAGGTTTTCCCCAAGGACTTGAGATTATTTACTATGACAGTGAATCGTTTGTACTTGTCCTTGACGGATTCTCCATTCTTCATTTTAAAGGATTCATAGTGCTTCACATAATTGTCACGCCTTATTCTTTGAACTTGGCTCGTTCCTTCATATGTGGTCACTAAGGTATCCCACACTTGTTTAGCTGTATCACAACCAGAGATAAATTCAAACTCATTAGAATCAAGTCCACAGTAAAGGATATGTAATGCTTTAACATTTTTATCCGCCTTTTCTGCTTCTTTGGCAGAATACTTGGATCTATCTTTGGGTTTCGTGGTTTCTCTAACAGTGATCATGGGGACAAAGTCTTCATTCTCAATTCTGTCCCAAAGGTCATAGTCTTGATCCATCATGAATGTCCTCATACGCTTCTTCCAGTTTGCAAAGTTTGATCCTCTGAATAAAGGAGGACTGTTTAAGCAACGTCCTTGCTCTATATCACCATCTTCGATCCCAGCCTTGATCATTACCACAGAGCGGTTAGTCTCCGAATCTTCAGTGGACCAGGCTCTGATACCAACTGAAATAACCCTAGAGGGGGGTGAATAGGGTTATGAAATTTTCTACACAAAATAGCAACTTGGTAAAGGACATTAGGATCTTAATCCTTCTAGATTAAGATTCAATAAATGATAAAGGCGGATTAAGCTTTAAAGCGAGGAACAACAAAAGTAAACTGAATAACCTCCTTTATCTTCTTAATCGAATACGTAATAACCCAAGGTGAAGGACCTTAGGGTTTACAGCAGAACCTAGCGCCTTTCAATGGACGCTTCTTATTTTCTGGAAAACACCCACCAAACTCAACTTTGGTGTAATCACTGATCGATCCTAAGTCGTCCTTGTAGGAATCGATTACAAGAGTATCAACCAAATCCTAATTCCGTTAAGGAATTGATTACACTCAAACACAATCTCACTCAAACTCGGTTTTCTCACTCAAAAGAAAACTCAATCAAAACAGAGAACACTCTTCTTGTTTTGAACACCCGATTTCTTCCATGGAATCGTTGATCTCTTCCATCCTTGAGGTCTTCTATTTATGTTGCTTTCAGTCGTATAGACCCGTTGAAGGGCTGACTTCATCGGATACTTTCCTTCCTTCCAGTTTGATAACTTCCTTAATCGGCAGCTTCCTTCTTTACTTTGATTCTGGAAATCTTCAATCGTATCTTTCTTCCAAGTTCTTTATTGATTGTTTCCTGAAATAAAAAAGGTTAAAATTAATTAATTTGGTTAGAAAAAGAATGGAATAAGATGTAAATCTTTCCAAAATATACTCCTTAAACTTCCCTTATATTTTGCTCCTTTTATCTTTAACGAAAAAGCTTCTCGTCTGGGGTGAACGTCCTTGTGATGCTGTGAGTAAACATTCTTATGATGCCCTTGGTGAATGTCCTTCTGCCTGCTTTGAGATTTCTTTCCTTGCGCATCATATCTTTTCTAGCTATTCAAATTTTGTCTTTCATTCAAAACTGATTCAGTGCCAATGTCCTTGAGCCTGAGTCTATCAATGTCCTTGAGGGGTTCTAACAGGGACGAATATAGGAGAAGTTGCTTACGATACAATTGTATAAGGCTTGGTTGATTCTTGTTCTTTTCCTTCTTGTTGCCATGTGCCTCAACATAAATAGTAAAACCATAGCAGTTACAAAGCCATAGAAACGGTTAAGTTAAATGAGATCAATACTCAAGTAACTACTACAAGAGAAATACAAACATATGCGAATTTGTTGTGAAAACCTCCCTCAACTTGCTCGTAACTTGCAAAGCATTTAATCAAGTCATTAGTGTATTGTCCATGCCCATTTACGTTAAGTAACGGTCTAAGCATAATATTAATTTTGGACCATTAAACTGAACAATCGCCGACTTGGACCACAATTCATCCAACACTACCAAGGAACCCCGAAGGGTTAAGCCATGTAGGGCAAAATTCAAGTTTGCAATAGATGAGAGTCCAACAACCTATGGACTCAGAAGGACTTATCATGGTAGAACTTTGTAGAAGGTATAGACTACCTTGTCTGAGACCCTTTAGAAGAACCCGAGTATGTCGTTGATGAGTGTTATTTATATACATGTAAAATTGGATGATTTGATGGGATTTTAGGTGATTTTCGATATGCTTATACTCCCTCCATCCCAATATATAAGACGTTGTGGGAGAAATTGGCAAAACCAATAAAACTTATCCAATCACTAGTTGTCATCTACCTCTATATTGCAAATTAATAAATTAAAAAAACAACTTGAGATATTAAAAGGGAGAATGGTTAACGTTTCAATTCGGTAATGTCTAAAATAAAAAAGCATCTCTCTCTCTCTCTCTCTCTCTCTCTCTCTCTCCTCCCCCTCTCTCATATAGTACAACCCCTGTCTCCTTCTCTGACAGTAATCTAATCCGGCCCTCAAATCTTACCTCGAGCACCATGGCTAAGTTGAGGAAGCTCCATCTTTTCAAAATCCTCAACATTTTTTTTATCTTTTTACAATTTGCGAAAATTTGAAAATTTTTCATTTCCCTCTTTATTATTCTTATAAATTGAAGCTCAACTATTGTGAAAAAAATAAGTCACTTCACGAGAAAAATTAAGTTGGTTGTGGGGTTTGAGTTGGTTGCATGTCTGGCTTGGTTGTTCCATCATAAGGTAATCCTTCAATTTGATTGTATTTTGCTTTTGAGTTTTTTGTTTTCCTCGCAGAGGATGTTGGAAGTCCTCTATTACTAATAAGGTGTTTGAAGTCCTCTGCTCTTTATGGGGTGTGTCATTATGTGTTTTGAGGTTGAACGTCTTTGCTTTAATGGTTTATTATGATGCTTTCATAGGTTATTTTGGGCCCATCTATATATTGAATCTCTTAACATTGTTGATCTTTTCTTACCCTACGTACATTTAGTCCCCTGTTTGTTTCTATTTGATCCCCTGTTTATGTTTGTTTGTCTTGCAACTGTAGGTTCTAGTGGGTGTTATTTGATTTTCTCAATTTTGAGTTTTGACCATATAACTTACCACTTTATATGATTATGTTTTTTCCTTACTTGATTTTTACTTTCTTTGAATATGTTGGATTTTGTGTTCTTCTATTTAAAAGAAAAAAAAAATTGAACGCACGCTCATGACAATAGGTTAAATAACATCATGATAAGATTACTATTTTCTTCAGTTTTTAGATTTAACCATCTCATTATTTTTTTTTCCGTTTAGTGAATAAGGTTTTGTTGCCATTATATTTACTCTTTTGGTTTTATCTAACCCATAATTTTTTTTTCGTGAAGTGAACATGAGTCTGTTGGATATTCTAAACCTCAACATAGGATCTCCTCCACTGATGGAGAATTCAGAATGAGGTTTACTGAACCTTAATGTGGAGTCCTCCATGGAAGAAGACATAAATGAGGAGGCAGTGGTACGGAGGAAATTAAAAACATAACCTTGACACAGGTACAATCCCTTTTTTTGGGTATTGTGTGCTAATTATAATTAGTTTTGCATGTACATTATGGAGTATGTGTGAACTAAGTAGCTTTGCATGTACACTATGGAGTATGCTAATTATAATTACTAGAGTATGTTAATTAAGCTTACTTGAGTGAACTGATTGAACAACCTTATCAGATGTGTAGTAGGAGCATTTTTTTTTCTTTTGATATCATTTGCTTGCAAGAGGGACGTAGGGTTTTACTAGAGGATGTGTTGCCCTATTTTGTCACTATGTTACGTATTCGACTATATTGTTATGTCGTTGTTATATTATTGTGTTGTTATTTTGTACGTATAAGTAGATTTCATGTCTCTTGCCATGAGGATTAGTGGTTTAGTATGTTGAATACGTTTAATAGGAGTAATTTATTTTTCCTGATTTTAATAGATGAACCTACAAGTCAAACCAAGAAATGGAAAAACTTAACGAACGTTGAACGTAGAGCTTTGTTTGAAGTTCTACTCCATAAAAGTGTGAATGGGAAGTTGAACTGAACTGTAACGAGGCTTGTGGCAACCCAATTTTCAATTTCTAGGCGAACTGTACAATGCCTTTGGAAACAATCAATAACTGGTGATGTCTATCACAAAAGGACGAAGAACTAAGGGCGTAAGCGGGTTGAGATTAATTTGAATCAATTGCATGAGATCCTTTTGTGGCCGAACAACCATTATGTCTGTAGCTAGTTCTTTGAGAGTTAGTAAATCAACAATATTTAGTTGTTTTCAAGAAGGAAAATACGTCGTCATTCAAGTTGGGTCAAGCCGCATCTAACTGATGAGAAATGTTATTGTTCGATTACGGTTTTGTCTCTCAAATCTTGATGTGTAGAGCATTTCACATGATCCAACCTTTATAATTGGCATGTATAATGTTGTCCATATTGATGAGAAATGGTTTTATATGACAAAAATATCGAACAATTATTATTTGTTGCTTGATGAAGATGATCCCCATCGTACTGTGAAGAATAAAAAAATTTCTGGCATGATTATGTTTCTAGTTGTCGTTGCTCAACCAAGGTTCAATGCAAATGGAGATGAAACATTTTCTAGGAAAATTGGCTTGTTTCCTTTTGTTACTCAAGTGCTGGCAAAAGGAAGAAGCATTAATAGGGCTGCTGGAATGCTTGAGACAAAACCATTAACTTCAATTACTAAGGAAACTATGACATCATATATGATAGAAAAGGTCTTACCTGCCATCAAAGAAAAGTGGCCAAGAGAGGATGCACGAGGTACAATATTCACTCAACAAGATAAGCCGTAACACATATTGGTAATGATGATTATGACTTTCGTCTTGTGGCTAGTATGGACGGATTTGGTATTCATATATATAACTAATCAACCTCCTAACTCTCCAGATCTAAATGTCTTAGACCTTAGATTTTTCAATGCTATTCAAGCAATACAATATGAGAATCCTACTAGAACCATTAATGACCTTATTAATGTGGTACAAAGGTCATTTGAGGAACACCCCTCTAAGAAATTGAATCACATATTTTTGTCTTTACAACTATGTATGAGAGAAATAATCCAAGTTAAGGTTTCCAACAAGTACCAAATTCCTCACATCAATAAAAAAAGGTTAGAGCGTCAAGGTCAACTACCTAGTCAAGTGAAATGTGATCCTCAACTTGTGCAAGATGCACTTAATTATCTAAGTTAGATTATTTAGCTTATGCCTATGGTGATGAGATGTGGTCACCGACTTTTGGCTTTTCAAATATGCAATGGCCTTCAATATTTATTTGTTCATCATAGTGGAATTTTCTAACTTTAATTTCCTTTTGGAAAAAATGAACTATATGCATTGTTTAATATTTCTAAATGTTTCTTGCTACTTGAAGTTGTAGAATATTCCTTCGATTCTATAGGTCACATGATTGTTGAAGACTCCATGGATGAAGAATGGGTAATAGAAGACTCCATAGATGGTGCAAGCTCCACGAATGTGAACCACGCTACGGATGATATGAATGTTTGGTTTGAGCTCAATCAGGAGGAAGAAGTTAATCATACAATTAGGTTGATGCTAAAAATTTATGTACCTATCATCTCTGTTTGATAGGAAGCTTGTGTTGATTCTAATGTGATTAGTGAATGTTTAGTTTTTTTGGGGGTTAGACCCTTAGGAGTAGGGGTGTTCATATTCCGGTCCGGACCGGTTAACCCAAAAAACCCGGACCAAAAATCCGGACCAAACCCGGACCGGATGGTAACCGGTCCGGTCTTCGGTCCAAGTATTTTTAGTTTTCAGGTTTCGGTCTGGGTCGGTCTAAACCCGGAAAAACCCATACCCGGACCGGAAACCCAATTATGATAAAATTTAAATTTTTATACCATAAAATCATATTATTATAGCCTAGAAATATTATTCTATTTCCTAAATTTAATGATCCTTTGAGTCCTAAATTGATATAATATTCACGTAAATGGAAAACAATGATTAAATTTTGGTAAACTTTAATATAATGTATCTTTTTCAATTTATCATTGTCAACTTTTAATATTATATATCATAAATTGGGTCTATTTACAATATCAAAAAACATGTTCTTCCTAACAATAGACATACATAATTATTTAATTTGTCTATTTACAAATTTTATCAGAAAAATTTCAATAAGATCTCAATCGGTCCAAACCGGTCTGGATTGGTCCAGACCAAATGCTCATCGGGTTGGTCTGGGTTGGGACCGGTTGTTTTCGGTCCGGTCTTTGGTCCAACTTTTTCTTTGTTTGAGTTTGATGCTGGTCGATTCGGTCGATGCAGTCCGGGTTTGACCCAATAAACACCCCTACTTAGGAGGTGTCTAATTGACCAATTCCTCTTAAGTTATGACGATGTATGCTTGAATTGTGTTTGCTCTAATATTAACGAGAAAGGATTGTAATTTGCCACTATTTTTTATCCTGTCTTACTTTGCTATTGTGTTCTAATGTTATTGATCTTGTTTTTGGTAGATCGAGTTCTATTGTCGTCTTCATCATGTACATGACTTATATAATTTGCAAGTTGTAGCAAGCTATTGACTCTGATGTTACAAATTGGAAACTTTAGCAAAAAATATGTATTTTTTTTTAAGGCAAAGGCAATTAAGATCGTATCCCCGTTGGGAAGTTCTACATGAGTCATTGTCATCTAGCGTTGGCAAAAAATTGGGTTCGGGTGAATTCGCATCAAATAAAATCGGTCAATATCAAATTTCGGACGAGAAATTCATGTCCGAACCCGGTTTTTATTTCAAGTCGGACAATTCGGACTAAGCTAAATTCGAGTCGAAATCGAGTTCGAACAATAGAAAAAAAGAAATTTATGTCTGAATATTCGATCAATTCAGTAAATATCAAAATTCGGACAAAAAACTATTTTCAGACCCAATTTTTCACAGGTCGGACAATTCACATATTCCGGATCGGGTAAAATTTTGTCAGCTCTAAATATGCTCATACTAATGTAAATATGGAGCCAAATTGCAAATATGGTGACTCTTTTCCTTTTCTTTAACATTTGCTCTTTGCTAAATTACGTATGGAGCATTAAACAATCTTAATTACTATAATAAATAAAAAAAGAAATCCCAATCTTGATACCTAGATATGACTTGATTATTTTTAGTTATTTAATGCTTGTATAAGGAATATGTGCATATTAATAAAAAGGAAAATAAAATAAAATGGGTAGAAATATGTTATTGGGATTGTAAAATGACAAATATTGTGGGAAAAGAAAAGTTAGGTAAAGTGACTTATATTTTGGGATGGAGGAAGTATTATTTTGTATCCGAGTTTCTCATTTTATGCTTGGTTATTATATTTTGGTATATTTTTTATAGGAAATTAAGGAGAATGAAGATAAACCCAAGTTAAAAGTTAAGTGTATATATCCAACGAGTTCATAAGCTCAAGAAAAGTAGAAGAAATCCACTCCAAGGCCCAAATTAACATTAAGGTCCACTCGTGAAGGAGCTTTCCTGGGCCTAACACGGGTGCAATATCAGCCAACACGGCTCGTTCCAGTATCTAGAGAAGCTGATTTAAGGAGTTGTGCGCACCACAGATCGTGGCATTTCACCACAGAGCGTGGTGGATGCATGTCACCTCGGACCGTGGTGATCCAACACGAATCGTGGTGACATATGGCTACTGAGTTTTGCCATTTCAAGTCCCATAATTGCTATATAATTGTGGATTCGACTATTTTGTTCATGATTCATCCCAGCAATTACCTGCATTTATTATCACATTCATCTTCATCTTCATTCACATTTCATTGATAACTATTGTTAGAGTAAAGTTTGGAGATTAAGTTGAGTTTTGAAGATCGATTTCCGAGTTTCCTATTGAATTGGACGAGCAAAAGTCCCTGCGGTTCATCATTCAAGCAAGGATCGATCCTATTCTTGGTTTATTTCTCATTCTTCTAGATTTCCATGCTTTCTAGTTTAGATTTTGATGTTTTTGTAGTTTAATCATGAATAATACTCGGATTGCAGTACAATCGGGTATAATTATCGTATCCACAGGGAGTTGGGGCTACCGAACCTAAAAACTATTCGAGCTCTCACCTACTTGGTTGAATTTTCATAATCATTGAAGTTTTTTGAAACTAAAATAAAGACACAATAAAAAAAACATGATAAAAGGAAGGAAAAGGCTCGAGGGTCGGTCTTTCACCACCTAACGGTCACTAAATCATGAGGTAATCCCGGTAAGGACACTAGGCCTAGATAGAAGTTGGGTTATTGCAAGGATAAAGCCACTATGGGCCTCTCCCGAGGTTATCCCGAATTTGGCCCTCAAGTTTTGTCCACTAAATGAATGAGGACTCGCCTAGAAGGCTTGATATGCAATTCACCCTACTCGAACTCCTCCACTAAATGAATGCTTGTTCGAGTATTCCATTTAATCACCCTAAAGATCATGTTTAAGTAGGTTTAGCGAACTCCCGCCTCTAACTAAACTTCATAGTCAAGAGAGTCATTAAATTAAAAACCTCATTAAGTAAGGTCTAATGCCCTAACTAGCAGAGAGATCCCATTAGGGACTAAAATCTTCCCCTAAACTACAAGAATTAGCCACTAATTATTTTATTAACAAATTAAGTAAACTAACTTAAAACATAATTATCTTGAATAACACTAAACTAAACCTACATGACTAACTAGCTAAACTAACTAAAAGGCCCAATAAAGACAGGCCCAACTACTCTAGACACTAAAACTAACCCAACTAACCTACTATGCCCAAAGAGATTACTTAAGCCCAACTATTCTAGATAAACCCAACTAACCTATAAACACTAAACTGGCCCAACTACTAATAACAATTAGGGTTATTGACTTAGAAGGATGGCCCAACAAACCTTAAAAGTTTAGGCAGTACAGTTGAATCCTAATTTTGAATAAATTGTAGGGTCTGCTTAATCTTATGTGGCTGCACAAATAGAAAAGAGGGGTTTTAAATTTTTTTATTTATTTATTTTGTTTAGTAATGAGTTTCAGTTTGGTGAAACGAAGAAGAAGAAGAAGAAGAAGAAGAAGAAGAAGAAGAAGAAGAAGAAAAAGAAGAAGAAGAAGAAGAAGAAGAAGAAGAAGAAAGAGAAAGAAGATGATAATGTGGTTTTTTGGTTTTGTCTTCACTTCCCATTTTCAAATGTTTTGGGAGTGTGTTATGTTATTTGGCACTTGTCTTTGAATGATAATGGATTAATTTCACAGAACATCTTCTTCTTCTTCTTCTTCTTCTTCTTCTTCTTCTTCTTCTTCTTCTTCTTCTAATGAATGAATGAATGGATAATGGTTCGTTATATATGTTGACCTTGGATAACAATATAGTAAACCTTGGATATTAATATGTTTATCCTTGTACATTAATAGGAAAATCTCTGTATGACACAATACCTTCAATCCATAAAATAAAACACTTTAAAAGTTTTTGAAACATGATAACCACCGATAATATACTGAGTACATCTATGGTTAGTAATATGTGTTAACCAAGGATTACTATATATATTGATAACCACTGGATGGAGTTGCAATGGAGTTCATTTGTCGATTTTGCAAGTAATGATCATTTGCATTCTTGTAATTGAAAGTGACTTTTTAGTAGAGTTAATGAGAATTTAGATTGGATTTTTATAACTTATTGGAAAGAGGTAAATGACCCATTAATTTGGAGGTCATGAATGACGTTTTTTTTTCTCCAATTCCTAAGAATGGGCTTGCACGCATAGGCTTTTTGGGCTTTTGAACACTTTTTTTTTTTGAAAGAAAGCATTAATTATTAATTATTTGTGTTAATATGTACATATGACACGTGTCATTAGCTGATAAGAAGACACTTGACACATGACAGTCAGCTGTTTCATATGCTTTTATTTAATATAATATAAAAAAAAACTAGTGTTTGTACCCGTGCTATGCAGGGTTTTTTGCATTTTGGACCCCGAACTATAGGGATATTTGTTTTCTGGGCCCTTGAGTTTCATTGTTTATATTTGGAATCCTAAAGTTTATAGTTGAATAAAAAAAGGACCTTAAAGTTTGTAATTTAAAAAAAAAGGTCCGTGTACTGTTTTTCTTTTTCTTCCAATGTTTGAATTTATCTCCCGATTAGTGTTAAACATTAGGACCAATGTTAAAACTGATATTGAAGTTGTAATACACCTCTCTTATTATAGCTTCAATACTAGTTTTAACCTTACTCTCGAAGGTTGGCGCTAATCGGGAGAGAAATTCAATCATGGGAAGAAAAAAAAACAGTACACGAGACTTTTTTTTTTCAAACTACAAACTTTAAGGTCATCTTTTGTTCAACCATAAACTTTAGGGTTCTGTAGGTACCCAGAAAATCATCCCGTTCGGGGAATCGGTTTCGGATGCGTTACTTAAACGATCGGGAGCCGACTAAGGTTGCTTATTTTTATTTTTCGAAATTCATTTTCGAGGTGATGAAGCTTTATTTATTTACAAATCCATTTACATTATTTAAATACCCGAAATTGCACCAAAATATTTTATCAATGACTTAATACCGGCCCATTACCGAATCTAGGCCCAAAAGGAAGCAGATGGGCCGCCAGAAAACATCAAAAGCCGTAGGGGTTTTGATGATTTCTCGGCTGGGCCATGCGTTTCCTCGGCACATAGGAAATGGGTGGAAATTAGCAAAAGTCGCATAGCTTTTGCTAATATTTGTGCCCATTTTCTCTTGGGTTGGCTTTGGATTAGTGAAAAAGGTGGTATTAAATCATTTATAATTATTTTAATGCAAAGACGTGTATTCTAAATAGTTAAAAGGATTGTAAAATGAAGAAAGAGTCGCCAGCCGATTAAGGAAATCGACAAACCAAAAAATATATAAGAAGATAACTCCCGTCTAGGAAACCCGATTTCTAAGTTCGGCGGTAAGACTACGAATTCGAGAATTATAAGAACTCTCGAATCCGCCTGTTAGAAACAGACTCTACTAAAATCGAACTTGAAATGAAAAGAGCGGGGAGAAGTTTAATGAATTTCACAACGTTATATTCTTGATCATGCAATGTAAAAACGAATGCAGTTTTCTTTTACAAAACAAGTACAAACGAAGGAATCAAACTATAAATTACATAATAATAATAATGAAAAACAAGTCTTGCTTAAAGGTGATAGATGAGATGAAAGTTGTTCCCTTGATTTGACCTCGGATTGGAGCTTAGATTGAGGGATCTGTATGAGAATGGTTAAGAGGGTGGTATGATGATATGGAGATAACGAGGGTGATTATAAGAGAATTAGAGAGGGAGTATGGATAATGGAATTTTGAGAGAGTTTAGGTGGAGTGATGATAATAGTTGGTCCTGGATGAGGGAAAATGGTGGGGTATTTATAGGTGGAGGATGGGTGTTTTGGAGGGAAATGGAGGGAGACATATCCCACTAATCAAGTCTTCTTCCCCATGCAAGAAAAAAAACCCCAGCGGGTTTTGATTAGAGTCAAACGAAGTCAATTGACGTGGGCTAATAACTAGGGATTGCATGGGGTTGATTATGGCGCCAAAATCAGAGAAATCAATAAAACACAGGTGACCGTTGGATGACTGAAGATGTTGATGATGTCGCCGGAGGCCTTTAGGTGGCAACCGTTGGACGACTGAAGATGTCGATGATGTCGTTGAGGTCTTTAGGTGGAAATCGTTGGACGACTGAAGATGACAATGAGGTTGTCGAAGGTCTTGAGGTGGCTGATGACTGCTTTTCATGACTATATTTTTAGAGGTTTTCAATAGTGAATTAGGGACCGTTTTATGTGTGAACCTTGATTTATATTCTGATTTCCCTACTACACTTGGTGTTTTTGTTTGTGATGTAAATTTGTAGGTTTTGAGGCCAAAACAACAACAATTCCTCCAACTTTGGTAAGAATCGATGCAGCACGGACCTCCAATAGTCGAACCCAGACCATGGCATGAATTTGGGAGCAAACAGATCCAGAAACTCAGGACCAGGGGCCACCACGGTCTGACCGTGGTGAACCCCATGGTCCGTGACTGGGCTACTTGTTTGCGTGAAGAGGAATTGATTTTAAATCGTGGGCCAACAATTTCCTTCGGCGGCCCAATCACCAACAAAGGATAGAAGTGAGGCCATGAATTCCCCACTCAATCGGCCCAATTACAAGAGGAAAGTGGGAGCAAATTAATTTCACTTCTTTCCCCCAACCATTTATTCGGTCCAACAGAATAGAGAAAGTGGGGCTATTGGTGGGATTTGTTCAGCAGCCCACTCACCCCCTTCACACGGCGCAATCAGAGAAGCGGCCCAATCAACGAAAAGAGAGAAATGGGAAGGAAATAAATTCCATGGGCTCATCAACCATCTTTAATTGGTCCAATCAAAGGAGGGAAAGTGGGGCAATTTATGGGATTGGTTCAGCCAATTCAGGCGGCCCAATGACAAAAAGAATTAGTGGGCCATCGATGCTTCATTCGCCCAATTATCCAAGAGAAATAAGTGGATGAATTCATTACCTTCATTCACCCAACCAAGCAAAGGCAAAGAGAAAGTGGATCAATTCATTACATTGGGCCATTCCTCCATTCAGCCTCCATTCGGTTCAATTACAAGAAAGAGAGGAGTGGAGATCAATTCAGCCCATTTCATTTGACTTCGTGCGGCCCAATCAACCAAAAAAAAGAGAGAAGAGGAGGCCCTTGGGATGAGGTGTGGAGCAATCATTCGGCCCAATCAAGAGTGAGGTGAGGGCAATTGATTCATGGGGTCAACCTAGGACTTTGCCGAGCACAAAGAAGCGAAGGAACATTTCCCCCCAGTAGAAAGTAGAAACCACAGCCCGACCGTGGCATTTCCCGCGGTCCGTGGCCAGCTGGGCGGCTGTGTATGCATTGGCCGTGATTTGCAAGTAAGATAGGGGGTGACGGTTATTATTTTCCCGCTTACTATTTGTCGCCCACCATTTCATTATAATTTCCAATTACGTCCTTCACCCTCATAATCTCACTCTCCACCTTCTCTCTACTTTATCTCTCTAAAAAAACACTCTCAAACAACGACGACGAGGGACGCTACAACATCAACATCTTCCCGGGGGTTATAATCGACGAGATTCTTGTAAGTTTTATGTGTTTATAATTGTTAAATTTGAGTTTGAAATTTGAAAGAAAAACCACGAAAAACTGTTTTTTTCCGGAAAAACTGACGGTGCCGCATGAAGAATTCGGCAAACCGGCCGCGGTTTGCCGAATTCTTTGTGCGGCAGATGCGGCGGCTGGGGAAGTTTCGTCGTGCGGCACCGTTTTTATTTTTTTTTTCAATTTATTAAATTTAATTGTAATTATTGTTATTATTATTAATATTAATGTTATTATTATTATTATAATTATTAAATGTAATTTTAATTAATTTGGTTTACTAAATTTAGTTTGTTATTATTGGTAATATTAATTTTATTATTATTATTATCGTTATTATTATTAAATGTAATTTTAATTAATTTGGTTTATTAAATTAAATTTTTTATTATTAGTAATATTAATGTTGTTATTATTATTATTGTTATTATATTAAATGTAATTTTAATTAATTTGGTTTATTAAATTAAATTTGTTATTATTAGTAATATTAATGTTGTTATTATTATTATTGTTAATATAACTGTTATTATTGTTGTTAATGTATTTTATTAATTAGATATTTATGATAATATTAGCAATAATAATGTTTATAATTATAATGTTGTAGAAGATGAATATTTAATAATTGTAATTTTGTTGTCAACATTATATTTAAAGATGAATTCCTTTTGTTATTACGGTGATTGCTATTGTCATTATTTAATTTAATTGTAATTGTTATTATGTTAATTATCACCCTAAATGTTAATATTATTGTTATTATTTAATTTAGGGCACAATAGACTGTTAAAATTAAATTTGTAGTGTTAAAAATTTGTAGTTTAGGGTTTAGGATGAGTGATTTTTATAAAATTTTGAGTTAGTGTAGACTTAAGTTAGTGTATGAATTTCACGTACGTATTTAGCGAGGCGATAATTTAAGGAAACCCTAATTTAAAATCTTTTAAATATAAAGCAACTAGGCGATAATATTTATTTTATTATTATGCAGGTGATCTAAAATGGTAGGTAGGGGCAAGGGGTTTCTAGATAGGTCGAACCAACTTCCGTCTGGTTGGAGGAGGGGTGAAACTGGGGACCCGCACCGACGTAATGTGACTGCGTCAGCACGTCGACGTGCTGGCCGAGGTACTGGAGCACCTGTTGATGCGGTTGGCCAGCCGGATGACACGGACAGTCAGACCACTCATGACTTCATTGAACATATCAACGAAAATGTTGATGACTATATCGAGACGGAGACAACGGGGGATGACGGTACAGAGCCTGAAGGCCCAGGGGCGATCCCTACTCCTTTAGTGCCTCCTCCTACTTCAGTCTACAGGCCAACGGGGTTCGAGCCGTTGAGAGATGCATCAGGGAGGTTTGCCCCATTTCGACATGGGGGAGAGGCCGGTGATGAGGCTGGCGGCGGCGGCAGCGAGCATAAGAGGAGCCGGAGAAACGAGGAAGACTGGAAGATTCACGGTAATGTTCCCGGTGGACCACAATTGGGGGACATTATACCGAGCTTTGGAGGTCACATCGCTCGGGTAATATGGGATGGCCGGGAGCGCTTGCCGGCAGCAGTTCTTGAGTGTGTGACTAAGAGGAATGCGTTGAGGGAGTTGAGGTCAATGAGGTCCAGGATGGATCCCGTATGCCAGAGTGCACTGCAAAATGTCCAACTGACCGCTTTGGTAGATTTAATGTATGAAAACATCGATATGACACTGATCTCGGCCTTCGTTGAGAGGTGGCAACCCGACACGAACACGTTTCACCTTCCCTTTGGTGAAATGGCTATCATGCTGCATGATGTGGAACACATTTTGGGCCTTCCAGTTGATGGTGTGATGCCTGATTGTCTTCATCGGGCGTGATTAACGAGTTCGTGCAAGCTATTTTCATGAAGCCAATGCCAGATCTAAAGCAAATGGGCATTTATGACAAGGGTGCCATGACTGATGTCGATTTGAGGTCGGTTGCTGTTTCGCCCATGTACCTCTTGCCCCATAGGACACGGGCATGGTTGTTGAGCTTGTTGGGGAACACTATCCTCGTGGATAAATCGAGGATAGAGTTCGTCGCATCGTGGCCTAGCAACGATATTGTCGTCTGATTGCTTGGGTACGATTACTCCGCCTACTGTATCGGCGATTAGGGATGGCGGCAGTGGGACAGCAAGATAGCTGGGTGTTTGACCCTTTTGCGAGCTTGGATATATGAGTATTTTCCTCATTTAGGCCACACGATGAGCAACGGTTCGGGGACCTCGGCGGGCGGTGGTTTCCCGATCGCACGGTTAGATCGAGCTACGCCTCTACGGTCGATGAGGGCCTACGGATGCGTTGACCGATAAGGTGTCTTTGGTGCCCTTATGGAGGTACACCTTACGAGTCTGTGAGAGGGCGTTGTACATGGGCCCCATTCGTGCATATGGCGTGTGAGTTGTACATGCACGATCGCGTTGTCGTCGATAGGCCATCGACAACATGTTCCCCGGTGTTGCCCGCCCATGAAAGCCGAACGACCGGCCAAGGGGCCGTACAAATTGAGTTTGACGAGTCCTACGTCACCATGCTGGGGACATTTCCTTTGGTAACAAATCGTCCCGACGGCTCGCACGCACAAGACGTGTGCCGTGGGAAGTGGATGATGCATATAACGATTGGTTCGTGGTACATTCACACAAATTTTTGATCAACAACACCTCCACCAGCCAATCCACAATTGATGAACCGCGGTCCCTCGAACAGGTACAAACCCCTAAGCATACTTTAACATTAGTTTTGCATATTTTACATAAGCTAACCAATGTTTTGTGTGAATGTTTTAATTTTCTTAATTTTTTCATAGTATGCATATATGTAGGCGGACATAGCGGAGACGATGATGCAGCAACCTAGTCCTCACGAACCGACGAGGCGAGTGAGTGAATACAGTTACACAGCTATGTCTGATCTGTATTCTCAATGGTGCGCACAATTGCATATCCAGGTCCCCGCGCAGCAAGCCAATCAGGGAGAGGAGGATGAGGAGGAGTAGAATTAGTTAATTTTTAATTTATGTCGAACATTTTAATTTCTTGTTGTATTGTTTATCATTTTGAGACTCATGTAAGTTTGAATTTGTGTGGTTGTATCGTAGACTTGATGTATTGCTGAGTATTTTAATTGCTGGTTTTAACGTTATGTATTTTAATTCAAATTATTCACCACCAAATACATAAAGCAAAAATGACAACAATGTAACAAGCGCCATTGACCAAATACATATATATACATAGTTTAATACCTAAGACAAAGATCTAGTTTGAGCATCCCTAAGACCTTTCCATTGATCAATACGAGCCTTAAAAGGCTCATCCCAACCTTCAACAGTACGGTCTCTCGCTCGGTACCACCCAGTATGAACAGGTGGTAGAGGGCATTGATCGTGTAAATAAAGAAGAATGTAATGACACTTTTGTGAATGCACTATTCCGAATATTTTCTGGTCTCTTCATGCGAGTCCTGCTCTCAAGGGTAACAGCGATATACATGTCTCCTATTTGCTCAAATTCGCGGTGGTGTTGCAATGTTGATCCACATAATGTTCAACATTGTCATTTGGAAATAAATCTGCGAGTCGACATCCAAAATTCACGCTGCTGGTCCAACCATGTTACCATTTATCCGGTTCATTGATATATTGTACTCTTCCCGACACCCAAAGTGTGCCGCCAAATACATGTCTTCACGCGCTAGCAATTCACTTTCCATTGTTGTCCGGACAGTTTGCCATTGTTGTTGGCCTCCATAACCTGCCTCGCCAGTGCATCTGAACCCGCAATTTCCATCCGGCGCAACGTCCGTCCAACCAACAATATATGGTAGAAAAAAATGTGGCACGTCGTCCTTGAGCTGGAAAGGATCTGTACACATCCTAGAAATAACTGCACATCAAAAGATACATCGATCTTAAAATACCAGGCATATAGATTTTTTGACATATTATAAAAAATAAACCAAAATAAATAAGGAAAATGAAACCTGTTTCACTCATCCCGACAGAAGAAGAACTGGATCCCTTTTTTCTCATTGAGTTCGTGGTAGTCTTGCTACCACGACCCGATCTTCGGCCGTACTCAAACCCACTAGGCTCGCGTCTGATGAATCTGGAAATCGCGGGTCTCCCTTTGCGTGGGGGGCTGATCTCTGGATCAGGAATATCGCCACTCTCGGGATTCAACTTCTCGTGGAGGGTCTGGTTTACGTCGCGTATCACTGCTGGATCTTGCTCCCGAACCTGTTGAACGAGCAACTCAAACAACTTCAAGTCCTGGGACGATGGATCATCATTTGACCCTGGGGTGTCACCATCTCCAACTACTGTCAGTTGTCTCCAGAACGTGTCTATCGATGTGTACTACAACTGCTCTCCATTATCGTACAGGTGCATCAAAGAACACGCACACGGAAGGTGGTGGGTTAACCACAACTTGTGATCGCACCTGTTTTCGCCTTTAGCTCTTCTCATCGTCAACATGTCATTGAACTCCAGTGCAATTAAATCAATGGCATGATGAGAAACATGACCGTGCAAATGCTTGAGGAATCGAGATTCCCTATGATATCTGTGCGAACTCCTAGATTGCTCAAGCTCCCTCCGAATCTTGGTATGTTGATTCTCCAAATGATGGTGAATCCTCACAAAGACACGGTCAAATGTGCCTCTCCCACTTCCGATATAATATTTCAGGGTAGAATGCTGACTCTCCACCCTGTCGCAGTGTTCCCAAAGTGAGGTACCATATCGGTGAAAGCACAAACAAATTTCTCCTTATACGGCATCCACGTATCATTCAGATAATTCACAACTTCTTTATTCTTTCCAATCCACACGCTTTGGAGAGTCATCCACTTCATCTCGAACTCTTGAACGGTCTTTGCATAAACAATGGGATTCCAGAAATGATGTTTGAAATGTAGCCCACAACAATTCTTCTTCCCCCTAGTAAGTGCGTTGACCTTATTCTCCAAATCGTTCCCAATATGCCATATGCACAAAAGGTGAGGCACACCTGGAAAGACATTGGCAATAGCTCCACTCAACCCATACTCTTTGTCCGTCACAAACACACCCGGCTTAACATCGGGACCCAACAACTCATGCAACTTCCAAAGCAACCACTCATATGAATCCTTCCTCGTCCGCATGAATGAGTAAGCAACCTGGAGTTTTTGTTAGTTGGTGTCACACCTACTAGCTCGCATGAGGGCCACTTCCTTGTTTGTCATATATGTCTTGTCGATGAGAATTACATTTGGGTGCGTATGGACCAACTTCAACGATGCGGGTGGCATAAAAGAGTCGACAAGATTGCCATCATCATCAAAGTTTGTATATGAGACGTACCCGCCAGCTTTCGCCAAGTGGAGAGTTTGTTGGGCAGTTGTCCTCCCATCCATACCCTCGGCGCGCATCTTCGCCCGCTCGTTGTATATTTGTCGAACGTTTGAATTACAACCAGGGAACTTTATCTTAAGCGATGTCTGTATCGTGGCTGGTGTGCACCCCGTGTCGGTCATTTCACGCACATGTTGTTTCATCTCAGGGTTCAACGGGTGTCCGTGACGATGTCCTTCCTCGTACACGATGAATTGATGATTGTGTATCCCCCTGTCTCCATCCCAAGCACGAACTCGCCATTCCGTTTCATTATGGGTCCATGCTACAATGGCAAATTTACAACCGCACGCCTTCGTCGACGTCGATCGACCAGTCGCTACTGCATCAAGATCAGTAATTTTCCCGCGATATTTGCCATACCTAAAACATTTCAAGTAACACCTTCGCGGACTGTCCAAATCTTTTTGCTTGTATGATGCCCTTACGAACCTAAACCCAATGACTTGAGCTATTAGGTTGGTCCACTGAAGCACTGCTTCTATATTATCAAACACATCTTCTGTAACAAATAACGATGAATAATCAACACCGTCTCCGCCAAACTCTTCTAACTCAACCTGCAGAACAGTGTCACATTGATTAATAATAATATTGATAATCATAATATTTTTTCCACCAAATTATACTAAATAATAACTTACAATAAAACTACTCACTTAGAACAACAGTGACAATAACAATAACATTATTAAACATAATAACAATAATATTAATAACAATAATATTAACAATAACATGCATAAACCTAAACACTAAACCCTAAACATTATTAAAAATATTATTAATATTCATAATAATTAGCACTTCAAGTAACAATTACAATAAACACGTTATATATTAATAATCATAATAATTAACACTTCAAAACATTATTAATAATAACAATAATATTAACAACAATAACAATAACAATAACAATCAACACATAACAATAATAATAATAACAATAATAATAATAATAATAATAATAATAATAATAATAATAATAATATTAACAACAATAACAATAACAATCAACACATAACAATAATAATAATAATAACAATAACATTTTTTCTTTGGTGGAAAAAACAATAATATTAACAACAATAATAACACAATATTTAAGTTGAATAAAATTAACAAATATAAATAATTAATAATAATAATAACAATAATAATAATAATAATAATAACTATAAATTTAAATACAATAATCATTTTAAAAAAAAATTCCAGTTTTGGCGGTGCCATGCGCCGCCGTAAATCAACCGTGGTAGTTGCCGCCGCGCGATCGCGGCATCTGATAGGTGCCGCACGCCGATCGCGGCAAGGCCGCGGCACGTGCCGCACCGACCTTGCTATACACCCGCGGCATTGGCCGATCGCGATCGTCGGCACTCACCGCCCGTATTGCGCGATCATTGTCGCGGCAACCAGCATGATTTGCGGTGGCGTCGACACCGCCAAAATCAGTTTTTTCGGAAAACTAAATTTTTACCAAAACTTAATAAAAATAAAATTTACAAACTAACCTCCTCCTCTTCAGATGATTTGTCACCTTCCTTTGACATTATAGATTCGATTTCAAAAATCAAAGACAATTATATAGAATTTGGAGATAAATTAGTTTAGGAGATTTGAGAGAATAAGGAAGAAGAGAGAGAGAGGAGAGAGAGAGGGAGGGGTATGAAATGGAAAATGGGGGGCTACAATAGTAAAATGGGGGCTGCAAAAATCAAACCCCATTATTTTTTTGGGCGATTGACTCATTCATTAACGATCACCAATCATTAAATATACACCATCTACCATTCTACCATTCATCCATCATTCAATCATTCATCGATTATTCCATCCTCCCATTCATTCATCCATCACCCTTGGAAGAGAGAGAAAAAGCCTTAAACCTCCTATCTACTCCTCGCATCTTCAATCAAGACTAAGATCAAGATTGACTCAAGAAGTGAAGATCAAGAATCAAGAAGAAATTATCGACGTTCGCAAGGAAGACACCACCCCGGGATCGAAAGACTCGACGGTTATATTTTTCGTAATTATATTTTTTTCGATTCTTTCTTTGTTTTGAGAATTAATTATGATGTTTGGAACTTGTGTCGTACTTTTCTTGAACATGAGTGAGTAGTTTATCTGAATTATAGGGTCTTGCAACCCGAAACAATGTAGTTTGATTGATTGTTATTAGTTTATGCATGAATTCTTGATTAGAATCAATAAAAGGTTGTGTTTTCCATGTTTATGAATATTCTTAAGGCCTTGGATATTTATAAATTTTAGTTTAAACTGAGAAGTACTGAAAGGTGAATTAAGGTAATCTGACTACCAATCTGTCTACCTAGGTTTGCGAAAGTTGAAAAAGGAGTAGTGAACTAGGGAATCATTAGATAACCTGACTTTTTGAGACCTTCAATTCTGTTTAACCTAAATGGTACACGAAAGTTGTTGATTAGGTTGTTTAGAATAATTCTGTTTAGCATCGAAAGGGCCATAGAATTCAAAGGTTGTCGATTCTTGATTCGTTCTTGAATGTATGATTGTGCAGGCTAGGTTTTAGTAATCGAACTCGTTGTTAGGTTAGCATATCCCAAGAAGTCATTTCTCTCTTGATTAGAACCCTTTATTAATTTACTTACCAAAACCCAAAACCTTATTAGTTTAGAAATCGAGATAGAGATTAGTTTATTGAGCTGCTAAGTGAGTCCCTGTGGGATCGACCTTGACGTGCTACTACGTACACCGTGTGCTTGCAGCCCTGTCAGTGGCAATCGTTGGACGAATAAGGATGTCTGTTGTTGGTTGTCTTTGATGTGGCGACCATAAGACGGATGATGTCAGTGCTCTTTTATGTGGCGATCGGATGGCAACAGCCTTTTATGCGACAGCTGGATGATGGTAGTCCCTTTTAGCGGCGACCTGAAAATCACAAGAAAACAAAGTGTAAGTTTTTTTTTGACATGTAAAAGGGATTATTGGTTCATATATTTACCTGAGAGGATTATGAGCCTCGGAAACCCTTGGGTCACGAGCTTTGGGCCGACAGCTTTGGACTGTATGAGTTGAATGACTTATTTTGGTGGACCGAAGCGAGCTTGGGCTGCGTTCTCCGGTCGTAGATGCCACAAAAGCTAGGCGGCTTTTAATTTCCTTTTGGGCTGACGAAGGAAATTAGGCCTCAAGATTGGGTCGAGGTCACTGCAAAACCCGCGCGGATTTTGCTTTTCTTCTTCTTTTTTTGCTTTTTCCTTTTTCTTCTTCCTCGTGAATGGAATCCAGGAGGGGTCCGGTTTGCATGCGGTTGAGAATGTCCCACGTCACCCTGTCTCTCTTTTGGGTAGCAAGATGATGACCTTTGGATTTTCGACCAATTCGGCATCTCGAGGCGGTCCTAAAAACGGACGGTTCACATTCACCCAGCCTTTCTATAAATTCAATGCATCTCCTTCATTTCATTCATTCACTCCTATCTCCTTCATCTATAGCTTCTCCTTCTCTTAAAGAATTTTTCTCCTTTGAAGAGAGAGTTCTCATTTTAAAAGATGCAACCCAAGAGTCAAAGGAACCCTCCTCTCCTTCATGCGGTGGCGTGGCCTCTTGAAAGGTCTTCTTAACGTAACTTCGTGCCTGATGCAGGGGCAGCCCCTTCTAATCTCACAGTTCAACCCTGGACCCATGCTTGGTACTATCATTCCCATGGCAAGGTGACCTTCGAACTTTCTTTTATGCTTAGTTTAGTGTAAAAATGAGATAGCATGATTTGTTATTATTCTTATCTTGTCGATTTTTAGCTATTTTAAGAATGCTTTTATTGATGCATATTTATGGCTTAGGATATTGGATAATCCTTTTATTTATGCAACCCGTCCGAAAACCCGACTTTTAAAATGAACCTAAAATGCTTTAAATCTGGCCCGTAAATCAGATATAACCCCAGCAGTTTTTAGCCTTCATTTGGCCCACATTCTCAGCCCAAATGAAAAACATCGGCCCGCTTGAGCAAAATAAAAGACAGGTGGCTTTTATTAGATCTTGGATAGGCGTCTAGCGCGCCTTTTGGGCCGGACACGTGACCCATTTATTCACAAAAGCCAGGCGGGTTTTGTGAACTTTTGCTGGGCTTCTTGATGCGTCATGGGCCGAAAAGTTGGGTCGTTTAATCAGAAAACCTCCGCGGATTTTGTGCTTATGATGGGCCATGGGTTGTGTCTGGTGGGCCGTGGCTATGAGCCCAGAATTTGTGCTAGGTCAGGCTAGGGCCCAAAAGACTGTATTCAAGTTCGCAATACCAAGTGAGCCCCCATTTTAGATAGCATCCTAAAATTTTATTTGTTGTTTCTAGGAGGATAACATGAAAACTTGCGGTGTCTTGAAAGATCCCCTGAAAGTTGCCGAATCAATCCCTGGAAATTTTGTGCATGACACATTAACCGTGGGGGTTTCATGCCATTCTGGAAGTGTTTGTTGGCCTGGAAGAGTCGGACTTTTCGGATCATAGGTCGGGCAATTGCTGAGAGGTTTAGGATACCACTAATACCCTCTACCTTCCGGTGGGTGAAATGACGGTGACGCCCTAGGACTTTGTCATGATCACGGGTCTTCCCTGGGGCGGGCAAGATGTGACCTTCGAGGTGGATATTCCTCCGGCAGTCTTGAACATGGTTGGTCCCATGGCAGCATGCCTGAACAAGAGACAAGGCTTGTCCAATCTTTCTTATACACATTTTGAAATGGTAATTCGCGATGCAAGCTTTCAATATCTTCCTGAGGAGCAACGCCGCTTCATCTTCTTGGCGTATCTTCTTTATGCAACCCTTTTTGCCAACCGTGGAGACAACATTGTTTTGTCGTGGTTATCCCACCTTTTGGATTTCAACAACATTCGAAATTTCAACTGGGATAAGGCGGCGTATGCAAACTTCATTCATGTACTCCATCGCGGTGTGAGGGTTTCGCAAAACGACAAACTCGTCTTCCTTCATGCGACTCAGACTCGCTTCCAGTACGACCCTTCTTTATGGAAGTTTGAGAGGGCCGCAAGCATACAGTGTACGTAGTAGCACATCAAGGTCGATCCCATAGGGACTCAATTAGCAGCTCAATAAACTAATCTCTATCACGATTGCTAAGCTAGTCAGGATCTGGGTTTTGGTAAGGTTTAGGACACAAACTAAAACAAAAGAAAGCAAGGAAATTAATCAAAGGGTTCAATCAAGAGAGAAAGATTTCTAGGGAGATGCTAACCTAACAACGAGTTCGATTACTAAAACCTAGCCTGTGCAATCATACATTCAAGAATGAATCAAGAATCGACAACCGCTGAATTCTATCACCCTTTCAATGCTAAATAGAATTATTCTAAACAACCTAATCAACAACTTTTGTGTGCCTTTTAGGTTAAACAGAATTGAAGGTCTCAAAAAGTCAGGTTATCTAATGATTCCCTAGTTCACTATCCTTTCTCAACTTTCGCAAACCTAGGTAGACAGGTTGGTAGTATGATTACCCTAATTCACCTTTCAGTACTTATTAGGTTAATCTCAGACTTACAAATATTCAAGGCCTTAAAAATACTCATAAACATGGGACACAACCTTCTATTGATTCTAATCAACAATTCATGCATAAACTAATAACAAACAATCAAACTACATTGTTTCGGGTTATAAAACCCTAGAATTCAAAAGAACTACTCACTCATTATCAAGGAAAACACGACACAAGTTCCAAACATCATGATTAATTCTCAAAATAAAGAAAGAAATCGAAAAGAGATACAAACTACAAGGAATACGACCGTCGAGCCTTTCGATCCCGAGGTGGAGTCTTCCTCGCGAGCGGTGATGGTTTCTTCCCGAATCTTGAACTTCGCTTCTCTTCGAATCAATCTCGATCTTGAATCTTGATGGAGGAATTGATGAGTGATGGGATTATTAGGGTTTTTCTCTCTTGGGTGAAGGGTGGATGAATAATGATGAATGAATTGTGTCCATTGATGATAATAACCGTCACCCTTCTTTTCCTTGCGCAGCACGCCTAAATAACGCCCAGTCGCCCAGCCACGGACCGTGGCGTTCACTACGGTCAGGACGTGTGTTTAGACCCGATTTCGCGTCTAAATACCGCCTAAATCCTTAGGCTTTTGACTTGTCTCGTAGCTCGTTTTAATAACTTTTAATGCGTTTTGTTTATTTTTGTAGTTTCCGAAGGTTTTACTCAAAACGATGCTAAATGGGCTATTTTTGCACCAATCTTGGGAATCCCGAGATTCCCTAAGATTCCCCGAGCCCTGGTCGTCTTAAAGGCAGCGGAGACGGAAGGGCTGAGCATGTCGGAAACGCGGAAACGCAAGTATCGGGTCGAAGAGCACCGGCGCGCTTCATACGAAGAAAGCGTGGCAGATAGGCGATAGTGGCCACGCGGTCACCTTTGTAGCCATGGTGTAATCGAGCCAATGCGAGGAAGGAGACTTTGCAACCGAGATGTCACGTGGTCACGGTCACCTCGGCCGTAGCCATGGTGAGATCCTTGTCTGCCGGAAGCGGTGGCGAACAAGACCGTGGCGCCACGGTCTCCATGGCGGTGCGAAGGAGCGAAAAGTTGTCAACCCTAATCGCCTACACCGTGCCGCGGTCTTTGCGAAGCGAAGATGAATTTTTCTGCCTTGCGCGGGCACGGTAATCTGATCGTCTTGGCCGTGCCGCGGTCCCTGCGGGACACGTTTTGTCTGTAGTGTTAAATGATGAGTTTGGGGTAACAACCTGAGTTACTATATATTGTTTTAGGTCATTTTAGCAGAGGGACATCTTTTAATCAGCTTTTACCTAGTTTTTATGATACTTTAGCCATCTTTTATCACATTTTAAGCTTTGGATTAGAGAGTTAGTGAAGATCTTTGCTGAGTTTATTGATTCTTGTATTGGATTCTCTCAAGTTTATTTCAAGTTTGAAGATTATTATCATATTTGGAGCATTGGAGCTTATTTATTCAAAAGTTTTGGCCTCTTTGTCATCTCAATGAGCATTTCTTAACCTTTTTCTCTTTTATTTCATAATTCATCTATTAATCTCTGTTTTTGCTATTGTTGCTATTATTAATTTTGTTGATTGTTTGTTGTTATCTTGTTTATCTTTTTAAGCATGATTAATGTTGTTGATGTTAGTATCATGATAGTTAGGATGTTTAGTGGCTAGAACCCTAATGGGTTAGGGAGATATTAAGGGTGTGAATGGGTGATTGGGTTTGGGTTAGCAATTTTAGTGAGTAACTAGTTAGGAAATCAACTTCCCAACTCTATCCTTCCCTCAAGTGCGATGCATTTGGGTGCGAAAGCATCCCGAATACATCCAATGCTTGTTGGAAGGTAGGAATTGGGATAGTTAGTGTTCTAGTTCGCGAAAGCGAATAGAAACTAACTAGGAAATTCCATTTTATCAACTTCCCCGGGTCTGTCTATGGACTTTGGGGAAGTTAATCCGGACTATCCTTGAAAGAGGAAGCCCGGTGGGTATTTTCCAACGGAGTTCCCATTTGATTTTCGCTTCTTGTTACTCTCTTACTGCGAAACCCACTTCCTTATCCCCGTTTGCATCCCGAAAGTCTCCCGACACCCATTGTCTCACCTTTTCGACCGAACCTAGTGTGTTTGTGCTGTTTTTACCTCATATCGCCTTTTCTTGATCCTAAACCCTACCTAGAGTCAAGTAATTGCTGTGAAGGCCCCTATCTCCCTGTGGAAGAACGATATTACTGAGGTCTAGCGCCGTTGCCGGGGAGCAAGCGCCCCTTCTAGTCTTAACTTACTCTACGTGTGTTTGGTTTAGGATGTTTTTACCTTGCTGAGTCGAGTCTAGAGTCGCTAGGGCTACTTACGACGTTTGTTTTTTTAGTGCATGCGCAGGAGAGACCTAATACCTCTTGTACCTTTTGATCCTGGAATCGAAAGGACTGCATGGCGCAACAACGCCGCAAACGCCCGTCGGCGTCTTCTCGAGCGACAACAGCAAGAGGCTATGGCAAAATCTCGTACCCTCCTGTCGTTCGCATCACCTTCGACGGGTACGGGAGGGTCTCCTATTGCTTTGCCCGATCTCCTCGACGGGACTGTCTTCGAGGTCAAGCCGAATTTCCTTCACCTCATTGAGCAATCTAAGTTCCATGGGTTTGACTCGGAGAACCCCATCAACCATATTTCTAACTTCTTGCAGAGATGCGGCATGATCAGAATGCAAGGAATTTCGGAAGAATACATCCATCTTAAGTTCTTCCCGTTTTCTCTCGTGGGGAAAGCTCGAGGGTGGCTTAATAATTGTAACCCGAACACTTTCCGGACTTGGGACGCCCTAAGTCAAGCATTTTTGATGAGGTTTTTCCCGCCGATGGAGACCGCTCGCCTACTAACGGAGATCATGAACTTTCGACAACAACCGGGCGAGTCTTTGTTCGAAGCTTGGGAGAGATACAAAGGACTTCAACGAGCATGCCCGCACCATAATCTCCCGGCCGCTCTTATTCTACATACTTTCTACGAGGGTCTCTCGATGAATACAAAGCAATCGATCGATAACGCATCGGGTGGCCTTTTTCTAAGTAAGACCCCCGTCCAAGCCGATGCTCTTTTAGCTCAAATGGCGGAGAATGCTTGCAACTGGGGAAGAGATTTAAGGGAGGTGACAAGCTGTGCTGATAGCGAGAACTTGGGGTATCTTATCAAGGACATGCAAAAGTCAATGCAACAACTTTCTCAGGACATGGCCGAGATGAAGACAACCCAACAACTCAAGCCGATTATGGAGGTTCAATCTTCCATCCCTTCACCTTCGTCCACCTCGGTGTTGCGTTGTGAGGTATGTGGGGCAGAACATACAAATTTCGAGTGCCAAACGGAGTTGGTATCCAATGAGCAAGTGAATCCTCTATATCGGCAAAACCTCTCTTACCGCAACAATGATCCCGTTCGCCCTAAAGGAAACCCATCCTATGTCCCTCCGGGTTTTCCCTACCCTAACCAAGCCCAAAATCATTGAGATGCTTAAGAAGCTTCAAGTTAACATCCCATTTCTTGATGCTATTTCTGAAGTCCCATCCTTCAAGAAACATTTGAAGGAGATTCTTACGAGCAAGAGGAGAATCCAAGAGAAAGCTACAATTCATTTGACGGCGGATTGTAGTGCCATCATCGATAACAAATCACCGGAAAAGCTAGTCGATCCTGGGAGTTTCTCTATTCCATGCACCATCGGTGATATGAGGATTGGCCGTGCGTGCCTTATGTGATCTAGGAGCAAGTGTGAGTGTCATGCCTTACTCAATTAGCAAGAAGTTGAACCTTGATGATCTAGCTCCTACTACTATTAACCTTCAATTAGCCTACCGTTCCGTACGAAGACCCTTGGGGATATTGGAAGATATCCCGGTGCAAGTAGGGCGATTCTTGATCCCTTGTGATTTTGTTATCTTGGAGATGGAGGAGGACAACAACATCCCCATTATTTTGGGAAGGTCGTTCCTTGCTACGACGGGAGCAATTATTGATGTGAAGAATGGAAGTATGTCATTGAATGTCGGGAATGAAAGTATTATTTTTCAACTTGAGGGGTCTTTGAAAGGTCCTTCATATGGGGACTCGTGCTACGCGATTGACATGATGGAATTTCTCGTTGATGAGTATATTGAGGAGTCCCATCTACTGGAGTCTACATGTGATGATCCCTTGGGTGCATGCTTATTGGAATCCTTTGAATTTGAGACCGATGGCACCGACATCACTTTCTTGACCAACCTTCTTGACTCTTCACCTATGCACGAGGAAATTATTATTGATGAGCCTATTATGGAGTGCATGGAGATTCAAGATGTGATCTTCAAAGGTATGTCTTCCTCCCAAGTTCAATCTTCTATTCCTTTAGATCTTAAACCTTTGCCCCCTTCCCTCCAATATGCTTACTTAGATGATGAAAAATCTTATCCTGTGATTGTGAATGCAAATTTGAATGATTTTGAATTGTCTAAGTTACTTGATATGCTTAGGAAGCATAGAGGTGCATTAGGTTATAGGATAGAAGATTTGAAAGGTTTATCCCCGTCCATTTGCATGCATTCGATTGATTTGCTAGAAGATACCAAGCCTACTAGGCAACCACAACGTAGATTAAATCCTAACATGCAAGAAGTGGTTAAAAAGGAGGTAGTGAAGTTGCTCGCTGCTGGGATCATCTTCCCCATCGCAAATAGAGAATGGGTAAGCCCGGTTCAGTGTGTGCCAAAAAAGGGTGGAATGACCGTAATTGAAAATGATAAGAAAGAATTGGTAAGTACCCGAACTGTGACTGGTTGGAGAATGTGCATTGATTACCGTCAGCTTAACAAAGTAACGAAGAAGGACCATTTTCCCCTTCCTTTTATTGACCAGATGCTAGAACGGTTGGCGGGTCACTCACATTTTTGCTTCTTAGATGGGTATTCCGGGTTCTTTCAAATCCCAATCCACCCCTCACACCAAGAAAAAACCACCTTCACTTGCCCATACGGGACATTTGCTTACCGTCGCATGCCATTTGGTTTATGTAATGCCCTTGGGACTTTTCAACGTTGTATGATGGCTATTTTTAGCGATTTCATTGAGAAATGCATGGAGGTTTTTATGGATGACTTTTCTGTGTACGGTAATTCTTTTGATGACTATTTGCTAAACCTGGAAAAAGTATTAACTCGTTGTGAAGAAGTGGATCTAGTACTCAATTGGGAGAAATGCCACTTTATGGTGGAACAAGCTGTATTGTTTTGGGTCACTTAATCTCTTCAAAGGGCATCGAGGTGGATAAGGCTAAGGTTGAGGTTATAGAGCGCCTACCACCCCTAGTTTCTGTTAAGGGGGTGCGTAGCTTCCTTGGCCATGCCGGCTTCTATCGCCAGTTCGTTAAGGACTTTTCGAAAATCGCTCGACCTCTTATGCAAAGATGCTCCTTTCATTTTTACTGATGAGTGTCTTGAGTCGTTTTAAAGATTGAAGCAGGCTTTGATTTCCGCCCCGGTGGTTCAACCTCCGGACTGGACACTACCATTTGAGATTATGGCCGACGCCAGTGACTTTGCCGTGGGGGCGCGTTTTAAAGAAGAAATTTCTCCACGACATGAAGCATTATTATTGGGATGATCCCTTCCTTTTCCGGCTTTGCAATGACGGGATGTACCGGTGATGTATTCCCGAGAGTGAAGTACAATCTGTTTTGACTCATTGTCACGAGTTTCCGGTGGGAGGTCACGGTGGCTCCCAAAAGACGGCGGCGAGGGTTCTACAAGCCGGGTATTGGTGGCCAACTCTTTTTCGTGACGCCCATTTGCATGTCAAGCAATGTGATAGATGTCAAAGATCCAGAAACATCTCCCGGAAAAATGAAGCACCGTTGAATTATATTCTTGAAGTTGAAGTCTTCGATGTATGGGGGTTAGACTTCATCGGACCTTTCCCGTCATCAAGAGGTTTCCAATACATCCTAGTGGCGGTGGATTATGTCTCAAAGTGAGTCGAAGCCATACCATGCGTGAGGTGCGATGGGAAGTCCGTTTCGAGATTCTTGAAAAAGACCCTGTTTCCAAGATTCGGCATTCCAAGGGTCATCATTAGTGACAACGGTTCCCATTTCATTGAGAAGAAGTTCGAGTCTCTTTTGGCAAAGTACGGCATCAATCATAAGAAAGGACTACCTTATCATCCACAAACAAAAGGTCAAGTGGAGATCTCAAACCGTGCCATCAAGGAGATCCTAGAGAAGACGGTCAACTCTTCGAGGAAAGATTGGGCAGAAAAGTTGGATGAAGTTTTGTGGGCATACCGCACCACCTACAAGACTCCGATCAGTACTACTCCCTATCGTCTTGTCTACGGGAAGGCGTGTCACTTTCCCTTGGAGCTTGAGCATAAAACCATGTGGGCAATCAAGAAGTTGAACCTCGATCTTAAGGCGGCCGGAAGTATTCGGTTATTTCAACTAGAAGAACTTGAGGAGTTAAGGCGTCATGCATATGAGAACAACAAGATCTACAAAGAAAGGACCAAAGCATGGCACGACAAGAGGTTGAACCGACGCGAGTTTGTGGTAGGCGATAGGGTTCTCATCTTCAACTCGAGGCTAAAGTTATTCTCCGGGAAATTGAGATCACGATGGTCCGGTCCATTCGAAATTGTGAAAATTTTCTGCGCTAGAGTTGTAGAATTGAAGGATGCACAAGGGCAGTGTTTCAAAGCAAACTCATCGAAGCTTAAACCGTACATCATGGCCGACGAATATGCCGGGACAATTGTGGTGTATCTCGCGAATTTTGAGGATTGAAAAGCATCGGGAAAGGTCGAGCTAGGACCTACAAAAACAAGCACTCGAGAGAGGTATAACTTACTTCCCCTTCTTTTAGTGTTTTCTTTCATTTTCTTCCATTTTATTTCCCTTGTTTTAGCATTTTTTTAATTTTTCCTTAGTGATTATTGAAAAATTTGAGAAAAGAAAGAGAAAATAGAAAAATTAGAAGAACTGAAAAAAAAAATTAGAAAAGATTGAAAAGAAGCAAAAAAATCGAGAGCTAGAGTGAAAATAAAGAGAGGTTTTATGAGGGTCGAGATTTGAATGTGATTTTTGAGTGATGGGAAAGTACCCCTGAATGATAAATTGAGTGAGGACGACAAAGGAGTGGATTATAAGAGGGTAGATTTTAGGACTTAACGTGTTTTTTCCAAGTTTTGAGCCTTGTAGGTACAATAGCTGGGCCGAAAGGGACCGTACCCACGGTCAGCTGGACCGTGGCCACGGTAAGGATTTGCAAAGTGTTCCCAGTTTTTCTCCGGCCGAAGTGGCTGGTGACCACGGTGGGTTTCACCGCAGCCACGGTCTCATCGCAGCAATTTCTTGGAAATTAGTCTTCCCGAAGATCACCGTGACCACAGTCTATGTTACCGTAACCACGGTCTCCACCCTGCATTTTTTCATCTTTTTCCCCAACCCGAGCCACACCGTGCCCACGGTCAAATCGACCGTGGCCACAGTGAGTCGAAATCTGCGAACTTTATCGGGGGGTTATTTCTCATTTTCCCTCATTTCTCTTTCATTTCCCTCCATTCTCTCACACTCGAAAATTCTCCCCCAACCCTAAAACCCTAAATCCTTGCAAAAATTTCCCAAACCTGTCACAAAATCCTCCTTTTCTCTCCAAATTCTCCATCGATTTTTGCCCTACCTGCGCCTAGCTGCTGTTCTTCGCATTTTCGGGGCTCTTGAAGCAAATTCTCGGGGTCTTTGTGCTTGTTGAGGCTCGAATTGGTTAAGGAAGCTCTTCAAAGTCTTCAATCCAGGTATTCCTTGGTTTATTGGTGCATAAACATGCGATTAGCTTGCTTTTGGGTTGAATTTTTGTGAAATTGCTTGTGGGTTTGGTTGGACGAATTTGGTTGAGTTGGGGTTAAATTTTTCGTGGCTATTTCTGAAGTTGGGAGTGTTATTGGTGAATTTCTTGGTCGGGATTTTGTTCTTGGTCGGGATTCCGTGATTGCTCGGGATTTTGGATAGTGTTGTTGTTGTGTTTCGTGTGGTAGTTGTTTGTTTTTTAGTGCCATCAATGGGTCGAGCAAAACCTGCCGGACCGAGCCGGAACCAACCCCCGTCCCATCAACCTCTGTCGAGCCTGATAAAACCCGGTACAAGGGTCAACCGACCTCGATCATTCAATGTGACCCGAAGGTTAAGGTTACCTTCCGGGACGAGATGCACAAGGCGCGGTACGAGAGGCTCAAGAAACGAAAGATCTGTGCTCCGGACCTCTATCATGAAGAGACGGCAAAGGATATATTTTGTAAACCGAGCATGGATTTCCTCATCAAAACCATGGGTTGGGAGGTCTTCACCACCATCAATGAACCAATCATCGAACAACCGGTGCTCGAGTTCCTTAGCTCCTTGGTTGTACAGGAAGATGGCACATCCAACGCCTCTTTCTCGTACATCATGAACAAAAAGGAGGTCCAATGCACGGTTAAGGATCTTTGCAATGCGTTAGGCCTACCCGAGGACGGTATCTTCTATAGCGAGAGTGTTAACTTTGATGAACAAAAGGCTATGCGAGATCTCACTTGCTGGAAGAGGCGCTATCCCAAGGTTCAAACCCAACGAGCACAGTACTATTGCCCAAGCAAGTCCAAGGCCCGGGATTTTTGTAACCTCAGCGTCCGTATCTTCCACCGCATCATCTCAAACTCTGTTTTCGGTCGTGATGCCGGGCGATCAAGCATCCGGAAGGACGAACTCTTCGTCCTCTACAATGCCATTAACGGTCGCCGAGTCAACACCAGCTCATGCATCCTCCATTGTCTCCGGGAAATAAGCCTCGAAACCCGGAACATGACCATTCGTATGGGTCACATCGTCACCCATCTTCTACGGAAACAAGGGTTCGAGTCTTACCTCAATAAGTGGACTCCCTGGTTTTTCCCCGATCCTATCGACGGTGTACGCCTTCGGAAGATGGAATTCTTGGACAAAAACAAGACGCGAACATTCTACCGTCACGGGAACGAGCCCTATAGCGTCGTCGTTCATTTGGGTGACGACAATGCCGAGAAACGTCTAGATGTCACCGACCAACGCAATTGGAAGTGTGGCCAAACTTATGTGGATCGTTTTGCGGTGGGAGGTCCCGGGGAGCCCGAGGAGGAAGGTGAAGAAGAAGCTGAGGCAGAGGAAGAAGAGGATGAAGAAGAAGAGGGTGAACAAGCACAAGGGGAAGAAGCCGAGCCGAGTCAAGTGCGGGACGGCGCTCTTGAACATATCAGCGAGCAACTCCAGGAGCTTCATGATGAATTTCAAAAACAACGGGAGCTCATCCAAAACCAGCAGACGTTGATTGAAAACTTGCAAGGGTTGATTGAGACCCAACAGGAGATGCTTGCTAGCATCCAATCGCAACTCAAACCCCGTCATCCTCCGGGAGGGTCCGCTTGAGGACCGTTTGTAAGCATTCACCCCCCACCCGACCTTTATCATCGCTTTTATTTACTTTATCTTGTGAAGTATAAGAGTGGGGGAGTGCTTCTTCGGGGTTTGGATGCGATGTCTGATAGTTTTGATGTGTTGGTCTCCCGGTTTCATTTGGTATGTTTTTAGCATATTTTGAGGTTGTTTGGTTAGGATGCTCGGGTTTGCCTTGTGTTGTTGGTCTTTCATGTGTTGCCGGGTTGTCTTTTAGTTGATCGATGGTTATTTTTGTGGGCCGAGAAGTTTGTTTACTCTTGCTTCGTTTGTATTTTGGTCATGGAGGTTTGTAAACGACTTTTGATTATGATGAATGCAATGAATTGTTTATTTCGGTTGGTATGTATGGAGTTTCACCCTTATTTCCCGCCTCAATGAGTGAGATTCGGGGATAAGGTAAGTCATTGGCAATGTATATATTGTAAATAGTTTTGTTTTTCATCTTTTTAGTTTCTTTTCATAGTCTTTTAGGTTAGTTTTTCCTTTCTTTTGTTTTTGGTCTCGCATGCGAATTCTATTGTTTGTAAGTCGTCTTTTACTCTAACATTATTTTGATTCACTCGAACGACGACTCTTGATCGCTGTTTTAACGCTTATGAAGAGTTTAAGGTAATATCTTTCCACCTTACTCTTTTTATGTGAATTCTTATCTTGATCCGTCGCATGCTTGGTTTTCTTTTGGGTGGCGAACCCCTTTGAATGTCTGTGTTGGGATATATATTGCTGTTGGAGCCGTGTGGGCTCGGGTCGCCACCATTTCTACTTGCTAGTTGTTTTTGTTTGTGTTTTTGTAGGTTCTCTACCTTTTTCATGTGACACCTTCCACAATGAGGACATTGTGGAGTTTTAAGTGTGGGGGAGGGGGGATATTCTGTTCAAGGGTAGATCACCTAGTCATTTTGTTCCTTGTTTTCCTAATTTTTGCTAAAATTTGAAAATTTTCATGTGGAAAAGGAGAAAAAGGGAGTGCAAACCTTTTCAGTTTTGCCTTTCGTTTTGTTTTTGTTTTGCTTTGTTTCCTGGATCTCGTTATCGAAGTTGAGAAGCCGTTCTTAAACTTCTTTAAAAGTAACCGGTTGGAGCATTTTCGACCCTAATTCAAGTTTTAGTCGAGACTTACCCTTAAAAGACTCCCTTCATTAAGTGTCTAGTGAGACCCCCGTTCCTTTCTCTTTTTGTTGGAACCGGGAGGTTTTAGGAGCTTGTGTCCGGGTTTGTTTTGTTTCTCGTTTAGCAAAAGCAAAAAGTGCAAAAAGAAAAGAAAAGAAAGAAAAGCTTTCCTAAGATACAATAACCTGAATAAGTGGAGCGTGTCGCTGTAGACATTAACCACCCACACTTAGCCAACCTACACAGGCCCGGTATTCGTGGTACGGCATGGATACCCCCTAACCCTCCTCCCATATCGCTTTGCCACGGAGAGGTGAATGGAAAAGACCGTGTTGGGAGGGTATACCCCTTATATGGGCCGTCCAATTCCCGAAAGTAAGGCTAATACCGACTTTTAAAAACCAAAAAAGAAAAAAAAGGAGAAAAAGAAAAGCAAATTTCGTTGGTATTTCCAACTCAAAAAGAAAGAAAAGAAAAAGTTTTTGCTTCTTAAAAGAGTGGGGCCTCCCCTTGCATCACCTACGGCCCTCACCAAGCCAAGGGCGACCAAATGCGAGGGAGGGAAACACTTCTCTTGGTTGTTTCGTTGTTTTCAAATTCGGACGCGAGTTTTTAGAGTCTTTTGGTTCTCGTTAAACCCTTTTCTTGTGGGGTTTCGCTTGGTACAAGGTGAAGGGAGTTAAAAATCTTAAAGATCGACCTTTATCTGAGTTTGGTGTTGTGAGGTGCTCCTAACAGTTACTTTGGGAGGTTTAATCACGTTTTCTTTGTTTGGATTACGAGATCTTGTGAATCAAAGCCTCTGTTTTTCCTTCCTTTTGTTTTCTTCGGTTTTGTTTTCACTTTTCCCTCTTTCCTCTTTCTTTGGCTTTTGTGGGTACAGCGGCTACAAACCCTCACGAGTCAATCTCGTCCACCCGGGCTGCCGGGGGATTCAAAGGGCTTGGTGCATACGCTAAATGCACCCATTTCTCTCCCACGATAGAGGAGTTAGTGTTCGTTAGTTTTTGTTTTGTTTTGCACGGGACGAGCAAAGGTTTAAGTGTGGGGGTGGGGGGATGTTTAGACCCGATTTTGCGTCTAAATACCGCCTAAATCCTTAGGCTTTTGACTTGTCTCGTAGCTTGTTTTAATAACTTTTAATGAGTTTTGTTTATTTTTATAGTTTCTGAAGGTTTTACTCAAAACGATGCTAAATGGGCTATTTTTGCACCAATCTTGGGAATCCCGAGATTCCCTGAGATTCCCCGAGCCCTGGTCTTGTCAAAGGCAGTAGAGACGGAAGGGGTGAGCATGTCGAAAGCGCGGAAACGCAAGTATCGGGTCGAAGAGCACCGAAGGGTAGCCCCCGCCACCAACTTCGTAGCGAGCGCTACGCCGTGAAGAAAATTGTGGCCGAGATAGACTGTGGCCACGGTCACCTTGACCGTAGCCATGTTGTAATTGAGCCAATGCCTGAGGAAGGAGACTTTGCAACCCGAGATTTACCGTTGTCACGGTCACCTTGACCGTAGCCACGGTGAGATCCTTGTCCTGCCTCAGGAAGCAGCTGGCCGAACAAGACCGTGGCCACGGTCTCCCATGACCGTAGCCACGGCGGTGCGAAGGAGCGAAAAGTTGTCAACCCTAATCGCCTACACCGTGCCCATGGTGAATAGGTACCGTGCCCACGGTACTGCGAAGCGAAGAAGAATTTTTCCTGCCTTACGCAGGACCGTGGCCACGGTCATCTTGACCGTGCCCACGGTCCCCTGCGGGACACTTTTTGTCTGTAGTTTTAAATGATGAGTTTTGGGTAACAACCTGAGTTACTATATATTGTTTTAGGTCATTTTAGCAGAGGGACATCTTTTAATCAGCTTTTACCTAGCTTTTATGATACTTTAGCCTTCTTTTGTCACATTTTAAGATTTAGATTAGAGAGTCAGTGAAGATCTTTGCTGAATTTATTGATTCTTGTATTGGATTCTCTCAAGTTTATTTCAAGTTTGAAGATTATTATCATATTTGGAGCATTGGAGCTTATTTATTCAGAAGTTTTTGCCTCTTTGTCATCAATCAATGAGCATTTCTTAACCTTTCTCTCTTTTATTTCACAGTTCATCTATTAATCTCTGTTTTTGCTATTGTTGCTATTATTGATTTTGTTGATTGTTTGTTGTTATCTTGTTTATCTTTTTAAGCATGATTAATGTTGTTGATGTTAGTATCATGATAGTTAGGATGTTTAGTGGCTAGAACCCTAATGGGTTAGGGAGATATTAAGGGTGTGAATGGGTGATTAGGTTTGGGTTAGCAATTTTAGTGAGTAACTAGTTAGGAAATCAACTTCCCAACCCTATCCTTCCCTCAAGTGGGATGTATTTGGGTGCGAAAGCATCCTGAATACATCCAATGCTTGTTGGAAGGTAGGAATTGGGATAGTTAGTGTTCTAGTTCGCGAAAACGAATAGAAACTAACTAGGAAATTCCGTTTTATCAACTTCCCCGGGTCTGTCTATGGACTTTTGGGAAGTTAATATGGACTATCCTTGAAAGAGGAAGCCCGGTGGGTATTTTCCAACGGATTTACCATTTGATTTCCGCTTCTTGTTACTCTCTTGCTGCGAAACCCACCTCCTTATCCCCGTTTGCATCCCAAAAGTCTCTCGACACCCATTGTCTCACCTTTTTGACCGAATCTAGTGTGTTTGTGTTGTTTTTACCCCAAAAATCTATCACCCTTTCTTGATCCTAAACCCTACCTAGAGTCAAGTAATTTCTGTGAAGGCCCCTAGCTCCCTGTGGAAGAACGATATTACCGAGGTCTAACAAACCGCTGTACAACAAAATGAGATGACCGTGGCCACAGTCCTGCGTAAGGCAGGAAAAATTCATCTTCGCTTCGCAGTACTGTGGGCACGGTATAGGCGATTAAGGTTGACAACTTTTACCCCAAAAATCTATCACCCTTTCTTGATCCTAAAACCTTCGGAAACTACAAAAATAAACAAAATGCATTAAAAGTTATTAAAACGAGCTACGAGACAAGTCAAAAGCCTAAGGATTTAGGCGGTATTTAGATGCAAAATCGGGTCTAAACAATGTGGCAGCTCCTATCTCAAATTCTTTCTTTCCCCTCTTTGTTTCTCTTTGCTCCCATTGGACCGGACGAATGAATGTTGAATGAAATGAATTCAGTCCACCTCTTTCCCCATTGGACCGCTGAATAATGGGTCAGCCCACTTCTCACTTCACGAAACAAGGCTGAATGATTGTTCCCCCTTTTCCTTTTGTGCTTAGGCGAATAAATGGTGGTCCAAGTAAGGTCAATGGGCCTCCACTTCTTTCTCTTTTGATTGGGCCCAATTGAAAGCTGTTGAATCAAATCAATTTCCTCTACTTCTCTCCCTCTTGAGTGGATTGAATCAAGGATAGAGGAATGCAATTAATTCATCCTTACTTCTTACTTGTGATTAGGCCGAATGGAGGCTCCACTAGTCATCCCAATATGCCTTCACTTTTCTCTTTTCTCCATTAGGCCGCATGAAAGGACGAGGGAATTAAATCCCATTCCTCTCCTCTTTTTCTACTGGGCCGAATGAAAGATGAGCCCATGGAGTCAATTAATTTCTTCCCACTTCTCCCATTCCTGGTTGGACCGATTGAGGATGGCCCATTGTAGTCAATTTCCTCCACCTTCCTCTTTCGTGATTGGGCCGGCTGAAGGGTAAAAGGAATGGGCCTGCTACTGGTTTTCTTTCTCGCGCAAAAGACGCTAGCCCATACATGGTGCTGCTGGACCGTGGCATGTACCACGGGCAGCCTATGGTAGCAACTATCTGTCCATTTTCTGTCCCATTTGCTCTGAAATTTGTACCATGGTTTGGGAGGTCCGTGGTGTGTCGATTCTTACCAAAGGTCGAGGAATTGTTGGTGTTTTGGCCTCAAAACCTACAAATCGGCATAAAAAACACAACACCAAGTGTAATAGAGAAATAGGGGGTATAAATCAAGATTTACAATCAAAGTCATCCCTAATTCACTATCCAAATCTCCTAAAACATAGTCACAAAACGCAGTCATCAAATCCCCCCACGCTTACTCCTTGCTTGTCTCCAAGCAAGTACAAGACTCAAAACAAGATGAAAGGACTCAAAAAGAAAAAGAAACCTACTCACACCTCCTCCAATAAAAAGGGCATATACGATTACCAAAGCAAACATACACTCAAGGACTCCCTAAATAAGATTCAAATTGAAACAAAAATTGTTGTTCAAAATAGAATCACAAGTCAAGAAGCAATACAACCAATCTATCACAACTCGAATGCAATCAAATTCCATTCACATGTTTGGCGAACTAGTTGGGATTGGTAGGACCTCACTTTAGGGTATGCGGATTACTCCCCTCAAGTGTTTGAAAAAGATATATTGGTTCACTCAAAAACCTTTAACCAATGTAAACAATCTACCATAAGCTTGACAAGACTCTCAATTCTCTACCGCTATAGACATCATGCACAAATGTAAATCATGAGGACTTTTCAAAGGGAAATCATTTGGGAAATGTTGAGTTAAATAGCGAAGGGCCTAAAGAGCAACATTCTCAATACATATAGCACAATGCCTCTTAAATCACACCGCAATGAAGCATAAATACCTTCCCTATCGAAACAAAATAATGGAAGAGTCAATATAAGTAAGAAAACCACCATGTTATTCACCTTATTCTTAAAAGCTTCTTCTCTTTTTTATATATATATTTTTTTGGTAAATAGCATAGATACATAAAGGGCAACGCACTTCCCATTAAACCGTTTTCGACCTTGAATGAAAAGAGGGGATAAATAACGATTAAGAACAATGTTTCCCTCATCAAGCGAACTAACCAACAAAGTCACCAACAATTAGACTTCAAAACTGTCCCCCAACTGAATTGTTGTTCCACTAACTTGGCTAGAAGGATATGGGATTAAGAACAGGCCAAGGGCGCGCAATAGGGTAAACAACAAGACAGGAAAAATTGTTAGTAAAGGGCTAGCAAAAAGGGGGCATATTGTTAGGTGGCTTTTTGGCTTTTTGGCTACAAGATGGGTCTCAATCATATTAACACAATGCACAAGTCAAATGCAGTTTCAAAGAGAGTCAAATCAAGTTCTAGAGATGCAAACATGGTAAGGTCACACTCAAAAGAAAATGAGACTATAAAAATGATAGTCTTTTTGTCTCAATAAGTCTCACGGGTTAACCTACCACAATCACTGCAACTAGTTCCTTTGATGTACCAAACATAGGAACTTTACTATCTTACACATGAATTGATCAAGACTAGATGAATCACATACAAGACAAGCAACCTAAATCAAACAAACAACCAAGTCTCTCTTATCATCTACATCAAGCCAGAAATTCCTAAGTATACACTTGTAGTGACAATCCAAACACACCTCATAAAGGCGAAAGACTATCCTAATTTTTATTTTTTTTAACTTTTAGCAAGAAAGCAAGAAAACTACTCCTATATGCAACCTATATGCAAATTCAATGCCTAACAAACACAAAAAGAAACTAAGAAATATGCAACTATAAACGTCAGTCTCACTCAAGCACATGATTTTAAGACAATCAACCCAAACCCCCCATGCTTGGACAAAGTAGTGTCCGTAATGCATTTCGAGTAAGGGTAACATGCATAAGAAGGAAGCGACATAATGCATCACACTAAAAAAATGAAGAAAATTAAAGGAATGAAATAAAACCTAATAAAGCAATTAAACGCTTGGGTTGCCTCCCAAGAAGCGCTAGTTTAACGTCTTTAGCTAGACGAAACTCACCTCAAATGCAGTCAAGGCCCTTAAAAGCTTGTCAAACTCCGCAGCATCCGGTTCACAAGCCTGCATATAAGAGAACAACAAAATACTCATAGCAAAGAATGTTAGTTGCGTTCTCTTAAATAGATCAAAAGTACTAGAAAAATCAAAAGAATCAAAATAAGTTGTCCACATGATGTTTCTAGCTGAGTCCTCTAGGCATTTACAATATGGATCAAGGTAGGGATGAAACCCTTCCAAAGTGCCTAAGGACAAATCAAGAACATTGTTAGTCCCCTCAATCACAGTCACATCACAAGAGTCTGCGTCACATCCCACATCAACATAAACATCAATGGTCTCTTCACAAGGAATGGGTTCCTCAAGGTTCTTAGGGGCAAGGGAAGGTGGTGAACAAAGTATAGAAGCATGGAGTACATCATCAAATTCTTTGCTTGAAATATCTAATCCTCCCGCAAACCCCTCACAAGTCTCCTCATTAATAGCATCAATTGACTCATGACAAACATCATCATCATACCTAGAATCAAACCCATGGGAATCACTCACCTCAAACTCCGTCGACTGAGAAAAAGGTAAGGATGCATTATGAAAAGCAAAGACACCATCAGTAGTGTCTCTAGGTAAGCTAGGATGAGAAGCAACAATTGGCAAAGATGACTCAGAAGAGTAAACTATTTCCTATATTTCCTTTAGGTTAGCTTCCAACTTATCTTGTTGCTCAAACACTGCTCTCATTAAAATGTCAAGTCTAGCTGAACCAGGGCATGTAGGCTCATCATGGTCAAGAGAATTACACAAACGACAAGGAGTAAAACAATGGAGTTGAATATATAATCTAGCATGAGATGTACGAGGATTAGAGTCAGAGTAACTAGATGCACAATAAGAATTTTCAAAATCACGAGTATCACGTGCAAGCCACTCAATCAAACTCCAAGCTTCATCAACAGTTTGAGCATAATAGAAACCAAAATACTCTAACAGAGTACGAGTCTCACTATTCACCCCCAAAGCAACAATGTCAAGTACATCTTATTTCCCAGGCACAATACCACGTGGAACAGGACATGCAAGTAATCGCTCAAAATAATGCCAAAATAATTCCTGCTCAAATTGGGGAAAATAAAGAATTGTCAATTCTCTTTTTTTTTGTGTTTTTTTTAATAAAAGATCAAAGATAAAACGGAAAAAAAAACAGAAAACAGCTTAGTCAACCTAAGAGGGTTCGTTTCGAAGCTAGGAATGAGTCGACAGCGGCGCCAAAAACTTAACAGGCCATGGCGCGCGGTATGCGTAGCACGTCAAGGTCGATCCCATAGAGACTCAATTAGCAGCTCAATAAACTAATCTCTATCACGATTGCTAAGCTAGTCAGGATCTGGGTTTTGGTAAGGTTTAGGAAACAAACTAAAACTAAAGAAAGCAAGGATATTAATCAAAGGGTTCAATCAAGAGAGAAATATTTCTAGGGAGATGCTAACCTAACAACGAGTTCGATTACTAAAACCTAGCCTGCGCAATCATACATTCAAGAATGAATCAAGAATCGACAACCGCTGAATTCTATCACCCTTTCGATGCTAAATAGAACTATTCTAAACAACCTAATCAACAACTTTTGTGTGCCTTTTAGGTTAAACAGAATTGAAGGTCTCAAAAAGTCAGGTTATTTAGTGATTCCCTAGTTCACTACTCCTTTCTCAACTTTCACAAACCTAGGTAGATAGGTTGGTAGTCAGATTATCCTAATTCACCTTTCAGTATTCTAAACAACCTAATCAACAACTTTTGTGTGCCTTTTAGGTTAAACAGAATTAAAGGTCTCAAAAAGTCAGGTTATTTAGTGATTCCCTAGTTCACTACTCCTTTCTCAACTTTCACAAACCTAGGTAGATAGGTTGGTAGTCAGATTATCCTAATTCACCTTTCAGTACTTATTAGGTTAATCTCAGACTTACAAATATTCAAGGCCTTAAAAATACTCATAAACATGGGACACAACCTTCTATTGATTCTAATCAACAATTCATGCATAAACTAGTAACAAACAATCAAACTACATTGTTTCGGGTTATAAAACCCTAGAATTCAAAAGAACTACTCACTCATTATCAAGGAAAACATGACACAAGTTCCAAACAACATGATTAATTCTCAAAATAAAGAAAGAAATCGAAAAGAGATACAAACTACAAGGAATACGATCGTCGAGCCTTTCAATCCCGGGGTGGAGTCTTCCTCGCGAGCGGTGATGATTTCTTCCCGAATCTTGAACTTCGCTTCGATTCTCTTCGAATCAATCTCGATCTTGAATCTTGATGGAGGAATTGATGAGTGATGGGATTATTAGGGTTTTTCTCTCTTGGGTGAAGGGTGGATGAATAATGATGAATGAATTGTGTCCATTGATGATAATAACCATCACCCTTCTTTTCCTTGCGCAGCACGCCTAAATAACGCCCAGTCGCCCAGCCACGAACCGTGGCGTTCACCGCGGTCAGGACGTGGCAGCTCCTATCTCAAATTCTCCCTTTCCCCTCTTTGTTTCTCTTTGCTCCCATTGGACTGTATGAATGGATGTTGAATGAAATGAATTCAGTCCACCTCTTTCCCCATTGGACCGCTGAATAATGGGTCAGCCCACTTCTCACTTCACGAAACAAGGCTGAATGATTGTTCCCTCTTTTCCTTTTATGCTTAGGCGAATAAATGATGGTCCAAGTGAGGTCAATGGGCCTCCACTTCTTTCTCTTTTGACTGGGCCCAATTGAAGGCTGCTGAATCAAATCAATTTCCTCTACTTCTCTTCCTCTTGAGTGGATTGAATGAAGGATAGAGGAATGCAATTAATTCATCCTTACTTCTTGCTTGTGATTGGGTCGAATGGAGGCTCCACTAGTCATCCAAATATCCCTTCACTTTTCTCTTTTTCCATTGGGCCGCATGAAAGGACGAGGGAATTAAATCCCATTCCTCTCCTCTTTTTCTACTAGGACGAATGAAAGATGAGCCCATGGAGTCAATTAATTTCTTCCCACTTCTCCCATTCCTGATTGGACCGATTGAGGATGGCCCATTGCAGTCAATTTCCTCCACCTTCCTCTTTTGTGATTGGGCCGGCTAAAGGGTAAAAGGAATGGGCCTGCTAGTCTGCTACTGGTTTTCTTTCTCGCGCAAAACACGCCAGCCCATACAAGGTGTTGCTGGACCGTGGCATGTACCACGAGCAGCCTATGGTAGCAACTGTCGGTCCATTTTCTGTCCCATTTGCTCCGAAATTCGTACCACGGTTTGGGAGGTCCATGGTGTATCGATTCTTACCAAAGGTCAAGGAATTGTTGGTGTTTTGGCCTCAAAACCTACAAATCGGCATAAAAAACACAACACCAAGTATAATAGAGAAGTAGGGGGTATAAATCAAGATTTACAATCAAAGTTATCCTTAATTACTATCCAAATCTCCTAAAATCATAGTCACAAAATGCAGTCATCAAAGGTGCTCGAGGTAATTTCCCGAGACTCTTCTTTCCTTGATGTCAATCTTCTTCCTTCGTTTTTTTGACATTTTGTTTATGTAGTCATGGGCCTATGAATACATTTTGTCCTTGAGTGTCCATTCGAAAAAGGACAGGACAGTACCAGCTGTTGAGCGTTGGACCACCAAGGGCATTCATGGGAAGAAATATGGTCTGGGGACTCTTGACCGTGTCCGTCGTGCGCTGGACAACCTTACTCCGGTATTGTTTTACACTAAAGGTTTTTCCCTTAATTTCCTCTGTACTTTGATCTTAAATTCTCTTTTCCTCCTTGCAAGCTCAGTTAAACTGACGTCCGTGGGTCAGTTTCAATGTGAGTGGGCTGCCAACCCCCTTGCATTTGGTGGAGCATGATACTCGTCTTCGCCTCCTGATTGAGGGGCCCTCAGGTTACGTATGGTACGTAGGAGAAAGAGTCTCGAGACAGACCATAGGGGGTTATCCTGGCCTCATCTCCTTAGATCCTTCGGAGAACATGTTTGAACCATGGCGTATCGATCCGGCCATTTTAAGGGAAATGGTTCAAGGTCAAGAGTTCGAGCAATTCATCAAGGAAGTACCGCAATATCAACTTGAAGAGGAATATGATCGCTACCTCAGTCGCTTAGCTCCTAGAGTGGTATGTCTCTTTTCCTTTCTTCCTTTCCTTTATCATACTTTCGCTGATACTAACAATAAAACTACAGCTGGGGCCTTATGCCAAGACTGCCGAAATGGAGGTTCCACCAAGAGAGGAGAAAATTGGTGGTTTCTTGGACGTGGAACACAGTAGCGAGTGTTCCGCTCTTCAGAAATTTGAACGGAAACCGGTAATCATCATTTTATGTTGTTTCCTTATCATTCTTCACTTTATTTGTTAATAATCCTGATGTTGCTTTCCTTCAGCCAAGGTGGCCAACCATTCCACGCATGGTCAAGGAGTGGAGCACTATGAAGAAACACATTCATCGAGTGTTCACTGGCTCTGGTAGATATCAGGGCAATGCAGCAAGAGGCCCAGATATGGAGGCTGATGCAGAGTCTTCTCCTAGGGAACCGCTGCGACGCTCCAATGTGATTTCCCCTTGTATGGAGCCCCCACGCCGCTCTTCAGTAGGGGAGTATTCCTCTAGAGACCGATCTGGTGGAGAGATTGGTGGATCTTCGCGTCCTCCCTTGGCAGTCATACCAGAGGGTCATGGCAAAGGTATTCTGGTTGAAGGCCAGAATTCATCTGGATCTCATCGTAGTAGGTTTGACAGCAGAGGTCGTCGTCCTCCAAGCATGGAAGAGGACATGGCTCAGATGTCTTTGGAGGAGCCTTTCAATCAAGGGGGGTCGTATCATAGCGCTGGGTATCGGTGGTGACACCCAACCTCATTCATATTGAGTGGAGGATGCTTCAGAGTCTAGCGCCACCTACCGGCCCTCACATTCTCGTCGCACTCCACCTTCAGTGCGTTCTTCTCGTCGAGGTCGAGAGATATTGGTGAGGGATCGCGATTCAGATGCATCCGTTGGGTATCCTGGTGCCCAAGTCCTAGCGGATGATGTTGCCTCGCATCCTGCACCTTATAATGCTCCCTCTTTTAGTTCTGGTTCTCACTCTGTCGGATGGCCTGTTCCGGCTCCTGTGATGGGTCCTTCATGGCCCATGGGCTCATAAGAGTGGTCTGCGCCTCAACATTCTTGGCTAGGAGGATCCACTTCTTCTGGTTGGCCAGCCCCCGGTCATATGACATAATCTGCTTGGCTGACCCCTTCCTTTGGTTGGCATGTCCCAGAGCATTCCTGGTTGGTGACTTCGCAGGAATCTTCTAGATCTTCACCTTCGAGAGAGCCTACTTTTGTTCCTGCATCCTCGAACTTTAACCCCACGCCCGGTCCTGATTATTACTCGTGGGATACATACTTTGGCACTACGGGCACCTCCAATGTCGGCACTTCAAATGTCGGCGACGACTTGGTTGAGAACAGCGGTGATTCGGGCTCCCTGTGGTGATAACATTTATGCAATGCAATGCAAAAACTCTTTGTACTTTTTTTTTAAATTTTAATGTCTCTTTATTATTTTTATTTTAATGCGAAACTCAACATATGCACAACTCTTTATGTTTTATTAATGCATTACCGAATGCGACTTTCTACATGATGGGATTAATCCTATTAATCCCGCTTCCCCAAAAAGAAAAGAAAATATAAAACTGAAGTGTCGGAGTAACTCGAGCTAAAATTTTTGAACCGAGCAACATTGGGCCAACAACAAAACCCAAGACATAAGAGACACACGATTGGGCTGCTTAAATTCACCAAGAAGAAAAGTTCACGTGACTTCAAAAGACAGGCAAGCTTTGATCGGTTAAAATGAGCCTGGGCCATGTCAAAAGCTAGGCGGCTTTTGATGGCCGAAGGAGGGAGAAACGGGTCGAGTCCTGGGCGCGCGTGGACTTGGAGTAGCAAAACCCCAGCGGGTTTTGCGAATTGTTTTTTTTTTTAGCCGTAGGTGAATGGCTTAAATCATGGGATTGATGATCAACGGCCATATGACCGTTTTTTATGATTTTTGATCCATTTTGAGCCTTGTTGATGGTGTATTAATACCTTTCTTTGTGAATGTGAAATTCACTCCTCATCTCCACTTGAAAGCCTTCACAAAAAATTCACCAAGAATTCACCAAAATCTCTAAAACTCCCATGGTATCCCAAGTGCTTGGATAAACTATTTTTTAGCCCTTGCTTGAAGGTGGATAGTTCCAGGCGGAGAGGGATGGTCTCATTGATGTGAGACAATTTGGTATGCCACCTTTCAAAATAATCTAGAAAGGATTCATTGTCCCTCTGCTTTATGGTGGTTAGGTCGTCCACTGTAGCTTGCTTCTTTTGGATACAAATGTAATGGTTAAAGAAAGCTTCTAATAACTCATTCCAGTCGACCTTGACTTAAGGTGATAAAGCATGATACCACACTTTGGCTTCGCCATCTAGGGTGGATGGGAAGACTGTGGAGTATAAACCGACATCGATTCGGTTTAGGGGTGCCAATCTCATTAACTCTTCAATATGGTGAGTGGGATTCTTAGAGGGTTTGAACTTGATGCTTGGCACCTCAACCTTATCAGCGACCTTGAGACTAGGCTGAACAGGCAAGGGTACTTCCAAGTACCTGTCGGCGAAGGCCGGCACGGTGCTCATTGCTATGGTGAGGCTTTCTAGCTTCTGTTCAAGGGCCTTGACAGCAGGGTCCCTTATAGGCTTGGATACTTCTAGAGCATTAACCTTTGTTTTGGATGACTCTATTCCTCCAAAGTCAGCTGGTGTTTTGATGAGCTCAGGTTCAGAGTCATATCCATGAACATCATCATCGTCGTCCTCGGTATTCAGTCCTAACTTAGTATTGATTTTGGTGATGGCCTGTAGCACACCATCCATCACCTGTTGCTGTTCATTCAGCCTCTTCCCAATCTTCTGCTCCTGCTCTAAAGTGCTAGCAAAGACCAGACCTTGCATCTTAGTGTAAACCACCTCTAGATGTTTTGTGATGTTGGCCTCAGCGCTCTGAGTCGTAACCTCTTGGAATTGCTCTCCAGACATGATGCAGTCACGAGTTGCAGATGGATCATAGTGAGGATTTGGAACCAAACAGCCGGTACGCGGATCTCTAATGCGGGCTCGAAGTCGATCACCAATGTTTCCTGCATGAAAATTCGTAGTTAGACACTCGATGACATACTCCGACACATACTACCCGATGCATGCATGCTCTAATTAGGGACCTATATGATCCTAACAAACTTGACGCCTATATGTTGACGCAAGGGACTCACCCACTTTTTGGAAGTGCATGTCCTAACTCTATATGAACCTAGTAACAGAACATTGTAAAGGCCGAATAAAGTCAGACATAGTGAGTGGGTCATAAGTTAAAAGGCACAAGTCAGTGTTTCTCAATTCGGATGGGCCCAATCTACAGGGCGACTGTTTTAAGGAGAATTCGTAACTTGGCCAAACAATCCAGACAACCAAAAATCAATACCAAGATGGGCCCAGAATTTCTAAATGAAAATAATCCCCATTGGAGTCGCCAATCTGTAGGTACCTAGAAAATCATCCCGTTCGAGGAATCGGTTTCGGATGCGCTACTTAAACGATCGGGAACCGACTAAGGTTGCTTAATCCTTATATAAGGATATTTATTTTTCGAAATTCATTTTTGAGGAGATGAAACTTTATTTATTTATAAATCCATTTATGTTATTTACATACCCGAAATTGCACCAAAATATTTTATCAATGACTTAATACTGGCCCATTACCGAATTCAGGCCCAAAAGGAAGCAGATGGGCCGCCAAAAAACATCAAAAGCCACAGGGGTTTTGATGATTTCTCGGCTGGGCCATGCGTTTCCTCGGCCCAGAGGAAATGGGTGGAAATTAGGAAAAGCCGCGTAACATTTGCTAATTTATGTGCCCATTTTCTCTTGGGCTGGCTTTGGATTAGTGAAAAAGGTGGTATTACATCATTTATAATTATTTTGATGCAAAGACGTGTATTTTAAATAGTTAAAAGGATTGTAAAATGAAGAAAGAGTCGCCAGCCGATTTAAGGAAATCGACAAACCAAAAAAAATATAAGAAGATAACTCTGGTCTACGAAACTCGATTTCTAAGTTCGGGGGTAAGGCTATGAATTTGAGAATTATAAGAACTCTCGAATCCGCCTTTTAGAAAACAGACTCTACTAAAATCGAACTTGAAATGAAAAGAGCGGGGAGAAGTTTAATGAATTTCACAACGTTATATTCTTGATCATGCAATGTAAAAATGAATGCGGTTTTCTTTTACAAAACAAGTACAAACGAAGGAATTAAAGCATAAATTACATAATAATAATGAAAAGCAAACCTTGCTTAAAGGTGATAGATGAGATGCAAGTTGTTCCCTTGATTTGACCTCGAATTGGAGTTTGGATGGAGGGATGTGTATGAGAATGGTTAGGAGGGTGGTATGATGATATGAAGATAATGAGGGTGATTATAAGAGAGTTAGAGAGGGAGTATGGATAATGGAATTTTGAGAGAGTTTAGGTGGAGTGATGATAATAGTTGGTCCTGGATGAGTGAAAATGGTTTGGTATTTATAGGTGGAGGATGGGTGTTTTGGACGGAAATGGAGGGAGACATATCCCACCAATCAAGTTTTCTTCACCATTCAAGAATAAAACCCCAGCGGGTTTTGATCAAAGTGCAACGAAGTCAATTCAAGTGGGCTAATATCATTGGATTGCATGGGGTTGATTATGGCTCCAAAATCAGAGAAATCAATAAATCCCAGGCGGCTTATAAGATCAAAGCGCATGGATCGATGTTGTCGTACTTTTGGGAGTACGGTTGTCGATCTCAGGGAGTTGTATTCCAAGCACTCAGAGCGGACTCAAGTGTTTCAAGTTAGGTTGATTAACCAAGGATGGTGATTATCAAACGACAAACTACGAAAGCAATAAAAAGATGTTCAGGCAGCAAAATCAGAATTCAACAATTAATCGATTTGAACGACCTAATCTACCAATTCTAAACAAGTAATTAAGAGTGATCGGTTGCACCATTAAAACTCGCCAAAGCCCTCTCTCGAGGGTCAAGGGCTAGTCTAACTATTCTAACTACCTATTCTCATGGGGTTAGTCTAATTAAACTACAAGAATAGCAACCCTAGACCTAGTTAGGATTCGACTATTCTCATGTCCAAAACCCTAACTATTTTCTCTACCACACTAGCAAATTAACCTCACCTCTCACCGTACATCAATTGCCTAAAGAAATATAGATGAACACTCTCTCGAGCATTTCATCGAACACATTATGGGCAAAGAGAAAACCTCTAACTACAAGCACGAATTTGGATAGAATAGGCCTAAATAAAATTAATTAGCCATCAAATACATCAATCACAACCCAAACAACACAAAACTAACAAGAAATTAACATAGGAGAAAATAGAGAGAAAGGGATAGAAGAACTTAGTCCTGAATTGAAGGTGAAGAACGAAATTGTTAAATTCTTGAACAAAGACAATCTAATCTCATTCTTCAATGGAAGTCTAACCATAGAACTAGAGAGGCTTGGGAGGAGACCTCCCTTCAAGCCTAGAGAGAAACTGAGAATGAAAAGAACGTCGTATCTGAAAACTTTTTTTTCTAATTAATAAAACATCTTAAAATAAAATATTGCAATTTGGCACGGGTGCCTGTGCCGATTGGCACACCTAGGTGTGCCGAACTGGAAATCCCAACTTCGCTTCTAATTTTTTGGCGCGACTGTGTTGGGTTCCTTTGTTCCTTAATTCCAATCTTTTACCTCTTGTGCCATCATCACTTATCTCAAAATTACCTAAAAATAAGACAATTAAACAATTTAGTCTCAATTAGTAAAGATGGCAAAAATCACTATTAAACTTAAACTAAATAACTTAGATAAGTTCAATAAGACAATAAAAACCGAGGTAAAAAGTGGTAAAACTGATGGCTCAACAATCGATGACATGGCAAGCAGAGGCGGGCCGCTACTGAAATAAAACCCAGGCGGCTTTTGTGAATTTTCCTGGGCCGGATTCGCGCTTTGGGCCTGCTTTTAGTCTTCTAAAACCCCAGCGGCTTTTATCGTGTCTATGCGGGCTTGTTTTGATCTATTGGACCCACTTTGCTGATTCCATGGGCCCAGTGACTCATTTTGGTGATCGGCCCAAATGTCTTGCTGAATTTTGACGAGTCGGAATTTTGTCTGTGCAAATTCCGGTGTCTACAGGTTCCAAATATAAGCAATGAAGCTTAAGGGTCCAAAAAATAAATACCGTTATACATCGGGGTCCAAAATGCAAATAACTTGTGCTATGCATGGGTTATTTTTTCTTATTTATCTTTTTTTTTTTTGCAAACTATGTTTGCCCCTTGCTAAAATGTGCTACAAAATTTGTAAAAGAGTTTAATTATTTTAATTTTTCGTAACAAATTTTGAATATGTGCATAAATAAAAAGTGGTTTTTGTTCTAAACCATTATATAATATCCATCAACTAACATTGAAATTTTTTCCAACTCCAATATGTTTTTTTGGAATTGTCCTTTTCCTTTTGATGTATTACGTACGTTTGCTCTCCCTACTATTATTGTTTTTTCTCCAATTATATCAAATATTATTATCAGTTTTTTTGTTATCAATGTTAATTATTTCGATTATTGTATTATTAAAGTGACAATTATCTCTTATAATTGGTGTTTTAGTTTACATTGTTTTCTTACCCTTCTCTGTTTCTTTTTTTTATTGAGCTTGCAAGAGAGATTTTTTACATTGAATTTGATGTTTTCCTACAAAAGTAGTGTGTAATGTACATCAATTATGTCAAATGTGACGGTACTATATGGATAAATAATTGTTGTTTTAAAGAATTGTATTTTCATTGAAAGGGTATTTAATAAAATTTTAAATGGGTAGTTCACTTCTTATAATCACTTTTGTTAATGGAACTGTACTGTTCCCAAATTATAATTAACCTAGATTTGTACTTAAAATCTATATTTTATATAATTATTCATAGACTTTGAAAATAAAATACTTAGTTAATTAATTATAAAAGTATTTAATTATACTTGTGTTGGAGGTATCTACAAATTAATTTAAGCTAATCAACTATTTTGTCGAAAAACAAGTTAATCAACCGTTGATAAAGGCAGTTGATGTTCCTTGGGCCACGTAGCTTCACCATGGTCAGCGTCCTTCAAGGTCTCAATCCCCCTCTTTTCTCTATCTATTCAAGTTTTCCATAATCCATAGTTATCACACTTGACACTCTCAATTCCCTCTCTTTCTCTTCCTCACTCGTCCCTTCTTGTTCTTATATGTTCCTTATTCCTCCTTTGTTGGCTCTATAATTGAACCCAATCAAATTTAAAAGAATGATGGTTTAGTATGGAAAAAAGACTATGGCTATTGTTTGTGAATTGAAGACATTTAAAGTTTGTTCTTATATATCCCTTATTCCTCATTTGCTGGCTCTATAATTGAATCCAATCAATTTTAAAAAAAATGTTGGTTTAGCATATAAAAAAAGACTATGGCCATTATTTGTGGAATTGAAGACATATAAAGTTTGTGTTCACCTTTATGTTAATTATTTGTATGCCTCAATGGCCCATTCCCATTTTTAAGTTTTGGTAGTATCAATAAGAGTATTTAGTACATATTTTACAGATAGGAAATTGTATATCAGAAAAATGGCGTACCTTTAAAGTCTATCAAACTTTCAATGTTAAGAATGTATTCCCTAGTAACTTGGATAGGAAGCTAATTTTAAAAGAGTTGGAAGATGAAATTGAAAATTTGAAATTATGTATAATATAAAGGAAGAATATTTTACCTCACTATTTGAGGGGAGATGAATTGACAATCTATGTGTAGTTGTAGTTGGGGAATGTTAGCTGCAAAAATCAACATCCAAAATAGGTATAAATTTGAAATGCAATATTTTTTGAAATGAAAAAGAAAATTATGTGTGGTTAAAATTGATGGCTTATATAAAAGAATACCGAAAGATGTATTAGTAAATTAGTAAATGTATTATTATGGGTGAATAGTAACTGAAACCTATAGAATATTGAAAGTGTGTCTTTTGATTTTTTGGTAACTGATTCTTTAATTATTACTAATCGAAGAATAATGTTGTATATAAATATATATTAATAAAAGGTGTAATTATGATTGAAGAATAATGAGTTAAAATTTTAAAATAATATGATCACTTTTATTTTGTTTTAATATATTTAATAGATAATAGTAGATTAATTATCAATAATATTATTTTATAATTAGTAAATTGTAACATAATTAGTCAATACTTACATTTCATTAATTGTCAAAAATGATCTTTAATATTAGAAATTGTAACATATAGTATTTAAATTTGTGCACTAACTCTAGGGAGTTACCAATATTAATTTTATTACAATTATCTATATGTTTGATGGACTAACTCCCAAATTTATAACTGAAATTTTGTCTATTATTTTTTTTATCAGAAGTTTTGTCTATTATTACTCGAAGTAATGGAATAATGTTGTCATTCTATATATGGTTTTCCACTCAAGTTAAAGATTGTTTAAAAGCTTGGTAGACATTTTCTTTTTTCAATTTGTAGGCATTAGCATGTTAGAATTCAATAATATGTTGCAATAAGCTAGGTATAATATTGATCAATATATTAGATTTTCTTTATTTGAGGAGGGTAGTAAGTCGTTATATTTAATGGAACTAGTTGATGTATTTATATGTAGATATGATATATTGGTAAATTTTTGATGATGGTTAATTGAAGGATGAATATTTTCTTAATGTTTCATCACAATGACTAACTTATTTGCTTTAATTCTTACTATCTAGCTACTTACTTCTCTTCATGTATTTGCTTAATCTTTGTTTATTTTTCATCATTGGGAGCAATAGAAGATATAATAGGTAATTCTTTGCACGGTCTTTTTTCAATGAAGCGTATATTTTCATTGTTGGAAGGTGTACATTTAAATTAAAATTTTTTTATGTTCTAGTTCATTATAATTTACACCTTAAGGGCTTGCTTGGGAGGAGGGTAAGGTGGGGTTATGAGGGGTTAAGGAGGTACTTACTCCTCCTTACCCCTACTTGGGAAGAAAGTGAGAGAGGGTAAAGGAGAGTAAGAGGGGTGAGGTTTACACCCCTTTACCCCTCTTAACCCTTATTTTTTTTAACACTCCAATTTAGGGTGTAAGGAGGTGTTTGATTAAATTAAAACATACATACAATAAAAAAAAATGATCATATTACCCTTAACCCTAATTGAATCATAACACACACAACCATCTCTCTCCAACTCTCTCTCTCTCTCTCTCTCTCTCTCTCTCTCTCTCTCTCCCTCCCTCTTACACACACATATGTCTCTCTCTCTCTCTTTCTTTCTCTTACATACACATCTCTCTCTCTCTCTCTCTCTCTCTCTCTCTCTCTCTCTCTCTCTCTCTCTCTCTCTCTCTCTCTCTCTCTCTCTCTCTCTCTAGAGGGAGAAAGAGAGATGGAGAGAGAGAGAGGGGGGTGGAAGAGGTAGAGAGAGGGAGAGAGAAGGGGGAAGGGGTAGCGAGAGAGAGAGAAGAGAGAAAGGGGGATGGGGTAGAGAGAGAGAGAGAGAGAGAGGGAGAGGGAGAGGGAGAATGGGGGGAGAACGGAAAGAGAATGAGTAGAAGAGCAAATGTATGGGTAGTATACTGAATTACATATAATGTGAAAGGGCAAATATGTCAATTAACATTTTATTTTTATGAATTCTCCAAATTGTTCTCCCAAGCAGGGGTAAGCAGTTTACCCTTATGAACCCTCCCGTACCCTTATCCTCCTTTACTCCTATGAGCCCCTACTCTCCATTTTAACTCTCCTCCCAAGCAAAGTGTAAAAGTAGGGTTTGTTTTTCTATTAAATGACAAAGGAGTTTTACAACTCATTTGCTACAACTATTTGCGAGAAAAAAAAACCTAGATTTTGAAATACTTTGCAAGCTTTCATTATATTTTTCAATTTACAAAAAGTTTAATATTTTTTAACGGCATCCATTTTTTCAATAATGGAGTCCATTTATATACTATAATTGTTTTATTTTTTTAATCATGTGAGAGTTCGTGAATGCAAATGACACTCAATGTTAGAAGATTGAAGCAATGTTAAATAGGTTGCAATTGATTAGTTTCTTAACGTCTAATCTTTAATACGTACTCATATATTAACCATGTAATAATATTATAATTTATTTATTAAATATCATTATCATTGCAATATGATGCATCTAATATTTTCCGGTCATCATCCCACACTTTTTTTAGTTGTTAATATATATAAAATAAAAATCCATTTAAATCGATTTGGAATATTTGTAACATGAAAAAATTAAATTGTTAATGTACATATCTTGAACTGAACTTTGAAGAAATATATCCTATGAAGAGTATCATAGATTAGAAAATATTGTATCTTAGCGCACTTTTTTCTTATACAAGACATAAAAGTCACAATCACATATTTATTATACACAATCAATATTGTATTGATTGGGCGTACTACATGGTGAAGATTATGATATCAGTGAAGACAATTGTAATGATTATGCTTATGTATATTTGCGTAGTTGCGTATTTTGAACTAAAATTTTTTATATTAGTAAAAATATTAGAAAACTATACTTACAAATTTACCATCATTTATGGTCTATAAGCAACATTTTTGATAATACATGTGATTTATTTTCGTCTCGTGCAAAGCACAGGTATAAGTACTAGTAATTTGATATTTTTGTGTTTTAATGAGCATGTGTTCCAATTTTTTAAAGTACCTTAAGTGTAATGGCAACTAGGGATAGCAATGGGGCGGGTCTGGGTTGGCTATAACTGGACCCGAACGTGCCAATTTTTTTTGGGGGACCCAACCCGACCCGCACCCGAAGGGTCCCAAAAACTCAGACCTAGACCCACACCTGCCGGGTCCGCGGGTCCTTAATGAGTCAACACTCTTATTATTTTTTTTGCTATGAATTCATCAATTTGGGTCAATTTTATATGTGCACAATTGTATAATAAAAATTATTCTATTTAAATACACATATCTGTAACATAATAAAAACATCTAATTCAATATGCGAGACTATGAGCGAAGTTCGATCAATATGAAAACATTACAAAAGTCATCAACACATCAATTCTAAGAATATAACTATACAACTTAAAATGCAAAAACAAAATAAATTAAAAATAATACAAAGTTCATAATTATCACACTATACAATTCTAAGGCATCGTTCTTTTGTGCGTTAACGCACCCAAACGCAACGCAAAATCAATAAAACATAACGCATGGCAAACGCAAGATAACGCAACTTATCGAAACGCAAACGCAACGCAACGCACAAAAGAACGATGCCTAAGAATACAAATACACTATGGTTATTGTCTGAAATAAATAAATATATATATATATGTGTGTGTGTGTGTGTGTGTGTGTAGATGCACACCTAACCTGGCCCGGACCCATTGGATCTAAAATTTTTGGACTTAGACCTACCTAAATGGGTCGCGTCTGGGTGGGTCTGGGTTAGATCCAGGACCTACCGTCATCCCTAATGGCAGCTCAACAAAGTACTACTCCTTTCCCTTAATGAGTGTCTCCCAAATCCCTTTAAGAGTTCAATATGTACAGGAAATTGAGTAAAAAATATTGGACATTGACAAATTTTTCTCATTTAGTGACTTCAAATCTCAAATTCCTTTTCAGGGTTTCAAACAAATCATTAATAAAGTAAAATAGGAATTTTAATCATTAAAATTATAAAAAAGACGAACAAAAAGGGACAATATAGTTAAATACTCTCTGTGCTTAATATTAATCGTCATTTTATTGACTGTTAGGGTTTCTAATGTCATTATTTGACTGATAATTTTTTATATAATATTTTATTAACAATTGAAATATTATACTTTTTTGATAGTATTTTTTGTTATAAATATAATTATAGTAATTTTATATTGCAAGTCATTGTATATATTAAGAAATTTATGATCAAAATTTTCAATCTTTGACTACAAAATTTTCAAAGACAACAATTAATATAGAGGGAATGTAGTAAATTGACAAATAATTAGGGATGAAAGTAGTAACCGTGTTTTTTTTTTTTCTCTTTTTGTGTGTGATTTCCAACTTTGAATATCATATATATATATATATATATATATATATATATATATATATATATATATATATGGGAATAGATATAATGAGAAGAAGGGTTTTGTGACCATAGAAGCATAGAGGATCTTAGCCCTTGGTTCCAAGATCAAGGGTGATGGTAATTAGTTGTTTTATCTTTATTTCAAATATATGATGATAATTATGATTGGCTGAATTTTTTTTTTTTTTAAAAAAAGAGAGGTATCACGTGAGGGGAAGAGGGAGGGGCATGCTGATGTCAACTGCTATTTGTAAGCTGGAGGGAGGAAGTTATTATTTGCAGTTTCCCAAAACACACAATCATTATTCAACTTTTGAAAAGCCACCATGCTCATCCAGGTTTACCATAACTATTCTTCCAAAACTTGAAGCTTTGAAGCAAGCCCTAAACCATATCCGCAAATTTCTAGTTAATTGCAGAGGAGGGGCATGTGATTTTCCGGTGAGTGAGTGTTCCAGTGGGTGAATTTCCGGTCAATTGGCAGAGAAAAGTGACATCTTTATGCAACTTTTGAAAATCTACTATGCTCATCCAGGTCTGCCATAACTGAATTTCCAAAGTTTGAAGCTTTGAAGCAAACCCTAAACGATTTCCACAAATTTCCGGTTAATTGTAGATGAGGGGCGTGCGATTTCTCAGCGAGTGAGTGTTCCAATGGGTGAATTTCCGGTCAATTGGCAGAGAAAAGTGAAACGGGTGTCGAATTTTCCGGTGGGTGAGTGTATGCGATTCTAGGGTTTGTTCCTTTTTCTTTTTTCTTTTTAAATTGGGGGTGTCCGGGAAGGGTTTTAATTTTGATCATTGATCATTGATTGGCATCCAAAAACAACTTGTTGTCATATTGTTTAAATTTTGATGTTCGTTTATATTTTGTTCATCCCAGAATGTTTGATGTTCATTCCATGACTAATTGTTGCTCATTTACATTACCAGTGTATGTATGTTCATCCCCATTATGTTTGTTGTTCCATTTTGTGCGGTTGAATCCTGGGTCCCAGCTAAAGAGACGACATTTGATGACATTGAAGAAGGTAAGAAGTTCTATGAACGGTACGTAGTCAGTGTCAGTTTCAGCGTTCGTAGCTCTAGTTACACGAAAGACCGCAATGACACGGAATGGAAGATGTTTGTCTGTTCGAAACAAGGGTGGACACTCGGGAAGAAAATGGCAGTGACTATATATGATGAAGGACGCGTTGGTTCAAATACGGACGAAATGAACGACGGCCAAATTGACCCTGACGTTGGTTCAAATGCTCAAATGACTTACGGACAAATACTTGGTGCATTTTCATTATACATAAATACTCATTAGGACAATGCTTTAGTATTTACCATTTTAGTCAAATGATGTTCACTATACCATACAAGTTGATGTTCATTTAAAGACACCTTGATGTTCATTGTAACTTAAATGATGATCAACTTTCATGTGTCAAAGACCATTATATGCTCAAATGATCTTGATGTCGTTTTGAATCGATGTGTTTTTGTTAGATTCGGTTGGAGTATTTTCCATGAACGAACATGTCAAGATGATTTTTAATATTTATAAATGTTCATTGGGACAAAATGTCCAGATAATCAATTAATGTTATTGTAAGATACATGCCGATGTTCATTCCAGGCACACTTAATGATCATTTCAAGACAACTTGATGTTCATTCCATACACACCTATGTTCCATTATACGATACAGGTTGATGTTCATTTCAAGACAACTTGACGTTCATTTAACTTAAATGTTGATCTTTCCTGTGGCAAAAACCAACATATGCTCAAATGACTTAAGGAAAATGTCTTGGTGCATCTTTCATTATATATAAATACTCAGCATGACTTGGTGTATTTTTTAATTTCAAGACAACCTTATGTTCATTTCACTTCAGCATTGTACCATACATGTTGATGTTCATTTAAAGACACTTTGATGTTCATTTTAACTTAAATGATGATCAACATTCATGTGTCAAAAGACCATTATATGCTTAAATGACCTTGATGTCGTTTTGTGTTGATATGTTTTTGATAGATTCAATTAGAGTATTTTCCATTAATGAACATGTGAAGATGATTTTTAATATATATAAATGCTCATTGGGACAAAATGTCTACATGGTCATTTAATGTTAATGTGACATATATACTAATGTTCAATCCAGGCACATCTAATGTTCATTTCAAGACAACTTGATGTTCATTCCAGGCACGCCTAATGTTCATTTATATGATATAGGATGATGTTCATTTCAAACAAAGTTGATGTTCATTTAACTTAAACGTTGATTAACATTCATGTGGCAAATACCATTATATGCTCAAATGACTTAAGGACAATGATTTCGTGCATTTTTCATTATATATAAATACTCATTAGGACAATGACTTAATAGTTACTATTCACTCAAACGATGTTTTTGCACGATAACAGGCTGACGTTCATTTTAACTTAAAATGATGTCCAATGATTGGGGTGGCCGAGAAAGTGATGGATAATTTCATTTCCCAAACCTTTTTCACTAGATGCTCATTCATGCATCACCTGATATCCATTACACAAGTCACCTGATGTTTTTTTTCCATGTAATATTGATGTTCACCTTTAATTGATGTTCATTTCATTACAAGTTTCGCCAAATACGCTGATTGGTTAACTACAAAAGTCAACAAAATATATTCATTACACTGTGTTTTTTTGCAAACTGAAAATTATTGTTTACTACAATATCCCAAACATTTCCAACAGAAGGGACAATAGTAAATTTTTGAATGTCCACACAAACACAACATGGGGAAATAGCTTCAAGTCGAAATGGTGCAACGGTGTTCGTCCTGTTCCAATGACTTGCTCTCGTTTGGATGGTGTCCTTCAACCGGTTCCCATCGTGCATGACCAGGGTGTGGCAATATCTGCTCCTCAACACATGATCAATTAGTTACAATGAACACCAACTGTTCTCTTATGACTATCAATTTATGAAAATGAGCATCAACGTGATAAAAATGAGCATCATGAATTATCTTATGAACATTAAGATAATATGAAATGATCATCAAGTTGAACTGAAATGAACACCAAGTCATATCAAGTGACATTTTCAGTACTACATGATCAATTAGTTACAATGAACAGCTACACCATGACAAATGAGCAACAAATCCATTGGCAATGAACATCATATCCTATCTCATGAACATCAACTAACTTACTCTTTGGTGTTGTCTTCGTGCACCACAATATCACCGACTACAGTAGGGGCCCTTTCCTCTGGTACAATCACCTTGTACAGAACATCGACAATGAGCAACATAGTGTACCAAAATGAACCCTAAGTGTTATGGCATGCATCAACATACACAACATCATTGTTTGTTTGAACAAAGTAGAAAATGAACATCAAGTTGTAACAAAATGAACAACAAGTAGTTATTCTGTGTTGTGATCATCAACTCACATTGAAAATCACTGAAAATGCATAATGTTCTGGAATGATCACTGAAATTATCATCAAAGAAAATGAACACCAAGTGTCACATTTACAATGAACAACAAATGAAAAATGAAATGAACACCAAGTGTTCCTGGAATGAACATCAAACAGAATGGGGATGAACATACATACACTGGTAATGTAAATGAGCAACAATTAGTCATGGAATGAACATTAAACATTCTAGGATGAATAAAATATAAATGACCATCAACATTTAAACAATGTTAATAATAAGTTGTTTTTAGATGTCTATCAATAAACAAAAATTATAATGATCATCAAGTCACACATACAATGAACAACAATTGATGATGACATGAACAACAAGCATTCCTAGAATGAATATCAGTGGAAAATGAAAAAAAAAAAAGACAAGAATAAATGAACATCCCCAAGTGGTCCAGCATCACATACATTGAAAATGAACACCAAGGTGAGAGAAAATGAACATCAATTAGTGCTTGAATGCGCACCATTGATAAACAAACAATTCTACAATGAACATCCAGCGTTCTAGGATGATCATCAAGTCCCTTACAATGCATAACAAAATTGAACAGCATGTGGTTGTGTACTCATCACTTATCAACATATGAACTTAAATTAAAACCACTGAAACATCATCAAAAAGAAAAATATGATCCTAAACACTATTCCAACTACAAAACTCCATTTTTTGACAATTATGAATAACAACACCATTTTTTGACAATTATGAACAACACCAAAAAATGATCATCAGAATACATGTATTCAGATCACATGAACAAATCTCTTCCTACATTGACAAAAACACACCCAACTGTATTAATGAACAACAAACCCTTCCCGGACACCCCCAAGTTCAAAAAAAAAAAGGAACAAACCCTAGAATTGCATACACTCACCCGCCGGAAAAATCGACATTCGTTTCACTTTTCTCTGCCAATTGACTGAAAATTCACCCATCGGAACACTCACTCGCAGGGAAATCGCACGCCCCTCCTCTGTAATTAACCGGAAATCTGTGGAAATCGTTTAGGGTTTGCCTCAAAGCTTCAAGCTTTGGAAATTCAGTTATGGCAGACCTGAATGAGCATGGTAGATTTTCAAAAGTTGCATAATGATTTCACTTTTCTCTGCCAATTGACCGGAAATTCACCCACCGGAACACTCACTCACCAGAAAATCGCATGCCCCTCCTCTGCAATTAACTGGAAATCTACGAAAGTGGTTTAGGGCTTGCTTCAAAGCTTCAAATTTTGGAAGAATAGTTATGGCAAAACTGGATGAGCATGGTGGGTTTTCAAAAGTTGAATAATGATTGTGTGTTTTGGGAAACTGCAAATAATAACTCCCTCCCTCCAACTTGCAAGTAGCAGTTGACATCAGCATGCCCCTCCTTCTTCCCCTCACGTGATACCTCTCCTTTTTTTTAAAAAAAAAAATCAGCCAATCATAATTATCATCAGATATTTGAAATAAAGATAAAACAAGTAATTACCATCACCCTTGATCTTGGAACCAAGGGCTAGGATCCCTTATGTAACGCCCCCAGGTTATTAACCACTAGATTAAGCTAATGATATACCTAACCCAATGATTAGCAGCGGATAAACACCTGAGAGTATTACCGCCGTCCACGAAGGTGGACAAGGCTTATACTAAAACCCAACAAAACAACCAAAACATAAACCACTTCAAACTTTGTCATCAAGACATAACTTAACTGGAACCACCTCAAGACAACATATATAGCACAACCCAATAAAACTTATACAAGCCAAACTAACACAAATTTCTCTTAAATCTTTCATAAAGAGTCTTTTAACCACCTTCAATCTCCTTAAGAAGCTCTAGGGTTTCGTCCTTCCGGGGCTTTTCCCTTTTCCTTTGCCGAGATACCTAAAACAAAAACATAAAACTTCGAAAAGTGAGTTTAACTCAGTACGTATACCCCTAATAATGTAAAAATCTTTTCATAACTCGTTTTAGTTATTTAGCGCGGTTCCAAAACATTAAAACAATAATAAATAATAAACAAACATTAAACGATGGCATACTTACACCGCTTGCCCATACTTAACTTGTACATGGGAAATGTAACTTAACCTGTACTTAAACCACAACTTGAATGAAAATATTTTTGAGATCTTCCTTGTAAAAGCAACATACATAACTAGCCTTAGAGGCAATATAGCATTAAAGTAATGTAGCATAGTTTCCAAAAGAATTTAAATCATTCACGACTTAACATATACGCACACACAAAGCCATAACATAAACTTGATCTTAAGCCCTTATGAGCCAAGACTTAAAAAAATTTTGGCATGTAAGTCATAAAGCTTTTCTTTAGTTCAAAAGACTTGAGTAACTTAAGAAGCTTTAAACTTGGTTATCCTGATATTATCCTAAAGGTCCCCTACTTGCGATCATTGGCTAAGCCTCCGTATGCGCATACCCGGACCGATCGGGAGATCCGGATGGTGGATAATAATCCTACTGACCAGGTTTTCATGGCGTGCAACTAAGGCACTAAAGATGTATTTTTCCTTGGGTGCACTAAGGCACGACTATAAATAACTTGGGGTGCACAAAGGCACATAAACATTTTTCCTTGGTGTGCACTAAGGCACCATAAACGGGGTGTGCGCTAAAGCACCATAAACATGGGCGGAGCCTTTATTAAAAACTTTGGAAACTTGGAACCTTGACCTTGGGTTCTCAATAAAACGGGATCTTTATCCACGTTGTAATCATAACTTAAACCCAACCTTTGAATAAGATTTGTACTTATAATGAATTTTATTCAAAGAATACCGTTAACATCCAAATAATGGAAATATCGTAAAAGTTTCTCACATAGAGGGCACGTAACATAAATACTTAGAAATAACTATAAAACTATCCTGATTAATCGTCCTTAAAAATTTAAGAATCCATGAGAACTTGCATAAAGTTTTGAACATAAGTCAGGATACTTTACATTTAAACATGAATAACATAATATTAATTTAGAACTAAGCATAAAAGATTAATTCATAATATTACACATAAAAGGTCAGGCAATATACGTACCCGAAGACTTAGGAACACGTACGGAACGAGCAGGGACTTGAACAGTAGCGCAACGATCTTCTTGAAGGGACCAAAATTCACATTTTTTAGGCTTGGATTCCTTCACCTCTCACTTGAGGAACTTAGAAACACTTGGTTTACACTTGCAAGAGGAGGGAAGAATGAAGAACAAAGATGATGGTGGTGCATGGGTGTGACGGTGGCCGGAAAATGGCCGGAAAAACTTCGCCATGGCTAGTGGCCGGCAAATAGCTGGTGGCAGCAAGTGCACAGAGGGGTGTTGGGGAGATGAGGGGTATGAGTGAGAGAGGGAGCAAGAATGAGGGATGTGGGAGTTTGAGTTGTGTTTTATTTGAGACCTCTTAAAAATGGCTTCTTCCAATTCCTAATATAATTTATACTAATAATATTAAGGCCCAACAAAGCCCTTCCTCCCTTCCCTTTTCATGGTAGCCGGCCAACATGGCCCAAACAACAAAAATTTTATCAATTTTAATTCCTCCCTCTTACACTTGTACCTCCTTAATTCCCCAAATTATCGAAATTTATTAAACCGTAAAAAGAATGTTGTTGGTAACTCCAAATAAAATATAACCATACACCTCCATGAAAATTCTCATAATTATAATTCTAAATTGTATTGAATAACAAGGAGGACCCGATATATCAGTATCGATCGAGTAATTCGTAAACGATCATGATCACCATAAAAATTATCGGAAGCGAAAAGAAGAGAAAAGAATTTTAGAACTGAATCATGGATGATCGTTGCACTATTCAAGTCCTGCAAAATACACACTTGGTTATGAAAACAAAAATTTTGGAACACGCGCTTTAATTATTCGTGATTTAACGTTAACCTTGATTAATTAAACTAATCAATATGTATTAAGGGAGAGATTTTCTTCGGGTTATTACACTCTATGCTTCTATGCTCACAAAACCCTTCTTCTCATTATATATATATATATATATATATATATATATATATATATATATATATATATATATATATATATTTCTGGGTACAAAGGGTGATGATCGAAATATGTGGATTCTAATGAGCGCATTTTGGGAAACCTATATGATTTTATTTTATTTTAAAAAAATCATGTAATATTAATGTGTGCATTAATATAAATGTTTGCATTGATAACCCTTTTCGTTTTTCCTTTTTCTCATATGCACTATTTTTTTTATTCTTTTAAAATAAACTATTCTTTTTATTTTTAATTACTGTTTTTTTATTTCTTTTAAATATAACCTCGGCAATATTTTGAACAATACGTATAGTTTACCTGCGTTCCGTACAACGTACGGATCTAAGTACTGGTGTATGAATATAGAGGGAGATGGACGCAACTTTGAGGAAGACGAAAAGAACTAAACACCGACTATCATTTTAATTAATAAAAAAAGTTAATTTGCAATATATGCCATTTGTTCTATAGTAATTTTATGTTTTTACTTGCATGTTATTGTCTAAATTTCATACTTTAATTTTTGTTTTGCAATGTAATATGTGTTGGGGAAAACTGTTATTTTCCCCACCCCGCCAAGATCACTTTCAAGCAGAAAATAACAAGAAATTTTATAGAGAATAACAACACAAGATTTAACGTGGAAAAACTCCCCCAATTGGGATAAAAACCACGAACCACCAGAAAAATATTCACTATATGGAAATTATTACACCATACAATATTTTTCTCACACTCTCATTCCTCTCATACTATCACTAGAGAGATCTCCAAGACAACATCTAAATCTCTCTAGTAGTATAAAGAATAAGTGTTTGTGTTGTGTGTAACAAAGGAGGTGGAAGCCTTTATTTATAGGCTCCAATTCCCCTCCACTTCACAAACCCACCGATGTGGGACTTGAAAAGGGGAGCCAAAAAACCAACAAATCTCCACCTTGGCTCAACTTCAAGTCCAACCAAATACAATCTTCATCTTTTTTTAAAAAAAAAGAAGAAAAAATACAATCTGTTGATCATTTATAGTTGTCCAGCTACACATAACAGAATCAATTCTCCACCTGACTCAAAACTCGATCAACCATGCACAGCTGCAACTTTCACATTGTCTGCTACTGACAATCATAATTCTTAGTTCAAGAATTATCATACTCTCACCATAAAGAGTATCTCCACCTAGATTGAATTCCATCAATCCAGGAACTTTCACTTGAAATCACTTCCTATTTCAAGAATTTCAGTTTCGGCACATGTCGAAAAACCTGCTAATAATTTATGGTGCAACTCTCTTGTTAACTTCTTGAGAGTTCATTAGCCATCGACATACTTTCCACCACACATCTTGCATCTCTTGTTAACCAATGCCCATGTGCAAACCTGTGGACCAGCTACCAATTAACATCCTCTTCCATGGCATCCCTCAAGGGTAGCATACATGCCATGAGGATTTTCATATTTCTTTACAAAGAAATATCATCCCCCTCTCCCAGGGAGACAACATTGGCAGCAATTTCTTTGGAGCTTCTAGCCGAACTAGCCCCATTATTTGGACATTTAGATTTAGGATGTCCTGGTTGACCACAAATCCAGCAGATGATCTTTTTCTTAGAGCTTTTATTTTCCTTCCATTTGCCTTTAACAACAAGAGCTGAATCTTCTTGAGATTTTTCATCTCCATTCTTCAACCTCTTTTCCTCAGAAATCAATTTGCTTGTCACTTCTGAGAAAACCACAGTATCCTTCCCATACATTAAAATGGGTTGCATGTGCTTGTAGGAAGATGGAAGAGACCAGATGAATCGAAGTGCCTTGTCTTCATCATCAATCTTCACTTCAATAGACTCCAGATCAGAAACAATTCCATTCAAAACACTCAGATGGTTAGAAATAGTTGTACCTTCCTCCATTTGCAATTTATGAAATTGCTCCTTCAAATATAACCTATTTGAAATACTTTTAGTTTGGTACAACTCTTCAAGTTTCTCCCACAACTCCTTAGTTGTAGATAATCCAATCACATTAGCTAGAACATTTTTAGCCAAACACAAGCGAATCTGGCTTGCCGCTCTCATGTCTAGCTCTTCCCATTCTTCATCACTAATTTTGGATTTTCCAGAATCTTTATCGCTCTTAGATTCACTGGTTGGTCTACCTTTCAACGCCTTGTATAATCCAGATTGGATTAACACATCTTTGACTTGCACTTGCCACAAGCCAACATTAATTCTCCCATCAAATTTCTCAATCTCAAATTTTATCCCCATATTGTTTATCAGTACTCAAATGGACAAAATAGTTATAAAAAAAATACCCACTAAATTAGTTCTCAGAAAAGAGATGAATCACAATAGAACCAAATCTTTCTTTAACCAGAACCTCTTTAGATCGTATTTCTTCACTATTTCCAAATACACAAGTACCTCAAAACAATTCTACCAGAATAGCAAACTCCACCGGAATCAAACTCCACTTGCTACTCCACCGAGACAGAACTTCTGCTTAATAATAATTCTTATTCAAAAAATTTTTCTGATGTGGAAGATCAGACAAAGTGCAACCACAGAGCATACTAAAATTTCAAAAGAATTATTCTTCAGCCTTGGCTTCAACACAGCGAAAGAACTTCTTTTCTGATGTGGAAGATCAAATTAAACTGCAACCACAGAGCATACTCAGACAGAACCTTGGCTCTGATACCACTTGTTGGGGAAAACTGCTATTTTTCTCACCCCGCCAAGATCACTTTCAAGCAGAAAATAACAAGAAAATTTATAGAGAATAACAACACAAGATTTAACGTGGAAAAACTCCCCCAATTGGAATAAAAACCACGGACCACCAGAAAAATATTCACTATATGGAAATTATTACACCATACAATATTTTTCTCACACTCTCATTCCTCTCATACTATCACTAGAGAGATCTCCAAGACAACATCTAAATTTCTCTAGTAGTATAAAGAATAAGTGTTTGTGTTGTGTGTAACGAAGGAGGTGGAAGCCTTTATTTATAGGCTCCAATTCCCCTCCACTTCACAAACCCACCGATGTGGGACTTGAAAATGGGAGCCAAAAAACCAACAATATGTAATATATTTAATTATGACAGTTACACTGCTCTATCCATATGAAGATATATTTAATATTACATTAAAAAGGATATTTTTCGTTATGAATCTAATATATTAAATACTTTTTTTATTTAAAAGTATTTCTCATAATGAATTATGTGTAGTTAAACTTTGAATTACTAACTATTAGTTCTCAAAATGGCTAATGATCTGTCGTGTAAAACTACCTCCACTAGATTTTTAATAGAAAATATGTATATGATTATTAAAATTTTGTGATTAAATTTTGTAAACTTCTTCCTCCTCTATAATGGGTTAGAGAGAAAAGAAGGAATTTCAGAGAATAATAATAATAATAATAATAATAATAATAATAATAATAATAATAATTCCTCCCTTTCTTTTTAAGTATCAAAATTTTGATGGTCAATGTCAATAAATTCATAATAAGAAATATCATTGATAAAATATAATATTATTTTTAAATAAAAATATTATGTGGAAAATCATTAATTACATATATGAATTTAAAGAAAAATGAAAGATGGATTTTTTTGGTGCGGAATTTAAAAAAAAAAAATCATTAATTATATATTAATTATATATATGAATTAATTATATATGTGGAAAACATGGAGTTTATCAGTTTCTTTTTTTGGTGCGGAAGTGGGACGACTCAAAACGGTCAGACCCTAAACATTGTAGTTTACGTATCCGGCCATGTATCTTCGACTTTCTCTTTCAATTTTAGGTCATACTGTTTGACTTTCTCTAACTACTCTCTCAGCTCCCTCCCTTTCTCTCACCTCTCTGCCTCCTCAAACCCCTTCATTTCTCTCTATAAATACCATCATGTCTCCTATGGCTCTCTTCATCTCTCTCTCTCTCTATAAAACACTACTATACAAGTCTAAGGCATAGAACCAGAGATCGAGAAAGATGAATGGTTTATTGTGTTTTGTGTTGGTAGTAGTTTTAGTGATGCTATGGAAGTTAATATGTGTTTGTTATATCACCCCAAAACGAGCTTATAGAAAGCTCAGAAAGATTGGATATGGAGGGCCAACTCCAAGTTTCCCGATGGGGAACCTTGGAGAGATGAAGAAGTTGCTAATTCATAACCAAAGCAAGCATTCTTCATCTTTTACCCCATCTCCGTTGATCTCTCATGATATTCACTCTTCTTCCCTTCCTTACTTTGCTCATTGGCAAAAGCTGCATGGTAAGCATGCATGCCCTGTTACGTACTACTAACATTTGTCTATATATGCATGCTATACTTATATTTATGCTTGCTCTGTGTGGTCTTCAATATTAATATCTACCATCTGTGATTTATATAGTTCCAAAGAATGTATTATCGATCTCTGATTTACTGTTTCTAGAGAGTTTTGATTAAAAAAGAAATATGATCATGTTTTTCTTTCTAGTTACCCTCCCTTCAATTATAAATGACATTTATCTCCGTCCTAATTAATTATACCAAAATGATAAATATATTGAGGCAAGATGGTTAATATATAACCATTTTGTATCTCACTTAAATTATTCATAAAGTTAAATGTCAGTATATTTAAACTATTATAAAGGTATATTTTAATTCATTAATTATTTTGAGGGTTATTATAAATTATAAATAATATAAAATTATATTTTTTATAAATATAAATTATGTATAAAATGTGTATTTTCTACTACAATTGACAAAATTAGGTTATTATTTGTATTTTTTGACCTAACTATTAAGTATTATACTCTTATAGTTGATAAATTTATATAATTATTAAACAAAATATTATCAAAAGTTACAAAAATATAAAACATAAACCATTCAAGATGGTTATTAATTATAAAAGACAAGGGTTGGAGAGTTATGGCCCATGTTCAGTTTGCTTTGGATTGGATCATTATGGATTGGGATTGAAATAGGTTGATTCATATTTCAGTTGTTTGAGTCAAAATTATTCATCTTATTTCAGGTGCAAGTTTGGGTATGGCCGTATGGGTATAGGTTTTTGGGTTCAAGGCTTTTTTTTTTTTTTTTTTTGGTCTCAGGTCTTTTTTTCCAAGTTTAATTATGAGTGAGCTTGGTGTAAGTAATTTTCAAAGAAATGGAACACATTTAATTTTTTTTGACAAGAAATTGATTTAGTTTAATTGTTTCAGTTTTTCAGCCCCGTACATAATAAACGCTGGAATGATGAGGGCTATGATCAAAAGGGCATGTTAAACGTATAATGGTATACGAAAATATAGAGTACTCCGTAACTTGTAGAGTAGAACGGTAAAATCAAACCTTTTATCTGCCCATCACCAATAAAGTAAAAAAAAATGAAACTTCTACTCATGTAAGTGCATTTGAATCATTATAAATGTATGTTTGATTGCTTTGACGGTTACTACAACTTATAAACAATTTAAAATAATTATTTATTTATATTTATTATATAAATATAAAATTATGCATATAATGTGAATTTTCTACTATAATTGATAATCATAAAATTAGACTATTATTATATTTTTTGACCTAACTAATAAGTACTCCCTCCATTTATTTTTATCTGTCATTTACACTTTTTGAGGTTAATTTTTAACCAACAATTTCTCACATAATATTTTCATAAAAAATACAATATTATACTTTTTCAATAGTACTTTTTATTACGAATTTAATGATATCAATTTTGTTTGATGAATCATTATATAAATTAAGATATTAGCGGTCAAAGTTTTTGACACAATTACCTATGTGACACTTAAATAAAAACGGAGGTAGTATTATACTATTATAATTGATAAATATATACAATTATTAAAGAAAATATTAATAAAAGTTACAAAAATGTGAAATATGGATCATTTACGATGATTATTAGCTATCTTGAGTCAAGATGGTTATCAAGATCCAAAAAAATGCATTCATTCAAGCATGGGGGTGGTTAAAATTAGGGTTATTTGCATTATGGACCATGAAGTATAGAGATATTTATTTTTTGGTCCCACGATTTTTATTGTTTATTTTTTGGGTCCCAAAGTTTGTGGGTGGAATAAAAAAAAAAACCTTAAATTTTGTAGGTTGAAAAAAGGCTTGTGTACTATTTTTCTTTTTCTTCCTATGTCTGAATTTATCTTCCGAATAGCGCCAAACTTCAGGACTAAGGTTAAAACTAATATTAAAATTTTAATACACCTCTTTTATTCAAGTCGGAATTACTTAAACCCTGGATACTTTAGATGTTCCTCATGTGGTTTGGATTTAATATATAAAGATAAAAATATATAAAAATATAGATTAAATTAGGGGAATAGGAGGTGACTAGCTTCCATTCCCCTCCCTTTCCAGTTTGTGTCGTCAGTCCAAAGATGAGTATTACCTAATTATCTAGCGCATACATAAATCTTAAACGTAGCTATATCACAAAGCATTAGATTATGATATGTTTGGTTCTTACAGGGAATATATTTGTATATTGGATGGGAGTGGAGCCATTTCTATATGTAGCAGACCCAGAGTTCCTAAAGTTAATATCAGGAAACGTGGTAGGGAGGAATTGGGGCAAACCTACTGTTTTCAAGAGAGACAGAATTCCCATGTTTGGTGAGTTTGGTCTCAATATGATCGAGGGTTCTACTTGGGTTCGTCATAGGCAAATTATTACTCCTGCCTTCTCTTCTTCCAACTTGAAGGTACGTACCTGATTTCAAACTTATATAATTAACAACATTCATATATAGTTTTCCTTTTGTTTTCGCTTCTGCTAACAAACTTATATAATTAATTCAATCATTAGGGCATGACAAGTTTGATGGCAGAATCCGCAAATAAAATCGTTGCACATTGGACTACTCTCCTGTCAAGCGCGGGAAAGATTGAACTTGATATGGAGAAGGAGATTACAGCCTTAGCTGGGGAGATAATTGCTAGGACCAACTTCGGAATATCCGACGAGGTTGGAAGCATATTATTAGATAAATTGAGGGCAATGCAGATGAGTCTGTTCAAGCATACACGTTATGTAGGAGTTCCCTTTGGCCAACTTTTGTGCTTGAGACAAACCCTAGAGGCAAGAAAATTAGGTCAAGAAATAGATAGCCTCCTCTTATTAATCATAAATAATAGAAGAAAGTCAACAGGGGAGAAACTTGAACATGATTTTTTGGGACTCCTGCTCCAGAATGAGACCCACATCGATGGGACATCCGTAGAGAGATTGACAACAAGGGAACTTATTGATGAGTGCAAAACATTCTTCTTCGGAGGGCACGAAACGGTGGCTTTAGCCATGACATGGACAATGCTGCTTTTGGCCATCCACCCTAAATGGCAAGAGGAGTTGAGGCAAGAGATCAAAGAGGTATTCGGTGACAGCGATGAGATTGCCTTCACTAAGCTTGCTAGTCTCAAGAAGGTAATTAACATTGCGACAACCCACACACGTCTCTATGTTCTCTCCCTCATTTTATTTGTTAAGTACATTATTTATGTGCATATATATCTTCCATTTTATATTTTCGTAAAGACTAGGGTAAGACTCATATCATTTCTTTCAAGGGTAGTGATTTTTGTCTTGGTTTAACATACTTCTTAAATGTTTATACTATTTGTATAGTTATAGAACCAAGTTATAACATACTTTTCAATTCGACCTAATTATACTTTTTCTGAGTAACCTACTTAAATCTATATAAGTTTTTTTACATTTTAAGACAACTCATTACCTACTCCTAACTATGTGTACATAAAATACCCTAACCTACTCAATCCTACTTACCCAACTTTTACACCACCTTCGAAAGAATAGGGGCGATCGAGTTGTATTCTAACCAATATTCAAAATGATATGTGCATAAATCAGCCAACTAACTCTCATATATGATCATGATATATAATTTTGCATGTCTACCATCAGCACCTGTCATATCTCCACATGTCAGCACCTGTCATATCTCCACATGTTTACATTGGGAGCTTCTAATATAGTATTAATTAAACTTAATGTCACATTGTTGTTAAATATTATAATCTCAGTGTGAATTTTTCAATAATCATGAAAATTGCTACCTAAATACCTTGTTTTCAATTAAAAGGGATTCATTTGGTCCACAATCCTTTTCCCTTCACCTTAACACAACGCTTAACACCATTACACAATCAAAATCATTAATGTTTCAAATGATTGATACAAAATATTTAAACTATTATTTAATAAATAGTTGAAAATAACAAATAATATAATTAAGAACATAGCTATTACTTGATTATACAGTGAGAAAACCTATAAGTTTGAAAATGTAAAAGAACATAGCTATGTTAAACAAATGAGCTAACAAAATATTGGGAAACAAATCGAGATGAAGGAGCTAAGAAAATATGTTGAAATTAGGTTTAAAAACATAATTAAATTGAACATAACAAACTATGTTAAAATAAATGAGCCTGCAAAGTACTTAAATACATAAATGATATTGAGAAACAAATCAGTATAAATGAGCTAAGAAAATATGTTCAAATTAGGCTTGATGGACAATTGATTGGTAAAAAATTCAAATATTAATAATAATAATAATAATAATATAATAATAATAATAATAATAATAATATTATTATTATTGATACTTCATTTTTGTTTGTGTTGGTTAAAATTTGTTAACAATAACAAGTTTTTTTCCTTCTTGGTTTTTCCATTACCACACTTTGATTCATACCAATGATTTATAAAAGATTGAAAATGATAATATTTTCGACTCCAATATTTGATTGACTATATATACTACGTATATCAAGCATTGGTTGCTAGTTAAGAAAAATAATTTTTCACTTTCACATCAATAATTTATTGGCCAGTACAATTAATCATATGTTAAAATGAAATAGTTACCGAAATCTGATTTCAATTAGTTAAGCATCAATGAGTTTAAATAAATGAAAATGATAGGAGTCTTGGGACAAGACACCTCTTAAGTGTCTTGTCTTATCATTAAAACCATATGTTTTAATATTAAGTTGAAATAAAATTCCATGATTGAGGTTTATAACTATAATATTACATATAAATTTTGTAAAGTTACTTTTATCCATTATTTTTTTATATTTTTTTGAAAATGTCTAAAATGTACGTGCCTAACGACTAGGGCTGATTAGATAAGGGTATCATTTATGTTCATTGACGTATCGAACGCAACTAAAACTTCTTATAATTGATACTCCCTCCGTTCTTCTTTATCTGTCATTTACGGTTTTCAGTGTCAATCCTTAATCAATAATTTCTAGCATAAAATTTTTATAAAGAAATATAATATTATACTTTTCTAATAGTATTTTTCATTACGAATCTAATGACATCAATTTTGTATGATGAATCATTATACAAATTAAGATATTAACGGTTAAAGTTTTTAATACAATTTCCAAGGTGACGTATAAATAAAAACAGATGTAGTAATTAATAATTACTATTGAAAAAAGTGTTAAAAAATATTTAAAAATATTAATTTGACAAAAGGCGAGAAATTTAATGGGTCAAGACTGCGGTCATTAATAGGTTGGCAATGCTTTTTGCCTAATTGGTGTGCATATTAATAATTTAATAAAAAAGAAAATGTGTTGACCGTAGAGATGGAGAGTATGCGAAATTATATGTGCATGGTCAACGTACGAAAAATATATTTGCAATGTCAACGTAGGTTATCAAAGATCTTATGTGTATCAATAGAGGAGGAAAAAAACAAAAATAGGTCAACTAGTGTGATTCTCACAACATCGACTTCGACCGTCCAGAAGTACAGGGGCGTTGTATGGTGAGTTCCCCAATCAACATGTACGGACTTTTTTTTATACGGTTTTGCAAAACGTCGTCTTAGGGTTCGATGGATAAGAAAGAATTTTTGTTATTTTTTATTTATAAAACCTACATAATCTAATATATATGATAAAAGAATACCTTTTTAATAAAATATACATTATTATCTAATCAAATCTACAAAAATCTTACCATCACCTTATTAGCATTTTCTAATTATTTTCTTAAATGAAATTTGCTTTGGAAATAGCAAAAAAAATTTCTATCAACGAAATAGGAAGAGTTGATTATTATTATCGGTTTATGGAAATAACATGTGAAACATGCAAAACATAATTATTTCCTCATGATTTCTATGTTGACCCCTAGTTATTGTACTTTAGTTTTAAGATAAAATGATGATTAAATGGTAAGATTAAAATGAAGTTTTAGGCGTGAATGGTAAACTAGTCACGCGTTGTTCAATATTATTGTTTGAAATAACGTTTAACGTCTTGACCAAATAAAAATTTTAATTGTATAAATATTAGTGTTCGATAAAATAGAGGTTTTGAGGAGCATTTAACATTTTCAATTAGCATTTGGTGAAACGTTAATAAAGTCAACATTTAGTATTTAAAATAGTGTTTCACATTTTTTGGTCAAAAAATACGCTTTGAAATATATTTGGAAATGATATTTATCCTTTTATGTCTATTCACATTAATAGGTCAACGTTAATAAGGTAATGATAAGATTTATGTAAATTTGATTAGATAATAAGGTATATTTTATTAAAAAGGTAATCTTTTATCACATATATTAGATTATATAAGGTTTTACAAATAAAAAAAAATAACTAAGACTCTTTCTTAACCATCGCCCCCAGGGGACGTTTAGCAAAACCGTTTTTCATATAAGTATTAGAAGTAAATGTGGATGGGTAAACATTCAACCATAGTTTACAGAAGTTTATTTAAATTTATTAAAATTTTGTGAAAAATGTACATTTTAAATTTGATCGGGTTAAATTTGATACTTTTTGTGAATATTTGTTTCTGAAAATATGAAAAATTAAATTTACAAAAATAAAAAAGAAACAAACACAAAAAGTTGGAAAATAAAAAAAAATCAAATACCACCTAAACCCGATACTGAGCAACTGCAAGATTGACCACAACCAGCATCACCCACCCTAGTCTAACTCCCCCACACAACTACCACCACAAGACAAACAGCACAAAAGGTTGGAAAATCCAAAACCACCTAAACCCTTCCTTGCCAATAATGCTACTTGAAATAGCTCAAACACCCACAAGGCCACAACACATAAATATGAGAAACCAATTGAAAAACCTAACAATCGACCACCAATGCCGCAACCTACCATTATCTGGCCACCCCCACGCAACTGACACCACCTCAAACTTTTGTATATAGCTCTATCTGGTACACATACATACACATATGTACATAAGTATATATGTTTGTATGTAAGTATGTGTATACATACACATATATGGGTGTATACACAGACATACTCTTATTTCTACAACCTCATACTATTTTGCCTATCATTTGTTTTTTTTTTTTTTTGTTGTGTTAAAAATTAAATGTATTATGTTCCATTTAAGGAACAATAAATGGTATGCTATTTGCTCTTTTTCAGATGGGATGGGTTATGAATGAGGTTTTAAGATTGTACCCTTCATCTCCGAATGCACAAAGACAAGCAAGAGGAAGCATTCAAGTTGGGGACGTAGTAATTCCTGATGGCACCAACATATGGATCGATGTGGTTGGAATGCACCATGACCAAGCTTTGTGGGGGGACGATGTCAATGAGTTCAAGCCAGAGAGGTTTGATGGGAACATATATGGTGGTTGTCAACACACTATGGGCTATTTGCCCTTTGGATTTGGCGGGCGTATGTGCATAGGTAAAACCTATGCTATTATGGAGTACAAAATTGTCATGGCCTCCATTCTTCGACGTTTCTCACTCTCTATTTCTCCAGCTTATCGTCATTTTCCTTCATATTGTTTCTCATTTAGGCCAAGCTTTGGGGTGCCTTTAGTTATTGAACTTCTGTGAAACTGTGAGAAGTTTGCTTGTGGAGTCGTGTGGGCTTCAATATGCTTATGTATATCGTATAGCTAGCCTATAAGTATGGTGCGATAAGTGTAGAACTACTAGCTAGTTCTATCGCGAATTAACCTTATTTTAAGAAGGCCTTATTGGCTCATATTTTAGATACTTTGCTATGCTGTCACAGCAAGAGTAAACAAAATGTATTCAATTTTTAAAGCTTATATATTTTCTTTTCAATGGTAATTCTACATGCAAGTCTTATGAAGTATTGATTTCTGGTGATGTTTTTTAAACAATCGAACGTCCTATACATAAATTGTTGAGAATTATGGAGCAACAGTATACTTATGATTATACTCTTCTTACAACAACTACAAGACAACAATAGGAAAATTTATTAGTAGGATGATGTAATCTATTTTCCTTGTTTTGTTTTGTTTTGTTTGTTTTAGTTTAAATTTACTATATTCTTAAATAAAAAAAAGATACATTTTAAACTTTTGAAAAATAGTTGGAATATGAAATGATTGCTAAAATGGTTGGTTTTTCCAACCATTTTAAATTGGTTGGAAAAAATGATCGGTAATACACATATTTTTTGTTGTGATAATTCGGACTCAATTAATGTATAATAGTATCAAATATTAAAATGCATTTTTACAATGTTATGTGCTAACATTTTATTAATACCATAATGAATGAATATATTTTGGCATTATGCTAATTTATATTTAAAAATGTCAATATTTATTTTTGGTGCAGTTTAAAAATGTCAATATTAAAGATAAATCTATTACAAAATTTTGAAAGGAAAGCCATTAGTAACTTTTGGCTTTTACTGATAGATAAACTGAAAGATATATGAATATTCGTCCAAAAAAACCCCATGTAAATAAGTTTAATAGTGACTAATACGTGTTAATCCCTTAAAACAATATGAGATATTAATAGTTTTGAAGGTTATTTTATCTGAACATATATCTCTCAATCCTATGAAAATAACTTATTATTGAAAAGATAAATGTTGATTTTGTTTGTTCGGTTAAATGAAAATTCCATGAAGAATGTCACCATCTCATTAGCTGAATAAGAAGTAGTGTTGCCATTAGTATAGACAATCTGAATACTATAATTTGAATTGTTAATTTTTAGAGAAGGACATGCTGAAATTTCTAAGATATGTCTCAACATTATGATAACATTTTCGGCCAAAATATATGATAAATAAGGTAATAAAGATAAATAAGGTAAGTATATAAATAAGTAAGGTAAATAAAAGGTAGGTAAGTAAGGTAAGTAGTCATATCACTCACATCACTTAAACATATGAATTTTTAATATATATTATATATTTTTAATAAGATATTATGAATAAAGTAAGTCATATCATTTATTAAATATGTAAGTTTTTAAATATATATTGTGTAAGGTCGGCAAGGTAACGTGAGAATAAGATAGAGTAAGCCAAATAAATAAAGTATGTTTTCTTTTTTTTGTTTTTTGCAAACACTCATGACACAGAATTGAAAAAACAAAAGACACAATTCATACAATTGGGAGCCCACGTTTTTTAGCCACTTGGGCTAGATCATGGGCTTCCCTAACTACACTTCTACTCTTTTTTAATAACACACTAGTCTTTGTGTCCGTGCAATGCACGAGTTTATTTTGTCTTATTTTTTTTTATTTGTTTTAAAGTTATGTTTTCCCTTCCTTTATTCAATGTTTGGTTCAAGTATAGTAGTACAAAATTTGAAATGATTTTTATTATCTTATTTTAATTTGCCTAACACATTTTAAAATTATTTAGTAAATCAAAAGTTACTTTTACTAAAGCATTGTATAATATTCATCATATAAATTTGAAATTAATTTTTCAACTTAGTATACTTTCTTGAAATTGTCATTTTTATTGTTTTATGCTAATTATTTGTTGTCGCTATTGTGGTTTTGACGATTCGTGTTTTCCCTACAATTATATCAAATAAATACATCATGTTGTTCTTTCTATTGTCAATGTCAATCATTTCGTTGATTTGTACTACAGTGGCAATCGTATCTTATTGGTATTTTTATTGAATAAATTTTCTTACCTTTCTTTATTTCTTTTTCAATTTGTGATTTCCCTTATTGCCACATTGTCGCCCTTTATTAAAAGTTTTGTTATGATTATAGCCATTTGGTGCTTGACCTCGATCTGTAGGATTAGTTTGTAGTTCAAACTTCAGTGATTGGTGTTATTATAATGACATTTTATTTTGTTTCTTTAATTTCATTGTGATACTTTACATATCTTGCTGATCTTGTTTAATAGGTTTCTCGTTTTCTGTGCTCGAGTTATGTTGAATATCTTTTGTGATGTCAATTTCATATCATGGCTTTCTGAATTGACATTTTCCTTAAATATGAATATTGTTCAACTCACTCCTATAAATTAAAACATTTTCTTTGTAAAAAGGTTTGATTGTTTATTTGTATGCATGTAATAAATAAATTGTTTAATTAAACCCATAAGGTAAATGAAGTGTCAAGATAGTAAGGAAGAATTGCGTATGAGTACGATTAATTACTTATTTATTTCATGCATGATGCAAAAGTTAAGGCAAGACTAAACAACCTATATTTTTTCTATTTGTCATAAATATTTGGAAAATTGGATTTTAATAATCTACATACTTTGAACTATTGGATCTTCGTTGTTTTGGCATGTGTTCTTTTGTTGGGTTGTGTTATTCTTAAGTTTTTGGTTTTCACTTGTTCAATACTACTGATAACAATAATAATTATAATCAATAATTAATATTAATAATTAATAATAAGTACCACATTCATTCTTTTTTCCGACTTTTTTTGACTAACTTGTTTCATTCATATTATATGTCAATTACCAATTTTCATAACATTCATTGAATCAACTTCAAATTTTAATATTAATCAAACATATTTAATCAAGCATATATTTTTGTGATATGATAACAAAATTTCTATTTTATTTTAGTAGTGAGGGATAAGCCTAAGAAGAGTTATGTTGGAATAGAGAGAATGTTAGAGAGAGAAAGAAAGGTTTGTCATTGTTTTGGACCTTTTAGTGCTCATCTTTGTCCTATTAAGGCTAAGTTTACTTTACATCCACTGTACCAAGGTTGGTAGTAGCTGACCATAATTTATGTTTTGATTCATGTAATTCCCCCATGCAAACGGTTTTTCTCCACCTAAAATTTTCATTTTTCTCATTTTGTGTCTTACCATGGAAAGTAACACTACAACAAAGTATAGCTATTGTAACACTCATTCAGGCAACATTTTTAATAAGCATTACAATAGATACCCTATTGTAATACTTTTGAAAAGTGTTGCTGTAGACTTGACCTATTGTAACATTTAGACATTAAATGTTGCAGTAGCCTCTAATGCAACACTTTTAAAATAATATTATATTATTTTTTTTTGGATTGAAGAAAATTGTATTTGTAGCTTATTTTCTTGCTTTATTTTACTTATTCTACAATTTCGAATATTTTTTCTAATTAACTATTTGATGCAAAGCTATAAATGCAATACCCAAATTAAACTCATGTAATAATTTTAGCAAAATAAATTTTAATTTTAATCATTTTCTAAATTTTCTTCTAAAACTGAATTGCTTAATGAATTTTTATTTTCTTCCCTAATTTACCTCTCAAAATATTGTAGTAGATTATGGCTTAAAATTTATCTCCCAAAATTTTTCCCTCCAAAAACTTAATAATTTATCTCTCAAAATTTTTTCTAGCTTAAAATTTCCCAAAAATTTCCCCTCCAAAAACTTAATATCACGACTCCTCAATCCTCATCCAGTCACCCCACAAAAAGAAAAGCATGTCCTGCACTTTGACACTAAAACCCTAGGAGTTAATTACATTTACCCAACCTGACTTATGTGGTAATAATTTTTGCACACCCGACATTTGCGAAATAATTTTCACCCTACCTGACATTTGAGTGGACATAAATTTAAAGCCCCTCGGGTTTGTTATAATTGATTTTTTATTGACTTTTCCGGTGAACTGTAAAAAAATAAATATGAAGTGACCTTTATACCCTTGTTATTATTTCCTTTGACTTTCAATTAAATGTGAAATGACTTTTGTACCTTTATTATTTCCTTCGACTTTCAATAATTATTGAAAACAGGGCAATTAGATGGGTACTAAATTTCTAGTTTGCGTTATGTTTGATTAATTTTTTATATTGTTTGTGTTTATCCCTTCAAGACAAAGTAGATGTCATGCAAAATTGAATGTTCTCCTACCTCAATATTTAAACGTAATATTTCATGGGGTTAATGAATACTATATATTTTTTCATTCTCATTTAAGTGTCTTATTTTTCATTAAATTGGTATTTATTTTGATTTTTAACCCTAATTCTTGTGATAGTTAAGAATAATTATCAATTATCAGAATCTTAGTATGTATGAGCTAAGTTAGACATACAAATGATGCATTAATTAAATCAACCTCATCAATTAGACATGTCTAAGGTATTTTTTTTTTGTAAATTAAAGAAAGTGCTCAAAATTATAATTCTATACAATTTATTATATTCAGTATTATATTTATAGATTTTAATTATATCCTTTTTCTTTCAATTTAATAATACAATTTATCATATGTACTATTTAGTATTATAGCTAGTTATAGACTCATTATCATTTTTTGTTTCATTATCATACAAAATTGATTGTATTCTTCAAAAGTTTTGATGATGATAAATTCCATTTTCTTTTTCTTTTCAGTTTAGATAAAATAGAATATATGACAATGAATTTTTATTAGTACAAAATTGATTGTAACATATATTTTAAAAGTTTATTATTTTAAATTTTAATATCTGATATGTTTTTTTTTATAAAATATGGATCTTTTTGTGAATGATACGTTGTAACCATAGAATAGTTTTGTATTGTTTTAATATAGGCAATAGAATAAATTATGAAATAGTAGGTGGAATATGAAATTGGAAGTATACAATAGATAAATATAGAGGAAGAATATATTACCTTCGTATTTGAAGAGAAAGATGAACCGAAGAATATAAGATGTAATTAGGATTGAAAGTCTAAGCTGGCAAAATAAAAAAAATGGTTATGAATTACAAATGTGATTTATTTTATAATGAAAATGAAGATTGTAATATGTAGATTTAGAATAGAAAGAATGCTATTACCTTATGATTGTACTTTTTAAAATGTCAGAAAACTATGAAAGGTAAAATGATTCTTTTATATAAGGGTGGAATATATGTTAATAAATGATATGATTATAATTCTCATTTAAAGGGGAATTAAAGGCTATGATTATGGAATTTTGAAAGTTTAGTCTGTTGGACTTTTGGTAATTGATTTTATAATTATCATATGAATAATAGTTGTATACTATAATAATAAGGAGTGCCTAAGCTTTTCAAGCCAATGAGGGAAGATACCAAATTGCCAATAACAATCATGACTCATCAACCCCACAATTTCAACTTAAAGAAAAATTTCTTCCACCGAGACTTAAACCTTGGTGGAAAGGTTAGAAGATAGAGGTGATCAGGAGAATTTGAACATAATTAGTTCCAAGAAAAATATCAATCATAATTAGGTCAAAAAACATATCGATCATGTTTGTCAATTTGATCAAGTTTTAACTGTTGATTACTTATAAATTACAATGAATTACATTATGAAATATTACCGCCCATTAAAAATATACCTTATTAAAAATTATAATGGTATTAAAAATTATGGAACAAAGACCAAATTGCGGGAGTAGACATACAACCTGTACTCCCGCGGGAGCATAAGATAAGGTCTGTTTAAAGAATAGACAACTGTTAACAAGTATCTGGAAAAATAGGGGATGCCCACAAGTGGTAAGATAGGGCAAAAGAATGACCACGAGAAACGAAAACCAGTGGAAATAATATTGAATATTGACCCTTAAAATAGAGGCAAGTTTGGAGGGAAGCGAACGTGCATCCACTGCTTCTCATATAAAGCTACATGAGACCATCCAATCTCCTCAATCAACGACAGTTTGAGGTCATAGAATTTCTTCTTCGGAGGCTCACCTTCATCTTTAGATATTTCATTCAATACCTGATGATGATGATGATGATGATGATGATGAGGATCAAATTGGTCAGAGAAGTTCACACTACATGACAAATTATTCAAAATTATATTTGCCAAATAGAATATGAAATGTAACCATGCACACCTTCAGTGCAGTTCCTAATCTTCCAGAACGCCTCTCATGCATGACTGTGAGAGTTCCATATTTTGAAGACTTTACATCCACCCATTTCCTTAGCTCCTTGTATGTTGCTTTGAATAAATCTTTCAGCAAATCAGACGGAGTTGCCACTTGATCACCTGCCCCGTCGTCTACTGCTTTTTTCTCTCCCTAGGAACACGATACCAGGATCCTTTTAAGTATGAGTATGAAAATACGGACCGACAGTTTAGATGCAGGCCACAGTTTTAAGTTTCAACTTGCTCTCCTCATACCGAGGAGAATGCACAAGCTTCCATCCAACAAAGCTTTCATTACTGAAGCACGGGCACAAGTTGGAATTTAGATCTCGAAAAACTATCATTACCATCATTATAAACCAGTTGGAGCTTTACTCTTTTTATTTTATTTATCTATTTTTGAGTACAGCCTTCCCCCTGCCCTACTCTATCTAAATTGGGATTGGACTGACACAAAGGAAATAACCTTAGCAACCTAACTCCACGAACCACCCTGAGATCTGGGATACTCATTCCCAATTCCCAATTCCTCAGTTATGCAGAAATCTAGAACTTAGCAAATTGTATCCATCCCAGATTACATAGTCACCAAATCTAAAAAGCCAACCAGACCATCATTCAGACAGCAAAATGAACCATTGCGATCCCATAATTCTTTTCAGATGCAGAGTCATCCCCGACCTGGTAACTATGACCAATGTATACTCGCGATGTCTTTGAAAAGGAAGTTTGAAGAAAATAGAAGTGTAGGAGAATATTCAAACCGTCAATGATTCCATCTCTGCTAATGCTAGTCCTTTCTGGTAAAGGGCCTCAGCTAACTGGTCTCGTGTCATCTCCATTTGCTTCTTGGTTTTCTATATAAAACATATAAATGTTAGTCCACATTCTCCAGAAGAAATCAAAAGAGCATGGCATAGATAACATTTTAACAATAATGACAAAGGGCACTTGTAAATAAGCTGCAGTGAGGAGGGGGGAGGGGATCTGTCAATGCATTTCTATTCACACAGCAATGCAGTCATTGAAGCCAATAATCTTAGGCTCTGTTTTGTCCTTGGAAAATAAGATGGAAAGAAAATTTCTAAAGTTGACTTACTTTTCTTCACTTGGCTTTTAAAAAAGTGAAGGCAGAAGAGTTGGACGAAAAACATCATGGGACATTTACGCTGATCTTGTCACCAGCATTTTCCTTCCAATTTGAGAGGAAAGTGAGGAAAATATGACACGCAAAATGACAAGTAGGATTGTGAAGTGAGAAAATTAAGCGAAGGATTGGCGGTGAAAATTTTCCTTCATCTTATTTTCCAAGGACCAAACTGAACCTTGCTTGCGAGGGGCTTATTCCTAACAGCTCTAATATTAATCGGATTCTAAATGACTGTAGAAGCCCACCCCCACCCCACCAAAAAAAAAAAAAAAAAAGAAGCTCATGGCGATTTGCTTCTTTGTTTTCATCTCTACTGGAACATACAGGGCCAAACACAGGCGAATAATTAATGGATTCCTTTAATGACAACAATTCTGGAGGGAAAACAGCCTTTTTGAATATATAGTTCAGAGACAGGCTATTCTTGCGCCATTTTCATGAGGAAATTCTAAAATTTAAAAAAATGTTTTGACATTGGCAACAGCAGCCCAAGACAAGATGGTCTTTGAAGCTCGTTCTTTAAAAGCACATGGAAATTGGAGATGTATGCAAGGCATGTATAGAAATCTTGGCAAGTGGAAAGATGCTGGTGATATGTGCAATGCAATCCAATACAGCAACAAATCAGCAATCAAATGAAGTTTACACTGCTTCCAAGTGGCAACGAGTGACTATATCCTCATGGTAAAGGATGGTATGGCATAAATTGAGCATATACCAAGATGCTTCTCCATTTCATAGCTGCTATTTTGCCAAAGACTATTGTCCAAGGATGGACTGGCTAAGCTTGGGATACAATGTGACCAGATGAGGCTATGCGCATAAACTAGGCAGGTCCTCTCATAACTGATGTGGCTTAATATTTGGAGATGCAACCAAAGGGACTTGCTACGGAGAGTGGCAGAGATGGATTGAGCCAGATGCAAGGACCTAATATGATCAAATTTAAATGCTATCTGACTGTTTCAGTTACAATTTATTATTGCTGGCAGAAAAGAGACCAAGAGTACTTAAGTATTCTAGCTGCACCAGCTTGTGATTGCGGGTGGTCATGAATTTGTAAGTGGACGTAGAGGTTTAGCACAATGAGCATAGCCATCTTTGTCATTTCTAGGGAATGCCCCTGAGTAAATTGTGATGTTAAGTTATTTTTAATAGTAATATCAATGCCTAAAGTTTTACCAAAAAAGGAATTAGTGGTGTCTGATGTATCAGAAGAAAAAGTGGCCAGGAAAAGAAGGCTCTTCTATACACATGCACACAAAATGAGCCAAAGAACATGACCTTATTTTGGGGAGGAAAGAAGAAGGCTTTTGCCAGCAAGTCCAGAAATTTCAACATAAGTCACATACCTCTTCTTCCTCATCTTCAGGAACACTTTTTTGTGAAACATACTTGGCTAGTTCATCCCTGTCAACGCTATCAATTACCTCATCAGCTGCACCAATAACCTGAGAGGGCAGATCAAGCCAGAAAGAAAGAAATGCAAAGCCTAATGTCACAAACAAGAATCTCCAAAATCCTACGGTAAAGTTAAGAATGAAGCTTCAATGAGTACCAAGAGGAGGGTCATTAGTTTGCATTTGCATGATTGTATGCTGTCACTACCATAAATACCATTCACACAACCCATTTGCATGATTGCATGGGTGCTCTTAAGTCCAACTAAGAGAATCTCATCAATCATAAAGCTTATGAGCAAGCTATACATTATTCACATTGGCATTTACAGAAGCACATGGTATCTATATGTGATTTAACTCCTCTTCACACATCAAAAGCCCCGCATCAAGTCTATGCCCCAACACAAAAATTGTATATTTCAAAATTCTTCCGTTCTAGTTTTCTTAGTTATTGATGAACTTGCCCCTTCTATTATGTAAATAGCCAAACAAAATATTGAAGGCGTATAGACCACTTCAAAATCTTCGTCTTCGAGAAGGATAATCAACTCCGCAAATACGATCAAAACTTGAAACCTTGTATAGGTATGCAATTTAAGAAAGCAAAACAATTGAAATGGGCAGTCCATATTTGGTGCAACAACTTTGTTTTGGGGGGAGGGGGGGGAGAGCTTTTTCGAGGCTATTAGCTGTTTGACCCCGAAAAGCTCTTAATAGCTTTCTCGATTAGCTTTTAGTTGTTAAATTTCATTATTGCCCTCATATTTTTACAAAATTATCATATTTCCTTAAAGCTTTTAATAATTCGTTACCCATGTCAAGTGAAATTAATACCTTTCATTTACTTGGATAAGAGTCACGTTTTGATGGTATTTAATAATTAATTATTAGTAAATAACAATAAAGTTATCCATTACTTTCTGTTTATTTTTACCAAAATAAATAAATGTAATTTTGGTAGAAACAACTAATGGTTGATTTAGTATTTTCATAAAGTTTACAAGTTGCCCTCACATTTATACCAAAATTACATTATATGTTATACAGTAACAATTTTAATAATATTTTTTTTATTAAGGCTTTTAATAATTGTTTTACCAAAATTATATCAAACAAATTAATATTTTCTTACTTATTCTGATACGAGTCATGTTTTGATTGTATCTAATGATTTATTAACAATAAATGACATTAAAAATTGTCCATTACATTTACTTTATTTTTACCAAAATAAATAAATGTAACTTTAGTACAAAAAACTAATGTTAATGTAATATTTTTGTAAAAGTTAACAAATTGTTCATCTCATTAGCTATAGTCACATATTGAATAGTTTTTTATGTAATAAGTTTTAATAATTATTAAAAGAAAAATAGAGCTGGTATTGAACAATAATACAATTACCACGTAATATGAAATATCACAAATTTATCTTAAAGAAAATTTATTTTCTAATTATAAATTTATAATCGTTTTGAAACACTTGTAAAAATATACTGAAAGGAATTATATTACTATAGGCATAAATGGAAACACTTTTACCGCAAATAGAATTTCAACAGCTAAGGCAAGCAACTAATACAAACAGCTAACAGCTAATTTAAACAACCAACAACAGTTGATTGCCAAGCATGGCCTAACTCCTAAGACCCTTTGGCAATTGGCATATGTATTTGGAACAACAGCTCCAGATTTGAAAACTCCTCAGTAGGTGTTTCTGAAATATGTCTCATCTTTTCTGCAGGTTGATCAGCAATTACACATATTACAGCAATAGCATAGTATCCAGAACTTTTTGCATAGGTTCTCATTAGTCACAGATACTACAGCCATATCATAGTATCCAAATATTTACTCTATTTACTACATATGTTTCTCCAATCTCCATCATAACAAGGTAACTCAAAACATAACTTTTGACTGTTTTCTGCAAGCAGCTTGCTTAACATATTGTCCATTATTTGTTCCAGGATAACTGGATAAGGATCAACTGTCCTATACTAACCCCTAAAAAAAACTATCCGCACTTCTAAACCAGAATCTTATTTTAGATCTCCACCCAAAAATAACACAAATCAATTACTTTCTCCACATCAAAACATGGCAATTCAAGAATTAACCTATCAGAAACTAGTTGTGAAAAGATACCTCTTCAAAGTGCTGACACTTGTCCTTAGCATCACTTTGGCACAGCAGTCCATCCAAGATCTTCACAAGTAATGGGGTGTAGTTGGGATATTCAGCCTGTCAAGCAGGATATAGCGCAAAACAATAGGTTGCCAGTTCGCTAGCATTATCAAATGAATACAGTAACCAAAGGGGAAGGAAAACAAAGAGAAGTATCCAGATAATTGCAACAAAATACGTCCATCCAGCCGTACTAACTATTGAAAGTTGTAGAAACTGATATACTCTGTTATGAGGTTGTTATGAGGTTGTTAGGCCATGTGATGAGTTGGTTCTTTCTGTTATTTTTCATTCTCTGGAGTTATGCAATATTATGCTGTATAAATAAGGTATCTGCTGTGCTCTAAGGGAAATGAATCAAATACAAACTTTTTCTTCCCTCTTCAATCTCCTCTCTCTATCTGCATTTCTCTGTTTTTGGCCTCAAATCAACATGGTATCAGAGCCCTGTGCAGTAGAGAGTTAAGATCCTGGAGCTACTGAATCATTCTCGATTCTTGATCAAACATCATTCGGTTGTTGATCAGACTCGATCAGATTCAAGATGAATGGAAGAAATGTTAACATCAATGACTTACAAAATCCATTGTTCATACATCCATCGGATGGACCGAATTCACTGACTCTCAGTGAAAAATTGATTGGAGCTTCGAATTATAGATCATGGAGACGAGCTATGGAAATTGCTCTCTCGACGAAGAGAAAACTGGTCTTTGTGGAAGGAACGTTGGCCAGATCTGATGATGATCCAATCAAAGCAGAGCAATGGGATGCGTGCAATAATCTTGTCATCTCGTGGATCATGAACAATGTAAGTGACACCATATCCAAGTCTATTCTGTATGTTACCAAGGCATCTATGATTTGGACGCAATTAGCAAGGAGATTTGTAATTGCAAATGGTTCACGCAAGTATCAACTCAACAAAGAGCTGTATGAGCTAAAACAGAGTGGTAGTATCAGTGATTATTTTACTGAAATCAGAAGTATCTGGGAAGAATTGGATGCAATGAGTGTGCTCCCTAAAATCACAACAAATGTCGATGATGTGAATGCTTTTGTTCAAGCTTTGATGAAGCAACAGGATGATCAAAAGTTGTTTCAATTCCTCAATGGTCTTGATGAGACTTTGTCATCAGAGGAGCCAGGTGCTTCTGATGCAACCTCTACCCTCTGTTGACTCAGTGTGTGGCATGATTCAACAAGAAGAAATGCAGTGGGAATTGTTGAGATCCAAGGTGGTTTCGGTGCCTGAATCTGCTGCCTTGATGAGTAGAAACACAGAAGTAAGATGCTCAGAATGTGGAAATAAGGGACATCCAAAGGAAAGATGCTGGATGATTATCGGTTATCCTCATTGCCATCTGAAATCAAAGAAGAATCCGCAGCAGTCGCAGAAGAGGACACAGAAGTCTCCTCAGCAGACTCAGAGGAAGAGCAGGGAGTCTGATTCAGGATCCTCTGGAAATAATCTTTCTCAGTGGTGGAGGATGGCAGCACAAACGGAATGAGCACAATTCAAGCCAGATGGACAAATGATGCATCTCACACCTTGGCAGATAGAACAATTGCTCAAATTAGTGCCTCAACCTCAGTCTGAGACTGACGATGAATTGGAACACAATTTTGCTGGTAACATTTTCTGCTCCTCTGTTGTTACTGAGTCGAGTACATGGATTTTAGATACTGGAGCAATAGATCATATGTGTTATTGTCCTAATAATTGGCAAGAAACACAGCCTAATGCTCGTATCAGTCACATAAATCTGCCTAATGGAAATCAAGTTCCTGTGCGAGGACTTGGAAAAATCAAGTTGAAGAATGGCCTTGACTTGGTTAATGTGCTATATGTGCCCAGTTTTCGATTCAATTTATTGTCTGTTTCAAAATTGACAAGAGACAATAATTGTAGTGTCACATTTCATGCAAATATGTGTGTGATACAGGATTGTGCAACATTGAAAGTAAGAGGAGTTGGTAAGGAGAAGGGAGGACTCTTCTATTTCATGGATTGTGAAGCATTGAAGGAGGATACTTCAGAGGGAGTGATAACTGCAGATAATATTGGTAGCTGCAATAACGTTCAACTTGATACTGTTGCTTTATGGCATCATAGATTAGGACACTTGCCTATCTTTAGGTTGAAATATGTTGAAGGTATAAGTGTAAAAATTCCTAGAGAGCAATCATCTGTGTGTCTTACTTGTCCTATGGCACGGTTTACTTGTTTACCATATTCTCTTAGTACCACTGTCACAACTCATCCTTTCCAGTTCATACACATTGACTTGTGGGGTCCATATCGTGTATCAACTCATGGGAATAACAAGTACTTCATGACTATTGTTGATGATTTTAGCCGTGCTACATGGATTTTCTTGCTTAAGTGCAAATCTCAGTCTCTTGCTACTCTGCAATCTTTTTTCCAATACGTGAAAACTCAGTTTGATTGCACAGTTCAGACAGTTAGGTCTGATAATGCATTGGAATTTGACTCACGCTTGCAAGCTCTATTTTTCACAAGTTGGGGTTGTGTATCAAACTTCATGCGTGGATCGACCACAACAAAATGGGGTAGTAGAGCCCAAGCATAGGCACTTGCTTGAAATTGCTCAGGCTCTCATATTTCATGCATCTTTACCCTTGCAGTATTGGGGGGATTGTGTTCTGACAGCTGCTCACATTGTGAACAGGCTTCCTCTAGCTGTGTTGCAAAACAAAACACCCTATGAAATACTTTTGCATCAATCTCCCTCATATGATCACCTCAAAACGTTTGGTTGCCTTGCCTTTGCCTCCAATCCTTCGCGAACAACAGATAAATTTCAACCTCGTGGGGTTCTTTATTTTTTGGATATCCTCAAACTCAAAAAGGCTACAAGTTGTTGAACCTGCTTACCAGACAAACCTTTGTGTCTCAAGATGTGCGCTTTGTTGAGCATATTTTACCCTACAAACATATATCTCAAACACAATATATGCAACCTTTACCATGTCCTTTACCTGGTGTTTCTACTTGGTCTGATGAGTTTCTTCATCTTGACACAACTACTCCACCTGAACCAATATCTCCCCACTCTTCTATCCACACTCCATCTCCCACTCCAAATAACTCTCCTCACCAATCTGTTGATTCGCCTCACTCTACTCCAAACATTGCTCCCAGCATTACTCCACTTGTTAGGAGGACAACTAAACAAACTAAGCCTCCGGCTTGGCTTGAGGATTATGTGAGCAACACTGCTGTTGCTTCTGCCGTCCCCTCTAATACGTGTTCTGTGATATTTTCCCCACAATATCAAGGCTTTGTGGCTGCCTTGGCAACCAATGACGATCCTGTTTCATTTTCCCAAGCTGTGCACGCCCAACATTGGTGTGATGCAATGAATAAAGAACTGCGAGCTCTCGAAGATAATGGCACTTGGGAAGTGGCCTCACTTCCTCTTGGTAAGAAAGCCATTGGTTGAAAATGGGTTTTCAAAACCAAGTATCATGCGGATGGTAGTATTGAAAGGCACAAGGCCCGCTTAGTTGTTTTGGGCTATCGACAACAATATGGAGTGGATTATGATGAGACTTTTCCTCCTATGGCAAAGATGACATCTGTCCGTACTCTTTTGGTTGTTATATCCATGAATCAGTGGCCGACTTATCAAATGGATGTCACCAATGCCTTTCTTCATGGCGATCTCGATGAAGATGTGTATATGACATTACCTCCTGGTTATACTGGTTTGGGTTCCAATATTTCCCAGGGCATGGAGCTGTCAAACAGGGGGAGTGGACAACCTGTGTGCAAATTGCTTAAGTCGTTGTATGGACTCAAGCAAGCACCACGACAGTGGTTTGCCAAGCTCGCAGCTGCCCTATTGGAGTATGGTTTCAAACAGTCGAAGGCAGATTATTCTTTGTTTGTAAAATCAAAGGGATCTCAGTTTTCTGCCATGTTAATATATGTGGATGACATGATATTGACAGGAAATGATGATGAAGAATTGAGCAAAATCAAAAACTTTCTCAATGGAAAGTTTCACATGAAGGATTTGGGTCCTCTAAGGTACTTTTTGGGTCTGGAAGTAGCAAGATCAAAGGAAGGAATATTTGTGGGCCAAAGGAAATATATTGAAGATATGATCAAGGAACTTGATCTGACAGTGGCTAAACCCTTGAAGATTCCTCTTGGGTCTCACTTGAAGCTCAGTCAAGAATCTGGAAATTTACTGTCGAAACCTGAGAATTATCGAAGAGTTGTGGGAAAACTCATATATCTCACTGTGACCAGACCTGATATATGTTATTCAGTTCAGGTGCTGAGTCAGTTTATGCAAACTCCTACAGATGATCACATGAAAGCTGCCATTTAGGTTGTAAAATATTTGAAGGGGTCTACGAATCAAGGAATCATGATGTCAAGCAAAGGTGATCACAAGCTATCTGCATATTGCGACTCTGATTGGGCTAGTTGCTCCATGAGCAGAAGGTCCACAACAGGATATTGTATATTGTTGGGTTCTTCTCCAGTATCTTGGAAGTCGAAGAAACAATCTGTGGTGTCTCGGTCCTCGGCTGAAGCTGAGTATAGGGCCATGGCTCTCACTTGTTGCGAGATTACTTGGTTGTTGTCTCTTCTTCGTGATTTGGGTATGAGTGATCTTGTCCCTGTGACTTTGTATTGCGATAATAAGGTTGCACTCTATATTGCAAACAATCCAGTGTTTCACGAAAGAACTAAGCATATAGAGGTCGATTGTCATTATGTTAGAGACCAATTGAAAGCTGGGAAGATTTCTCCTATCTACATATCCACCACACAGCAGCTTGCAGATGTTTTCACTAAGCCTATATCAGTGACTCAGTATCAATATCTTCTTTCCAAGTTGGGTGCTGTTGCAATGCCAACTTGAGGGGGAGTGTAGAAACTGATATACTCTGTTATGAGGTTGTTATGAGGTTGTTAGGCCATGTGATGAGTTGGTTCTTTCTGTTATTTTTCATTCTCTGGAATTATGCAATATTATGTTGTATAAATAAGGTATCTGCTGTGCTCTAAGGGAAATGAATCAAATACAAACTTTTTCTTCCCTCTTCAATCTCCTCTCTCTATCTGCATTTCTCTGTTTTTGGCCTCAAATCAACAAAAGTTTAAATTTAGACAATGGAAACTCACGTGACTACAAAACCTGAACTTTCATTGCAAGGAAAGAGGGAAAAGCCCAAATCTCCACAAAACCTTAACTTTAATGTTATGAATCAACACCAGCAACTGGGTCCTTTTATTAATCAGGAACAAAATTTTCCAAATCTTTCTAACACAAACAATATGGTGAAGAAAAAACTAGTGTTGTACCTTGATCCAGCTTTCATTTCCAGTTATGGCTCAAGACCTAAGCATTTTCTTCAATCTTTTCTCATCAAAATAAAAGAACATGGAAACAAAAAGGGAATTGAAACGTGCTATTCAGCTTTGATTCATTGATTGTTTAAAAATTTTCTAGCTTTGTCAGAATGCAGTCTATATAGAATTCATGTACCTTCCAAATTCATCCCACATTAGTGATCTTTTTATAAGATACATAGATAGAGCTTACCTTCAATGATGCAGACAATTCCTTCCATTCAGAGCATTCTTCATCAGTGTTCCGCTTAAGGCTGGTAAGAACTTTTAACTTTGCATCTCTGACCTGATGAGGCAGATTAGAACTATGAAATAGCTACTATTATACCAAATGCACAGTATATCAGTCGAGAAAGGTTCTGCCAGATTCTGTTTTATACCAAAGATTATTTTATAGATAGGAAAAATGTACACCCAAAATACAAACCAATATACCAGGTACGGGATTCACTTCAAAATGTGGAACGGAAACTGCAACGGGGGATTGTCCTAGAGTGAATCGGATACATCGTACAATATAGAGTACATTGAGACTATTAAAAAATAATGGGAAAATGGACTTTAATTGGCCAAATTTTAAAGGTTGGGACAATGGTAAGCTAAACTTTAGAAATGTATCATAGTAAGCTAAATTATTGAAACCTTGGATTTTTATTTTTTTTAAAAAAAACGTGCTAAACACTGAATAATGTGTCCCGGGCCGTGTCCTTGACCTAAAAATACCCATGTCATAACTGTGTCCCATTTTTTTCCAACGCTTTTTGTTTCTGGATTCATTTTTGGGCGAATTTGAAATGTATCCGAGGCGTATCCAAGGGTATCTGTGTCTGGTACATGTCAAAATTGGAAACTCCACCCGCAAAGACATGTCTGTGCTTCTTAAATCTGGATTGAGTTTGTCTCACAAACTGCGATGAGGATGCATAGCACATACAACACCTATAACCAAGGTCCGATGAATCAAGATCTCCATGCACATAGAACACCTATACAACCAAGTTTCTCTCCTTTTGTTGTAAATTATCATAAGCTAATATATTCCATAGGTCGCTTCCCAAAAAATAAATAAATAAATAACCTTCAAAGGAGCAAAAGATATACAAGTAACCCTGGATGGAAAAGCACGATCCTCAAACAAATGCAATGATGAAGATTCCATATTAAGAAGTTTTAAATAACAATAATTGACTGTGAAGATCCCTTTTCTTAGATCCCATCTCATTGTGTCTAGAAAGAAGCCCCTTCAAAACCATCATTAAGGTTTTTGAAAAACTAACCAAAGTGGCATCATCAACAAAACCATTCTGGACAAAAACAGATCATGGAACACTAAACCCTGAAAGTTGCTCTCAATAATCAACATTCTATCCACTACAAGAACATAAAAGTTGGGTGAAAGATCTTCCAAAGGTATCATATTAAAGCAATGATCATGCCAAAAGAAGGAATGATAGGACCATTTTCGACGGCATAAGAAACATGTGCAATGCTTCCACCCCTAGGCGATAAGCTTCCAAAGACTACACCCATAAAAGCCATTCCGTAGTAAAGGTGTCCACCTAAAACCGGTTTCACCATATTTGTTAGTGATCACCTTCCTCCAATAGTTGCCTTTGTCAATCATAAATCTCCATAACCACTTGACCAAAAGCGACACATTAAAAAGTCATAAATCCCTCATGCCGTATTTGATACTTGATATTTGATAGTGATCACCTTCCTCCAATATCTAGCCTTTGCCAATCATAAATCTCCATAACCACTTAATGAAAAGAGCCACATTACAAAGTCATAAATCCATCATACCAAAACCCCTTGTAGACAAAGGTTGCTAAAAAACGTTCAATATTACCAATGATACTTGATATCACTTCCAAAAGAACCCCAAAGCAAGTTTCTTTGAACTCCTTCCAACTTGTTAGCCACCGAAGAACATACAAGGAAACTAGATAGGAAATGAGTCAGGATGTTTGAGACGAAACTCTTTGCAAGAGTTAACTCTCCCCTCTTTAAAGGATAGTTAGCTTTCCACCCAAGAGTTGTTCTCAAACCTTTTAGTAATTGAGGTCCAAATATCAGTCGTCTTAAAGTCTGTACCAACAGGTAGACAAAGGTATGTAATCGCCAGTTGGAAAAGACTTGATGTTGCGACCCAAGATTCTCACTAGCAACTACAAGTTGTCCACTTGCCACACTAGTATAATACAACTCTTTCCCAAATTAACCCTCAAAGCCAAATCAATCTCAAACCAAGTAATAAGCACACCAAAGATTCACCATTTATACACAATCGTTATAAAATAAATTTTTTTTAAAAAAAAGATGGTGTCATCGAAAAAGATTAAGTTAAGATACCCTCAAGACTGCCTAATCCAAGCACTCAATAGAAAATCCCAAAAAAAGCTTGACACTTTTAACCAGACTTGATCATCCTCCAAATAACCTATACCACCAACCAGAAAATAAGGGAGAATAAACAATCTCCTTGTCGAAGTCCTATAGGGACATAAAAAAGCTCAGTAAAGGAACTATTAACAAGGACTACAAAGAAAGTATAAGAGATGGAGTATCGAATCCAGACAATTCATTTCACGCCAAAACCCACTCTTGACACAAAATAAAGAAGAAAATATCATTCTCACAGACATAAGCATTCTCTATACCTGCAAACAACTCCTAGCACACCCACTTTGAGCTTATAATCAATCAGCTCATTTACGACTAGAACATCAAGAATTTGACGTCCCTCAACAAAGGAATTTCATTTAACTAAAGCAAAGTGCCCAATAAAACTCCTCTATCTAATAGCTAAAACCCTAGAAAGCAAGTTACACACACCTGAGCAAACTGATAGCCCGAAAAAACCTTGATGATGATTCCATTCACTTTCTTGGGAATAAGACCAATAAAAGATGCATTGTGGTTGGATACAAATTTTCCCAGAGTAAAAGATCATAACACATCTCCATAAAAGGTATCCCAGTTTCTCCAAAGGAACGTCATCGTCATATCATTTGGACGAGGAGCCTTATCCCCAAAACAATCAACAAGGAGCTTTAGTGACTTCATCCTCACTAAAAGGCAACTCAATAAACTCCTTATCAGAAATCGTTAAAGAAAGTTGCAAACCATCAATCTTAGGCCCTTAAGGTTCAGACTCGCAAATCAACGATTTGTTTAAATCTTTGATGGAAAACTTCATACCTTGAAACTCATCATATTGTGCCCCATCCACATCCACAACGTTGAAAGATAGATGACTAAATTTACTACGTAAATAGGCCACCGTATGGAAGAACTTGGTATTGTGATCCCCCTCTTTAATACATAAATCCCCTGATTTTTGTCTCCAAGATATCTCCCCCATCAAAACACATTTAGCCATTCATCCATTGCGATTGGCCTATACTAAGAGTCTGGACTTGAGAGTGTGTGAGTGTTTATTCACATCTAAAGAGTTGATAATCTCCAAGCAATCGTATTTTTAAAACTTGATGTCTCCAACATTCTCTATTCCACTTCTTGAGCTTGGTTTTGACAAACTAAAGTTTACTTGCGACAAGGTAACTAGCGAAGCTTGAAATCTTAAATCCCTGCTAGGCTTGAAGCTTGAAATCTAAAATCCCTGCTAGGCTTTCATTATATGGGAAAAGCCCTCATCTTGTAGCCACATGCTTTCAAATCTGAAGAAGGCAATACACCTCACAACCCTTTCTGTCTCAAGACTCAGAGATCTAGGGAAAACTTTTCCCTTTGTTTGGTCAATTTTCCCAATTGACGGATTTCTCGTTGTTTGGTTGGCTAAAGTGCATGGGAAAATATTTGCATGGGGACCACAATTTTACAATGAAGCTATGAGAAAATTTTTCCCAAGGCGGGGCTAAGGGAAAATATTTTACGGTCTGAGTTATTGAGATAAGGTTCCCAAAACATCCCTAAAAGTAATTCATTTCCTCTCATTTTTTTTATAGCTTCAAGGCTAGTTCTGACATTTCACTAATTTTCCCATGAAATTTACACCTGCAACCAAGAACTGTAAAAACTTCCTACATACTTTCTCTGGATTTTAGAGTGTATACAAAACACTGTGAAATTTATTACCCTAAGAAAAACTTTCCCAGTATAAATTTTTCCAGCAAAGCTTTTCTCAGGAAAATTTTCCCAGAATCCTACCAAGCACGCTCAAATAGGAAAATGATGAGAATAAGTCTAGGATGCCTATTCCGATCCATATCTAGAAAATAGAATCTCCTCCCAGTCTTCTAACACCAGAAAAACAGTCCAAGTTGGGCTCACACTAGTCCTGGACCAAACATAATATTTCTCGCCATAAATTGAAGTACAGTTCTTAGAATCAACAACCTAGAGCCCAGAGATTTTAACTAGTGTCTCTCACAATAAGCAAGTTCCTCCAGCCCCACACTTGGAATTGCAAATTCTGCAACCTAAAAATGATTGTCTGCAGCCAAATTTCCAGAATTGGAGGACAAAATTACCTCCATAAGGCTCCACAGGCCTTATACTGGATACCTCTAGAGTGGCATCTTAAACCTCAAAACTCGGAAAATTTCCCCATTAGATTATTCCAGCCATTATTAGATTACTATACCAGCCATTAAATCAATAATATCTGAGGTAATATTATGTTTGGTACTTTGAAATGAAAGATAAAGATTGTGCAGCAGAGCCAATCAAATAACCAGCACCGACTTATCAAGCAAGAAGAGATCAGTGGAGGAAATGAAGAAAAGGCTATTTAAATAAGAGACAACCATATCAGCCACACAGAACCGATGTAGAGTATGATGTGGGCATGTATGGATAAGGCAGAATAAGAAGGCCAAGGCATATTTCATCATCACATCAATTGTCAACATCAGCCTTTCAGTCATGGGTTACTGATAAGACATGGGCTATTCAAGGAATTACCATAAATCCTGTTCAGTTCAACGTCTGCATCTGCCCACAACCAAACAAATACCTAGGTCCTACTAAGCTGAATGCATTCATGCAGATGTTCCCCCTCAAAGGTTGGCTTTGCGAGAAGAAATTTAAGTACCCAATTCATAAGAGAAGTTGAACTTATATAAAGTTATACACATTACCTCTTCCTGCAATCGCTCAGCAACACTTTTGCTTGAAGATGTGGACGAAGCTTTACCCTTGCCTTCATCAGCCTGCAAGACGTCACACCAGTGAGAATATGTAATGCAACAAGAGTAGATGATTACAAAAATTACTTCCAATGAGAAGTCAAATCCTCTGTTTCGCACTAATGAACAATCCAAGTGTAAGTTGAAAAAAAAAGGTTCAAGAATGGCAAACCTTATTTGGAGGCACTAGACAAGAAATCTGATAAGAAACAGGGCTCTGGCCACCCTCCTTTGAAAAAGATAATTTCCCATATGAAATTGCACCAATCAACACTGATCCCTCAGGACAATTCTGCGGAAATAAAGCTACAAGTAAATAATGTTTCCTTTAGTACGAATTCATATTGACACAAATATTTGATACCTTTGGGAATTGGTCCTTGGTTGGTGGACCTACATAGAAAGCTTCCATAGAACTGCAAACCAAACGTGAAAACAGGACATGACTAAATGAATGCTACAAAGACATCACCAGTGAAAAAGGAAATCTTTAGATGAGAAAACCGTACCCTGGAGTTAAAGTCATCGACTTAAAGCTACCATTTCCTACCACATGACCATCAGGTTCAGAATGAAAGCTCAATCGAACAGTTTGCTGAATTCAGCCAAAAGAAAAAAATCAAAAATAATAATCTCAAGCCTAACAATAATTTCATAGCAATGAATTAAAGCATTATTAATTCAATTGGTATTGATCAAGTAGTGAAAAGCTCAAATCTCACTGAAAAATTCTTATTTATTCAATGGGTTTCCAAACATGGTGAAGACCAAGAAAAACAAATATAGAGTGGCAGAGAAGTAGGCTTACCTTCTCCTCCAAACTTCTCTCAATAAATATCACCAAAGTTTTAATTTTCTCCAACAATTGCAAGTTATCATGCCTGAAGCACAGTTAATACTAGCAATCAGTGAGCAAGATATAACATAGCATTCTAATAAGACACTTCAGAGAGGAAAACTATTCCTACCTTAAGTATAGTCGTAAAACAAATTCACCCTTTGGGAGTCTTGTAGCTTTAGGATAGACATCACCCACAGAGAACACACGCTGTACTTGTGAGGTTCAGGCAAACAAAAAAGGGTTAAACTAAAAAAGGACAACATTAATCAGCCAAAGCATTTCATCAACAAGACATACACACATCAGCAGAAGTGCAAACCAAAACAGCCAATGTTCTAAGTACATAAAACTATAGATAGAATGAATAGTGACCAAAAGTGAATAATCAAAATTAGTGCAAACTAATATTATTTTCTTATAACTGAAAGCTGGGGAGACTTTGAAAAATATGAAAGATTTACACAAAGCTCTATATGTAACTGAAAGCTGGGGAGACTTTGAAAAATATGAAAGATTTACACAAAGCTCTATATGTCACTATATACCAGCGAAAGCTGAATGGCACACAGATTTGCTTGGTTTGTAAGATGAAGCAATAAGGAAAATAAGCATCAAATGCCAGTGGACATGGCCGTACTTGGCAGATAGAGCACATGAATATAGAATGAGAAAGACTGCTCACCTTGTTGGAATCCGAGATCATGTAAAACTGTGACTCAAACTTAGTGTCATATACACGATTGTTAAGTAGAGGGATATAGGGCTTAACCTCAGCTCCATCCTCTAGTTTGAACTTGTAACTGTTGACCAATGAAGAATTGCAATTAAGCATAACATCTACAATAACGAATATGATACGAATACGAAATCCAGAAAGCACATGTTAAAATGCAATAAGCTGATAGAAGTCCTACATTAATGTTAAAGCTAGTATCTGTTTTCCTGATGGTAATTTGTCCCGACTGGATGGAAGAGTCTGGAGTTTTGTATCAACTGGTCGCAATGGAATTCTCACCTGCCAATTGCAACCAAAAGTTACATTAAGAAATCAAAGTGTGGCATAATTGAGAACAATTGAAGAAGCACATGTCCCTCTCTTGTAATAGGCAAGTTTTACCTTTTTAAGTATTGCTGAAGGGGCTAGTTTCTCCAATGATAAAAGGCTTCTAACACATATTCGTACAGGGGCTTCACTACCATCAAGCTCTATTTCCTCATTGTTCATAGTGACACCATGGAACTCCATCTGAACATTTGCATGGAAAAGGCATATGTTTTTGTAGTGAAATAACTGCAGCCATACTAAATGTTGAGATATACTTAGTATAGCATAAGTGCATAACTACTAACTACAACACATGAAAATCATGACAGTTTGAACTGAAAAGCTTTTGGAAAATTGTCGATTGATGATAAATCTATTTTTCTGAAATCTTTATTTTTTCTAAAACTTGCGGCCTGGGCTCTTAAACTTTTTTTTTAACACAGAACAAATCTTAAGTTTAAAGCTACCAAGGCATGGATAATTTTGGTGGGCCATAAGGTAACAGTGTATCTACTAGTGAAAGGTGAGCCAGAATACATCCACACCTCCCCAAACCTCACATAGACAGGGCCGACAACAGGATCATTGTCGTTGTGCCCGGAAAACTACTACTTTCCTTTTTTTGTTTTTTTTTTTTTTGTTTCTTTTTTTTTTGGGGGGGGGGGATTTCCCTGAGAGGTGGGAAGTACAATTCCAAAACACACCAACTTGTAGGACTATCCTCTGTATAAGATACTGCGCTAATGCTTCAAGATTTCAAATATAAACTCAACACCGATGGTCATGCACTATACAACATATCGTGCTATACATGAAACTCAATTATGCAATTAGCTAGTCACATAAATAAAACTTCATGAGCCAATTAGAACAGAAGATTGACTTTAAAATCAAATAGAAAAAGTCAACATCCAGTCTAGCCAATAATCAAGCCAGTGTTATCCAGGGTTAAATCCCAAGGCAAGGGAGCTTAAACATTGTACCCAGCTCCTGCATGTAGCAAAGAGGTTTCAGAATGTGTACAGGTTTGACAATTTCGCAAGGGGGCGAGGGTAACCAAACCCTACAGTCCAGCTTTCTTCCTCATCTCATATCACACACAACCCACACTCAGATAGTTGGTAATGCCCTGACCCACCACTACATCCCAAAAAGAAAAAGACAGAAAAAGAGCTCCGCATATTAGATTACTGTGTTTACTTGCAATTTCAGGAATCCAGAACCACCACAATAACAATAATAGTAATAACAATGATGGCATCCTTTTTATTATTGATCTTGACATATACTAACACCTTAAAACTGAAAACACCATAACATGAAAAAATATATAATACAAAAAAGCATGCAGAAGTAGAAGCCAAAATATGCTACTAGTAAAATTATAGGTCAAGATTATCACATTCGTGACGTGCTGTGTCAAAGAAATTAGTGAATGGAAAGCAAGTGCTAGGGTGCATCATGAGGTATTGCACCATCAAAGCTAAACGAGGCAAGGAAATGATATCCACAGTGTCAAACCCGAGGGTGCTAGAAACGGAAATGGAGAAGGCAAAGGAAATGAAATACCAATCTAAAAGAAGCTGGAAAATGGGCATACCTCAAAATCCACCACAGTGGTTTCATGACTCCCCACTCCACTAGACCAAAACTGAGCTATAGCTAATTCAATAGTCCGCCCACCCTCTACTGGAAAGAAAAAGGTTTGGGCTGATGGAGATGAGAATGTCACCACTCTTTTTGTTTTGATAGGCCTCTTCAATGGAGAAAGCTGCAGGAACATGAAACAAATGTCAAAAGACCAGTTTGCTGGCAGGATATGATAATACAAATTAGCATCATTTCTCAAACCTGCAAACCATCAATAAAAAATCTACGAGCTGTGTCAAATCCTGATGTTCGCATGATTGTCTGAACCCAGGTAGCACCAAGAGGTACCTCAATGTATCTTCTCTCTATATGACCTAATGAAATCAAAGAAAATGTAGAGCTTAAAAAGAATCCAAATACCAATAAGGGACTGCGTGGTCTACAAATCGTAAGAATTGCCTTTGGGGAAGCCTTATAAGTAGAGTAAAAGATATTCAGCAAAAGCTTACAGCCGTTTGGTAGATTAATAGTAGGTGAAAACTACACATAATGCTCCCTGCCCCCCCCCCCCCCCCAATTCAGTTGAAAACATAAGAGAATGCTTCCGTTTAGAGAAGCTCCGGAAAGACTTCCTTAGATTTAAGACAAAGTGGCTTTGGAGGTTTGCTAAGGACAAAGATGCGTTGTGGAATAATATGATCAAGGAACATATGGCATTGATGATTTGGAAGGGGGACTAAGAAAAGCTCACATGCCCAATGAATGATGCATTAAAGACCAAGTGGCTTTACTATGAGGGATAATGCGTTCTGGAAGAATATGATGAACGCAAAATACAGTGTTGAAGATTTCGGATGGTGGACTACGAAGAGCCCACCTTAGAGCGCTTCTACAACCCTCCTGCACTTCAAATCCCCATTGCGTTTTTAGGTGAAGAACAGCTCAAGGGTGTTATTCTAGCATTAGGTGTGGTGTGGAGATCGAACTCTTAAAAGGAGCAACCCTATGATCTTATTAGGATTGCTTGTTCTACATAGGCAATGATTTGACATTAGTGAGAAATCTTACCTATTAGGTATAGGATACCGTATGAAGTTTGTTGGTTGTACGTGTTGAGAAGGTAGTTTTTCCTCTTGGTTATGGGGAGATTGTCAAGTCTCATAACTCTAAAGGGTCTTTTACCATTAGGAATTTGCGCCCACACATTTTGAGGCTTTGAATGTACCAAATTTCCTAGCAAATTAATTTGGAGTACAAAGACACCCCTAAAACGTTTTCTCTTTTGCTTATGTTGCCACAAATGGTAAGATTACTTCAAAGGGCATGCTTAAAAATTAACACCACTAGTAGGTGTTTAGTGTGTCTTTACTTTTGAGGAAGAAGAATCTCTTTGCATTGTTGGTGGATCTCTTTGCTTTAGCATTGAGCCCTTTCCTTGATTTGTTGTGTGTGTGTGTGTGGGGGGGGGGGGGGGGTGTACCTGCTTCCAACCTTATAGTGTGAATGATGTGTTGGTGGTTTGGAGGACAAGGATGAACAAATGTTGGGTTCACGAAGCTTGGAAAGTAGTTCCTTTAGTTATCTTATAGGCTACTTAGAAATAGCAAACTTAGAAGGAGAGACATCCACATATCTTTGAAGGCAAAGTTTAGTCCCTTCATGATTTCGAGCTCCAATTTTCAGGGCGTCGTATAATTCAAGAGTTCTACTTGGGGGGGTGATAGTAATTTGAATTTTTCGGATGTTGTTGACAATACCAAGGATGAGATGCCCATTATGTACCTGCATGATAGGCCCTATATATCTTTTCGGGACATCTCTTGATCACTTACAAAAACAATGTAACAAAATAATGTCATATTGCTTACAATATATTTGTGAAAGCTAGTCTTTCAACCCATCAAAAGGTTAAATTGAACATTGAAAATATAATTGAGTTTATCACGGGACAAGATAAATAGTTGTTTCTGACAAGACAAAAGGGACAAAGGAAATAATAATGATACATATGACAAGCCGTCGAAGAAAACAAAAAATATGTCATGTTATCAATGTCAACACATACGCCACACAAAAACTGTTCATTTAGTATAAAAACAGAAAAGCAAATATTTTCTTCACTCTTTATTATTAAACTAGATACTTCTTTATTCGTTTTTCTAAAACATTTTTTCCATGTAATGAAGCATAAATTCACAAAAGCAATTATTACTAGCATAGGCCTAAGCTGAGGAAAAGAACAGCAAGGGCATCTTTAAATATTACCTAAGAAGCCAAAAGGATAATCAGAAAAAGTTAAGCAGGGAAATGCACCTGGAAAAAATTGCATGCCGGAGAATGATATAATTGGTAGAGAACTTTTCACAGCCATGGGTTTTGTAATGGTTACTGGAACTCTGAAAAGAGGACCACGCCACGGTGCTTTGCTATCTACCCCATAAATTTCAAAGTAGTGTAGACCATGTTCAAGATTCGTTGGATCCACAATGACACTGCATGGGGGAGGGGGGATTTGTATACATTATTTTCATCAATTGGCAGGGATGGAGACTGAAACCAGAAAATAAATTTTCAGGCCACTATTAGCAACAACTATCATACATATAGAGAAACAAGCTCAGAGCTTTCTTGACTTACAATCAAAAACATTGAATTAAGTTCTAATACAGGTGAAGTAGAAATTACTAAAATCATATAACTCTCATATTCTGCATACATCAGGAATATACACCATACAGAAAGTTTGACATTTTTTCTATTTTCAGTTTTTGGTGTAGCAGAGGGGGATGATGGAAAGAAAAGAATTCCATCGAAACTTAGGATGAAACTAATACAAAACCAAGAACCCGCTCTAAGGATATAGTTCCCATCCTGTCATTCAACTGATTTCTCACGTGGTCCCCCCTTCTCAGGCAGGGATGGCGACTAAAACCAGAACATAAATTTTCAGGCCACTATTAGCAACATCATACAAATAGAGAAACAAACTCAGACCTTGTTTGACTTATAATAAAAAAGAATGAATTACGTTCTAATACAGGTTAAGTAGAAATTACTAGAATCATATAACTCATATTCTGAATACATCAGGCATATGCACCGTACAGAAAGTTCGACATTTTTTGTGTTTTAGGTTTTTGGTGTAGGAGAGGAGGATGATGGAGAGAAAAGACTTCCATTAAAATTCAGGATGAGACTAATACAAAACCAAGAACCCGCTCAAAGGATATAATTCCCATCCTGTCACTCAACTGATTTCTCACTTTCTCCACCCCCCCCCCCCCTCTTTTTCTTGCAAAACAGAAATTGGAAAAGAGTAGGAATATTTCATTAACATGAAAAGAGGACAGAATATGTATGACAAATAGACTTCGCAATACCATATGCTTAATTTGCAGACAATTGCATTGTCCTTTGAATATATAGTGTCAAGGGTGGAAATGAGCCAAGCTAGCTCTTAAGCCCTCGCGATCTCGCTTGGTAGGAAGCTCAAAAACCCTAGGTCAAAAGAAACTCAAGCAAACTCGAGCTCGAGCTCATGACATAACCGAGCCAAGCCGAGTCTAAGGAAGCTCGGCTTGTGAGGCTCACAAGGCTAGCTCGTAAGGAAAATGCATGGGATGACATTTGTTGAGTTTGATGATAGACTTTCAAAAAGTAAATTACTTCATCAGCAAAACACGAAGTTATGATTTTGGAAAATCATTCCATGTATTGTAAATGTATGACCCACAGCCATTAATCACTTCCATTATCACTATAAAATTACTTTCTTTTTTATTCTATAATTATTCTTTCATCTTTAATTAAATTTCAATTTTGCACCATTTTTTTGAGGAATCTTGCAACATTATTTTTTAATTACGGTTTGCACCATTATTTAACATTGGTATAAATCCTCTATACATTATTTTCTATTTTAAGATTAATACTTTATTTGATTACTTTTTAGGTTAGTAAAATAAGTGGTGATGAGCAAAGTATGGGCTCAATAAAGCTCGTGAGGGCCATGATGAGCCTTGACGAGCTAAGCCACGAGCATAACTATTCAGGCTCGCCAAGCCAAGCCCCAAAGTAGCTCATGAGCCGAGCCCACAAAGCTAAGGCTTCAACTCATTCCCACCCCTATGTGGCATCTCTAAAACTAATCACAACATCAAACCAGTTGATCCTAGGGAAGCTCAATCAAGGACAGATAACTTCACAAAATGGAGTGGAATGTGACCAATTCTGATGAGCTCCCAAATAATATGTAGGAGTTATAAAAGACTAAAGGCTCAAATGAGATTCCGTCATCTCATTTGTTCTTCATCAAACTTTCACATTCTTTTAATCCAAGATTCCATCCACAAAACCATGCCAAATTCCAAATCACTAAAGGATATATGAGGGTAACCAATGAACCACATGATATGCACAGATTAATCAATAGAAGCGGACCTCAAATGAAACTGAATCATAAAATAAAAGAAAGGAACATAGATAATGGTCACTAACTTGAAACTGCGCCCATTGTGCGTCAGTAGGAGATACTCAGGAGCCTTCACAACTTCCTTGTTGGTGGAATGCAACTCAATACACTCCTCAAACGGAACCAACTCATCTAAGTTACTAGCATCCTCATGAAATTTTGGTGCAACTTCCACTGTCCACTACATTTATTTAATATTTTAAATGATTAGTTTATTTTCTGAAGGAAATAGCAAATGAACTACAAATAGACTTGAAAAACAAACTAGGATGACAGCGACCAGCGTGTGTGTGGAAGAGTGTGTGTGTGTGTGTGTGTGTGTGTGTGTGTGTGTGTGTGTGTGTGTGTGTGTGTGTGTGTGTGTGAGAGAGAGAGAGAGAGAGAGAGAGAGAGAAAGAGAAAGAGAGAGAGAGAGAAAGAGAGTCATGTTCTAGATTACTAAAGTTAACAGACCAGAAAAAACCACATGAAACGAACGAGGATGACATCAGCAAAACTAGACTAGAGGAAGGGGCATCAAAAAAACCTTTTTTTTTTGTTTCCATTCATCTTAAATGTAGGGCAGACTCAGTCAGTGATTCTCACCTCAGCAGACTGTTGGCAAGAACCAGCCTCTCTCAAGTATATACCCCGAAATTTAGGCTCTGCAAACCATGAGTAGAGTGCATAAAGACAGGTATTTTGAATACAAGAAACTGAAGAAAGGTGAAGACCACAAGATATTTACCACTTTGCTAAGAAATGTCCGATCTATCAATATCAAGCTTAAATTTGTTTTTCCAATAAACTTGAGCAGTAAAGGTTTTTTTTTTTTTTTTGGGGTGGGGGGGGGGGGGGTGTGGAGACCTTTGACCCAGCAATAGAGTGAACAATTTCACATTGGTTTGAATTTTACTCAACCATACTTTCAATAAATACCAACAGAAATTACAAGGTATTCCCTTCAGTCCCCCCCCCCCCCCTCCCCAAGTGCAGTCATCTTTGCACAACAACAATCACACACTCAAAAGAGAGGATTTTTCTGGTTGGGGAGAACCCTTGACCTAGAGGCAACAACATAAATATCTAGCAAATGCAAGTTCAAAGGTACCAGATTCTTTGGCCCCTAACACATACAGGAACAGTAAAACAAACGGAGCGTATACATGAACATATACATGAGTAAAAGAACTGAGTTAGCAAAGCTTGTTAGGGTCGAACACGTTGATTGATCCTCATTGGTCAGATATCCACTACTCTGGAAATTGGAGAAATTCAGGCTAAGAATCCACTGTCGGTTCTAAATACCGGACTTGGCAGTTCTTATCCAACAAACTACAACTCAGGTATCCATACCAGTTGGTCATATTGAATAGCATGTTTTCGGTGTGACTCAATCTTTTTGGTAATAAGAATGAAGGGAGACAAAACACTTCTAAAGGGCTCTTGTTCACCCCCTAACATGAAACTAACAAAACATCAAAGTAAAAGAAAGCAAGGAAGAAGAGAAGATTCAAAGCTTTCACTTTCTCAAAAGCGGGAAAAAAAAAACAAAAACCAACAACAATATTGTGCTTGACAAGATACTTGAAGGACCTTCTTGCAGCTGCATGATCCAAGGCTCTCCTTTCAAGTAAGAAAGCAGTAAAGATAACCAGTAAAAATATTCCCTTGATAGTCAAGTCAACTAGCCTCACAGAAAACTTCGTATATTGGCAAAATCACACAAGTATCCTGAGCAAGGCCTTCAAATATGCACGATCTAGGGAAATTAGACATCCAGAGATGCAGATATACTGCATCCATGGACAACTTTCTTCATGGGTTCCTCAGAAAAATTTAGCCTGCCTGCTTGTCTAGGGTAGGGCTGTCTCCTGTGAGCATCAAACTCTGCCAGACCTTGTTCTGGAGTCTAGACTTGGTGGTAGAAGCAGGGGTAGTGGCTTTGCTACAACCATGGATAGTCAGTTGTCAACAAGTCAAATTACATTTTAAACAGAATTCCCTTTGAACAGTTGCATGACGAAACTATATCTGATTATTGCTACCACAGAGGAATGCCAATGTGACATGTACATAATCATTGTGATTGTTGAACAATTTAAGCTATCAGAACATCCTACTGTGAAACTTGCACATAATTTTGATAGCTGTATAAATTCAGGCTTTTCAGCTACCACAGCATCTAACTGTGATCTGTGAACTTCTCACATCATTTGAGTCAGCACGAAATCAAGCAGCAATCTTGAGATAGGCCAAATATGAGGAAGAGGAAATAGCAATCCTTACTAGGCTTTCCAGACAAATTGACTTGTACTCTGTACCAAACTGTGGGAGAACAATGTGATTGTATGATGTAGTCCAATGCCCTGAGGTGTAGTGCCTGATAAGTACGCAAGAGAATAAAAAGGTTTTATATGATCCAAACATAAGCACACTTTATAGTTGGAAATCCTGACCTATCAACTTGTATAAGCCCCATTCCAGTGGTAAGCCGATCCTCTGGTAAACCACCTATGGGAGCGCATGTATTTTCGAGAGCCCGCCTGACAGTGTATGGACTAACATGAATATCCTCAGCCTGAAGGAAACAGGATTCAGAGGTAAAAGAGTGCAGCAAGCCACAACTCATGAAAAGACTAGCAAGCACACTAGTGCCTGCAGAAATTACCTTCATTGCACTAACAACCAATGCAACTCCTCCACAGGCAGATGGTGATGACATTGAGGTGCCATTCATAAGCATTCGGCTTTGAAGGGTCCATGTTGGGACAGGAGCCACAGCTCCACCAGGAGCACTTACAGAGACACCAAGATCTCCATCAGCAGTCGGCCCTCGACTAGACCTGCAAACCACCTCAACATGCCCATGAATGGGAAACTAATCCAACCAAAACAAGGCTTAAAAACTTAAAGTTGATTCAAGGTCAGAGACCAATTATAGGAATGGCAATAACTCAAAAGAAAGGAAAGGAGGAGAGACGCAGAAATGCGAGACAATACCAGGTGTATTCAAGCCCCTCACTTGGCGGTTCAACAATACAATGAGCTCCAGCAGCCATTGCAGGAGAAACATAAGCTCCAATTCCAATAATGCTCGAAGTGGTGCCACCTGGTGCTCCTACAGTGGTTAATGCTGGTCCCGCATTGCCAGCGCTACTGATAAATATTAAACGATGCTTATTTACAACCTAGATTTGAACACAAAAGCATTAATGTCTACAGGAAGAACAGTCAGATCAGATGAAAGTAAACAAGCACAATTCCCTTAATTCCATATGCTGAAATTGAATTACACTAGTAGCGATAAACATGTCCGATTACGCAGAAAAAGAAGTCTCCATGATTATTACCTCATTGGCCAGTTCGACAAAGCGTCCATAATCTGGCAACAAAGAAGGTTCTCCATAGCTCATGTTGATAAGATCACATTTGTGCTGCAACAAATGAAAAAAGACATACTAACTAAATTGATATTCTAGATTGAAAATAGAGAAGTCTCTTACAATAACAAATCACAAACGACAACAAAGGAATCCCAAGAATTATGAAGTACCAGAATCCTGGGTTTCGACAACAAAGGGAACTCAGATCGCATAAAAGCAATTTCTTACTCAAAGTGTCTCCAACATCTAGGCTCAATATACCTTGAAAGTGCTTGTGTCTAGGTTTTCCTGGTGATTCTGTGTTACTGTATTAGCCCTCTACTCCTTAATGCCCAACCATCTTTTCCTACTCTGACTATTTTTAATTTGCTGAATCATTTGTAAACTCCTTTTCAGGAAGTTTTTCACAGGCATCTTGGTACCAGCCTCTCTGCTTGTCCATTAGAAGACTGTATACATCATAACTAACCTAAAACCCACTTCAGCAGGGATCGCACTGAGACTGTTGTCATTGTTCACACAGGAATAACCCCTTCTACCCACTCAACCCCAAAACCTATACAGCAAAAAAGCAGTGGAAGAAGACACTTGGACAAATTCAGATCCTCTTTGCTTTCAGAATCAATCCGCGCAAAAATTTACAAATCCGACAGCCATAAGAGCTCACCTCTACAGCAGCAATTAGTGCTCGTGTCAAACCAGCTCCTGTTTCCATGGAACCTAAGCGAGTGTCACCGATCTTACATGATATAATTTGAGCTCCAGGTGCAATTCCATTCAATAAGGGCTCCTATTAAGTAGTTGCATCCCCCATTGCAATCAGACAATAAAGTACAAACACAATTGATCACTTAACAGGATAAAGGAACACAACCTCAGGGTGGAAACCCGTGGCAATCCCAGCAACATGAGTTCCATGAGGAGAGCAATCCGTCACAATGCTTAAGATGTTACCCTCTTCATACACATTAGTCACAAATGTACATGCATCTAGTTTGCTGAATATTCCGAACTTTCTTTCTATCCTGAAACAGTTATGGCATAGACAGCTAAGATAACAGACTAGACAAATTAATGCCTCCTAATGAAAACCGAATTGTGACTATAGACAGAGACACCTGTAATTTGTAAGTGGAACAAAATCAGCAAGTTTCCCTTTCCCTGGTTCATCCTCAAGACTTTGAGTGTCCACTGCAACCCTCCATACTTCTCCATCATGCCAGACAACAGCATCAACAACTGGTCCTTTGTCATCGTAGTTCTAAACATAAGATGGCAGATCAATAAAATAAATACTTAGCATGGAACTAGCAACAATAGACCAAGAAGCTAAGATTTACCTCAGCTTGCTTTTGTAGAAAATCTATCCTGTTCTGGAGATCTTCACGCTGCTTTCTTAGATGCATGTCCTCTACCTTAGGGTGATTCTGTTTTAAAAGAGCGTAAAGAGCAAATTCAGTTTCAGATTCCAAACACCACCGCTCCTTTTAAAAAATTGAGCAATGGTAGAGAAATGCAGCAACGGATGCGCTGTTTGGCAGGCTAAGTGACAGAGGAATGGGGGACAGGAAGCGGAGAAAGAGTATTTAAAAGCATTTCTGCAAACTAACTTGTAACGTCAACACAACTCATGAACCCCAAGCAAGTTTTCACATGATGGCTTAAAATCAGACTCGAAAAACTCTGCCTTATAATTTGATTCCTAACACAGAAAAGAGACAAAGGTGGTACATGGCTCAAGCAAAAAAAAAAAAAAAAAAAAATGTAAGGATAGTATGAACCTCCAACAGAAAACAAAAAACAAGATCATATAAGAATTCCATCAGGTACATTTTGGGCCATGAAACATAAAACCAGAAAAACTACATCACTCAAGCAAACAACGTGTGTAAGGACAATTGATAGATTACAATGATCGCTTAATACATTTAGTTTGATATTTTACAGAAACAGGATAAATGATTTCTTCAGTCCTTTGATGCTTCCTTATCCGACGAAAGAGAAAAGGTATCGGGCAAAAAATGGTGGAAGTTTCCATCTATTAAAGTCCGAGATAATAACCTGGTCAAAGTCATGGAGATTCTTTACAGCCTCAGCAATTGCTTCCTGGTTCTTTTCATCCCATTTCTTCTTCCGTTCTCCCTATCCAGAAATAGGAGACATTTAATGAATAAATTAATTTATTTTTTAAAAAAAAAGACCAGCATACAGAAGTGATATCAATCAGAGTGACAATATCAATCAGAGTGACAGACACACAGCTTACCTTCACGCGAGATGTCAGGTTATCTGTAAATAGTTCATAAAGCAATTTACAACCCAAATGCCATTCACCAGATGGATTCTTCCATGAAGAATTAACAACCAATAGTGCTCCTACATTTTTCAAGGCAGAATAGGGGGAAAATGAATAAATACATAGCAGCGTAAAAGTAATTAGTTGATTTTAAAGTGGTCTTCAGCAAAGCACTCATGCGGTCTGGCCCAGGGACTTGTCAAATGGAGTGCTAAGGCAAAAACTAGTTTGTTAAGTAAAATTTTAGGCCAATAATTCTTAGATAAATGGTTTGATAGTTATTCAATGCCTAGTGTTCACACATGGAACACTTGGACAGCGATCAAATAAAAATGCCCAATCTAGGATTAGAAATCCAAAGATACTCACAATAACATTGAAGTAATCACAATGAACTCGATAATCAAATACACATTTGACAAAGTGGTCTTAGGGAGAGAGGATGGACTTAAAGTCACTTTAGAAGGAGAGGATGGACTTAAACTCACTTTACAGAGAGGAATAACTTACATTTGTTAGAAGAGTTGCGATTCCCATAAGAAACCAAAAACTTAGAATTCATCTGTCAATACGGCCGACAACATTTTTTTTCACTTATCCAGCCATATTGTAACTTACTCTAATAACTGCAGAAACCGTGTGCTCACAGTTCATATGAGTTTAATCTTCCAGTAACTAGTAATTAAGAGAACCTTAACAAGACAAAATGGAACGACAATTCAAACTCTTGTATCCTGCTAAAATTCCTATGAATTTAATTTCCAGAGGGATATAAACCTGATGGGGCAAGCTTGATTACTTTTACCGTTTACTGGTGATATACAGAAAAACCAACCTGAAGCTCCACAAATAATGCCATCAGCATCAGCCTTCACCACTGTAGATGTGTCAACATCGCCGCTGCCAGTACTGACAGACACCATTGAAATGGAATGTTTAGCTAAGCTGAAAGACTATTTATGATATCTCATAACAATTATTACACCATTTAAGAATATACTTAAGTAATGATCAGGGTGACAGATGCTAAGATAGCATCATACAAAAAGACTGAGAGCCTCGCTATACAGGACTACACACAAAATCTACAATATGAACAGAAGAATATAGACAAAAGATTTTTTCGTTCCAATAGAAAAGCCATATCAAATATTTATCCTTGAGATGCTTTAAAGACAACTGCATGGTCTCAAAAGCTTTCCAAACTCTTCACTCCAAAGTCCAAACCATCCAAATGATGGTATGGGGAAACAAAACACAACCAGCATCTCACATAAGATGGGTATGGCCGAGATAGTCTACTATTGACAAAGTCGGCCACAGAAAAGATGAAGAGTAACTTTCCATGATCCCAAAAGTAAAGTGTCTTGATAAAATTGCTACATTGTTAAGCTATCTAGCACCACAAGAATATGACACTCAACATAATGTCACTGAGCTAAAATGCTTGAGAAATCCTTGTGAATATATTCCATGTCACTAAAAAAGGAGCAGTGACAGTTCAATGTCAATGCCATAAACTCTTCCAAACTTAAATTGGAATGCAAAACTGTGGAATTGTCGTGAAGTGAAAAGACTACTGGTTCTGTTCTAACCATCCCACTTTAAAAGCCTTCACCCTATAAAACTGATCCTATTTAATGATTTGCTTTTCATTCTCAATCTCAATCACGATGAGATCAGGGAGCGAGATTGAGGAATTTAAAGTGACGGGAAGAATAACATCTCTCTCCTTTTAGTAATTCCCACAAATGAAGATGTTGTAGATATACCAATCAAGGACATCCAGGATCTTTGGCTTTCCATCTGATGTAACTTGTAAACCAGCAGCCGCAGGGTCCACTCCAGAATCTGAAATAGGCAACCACTTGCTATCAATACACAGAACATAACCAACCAACCCCCCCCCCCTCCTTTTTCTTAAAATAGGAAAAAGAATCTTTATTAAACAATTTACATAGAAGAAAAGTAATCATAATTCGATTAATCAGCTTTCATCTGAAAACATACTCCATAATACAGAGGTTATGATTGCATATTTGCATCAATCTACGGTAAATAGAATCAACATCAGAGAAGCATAATCCGGTAACAATGAATGCAAAAGATCGGATAATGCAGCGAATTGTATCTATTATATTATAACTTATATCTAATCATATGTTAACTTTAGCGACGAAACACAATTTGAGAAGAATAACGGTCGAAATATGCTGCGTCGAAGCAGGAACATGCGGACAATGATTACAGAGATTTTGATTGAATCAAAGTGCCAGAAAATTATATCAGAATCAATAAAGCACAAGAATATACTACTCCAACGATTACGAAGGTTTAAATAATCCAAAAATACACACGTACATTATGTTTTACTTTTGCACGAAACACAAAATAAGAAGAATAGTGATCGAAGTAGAAGCACAATATGGAGGAAAAAAGGCGACGAAACTTAGAAATGACGGAGAAAAGAGTACCGAATATAGCAATAAGAACACCACGGCCATCATAGTGAGGATTAGCTTCGATGAATCGATCAGCGCCAATCTCTTTCTTGGGCATGTTAGAAGCGAGGAAAGAAGCTTCACTACGCTTCGAACTTGTTGCTGTAGCTGCTTCAATGGCGGAAGGAGAAGAACTAGTGGCAGGCATTGCCCTAACTCTGCAGCTGCTACCACCACTCCTTCTGCTCCAGTTCCTCTCTCTTCCGGGGTTCGTTGAAAATGAAGATGAAAATGAAAAGAGAGGAAAAAGCGACGTTGACAACAGCGGTAGTTGCTTAGCAGTGCAGAAGGTGAACAAACATGGACTTGCTTTATATACTGAGCTTTGCATTTAGTGCGACCGAAGGGCGGTTCGGTAATTTTGCAGGGTGGTTTACACGGCAGCGTAAGGTGGTGGAAGGTGGGAACCGCCGCCTAAATCGGAGGAAAGGAAACTGACCAATTGGATATTTTAGTTTTTACGTGCGATAGTCTTTTGTTGTTCTTGGATTGCGTTTTAGCCTCTAAAACATTGTAATTACGTCTTTTCCTTCATCTGCTGAGTATTCCCCAAATGGTCCTCTAGGCCTCCGTCGTTTTAACTGATGAAAGTCCTTCCTAGAGTACAACGTTTGGGACATCTTTAGAAGATACAAACTCTATAATTTTTGGTATGGCTTTTCGTCGCCCCCCTTTTTACTATTGTCGTCCACCCAAAAGATGTTTTTGCCCTTCATATATTTCAACTCTCTTCCCTCTCCTCTCACTCTCCCCTCACTATCCCTAACATTCTCTCTCTAAATTTTTGATTTATTGTTGAAATTTAACTTAAAATGTCAAGAGAATGTGATAATTCAAATGAAGAGGAAGAGGTTAGTTTGTTAATCTTAATTTTGAAAAAAAATACAAAAAAAATTAAATTTTCCGGAACTGGGCCGGTGTCGCGCCCAGATTTGTGCCAAGGCGGCGTTCTGCGCCAGATCTGGCGTCGCGGTAACGACATGGTGTCGCCAAGACGACCATGGTGTCGCCGCACGATCTGCCATGCCGCCAGATCTGGCGCGACCGCCCGGCCCAAATTTTTATTTTTTTTTTAATTTTTTTTTCAAAATATTTATAAAATTGGAAAATTATTATTTACGTATAAAATATGTTAATATTATTTATTTATTTATTCATAATATTATTATTAAGGTAATCAATGTTGGTAATTATAATTGTTATGTTAATTATGTTAAAATTTTGTTAATTAATATTATTTTAATAAGTTGTTTATAAGTATTGTTATTATTATTATAGTATGTTAATTATTATTATTATTGTTATTTTTATTTATAATATTATTACTAAGGTAATCAATGTTGTTAATTGTAATTATTAGGTTGATTATGTTAAAATTGTGTTAATTAATATTATTATAATTAGTTGTTTGTAAGTGTTGTTCTTAATAATATTAAGTGTTGTTAATATTATTATTTATTTATTTATAATATTATTATTAAGATAAATAATGTTGTTAATTATTATTAATATGTTAATTATGTTAAAATTATTAATGTAAAACCCCGAGTTTTTGGTTAAGGCCGCCGTTAGTTCCGTCTGGCAGGCCGTTGGTGTTAAGTTTAAGTTTCGAGGACGAAACTTCTTTTAAGAAGGTAATGATGTAAAACCTCGAGTTTTAGGAGGAATGGAACCGTTAGTTTCCTTACCGGACCGTTAGGGTTAAGTTTAAGTTTCGAGGACGAAACTTCTTTTAAGAAGGTAATGATGTAAAACCCTGAAAAATCCAAAGATGTTGACCGTGACGTCGTTAGTAAATTAGGTTTGACTTCGTTATTTATTATTATTCGTTTGTGTTTTATTTTGCTAACACTTGAGCTCGTAGGATCGTGAGAGACTAACAAGAGTATATCGGTAATTTCATGGGTTTAGTATTATTAGTTTACTCTTTTTATTATTAGTATTACTAATTATATTATTGAGTTATGTGATTAATTACGTGAATATTATTTGCTATGTGATTATATGATTATTAGTATTAATATTATTATTACTATTATTAGAATTATTGAGTTTTTTTTTATAGAAAAATCAGTTTTTAATTGTTTTAAATGGGTTGGATTAGGATTAGATTAGATTAGTGGGCCTAAATTGGGTATTAGTATAAAAACCCCCTCTCAAACCCTAAACTCTAATTTTCTCTCTAAATCAAACCCTAGCCCATTCCCCTCTCCTCTCTCGGCCAGCAGCCGCCATCACCACCGCAGTCGCCGGCCACCACTGCAAACCACCGCGACCTTTCCCCCTCTCTCTCTCCCTCTGTTTCGTCTTTCTCTTTCTCCCTTCCTCGGCGTCGACGTTGCTCCGCCACCAGAACAAACACCGCCGCCGCCCCTCTGCCGCCGTCGCGCCGTCACAACCGTCGTCCCGCCCCGTCGCCGCATCGCCAGCCAGACGAGTGCGACCACGGACGTTGGTTGCTAGTCGGCCGAGCCCGACCATCGCACCACGACCACCGTCGTTTCGACGCTCTATCGCTGCCGCCGCCTCAGACCGCCGCCGTCGCACCACCCCTCCCAGCCGTGCCCTAACCCTCTGCGTAAAACCCTAACCCTAACCCTAATCTGTTCTAACTCTTTCTTTTCCTTTTTCTTTTTCCTTTTCTTTTCTTGTTTTAATATTAACAATCTGATTTATATATTTGTAATGTTAATGTTTATAATTTCTGTAATTTTTGTAATTAGGGGAAATTATTTGTAATTGTTTTTCTTGTTGTAATTATGTATAAATTATTAATTGCTATGTGTAATTTTATGTTGTAAATTGTAATTAGATTAGGTTGTAATAGTTGGTTATTAGGTTTAAAAGTGGTTCTTTAATATTCTTTATATTTTTTTTATATGAATCTTTTAGACCACAATATTATTGTATGTACGAGTTTGGAAATTTATTACCTAGGTTAATTCTTGAATGTTTAGTTATTAAATCGTTATGTTCTTTATTGTTCCTTAAAAGTAAATCTTGTTAAGTTTGTTAAATAAATTAGTTAACCTACTACAAGTTGATTTCTTGTTAATAAAACCTTAAATTCTTGATTAGTAGTTACATGTTTATTGTACTTTATTTTATATATTCTTTGTGTTCTTTAAAGGTTGTTCATGTTTAAGTTGTTAGATAAATTAGGTTGACTTAATAAAAGTACAATTCTTATTTAGTAATTCTTGAATCTTGATGGAGTCTAGTAAAAAGAATTAGTTGTTGGGATTCTTGATTGGTAGTTTAAATGTTTCTAAGTTCTTTATGTTTCTTTTACATGTAACCTAAGTCTTTCTTGAATCTTGTTTAAAGAAACCGCATGTTTAACCACCTTTGTTTTACTTTGTGAAATTCTTGTTGTAATGTTATAAGCTTATAACTAATTCATGTTTTAAAATCTTTAAAGCCTTGTTTACGTGTTTTATGTTCAAAGGAATTTTATTTCGTTGTACGACTTAAGTTTTTAATTAGAGTTTTATTAAAGTGTCCTTGTTTTTAATAAGTTTACTTCTACAAGTTTAATTGTTGGACCTAAGTTAAAGTTGGACTTTATATCTTAGACCCTAAGTATCGTTTTAAGCCCAAATTAGAACCCCAAGACCTTTTGGTAAAGGTTAGAACCGAAATAACAAATTAGTTAATAACAGTTATTGGGACAGTTTCGTTAGTATCTAAAGACCGAGTCACCACGGCTAGTGTAGTTACCTTTTGATTGAGCCCTTTTAACTGGAGGTTCCCTTAGATGTTAGGAACCATAGGAATTTTACGGATCGAACGTTCGTTTTGTATAGCCCGAGTTATAACCGTTTTACCAGAACCTGTCAGAACTGGACCAATTGGAAAGACGGGTGTTTTTAGAGTCCTTCGGGACTGATTAGGGCTTAGCCATCAACATAGAAGTTTTAGTAGACATCCTGAGGTTTCCGAAAAGTCCGGAACCAGACCCGTAGGATGTCGGGAAGTCGAGTTGTGACCCGTTTTATGTGAACATTATAATCTGTCCTCTGCTTGCTTTTATTTATAAAGAATTGTTGAGTGAAAATAATATGTGATCTTGTTATGTGTTTTCTTGGAGGTGTTAAGTGTAATTTCATAAATGATAGGAACCTAAGTGTTCCTAGGGGATGGGTTAGGTAGTTAAAAGTTAATACTAACTTCGTTAGAACGCGTTTTGATTAGATACTTATTCTTATTCTAGGCACGAGTTAGTGCGTGACGTTAATGAGCTCAAGTGTGTTCTCCTTTTTGGCTGTGCTGTGAAGTATATCAGGTAATTGTCTATGCTCTAATCCCCACCGGGATGCTCTTTAAATGTGTTTTAATGTTTTCTAATCTGTTTTGATAATTGCATCCCGAAAGGGGACTTTTGTGGAATTATGACCGTCTGCTTTGGATAACTGTTTGTAATTGTTGTACTTTGTTTTATGAGTGGAGAAATTGAGATGGTCTTTTATAAGTGGTTTTATTATTGATTTTGATAATCTGGGTTGGGTTTGACTTGAGAGTGTGAGATGAGTTTGATTAATGAATTAATAATTCAAAGTGGAAACATTAAGCGGGTTGTTGATTTGATGCCTTTGACAGGCTAATGTTTTGCGGGTGATAACCCTGAGACCAGGATTCGATGCCTGTATGGGTTATGTGCCAGGAGATCAGGGTTTCATCCCTGATATAGGATAGATGTTATGAGGCCTTTGGTGGGCGACTGTTTGATGCCTTTGAGAGGTTAATGTTTATGCGGGTGATAACCCTGAGACCAGGATTCGATGCCTGTATGGGTTATGTGCCAGGAGATCAGGGTTTCATCCCTGATATAGGATAGATGTTATGAAGCCTTTGGTGGGCGACTGTTTGATGTCTTTGAGAGGCTAATGTTTATGCGGGTGATAACCCCGAGATCAGGATTCGATGCCTGTATGGGTTATGTGCCAGGAGATCAGGGTTTCATCCCTGATATAGGATAGTTGTTATGATGCCTTTGGTAGGCGATGTTCTTTTTGTGATTTGATATCCCGCCCGCGTAATAAAATGTGGATTGGATGGGTTGAGGAAAACAGTTAAGGGTTAAAGGTTTGAGAAATGGTTTGACTTGTTCCCTCTCCCTAAAATGAATTGAAATGAACTTAAACTGTTTTAAACGTTAGGGGTAGACATTATTGAGATTTCCCCCTCATTTTTGAAATGTTTTGTTTTCAGGTGAAGATCTAAATCTTTGAGTGGAATTAGAAGTGAGGACGACGAGTCTAGAAGTCCTTGAATCTTTTTATTTTGTTTTCGTTATGATGTCTTAAAGTTTTGTTTTGAGTTGTTAGTAGTTACCGTTAGCAGACAGTTGTGTTTTCCTTTCTCGCCTTGTGTTCCTTCGGAAATACAGCAGTGACGCCCAAACTAAATTTGAAGTCTTCCGCTAAGTTTTGTCTGTTAACATTAGTTTGACTTGACTTTTCTATAATTGAATTTCCGGGGCGTTACAATTAATATGTTGTTATTATTTATTTATTTATAATATTATTATTATGTTAATTAATATTAGAATTGTATGTTAATTATTAATGTTAAAGCTATTCTTATTATTATTAGGAATTTCTAGTATCCCAGTTATTATTAGTATAATAACAATTGATTTTATTGTTTGTAGGTTTTTTTGGAGGACTTTGGCGGGGACGGCGTTGATTATTCCACTCATTCTGTAACGCAAAATGTTTTTGAGAATATTGAAGCGTTGCAAGAATGGGCCAATGAAGTAGCTGCGGAAATAGGTTTTAGGTTTGTATGGGCTTCGTACAAGAGAAAAGCTGCGGAGAGTCCGTTAAGGTGTTACTTGAAGTGTTGGAGGTACGGAAAATATCGTGGCAAATTGAATGATCTCGACGATGCAACTCGTCGGAGTACGTCAACGAAGGCGTGCCAATGTAAATTCGCCATTGTTGCGTGGACTCCCAATGAAAAAGAATGGCGAGTTCGTGTGTGCGACGGTGACCGGGGGAAGCACAATCATGCCTTCATCGTGTACGAGGAAGGGCATCGTCACGGACATCCATTAACTTCTGAAATGAAAGAACATGTCCGGGACATGACCAACATGGGGTGCACACCGGCCACGATACAAACGTCGCTGAAGATTAGGTTCCCCGCCTCTAAGATAAACGTGAAGCAAGTGTACAACGAGCGGGCAAAGATGCGCACCGAGGAAATGGATGGTAGGACGGTTGCGGGACATTGTCTGCACATGGCGAAACTCGGCTGGTATGTCTCATTTGTTGATTATGATGATGATGGCGAGCTTCATCAGGTTTTTTTATGTCACCCTTACTCGTTGAAGTTGCTACGTACGTACCCGAATGTCATTCTCATTGACACAAAGTACAAGACAAACAAGGCAAAGTGGCCTTTATGTGAGCTAGTAGGCGTGACACCGACAAACCGCAACTTCCAGATTGCTTACTCGTACATGCCGGACGAGAAGATGGAATCATATGAGTGGCTGATGTGGAGGGTGCATGAATTGTTGGGTCCTGATGTTATTCCATCCGTGTTTGTTACGGACAAGCAGGATGCTTTGTTGGGGGCTGTTGTCAAGGTTTACCCAAATTCGCACCAACTTTTGTGCGTGTGGCATATTGGGAATGATGTGGAGAACAAAGTAAACAAACTCACTGGGGGCCCTAAGCTTGGACTCGGGCTTCATTTCAGACATCATTTCTGGAACGACATTGTACATGCGAAGATTGTTGGAGATTTCAAGGTCAAGTGGAAAGACGTTGTTAACGCGTGGATCGGGCAAAACAAACCGATAGTTGATCAACTGCAATACCCAATATATGTTGCACATCATGCAACATGATCGTCATTTCACCGAAGGGAAGGTGAAATGTGTTTGTGTCGGGTTGCCACCTCTCAACAAACGTCGAGATAAACGTCATGTCGATGTGGCCGTACATCAACTCCATCAGATTGGTTATTTGGATCCTTCCTAGTGCAGCCTGGCATGTGGGATCCATCCTCAACTGTATTGACCTCAATTCCCTCAACGCATTCTTCTTCGTCACACAGTCAAGAACAACACGGGGCGAACGCTCGCGACCCTCCCATATTACCCGAGCAATGTGACCTCCAAAGCTTGGTATTAATGAGGGAATTGCGGGTCCCTCGGGCACGTTACCATCAATCTTCCAGGAGGTGTCGCTTCGCCTCCTCTTCTGATATTTGCTCTTCGACCCGGCTTCACCGATGGCAGCGCTCCTGCCCACCCTGTCGAATTGGGGCAAACTTCCCCGCTGCATCCCTCATCGGCATGAAACCTGTTGGCCTGGAAACTGGCCCACTAGTTAAAAAAGTTGCGATGGAGGTCGGGATCATCTGCGTCTCGGGCTCCCCTGTCTCATCGTCCCCCGACCTCGATGTTTCAGAGCCGCTTGACTCATCCATGGCCTGGTTGAGATGGTCAACGAAATCTCGCGTTGTCTGACTCCCCGTGTCCTCGATTGGCGCTTTGCATCACTGCATCCGTACCACGCGACCGGCGCGAGTTGGCCGATCACATTGCGTCTGTGGGGGTCCCCAGACTCACCTTCCCTCCAACCACTCACAAGTCGATTCGCCCGGTCCAGAAACCCTCGACCCTTGCCCTTCCCTACCATTTTAGATCACCTGCAAAATGAAGACATACATAACATAATAATCATTTAAGCCGCAAGAATATGACGAAATGGGTTAACGTGTGTTGGTTAACTAAGTCGTGTCACGAGGCAAGAGGATCATGTTATTGTCCAAGAAGAGTGTGTTGGTTAACTGTTAATCTATGGCTGAAAAAGACTTTCATCAGCCGTACCGACTTCTCGTTTAGTTGTTTGGTTCCCAAAAAGTAACGCACTGTCAGCAGTGAAATTGCGCGAGGTCTACAGTGCTCTGGGAGTTAGAAGCGTCTCAGATTCGGTACAATGCAATGTTTCTATTGTGCAGCCTGGTGGGCAACAAGATAAGGCGGATCTGAAAGAGAATCTAGTAGTGAAGGGTCTAATACAAATCGTGTTGGGCTTTCTTGCATGTAAGATTCACAGGTCCATCAAAGCGGTGAATTTGCATCATCGTTCAATGCTTTGATGGACCTATGAATCTTACATGCAAGAAATTCCAACACGATTTGTACCAGACCCTTCACTACTAGCTTCTCTTTCAGATCCGCCTTATCTTGTTGCCCACCAGGCTGCACAATAGAAACATTGCATTGTACCGAATCTGAGACGTTTCTAACTCCCAGAGCACTGCAGACCTCGTGCAATTTCACTGCTGACAGTAGGCTACTTTTTGGGAACCAAACAAATAAACGAGAGTCGATGCGGGGCATTGGTTAACCTTCTCAACCATGCATTATCAGGTTACAACACACACTCTCCTTGGACACTAACATGACCCAAAACTCAACCTCTTTTTTTGACGCATACAACTAACATACTAGAACTATACATTAACATGATTATTATCCTAAGCTACCATCACAAATAACCTATTCACTTACGTATCAACTGGTTGTTGAGTACCTAAGTTATTAAATGGATGTGACATAACTATTATGTCATCATTTGGAGTTATGAGTACATAAGTTAACAATTAAGTTGGATTATGAATAGATTACCCATACCAACTTTATACAACAACTCACTTACTAATAACAACCAAAATCATCCAAACTCAACATCCTTTTAACACAACTACATATAAACTATTCAGAATATACCCTAACCCCTAAACTTAACCCTACATCACAATTACAATTTTTTTTAACACAATTAATCACTAGTTTTAACACATGCTTAATCACTAAATAATATTAACGCATCAAATATTAACAACGAATCACTAATCACTGATATTAATCACTAATAATTGTCATATTAACACATGCTTAACATTAATATTGATAACTGCGTTTCATGACTATATTTTTGGGGATTTTCAATAGTGAATTAGGGATAGTTTTGAGTGTGAACCTTGATTTTTATTCCAATTTCCCTACTACACTTGGTGTTGTTGTTTTTGATGTGAATTTGTAGGTTTTGAGGCCAAAACACCAACTTTCTCTCAACTTCAGGCAAGAGTGAATATACCACGGACCTCTACATGTCAAACCCAAACCGTGGTACAAATTTGGGACGGAAAGGAGCAAGGAATGGCCGGGCAGCAGCAACCTCGGGCAGCCCGAGGTGGTGGCCACGTGGCGATTCGACTCCTTGTGCCCAACTCATTTTTTGCGAAGGAAAGAAGAAAGAAACGAAACAGTGGCAACCACGGGCAGCCCGTGGTGATCACCACGGTCTGTGGTGTACGGACATGTACGGACTTATACGGACCGAAGCGGACTGCCTATGCAGATCGGTTGTTTTCGCGAGTAGAAAAGGGGGCAAGCGGCAATTTTTCGATATAGAGTCAATTTCTATCAGTTTTCCTTCATTCTTTGGCCGTCAAGGAGAGAAAAGAGAGCCCTAATACTTCCATTCTACTCCTCTTTCCCACCATCAAGATTCAAGACCGAATCGATTCAAGAGAAACCAAGATCAAGATTCGCAAAGGAAAGGAGCGACGTTCGCGGAGAAGGTTCTACCCCGGGATCGAAAGGCTCGACGGGTTCTATTCTTCGCAATTCTATTCTTTCTTTTCGATTTCCTTCTTAGTTTTGAGATTCGATTGTGATGATTGGAACTTGTGTCGTGTTTTCATTGAATATGAGTGAGTAGTTTCTTTGAATTCTAGGGTTTTGCGACCCGAAACAATGTGGTTTGATTAATTGTTATTAGTTTGTGCATGAATTTTTGATTAGAATCAATAGAAGGTTGTGTTTACCATGTTTATGAGTATTCTTAAGGCCTTGGGTATTTGTAAGTTTGAGATTAACCTAGGCTAAGTTTTAGTAATTGAACTCGTTGTTAGGTTAGCATCTCCCTAGAAATCTTTCTCTCTTGATTAGAACTCTTTGATTGTTTTTCCCTGCTTTATTAGTTTAATTAATTGTTAAACCATTTTCCAAAACCCAAAATCTGATTAGCTTAGCAATCGCATTAGAGATTAGTTTTCTGTGCTGCTAATTGAGTCCCTGTGGGATCGACCTTGGCGTGCTACTACGTACACCGTGCGCTTACGGCCCTGTCAAATATTAATATTAACAATATTAATATTAATCTAATTTTCATAACACAATATTAATAATAATACAATTAATCACTAATAATTATCATATTAACACATGATTAACAATAATATTAATAATAACAATATTAATAATTATCATATTTAATAATAACAATAATAATATTAATAAATATAATATTTAATTTTTATTTATTATTTAACAATAATAATATTAATAACAACGATAATATTATTAACAATAATAATATTAATAAAAATAACAATAACAATATTAATAACAATAATAATATTAATAAACATAACAATAATAATATTAATAACATAATTAATATTAATAAAAATAATACTTTTAAAAAAACGAAAAAAAATAAAAAAATTCCGGGACTAGCTGCCGCACCCAGATCCCAGCAAACCGTGCGTTTCGCGCGGCAGCCATCCCGGCACTATTTTTTTATTTTTTTCATTTTTCCTTCAAAATTCAAAAATACAAAACATAAAACCACAAATTCAAAACACAAATTCGAAACATACCTCAAATTCGTCGATTCAGTCCCGGTATGAGGGTGGTTTGTGGTGGTCGATGGTTGAGAGCGTTTTCTAGAGAGATAAACTAGAGAGAGAGAGTGAAGAGTGAAGTTACGAGGTTCAAGGGCGTGGGTTGGAAATATTATGCGAAAGGTGGGCAACAATAGTAAAAAGGGGGGCGACGAAAATCAAGCGGGTAATTTTAACGGTGAGTGGTTGCGGATACTCCCACCTAAAATTATTAAAAATCTTACCCTTATCTGTTTGACTGGTTCCTAAATTTTAGGAACATTGCCCTTATCCATTTAAATTGATTCCTAAAGTGCAAACAAACCAAACATTTAAAATAGTCTCACAAGTTGGTTTTACAAAAACAAACGGTACAAAATTACAAGTAATCTTAATAAATATTAAGTCTCAACATAAATCATAAGTTCACGAAAAATAACAAAGTCATATAACAAATTTAAAATTACATGAAATCATCAAATTGAATGACAATACCCGAAATCTAACCCTAATTGACAAGTTTCAGATTCCGATTCACGGTAGTAGTTTATAAACCTTATTCTTACCCATTTGACAGGTTCCTGAATTGCAGGAACCTTACCCTTACCCGTTTGACCGATTCAGATTCTGAAATCTACCTGTTTAACCGATTCCGGTCAGGTTCCAGGTTTCGAATCTGGAATCGTTCACCCCTAGATTTTAGACATATATGTTACACGAAGCGCAGTTAAATTACCTATTTTATGATTTTTTAATATATTATTTTTCATTGTGAGGAGAAATATACGTGCAATATAAATATATATATATATATATATATCAAAATTGGATTCTAATAATCTCGACTTTTACGAATTGGACAATAATAATCTCTACTATCAATTTGGATTATGGTGGTTAAAAAAAAATGGATTGTAGTGGTACCAAATCCACCTCCACATTGTTTTTATTTTTTTCGTTCCTTCCCTATATTGTTTTTGTTTTTTTTCGTTCCTCCCTCCAGAAAGGTAATGAATTGTAGTTACTAAAACAATTTTCAAATTATTTTTTTGAGACTTCAAGCAATTATTATAATTTTGTAAAAGGAATAAAAGTAAAAAAAAATGTAAAAAATTGAAAAAAATTGGGAGAAATTCCGTAAATTCATGAAAAATAATGGTAAAGTGTTATACTAAATTTTGAATCAAATGCAACACAAAATCTATAACATTTAGGGTATACTCTTATGATGTCCCACTACAATCCAATTTTATTTTATTTTTTTTGGACCACCAGAATTCAAATTGATTGTAGGAATTATTATTGTCCAATTCGTAAAAGTCGGGAGTATTAGAATCCAATTTTCCTATATATATATATATATATAATATTTTTAGGAGGATTTTAGATGCGGGAGCATATATCTCTCTCTCTCTCTCTCTCTCTCTCTCTCTCTCTCTCTCTCTCTCTCTCTCTCTCTGTGTATACACAAGAAGAAAGGAGTGAAGCTAAATAAGGGAATTTGTAAGGGAAATAGGTTGGAAGGAAGTGTTGGGCTGAAGAAAATCTTGCAAAACAATGAAGCTAAATACCATAAAGAAGTGAGATTTGGGGTGTAGGTTTCTTGCAACAAAGAAGAAACTAAGACATTGATACTCTTTTGAATTGGAAAAGGAGTTTGAAGTTTCAAGACTCAGAGTGGAAGCATTTACTGAGACCACATGGAAGCACCTGTAGGAGTACTCATCAAGGCTAAGGGCTCCTACAGGTCTAGGAAAACTGTGCCAACCACCGTCAACCAACCCCTAAGTAGCAGTTAATTGGAGATGAGATGGTTCTGATTAGAGTTTTCACTTAGGGATTTGGCTCGAGGGAGTTTTAAGAGGTCATAATAACCTATTCCTCATTAACTACTAAGGAAGGTGAAACAACAGCAGGCCAAGTGCCTTCTCCAACCTCCATGGTGGGTTGGGGGAGTTAAAGGATGTGAAGGCCGGAGTAATAGCAGCGCTGTTACAGAGGCAATCGATTACCTCTACAACCGAGACCAAGGAAATTTATTGTGCAAGGGGTACTAGGCTAAGGGAGTAGGTTTTCATATGTTTCAAGAGAGGTTGGGCTATTTATAGCAATGGCCATTAACGGTAAAAACCAACTCTACACACCACCACATTTACGGGAAAAATCCAACCAAATGGTTTACTCCTCGGTTGTTTTCTCGGTGATAGCGGGGTCCTAGCCATTCAAGAACCTCATCATAGTTTGCTCCTCGGGTTCTTGAAGGTCACTCTTGATGAGGAGTTGTTCGAACTCTTGGATGTAATCACTCACACTCCTCTTGCCTTGGGTAAGGGCATAAAGCTTCCTCATAACGTCTTGCTTGTAAGTGTTGGGCAAGAACCGTCGATTCATTAATTTCTTAAGCCTTGCCCATGAAGTGATTTCGTTCGATCCTCCTTAGCTCTTTGTGCCTTGACATTCTCAAACCAAAGCGATGTAACTTTGGTGAGTTTCAAGCTAGCAATCTTGAAGGCTTTCTGGAGCGTGGCGTGGTGGGAGAGATTGAAGACTTAGCTTGAGTTATTGTTGTAGAAGAGATGAGAGAAATCCATAAACAATAGAATAAGGGGAGAAAGATGAACATCTCAATCACCCATGCTTGAACTTCTCAACAATAGCCTTGAACTTGAATAATAACAAGAATAATAACCAAAATCAACCAATATCAATAACCTTGAACACCAAATGAGATTGGATATGACCTTGGATAAAGGTAGTCCACCACCAAAGCCTAACACCCCACCATGACCATCATAAAGGAAGAATCCACCAAATGATCAATAAAGGAATGACTAGAAACACCACCAAAAGATTGGATAAAGTAATCTAGATTTTGAGAGAAAACTTAGGGAAACCCTAACCAATGCAATAGCATGTTCATAATCATCAAAAGCTGCCTAGAAAATAAGCTACGGGGGTATTTATACTAATGGGGGGGGGGTTTAAAACAAAACACAGTCGTTTAACACAATAATACGCGCAAAACAGTTTTGTCACGGGCGTTACGGCATCGTCGCCACGCGTGACGACACACGAGCGCAGTCACGGCGTGACCATTGGTTGTCGCGGGCGTGATGGAGCTTCCGGAACAAAAAATGAAACTGCCGTGAGTCGTCACGGGCGTTACCACTGAGGGTAGCGGGCGTGACGATCTGGGCAGTTTTTCTGCCGTCTTCAAACGTGCATAACTTCTTCATCCGGACTCCGTTTTAGACCCATAAGATATCGATGGAAAGCTCTCGATGTGTACTTTAAGCTCCCAAAATCTGAGACCTATCGGAGTTATATTGAAGGAGTTATAATCCAAAAGGTGAAGGCGTGTCCATTCCGACAATCCACGTTAACCCGTTTGCGCTTATTCTTGCTGAAGGACTTCGAACCGTTTTAAAGGCCCGAAGTTGGTCCCGATGAGGACCCGTAGCTCCACTCCCATGGTCCAGGGTCCCATTTGAAGTGGATACCACACCCAATGCCGATCAAACCACGCGTCCAAGGTCCCGGGTCTACCTTGAAATGGATCCCACCCCGACCCTGAAATCGTTTTGCTTGTTTTTCATGGAAAGAGTGCGGGAGGACTTGGTGCCCATGAAAAGTGACTCTCGGGCCTCATCCCGATACGTTCCACTTTCTCATCCCTATACTCCTTGGTTTCAAAAATCCTCTCCATGATTTGAACCCATTCAAGGTAGTCATTGGCGTCGTTGGAACCATTGAATTCTGGAATGTCGATCTTAATGTCATGGAATTCGTCTCGAGGGGCCTCTCATCCATTTCCCGATGACGAAGGCGTCGAAGGGAGCCTCTATCATCGTCACTCGATTCGATGGTGGGAGGTGGACAGATAAGGCTACCACTAGGCCTCCTTTATTCGTCTCGGGGATGACCTTGGAGGTTTAGAGTGATGTTGTTCACTTTGGCCACGAGGGTTTCAAGAGTGCATTCAATGGAGGAGACTTGGGTCTCCATAACCCCATCTTTAGGACTACGACGGCGGTTTGACTCCTTTTGATTGGAACTAGTTTCATCATCCATATCGAGGAGAGGTAAGGACGGATTGTGTTTGGGAATTTTGTGGAGTTTGGGGGTTATTTTGTAGTTGGCTTGTGTTTGAAGGTTTGGGTTTTTTGTGGGCTAGTATCCAACAATCAACATCTACACACCACTACACATCTTCCATTTCCATATCTCCAATCTCACCACAAAACTCCAATGAACAACAATAACAACAAACACAATAACAATAACAATAAAATTCTTCTTCAACACACTTGGAGGGCATAGGGAATGGCGGCGACCAATATTGCAACCAAGAACAACAAGAACAACAATGGTGAAAACCTAACTTGCAATTGGGGGAAAAAATCAAAACTCAAGCCAAAACCCTAACTTGGCTCTGATACCAAATGGAGCATGAGCATGTTGGGAATGAGTTGTTTAAGTTGAAGGAGATGATGAACATGAACCCATAAACTTGGAACCTTGATATGAACTCATCAATGGAGGTCACCCGTTGTTAAGAGCTTGCAAATCCACCAAGATTAGATAGAAGAAACCACCACGAATTTCTAAAGGAAATGACTTGTTAACACCGCCATTAATAATGGATAAAGTAAAAACAAGATTTGAGAGAGAATTTGGGAGAAAACCCTAACTTCATTCAAAAGACATTCAAAATTGTGTTTCTCTTACAATGGAGGAGTATATAAAGGGGTGAGGGAAAAAAAGATGTTAAATATTACAAAAGTGCCATCAAACAACTTAATTAATAAAGGAAAATAAAGGAAAGAGAAAAGAAATTGTCAAAGAAAGGGGAAAAAACATGCGTATTCAGCTTCAAAAGGGGGCACTGGTGGTGTCTGTTGGGACGTTGCCAACACGGAGGGAGGAGACGTTGGCAGCGCCATAGGGACGCTACTCGCGTCTCAAATTGGGTTTTTCTACCGACTTCTAACTCGCATAACTTCTTCATCCAAACTTCGTTTTAGGCTCATAATATATCGGTGGAAAGCTCTCAATGTCTAATTTAAGCTCCCAAAATTTGAAGTCCATTGAAATTGTATTGAAGGAGTTATGATGGAAAGAGTGAAGGTATATCCATTTCAACTTCCCATGTTGACCCTTCTTCCCAATTCTTCCAACCGGGTCCAAAATCCCGAACCCTACTGCCAAATATTCGTATTTTCTTGGGACGACCCGGTATGATGCTCGATCCCAAGGCCTCTGAGGTCAGTGACGCATCCGAGCCTCCAAGAGGGTCTCGGGATCCATCCAAAGGATAGCCGAGGCGATATTTGGATTTCCGGATTCCACCGGGAATTGGACCTCGAGACTCGGTGAGGCGGATGCGGACCTCTTTGCAAAGGTGACGGTTGAAGAATAAGGCACCCGAGCCTCTTCAGTTGAAGATGGAAAAAAAACATTGGATGATTCTACCATACTCCTGCCCCTGTATTTATACATGCACTCAGCCCTCATCCAACTACACACACCCCCACAAAATCTGGATAATCCACCTTCTTCGCCACTCATCTATTTGGTTGACCCAATCCCATGGTAACTGATATGGTCTTGGTATGACTCTTGAGCACTTTGTTATGGAAACCAACGCTCGAGAAATTAGGCAACCGTTAAGCATGACTGAAAAAATCGCAGCAAGACTGGTCATTAATGAGTTGATTCGGTGATGATGATGATGATAATCGGAGAAAGAGACGTAGGGTTGCTGAAATAGGGGATCGGAAAAGGGGTGGAAAGTGAGGCAAATGGGGTTTTAATTGAAGTTTTTTTCTACTTTTGGCCTAAATTGGGAAAAGAATACAATAGTTGAATGGCCCAAGTTTACTCAAATCATATCCAACTTCATTTTCACCATTTTTCTTCAATTTTTCAAATTTTTTATCAACCTACAAAATTCAACTAAACTATACAAAAAATCTAAATTTAATACTTATTTTGAGCTAAATTAAATATAAAGGTGCAGACAAAATATCATTTTTTTTGCCTAAACACATATATATATATATATATATATAATAGGGATTATATATATATTACGTATTTAAAACGTTAATCCCAATTTCAAGTAAAGTAATAATAACTAATAAGTGTGAAATTTGGAAGTCATATAAACAAATATATATTTCTATTGCCATTACAAATTCTTATTTTCATTCACATCCCACATACCAACATATTCGTCGTCATTTACTGCGGGAATTGAAGTATTCTATGTAGTTTGAGTTTACAATGTTGAGATTCTTTCCTCAAAACAGCCTTAGAATTTAAATTTAAGCATGACAAATCATATTTGAAATGATTTGATGCACCAACCAAGTATCTCAAGATAGTACTCTAAATTATTATATTTTGGATAACCATAGAGCATAAATAATTGAATACAACATATAATAAGGATCAAAATGTATAATTAGAATTGAATAAAATCAATATTACACACACATACAAAGTAAAATGTTTTATAAAATATCTATGTAATTGATGGGCTGTAATATCCCGAGCATAAAAGAAAGAAAGAAAACTCATGCTGCAAGTGCTATAATGTTATTCTATTGTAGTAAAAGTTAACTTGATGTAAATTGTACCTTGATTCTATGTCAAAAAGTCCCCATGTATCTTTTTTCCTTTTGTATCAAAAAAGGTAAAAGCTACGGGTAAGAATTGTGATATCATTCATCGAAATTCTATACATTTTTATCACTTAATAGATTTTGTTTTTTGTATTGTATGCCATATGTATTGGTTTTAAGCTACAATAAGATTATGACAAGTAGAGTCACAAGGATACGCGCAATCGATCAACTTGGTGGTGTTCCTCTCAAAATACCAATTGCCAACTGCTTTTGCAATAGTCTGCAAGATGAATCGTTGTCATTACATTGTCGAAATTCAAGCAATAGAGACTAACATAAACATTTATGGTATAGGATAAGTGATTGTTTATAGACTAGTCTAAACCAAGTTTTACAACCAACAAAATCATCTTGCCAAGCTTAGTTGAACATGGGGACCCCAACCATGAATTTATTAATGTTAATTTTCAATTAGTTTCCAACAGAACCCGCAGTAGTAAAAGTGGAAATGTTAGAAGTAGTAAATCTTGTATTTCCAATTTGTTCACAATTTTATTTCTTTGTTTTCTTTTATCTTGTTTCTTGGTTTGTTAGGGAGGTTGGTTATATATACCTTCCTCTCCCCCCTTGTATTTCAAGAGTTGAGATAATCAATAATATCATCTCTTCAATCTCTCTCTTTTTCTCTCTATAGTTTCCCCAAATTGGGTGAAACTTAACATGGTATCAGAGCGGGTTATTTTTTATTTTTTTTTGTGTCTGTTTTCATCTTCTTCCTCTTCCCCTGTAAGGTTGAGATTGTTTACCGTTCCAGGCAAGGCAACCTGTACACCCTGAAAACCCTTGTTCTCTTCGTCAAGAACCGCCACATCAAGCAGCCTGAGTACATCAAGAGCGCCACCAATCAGGGGGTTTCTACTATCACCTTCGTTGATCGGAAGCCCTTTCTCGACTACTTGGAGGGCCGCTCCTCTTCTCAGCTATCGTTTCTCTCTCCCTTCGCCCAATATCACAATCACCGCCATCTTCATCCTCTTCTTCATCCAGAAATCATCGTCCATCTTCTTCATCATCATCTTCCATCGTCAACTCCGCCATTCCACCTCCTCTCGCCATCATCATCAGCGACGGCCTCGCCGGTCTGCTTCCGACGACGTCGACGGTCGCGTTTGTACAAATTCCGTCGACAGCTTCATCGTCCACCTCCACCTTCGCCGTTGCGTCTACAATCGCAGCTCCGTCCTGCGTTCTCCATTCTTGTTCCGTCAAGATTCAAGAAACAATCAAGAAAACCAATAGCTTCCACTGTCAAGAATCTCGATTGGTTCCTCCGATCTACTTTATCATTCTTACATCACCGGCATCCTTCTCTCTCCCTCTTCTCTCTTAGTTTCACCAAATTATGGTAAAATTTAACATGGTATCAGAGCGGGTTTAACATGGTCTAAGCGCGCGATGTGTTCGGAGCCTCATCGGAGATTTCACCAGCGGTGGTTTCTGGTGATCGGATTTCATCGTGCACAGAAGAAATGTCGCCGGAATTTATGGCAGATTTGAGATTTTCCGACGGTGGTGAGAATCAATCGTGCGATTGATTGGAAGAGCGTAGATTCGTGGTCCACCAGATTCAAAGTATTACGAGATAAGAATTCTTTATATTCCTGGTGCTGTTTTAGCTAGTGTTCTTGGCATTTTTGTTGATGTGTTGGTCATCTCTCTACTAGCTTTGTCCAGATGAAAATAGAGAAGAGTAATGTGAACCAGATGAAGGTTGAGTATTCGCAAAGATCGTCAAGGTGGGGATGTTGTGAGAACCATTGAATGTATAACTAAGGGTGGAGATTTCCCTTTCATTCATCATGTCTGATAAGAAGATTATGATTGATCCGTGTGATCTTCTCTTCGTTTTCTCGTCCGATCCACCAGGAAAGTCTCTATTAAGCCATTGTATTCGCCGGAGACAATTTTAAATACCTGGAAAAGTTCGGTAATAATCCTTCTTTCTTTCGTCATTCGGCTCCACGAAGTTCTTCCGTATCTACGTCCATTTCACCCGTTATTACGAATTGTGGTGATGGCGAGGAAGCTGTTGGAGTTAAAATTCAAGATTTCCATTGTGGCAAATTGGAGTTTTGACACCCTCCAATTTGAGGGGGGGTGTTAGAAGTAGTAAATCTTGTATTTTCAATTTGTTCACAATTTTATTTCATTGTTTTCTTTTATCTTGTTTCTTGGTTTGTTAGGGAGGTTGGTTATGTATACCTTCCTCTCCCCCCTTGTATTTCAAGAGTTGAGATAATCAATAATATCATCTCTTCATTCTCTCTCTTTTTCTCTCTATAGTTTCCCCAAATTGGGTGAAACTTAACAGGAAGAGTGATGGGTGAGGAGAACACATGCATGTTTGAAGTGGATGAGGAAGATGCGAGAGAGAAAGAGAGACGAGGTAGAAGAGCGGAGAGAAAGAGAGTGAAGATCCTCACCCTCCCTTGCATCCTTTTATTGAGGCACTTGTCGTCTTCCCTCCTTTCCCTCGCACTCTCTTTCCTATCTTAGTACTGAGGCCTCTCTTCCCTTGCCTTACAGGAGGTTTAAGTTAATTTAAATTGATTTAGCTTGTCATTTATTATTTATTAAGGAGTAAGAAAAGAAATGTTGTTGGTTAAATCCTATAGGTTATAGGAACAAGTTAAGTAGGTCTTATGAATAATGTTCATGATCTCAGATATCCACAACATCTTAAGTTCTTTAAAAGGATGTGTTCTGACTTGGTCGAGAAATTAACTAGTCACTTTATCCAACATAATTTATCCTTTGATAAAAAGTTTGAATGTTATAACATATAATTAAGAATATGCAATTTTTAAGAGACTTAAGCATAGGTACCTCATTGTGCACCCTGGGAGAGTCAATTGCCAACCAAGTATCTTGGGACTCACTTTGGCAATGTGCAAAACATGAGTTTATAAACATTCCTACACTTTTTGAGTTTCGATAGAAAGGGTATAAGGCTGTAAGCATTTCCACTCGAAAATCTAGAAAATTAGCATAAAATTAGTAAAGAGGAATTTCAGTTATGTATTTTAATATATTCTAGCACAAAGAAGTTGATACTAGCGAACTTACCTTGTAATACTTCGATTTGATGTGTATTACATGTAGTTATGTTGTTCTTGCAACGGTTCCAGTGTCCTTTTGGATCAGTAGAAGGTGGTACCAAAATATGATGGAACTATTAAAAAAAAAATCAATATATCAATAAATTTTCCTTTCAATTTTATGTTATACAGTTATACTATATAGTTCAAATCAAAATGAGAAAAGAAAATACCTGAAATACATCATATGCAGTGTTTAAAATGAAAAAAGGCGTGCTAATGTACTTTATGGCATATTGAGGGAAGAAACACTGCTCCATAATGAAAATTTTAGTATAATTTGAGACAAGAATTTTAGGATCATGGAAATCAAAATTTATTCATTGTAAATCTTTTTAATAACCTTTAACTATACTTACTTGTTGAGGATAGGGTACAACGCTTGTACAATTTCTGTCTAGATTTTGCTCTATGCCCTGTGACATAAGACTTGATCAATAAGTGCCAAAGTCATTCCTAAACACAGTAAAAAACTTTTTTTTAGGGGCTTTGAGGGTTTTTCTTTGTTCGGAGAAGGGGGAAAATGGTGTTATATAAGATATAAAATTTATGGTATATTGTATTTGATTAATTCATATTGATATTATGATGCAATCCTAATACATTCTAGGATTTAACTACAGTTCATGTTTCAAAAAGTTAGAACTAATGTCATCAATGTAGGTCTCACTTTCACATGTCTTTGACACAAATAATCATGAAAATAGATAAAGGTAAGAAATATGTAACCTAGACCAACCTTCTGTCAAATGATCTGCCTAAATCATAATCCAACAAAATGCCAGAAAACACATAGTAGGACTACTCGATCATACAATCGACTGATGGAATAACCAAATTTGGATTGGCTGTCCAAATGAGGATGGATTCAAGATGGGGAAGTAAAAAAAGGAAAAAGGGAGATGGAATTTGTTCCTTTCTCTCTCAAAAAACTACAGAATGATGGATGGATTGCTTGAATTTGTTGCTTGTGTTAGTGTTGGGGTTTGAGAAGGATATAAGGGAGATCAGATGGTTGTGGTTGTGGTGGTTGTGGCGGCACAGGTGGTGGCGGCGGCGGCGGTCATGGTGGAGAAGAGGGTGATGGTGGGATGGAGTTTGAGAGAGAAAGTGAGAGGTTGGGGGAGGGGGAGGGAAGATAGAAAGAGGGGTAAGGTGGAATTTTTTTTAAAAAATGAAAAATGTTATTATTCAATCCAAGTCAACAAATTTTGCTTTGTGTTGCTTAAACAACTGCCACATAAGCCATCGCCACCGCCACGTCATACTTCCGACGAATTGGAGTTAGTGTTGGTTTGTTGGATAAAAATACCATGTTAAGTTCATATGTCTGAAATAAATGTTTAAGGTTGGTTCATTATATCAAAGCACCCCTAAAGATTGGTTTAGTTAATTCCAATATATATATATATATATATGTATATATAAATATATATATGTATATATATATATATATATATATATGTATATATATATATATATATATATATATATGTATATATATATATATATATTTTTTTTTTGGCAGAAATCTTAACTCATCCATTCAAAACGGGAGACCCAAAATCAAGGCCAAACCCCAAACAGTTCACAACAAGAACCAACGACACCCCTACCTTAGTAAAATATCTATACATTTGGTATATTTCTTGCTTTTTTTGTTCAAAAAAAGTAATCTATGCACAATTGTATTCCTAATTTTTTTCACTGCAACCTTCACACTAATCCTCTGCATCTTCGAAGGGAATCTGATGAAATTCCTGCACTCCCAGACAACAGCCATTGTGGTAGTAAACAAAGCAGCAGCTAGATGCTTCAAGTATTTAGCCCGTTTCATATCTCTCCAGTTCCTCATCCAGTGATGTAGAGAGGAAAAATTGTGTTTAAAACCCAACAGCAAATCAAAGTACTCCATGATTTGTCTAGTAAAAACACAACTTGAAAAGAGATGATCCATACTCTCCTCTTCCTGGCTGCATAAACAGCAAGTTGCTGAAACAGCGCATCCATGTGCAGCAAGCCTTGAAGACACTGGCAGTTTCAAATGAGCTGCAACCCAAGCAAGAAAAATGTGTCTTGGGGGTGAGATCCCATTCCATACGAAATGGTAGAAAGGCCATTTTCCACGATCCTCAAAGAACCATCTATAACAATCCTTCACAGAATAATGGTTTTGATGTCCTCCCCTCCATTTCCAATTAAGTGCATCCCCAAATTTGATTTCCTCCTTGACTTTGCAGATTTGCTTCCAACACCAAGTGCCCAATATGGATGGAGTATAATTCCACCAATTACGATTCTTAATATATCTTTCATGGACCCATTTCACCCAAAGATTGTCCTTCTTGTTTACAACATTCCACACCAACTTTCCAATAGTAGCAACATTCCAATATTTAGGATTTCTCAACCCCACACCACCCAATTTTTTGGGGGAACAAAGAATATCCCAACTCACTAAGGGAGTTCTATCAGCAGAAACTCCTCCTGACCAAATAAAATTCCTGCATAACTTTACAATCTGCTGTATAATATTGACAGGGAGTAGAAAAATATTGGCCCAATAGCTAAAAGTGCTTAACAAGACAGAGTTAACAAGCTGTAATCGCGCTGCATATGACATTTTTGTGGAGGCCCAACCACTAATCTTCTCAGTTATCTTATTCACCAAATTCATGCAATCAAACTTACCAATTCTTCCCGTAGTAATAGGGACGCCCAGGTATTTAAGAGGGAATTCACCAACTGCAAAACCCAGAATGTCATATATAATCTGAGCGTTTGTAGTACTGCATCCTGCCACCACCATCTGGGATTTATTAAGGTTTGCTGTAAGACCAGAGCACTCCTCAAAATGTTTTAAAACTTGCTTAATATGCTGGACAGATCTTGCATTAGCTGCACAAAATATAATCAGGTCATCCGCAAACATCAAGTGGTTCACCTTCAAATCTTTGCAACCCGGATGGTAATAAAAATCCCTTTCAAATTGCAACCCATCCAATAAACGAGATAAGTACTCCATAACCAAGACAAATAATAAAGGGGAAAGAGGATCCCCTTGTCGAAGGCCTCTACCTCCCTTAAAATAACCATGCTTCTGTCCATTGAGATTTAAGGAATAAGAAGGAGAAGCAACACACATCATAATCCATTCAATGAATTGAGGAGGAAAATGAAAAGCTATCAAAGCCTCTTCAATACTCTCCCAATATACTGAATTATAAGCTTTCTTGAGGTCAATCTTCATGATACATCGAGGAGAAATATTTTTCTTTGAGTAGCCTTTCGCAACCTCCTGGCAAATAAGAATGTTATAAACAATATCCCTCTCCGGAACAAAAGCTCCCTGACATTGGTTAATCAGGCAAGGCAGAACAGATCTCAATCTTGAGCATAACAACTTAGAGATGCATTTATAGGAGATATTGCAGCAGGAAATGGGACGAAAATCAGCTGGACTCTCAGGATTCAATTTCTTAGGAATAAGGGAAACAATGGTCTCATTAATGCTTGATAGGATCTGTCCACTCTCTAAGCATTCAAATATCGCATCACAAAACCAATCAAAAATAAGATCCCAATTATATTGATAAAAAGAGCTACTGAAGCCATCAGGACCAGGGGCTTTAACTGTAGGGATAGAAAACACAATATCACGCACCTCATTTTTATTAAAAGGCTTGATGAGCCCAAGATGATGCTCAATGCTAAGCAATTTTCCTTGCTGGACAATCTCCTTCCTCATTGGCACTCTACAATAATCCTACTGCCCCAGTAACTGTTTGTAATAAGACAAAATCTCACAAGCAACTCTATCAAAACCAGTAACACAAACTCCATTCACATTAGATAAAGAGAACACATAATTCAAATTCTGCTTCTTCTTCATCTTTCCAAAGAATACCTGAGATAGGCAATCCCCCAAATTTAACCAGTCAAGGTGATTTTGCTGTTTCAGTAATTGTTGAGCAGAGTTCAGCACTGTCATATAAGCACTTCTCTTCACCTTTTCCATCTCAATAAACTCATTATTGAATTTATTTACCATAACCAACTGCTGAGCATCTTCCAATTCCCCTTTACTACGTCTCACTTGTTCATGGATATCATGAAATTTGTCTCTATGAAGTTTCTGTAAAGGATCACGCAGAGACACTAAAAACCTGTGGAATTGATATATTTTGCAACCCCTGGGAATGCTAGCCAAAGCATCCATAAGAATACCATAATACTCTTCAGACTGCTGCCACATACTACAATATTTGAATCATTTTCTGCCGCGAGGACAGTAAGGGAAAGTAATCAAAATAGGAGTATGGTCAGACAGACCAAACGGAAGAAACTTGGTGTGAACAAACCCCATTTGAATAAACCACTCCTCATTTGCAAAAACTCTATCAATACGAGACCACACATGAGAATTAGACCATGTATAATAATCCCCTTGGAAATTTAGCTCCTGAAGATTAGTTTGATTCAAACACTCTTGAAAATCGTTCACTTCAAAGAACTCAACATTCGTACCTCCAATCCTGTCTTCCTGATAAAGCACAGAATTAAAATCCCCCAGTACTAACCACCCTTCATTGATAATACTGTGTAACTCAACCAATTTACTCCAAATAGCTTTTCTGTCATGTAGATTATTAGACCCATACACAAAAGTAGCATAAAACGAAACCCCATCCTTCATACAAGTAACCAGAATATGTATCCACTGTGGCTGAATGTCCAGAACCTCTACTCTATAAATTTGTGGCTTCCAAGCAACTAGAATACGACATTTCCCATTCAACTGAGCATTATGAGCAATAACCCAACCATTCAACATTCTTGACTCCTAATCTGCCATATTTTCATTTTTTACTTTAACTTCAAATAAGCCAACAAGACTAATCTGAAGTTCATGCAGGTAATTCCTGATATCTACCTGCTTATTTGGCCTTCCACAACCTCTCACATTCCAACTAAGAATATTAACCATTTCCGATCACATGAGACCCACCTGCCTTTTGAAAAGCTCTCAAAACCTCACCAGCTTGGATGGTATGAGGCTTCTTACTGATTGCTCTAATAGGCAGACTTTTAGAGGGTACAGCAGGGGTAACCACAGGTTTTCTAGGGATAAAGGGTGGTTGAGGTGAAACCACTTCTCCCGATTGAACATTCTGATGAGTAATAACTATACCATTGTCCACAAAATTCACAGAACCAGGGAAATTTCCATCAATATTCATTTCCACCATCATCCTTGCTGCAGTTAGATCATATTTCTCTTTTGTTCTTGCACATGTCTTAATTGGAATACCCAGAGTACTACCAATTTTGCTAAAACCATTCATATTCCAGTACTTCACATTCAACTTGGGTAAAATAATCCAAACAGGTAAAGAAACGATATCATCAAGCTCAATCGCAAAATCATCATTCAATTCACGCACCAGCATAGGTTTATTTTCGAAGTAATATATACCTTTTTCAAGGACAGTCTTCATATGCATCTCCTGCTGGAACTGAACCACGAAAACACCTCTTCGAGCCTTTATTACCTTCAAAACAGTCATATCCTTCCACAGCGAGCGTATAAATCTATTCATTTCATTCAACTGCAATGAAGTACCCAGAATTCGACATAGAACCGAATTTTCCCATGATGCTTGACCATAATCTTCCTCACTGAGCTCCGCACACAAAACTCCATCAATAGCTGTCGGTGGCACAAACCGAAGACTCAGATCTTCTTCCCCGATGAGAGAATTAAAATGTGAAACCACATTAGTAGCACTGGAATCCATCGCAAGCACAAAAAAGAAATCGTAATCACTCACTCAGAACAAAGATTAACTCTCCTATTACGTGAGTAGAGAAGCCAACTCTCGTCTAAACCATCACCGGAAAAATCGCCGGAAATCCTAGAGAGAGAGACTCTCGATAGAGAGAGAAAATCTATATATATATATATATATATATATATATATATATATATATATATATATATATATATATATATATATATATATATATATATAACTAAATTCAAGACGATATCATTTAGAAGACATCTTAACCTAGAAATTCTTGTGAAATATGATCATACCTCGCATGATAAGGTAATTGATTTCAAGACAAACATAATTACTTAGCATTGTGTGTGTGTGTGTGTGTGTGTGTGTGTGTGTGTGTGTGTGTGTGAAACTGAATTCAAGACAATCTCACTTATACATCTTAATCATAAAGTTTTATGAAATATGGAGTCATAGCTCACATGATAAGGTAGTTGATTTTAAGACAAACCTAATTACTTGGCATTACTGAAAATTAAATAAGATTCACATAGTTGAGCTTGATAACTGGATCTTTAAAGCAAGTTTCATGGTACGAATTGACACTAGTTCATTAATATATCAACAGAATTCAAGTGGGGGCAACGCCCCTCGTTCTAGATGATTAGCAGCTCATTATGTAAATAATAAAGCATATGTGATGCACTATGTACCTGCAAAGCTATAAGATCAGTATAGAAGGATCTGAAGGTGTAATTCATACTTATATCTTTTCTGAAAAGACAAAATAAAATCAGATTAGAAATACGAAGTGCATATTAAGAGAGAAATGGAAAATAGATCGAAAATCAAATCATAATACAAGTAATAGATGATTCTTACGCATCTAAGAAAAAACCTGCATCACTCAAACATTTGACCGTAGCATTTCTTGGCATAAATCTAGTGAAATTATTACAGTGCAAGAAGGTTGCTAAACCCCCAGCTGAGCAACCAGACAACAAAGCCTGCCAACAAAACAAGGATAAGTGATTACTTTCCATGGTAACTACAAGAAAATGTCTTTTGAGCCATTAGTCAAAGTCTAATTTTGATTCATTTTGCAGAGTATGCACCTTATGAGCTTGTGACAATCCTTTGGGGAAAAGATCAAGAATAATAGCATGCCAAATTTTTTGCCCTCGAAAGTAAAGCAACGAGGTCTGTCCAATGACGTACATCAAAGATTAATTAAAAAAATATTCATGTGCGCACGACATGGAATCTTGGTACCAAGTTTATAGAAAAATGATTTGAAAATAACAGTGGGAAACTTTGGTGGAATAGATATTAAGAAGTACCCCATTGTTAAACATGGAATCCCCAGCAAAGGATGCTCCATCGCAATATCTAAGCTTCACACGATTCCAGTTATAGAAGTCTGTCATTATCAAGCCTTAAAACCGTAAATCAAATCAAATAAAATAAAAAGCTTGTAGATCTTGGTTGCCTATCGTGTAACAATTGTTTTTCCTTTAACCAAAGATAAAAAAGGAGGTAGCTATATATGACTTCTATATGTAACTTTACAATATATAAGCAAATTGACAGAACAGATTTAAAGTTAGTGTACAAGCGACTTCATTTCTTTTTTATACTATATGAGATTAATGGAATATGAAATTTAAAGGATTTGCACAAATACAAAAGGCCTTATTTATAATTGGGTTTTTGGCTGGGAAAAATCCGTACTGAGGGCCTTGTGATTGAGAATAATCCAAAGTGACTTTTTGGCTGGTGGCAGTCTATACTTATTCATTATTTTCTCGTAGCATCCCAAATTGAAATTCCGGCACTGAAATACTGATGTGGCAACCGGAGCATGTCCCCTTTTAATTAAAAGTATGCCACGTCAATTTTTTTAAAATTCTATTTTATAGTTAAATGATAAAATAGAATTAAAAAAAATTGGCGTAACATGCTTTTAATTCATTGCCGGTTGCCACATCAGCATTCCAGTGCCGGAATTTCAATCTAGGATGCTACGAGAAAATAATGAATAAGTATAGACTGCCACCAGCCAAAAAGTCACTTTGGATTATTCTCGATCACAAGACCCTCAATACGGATTTTTCCCAACCAAAAACCCTTTATAATTTATATTGCGTACACATGTTGATGAAATGACAATTTAATCATTTTGTAATTTTATTTGTAAAAAAAGGAATACAACATTAATATCATATATTGCATATAGAAAACTTTAGTTGTGAATGCTTTTTCAAGTGGATTTTTTTTTTTGTGTAAAGACATAATTTGTTGGGAGAGGAAAGAATAAAAAAATATATTAATTATAAACTATTATGATAGTATAAGTTAACTCGTAATCTCACATTCACATCTGGATGGTTTTGTTTGTAATATGATTTGGTGCAAACATAATAGATTGTATAGTGACAAGTTGACCCAATGGTTTGGTTAGGTATAAGGTGCGTAACTGGGCAGGCTAGATGGGCTGGGGGGGGGGGGAGTGGAAGAAAACTCGGATCCAGTGCGGGTATGGAAGTGATATGCATGAACACTATTCATCACTGACAAAGTAAAGTATAGCAAGAAACAACTGAGTTGTGAGAGTTGTCCATTCGATCATCCATGCCCCATGCTTAGTAATTCTGGGGCAATGACATAGCATGTTGTAAAAATCAAAACACAAAAGTTCTAAGCTTCTAAATTCCCAAAAAGAAAATAAAACATTCTCATAAAGCTCATATGTGACCATTAGGCTATCCTCAATGGTGTTCTCCAAAGTGGAGAACACTAAGTATAAAAATAGTACAAATACTATTATTTTAATGGGTAGTGGAGCATGAGTATTGTTAATGGTAAAGAGTAGGTTGAAGAACGACGTGGGAATAAATAATATATAATTATTTACAAAATAGAAGAAAAAAAGATGAAACAAAATTCAATGTGATTTTATTATTTTTTTTCTCTGTCTCTCTCATCTCCATCCTCATTTCTCTCTCATGCATTCTCCTTCCCCCCAAAGAACGCCAAGGCATTATCCATCTTTTTTTTTCTTTTACACTCTTTTTCATGCATATTCAGGTTTGGGAATGTCATTGAGGATAACCTAAATTTGAATTTATTCTAAATAAGAATCTTGATTTTCCCTTTGTTCATACAGGACAAAGAATGAAGCAAGCAATATTAGTATTTTGTTTCATTTTTATTCACTAGAAAATATCTTATAATTTGTTGCTTCAGTGAATATTAGCTAGTTTTTGTTTGTTTTTTTTTTAAATTTTCACGAAGGGAAGTATCAATTAGTTTAACGATAAAGATTGACATAGTTTATACACCTGTGTAGACTTTTTTGTTTTGATAATTAAGCCTCAAAAGCTAGGATTTCACAGAAAATCCACCTATATGGACTTTGGCCCATTTGCAAACAAATGAAATATTGTTAATCTATGTGAAAAAGTAAGTTTTCATATTATCTACTACTCATGTGTACATATATGATAACATAAATTATAAAATACTAATTTTTATGTTATGCTAAGATGTTTATAGGAATATGCTTGTCTCCCGTCCCTACCTTCCTACCTCTAAGAGAAACATGAGAGACTACTCCATCTTTATAGGAAATCTGTCAAAGGAGACTGATAAATTTAGGTTGAAGGGAGTCTTCACAAGATATGGCAGCGTGCAAGAAGTATACATACCATCCAAGGAAGGATACAATGGGAGATTTGGATTAAAAAGCTACTAGGCGGAGCAAGAGGCATTGAGAGGAATACAAAAAATGACTAAGAAGATGATACAAGGAAAGAAAGAAATAGTGTGGAAATCAAGAAGATGGGAGTTAAGCATGCAAAAATGGAGCATAACAAGAAGATATGGGCCAAGAAGGAAACTCAAAAAATAAGCAGAAACAAGAAGATATTCATCAAGAAGAAAACTCAAGAGAGGACAAAAGAGTTAGATGATGGAAGAGAGTATGAGTAAGGAACCAAAAGAGTAATAAGGGTGCCAAATAAGAAGATTATAAACTGGCTAGAGAGAAGCGTCATATGCATATTTAATGAACTGAAGGAGTTGCGAGAAATCTTAGAGGTAATCCACAAAGCATGTGGCCCAAATACAAAGGTAACAATTCTGAGTGTAATTCATATTAGGGTAATAATGTAATCCAAAGAAGACATGGAGTTAATATTGCAGAATCTAGGAGAATTACTTGATTTCTTCAGGGAGATAAGGAGATGACAAAATATGAAACATGGTAGGAGCGACGAACATGAGTGAAAATTATCGGGATCCCACCACATGGATGGTCCACAAAGAATTTTAGAAGATGAGTATCACTGTGGGGAAGGCTAATATGTACATAGCAAAATGAAAAAGGAGGTAGCCGAATTGAATCAACAACAGTGCTTATCACAACAAGAATATTTGATCAAATATCTAGAAAAGTAGCCATGTAACTAAGAGACTGCTCTTACAAGGTGAACATCAAAGAATCGGGCCTTGATAGCAACAAATGCAGGACAAGAAGGTTGTTAGTATCGATAACAATGACTGGTGCAATACAGAAGAGAAGTAAGCAAGTTGTAAACGATCCAGATCAACCCCGTGGCAAAAGCATGATATCCTCCAAAATGGCACAGTTGCGCCAGAAACACTACCGACAACAATAGAAGTCCAACATGCTAAAGGAATTTGAGAGGAAAATCAATAGCTAGAAATTAAAAACGGAGAAGATCTGAGAACACTAAGAGCAATCAGAATGAGGAAGTTACTCAAAGCACATTGAGGAGATGAAAGGCCTAGCGGCTAAGGTGGAACAATTAAGGATATAACTAGCTCAACCGACATTAGAAACTGGTGGAGTTAATACCCAAAGGAATGTTGTGGGAAACCAAGAAGATAATGAAAATGGGAAAGCAAATAAGAAGGGAGAATTTAGACTTGTTATGAGCAAGAGGAAGAGAGGGATCACAAGGAGCAAATAAGATCGACATGCAAATAAGAAGGGATCACAAGGAGGATAAGAAAATTTTCAAGCATGATATGAGCAAGAGGAAGAGAGGAAAAGTGAACCAAGGGTTCTAAGAAAGCAAGGAAGTAAACAACCACGAAGGAGAATAATGAGGATTACTTGCTGGAATCCTCGAAGGATAGGAGCAGGGTCAAAATAGAAACACATCAAAGGAATAGTATCAAAAGAGTTTGTCAGCATACTTGGACTAGTGGTAACCAAGCATCATGACTTTGATCACAAAGGGTTTAGAAGATTATGGGGTCAGATAGAAGTAGATTACATGGAAATAAAGGTTGGAAGAAGATCATAAGGAATCATGTTAACATGGAGCAAGAAGGACTTACACGCTTCAATGGTTTTAAGGGTAGTAACTGGATATGTATTGAAGCGAAATAACCTAATAAAAGATAGAAGTAGTGATCTATGCAACATATACATCAAACACACGAGAAGGGAGATTACAACTATGGGATGATTTGAGAGAAATGATGCAACATTTACAACACCCCTTAATACTTATGGGAGACCTTAATCAAGTCATTGCATCTACATACCGTAGAGGAGGAGATAGTAGGACACACGGAATTGGTAATCTCACCAATTTTTTATGCTGGAAATGCAACTCTAAGTTATCCCACCCAACCAAAAATACACCTTTATCCAAGCCAATGCGACAAGCATAATTGATAAGATCATGATGGAATGTAGATTGATTACAAGATTCCAAAATTTCACAGCATACTGCATAGAAAAGATCACATCTGATCACTTCATTGTCATTCTCGAAACATTGGAAATCAAGTAGGGACCAACCTCGTTTGGAGTTGAAAACATCTGGCTAGAACATCCAACATTCTCGCGGGTATTCAACAAGGAGCAACTATAACTGACACACGTACGAGTACATGAGAAAGTGAAGGTGATAAAGGAACCACTAAAGCATTAGAACAGGGAGGTATTCAGTCATATAGACTCAAAGATATAAGCCCTTGAAGATACCCTAAGAAGCTGGACTAGGAGATGTTACTTAATGGACTAAAAAATTATTGTATCAATAAAGGTGTGGGAGGAAACATTCATAGACCCTACAACCCTAAAAAGAGCAATCAGAAGCCACTTACAAAAGTTGTATCGAAAAAGACATACGGGTATGAAATGCAAAATATAGAAGTTGAGGCATAACATTTTGACATAAGCAGATGCTTGAAGTTTGGAGACATAGGTCACAAAAGGAGAAATCAAGGTGGCACTAAATCAATAACCTAGACAAGGCACCTGGAACGGATGGATTCAATATAAGGTTCATAAAGAAACTGTGACCAGATATAGGTGAAGACTTTTATAAACTTATATAGAAGTTTTTTGAAGAGGGAGAACTACCACCCACAATTAACATTGCAGGGGTAACATTGGTGCCAAAGAAATAGCCAGCTGAGGTTCTCAAACACTTTAGGCCTATTAGCATGGTAGGTAGCATATACAAGATTATTGCAAAAATTTTATGTAACAAAATGAGGAAGGTCATGCGTATCTTAGTAGGAGAAGTAAAATCGACTTTCGTTGAAGGGAGACTAATTAAAAATACTAGCTACCAATGCATATGGCCTAGTCTGGAAGGCCCAATTCATTTTGTTTATATAATTGAAAAGCACGATATCTCTATTCTCTAAATCCCTAACCTGGAATGCCCTCAATCCCTCATACGTTTAACATTTAATCTTTGACATATATTCGTAATCTTTAATATAAGCATCATACATATAGATTTAACCTCTAATTTTCAAGCTTCTATAAAATACATGGGTAGAGCAAGTGATAAACATATATTCGTAATCTCTGACATATAATCATCATACATTTACGTTCAATTTTATCTTTAATTATACAGTAGGTCTGTTGCCTAAACACTACAAAATAGTAGCTAAAATATCTTAATACAACCCTTTAATTTGTTCATATGTATATAAATTGGGTCGTATAATTTAACCTTTAATTATACATGATAATACCCGTTATACCCGCATATCCCTCGGATAAGAGTAAGGGGACTCATATTAGTACCCGCTAAATATGGGTAAGGGGTAAGGATAATGATTTTGAAAATGAGTAAGGGTAAGGGTTAGGGTACAACTCTATCGACCCGAAGTTGACCCATCACCATCCCTAGTTTTGATTGCAACTGAGGTGGTGAGATGGTTAAAAAGAAAAAAGGACCTCTATTAAAGTTAGATTTTGAGAAGACATATGATTCAATGGATTGAGATGCATTGGACGTGATAATGAGGCAAATGGGATTCTGAGAGAAATGGATGACTTGGGTCAATAGGTGCTTGAGAAGTGCAAGCCTATCAATCATTGTGAATGGGTCCCCAAGAATACCATTCAAAATGGAAAGAGGATTGAGATAATGGAATCCACTCTCCCACTATCTATTTGTAGAGCTGAGAAAAGCTGACCCGACACGATTACCGACATGAACCTAACACGCTATTAAAAGGGGTTTAGGTAAATAAATGGGTTGACACGGTAAACCCGTTTAATTAAATGGGTTAGGTTCAGGTCATGATTTTCGACACGAAAAAAATACCTACTTAACCCGTTTAATTAGGCATGTCACATGGATCAAGTCATTTGGTCCATAATTATTACCCAATTTGTAATACCCCGCCCTAAATCATACGTATTACAGTAGTTAAGCTATTTTAATTAGTTATAATTTGTTAATTAAATACTTTGTACCTTGTGGTTAGCTAATGGTGACAGGTCTCGGAGGAATGGCGAAGCGGCAAAATTTACCGATCAAAATTCTTAATCGAACTTTGTTGCAGTATATTTTGGACCTTATTTTATAATTATTTTAGGTTCTACTATTTTATTTTAAAGTCGGATTATTTACCGTTTTGATTTTTACGGCCAAACGATTTAAAATTTTAGTTACCGATTTTACCGTCCTTTTAACCCGCATAAAATTAAATACTTTTTATACTTATTATACATTACCAATTTTATTGTCTTTACTAAGTGTATTAGTAGTATCATTAGGATGGTAGTATTATATGTAGGATTGTTTTTAGTTTAGATAAGTAGGAGGGGTTTATATTTTTAAGTGGGAGGTTAAGGGTCATATTATTCAAACCAACTCAACTCCCATTTTCAGCCTACTCTTTCTCCCTCTCGGCAGATCAGACCCCCCCCCCTCAGCCCCCTCTGTTTTGCCGGTTCCCGGCGAGATTCCGGCGGGTCTCCGGCGAAGGAACCGGTGCCCTCTTGCTTCCCTTCCATTCTCACACTTCTTTGCTCCTTTTTGTCATCCCTTTCAAGAGGTATCTCACCCCACACTCTCCTCCATTGTTGTATAATTTGAAAGCTAGGATATTTATGTGTTGGTGTGATGTTCTTATACCTAGATTATCTCTTTCTTTCATGAGTTTAAAGTATAAATTGTTAGGGTTGAGTTTATTGAAGAATCAAGTGTATTGTTTGAAGTTTTGGGTAATCTTTTGATGAGATTGTGTGGCTTGATGAAGAAGATGATATCCCATGGATGTGCATGTTGTATTAGATGAGATTTTGGAGTTTTACTTTCTGTTTTACAAAGATAACTAAGTATTAGTGGTTTATTTGGATGATCTACATGAAATTGGTGAAGGAAATTATGACAATGGTGGTGTAAGTTAAGTGCATGTAACTTGATGTTGATGCATGTGTTTTGTGCAAGCTTGAATGGCAATTTTAGAAGTTTAAATTCTGGAAATCAATAAGGGTATGGATATATTGCAAAGGGTATTTTATTAGTGTAAAGTTTTGATGAAAGTAAAGCATGTATGAGAGCAAAGTTATGCCCAGAACCTACTGCCCAAATTATGATTTTTGTAGAGGATGTTAAAATTTGTTTTGAGCCCAGAATATATTGTAAATTGGTAGCCAAAGATGTTAGAAAACACCCGGTTTTGGAATTTCGAGTTTTCGTTTTGTATAGCTCAAGTTAGAGCCAAAACCGTAAAACCGCGCAAGTATATACGAATTTTTGGGTCAGTGTGTTAATGTGCAATTTTCGTCTGATTGGAGGTTGATTTTGGGGAAGTGTTCAACATAAGAGTTTTAGGAGACTCTGCAAGCTTTCCGAAAACGTATGGTATGTGTCCAACCGATATCGGGAGAGAGAGTTATAGGGCCCAGAAACGGGGCTGCGAAACTGGAATTTCTGGGTAACATGATAAATGTTTTGGTTGGGCTAAGGGTTACTATATGGGGCTTATAAGTGGTTTTATGAGTAAGTAACCTAAGTCATTTGACCTTTGTGATGTAGTCCATAAATGAGAACCATAGTACTCGGTTTTGAAGAACCCCGAGATCTTTAGACTATTTACGTTTACCGTTTCAATTTACCGAAAAATTACAAATTTAGTAGAATAAGTTCTTTCTACCTTGGAGTTTTTAAAGTCTCTTTGAGTAACTAAAGGTCTATATTTTACAAGTATTATTTAATTCATAAAGCTTCTATGAGTTTAGAGTGTATACAAAATTCTCTTGATTTTGTCTAAGCACCAAAACCGCACATGATTATATTTTGGTATTTTGCTGCTTTCTGTCCGAGGCCTTTTTCGAGCTCTTCTTATTTTTTTTTAGCCTCTGGCCCAGTTGACAAACTTATAGATTATATTTTTCCCTTTCCGAAAAGTACTCGCACGTCGAAAACCGAGTTTTATAGCCCAAGTTACGGCCAAAATTCTATTGTCATGAAAACCTGAAATTTTATACGATTTCCTTCCGAAACTCTATTGAGAGGCCCTATGCCCTCACCTTTTCATGGCTTTTATTCTAATACCGAACTCTATCGTTTTAAGCTCAAGGTTCAGCCTCGACCCGAGCCATTCCCCGGCCGAGTTCACCCCCGAGCAGTCCACACGTTCAAGGTACGCAAATTGTCCAACACTTACTTTTATTTAAAGTAAAGTACAGTTTTATTGCATGGTATATATTCTAATGATTTTACTGTTTTAAAAGTGGTCTTAGCTCGATCTACATGAGCTAGAGTACGTCTAGCATTTTACAGCTCCTACCGAGTAAATTTGACTGGCAGTCGATCGCTTAGATCAACCATCCAAACTCGAGATCGATTGGGCGTGCGTGCGTGAGATGCCTGCATCGATCTAGAAAGGAGACCACGTTTTACCATACGAAACCTCTTTAATGTTATACATAGTTTATGCATAGGAGTCTTCATAGTTCAAAGTTCACATGGTCCTTAGCATGTTTTATCTCCCCCTCCCCGTTTTCGAAAGGTTTTAAAGGCCGGCATGAAAACCGCTTTCAAACGGTTTGACATGTTGGAGGTTTGTGTCTTGAGTGTTTCCACTCATGTTTGCGTTGTTTTACCGTTTTGTTTTAGGCGCCCGAGCTCCTCCGAAAAGGGAAAGGTTCCCAGGTGACGGTCTCCAAGTGAAAGGTAGAAGCTTTTGTATAGTTCAAAGACTGTCTCTAAGCGACGACTTGAAATGTTGGGTTTTCGTAAGATGTTAAGTTATAGTATGGTTGTTTGTTGGCATGGTAATATGTGAATGGTGTAAAACCCCCGAGTATGCGGGGATATGTGTAATGAAGTTCCTTTGCTAAGTTTTTGCATGTGTTCTGGGTTGTGTTGTGGCTTGGTCGGAATGTTGGGTTTTGTGGTTGTGCCTTGTCCTTATGGGACGGCGGTAGCGCCTCCGGCTGTTTTTCCGCTGCGCTAATCATGTAATTATTGTTGTATTTGGGTAATGATGTGATTAAGGTTTGGGGGCGTTACAGTTGTGGTATCAGAGCGGAGTTATAAGGGAATAATTTGGGAACATAGAGAACTATTAGAGCATTGGAACTTAGATGGGTATGGGTGTAAGGTATATGTGTTTTAATTGGTAAATTGAGTCTTATTTTATTAGAGGATCGTTGGAGTGAAAGTTGAGCGTGAGGCTCCTTGTTGTGATGGAGTAGTAAATTGTATTTTGCAGGTGAAGATAATGATGTAAATTGGGGAATAGTCCTATTTACAGAGGAAATGCTGCCGAATTTTTCCTAGAAATTATAGAGTTTATAATGAATAATAATAAGGGGGAATTAAGTGAATTAATGGTTGCATAAGAATGAAAATTAAAGGGTGAGTGAGGGATTTGTTCGAGTTATGAATTTTATTGGAATGGAATTGGAAGTGCATAGGTGTCGTAGTCCTTCTTTGAAAGTTGGGTGATGTTTGAAAGTAAATGCGATAGTGTGTGAAAAGTATGCATTTAAAGTGTAATTATATGAGTTGAACAAAAAGGGGAATAAGTCGACTCTTTTGCAGGTAATTTTGAGGACTAGGACTCGGGCCGTGCCTTAATTTTCTTTTATAGCTATTTTTACGGGATGATTTATTAAAGTTCATTTCTTGTTTTGTATCGTAGATGGGCTCCATGGAAATTCCTTACCCAACCGTTTGCCTGTTTATGGACCGGGAAAGTGTGTTCGATCACTTGAAGAGGTTACAAGAAGCTTTTGATATGCATAGCATGGTGGATCCCCACCGAATACAAGGGCGACATTTGCGGCCTTAGTGGCAACGCCGCCCATGTGAAACCATGGATAGACCTCGAGGCCGATATCAATCGGCCGTTGCCGGGGATCGGATCGACACGCGCGTGGTGCTTGGAGTATTTGGGCTTGGAACCAAATCGCGCTGAAGCCGTCCTTACAGGTTGCTCATGCCCTACGCTTGCACACCACGGACTTGGCACCGTCCTACATGAGATTCTAGCTTTGCCCACGCCACCAGCTTATGTTTATCCCTCCCGGCGAGGATAGAGCTTGATTTACGCCGGTCACGGGGCGCTTGGTTCCGTAGTTCCACCACCACGGCGAGGACCCGTGCCTTGAGGCGAACCCGAGAATCGGTGGGTCCTAACTTGGACCGAGGTAAGGATAAGGTAGGCGAGGGCCTAAGAGTGGAAGGCGCGGTGTGAGGTCACCCACGAGTCATTGTGCCTCGAGACCTTGAAAAGGTAAAGTGAAGATGCAGTAGGGCCTATTTTGAGGAACCGAGCGCAAGAGATGTCTGCCGGTCGGGACATACCGAGTGCGCTAAGGGGCGCTAGAGGCAAACGAAGCACCAAGACTCGGAGGAAGGGTCGAATCTGGGACCACGAAGGAAATTAATCAGGAATTTTTATGCAGGATAGCTAGGAGCTAACCTATTCTTTTGGGGAGCTAGTCGACCATGATAGTGGGGTTAGTAAGATTGCCTTTAATTCAAGGATGAACCTTGAAAATGGGTCGAACTGTGCGATTCTTTTGATCTTCCCTATATTTTGGCTGGGAAGCATGATTGTATGTCTTTTATTGCAAATGTTGGATGCGTATATCTTGAACTATTTTGTGAAGTAATTGTGAGAGTATCTCAAATTTTTCTTAGGAGAACTCAAGATTTTGGGAATGTTATAATCCGATGTATGATTGTGAAAATGTTGTGAGTTCTAAGTTACCATGTGATTGGGTTATGCAATTGGAAGAATGAAAGTATCTATGCTTATATGAGTATAGTGAGAAATAAATTGTAGTTCAGTAAAAGTTTGATTTATGGAATGCATATTAATGTTGAGGTATTCCAAACCTTAAGAGTGTGTACCAAAATTTTATTGCGGGACAGGAAAAATTTAAAGATAAGGTAATTATGGAACCAGGAAGTTATTAACACTATTATTATTACAATGTGTAGCATGTCGAATGTCGGAAATTCACCGTGGTGAACCCGACCAGAACGGAAGAAAATCAATTGGAAATTCAAGGGCCCCACCTAGTCCGGAGTTAGTGTCACTCCCGAAGCATCTTGAGTCCTTCCCCATCACCGCCTATCTACCCACTTGGGTGTGTTGATACATGAATTATTAAAGCGTATACCAATTCCAACGAGCACACCAACGGTCGATAAAGAAGAGAATTTCACGGCCAGGTAGCGAAGAGAAACCTACTACCTATTCAGAAGCTATGACCTGTTATTCTAGAGGATTGGATACGAGATATGGAAAAGATTTTGAAGTAGTGAAGTGCCCGACGAGAAGAAAGTGACTATAGGGACGTTTTACTTGAAAGGAGAAGCGGATGTTTGGTGGAGGACCGTAAGAGAAAAACATGTTGGAACAGGAAAAACATGGAATGACTTTCTAGAAGAGCTTAGGGCACAATTTTATCCCATATCGCTTAGGAAGCGAGAAAGAAAAGGAATTCTTAGGTAGTCAATGGTCAATAAGGATATCTCGGTGTTGCAATATACGTCCAAGTTTCACGAGTCGGTTTGGCGGAGTATGTAGCCACCGAAGGGCTAAAGATGTCTCGATCTGAGGAGGCCTGGCGCCTTACATACGCGATCAATTATCATCGCATCATTTCACCTCAATGCGGAAATATACGAGAGGGTGCGAAGTAGGCGAGTCCGAAAGGAGTTAAGGCGTTAAATCAAGGAGTCAACGGCCAGTAAGAGAAGTGGAATGGCGTGGGATACCTACCCGACCCTACACGATGAATCGGTCAAAGGCCAATACCTTCGACCCCTAAGTCGGTAGAACTCGGCCGTCAACAGGAGGCCCGGTAAGAAATGCGGCGGGACAATCACTCTCTGCTCGGTCTTGGGTAGGACCAACAATTATACAGTGCGGCGGGCCGCCACAAATGTGATCGTCGAAAAAGCCTAGAAAGGCGGGCCGAGCACAACACGATCAACACCTCCATCAAGGCTCATCGCAGGAAGCGTGGTCGAGCCTACGTTATGGGAAGAAAAAGCGTAAATCTGGTATGGTTATTCACCTTGAATTGTTTATATTTATGCTCAACCCTTATTGCATTGTTTGACTCTGGAGCTACACATTCTTTTATCTCCTCTAAAGTGCATTGAAATTAGGTTTACAAAAGTTAGCTCATGCTGTAAACTTTTATTGGGTTACTGATGGACAAACCATAGCTTTGTAAAACTGTTTTGATGAAGTGCCTCTAGTCTTGAGTGAGAAACCTTCCCGGTAGTCGTCTGAGATAGACTTAGAAGAGTTTGATGTCATTTTGGGGATGGATTGGTTGAATTTGACACAAGCTCAAATCAAATGTGGAGAGGATGATTGTTTCTGGAATGCCTTAGGAAAGAGTGTCTTTTATTGGGGATTTAGGGTTAAGCCCATGCGATTATAACCTATGTAAAGGCACGAAAAATGTTAAATCATGGATGCACCGCTATTTATGTTCTTTAAAGGAGGAGTCTCGAGTCCACCGGGATAGAGAAATCCCGTGGTGCGAGAATTTATGGATGTCTTCCCGAAGAAATCACGGAGTTACCCAGGAGGAGATCGACTTTGAAATTGAGCTAGTTCACGGAACTAAGCCGATATCTAAAGCGCCAGTATAGGATGGCCCAGTGAGCTAAAGGAATTGAAATTACAATTGGAAGACCTTTTAAGCAAGGGTTTATTAGACCCAGTTAAATGCCTTGGGAGCCAGGTGTTATTTGTGCGAAAGAAAGATGGAAGCTTAAGATTATGTATCGATTATCGGGAGCTAAACAAGGTGACAATCAAGAATAAATACCCCTTGCCCAGAATTGATGACTTGTTTGACCAACTCCAAGGAGCAGGAGTATTCTCTAAGATCGATCTAAGGTCGGGATACCATCAGCTCAGAGTAAGAGCAGAGGACATTCCTAAGACTGCCTTTAGGACAAGGTATGGGCACTATGAGTTTACCGTGATGCCTTTTGGGCTTACTAATGGCCCAGCGGTGTTCATGGATTTGATGAATCGTGTATTCAAACCCTTCTTGGATAAGTTTGTGGTAGTTTTTATTGACGATATTTTGATATATTCCAAGAGTCAAGAGGAACATGACAACCATTTGAGACAAGTACTCCAACTTTTGAGAGAAAAACAATTGTATGCCAAATTTTCAAAGTGCGATTTACGGCTCGAAGTCGGATTTTTGGGTCATATAGTAACGATGGGGCATCGAGTTGATCCTCGAGAAAGTGTCACGTCAAAGATTGGCGAGACCACTACTCTGATTGCGGAGTCGAAGTTTCTTAGGCGTGGTGGATATTATAGAAGATTTGTGCCAAACTTTTCTAAGATAGCATTACCATTGACCAACCTCCTTAAGAAGGCCACACGGTTTGGTGGGACCGATAAATGTGAAGAGGCGTTCGGACTCTAAAGGAAAAACTCACGACAGCGCCGATCTTTGTCCTTACAGGAGGAAAGAGTATATCGTGTATAGTGATGCTTCATCGGGGCTAGGTTGTGTATTGATGCAAGAAAATAGGGTGATCGCTTATGCCTCGGCGATTAAAGCCTTATGAAAAGAATTATCCAATACATGATCTAGAGTGGCGTGATGGTCTTTGCCCTTAAGATTTGGAGACATTATCTATATGGAGTCTCACTACTATTTTCACGACCACAAGAGTCTCAAGTATATTTTTACCCAAAGGAGTTGAATCGAGACAAAGAAGGTGGTGGAGCTTATCAAGGATTACGATCTGAATATCGGTATCACCGGAAAGGCTAATTCGATGTGACGCTTTGAGTAGAAAGACCCGGCCACGGGGCTATGTCAAATCGATGGTCCATCCTAGGATATGGAAAGACTTGAGTAGAGCGAACATCGAATTAGTAAGCGGGGAGATCTGGATAAGAGATTGATTGCTATTTCTTTAAAGTCGCCTATTATTGATGAAATCAAGGCGGACAAAGGAATGATCCGGACCTTAAGAGAATTGGAGATAGTCTAACCACAAAGCAATGCACGGATTTTTATCCATGATGATGGGATTTTAAGGTTCGGAATAGACTCTGTGTACCCAAGAAAGGAGACACGAGATTAAGGATCATGGAAGAAGGCCACAATTCAATATACTCTGTGCACAGGGTACAAAGATGTATAGAGATTCTGAGCGATTTTGGTGGCTAACATGAAAGGGACATAGCCACCTTTGTGGATAAATGCTTGACATGCCAAAGTGAAAGTGAACATCCGACCTTCAGTGAACTCAGGCCCTCGATGTTCCCACTTGGAAGTGGGAATCAATCTCAATGGATTTCATTATGGGGTTACCTCTCACTTCTAAGCGAAATGCCATCTAGGTAATTGTGGATCGTCTTACTAAGTCGGTAGCTTCATACCGATTCATGAGAGTTGGAAAGTGGGTAAATTGGCGGATATCTACATCAGAAGTAGTGCGGTTGCATGGGATACCAAGGGACATTGTATCGGATCGAGACACGAGATTTCAATCAAGATTCGAGCGCTATGCAAAGGGCCTTCGGATCAGCTTAGTTTGATGGTTCATACCATCCAGAGTGATGGTCAACCGAAAGAGTAAACCAAATTCGGAAGACATGCTTGGCGCTGTGTGTTGGACTTTCAAGGGAATTGGGATCAGTATCTTCCACTCGTGGAATTCTCTTATAACAACAGTTATCAAGCCACTATATAGATGGCGCCTTTTGAGGCTTTGTATGGTAGGAAATGTAGAACTCCCCTATGTTGGGGTGAGCTAGATGAAGCGTTAATCATAGGCGGATTTAATTCAAGAAAGCGGCCGTTAAGGTCAAAATGATTCAACACATATTCGGGCGGCCCAAAGTAGGCAGAAAAGCTACGCCGAAAAGCGGAAACCACTTGAGTTCCGAATAGGAGATAGAGTATTCCTCAAGGTATCCCCTGAAGGGGGTCAGGAGATTCAATGTTAGGGGTAAATTAAGCCCTCGTTACATCGGACCCTATCCTATTATGGCAAAGGTTAATCCCTCAGCTTATCGTCTAGAGCTACCGTCTGACTTGGGACATATTCACAATGTCTTTCATATCTCGGCCGGAGTATGTACTGATCCACGTGTCTTAGAGGAAGAACCCCTCTTTTGTCTAAAGACCTTACATTCGAGCGAGAACCGATCCAAATTTTTGGATCGTAGGGTCAACGTCTACGTCTAAGGAAGTCCGTTGGTCAAGGTCCTGTGGGCCAATCAAGACACCTCGGAGGCCACTGGGAGGAGAAGAGAGTATGATGAGGAATTACCCCTATCTCTTTTAAAGGTATTGTCCACAGCAAAAATTTTATTGAACAGCAAGTTTCGGGGACGAAACTTCTTTTAAGGGGGGGGAGGATGTAATACCCCGCCCTAAATCATACGTATTCTGATGGTTAAGCTATTTTAATTAGTTATAATTTGTTAATTAAATACTTTGTACCTTGTGGTTAGCTAATGGTGACAGGTCTCGGAGGAATGGCGAAGCGGCAAAATTTACCGATCAAAATTCTTAATCGAACTTTGTTGCAGTATATTTTGGACCTTATTTTATAATTATTTTAGGTTCTACTATTTTATTTTAAAGTCGGATTATTTACCGTTTTGATTTTTACGGCCAAACGATTTAAAATTTTAGTTCTGATTTTACCGTCCTTTTAACCCGCATAAAATTAAATACTTTTTATATTTATTATACATTACCAATTTTATTGTCTTTACTAAGTGTATTAGTAGTATCATTAGGATGGTAGTATTATATGTAGGATTGTTTTTAGTTTAGATAAGTAGGAGGGGTTTATATTTTTAAGTGGGAGGTTAAGGGTCATATTATTCAAACCACCTCAACTCCCATTTCAGCCTACTCTTTCTCCTCTCGTGGTCAGACCCCCTCAGCCCCTCTGTTTTCCGGTTCCCGAGATTCAGCGGGTCTCGTGAAGGAACCTGCCCTCTTGCTTCCCTTCCATTCTCACACTTCTTTGCTCCTTTTGTCATCCCTTTCAAGAGGTATCTCACCCCACACTCTCCTCCATTGTTGTATAATTTGAAAGCTAGGATATTTATGTGTTGGTGTGATGTTCTTATACCTAGATTATCTCTTTCTTTCATGAGTTTAAAGTATAAATTGTTAGGGTTGAGTTTATTGAAGAATCAAGTGTATTGTTTGAAGTTTTGGGTAATCTTTTGATGAGATTGTGTGGCTTGATGAAGAAGATGATATCCCATGGATGTGCATGTTGTATTAGATGAGATTTTGGAGTTTTACTTTCTGTTTTACAAAGATAACTAAGTATTAGTGGTTTATTTGGATGGTCTACATGAAATTGGTGAAGGAAATTATGACAATGGTGGTGTAAGTTAAGTGCATGTAACTTGATGTTGATGCATGTGTTTTGTGCAAGCTTGAATGGCAATTTTAGAAGTTTAAATTCTGGAAATCAATAAGGGTATGGATATATTGCAAAGGGTATTTTATTAGTGTAAAGTTTTGATGAAAGTAAAGCATGTATGAGAGCAAAGTTATGCCCAGAACCTACTGCCCAAATTATGATTTTTGTAGAGGATGTTAAAATTTGTTTTGAACCCAGAATATAGTGTAAAAAGGTAACCAAAGATGTTAGAAAACACCCGGTTTTGGAATTTCGAGTTTTCGTTTTGTATAGCTCAAGTTAGAGCCAAAACCGTAAAACCGCGCAAGTATATACGAATTTTTGGGTCAGTGTGTTAATGTGCAATTTTCGTCTGATTGGAGGTTGATTTTGGGGAAGTGTTCAACATAAGAGTTTTAGGAGACTCTGCAAGCTTTCCGAAAACGTATGGTATGTGTCCAACCGATATCGGGAGAGAGAGTTATAGGGCCCAGAAACGGGGCTGCGAAACTGGAATTTCTGGGTAACATGATAAATGTTTTGGTTGGGCTAAGGGTTACTATATGGGGCTTATAAGTGGTTTTATGAGTAAGTAACCTAAGTCATTTGACCTTTGTGATGTAGTCCATAAATGAGAACCATAGTACTCGGTTTTGAAGAACCCCGAGATCTTTAGACTATTTACGTTTACCGTTTCAATTTACCGAAAAATTACAAATTTAGTAGAATAAGTTCTTTCTACCTTGGAGTTTTTAAAGTCTCTTTGAGTAACTAAAGGTCTATATTTTACAAGTATTATTTAATTCATAAAGCTTCTATGAGTTTAGAGTGTATACAAAATTCTCTTGATTTTGTCTAAGCACCAAAACCGCACATGATTATATTTTGGTATTTTGCTGCTTTCTGTCCGAGGCCTTTTTCGAGCTCTTCTTATTTTTAGCCTCTGGCCCAGTTGACAAACTTATAGATTATATTTTCCCTTTCCGAAAAGTACTGCACGTCGAAAACCGAGTTTTATAGCCCAAGTTCTGCCAAAATTCTATTGTCATGAAAACCTGAAATTTTATACGATTTCCTTCGAAACTCTATTGAGAGGCCCTATGCCCTCACCTTTTCATGGCTTTTATTCTAATACCGAACTCTATCGTTTTAAGCTCAAGGTTCAGCCTCGACCCGAGCCATTCCCCGGCCGAGTTCACCCCTGAGCAGTCCACACGTTCAAGGTACGCAAATTGTCCAACACTTACTTTTATTTAAAGTAAAGTACAGTTTTATTGCATGGTATATATTCTAATGATGTTACTGTTTTAAAAGTGGTCTTAGCTCGATCTCTGAGCTAGAGTACAGTCTAGCATTTTGAGCTCCTACCGAGTAAATTTGACTGCCGAGCGCTTAGCGCATCAACCATCCAAACTCGAGATCAGTTTGGGCGTACGTGCGTGAGATGCCTCGGCATCGATCTAGAAAGGGAGACCACGTTTTACCATACGAAACCTCTTTAATGTTATACATAGTTTATGCATAGGAGTCTTCATAGTTCAAAGTTCACATGGTCCTTAGCATGCTTTATCTCCCCCTCCCCGTTTTCGAAAGGTTTTAAAGGCCGGCATGAAAAACCGTTTTCGAAACGGTTTGACATGTTGGAGGTTTGTGTACTGAGTGTTTCCCCCACTCATGTTTGCGTTGTTTTACCGTTTTGTTTTAGGCGGCCCGAGCTCCTCCGAAAAAGGGAAAGGTTCCCAGCGGTGACGGTCTCTCCAAGTGAAAGGTAGAAGCTTTTGTATAGTTCAAAGACTGTCTCTAAGCGACGACTAGAAATGTTGGGTTTTCGTAAGATGTTAAGTTATAGTATGGTTGTTTGTTGGCATGGTAATATGTGAATGGTGTAAAACCCCCGAGTATGCGGGGATATGTGTAATGAAGTTCCTTTGCTAAGTTTTTGCATGTGTTCTGGGTTGTGTTGTGGCTTGGTCGGAATGTTGGGTTTTGTGGTTGTGCCTTGTCCTTATGGGACGGCGGTAGCGCCTCCGGCTGTTTTTCCGCTGCGCTAATCATGTAATTATTGTTGTATTTGGGTAATGATGTGATTAAGGTTTGGGGGCGTTACACAATTATACCGTTTATCAATAAACTTAGGTGAAAGTTACAGTTAATACTTTTTTAAATATACGTAAAACTTGTAATTTTAAGTTATATTTATCTTTGACTATGAATTAAAAGACATTTCCTTATATAATTCGAATTATATTACCACGGATATTGTTGGGTATGATATGTCATTATTTGGATCCCATAATTAATTGTTTTGTATAAGTGAGTTACTGGCTAAATGGGTAAATTGGTAACTTTATACTAACACGTTTACTTAAATGGGTAAACAGGTCAAAATAAGGTCAACCCGTTTAAAATTTAAACGGTAAACGGTTTCAATTTCCTACTCGTTTAATAAATGAGTTAGGTTCAAGTAAGAAGATTTTGAACCCGTTTAAATTTGACATGAACACGAACCCGACTCGACCTGACCTATTAGCCAGCTCTATCTATTTGTGTTTGTAGCGGAGGTGCTAAACAAATTGATGACAATGGGATCAAGAAAGGACATTGACAGAACATTGAAGTAGGAAGGAAGAAAATGAAAATATCTCATCTCTGACTTGTAGATGACACCTTGATATTCTCAAGAGTGAATGAGGAAGACTTGATAAATATAAAGGTGGGGCTGAAGACCGACCTTTTAGACACTCACTAGGTTGTCTACTAACCTTGACATGTCAAACCCAGTAGTAATGGGATAATTATAGGATCAGGTAGATAGAAGAAAACAACATGGAGTTACACTACAAAGTAGTTGAAGTCCCGATCACATAACTTAGCCTTCCACTAGGCACAAGCTTGAGAAGAAAGGAAGCATTGTCCCCAATTCTATAGAAAATATGAACAAGGCTCTAAAGCTAGAAGTCAAGCACACTCTCAAAAGTTGGAAGGTTAGTCCGATTGAAAGTTGTGATCAGTTGCCTACTTACAATTTATCAATGTACACGTTGCCAAAATCAATGGTCAAGGAAATAATTAAATTGCAAAGAATGTTCTTCTGGAGTGGAAAAGGAGGAAGATCACATGCAGTTGTTAGCTAGGAAGTAATCCAAAGACCAAAAGAGAAAGGAGGTCTAGGCATTGGATATATAATGATGAAGAACAGTAGCATGCTAATGAAGTGGTGGTGGTGTGTCTGCACTGAAGAAGGATCAAATCAATTCATAATGAGGATGGAGGAATAATGCCATCAAGATATAAAACAAGAACAATGAACCCCTAGGGAGACATTAGATAATTGATGAAGAAAAAGGATCCACCACAAACAATTTTCAATGAGAACATAAAGATAAGGTTGGGAGAAGGCTTGAGTATCAGCTTTTGCGAGGACCCATGATGTTATCAAAGGAGCTTTAGGGAAGACTTCCAACAATTATAAAAGCTCTCATCATAAATAAAAAAAAGTGGAAGGTGGGGGAGCTGAGATGGTTTGGTTTGAAGGAGACAATATGAGATAGTGCTTGACTTGGTTCAAGAAACTCACTTTAGAAGAGATGGTCTTAAAGCAAGTCTTAAGTGCAACTGAAGAACATCTAGCCAATCAAAGGAAGAAAGGACCAATTATACTGGGAAAGGAAGCAATCCTATATAGTGAAGGAGTCGTTAGACATAACATACAGGGACATCCAAGTTGATTCAATTGTATGTAGCATTTAGAGAAAGGTAGTTCCGCTCAAAGTAGAGATAATAGCTTGGACATCCTTGTTTGGTAAACTTATTACAAGAGTCCAATTGCAAAAACAAAAAAAATTAAGAAAAAGAAAAGAAAAGAAAAGAAATTCGTTAAGTCAATGGAGGACAAGTGTCCATTCTTTGGAAGAGATGGAGAAAGCTAGCAGCGTTAATGTGCTACTCCAATGTCAATTCGCATGGAGGATTTAGGAGGAGATAGTGACCAAATTGGGTCAGAATATTAATTAGCCAAACTCGCTAACATTGATGTATAAAGAGTGGATGAGAATACAATTCAAGAGTAGATCGAAAAGAATACTTGGGTGACCACATGGTTTGCAATTGTGTGGACTATCTGGAGTTAAAGAAATAAAGCAATTTTTGAAAACAAGGAGAAGAGCATGGAAGAGGCACTGCAAGCATTAAAGTGGAGGGTGGCATCCTGCCTAGTGTATAGCTAGGCAGAATTTGATGTATTTAGTATAAACACTGGCTACAAGTTTTAGAAAGATACCTCGGATCTACTTATGAGGATAAAGAAGCAGAAGTGAACCCAAATGTAACAATTAGAGCAACAAAGATTCAGGAAGGAAAATAAATGGGATGAACACAAGTTAAAGGAAAGGAAAAAAGAGAAGGCATGGGCTTAAACTGACCTATGATATAGGCAGGCATAGGGTTCAATCCTAACAATTTGTAGTTAATATTTGATATGTATTTAAAATTTGTTATATGTGAATTAAAAATAATATAAAATGGATAAGATTCTTTCTTAACCATCGCCCTCAGGGCGACAATTAGCAAAACCGACAAATTTTAAATACATATCAAATATTAAAAAAGGGAAGTAATCTTCCTATTATTCTTTCAAATTCTTGATTCCTATTATCTTTATTTAAAAAAGGAAGTAATCTTCCTATTAAAAAATAAGAACGATGCTTCTCTTTTCACTACCCAAATCTCCCAGTATCAGACCCAAAACTTCAAATTATAGTTTTCTACTCCCACTTAACTGTAAAAAATGCAAAATGTTCCTCTCTCCACCACCCAAATCCCCCATTTTCTTTTTCTAAAAAAACACAGTTGCTTCTATTATATATCTATCACCCATTTTCTGTCTACTATTCATTTCAACCATGTCTCACTAGCATTCATGGCTTCTCAGCCACCCCCATCGTTATTGTATACAACAATATTGTCCACTGAAGAGAGTAAAGAGGGGCAAAAGAAGCCTTATGAAAGGGCAATTATATAATTACTTTGAGAATAGGGAAATTAAAATGATTTCCAAAAGTTAATACTGTCCTGCTCTGCTCTTGAGAATTGTGATTGTCAACAGATTCTTTCATCAGTTTTCAGGGTTAGGTAATCGACATACATTATGGAATTTGCAACATGCTTGCAGTAATTTAGCAAAATTAAACGATTAAAAATTTGAAATTATTATAATGACAGGATAAAAGAAGATTTAAACTTGTTTTAATTACAGATAACCTTGTATTTGATTCAAATGTTTGGCTGACCGATATTTGGATGCAATTGAGTGTTGAGACTCTCTCCACACAGTATTTCAATATATTTGGGATTCCATATATGCTAATCCTATGAAATGAAAATAATCAATTTTATGTATTATTTCCAATTCTACAATTATAAAATTAATCATAAAATATTTATTAAGTAATTATAAGATCTGTTTAGATTTGATTAGATAATAAGTATATTTTGTTGAAAAGATAATTTTTTATTATATATACACATAAGATTTACAAAATATAAAGTGGATAAGATTCTTTCTTAACCATCGCCCCCAGGCGACGATTAGCAAAACCAAAAATTTGTTATATGTGAATTAAAAATAATATAAAATGAATAAGATTCTTTCTTAACCATCGCCCTCTGGGCGACAATAAGCAAAACCGATATATATATATATATATATATATATATATATATATATATATATATATATATATAGTTTCTCTCCTCTATGAGCAAACCCCAAGGGCGCTCAGCCGTGCAAGGGGAGGACGGAGAACGACAAGTTTGCCAAAGAATCAAACTCAATCAAGAACTCAATCACGATCTAGGCAACATTCCAAGTCGCCAGCATTTGCTCAAGCGGTTGGGGGGGCAGCCACTGAAGAATCTGGGCATGATGTCAATGAAACAGTAGAAGGCAATATTGCAGAACAGGGAGAAGATGTGCCGGAAATAGAGCCAAAGAAATCAACTTGGGCTCACTTGTTAATCCTGAGGAAGGTACGGAATTGAAATTCGTTCCTTCTGTCACGATTGGGGGGATACAATGTGCCAAATTGGAACGAAAAGATGTGGAGCATGAAGTAGATTTTTGGAAATGTGCAGTCATATGCACTGTCCTTGGAGCCAATCCACCATTAGAGGTAATCAAAGGATTTGTTAATTGTATTTGGGCAACTAATGGCATTGGAAGAGTAGTGCTTGCGCGAAAGGGTATTTTTATTGTGAGATTTCACAAGATGGAGGACAGGGATACTGTACTCAGTTCAGGGATCCATTACTTCGATAAGAAGCCTTTCTTGGTTAAGGCTTGGAATGAGAACTTGGATATGGCAATTGAGTCCCTAACATCAATACCTATCTGGGTTCAATTTTCGGCTCTTGACCCAAAATTCTGGGGGGTTCCAAGTCTGAGCAAAATAAGCAGTTTGATAGGCATTCCAATAAGGACTAACAGAGCGAACAAGGATAGGTTGATGCTGAGATATGCTCGAGTCCTCATAGACATCAGGATGGATGGGGAATTCCCAGAAACAGTTGACTTTGTGGATGACAGGGATGTTGTTCATAAGCAATCCGTGGTGTATGAATGGAAGCCAGTTTCTTGCAACCACTGTAAGATGTACGACCACACAGACGAAAATTGCAGGCATAAAAACAACATCAGGAGAGAATGACGGGTTAAAGAAAAACAACCCAAGAATGAAAAAGCAAGTGAGGCAGTCAAGTCTACAGATGAAAAATATAACAAGAGGCATAACCAGCAGCCAGCTCGAGGAAGAACTGTGGATGAAAATGGTTTCATCACTCCAAGCAAGACAGTGGGTAGGGACAAATCTCCATCGAATCGAATTCAGCATCAACAGCAAAATGTCAGTAACTCATTTTCGGTGTTAAGCAATGAAGTAGGTGAGCAATAGGATAGACCATCACATCCCTCCTCACCTCATGAGTAGCATCATAAGTTGGAATGTCAGGTGCTTAAACAGCCCCAATAAGCAAGCCGATGTCGCTTGCTTCTTGCACATCAATAATGTTGGTCTAGTCGGTTTATTAGAAACTAAAATTCGTGAGAGGAAGGTGAATGAAGTAGCTGGAAATATGTTTAAAAACTGGAGATATCACATTGTCCTATCATACAGTAGAAGAGTTCGAATCCTTGTTGCGTGGTCCCCTAGAGAGTATGATGTGCAAATTGTTCATTCTCATGATCAATCTCTACACTGTTTCGTTACTTATTGGGGGTCTATGAAGAAGTTCTATGCCACATTTGTGTTTGCATATAACACGATAATACAGCAAGAGAGTCTCTGGGAACAATTGGGTCAGATTGCAGATAGTATGGTAGATAGCTGGATGGTCCTTGGTGATTTCAATGCAATTACGGGGCCGGAAGATAGGATAGGAGGGGATCCTGTAGAACACTTCGAAACTGAAGACTTTCGCTCCTGGATTGAGTCATCATGTCTTCAAGAGCCCCCCTTCAATGGAGCGTTCTACACTTGGACAAACAACACCATTTGGTCAAGGCTGGACCGCATTTTTGTCAATCTCGAGTGGTACACACACTGGGACCTCTTCCGAATTGACAACAAACCTGATGGGTTATCTGATCACTGCCCGATCTTGATCTCCTTTCCAGATTTCAAGAAGCCCAGAATGCCATTTAAATATTGCGACATGTGGGCTAATGATAGCCGGTACAAAGATCTAATCAAAGCTTCGATGGACGCCAATTTCTATGGGAGTAAAATGCAGCAGCTGCAGCAGTACCTAAAGAGGCTTAAACAGCCGCTTAAGAATCTCCGCAGGGACAAATTCCATGATATTCATGATCAGGTGCACATGGCAAGGCATCATCTTGAGCAGGTGCAAGCAGAACGCAATGAAAACCTGATGTACACAGACATACAGGAAGCAGAAAAGACAGCTGGGGAACATTACAAAAACATTCTCCGCTCAGCAGCACAAATGAAACTCCAGCAATCAAAGTTAGATTGGACACATTTCGGTGATGAATGCAACTCCTTTTTCATGGCCAAAATGCGACAGAAAAAACAACAGCTCTATGTGTTCAGCTTGAAAGACTCTCAAGGGAATGTCAGAGAAGGTAATCAGGAAGTTTCAAACATCTTGCTGGATTATTATACAACGTTGCTTGGCACTCGGGCAAATGTCCGTCACCATCTAGATCCTAATATTATTCAATATGGCACACACCTATCCGTTGAACAACAACTTTTTCTTGGGACGGGATTTACGCAAAAGGAAATCAGAGAAGCAATTTTCTCTATCCCCAATTGCAAATCTCCTGGACCAGACGGATATACTAGTGGTTTTTTCAAAGAAAACTGGGATACAGTGGGGAAGATGCTGACTGACGCTGTCCAAGAATTTTTTACTACGGGGAAGATGCTTAGGGCGTTCAATACGACAAATTTGGTCCTGATTCCCAAAGTTCCTAATCCTACCACGACAAGTGACTTCCGTCCAATTTCTTGCTGTAATGTAATCTACAAATGCATTTCGAAGCTACTGGCAAACAGGCTGAGTACGGTACTGCCTACATTGGTTGATTTAAACCAGGGAGCCTTCGTGGAAGGCCGGCTTCTATTGCACAATGTCCTCCTGTGCCAGAAGCTTACTAGCAGAGGCTACTCGCGGAAAAATGTTTCCCCAAGATGCATGATAAAAATAGATCTCCGCAAAGCCTTTGACTCCGTTCATTGGGAATTCTTAGAGGAGCTTCTCGTAGCCCTTAAATTCCTGCTGTGCTACAGAAAATGGATTATAGCATGTATTCAAACCCCATCCTTCTCCATTAGTCTGAATGATGAAACACATGGCTACTTTGAAGGGAAACGAGGGTTGCGACAGGGAGACCCATTATCACCACTCTTATTCGTACTCACAATGGAATATCTCACAAGATCGCTTCGAAAGTACACAACCAATAGTGTTTTCAAGCACCATCCGCATTGTGGAGCGCATCAGATCACTAGTCTGATGTTCGTGGATGATCTGATCCTGTTCTGTGCGGCTAAGAAGGACTCAATACAATGTTTACTGGATGGTCTAAAGCATTTCAGTGAAACTACGGGGCTGATTGCAAACCTTGAAAAATCGCAAATCATTATAGGAGGGCTAGAAGCTCATTTGGCTCAAGAATTAATTGCCTTCACCAGTTTCAGGGAAGGCAGTTTCCCTATCAAGTATCTTGGAGTCCCGATCACGCCGAGTCGTCTCTCCAAAACAGATTGCAACACGCTGGTGCAGAAAATCACTTCCAGAATAACGCAATGGGCATCCAGAACCATGAGCTATGCTGGGAGAGTTACATTGATAAACTCGGTTCTCAGTGGCATAACAGGTTTTTGGGCAAACATTTTCCCACTCCCACAGGCAGTTCTAGACAAGGTTGTAACCCTCTGTCGAAATTTCCTCTAGAGCGGAGACAGCCACTATCGGAGAACGCCTATGGTCAACTGGAGGGAAGCCTGTCTCCCCAAGAGTCACGGGGGCCTTGGTGTAAGAGACATACACAGCTAGAACAAGGCATGCATGGCAAAATTGTGCTGGGATGTGGCTATGAAGAAGGATGTGCTATGGGTCAAGTGGATACACACCAGATACTTACAAAGGGAAAACTGGTGGGACTACGCTCCGAAACAAGACAGCTGCTGGTATATGAAAAAGCTTACCCAAATCAAAGAGCTCTTCAAATGGGGTTGCATGCCAAATCATAAATGGAGATGGGGGGACAACGAGGGCAATTACACCATCAAGCAGGGTTATCGTTGGATAATGAATTTAGGAGAGAAAAAGCCTTGGGCTCGATCAATATGGTCTAGGGGGAGCATACCAAGACACAGGTTCATAGCATGGCTAGGAATTCTGGACTGCCTTCCTACCAAGGAAAGGATCCAAAGGTGGACTCCGCAACAAGATATCAGTTGCTGCTTCTGCAAAGAAGCTCCTGAAGCAGCATCCCACATTTTCTGGACCTGCCCTTTTGCTGGACAGGTAAGAGAAAGGATGATGAACTGGATTGGCACCCGAATTGACGGGGATGACCTGCTGGAAGGATGCAAAGGCCTGCTCAACAATCACAATCCACGACCTCTAAAACAGGTTCTGCAAGCAACCTTTACAGCTTATATTTACAACATCTGGTGGGAACGAAATAGATATGTGCATAAACAGACTCAGCCAGATCCTAGGGCGGTGACCAACAGAATAATCGACCAGGTTTGCTGGAGATGTCTCGCGGTTGCCAAAAATTCAAATTTTTTTGATAGAATAGCAAATATATTGTATAGAAATTAGATACACCTGATTCATATAGATGGTTGTAATTATTCTGGCTCGCTTTGAGTTGTTGGTAATAAAAGCCTCGTTGCATTTTTGCAAATATATATATATATATATATATATATATATATATATATATGGGAACGGATCCAGTAGGAAGAGAATTTATGTAGGAAGATAGGAAGGGACGATCTCGATCGTCCATATTTAATCCAATGGCTGGGAGCAAAACCACTCTTTAGCATCTAAAAACCACCATACGTGTGAGATTATGAGAAGAAATTTATTTTTTTAATTGTTTTGGGATTTTGGATTGACTTGGAGAGAATATTTTAGGGATTTGGAGAGAGAAATTGGAAGAGGGAGGATGTCTAAAATTACAGGATTATTTGAATTAATGGCTAGATTTATGGGATATTATGGGGATTTGTTGATTTTTATTTTTTTAAAAAGAAAAAGCATCTAAGTGTAAACAAGAAAATTGCTTAAATTTTGGGTTTCTATGATTTGGAGAGAGAAAGAACTTGTCGTAATGTAGATTTTGATAACACTCTTTACTTTTGATGACCACACTTACTGGTAATTTGATGACCACATTCTTCATCTTTGATGACCACACTAATTGATATTAAATTTTGACCACACTATGTCACATTGATGACCACACTGATTGGTATTTCATGACCACATTATTTGCGTTTCATGACTACACTGACTGGTATTAGATTTTGACCACACTATTTGGCTTTGATGGCCACTTGCCTTTGATGACCACAATGACTGATATTAGATTGCGACCACACTCTTTGCCTTTTGATGTCTCCACTGACACGTATTTAATAACTAAACTCTTTGCCTTCATGACTGCACTGACTGGTATTTGATGTCCACACTCTTTTCATTTGGTATCCACACTGTACTTGTGATTGTCCATTGACAAACAACATGTCTGTTGTAATTGATGCATAATTATTGGCAATCATATCTTTAAAATTGATTTTATTTTTTAGGCAAGAATAATCAGATTTTTATTCCATTAAATACTTCCCCTTAATTGTCTCTAACTAACTATTCTTCTTTTTTTAAAATAGAAAACCACTAGTTGTTTTTTAAAGGGTGGAAAGTGGTTTTTTTTATTTATTAAAATACCACATGTGTGACAGTTTTAATCTCATCCATCGGATCCTGATTGAATGCTTCAGATTGCTTCTTCCTACCTTCTTACCTAAACTCTCTTCCTACTGGATCCGTTCCATATATATATATATATATATATATATATATATATATATATATATAGACTCTATTTAAAATATTTTTACTTGCGGCAAAGTCTAATTTTTACCTACCACATTTTTAATTGTAAATTTTATTAGGTCATGTTCTTTTATACGACTGACTGCGGTATGACGCGGTGTATTGTGATGGGTGCGGTAGAATTGTGGTGGATTATTGGTAAGTTGTGGTGAGTTTTGTTTTTTATAAATGTAAATTATATTGGTAACTGTGAAAAAGTTGATTGTGGTGGATTGATATGTTATGGTGAATTCTGACAAAGTGCAATGTATTGTGACGCCGCAGGCAGTCAGCCGTATAAACTAACAGACCATATAATTTAGATTGTAGCATGTGCAATTGCGTGCTACTGTACCAAGTAACAATCAACAAAAAGCGGGACTTGTAAACTACCAAAGAAAATCACAAGTTGACAAGAATGCAGGGTAAAAGCTAAGGCGTAGGGGCTAGGGCTGTCAACTGCAAAGAAAGCCAAAAACAATTAAAATTGGGGTCTGGTAATGGCCAATGGGGCCGCACAGATGAGCCAGGACAAACACACAGAACGTGATGAACATGGGAGATTCATCACGCTTGTTTTGGATTTCAATACTGTATTTTAGGATTCAAGATGGTGGTAAATTCACCTTTAAAATTATTTTATAATAAATGAAAGAATGAAACTATTGGATTACATAATATTGCTATCAATTTGGATGAAATTAAGGTGTGACATATTAGACTTGAACATTTCTAATATTTTATAATATGAAGTTTAATACATTATATTATGATAGATTTGACTGCTAGACGTGTCAATTCGGTCGGGCGGGCGGTTTCGGGTCGGTCATATATCGAGTTCGGGTAAATACGGGTCGGGTGTATTTCGGGTTCGGGAAAATACGGGCGGTGTATTTCGGTTTCGGGTCAACCCAACGGGTTATGACACACCTTTCCGCTTTTCCTTAAAAAAAAAGTTCTCTAAATACTACTTTTTGTACAATATACATAATAAAATATGATTATCTTCTAATAATGATAGATTATTGTAACTATTTTCACTTAAATTAAAGAAATAACAAATAAATAAGTTGCGTTTATAGTTTAACGTTAAAAATTACAAAGAAAAATCACAAATTTTAATAAATTTGAACCTAAAAAATTAATTTTTCGGGTCAAACGGGCGGGTCGGGTTTGACCCGCTAATTTTCGGATTCGGTATACTTCGAGTTTAGTTGAAAAATCGTGTTCAGAACCCAGAAATTTCGGGCGGGTTCGGGTCGGGTTATCGGGTCGGGTCAGAAATTGTCAGGTCTATTGACTGCAATAGTTTATATATTTCAATGATTAGATTGTGGTAAATCAAATTAAAACAAATTCTCGATCAAAAAAAAAATAAATTAAAACAAATCCAACTCGGTTACGATGCAGTGTAGTCTAACAGTTTCATAATATTGATTACTGTGACATAATTATTAAATTCAACCAATTATAATCTTAAAACCCACTGCGATCCAATTTTCTCTTATTTAATCAAATTTTGTGACTTGAGATCAACTTGAGATCAGGGGCCACTAGTTAACGTAACGTTTGATTTCTAGCTGAATAGAATCAGATCGATCCAGGGAGAAAGACAACAGAAGAGACAAAAAGCATAAAGCATTCATCCGTGCTAAGTTTGCCCAGCCCATGAGAGATGCCTTGGAAAACATGCCAAAAGTTGAATGATAATAATATTGTGAACCATCAACAAAAGCATGGGCATTCAACTTTTCTACTTTCACATGATGTAGGTTGACAATGGAGAATTCTTTGTCTAGTCTGTCGGTCTACCTTCTACTTGGTACCTTCCTAGCTCCAACTATAAATATAAACCAAAATTGGTTCGTTATTTTAGTATCTTTTCTTTTTTTCTTTTTAATATCAAGAGATTACAAAACATTTCGTAATTACTTGTTACCTCTAAGATACTCCAATTCCATAATGTTACTTCATATTAGTGGTTGTTAAGGATACATGCATGCAAGTAATATTTATAAACTTTAGTAATTAATTATTGAATATATATATATACAATGACATAAAATATAAAATTATATCATTATAATTTTTGTGAAATATAATAATACAATTTTTATAAAATATACAATACTACAAATAGGAACTTAAAGTGGTTAAAGGTGGTGAAAAGTCAAAAGTAATAGGAGTTAAAATTATAAGGGTCTTCTAGATGTATGCCACCTTATGTTTGTGTCATTAATTTTTTATCCCCTATCTTTGAAATTTAATATTTTTTATTACATGACCTTTCAAACCCTTATTATTTATAGCCTCTCTTGTTTGTATTTTTCGGATCCCCTATTTTGGTGAAAGACATTATAAGGACAAATTATTTTATTTAATTTTTTTACATTATTTGTATCCTAGTTATATGGTTTAAGGTTTTAGAAATGGGGAAGAAAAAACATAGGGAAATTTCATTTGGTAGGCTTCAACTTTTGCCTATTTCAAATTGTCGACCACTTTTGAAAATATTCCAAGTGGTAGGCTTATTTTGAAAGTTATTCCAAATGGTAGACTTATTTTGAAAATTTTAAAAATTATTTCAAGTTTTCAAGCACTTTAAAAACTATCAATCTCACAACCAACTCACTTGGAATAATATCTAAAGCGTTTGACAACTAATAATAGTTTTTAAAGTGCTTGAAAACTTAGAATAGTTTTTAAAATTTTCAAAAGAAGCCTACCATTTGGAATAATTTTCAAAATAAGTCTACCACTTAGAATAGTTTAAAAGTGGTTGACAACTTAGAATAGGCAAAAGTTGAAGCCTACCAAATAGAATTTCCCAAAAACATATTGTAACTACGTACCCCTCTATCATGAATCATCTATCCAATTCAAGTACTGAACGTTGATTAATATTCTTACCTAATGATACTAACCACCATGTTAAGTTTAATTAACTATTTGTATCAGGAGGTTCTTCAAAAAAAAATATATATATATATTTGTACCAGGAGGAGCATATGAGCATTGGAAGACTAAGAAGCAATCTACAATATCTCATTCCTTTGCAGAAGTTGAATACTGTTCCATGACTACGAATCTTTTTAGTTACTTTGGGATTTCCTTTAATGCAACCTATGAAGTTGTTCTGTAACAATCAAGCAACGATCTATACATATTGCCACTAATCTAGTCTACAATTATAGGGGATGAACATAATGAAATTGACTATCATTTTGTCCATGAGAAGGTTGAAGTTGGTTTACTCCTCTTGTTTAAAGATATACTAACAAGTTGCATACATCTTCATTAAAACTCTTGAAAAATATTAATTTCATCATCTAAAATCCAAGTTGAGCATTATTAACCATCATGCTCCAACTTGAGGGGGATTATTAACATATAGGCAGAGTTCTAGTCTAACTATATATCTTAGAGAGACTATAATTGTTATTTGAAGTCTTGTTTAATTTGTATTAGTGGTATAATGGGATTATACTTATTAGACATATTAGTTATAATAGTTTCTATATAAAGAAAAACGTGTTCTTCTTTGGTTAAGGAGTGCACGAACCTTGAGAGAGTCAAGGTAGTTAATAGTTCTACATGAGTTAAAACGTGTTCTTCTTTGGTTAAGAATACTATTTTACAAGGAAGTTGTTCCTCGGAAGCTTAATCTTAAAAGGATTCACGGTAGATTAGTTGTAGCAAGGGAGTTGGGGCATGGTTCAATTAAAGCTCTTCTTAAGGAAGAGGTTCCTTAAGGGGCTTGAGGAAATCTATTCATCACTGTTATAATATTTTCATTTTTATATATTTCAATACGAATATATTTATCTTTCTTTTGTTATTAAAGTGAATCAAGATCCTTAAGCTAACAAGTATTACTCAGTTTCAGTCCTTGAACCTTTCTATAAAGTTTTTCACTAAGTATATATATATATATATATATATATATATATATATATATATATATATATATATATATATATATATATATATATATAGCAACCATTACATTCAATATATATGACTAAGAATTGAGATTTATATATATATATATATATATATATATATATATATATATATATATATATAGCAAATATAAAATTCAATATATATGACTAAGAATTGAGATTAGTTGATTTAAGCACATCTTATTCTTTAATCTTTGTTTCTTATATAGAAAATAGTCTTATTCTTAATAACATTGAAGCGTATATAGTATCATTTCTTTTAAGACATGATTTTTATACAATTCACACATAAATAATTGGCACAAAAAAGAAGTGACATACATGCATGATAAAAAGAAGTGACGTACATGCATGATATATATTAATCTACCCCCACCATTACCCAATTATCGAATTAATATGGATTGATAGAAAGACAAAATGACTTGTAATAAACAAAGCAAACATAAGAAGGTTGGTCCCCAAATAGAGAAGAGTTAGTGAGCTATCTTTCTAGTTTCCTCCTAATCATGCATATAGACAACAGATAGAGTGTCATAGAAGTGTAGATGAATCTCTCTCTCTATATATGAATGAATGAATGAATGAATGTGAAAGTAACCTGGATTAAGGGTTTGATTGTTGCTAAGGATGCCAGAAAAGACTTCCTGCTTGGACATGTAGCGTGTAGATCCACGTCGTGTTTGGGCCCTCTCTATACATGACTCCACATCATTGCACCACCCACCTCCCTGCCAATTACCATGTTACATCCATCGTCGTCGTCGCCATCATCAATTACACCCTCATTAGTGATTGATATTACAATTTGTCAAAACCATCACCAAAATTCCTTGTTTAATTTAACCACCATCACAACATCGACATACATCATCCTAATATATATAGCTCAATGAGTGGAAATTCACCAACAAATCACATAATTGTCATCATCATTGATTGCTTTAATTAAACCTGAAATTCAATCCGTGTACGTACTCAATATTTGCTATAACTAGAGGATCAAGCAAAGTAACTACTACTCTTTCAAAAAAATTCAACTTTAACTAATTTAATCTTACAGTAGACCCATTATATAATATTTATGGTCCAATTCTTCTTCATGAGTAAAATTAAATAATATAAAAGAAGTTTGGTTAATATGATAATCATGTAAGATAAGTTTGGATAAGTTTGGTTATATAGAAAAATTAGTTGGATATGTTTGGATAAATTTGGGTTACTTCAATATTTTTTGATTAATTTAGTTTAGGTGAGCACGTGAATAATTCATGATGATTATTAATAATCTTAAGTTAAGACGCTTATTGTCATGTATATATCTGCCTTAGCCAAAACAATACAATACTGGAATATAAAAAAATGAACATAAAAACAAATTGAATATTACCTCAAATTGCAAAAGCCAATTGCGTGCGCCGGAACCGAATCCTCTATGAAGATGGTATGCTGGTAAGCTCCCATCCAAGCAATCTACATTCTCCAATTATATTCCAGAAGATTAATTATTCTCACAAAAAAAAAAAAAATCTTTTTCCAGGAGAAAAACAACGAATGGCTCAAAGTTCAGCAAGGCAAATTGTTTTTTTTATTATTTAAAGAAACACAGTAATAAACTTACAGGCGCCAAGAAGTGTGGCTCTTGCTCGGGAGACCAATGTCATATTGACGAGGAGTCGGTCGTGTGGATGCGAGTTACTGCACCAGGGTGCGTAACTTAGCAGCATCAACAACAGCATCAGCATCAGTTCTAGTATGAACCTTAAGCAGCCCATTCTCCGTCCTAAAAAACAGATAGCAAATATACATATACCTACGTCAACTTTATAATATTTTGAATATTGAGATCCAAATAGTAAAGGAAGCAAATACAGAGGAGTTATGCAATGGCTAATACAAGAGAAGGCTGGGGAGAGGAATGGCGGGAAGGGGGAGGTGACACTGACACTGACAATGCTGAAAAATTGAAAGCAAGCAAGAAAGAAAAGAAGCGAGACAAGTAAAAATAGAGGGTGTCTGAGGGGGCCACCAATAGCTAGCGTTGCCTAACGGTGATGAACAATTTCATCATATGCTTATAATGATTGATTCATATATATAGATCCAGATCAGATCAAATTGCTCCTTTTCCTTTTCTCATCATTTCTCCTTTCTATAATTGCCTAATAATCAATATTAATCTACAATGACCAAATAATAACATGACTAAATTACTGTATATTGTCCCACATAAGACATACGGATTTGTTTGTATCGCTTTCAAAATTTTTTGATTGCATTAGTATGTCATGTCGGTCAAATTAGGTGTACATGGCGCAGGAGATTTGGGTAGTGGTTTGCGATTCAATTATAGAATATTGTTTTTGTTTAGCGATTTACAAATAGCTATTGAAAAAACATATTTGATAAACTTAGTGGTTGATTTAAATAATAATAATATAATTTAACACAAAAATGATATGGATATTTCTAAAATTAATTTTTCTGAATGGGTTTTTAGATTTTACTCTAATCATTAAAAGTTAACTTTATTGACATTTAGGATCTGTTCTTTTATGCGATTGGTTGCGTTGCGGTGTGGTGTGGTGGAATTTAAAAAAGTATGTGGATTGTGGTACTTTGTGGTGGAAATTCTGTTAGATGAGTTGATATATTTTAATTTAAAATTGAAAAAAATAAATTGGTATTTTAAGGTAAAATATTAGGAAAGAGAAATGGTATTTTAATTTGAAATTGGAAAAAAATAAATTATGGTAGGTGAGTTGTGGTGAAAAGTTTTAAGTTTTAATAAAATGAGAAACAATATATTGTTGTGAATTGTGGTAAAAATTTGAAAAGTGTGGTGCGGTGTGGATCCACAACCAACCAACTGCGGAAAAGAACGGGGCCTAAACGTGACTTAAACATTGGTTGAAATACTGACTTACCAAATACTATAATATTGTCAAATTAGATTTTTGAATTAGTCAAAATGTTAGCTGCTTCTCCAAGTGCTACTAAATGTGGTCGTACCTTTCTATTTTTCTGTATGTAAGCCTTAAATTACTTTAAAAGTTATATTCTGTAGATATTAAATTTTTCCCCGGGTTGTAAAGTAGCACAATGTATTTTTATTTCTGCTTTCATAGGCTCCTCGAAGAAAATAGCAATCAACCCACCTCAAATCAAGCCCATTAGCCCATCAAACGCAATAGAAAAATCATGTCTGATTACTTAAATTTCATTTAAGGACTTGGCACTTAATCGTCGAGTTACCTAAGTTGCACTTCGAGGTCTGGCTGTTAATCGTCCGGTTACCTAAACTCGAATTTCAAGACCTGGCGCGTAACCAGTCGGTTACCAAAGTCACAATAAAACCTTCTCTCTTAATCGACTAGTTAGACAATGTGTTATTTTCCCGGCTAAGAGTCGTAACCTACTAGTTACCTCCACTATAACCCCTAAAACTCATTATTCTTCACCCCATAATTTCCCATGAGTATTGGCATTGAGGAAGTTCTTCTAACTTTCTCCCCCCCTTCTTTTACCTGCTATTTAATTTTAGTTAGTATTATATTTTCTACTTTTATTTCGATTCCATCATGTAATCCTTATTCTACTAATGTATTTGTATAAATTGTAGTTCTTTTCATTATTGTCTTTAGTTTCTTCTATTCTGCATGCAAATAACTAAATTGCTAAAATAAATTTATTCTACTTCCATTCTATAATTAATTTGATTTTAGTAGACACTTTGTTTGTAAAATAGGTGCGTCATAGGAATCGTGTGTCTCAGATCTGTAACCTTATCCCTAAAATTAACCTAGGTTCACAGGTCGAAGTTGTTTATTTTGATTGTTATCCTTCAAAATTGACTGGCGACTCTTTAATGTGCTCAACTTGTTCAATCATACCTTTAAATTTGGGCTTAATAATTTGCTTAATAAAATGCTTAGAAATAGAAAAAAGGAATTAATTTATGTTACGACCGGCATAAATCCGAGACTTTTCTAGCGTAATATTCGCTTGTGAATCGATCAAAAGATGATTTTGTAGTATAGTGTAAAAACACCATTATCGTCGTTCTTCACAGGGAGCGGGGGCCTTGGTTCTCTAATTTTTCGATCTAAGCTTAGCTCAAATCACACAAGCAAGAAGGGAAGGTTTAGATTAAAGCTAAAGAAACCAACGGAAACAACTATGTTCGGTCTTAAACAGGATAAGGGAAACGGGCTTGGGGGATCACAAACCACCTAACAAGTTCCCAATCTCGGGATCGCGGTAACTAGCGAGGATAGTCTGACTAACAAAGGGATTTATTGCTTAAAATAAAGCCACTTAGAATCTCACTTTTATCAGTAATCTAATTAATTTGCCAAAGCGCCACCTGTTCAAGCTATAATATAGCGGGGGTCGTTTATCGTATCCACAGGGAGCAAGGTTCTTTTAGTGGAAACTTTCACTACTTTGCCTAGTTTAAGGTAAAGAGGTGATTAAGAAAGGATGGAGGGAACAAAGACAGATTAGCAGATAAAATCAGAGAAAGAGGGGCCCAAGGGTCGGTTTTCGCCACCTAATAGTCAACCTAACACGAGGTGGTTCTAATTATGACACTAAACCAAGATAGAAGCTGAGTTACTGCAAGAATAAAGCCATTCTGAGGCCTCTCTCGAGGTATACCCGAATTTAGCCCTAGAGGCTCGTCCACTAAACGAATGAGTGACTCACCTTAAGGGCTTAAAATGCAATCACCCTACCCGAACTTCTCCACTAAATGAATGAGGAGTTGTTCAAATATTCATCCAATCATCATAGAGATCGTGTTTGAGTAGGTTTAGCGGGTTTTCACTACGTACTAAACCCCACAATTGAAGAGTCCCGGGTTCCATTCTTGTCCCTCATGACCTTTGTCAAACGAGCCGCTTCCACCATAATGAATCTTGAGGTACAATTCCCGGTGAAATCCGGAAACACAAGGGTAGTCTCGGCCATCCATTGGATGGGCTCCGAGGCTTCCTAAGGAGGCTCGCTTGTGCCACCGACCCCGGAGGCTTCGGGACCGTACCGGGCCATCTCGAGTTGTTCAACTATATGGTGACGGGGTTCGGGTGAAATCCCGGTATAATAACTTGCAAGAGGGAAGAATTTAGAAACCAAGAAGGCAGGCTCGCGCCCGCCACCCTCGTCGTCGCGCCTGTGATGGTGAGATGGCCAAGAGAGGATTTTGGACAGAACGTGGTCGCCCCCGCGACCAGCCCTGTCACGCCCGCGACGTCTTGTTGCCCCGGCTGATTTTGGATAGAACGTGGTCGCGCCCAAGACCACGAAGTCTTGCTGCCCCAGCTTGTCGCGCCCGTGACGCCTGACATAGCGCTCGCTACTACGCCGCCCGCTACGCTGGGCTCTTGCCAACTCGCCTTGGCGAATTTTGCTCCATCGTGCCCGCGACATTTTGTATTCTGCCGAATATTTTTGTAACCAAAACGACTGTGTTTTGGGTGTTTTGATATCTTGTATAAGTACTCCTTGAACAGAATTTTTGGGAAGTTTTAAACATTGAATGTTATGCTTTTGCATTTGTAAGGGTTTTCCCTTTGTTTGTCTCAAACCTTGTTATCTTTATCCAATCAATCTTGGTGGTGATTCAAGTCATTCCTCTAGTGATTATTGGTGGAATCTCCTAGATAATCATGGTGGGATGTTAGGCCTAGAGTTGTGGGTCTCCTTGCTCCGGGTCATATCCAACCTTTAGGTGTTTAAGGTTATTGTTCGTGTTGATTATAGAATCCATTCATCCACTCAAGCTAATCTCTTCATCCCACCACGACGGTAACGCTCCATTTGGTATCAGAGCTTTGGTTTTTTATTTAGCTTGAGTTTGTTCATTGTTCTTGATAGTGTTGTTCTCTAGTGTTGGGTTTTGTGAGTTGTATGCAAATATTGGTGTTCCCCATCCCTGTTGCTATCCAAGAGTGTTGGAATAAATTGTATTGCGTTTGTCTTTGTTGGATTTGACATCATTTGGAGCTTTGAGGAGAAGTTGGAAAATAGTGTCCGCAAGGTGTTCGATGAAATGTCTGAGTGAAAAAAACACAAAGAACCCTTAGCCAAACACTAGCTGACTACAAAAGAACCCCCAAACTCCACAAAATACCCTAAACACAAACCGTCCCTCACCTTTACTCTCGGTATGGACGCAGAAGTTCACTCTGAATGAGAGGAATCAAGCCACTGGAGTAGCCCTCAAGATCTAGTTGTCGAGAACCGACTCACCTCCGTTGAGAATCAGTACTCCACTATCGAACGGGCTCTTTGGGACCTTGCGGCCCAAGTGAACAACATGGTCGCGCAACTTCAAGTTCCACCTTGAATTGAATGTTAGAGGTGCACCCAAACCGCTATACGTCCTCCTCCTACTTTTGAGTCTAGTGACGATGATAGAGGTTCCCACGATGCCGTCCTCGTCGGGAAGTGCATGATAGGCCCCCTCGTGACGACTTCCAAGATGTCCAAATCGACATCCCCAAGTTCAATGGTTCCAATGATCTTGACGAGTACCTTGAATGGATCCAAATGATGGATAGGATCTTGATACCAAGGAATACAATGATGAGAAGGCGTTTAAGTTTGCTAGCCTGAAACTCACCAAAGTCGCCTCGCTTTGGTTTGAAAATGTGAAAGCATAACGAGCTCGAGAAGGTTGGGCGAGAATTACTACTTGGACACGGCTCAAGCAAATAATGAACCGTCCTTTCTTGCCCAACACATACAAGCAGGATGTTTTGAGGAAGCTCTACGCTCTCAGCCAGGGCAAGCGGTCTGTGAGTGACTACATTCAGGAGTTCGAGCAACTCCTCATCAAAAGTGACCTTCAAGAGCCCGAGTAACAAACGATGATGCGATTCTTGAATGGGTTGGATTCTTCTATCGCCAAGAAGATTGAGATACAACCCTATCATTCCTTAGATGACTTGTGTAGTTTGGCTCTCCGGGTTGAGCGACGAAAAAAAGGAAAAATCTACTTCCAGACCGGCAACAAGAACTTACTTTCCATCGCCTAATCGGCCTCCTCCTTATCCAGGTACCCCGAAACCTAGTGAGAGCCCCAAGTTCCCTTCAACACCTCGTACTGACAAAGGAAAGGGACTTGTTGTGCCGTTTCCAACGGATCGCTCTCGTCGCATGGAGGGCCAAAAATGCTTCAAATGCCATGGTTATGGATACTACCAAGCAGATTGCCCGAACCGACGGACCTTGACCCTCAAGGAGGTCCAGGATATTGACGAAGAACTTCAAATGGCACAAGAGGAGTCGAAGTGGTTGTCAACGTAGAGGTTGAGAGTGATGATGAGGATGTCGCCCCCACATCATACGTGTAGGGTGACGCTCTTGTCTTGAGACGGGTTTTGCATACCTATGAAGCCCCTCTCGACAAGGCCCAGTGGGAGATGATTTTCCAATCTCGGTGTTTCGTGGGAGGCAAGGTTTGCAACCTTATCATTGACGGCGGAAGCTGCACCAATGTTGTATCTACATATATGGTCGAGAAGCTCAATTTTCCCTTATTGCCGCATCCTCGACCTTATTCTCTCAAGTGGCTCAACGACCAAGATGGCGTCAAGGTAACCAAACAAGTCCTAGTGAATTTATCTTTTGGTGCTAACTACGATGATTTTATTGTTTGTGATGTTGTTCCCATGAGTGCATTCCATATATTGTTGGGATGTCCTCGGCGATTCGACAAGCAAACTGTGCACAACGGGTTGAAAAACACCTATACTTTTACCCATAGGGGCAAGAGGGTTAAGCTACTTTCGCTAGCTCCACATGAAATCACATCTCCAAAACCCGGAGTAAGCGAGGAACCCAAACACATGAGCGAAACACGGATTAAGCGAGCTCTAAGCAAGGGGAAGGCCGTTTTTGCCTTACTCCTCTTAGAAGCAAACAAAAGTGAGGTAGAGAAACCCCTACACCCTCTTGTCGCCCCTCTCATTGCCAAGTTCGAAGATGTCTTCCCCGATGATCTACCACCGGGTCTTCCACCTGTTTGGGGTATCGAGCACCAGATCAACCTTATGCCCGGAGCACCACTCCCCAACAAGGCGGCGTATCGATGCAACCCCCAAGAAACCAAGGAGCTACAATGACAAGTGGTCGGAACTCGTTTCTAGGGGCTTCGTTCGGGAGAATTTGAGCCCTTGTTCCGTCCCTACCCTCTTGGTTCCCAAGAAAGACGGCACCTACCGGATGTGTGTCGACAGTCGAGTAATCAACAACATCACCGTCAAGTATCGGTACCCCATACCAAGGCTAGACGATATGCTTGACGAGTTGCATGGTGCGTGCGTCTTTTCCAATATCGACCTTTGGAGTGGATATATCATATTCGCATGCGGGAAGGAGATGAATGGAAGACGGCTTCCAAAGCTAAGGGTGGGTTGTACGAGTGGCTCATCATGCCATTCGGGCTCTCCAACGCCCCTAGCACGTCTATGCAACTCATAAACGAAGTTTTGAGATCGTTCATCGGCAAGTTCGTGGTGGTTTATTTCGACCACATTCTTATTTACTCCAAGAGTGAAGCGGATCATCTTTCACATTTAGAGTCTGTTTTCCGGGTTCTCCGACAACAGAAGCTCTTGGGCAAAAGAGAAGTGCGAATTTCGCACTCCCCAAGTCACATTTCTTGGGTACATTGTTTCCGACCAAGGCATTTCCATGGATCCCTGAAAGTAGAAGCCATTCGCTCTTGGCCTACTCCCTCTACTATCACGGAGGTGAGAAGCTTCCACGGCCTTGCCTCGTTCTACCGCCGGTTCATCAAAGGGTTTAGCACCCTCACCGTCCCTATCACCGAGTGTATGAAGAAAGGAAGTAAGGAACATTTGAGTGGACCCGAGCGGCCCAAGGGGCTTTTGAGGAGCTCAAGGCTCAACTTTGTGAGCTCCGGTGCTTGCTCTCCTGGACTTCTCACAAGTCTTCGAGGTGGATTGCGACGCTAGCAGAGTGGGCATTGGGGCCGTCCTCATGCAAAATCAACGCCCCATCGCTTACTTCAACGAGAAGCTCAGTGGGTCACGGATGAATTACTCTACCTACATACCCTACAACAAAACCAATACCCATCCAACCAAATTATAATGTCCCCCCCCTACTTATCATGCAAAAAGCAATATAATCAACGAATGAGATTGGGGGGAGGGGAGGCTGGGAATTCTTACAATCCTTGGTTGAAACCCCCGGGAGGGGGTCGATCCAATGGGTAATAGCCAACATTTGGGAACCATCCGGACGGAGAGCGTTGGCCGCCTCCGCTATAATACCCGTAGCGGAGTTCGTTGAATATCTCGTCGTGACGGTTCACCCGGGCTTGAAGATTCTCTAATATGGCATCATCTTGTTGTTGGAGAGCGCGGATATCTTGAATTCCGACATAGATGTTTTTGAGTTCGGTGGACATAGATGAAAAGTCCACCAAACCCATCCCGGACTGCCCATGTACTTGCTCCTCTTCACCTTCCTCTTCCTCTTCCTCTTCCTCTTCCTCTTCACTCTCTTCTTCCTCCTCCTCGCTCCCTAAAGGGCTTCCCTCATCATCACTTTCAACTTCCAAAGGATCGCCTTGGAGCATGGCAGCGCCTCGGGGCTCGCAGGACCATATGTTTCGGTCCCTAACATCGATGCGAGTCACATGTCTCCGGAAGTCGAAGTCGGTTTGGCGCTTAGGCTCGGTGCCATGCAAATAATGGATGAGTAATCGGCCTTGAGTGAAAATCTTCATGTTGATTAGCCGGCAACCGTTTAAAGGTTGGCAAGCAAAGTGAGGGTTCGCCTCTTCATATATGACCCAAAACCACATCGTTCCATAATGTGAGAAATGATGTGACTCATGCCGATTGTGTATTTTCGGGTCACTCTTGAGATTTCATGGAGCTGATAGAGGATCATCGAGGCCGTGTTAACTCGTTGACCAAGGAGGGTGTTGAAGATGATAAACAGGTCCGCTTGCGGACGTTGTTTCGCCCCTCATCGCGTCTGACCACTGAGTTGGCGATCAGGCGATGGAGATATTGGACAACAGGATTGCAAAAACGTCGGGCCTTGGTGCGTTTTGGGTCAAAATATCGTTGATGTGTCATAAAAGCCCCAAGGTCTTCTCTAGACCGGCAAGTGAGAAGTTTCATGGCCCTGTTAGCTAGGAACCCGTCAATGTTCGAGGCGGGAAGGCCACCCGCTAGAAGATGCAACTTTTCACTAAGTTGGTCAAGCATAAGATTGACCAAACACCCATTGATCTGAAAGCTAAGCGTGGCATCATTCCTTGTCGGTCGGGTCACCTCTAAGGAGCTTAAGAATTCTAAGACTACTTGGTCGTAGACCTTAGTTTCGATATTAATAAAATGTCTCCAACCTAAGACCTCGAACAAATGCTCTAAACTAGGCTTTAAGTTCATGTCTCGACAAGTCTCTTCATGATATACAAACGAGATGACTATTTTCCTAGTTCTCAATTTTAGGTACTTGTTCCGATACCAATCGGCACACCATTGAATCCTAGAGGGGTCGGCTACAATCAAAGGTTCGGCTTCAGAACGCAAAATTGGAGCCATACCTTAAGAAGCTTGCGCGGGACCTGAACCGGAGGTAGAACCGGGGCCGGAGGGAGCTTGCCTTTGGCGTTTAGAGCGGCTAGAGCTTGCCATTTCGTGCGAATCGACCCAAAACTTGAAGGGATCTTAGATTGATGAAGGCTAAGGCTTAACCGTTCTTTCTCTAGCACCCAACTCACAAAGGGTTAGAGTTTTGGTTCTAGAGAGAGAAAGGGTTGGTAATGGTGGCTAAGGTGGTGGTTTCAGTGGTAGGGGGTGAGATGATGGTGGTCGTTTGTGGTGGTTAGGGAATGAGGGAGATTGATGGAGGATTTGGAGAAAATGAGAAGGATTGGGGAGGATCAAAGGAATGGAGGAGGGGATTGAAGGGGTTATAGTGAGAGCTAGGGTTTGTGAGGGAGGGGGAAATGTCGCGGGTGAGAAGAATGTGGGGGAAATGAGGGAAAGAATCGTGAAAAGGCATTATAATTTCCGACAGCAGGATCATCACGGTCGCTACCAAGGCTCGTCACACCCGTGACGACCTAGAAAATGGGTTTTTGGCTGGGACGGGGTAGAGGGCGCTACCCCAGGGCGTAACATCTGTGACTCTATTCAACAATTTGCCAATTAATTCTCCAAAAAGCGTAGCGGGCGCTACCCTTAGAGGTCATGCCCGTGACGTTGCTGATCTCCCTTCCATCAAATTTTTCTAACTTTCCACCTTCTTCCTAACTACACTATACCCAAATACAACTCTATAACATCTCCAAATGACCTCCCTCACTCAAACTTTTAATCTTACTCCCTCCTTTCTAATTTCATTTGACTTTCAAACTCCAAACTCCCTCATTTATTCTCTCTTTTCTTTCAACTTCATTTTTTTCCTTCTTCATTTTCATCATCTCCCTCATCAACTCACTCACTCAATCTAAAAATAAATCTTTTTTTTTCTTTTGAATTTTTCTCTCCTTTTTTTTCTTTTCTTTAGAACACCTAGAACTAATACCTCGAAAAAAAAGAAAAATTAAAGAAAAAGAAGGTTAAAGCAAGAAAAACAAGGGTTGCCTCCCTAGAAGCGCTTGTTTTAGGTCCCGAGCTTGACCATGTTACTTGATTCTTGAAAGGGGTGGGGTGTATGACAAAAGCATTGTTAATCTTTTCCACCTTCTTTTCTCCCTCTTTCTTCCTTTCCAGCATCTCCCATTGTTACATAACCTCACATCTTGGAGCCTTTTTGAATGTTTCATCGACCATAGGAGGGAGGAGATGATATCTTTGATTACTTTCAATGTCGCTTCTTCCTCCTTTTCCAAGACCTCCTAAATATCCCCGTGAGTGAAACAAGATGCCCTTCCGGTAGTCTAATTGGGTGATGAGAATGACGAAATAGCTCGGGTTCTACATATAGAAGGTATGCCATCCATAGGTGATCATGACCAATTTCTTCTAAATCATTTTCTTCCTTCTCAAGGTCACACAATACGGATAGTAAGTGGTCGGGCTCCAGTTGGAGAGGGGTGAAAGAATATGCATGTGTTGAACCATTAAACACAACCTCTTCAACTTGCATGTGCTCAAGAAGGGGGTTCTCCAAAGGGATCTCATAATCAAGGTTCCCTCAGGGACTGAGCTCCACTTTTGCAATAAACATCCCCATAGTCAAGGTCTCCTTGAAATTTTCAAGCGGTCCTCTATAAATAGGTGTGTTGTTGAGGAGCCTCCTATACTCCTTTACCTCATCCTTCACTTCTTCGAATTCGAAAACCTCAAGCCAGGCTGGTTCATTATCCTTGAGGTCGAAATAAAATGTCTCGAGACCCCATGAGAAGGGTGATTCTTCTAAGGAATCATTGACCACGCCATCAACGATATCGACTTGGAAACAAGTATCCATAATAGAGGGAGCAACCATGGACCTTTTGAGATTGAATTCAATTTGCTCATCACCAATATGTAGGGAAAGCTTCCCGTTCTTAACATCGATCATGGCGCCCATTGTGGCTAGGAAGGGGCGCCCAAGAATGATGGGAATTTGAGCGTCCTCCTCCATATCGAGGACAATGAAGTCGCAAGGAATGTAAAACTTCCCAACTTAGACCGGGACGTCCTCTAGGATTCCCACCGAGCGACGGATGGATCGATCGGCCATTTGAAGAGATATTGTCGTAGGCATGAGGTTGTGAAGCTTCAATCTCTTGCAAATCGAGTGTGGCATTACACTCACACTAGCGGTGAGGTCACAAAGGCTTTGCTAATCACTATATCTTCGATTGAGCACGGAATAGTGAAACTTTCGGGGTCCGAAAGTTTGGAAAGATTCCTGTTAGCGATCACCGCACTGCACTCATGTGTCAAAGAAATCACCGCATTCTCTCCAATCCTCCTCTTGTTCGCGAGCACTGTAACGTGGTTTGTAAGACCTCGGTTTTGTCGTTCTCTCTCAGGGATCTGGCGGCCTTGGTCATAGGAACTAGGTCAATGGTCGGGTCGAGATTGCTAAGGTAAGGATATCGGTTTGAAAAGGTCACAACGCAACAAAGAAATCTAAGGTCGGTCAAGGAATGGAAAATGGGCTTCGGAGGCTTTTCGGGATGCAAACGGGGATAAGAAAATGGGTTTTGCAACAAGGGAGTAACAAGAAGGGGAAATCAAATGGTAACTTCGTTAGAAAATACCCACCGGGCTTCCTCTTTCAAGGATAGTCCGGATTAACTTCCCCAAAGTCCATAGACAGACCCGGAGGAGTTAATGGAACGGAATTTCCTAGTTAGATTCTATTCGCTTTCGCGAACTATAATACTAACTATTCCAATTCCTACCTTCCAACAAGCGTTGGATGTATTCGGGATGCTTTCGCACCCAAATACATCCCACTTGAGGGAAGGATAGGGTTGGGAAATTGATTTCCTAACTAGATACTCACTAATATTGCTAACCCAAACCTAATCACCCATTCATACCCTTAATTACCCCCTAACCCATAGGGTTTCTAGCAACAACTCATGATTAAAACTAAGCTAACAACATCCAAACCAAACCTAAACATGATTTCTAACATCAAACAACCAGAAACAAGCAAGAACAATGAAATAGCAAGCAAAGCAATTAAGAACAAGTAAAATAATTAGCAAGGTAATTAATAAAAGAGTTAAGGGAAGAGAATACTTATCAAAATGCTGTAGATGAACAATAGAAAGCAATAAAAAGATGATCCAACAATCTTTCAATTGATTGAATCCCCAAATCTTCAATAAGATACACAAATCTCCAAAACCCTAGATTAATCTTTCACTAATCTCTCTCTAAAAGTCACTAATTACAAGCTGAAATAATGTCTAAGTCTAACCCTAGATGCCCCCCTAAGAAATCGTCAACAAGGAGTATATATACAAGGCAAAACTGTTGGCCAAAACGCAGCACTTCAAGCCGAAAACACGCGCAGGACATAGGGAGACCGTGGTCATGGTCTCGTTCTGTCTAGCAAATCTGTATGGCGATTTAGGGCAGACAAATTTTCGCTCCTTCGCACCGTCGTGGCTACGGTCTCCCAAGACCGTGGCCACGGTATTGCTCGGCCACTTCTTCCCTTAGACAAGTCATGAACCCACCGTGGCTACGGTCAACTTGACCGGCACGCGCCAGCTTCGGCTCCCATTACTTCTGGGCGTAGCGGATGCTACGCCATTCGTGGCGGGGGCTACGCTTCGGCTTTTCTTCCCTTTGTTCTTCCTTCTTTCCGAAGCATGTAACGCTCGATCCGAGGGTCGTAGCATGCGTTACTTCACTAATTGGCACCAAAGGTTGGGAGTGTGGTCCCGGGTCGACTCCGCCTCGGTTTCCGGTCCGGCTCGGCTCGGGAAAACACCGAAAAAGCTATAAAAAGGCCCGTTTTGCAACGTTTTCGGGTGAAAACTCCAAAATCTACAAAAATACCAAAAACACATTAAACGTTATTAAAATAGACCACAAAACGAGTTAAAAGCCTAAGGATTTAGGCGGTATTTAGACACAAAATTGGGTCTAAACAAGGAGTTCCTTGAGGAACTTGTCATAGGAAGGTATGTTTATAATCGTCTCCAGGAACGGGATGTTGATATAAAGAGTTTTGAGAATCTCTATGAACTTAGCAAAACTTTGCATTCTTATTCAACTTGGCAAGACGTTGGGGAAATGGAAGAGGTGGAGCATAGGGCTTGACTTGTTGAATAACCGACTACCCTTCCTTCTCGTTGGCCTTCTCTTCACTTTGAACTTCTTTCTCTCCTCCTCTTTTCTTTCCTTCTTTCTCCTTTTCAACAAATAATTCCCCCTCTTCATGAGTCAAATCTTCTACCACAACTTCACTTCCAACTCCTTGATCAACTCCAATTTTCAGGCCCTCAAGCTACTTGCCGCTCCTCAAAGTAATGGCATTGGTATGCCTTTTCGGATTTTGTTGGGATTGGCTAGGTAAACCTTTGGAGGAAGTTTGAGATTGGAAGTTGGAGACTTGTTAGGCTAGTTGAGCCAATTGAGTCTCAAGCATCCTTTGGCTAACATGAATAGCCTCATTTTGCTTCAAATGAGCGGCATTGAACACCTCTTGATTCTTGAGATATCTTTACATGATGTCCATCTCTTGGCTCATTTGTGGAGGGGGTTGTTGGTAGGATTAAGGGGCTTGATGGTAGACTTTGTTTTAATATGGAGGGTTTTGGTGATGGGAACAGTTCTGGTTTTGTGGAGGGTGGTTTTGGCCTTGGCTTTGATTCGGGTATAGAAAACCGGGAGGGATGTAGGATAGGTTCCCTTGAGGGTAGACATGTTCGTTGTTGCGGTATGAAAGGTTGTTTCGGTAAAAGGCATTTGCTTGCTCATGAGATACAAGCTCCATTTGGCATTCAAAGTTCGCATGTCCTCCACCGCACACCTCACAACGCAATTTCGAGTTTGACGAAGATGAAGGAATGGAAGATTGAACCTCCATAACTGGCTTTAGTTGTTGATTCATCTTCATCTCGACCATGTCTTGCGAGAGTTGTTGCATGGTTTGTTGCATCTTCTTGATAAGAAAGCTTATATTCTCGCTATCTCCACAACTCGTCACCTCTCTCGAGTTCCTTCCCCAATTGAATGCGTTCTCCGCCATTTGAGCCAAAAGAGCATCCGCTTGGTCGAGGGTCTTGCTTAGGAAGAGGCCACCCGAAGCATTATCAATCGACTACTTCATGGTCATAGTGAGGCCCTCATAGAAGGTATGCAGGATGAGAGCGGCCGGGAGATTGTGAAGTGGGCAAGCCCGTTGAAATCCCTTGTATCGTTCCCAAGCTTCGAATAGAGACTCCCCCGGTTGTTGTCGAAAGTTCAAAATCTCTATCCTTAGGCGAGCCGTCTCCACAGGTGGGAAGAACCTTCTCAAAAATCCTTGACTCAATGCATCCCAAGTCCGAAAAGTGTTCAAATTACAGTTATCGAGCCACCCTCGAGCTTTCCCGAAAAGAGAGAACGGGAAGAACTTGAGGTGGATATACTCCTCGGGGACTCCTTGCATCCCAATCATGTCGCACCTTTCCAAGAAGTTTAAAATATGATTGATGCTCCCGTACCCGTCAAAGGTGATACGAGTGGAAGAAGGGTACGGGGTTCTGGCGGTGGTTGTGCCATAGCCTCTCGCTGTTGTCGTTCAAGTAGTAGTCTACGAGCGTTCGCGGCATTGTTGTGTGCGGTTGCTTCGATTTCGGGATCGAAGGGTACAAGAGGTATTTGATTTCTCCTGCATATGTACTAAACAAGAAAACAACGTAAATAGCCCTAGGGACTCTAGACTCGACTCAACAAGGTAAAGGTCACTCAAACTAAACTTTCGTAGAGTAAATTAAGGTTAAAAGGGTCGCTTACTCCCCGGCAACGGCGCCATTTTGTTCAAGCTATAATATAGCCGGGATTGTTTATCGTATCCACAGGAAGCAAGGTTCTTTCAGTCGAAACTTTCACTACTTTGTCTAGTTTAAGGTAAAGAGGTGATTAAGAAAGGATGGGGGGAACAAAGACAGATTAACAGATAAAATCCGAGAAAAAGGGGCCCAAGGGTCGGTTTTCGCCACCTAATAGTCACCCTAACACAAAGTGATTCTAATTATGACACTAAGCCAAGATAGAAGTTGAGTTATTGCAAGAATAAAGCCACTCCGGGGCCTCTCCCGAGGTATACCCGAATTGCCCTAGAGGCTCGTCCACTAAATGAATGAGGACTCACCTTAAGGGCTTAAAATGCAAATCACCCTACCCGAACTTCTCCACTAAATAAATGAGGTGTTGTTCGAATATCCATCCAATCACCCTAGAGATCGTGTTTGAGTAGGTTTAGCGGGTTTCTACTACGCTAAACCCCACAATCAAGAGATTTTTTGGATGAAAACCTCATAAAACATGGCCTAATGCCTTAACTAGACCCAACCTTAGAAAAGGGATCCTATTAGGGGCTAAAACTCCCCCTAAACCCTAAGAGAACTAGCCACTAATCATGCTAACTAACATTAAAACCAACAAACCTAGAGCATGAAACCTAAACATGATATTGAGAAAGAAAACACAACAAGCTTAATCACAAAGAACTAATTAAGACAAGTAATAAAAGAAGGAAATGAAACTTACCCAAATAAGAACTAGGATGATAATAATAAAAAGAAGAAATCCAAAGCTTGAATAATAAGTCTCCAAAATAAATGCTCCTTGATTTGAATAATCCAAAACCAAATACAATAAGGTAAGTGTTTGAGATTAAATGAATAGAGAATCTATCTAGGAAATGGTGCTAAGTAGCTCTCAAAAAGGAAATGAACAGTAATGAAAAGCTGCTAGGTTCAGATTTGGACCGAGTTTACATACATTAGGGGAAAATAACACAAAACACAATCGTTTTAACCCCTAAAATTCCGTAAGTCAGGGTCGTCACGGGCGCTAACCCTGGTCGTCACGCCCGTGACGAGGTGATTTCAGTCCGTAGAATTGGAGTCTTCGCTGAGGTAGCGGGCACTACCACCAGACGTCACGCCCGCTACCTCCTGGAAATCGGATGTCCTCAAAATCCCATCAGCTGTGTCATGGGCGAAACCCCTGGGGGTAACGATCGTGACCTTGTTTGGCTTTTTGGCCATAAATTCCCCTAAATTGGTCAAGGGCGCTACAAAATGGGGTCACGCTCGTGACCTCCTTGACTTGGCTTTTTGCTTGATTTCTTTCCTTGGTCACAGGCGCTACAAATGGTCGTCACGCCCGTGACCTCCTGAGGAATTCCTTGTCTTCTTTTGGCCTAGGGGATGAGGGCTATCTTCCAGTGTCTCGGTGCGGCTTCCTTGAAATCCCGAGAGGGGATTCTAGGCACTAACGAACTTAGCATTCCCCATGTTATGATCTCAAACTAACCTGCACAAAACTAGTAAAAACACGAATAAGAAACATTTATTAGGAAAGGGGATGAACTAACATTCTAAGTAAAAAGAGAAACATTTAGGCTCAAAATCAAGCCTAAACACTCCCCCCCCCCCCCCGACGCTTAGGATTTTGCTCGTCCCGAGAAAAAACCACTAAAACAAACTACCTTAACAACTACTCCACTTTCGTGGGAGACAACGAGTGCATTTAGCGTATACACCAAGCCCTTTAAACCCCCGGCAGCCCGGGTGGACGAGGTGGGTCTCGTGAGGGTTTGTAGCGACTGTACCCACAAAAGCCATAGGGAAAACGAAAGAAATAAAGAGAAGGAGAGGGAAAAACAAAACAAAGAAAGAAAACAGAGGAAAGAGGAGATACTTAAACCTATAACAACGCACCTAGACACCCAACCGGCCATACCAATAAAAAAGAAGGGGCAAACATAAACAACTAAGGACACTTAGGTTGGAAGAAAGTCAATCCTAAAGATTTTCAACCCCTAACAATTTCATGATGAGCGAAGTCCTTGTGCGCATGTGCAAGTGGGCTTCTAATCGAACTTTTCTAGCCTAAGTCAGTAAATCGAAGGGGTTTTCATGCTCAAGCTCAGCTTTATTAATCAACAACTTCATTAGGTGTCAACCAAATCTATTGGTGTCACCCTTGGCTTTGTGTCGGTCGTAGGAGACATAAAGAAGAGTTTCACCGATTTAGTGACTTTCTCGAAGTTTTTAGTGTCGGCATGTTTCATGCAAGATCGATGCGCGACCTGTTAAGGGGGTTACTCTACCAGCGTGACTATGCTCCATTTGTACAATTGTGCTTAAGGGACGAAGGGGCGCTACCCCCTATGCCTAGCCACGTTGGTGAACCAACGAGTTTCGAGATTTTTATACTTTTAGGAGTTTTAGGTCGGGTTTTTCGGGAATTTGCACGGCCCTCTGAAAAGGGGATTACCATACCAACTCGGGTTGCTCCGTACGTAAACAAAGTACTTAAGGGACATGAGCGCCGCCCACTCATGTCAACCCTTGTTGGTTTCCTGTCATTAATAGGTTTATTAGGCACGAGCAAGAGCATTAGACCACTAAGATCAACCAACTTTAGCAAAGAAATGAACAAAGATACGCGTGTAAAAATGGTAAGGAAATCACTTTCTCATTCAAAAGATGGGTTTATTAAAGATAAGTCATTGAAATCAACCAAACTAAGGCCTATTATCACTCATGTCGGCCGCTTCTAATCGATTAGCTCGATCAATTAGTTGGCTATCTACATCACTATAGCCAAAAGCATCTCCTAAAATTGAAAACAAAACACTTTTTGGGGTCTTCACTACTTTTTCTCCTTTTTTCTTTCATTTTTCAAAGCAAACAACCAATTTTTTTTTAATTTTTCAGCTTTTTAGCTAATTGAAACTAGAACGAAAAAGAAACAGACTAGACGAGCAAACAAACTAAGTGAGCTACCCTATATACAAAGAGAACCCCCCCTCCCCTCCCCCCCCCCCCCCCACACACACACTTAAAATCCACAATGTCCTCATTGTGGAGAGGGTGTCTCAAGATGGGTAGAAAAACAAGAAAACATCAAAAGAACAACAAAAAGCAACAAGAGAACGGTGGTGACCCGAGCCCACACGGCTTCATCAACAAATATCCCGACAGGCACACTCAAAGGGGTTTTCCACCAAAAGAGAAAAGATATGCATGCAACAGAAATAAGAAACAAGGAAGGAAAGCTAAAAAGAGAAGGAAAAAGGAACGGGCTCACCGAGAAGTATCTTGAATGCATAAATGAACGCCGAACCAACGGGGGACAAAAGGATAAAACGGTTTGTGAAAAAGAAGATGATGTTGGTGATTTAGTTCTTGAAGAACATGATGAGTGTGTGCGTGTTGGAAAAAGTGAAAAACTTGAAAAGTCTTATGATAATCTTGTTGAAAATCCTTGTGGTTTAATCGTTGATGAAGGCCATGAACTTGGCGATGTAAATGTGGGAATAAAAGAAAATTTTGCCCCCACCTAACATCATCAAGAGCGTGCCTAATATTATTAACAAGGATATTTTTAGTGAGATTTTCATGTTTGACAATAGTGATCCCTCCATTTCTGAAGGAGGTGATGAGTTTGACCCAGGCTGTAGGGTCAACTTGGAGATTTTTATGGGTACCTTGCGAAATAGAGCTCCAAAAGCCTTTGGGAATGGAGTTATGGACTATTTGCCGGGTTGAGAGGTACTATGTCAAGCTAAGGACAATAAACAGGCGCTTCTTAGGAGGCAACCCAAGCTTTTTCATATTTATTTTGATTTTTAGGATTTTTCTAAAAAATTTCCTTATTTTTCTTCTTATGTGGATTTTTCCTTAATTTTCTAGAATTTTTAGGATTTTTTAATTTATTTTAGTTTTTTAGAATTTTTAGGATTTTTCTTTAATTTATTTTGATTTTCTAGGATTTTTTAAGATTTATTTTCTTTTTATTTTTTTCTAGGATTTTCTAGGGTTTTTATTTTTATTTTTCTTAAATTTAGAAGTATTAGTTTTAGAAAAATAAAATTTGAAAATTTGAAAAGAACAAAAAGAGAGAGAAAAGAAAAAAAAAAGAGTGTTTGAGAAAAGAAAAAAAATGACGAGTTAGAAAATTTTTGATTCAAAAAAAAAAAAAGAGTGAAGAGAGCTTGAAAAAATTATTAAGAGTGAGTGAGAAAAGAAGAGAAAGAAAACGAGGGGGATGAAATGTTGCTGCAGAGCATCAAACCCGCAACTTGCCGCCCATTTTCTCCCAGCATGCACCACGCTACCAAGTCACGGTCTCTGCTGCCTTCCAGAAAGTCAGAATACATGAGGTAAGTATACTACGAACCGTGGTAAAGACACCACGGACTGTGGCGTGTCACCACGGACCGTAGTGTTTCCCAGACCGCGATTTCTTTTGAATTTTAAACATGGGTTGTTTTTTGTGCTTCATTACTTCTTACAACCGTTTGTTGGCCGCGAGACTTCATTATTTGTGCAGCTTTCTTCTTCTTCTTCCTCACACTCTCTTCTCCTTCCCAACCTCCATTGTTACTTCCTCCCCATTGCTCCGTTTTTTCACCAATCTCTTCCAAATTTCTTTTTCTTTCTTCTCCATTTCACCTCCACTTTCATATCCCTTCATCATTTCACCTTTCCATTCGACCATTCTCTCTCTTCCACCATCTTCACCCACTAAATCCATTGTTAAAAAAGCTTCAAAGCTTCCTTTTTCTTCTTCCTTTCACTTGTACAAGGTTTGTTTTCACTTAATTTTTGTATTTTATTCATTTTCATTTTTGTTTGATTTAGTTTCTTTTTAATTTATTTAATGTTGTTAATGAGTGTTTAATAATTTTTATTCAGTGTGTGTATATGTTAATTATCGTTAGTAGGTTTGTAATTTATGTTGTACATGGCTTAGGTTAGCTAATTTCCTTGCTAATTTTAGTTCACTTGCTGTAGTTTTAGTTTTACATTTAGTTAACCGAATCCTCTGTTTTAGTTTAAAATGTATGTATGTATGTAAACTAGTATACTAATCATTGTTTAGTTTTAGTTTTAGATTTACGTAATTTAGTTGCAAACTTTGCTAGTTTAGTTTTTCGATTATGATTAGTTTAGTTCCTAGTTGTATGTATATTAACTTTTATGTTTTCATTTTCTATAGTTAATTAGTGTAGCTTAGTTTAGTTTTCTTCTTATGTGAGACTAGTTTTTTTAGCTTTGTTTAATTTTATTTAATAGATTAATTAGTTAGGTCAATTTTGTAGTAGCTTCATGTTTTAGTGTTTTAGGGTCTTAGGTAGATTAGAGGTTTAGGGTAATTTGAGTCTTCTTTGATGTATCTAGTTTAGTTTAGTTTACGTTCTTAATTTTAATTAAATCTTTCTTGTAATCATACATATATACATATATACTTCTGGCTACAAAAGATGAGGATAGAAATATGTGAGTTCCAACGAGGGCATTTTGGGAAACATATAATTGATTCTATTTAATTTTTTAATAAAAATCATGTAATATTAATGCATGTTTGCATTGATCACTCTTCTTTCTTTTCTTTTTTTTTTCATATGCACTATTTTTTTATTTTCATTACTGCTTTTTTCTTTATTTTTTTAAATATAATATCGGTAATATTTTCAATAATACATGTGGTTTAGTTGCGCCCCGTGCAACGTACGGGTCAAAGTATTAGTATTTTGTAAATTACTAACTTTTTAGCTTGTATAATTTGTGTGTAAAGATGCTTAGGATTTCCGGAGCTCAAGATTGCCAAGTCTCTAGGAAGAGGAAAGGAGGCGATACGGCTAGAGGAAAACAAGCACAAACTTCAAATTCTAGGAACTTGAGAGGTAATAACCATTTCCGCTTTCGCAACCCTGATGAAGCTGCACGCTATCATACCCTTAGTCAAAGAAATATAGTGTCCACTCGCTATTTAAATGAGCCTTTTACGGGGACCACTGGGATGTCACATGACATCACTTGGTTATTAGAAAACGGTGGGTTACTTAATTTTGCCATGATGAGGGAGCACACGTACCATTCTTTAATACTCGAATCTTTGAGCTCCCTCCACGTGGATTTTACTACAGTACATGGTAGAATTCAGTTTAGGTTACTATGGCATGAACATGTTTTCACATTACTAGAGTTTGCTCAAGTCTATCTCTCCATAAAATCTCCAATCCCGATCGGAGGACAATTCCTCTTGGCACTACATTTTGGGACCCCATTACATTTTGGCGGTTCCTAATCACTAGGGAGGATTATGACCCGAGTTACTCTAAGTGCACATTTGTCCGCAGCTCGGTTTTCCGGTATGCACAGCAGATTCTATCATGTGGCATGTTTGGGAGAGGGGATAGTATGAACGTAATGAAATTGCATGATCTTTATATGTTGTGGGGTATGTATTATAATGAAGTAAATGTGAACCCTGTTGCCTTGCTTGCCTCCCATTTCGCTCATGTTACTTCTCATTCATCTGGAAAGATTGTAGTTGGTGGCTTAATAACTGTCACAGCTAGACATTTAGGGTGGAATCCCATGGGTCATGAAAATGACTTAGTGTCAGGACCCAAGAGGTTAGATGCCAAAACCGTTGAGGTTATGAGAATGTGCAAATGTCGACTGGATGTGATTTATTGGGCTTATCCGAACCACCTTGAGGTACGTTTGCCCCATGATTATCTGAGTATTATTATTATTATTATTATTATTATTATTATTATTATTATTATTATTATTATTTCCATTCTTCGTATTATCATTTGGTTTTTATTATTCAAAACCAGTAATAGAATGAAAAACCATCAATAAAATAACAACCAATTACAATACAACAACAATAAGAAATTAAAATTACAATAACTCTTAACATACATAAATTAAGGCTACATTCTAGCTTTTAAATACAACAGAGTTTGGAGAGTAAAAATATTTGAATAATAATCACCCTAAAAAGTGAAGATTACCGTAGGTAGTACAAATTAGTGAAAAAATGCAAAATCTTACAAATCCTTAATTAGGTTATTATTTCAATCCCTTGGGATAAAATAGAAACTTAAATCCCCAAATAGCTTCTTATGGATTATGACAAGGAAAAGATGCCACTGGAACTCTTGTTTTAGTGCTTCTAATGTGCTTCCATGGCTTCTCTGCCCTTCTTTTTGTAGAGAGAAAGAGAGATACGTAGGGAGACAAAGAAATGAACACATGGTTTGTTATTTTATACTCATGGCAGATGTTGTAATATATGAGAAAAATTTGAGGGCGGTGTTGGAAAAAGAATCAATAAACGCTACTCATTTCATCTGACGTTACAATTTGTAACGTCTTCAAAAACCTTTCAAACGCTCAATCAAACGTTGGTTTTCAATGTGAAAAGCTATTTTACCGAACAGTTAAAATTTGATAAAATAGTGTTTTGTCCCGTCAAAACGCTATAAGCTACTCTAAACGCTATTGCCGAACATGCCCTTAGTTTGATTTAGTATTGTATAGCCCTTTTGTGAATTAAAGTTTTGAAAATAGTTGTGAATAGAGTGTCTAGAATTATACTTTGAAAGTGATAATTGATTGCCTTATCTATGATCTTTTCGAATGAATTTAGCACATATACTTCTATTAGAGCTAGGTTTATTTGAGAGCTTAAATCCGTGAGACCACATAAGCCTAAATGACTAATCATTTTTATTAGTCTCATTTTTCCATATGTGACTCATCCTTAGTTTTCATTCTCTAGAACTTGTAATGTATCTCTTTGAAACTGCATTTTTGTTTGTGCTTTGGTAATATGATATAGGCATTCTTGTATATATTTTAGCTACATAGCCAAAAAGTCACCCTTTATATATGCGAATATCCGCCTTTTAACCCTCTTTTAGCCTTTAATTACTCTTTCTTTTGATTACCTATATCTTAAGTCATGACCAAATATTTGATTTCCTACCCTTAAGTCTATGCTTGGAGTATTAGAGTGTGAAGAGTTGGGTTGATTGTGGTGTTTTTGTGGTTTGGTTGGGGATGTTGTGAAGTTGAACATCTTGAGTTTGCTCCCCATTGTAGCTTGATATGGGTTGTGTTGAAATTTTAGTCTCACTATTATATATATCTTTGATTTCGAGTAGTAGTTCATATTGAAGAAAAAAAGAAAAAGAAAAGAAAAGAGAAAAAAATGAAGAAAATGAAAAAAAAAAAGTAAAGTGTTTTAAGCTTATTTGCTTTGATACGAGGCAAATTCTACTTTATATTGGGATGTGTTGTTATGATTGTAAGGTGTGAGAGTTCTTATTTGTACAATTTGGTAAGGTTTATGCTCCAAGTCTTAGCTTTTGGCTCCACTTCCCCAAATATATTTTCACTTCACGCCCTTAACCTTAGCCCCATTACAACCAATTTGAAAGTTCTCTTGATTATCATTGCATTGCATTTTAGCAGTAGAGAGTTGAGATTATTTGCAAGCTTATGGTAGAATGTTGATTTGTGATTGAGTATTGAGCGCACCTTCATTGTTTTATTCATTTTCAAACACATGAGAGGAGTGTTTCCACATTCCCTAAAGTGAGGTTGCTCTCAATTTATCTAGTTTCATCCTTAATGTGTGCTTGCTTGTTTCATTAGAGATTAGGAGGGTGATTAGTTTTGATCTTGATAAGTATAGTTTTTGTAATCATTTCTATGGTTTCATCTTCTCTTGTATATAGACTTTCTTTCATACTTAGGCTATGCTTGATTAAATTAGATTAATTGAATGTCTTATCAATATTTTCCTGAGGAGATTTGTAAATAAGTTTTTCATTTTTCATTGAAACTTTTTCTTTTGATTTGAGTCATTTTTGTCCCGTTTATTTTTATTTTCGTTCTTTTCTTTATTTTTCATTTTGTTTGTGAGTTGAGCCTTGCTTAGGGACAAGCAAGGTGTAAGCATGGGGGGATTTGATGTGTGTATTTTATATATATGTGATCTTGGATTATTTAGAGTTAATTTGAGTGATTTTAGATATGAATGTATTATTTTTATACTCGAATTCTCTATTTTATGCTTGGTTGGAGTTTGGTATAATTTTTTAGGAAATTGGTGTGAAAAGTGAAGAAATCAAGCTCAATTCAAGCTAATAGAGTCCAAGTGATCCATAAACAAGAGAAGAATTCACCCCAATGGCCCAAACTTAGGCCCAAATTGTCAAAGGAAGTCGTCAAGTCTCAACACGGGTGCACAAAAGCTCAGCACAACCCGTGTTAGGGTCTGGAGAAGACACATTCGTGACCTGTGTCCACCACGACCCGTGGCAGTTCACCACGGACCGTGGTGATGCAATACGGTCCGTGGTGTGATTTGGTCGTTGAGTTTTGCCGTTTCGGATGCTTTTAATTGCTATATAATGTCTATGTCGGCTGCTTTGATGATCATTCAAGTCTTCCATCACCTTCCTCCTCAGCCATATTCATCTCCCTTTCATCCACTTTTCCATCCACGTTCATAGTAGTAAAGATTGAGAGATTTGTTGGGTTGTGAAGATTGATTCTCAAGAAATTCTTAGAAGTGGAGGAGTAAAAGTCCCCCCCAATTACCGTTCAAGCAAGTATCGATCCATCAATCGGTTTATTTCTCTTTCTCAGATTTTCATGCATTCTAATATAGATTTTTATATGTTTTGTAGTTTGAACATGAGTAGTGAGTAGTTTCATTAGTTTAGGGGATAAACCCGATAGTTTCTTTTATGGATTGAATTTTGTTGGATTGAACAAGTTGTTTATCTAGTTTGAATGTATTTTATTTATCCTATAATTATGTTTGTCATTGCTTTTGATTGGCCGTCAAGAATATGGAATTAGATTGTTGAATGAAGTACCGAACGGAGAAATTCGATAATCAAAACCCTTAGGATGAACTAGTTATAAAATGAACTATATATAGAGGATTTTGTAATTAGGGGTCATTGATAATTTGATCTTTAACTTAGACAAAATTGAAATAACAACGAAAGTAGGTGATTCATTTTACTAAGCAATTTGTTCCATTGCCAAAAGCTCGTTACGAAAGGCATTATGCGATTATCGACCCTAAAATGTACCAAATAAGTGACATACATGTTCAATCTACTTGTTTGATTCATAGAGTTACTTAGGTTTGTCCCCTGAACGTCTTTTCCCCATTGATTAATCTCGTAAATTGTGTGAATAGTTGTTTGATTTGCCCTTTGATAGTGATTAGAATTAGCTTTAGAATCCAAGAACCAAAACCTAACCGATTTAGCAATTACATAGGAGGCTAGTTTGGTACGTAGATTAGCAAAGTCCCTATAGAAACGACCTTAATACCTACTACACCTACACCCATGCACTTGCGGCGTATGAGTAATTTACCTAATTTCAGTAGAAAACGTTACTTTAACGGGCATATCAGGGGTATTGTATTCTCCATATGTTTACCCTTACCCCTGAACCTAATATGTGGTTCATGGGTTGGAGTTAACTTTTTAGTTTATTAGTTTCTGTTAAAACTTACTGACGACTCTTTAATTTATGTAATTTGCATAATCTTGTTCTTCAATTTCCGCGTAATAATTCATATAATTGATAACCTAAGCGGAAGGTGAAAATTAATTGTGAATTGTATTATGGCTGATTAAGATCTGGAAATTCAATAGTGTAACCGGTCGGTTACGCTAAAAGGGTTCCAGATCTTGTATTAAACGATCCACCGGTTACAAATTGCACAATTCTGGTGCATAAGCGATTGATTACGCCCTGCAGTTATGCAATTCGTTTCTATAGTACTGTTCGTTCTTGTAATGATTTATGTGGGTAGTTTTCTATCTCCTTTTAATTTTTCAATTATTTTGAATTATTTAAGATGCAGTGTAACATAGAGACCAAATGACTCACTCATAGATGCGACTAAAGAGTTATGAACGAACTCATTTTCCTTAATAATTATTTATTATACCATAAATGTTCAAATAGATAAAACTTCAGCTTAACATGTAGCACAACTTAGACTAGTTTCTCACTTATGCAAAGAGTATTCTCCATAGTTTTATGTGCACCAATACCATAGAGAAAAATGTGTTTTATGTGTCTTGATACTACTTGGAGTACTTGGTGTCTCTAGCAAATGGCTAGAGCACTCCTATTATTATATAATCCCGATTAACCATGTGAGATATGGAAATTCAATAGTGTAACCGGTCGGTTACGCTAAAAGGGTTCCAGATCTCGTATTAAACGATCCACCGGTTTAATAATTGCACAACTCTGGTGCATAAGCGATTGATTATGCCCTGCAGTTATGCAATTCATTTCTATAGTACTGTTTGTTCTTGTAATGATTTTTGTGGGTAGTTTTCTATCTCCTTTTAATTTTTCCATTATTTTGAATTATTTAAGATGTAGTGTAACATAGAGACCAAAAGATTCACTCATAGATGCGACTAAAGAGTTATGAACGAACTCATTTTTCTTAATAATTATTTATTATACCATAAATGTTCAAATAGATAAAACATCAGCTTAACATGTAGCACAACTTAGACTAGTTTCTCACTCATGCAAAGAGTATTTTCCGTAGTTTTATGTGCACCAATACCATAAGGGGCCGTTTGGTATGAATTGGGAATGAGAATGAGAATTCATAATGCTGTTGAGAATGAGAATTCATAATGGGAATGGGAATTAAGATGTCATTATGAATTACCAACTTTCTTGTTTGTTATATGGTAATTGACATTGGGAATATGATTGGGAATAAAAATATATTTACTAAAATGCCCTTTTTTTTAATTTATGAATGTTTTAATAAATTGAAATCGATGAAAAGTCATAATTGACACACATTTACTTCTAGAAAGTCAATTACCATATAGAAAAAATAAAAAAAATTAAAGTTCATAAAGATTTTTTTAAAACGTGAGGTTTATTTTTTTAAAATTAGGATGAGTAATTAACATGCTAAAAAATTTTTAAAACGTGAGGTTTTTTTAAAAATAAAAATTAGGGTGAGTAATATTGCTAAAAATATTTATAATAATAGGAAAGGAGAATCAAACAGCTACCCTAAACAATATCGCTAATCATAAAACGTTTTGGTTTATTTTTTTAAATTAGGGAAAGTAATATTAAGGGTAATATTGTAATTTAAAATAGACTAATGAATTCCCAAGATCCATTACCACACCCCCCCCCCCATAGTAATAGATTCTTGGGAATTCACCCTTCCTACTCCCATTCCCATTCCCCAATTGTTTTTTATTACCATGAAACAAACATGGTAATTATAATCCCAACCCCTCTATTCTCATTCCCAAGTACCAATTCCCATTAAACAAAAGACCCATAAAGAAAAATGTGTTTGATGTGTCTTGATACTACTTGGAGTACTTGGTGTCTCTAGCAAATGGCTAGAGCACTCCTATTTATTGGGGAGAAAATAGGAATGTAAACCTTGTAACATCCTCAATTAAAGGCACTTAATGATGGTCCTTAAAGATGACCATGACCTTGATCAAGTCAATTGAGTACATGTTGTAGTAGAAATATAGTTGTTGGGGTCATAAATCTCATGGTTAATCGGGATTATATAATAATAATGGGATAATTTTTAGTCGTTAGGCATTAATTTGGAACTAGGTGTCCGACACGGATAGTGTCAAACGTGACACGATCCAATGTGGACTTGTTATCCCATTTCCTTGCTTTTTAGAGACAAACACGACTTGTGTCAAGTCCAAATCCATTTGTATTGACCAAATTTCTTATATTAAGCTTTAGTATGGTCCTCATACCAGTGGCGGATCCAGGATTTAAAGTCAGTGGAGTCAACAATAATTTGCTAAAAAAAATTAAAGTTTGATAGTACTAGGTGTATACTATTGCAACACAACCCTAAATCATAAGGGCCGTTTTGACCTAGGAAAACTGGATGGAAAAAAAATCTCGTGGAAAAAAAATTAGGAGGAAAATTTTTTTGGGGTAAAGTAAATTTCTTTCTCTTGTTTGGTTTAAGTAAAATTTTGAAGGAAAAAAATTGATTTTCTATTCAATTTTCTTTTCCTTGTTTGGTTTGAGGAAAAATACATGGAAAAATAAAATTTGCAAGAAAACTTGTAAGTATCAAGTTTCATTTTTCTAGATCATATGATGTAATTTGGGAGAGAAAGAGAGAGTTAGATAGAGAGAGGGAGTTAGAGATAGAAACAGAGAGAGAGAGAGAGAGAGAGAGAGAGAGAGAGAGAGAGAGAAGGCATACTTACAGAGACAAAGAGAGTTAGAGACAGAGAGAGAGAGAGAGAGAAGGGATACTTACAGAGATAAAGAGAGTTAGAGAGAGTGAGTGACAAAGAGAGAGAAAAGAGAGTTAGAGAGAGAGAGAGAGAGAGAGAGAGAGAGAGAGCGACAGAGAGAAGAGAGTTAGAGAGAGAGAGAGAGAGAGAGCAAAGAGAGTTAGAGAGAGAGAGCGATAGAGAGAGAGAGAGAGAGAGAGAGAGAGAGAGAAGAGAGTTAGAGACAGAGCGAGAGAGAGAAGAGAGAGAGATAGAAGAAAGAGAAGAGACTTAAAGAGAGAGTGCGAGAGAAAGAGAGAAGAGAGTTAGAAAGAGAAGAGAGAAGAGAGAGAGAGAGAGAGAGAGAGAGAGAGAGAGACCGAGCGAGAGATGGAAGAAAGTTAGAGAGAGAGAGAAGAGAGTTAGAGAGAGAGAGCGATAAAGAGAGAGAGAAGAGAGAGAGACAGAGAGAGAGAGAGAGAGAAAAGAGTATGAGAGAGAGAAAAACGAGTTAGAGAGAGGATGAAGAGAAATGTTGGCTTTGATCCAAAAATTTTCTCTCAACTTTCCTTTCATTTTTTAAGGAAAATTTTTTTATTCATTGTTACCCCAAATTTTCCATGCAATTTTCCAACTATTATTTTTTCATTCCTTCTTCTTCAATCCAAACAAAGGAAAGATTTTCATTTTCCAAAATAATTTTTTTTCCATGTTGTTTTCCAAGGTCCAAACGGACCCTAAAAGAACTAACAAATAAAGCGTTGAGAGTGTCACAAAACCAACACAAATGAAAAATTAACAAGCTAAGTCTCTCAAATTCTAATTTAACGACATTGATTCATTAATAAGTTTAGTAAATTTGTCATTTAATAATTCAATTATCTAGCAAGTAAGTATTCAAAATCCCGAAAATTGACAATCTCCAAAATCATATAGAAAAATAGTGAGTTATGTATCCAATTAACAATTTAAATTTGAATATATTTTCTCAGCTAACAAATAACAAATCAATTTAAAATACAAACCCTAACTTTGCCACCAGAGAATTGAGAATACTAGAATGCCTAAAGAATTGAAAAGAATTGAGAATAAATTATGGAAAAATCGTGAATGATAATAGAAATTTGGAATTTAGAGAGTAATTTATGATAAAAACCGCAATAGGTTTGAGTTTAGACTTGAGAGAAAAGACAAAGAAAGACCGACAGACATAGTGGAAAAAAGCTGGCTGTCGACTGCGAAGCTGGTGGTCAGGCACCCAACAGCGGTGATTCTGGGACTGGGAAGGAGGGTGAGAGATGGGACATTGGAGTCTAGAAACTATAGTAGACAATATTTGGAATTTTGATATTTGATTGTGTTTGGTTTTCTCCAACATGATTTTATGGTTTCTCGTATAATTTTTTTTGGAGTTTTTGAGGAACACAGTATATGGCTTTGTTCCGTTTTTAGATTTCCTAACCCAATTTTTCAATTTGGGCAGAGATTTATAGTGCTATTTGAGCACTTTTTTCCATTGATGAATCAAATTCAGCTAAGCAGCCACAAATTATACATTAAAAATAAATCTAAAACTTGCATTTAGCTAGTTTTGAACTTGCATCCCAAGGGCTACAAATCGTAAATAAATGCAATAACCAGTAAGTTATTATTTGGCTATTGATTTTCCTAGGAGTCTAATGTATCTCGCATTTAGTGAAGGATGGAAGCAATGAATAAGTTAAAAAATTCAAAAAACTCATCTGCCCAACATCAAACCCATGCCTTACCCCTATCATATTAACACGCCAACCACTTGACTACTGATTTGCCACAAATGCACAATGTGCAATCATAGTGTATCAAGGTCGTTCCCACGAGTACTTATTCAGCTTATGCACTATACTATCCCACTACAAAGGATGCTAAGTTGATCAAATTGTTGGATTTCTTGTTTAACTAACACTACTTCTAACAAAAGATGTAATTTTTATGGGTTTTAATAGATTAACTAGTCTTTGTACCCCGTGCGATGCACGGTTTATTTTGTTTTATTTATAATGTTTGAACTTTTTTTGCATGTGCAATTTTCATTTCTTTGTTTAATAGTTGATTAAAAGCAAGATAAAATTTGCATTAGTTTTTGTTATTTTATTTTGGCTAGCACATTTTAGAAATATTATGCAAATAAAAAGGGATTTGTAGCAAAGGATTCTATAATATCCATCATTTTTAATTGAAATTCATTTGCAATTGAGTAAAATTTCACTTTCAGATACTAATTACTCATAAAATATTTTAATCAAAATTTTATAATTTTATAATATACTATTTTAGTTTCGTTTTATGTTTCTATTTATTTATGTTTAGTAAAATTCGTGTTAATCTCAATTTATGCATTATTTTACATTTTCAATGTAACGTTGTTAGTTTTATATAGCTATAATATTACTCATCTCTTATAATTAGTTCTCATTAATTTTTAAGGTTTGAATTTGAATCAAATTATTTTAGCTGAATCTAAACTTTCAAAATCAATTTAATAAGATTTCAAATTACTGTATTTGTCAAAATTTTATTATTCTTAACTATGAGTCTATGACTATGTGTGTTTGAGTAAATTGTAGTGAACTATATTACGATAATATTATTTTGTAAATAGTGATTGGAAAAAATGTTGGGAGTCAACAAAAATGAAAATATAGCAATGTAAGGTCATTTTGCACAACCCTTCTTCGTGCATGATAAATTAGGCACCCACTCACACTTTTTGTATAACCCCTCTTCGTACATCCATCATCATTGGAACAAATTTAGTTTTTTTACATGATAAATTGATACTGAGATTCTCCATCTCACCATTGATTTTAATCTTGGAGTAGATGACTTTAGTGGATTAGATTGATGATGATGGATGTTTGAATTATAGTTCAATTTCGGAGGTAGATTTTCCTAGCATAACTCTTTCCTCTTTGAAATTTCTAGGATGATTTCCATCTTCTTCTTCTTTTTCTTCTTCTTCTTCTCTCTCTCTCTCTCTCTCTCTCTCTCTCTCTCTCTCTCTTCCTTCAATTCACGGTATGGGTTTCTACTATTAGTTTTCTTGTTTTTCTCTTTTTTAGTGACATACAGGGTACTCAGAATTATTGCAAACAGAAAAATTAGACGAGTAACATATCAATGATCACTATTATTTTTGATTAATTATTATAATTTATGAAAACGCGAATTCGTATTTTTTTTTTTTGCAGTTTTATATTTAGTTAAGACTTAAGATTAAGATTAAAATTTGGATTATATTTGCATGTTAAATTCGATTATATTTTTCAAATAAACTTCTAATTTCTTGTAATTTTTACATATAAGTTATTAACCTTTTCTATTTTACAATTGAACTTTCATCGCATTGTTTTGTTTCCCAAATGATATACTACTAAACATATACTATTTAAAAGAGGAAGTGGAAGATGAAATTAAAATTAAAATAAAATATAGAAAGAATATATTACCTTAGTATTCTTGAGGAAGATAAAATTGAGAATTTGTCAAAGCTAACATTGAAATTGGATAAGAATTAGATATACATTAAAGAAAATGAAGAGGTTAAGTTGTAAATTTAAAATAAGAATAATAGAATACTATTACCTTAGAAAATGTGGGAAAACAGAGGTTACTATAATAGATAACTTTATATATTGAAGCAACTAAGTATGTATTAATAAATAAATTACTATCAATAAAAGGGGGAGAAATGGTGTAACTATGATCATTATATGATCAGTAACCGAATACTATGATTAATTATAGAATTTTGAAAGTTTTATACTCCCTCCTTTTCTCAATAATTGTCACATTTGAGTTTTGGGGGGATTTTAAGAAAATAATATTGAAAATGATAATTGCATTGAAAATGATAAAAGTAATAATAAATTTCTATTTTGGTTATATAATTGTATTGGTAATGATAAAATTAAGAGGTAGATTTAGAAAATTGTCATTAATATTGTATTGGAATTGTAAAGTGACAGATATTGTGGAAAATAAAGAATTAGTTAAAGTGACATATATTGAGGAATGGAGGGAGTACTTTATAATAATTATTTTATTATTATAAATGTATGCTATTATAATAATAACTGTTTTGATAATAGTAAGAAGAATTTATATTATTATAATAATTGTAGTAATAATAATAAGAATATGAACAATTTATGTTTTGACCAAATTTGCATTAATAATAATAAGTGTGTTAGATGACAGGTTCGTAACTGATGAGTGAGAGTGGAGTGTTGTAACTGAAGGGTTTTTTTTGTAGTTTAATAGCTTTATGTAATGGATGAAAGGGTGATTATTATTATTATAATTTAGGGGATTATTTTTTTAATGATTTCAATTAAATATGATACAGAGTATTTGTTTGTGTCAATATGAATTATTTCTTCAACGGACAGAAATGGGCTTATACCCATGATTTTACTCCATATATATATATTTTTTTTGATAAGTATGAGCCTGAGCCCAGTTTTACTCCATATTATATATAAAGCTGCTATTATTATTATTATTATTATTATTTATAATAATAATTATTATTATTATTATTATTTATAATAATAATAATTATTATTATTATTATTATTGTGTTTGACCAATATTTCTAACCAGTGTTGTTTTTTTTGTTATAGGGTTGATAGCTTAGATACTTGTACAGGTAAATATTCCAACTGCTCAAATGTTTAATAAAGGGTGTAATGACTTGGGGCCCACTACATGGTTCAATTTTTTGACACGTGGCATCTCCTTATCACTTTTGGTTTTGTTTTAATATTATTAATAGATAAAGGCGTTTAGAGAAATTACTCAAGTTATTCAATTAACTTAACGAAGAACAAATTACAACACTCAACAATTTGCACTAATCTGGGGCCACTAATCATGATAAGTCTATCACCACAACCTTTCAATTTGAGGAGAATTGCTTTTACTAAATTAAACACCTATTTTCATGGCTATTTAATTCAAACAAAGTTAGCAAAAGATTATATGATCCTAGGCACAAAAATACATTATTTCTAACCAGATATTAAGTCTATTCAATCTTTGTTAATCCAAATCTAGTAACAATCTTTCCATCCTATAATTAAGAGTCTAATCCAAGTAATAGGTGATCAATAAATTACTATGACAACGCGCATTGCAATAAATTACTTTGTACTAATATTAATCAACAAAGGTCAATCGAACAAATCGAGTTCATCCTCTAAATTAAAAATTAAATACTCATGAACGATACTACTCCTAAATCAACACAAATTATACTAGAAAACATGATTGTATCTAAGATAGAACATAACCACAATTCGGTAAACGAGTAAAAATCCTTACTTGCGAAAGTTTCCTTCTCTCAAGCTTGTATTTTCAGTCTCCAAACTGGTAGTTGATGTTTGATGGTGAGAAAAACGAGACCTTTTCTAGGTTAAAAGATGAGTCCTCCCTTTTTGTGAAAGTTCGCCCCCTTTTCATAATGTGCATCTGAATGCTTGGTGGAGCTAGGCGTGCTTGTTTTAAATAACGTGCAGGTAGAGTTTTCTTAGGCATTGGTTGAGCTTCGTTAGACGTTAGTGGCGTCTTGTGGGGCACGGGCAACGCCTCTCCTTGCCTTCATTAGATGCAGCCAGCACCAAACGAGGTGTGGCTAGCGCCTTCATCTCCCTTAGCCTCCGACTCAGACGCCGGCAGCGCTTGATGAGGTGCGGCCAGCACCTGAGTTGCTTCAATTTTGGGTTAAGTTTCTCCTGGATTTTTTCCTCGATTCGTGACATAATCTGTAAAATACAACTAATCTCCAAACCAAGTGAAACATCCATGAATTTCGGAAAAATAACACATTTGATTACAATTCATCTCGAAATTCACATAAAAGTACCTAATTAACTCAATAAAATATAGACATATCACCTACTTAATTCCAGTATATGTATAATTTACTTATACTCTTGGAATAATCCGACGGGAAGTCAGGTATTTGAGCTCTCATTTTGATTATTGAGTGGAAGAGATATACTCATGTTTCAATTTGTAAAGGTAAGTACTTAATCTCTGGTAAAATTTTCTACAATTTGAATGGGTTTCAAATGATGATATCATTCTTGTTTAAATTTATATATGATGATGATTTTCAATTTTAATTTTTTTTTTGTTTCTAGTTTGTAAAACCTGCTAGGAGTGACCTCTACGGAGGATAAGATGCCAGAGAATAGATTAATATGGTTTGGCCATGTGTACAGATGGGGTGTGGACGCACTTGTTCAGAGATGAGAAAATATTACACTTCTACCACTTTGTCACGGGCGTGAGAAGCCTATGAAATTTATGAGAGAGGTGATTAGAGTTGACTTGAAGCATGTGGAGCTAATGGAGGACATGATACTTAATAAGGGTATTTGACGATCTCGGATTAAAGTAACTGAGTGAGGGCATGACATGTTACTGGTAGGGCTATGTTATGCCTTTTTTAGGTGTTATTTGTGCCCTCATTATGTTTGTATTTAGTGGGTACATTTGAATCACTAACAGACCATTGCTTGCATTACCCATGTATGAAGTTTTCTTTCTGCATGCTCCGCTTGTTTAATCGATTTCCAAGCAATTTGTCCTTCTAGTTGTCAAAAGGCTTTTTTGGCTTTCAAAAGGTTGTTTGGTCTGCCCTTTTTATGCACATTCATGCACTCTGGCGCTTTTTTTTGGGGGGGGGGGGGGGAGGGAAGAGGGGAATTTGCCTATATTTGGATCTCCTCAGTCCCCGCCTTAGCGAGATTATATTGGGGCTTGTTGTTGTTGTATTTTGTAAAATTTGCCCCATATTCAGGTTGAGATTTTGTTTGGATTGTTATTATTAAGGGATGTATTTATATGGTTTTCTCCATCTCCATTTTTCAATAGTATTTATGTGGGATGTATTTATGAGGTTAAGTGTTCAGCCATTGAAAGAAGAAGAACAAAGGAAGGAGGAGGAGGAGGAGGAAAGAAGAGGGGCAAAATAGGAAGATAAAATATTTTTTATACTTAAAAGGGAATCTTTGGTCAAATTTTGGTCGGATTTCATAAGAGTGTTACTAGTGAATCTTTAATGGCAAAGATTAAAGTACTCCAAAATCATTTTTGAAGCATGTGGGCTGAAAAATTAGTTATTCAAAAGTTAGGCATCTTGTGTAATTTTTTGATATTTTTAGTAGCACTTTTATCACAACTATTATCGTTTTCTTTATATTTTTGCCAATGCTTTCATATTCTTTATATTTTTGCCAATGCTCACAATATCTGATGATGATGTTCATATTTTCTTATGTAGCTGATCACAATAAATCAGGATTTATATGTACTTGTGTTAAAAAAATTATAATAAATAAATGAAGGGTAACTCGCTCTGCAAATAAAACTAGGTTTCGTTGTACTTCAATGGGTCTAGAGCTTCACTTCGCTTTATTTTATTAGACAATAGACACACATTTAGGCTTTGTTCTTTTATGCTATAGGTTGCGGTGCATTACCATACCGCACCGCACTCTTTAATTTCTACCACACTTCACCACACCACACCACACCACAATCATTACTAATATATCTCTTCACTTTTCTCCTTTACTTTTCACATCATCTCTCCTCACCTACCCGAGATACCACAACTCACAATATTTTTTCAAATTTCATTGCACCACATCATTACCATATTGCGCGAACCGTACAAAAAAACGAAGCCTTAATGAGCATAGTTTAACCCGTGTTGATGGGTTTGGACGCAGGAGAGCGGTTGATGGGTTTGGACGCAGGAGAGCACGGTGAGCTCAGGATTACAATCATCTCTTTAATTACTCCTACTATCTAAGTAGCATGAGCTCTCTCGTACGGGTAATGCTTGATGAAAATATGTAGGCCTATATATCACCCAATGAATGTAGGAGTCGCGGTGAAATTCATGAGATTGGTCCAATTTCCGACTTGGTCTTATGGCCCTGTTATTTTGTGTAGTTCCACGCCACATGTGTCATATTTTTCCACACTTACCACAAATCTTTCATATCATACCATACCATTTCACACTTAAATACAACAATTATAACTTTTTATCCTTCACTTTTCTCTCTCCTCATTTTCCTCCTCTCCTTTTCGCATTTTCTCTCCTCACCTATTACATCAATCATTTTTACCATAAATTTTAATATCTTATCATATCATACCACACTTTCTACAACATTGTCATATCATACCATTTACCGCATCCAGTTTGCCACACAAGAACATGACCTAAATTTATGAAAAGCAAAAGATAAAGGCCCAAGATGATCAACAAAAAGTAGTACTCCGTTCAAAAATAACTGTCTTTCACATTTTTTAAGGTCTATTTTTATTCAATAATTTCTCAGATAATATTGGAATATTGGACAATGACAATACGAACTTTGGGGGTATTGGACAATAATAATACCAACAATTTTATTGGACACTAATAGTACCAACTATAGACCTATTTTCCGACAATAGTACGAAACTGAGTTTGTGTTTGTTTGACTTGATGAAATGACTACGTGTCACCTAATTGTTTGAGTTGGATGTCGGATCAAGTGGAAAAAAGGTTGGTTGTCACCATTTTTTTTTTTTGCCAACTCAACAGTGTTAACCAATTTAGCTAAAAAACAATTAAAGTTATATTTTTACATTATTGTTTAGCTAACATGGTTAATGTTACTTAGTTGGCCTAAAAATGTGGATGTTCATGTTTTTTCAACTTACTCTAGCCTCTAGCTCTGACAATTAGGCGATACATCATTTTTCTATCAAGTCAAACACTTACCAATTAAGTGACATACTATTGCTGGAAAATAGGTCCATAGTTGGTACTATCAATGTTCAACAAAATTGTTGGTATTATTATTGGTCAATGCCCCCAAAGTTCATATTATTTCTATCCAAGAATCCAATAATATTTTATCAAAAAATGTAATTTTATACTTTTTTAATAGTTTTTTTCATTGTGAATCTAGTAATATACATTTTATATGATGAATTTTATTCTATATATTAAGAAGTTAACGATCAAAAAGTTTTTAACACGTACAAATCTCGGGGCGACAAATAAAAAAAAACAGAGGGAGTACAAGATTGAGAGACCAAAGTACAAAATCCAACCCTGACCTTGAGATCATGATCTCTTACTACCTTTTAGTCAATATATATCACATATACCTGGGTATGGGGTATGTGTTCTAAAATATTACGAATACACAATCATAATAACAAAAATGAATCATCAGAAAAATAAGAGTGAACAATAATAATATTTGCAATTTAATAGGTGCACCCGGAGCACGTGGTTCACCCACATATATTAAATTGTTCACCGTGGGTATTAGATTGTTTACTCATATTATAAGAGCATCCCCATCAAAGTGGAAGAAATAAGGGGAGTAATGGTGGGTCCTCACCATTCACACCCTTGTAAGAGCATCTGCAATGGTGAGTTTAATTTGACTCACTACTGACGTGGCATGCAACGAGAATGGAATGAGGTCGTGTAGAACATTTCAGTGGTGAGAATGAGACTCGTCTCGCGAGAATCTCGCTTTCAGTCTCACGATACGAGTTTTAAAGCGAGTTTAGAATATTAATATTTTAATCATATTTTTTCTCTCTCCTCCTCCACTTCATTTTTTATCAATATAACCAAATTAATTATATTCTTAAGTGGGACCCATTTACTTTTTTAAATTTATATGAGTCAAACCCATTCTCACCATTGGAAAGCTAGCTAAATAAAAGGTTAAATTTTGACTCTCTTTATATGGGTCCACAGATTCCACGTCATACAATTAGTCAAACTCAAACTCACCATTGCGGGTGCTCTAAATTGGATGCTTTCCACATCAAAGTGGAATGATGGCGGGTGTAATCATCAAATGGACCTACTTTTTATTTTTCTTTATTATAGTTATTTTAATAATGAAGTTTAGGTCTATTATTTGTATCTATGAAGCTTTATTATTAGTTAATAAAAAATTAAATTACTAAAATTTCTATTATTTATATTTATAAAATTTTATTATTAACCTATATAAAAATTAAATTACTAAAATTTGAATTAGTGTAAAAAAACAGTAAACTCATGAGTATTAGTTTAAAAATACTCCTCCTCTCTTTCCCTCCAAACAAACCTCAAGGGGTGGAGTGGCGTTGTACGACTCCGGGAGGTGGTAGAGAGAGAAGCTCTTCCTTATCTCTAAGTTTCCTAGAGTTTTTCGGTTACTAGTTGGGCTTGTCTTGCCCTGTGAGGGAAAGGGTGCATCTGGGGTGGTGGGGAGCTTCGGAATTGGTGTCCACGAAAAGGAGGTTTCAAGCCGGAAGTTGTGCTTGTGGCTGTTTTCGCTGCTTTTGTGTAGGTGCTTTGTGTTATTTCTGAGAAGTGTGCGGTGCTGTAATTAGTGTTAGGTTTTAGTTGCGGGAGTGGTGCTTGCTACCTCTGATTGGTGGAGTGGCGTTGTACGACTCCGGGAGGTGGTGTACGGTTAGATTTAAGGGTGTTTGCATGACTTCTTTGGCGTTTGGGGAAGGGCTGGTGGTGGTGGTGAAGGTTCTAGATATCCTCACGGAGGATTGTGTTTTGAAGTCTAAGAAGAAGACAGGAAGGGGTAGTGGCCCATTAAGTCGTCTTGGTGTGCTGGTGTTTGGGCTGGGGTAGCGGTGTGTTTCTAGTTGGGGCCTGATAAAAAGTTTTGGGTTTTGGGCCGGTTTGTTGGGGTAATAAGTTACGGCGTGTAGTAGATGTTTGAGCGACTATTAGGGTCGTGGGCTTTCTTAGACTGGGCGGTTGGAGTATTTATGGGGGTAGATTGAAGTCTAGCAGAAGAGAAAGCGTGTAGAAGGGGTAGGGCTGAATTCTGCTGATGATGGGACAGTAGAAGTAATTGTAGTAGTTGGGGAGTTAATGGGGAACTCAAACGGGAATTACCGAAGGAAGGAAATGACCCATGTGCCCTTGTATATCCCTCCTTTTAGAAGGGGGGACAAAAGAGTTACGCAGGAGAATAAGGTGTGGGGTTTTCGCTATAAAAGGAAGGGGGGGGGGTCAAGGGTCTTTCTATCACTTTTCAGTATCAGGAGGGAGTGGGAGTAGAGTCAAATTTTTTAAGAATCATCGTGTGCGTTCTCTTTTCCACACCACAAAAACGAGAGTGGAGGGAGGCAATCGGAGGCAAAACACCGTTAGTTTTCCGTCGGGGCCGCGTATGGGAGCGAGAGTAAACCTTAGTCCGCCCCCGTTGGGGTTGGATGTAAGGTTGAATCATACCTTTATTGGGTATATCACAGATGGGAAGGATTGGGAAGAGGAGGCTTTGCAGAGGCTAGTGGATGCAAACTAGGTGATGAGGAGTGCTGTTAGTGTGAAGAAGGTTGGAGAGAAGATGTTCTAGTTCTGGTTTATGCATCCAGAAGATTGTCTGGACATGATGTCGCAATATACAGTGAATTTTGATGGCTCGCTGATGGTGCTGTCGAAGATAAATGTGGATATGCGTCCGAAGGATGTCTGGTTTACTCCTGTCTGTTTGTGGGTGCAGATCGAAGGGCTCCCCTTCCGGCAAAAGTAGGCCAGCACGGCGATTAAACTCGTCCGGACGTTTGGGGAGGTGATCGATGTGGGGATTCAGGGGGTGGCTGACTTTACCCTAAATAACATTCGCATTTTGGTTAGGGTGAACCTGTCGAAGCCGCTGGTTGTTGCCGCTTATGCAGGAGATGACCATGGAAATATCCACTGGGTCAACTTCCGGTATGAAAATGTCTTCATTTTCTGCAAGAATTTGTGGCAAGATTGGGCTTCATAGCTTTGAATGTTCTCTCCCTGAGGTGGTGGCGAGAGAAGAGGTGCAGAGGAGAATTTTGGAAGCTACAAGGTTGGGACATGCTATTATTCCTGGGGAGGGGGTCTGTTATACGGGGAAGATTAGGGCCTTTCCAATTAAGAGAGGCTATCTGACTACCCGGCTGCGGCTTGGGCAACGTCAGTACCCTGCTTCAACTGAGCCTGAGTTGAATTATCCGGAGTTTCTCGAGCTGCAGGAAATTGGTGTGAATGGGTTTGGACCGGTTATTGACATCTCTTCTGAAGAGCGTGGGGAAACCAGTAATGCGGGAAGAAGGAGGGGGCTTTCGGATGAAGGTGTAAGGGGGTCTGGGAGGATAGTGAGGCAAAAGGGAGAAGGGTACAGGGAGAGTGAAAGGGAGGCAAGTGAAGGAGGAGACACGGAGGCTTTGATGGATGTTGATGGAGATGGAGGGTTTGTTGGGGAAGGGGAGACCGGAAATCTTGGGGGTGTTAGTGAAGGAGAGCCGATGGATGATGGTAATACAGAAAATGAGGAAGATGATCCAGAGGAGGATGAAGAGGAGGATGAAGGGGAGGATGGGGAGAACGAGGACCAGGATGAAGATGATGACAACTCTTCTGGGGGTGGAGGGGATGAAGGAGGCAATGTCAATGGTAATGGTGGGGATACGGAGTCTGGGGATATGATGTTGAAAGTAGACATGAAAGGGGGGATGGTAGTGAGGAGGAGGGGCGACTGGCTAATCAGGATGATGCTGGGAGTGGTTCGGTTCGTCCGGGAAGCCCAGGGCAGGGGACGCCTCAAAGGGAAGTCTTCAGCAACATGTGCATGGGAGAATCTCACAGGTCCATGCAAACACGTTCTGAAAGTGGGTCGCTTTCCCATCTAGAGCGAAGTGGGGGCCCAATTGGATCCTCCATGCATATTCTTTCAAGTGGTCCTTTTTCACCAACGGGGCCACTAGAAGATCAAGGCGATATTATAAGAGCTGCAATCAGGCGCTTGAACTCGGTGGGTCCTTCTTCAGGTAATACCCATGAGGGCAATCATGTCTTTTCCTTTGATAATTTGGACAGTAACTTTCCAAATTTCTACTCTGTTGTTTTTCCTCATGGGGAAGGGTCGCTTTCATTGGGGGAAAATGGAGCGACTGCTAGGGCAGTTGTGTCGGCCCAAATTGGTGTTGGTTCGCCTTATTTTACTGGGGCAGATTTATGCTAATCCTTTTGTTCCGTTGACTAGACTGGGAAGGGGGGATTCCTATATATATGAGGGGGGGGGGAGGGGAGTCAAGCAACCAAGTTGTTGTCAATCAGACTGGTTTGGATGACCCTTGAGGGCAGATCCCTGAATATACCCCGAGTTTGTTCCAGGTTTCTGAGTCGGACCCTGAGGGGGTGTACTGGATGCAATATACTCCAAACGGGTCCGTTTCGGAAGACATCTTGAGTATGGGAGGGGGGAATGGAGTCAACCAGGTCGAAGAGAACTTCACTTGGCCACCTATTTATGAGGGGAAGGGTAGGCCAGAGGAAGTGGATTATGTGGGGGAGGAGAAGACTTTCGTGGGGCTTGACAATACTGTTTCTTTAAAAAAATCCACTTCTTCAAAATCTAGTTCCTTGGATTCAACTGTTGGCAGGGTGGGCGTTTCTCGCAAGAAACGGCAACGACAAACCAGGAGTGAAGAAGTGGATGGGGAAGATCAAGGAGATGAGGCTTCCTCGGTTTTTGCAGAAGAGATTGGGAGGCTCAGACTCAAGAAGCAGAGGAAGGAACAAATGGTGAATATCTTGCAAAGGGAGTTCGAAGTGTTTCTCAAAGTAGAAGAAAAGAAGCGAAGCTCTGAGTGGTTATCAATTCTTGCTGAAAGGGTGGCGGAGGCAGCCTAGAAAGTGCCTCCTCAATCGCCATGATCGTAGCTGCTTGGAATTGCAGAGGTTTAGGGCAAGCGGACCTCTCTGCAATTCCCTATGTCCGCTGGATTTCATTTTGTATGAAGCTGGATGTAATATGTTTGTTTGAGTCAAAATAGTCTATGGATGATGCTAGTTTATCTCTTAAGAAGATGGGGTTTCCTTTTTTTGCTAGGGTGGATGCTATTGGTAGGGCGGGGGGGGGGGGGGGATTATTGTAGGATGGAGGCAGGATGCTTTGTTTTCAGTTATGACTTGTGATGCTAATTTTGTAATCCTGCAAGTGTCTGGAATGAATCAATCGTTATGGTATATCGTGTTTGTGTATGGTTGCCCTTACCAAAATAAAAGACAGGAAGTTTGGGACCGTTTAGGTTGTGCTCTGAGCACGTTGCAAGGGCCTTATGTCCTCCTTGGGGATTTTAACCAAGTTGAGGATCTATCACAAAAATCAAGAGGCGCCACAAATATTAGAGGGGGAGATCAGTTTTTTGCTTGGAAGGATAGTGTTGGGTTGCATGATGTTTCCTTCACAGGTGTTACCTATACCTGGACAAATAAACGGGAAGGAGATGCAAGCATTTGGGAACGTATAGATCGTGCTTATGCTTCTAAAAGCTGGTTGGAGGCTTTTCCTCTTTCGTTTGTGCATAATTTTCTCATTGTTTTTTCAGATCATTCCCTAGTGGCCCTTCATGTGAAGAGTGGGCAACAAATTAGGAGAACTTCTTTCAAGTTAGACCCTTGGGTAACAAAACTAGACTCCTTCAAAGAGGAGCTGGGTAACATGCTAAAGTCTTGCCAGGTCTCTGGCAGCGCTTCTTTTAAGTGTACTAAATAGCTGAGTATGATTCGCCAAATGGGGAAGAGATTGGTTTGTAAGCTGAAGGAGGAGAAGTTTCAACCTATGTCAAATGCAATGGATGAACTTCAGGATTTACAAGAAGGTCTGGCAAGGTTTGGGATGGAGGAGTCTGCATTTGCTAGAGCAATAAGGAAAAGGATGTGGAGGAGATAATTAAAGCCTTGCATGAATTCTGGATCCACAAAAGTAAGGTCAAATGGACTGAGCTTGCAGACCAACACACTTCCTTTTTCTTTACACAGTTCAAACGAAAGCAAGCTTTTAATAAAATTAATTGCTTGACTCTGAAGAGTGGGCTTATCTCCTTTAAGGAAGCGGACTTCCTTGAGGAGTTCTTCACGAAATACTCGGGGCTTTTTAGGCCTAGCCCAGTCATGCCTAGTCTGTGTTCTCGTGCTATGGGCCAGGTGGTGGGGGCTATTAAGAGTTCCCTTTTGGAGAAGGAAAAAGGTTTCCTTCTGAAGCCCTTCACTTGTGAGGATGTGGAGCAGGTTGTTGCGAACCTCCAAGGAGGGAAAAGTCCAGGGCCTGATGGCGTTCCTCCAGAGTTCTTTAAGAATTGCTGGAAGGAGATTGGAGATCAGGTTGTGGAAACTGTTCTGGAGTCCGTCATTGGTGGGGTTTTTGTGGGAGAGCTTAATAATACCAACATCTTTTTGCTGAAGAAGAAACCGGAGGCTCAACAGGTTAGTGATTTCCGTCCGATTAGTCTTTGTAATGTGATTTATCGGATAATCGCTAAATGCTTGGTCCAGAGACTCCGCCCAGTTGTTGGATCTCTTGTTTCGGATTGTCAATCCGCTTTCGTGCCAGGCAGATTAAAGCAAGGTTGTTAGGATCGGGATTCTAGTTAGGATCAATGAGGGCTTCCGAGGATCGGATCGAAGGATCGGATCGAGGATCGTAAGAGTCTACGTACAAAGCTATTTTACCATCTATAAATTCATTTTCACACTTAAAAAGGTCTAAATCAACATAATTTTAGCATATTCGTCAATAAATAGCCCCACTTTCAGCGTCATAAGCATCTACTCTTTACTTCGATCGATAATCCTGATCATTACATGCTACTTAGTTTACCAAGATTCAAAATTAAACATAAATGAGAATTTGTTTTCAAAGTTACTGAAACCTAACATCATGTAAAGACTAAAGATAACAATAGTACTAAATTTTTATGTCATGTGAACACCATGATCATCTGAATTGTAGCCGAAGTTGCTATCGCCATTATCGTCAGTGCCGACAGTGTTGTTTCTATCTATTTCGTCATCAAACTCGTCACCAACATCTTCAAAGTCACCATCATCTTCACCTTCTGCATCAACTCCATGAGACAAGGTAGCATCCACATCATTTGAACCAGCACAAGCTGAGGTTGGGTTTGTACCATCCACCACTTGAACATCATCATCATCATCATCATCACTCACCTCATATGCTTCTACCGCACCTTGACCAAAAATAGTTTTCATTAATATACTATATTGCTAGTTTCTAACATATAAGGCACCATATTTATATAAATAATTCTAAAGGAAAATCAACTCACATGCATTTCTTATGTCTTCAACATTCACTCTCCTAGAACCTTCATCCACATATGCTTCTCTAGCTTCCCTGCGAGCTCCTCTATCAAGCACACCAAGCCATTCTGAATCAGTTGGTAAAGTAGGTGGTTCTTGTTCAGTGATCCACTCATCGTCGGATGGCAAATCATCTAAACTAATAGGAGGCTTGGTGGATTTGGATCTCTTTGCATTTCTTTGTTGTAGCTTCAAATTATACATAACAAAAACAAGATCGTTCATCTTTTCTTGATGAAGACGGTTTCTACGCTTTGAATGCACCTAGCAGGAAAAAAACTCATATTAGTTCTTATAAAAACAAGTGATCTTTGACATTAATAAAATGAGAAAGATAATTTAATTTACCATCTCAAATGCACTCCAATTTCGTGCGCATCCAGATGAACTACAAGTTAGGCTCAAGATTCTTATAGCGAACCTCTACAACGCAGGTTATTCATCCCCATATGAATCCCACCAATCAGCTGCATGTTATTAATTAAACATATAATAAGTAACGATAGTGAGAAACAAGCATATATAAATGGGGCAAACCAACTAAATATAACTAACTCATTTGGGCTTTTTTTACCCCTTGTTTGTACTGCTATTAGCATTCCAAAAAGACCCTTAGAATTCTTAAAGGCATCCATTTGCAAGTCAATCTTCAACCTCTCTTCAGCATCAGGAACCATTCGATGAAGACAATTGTATAGTCCTATTTTAATATCTGCATTAGCCTTAAAATTTGGACTATAATGGAACTGGGGGTTCAAGTAATAGGCTGCAGCATGTAAGGGCCTATGTAATTGAGCTTCCCAACGGTCATCAATTATCTTCCGCACAGGCTCGTAGCTTCATGAAAACATGACACAATTCAATAAGTAAAGACACTAAGCTGAGAATGTGACTTCAAAGAGAATATGAGACTTGAGAGTTGAGAATAAACTTACAGTCGCTGCACACTCCTAAAGTTCTCTTTAATTTGATCCTTTGCTCTATCCATAGCTTCATAAATAAACCCCATGGGTGGGTTTGTTTCTGAATCTACCATACGAAGAACTTTGACAAGAGGAAGTGCTCCCTTCAAACATGTAACAACATTTAGCCAAAAGCCACGAGTGTCAAGTACTATCCTTGCAATAGCTTTTCCATCCCTGGTTTTCCCAAACTTACTCTCTCTCCACTTGTTAGAGGAGAACATTAATAACAAAGGGCCCTTTTGCTCATTTAGGCATCTTAAGGTCAAGTAAGAAGTTGCAAAACGAGTAACCGTTGGCCTTATAAGTTCTCTACCTTTAGTGAATTCCCTCATCCAAGTAAGAACCATGGTCCTTGAATAAATATAAGTGGTTACCCTTTTTGCCTTTGCAATGGTATCACCATAAACCTTGATCTTTTTGTCTAAATCTTCCAACATTAAATCAATACAATGAGCAGCACAAGGAGTCCAAAACAATTGTTTTCTCTTTTCCATTAGTTTTTCTCCTGCTGCTTTATAAATGGAAGATGATTAAAGCCTTGCATGAATTCTGGATCCACAAAAGTAAGGTCAAATGGACTGAGCTTGCAGACCAACACACTTCCTTTTTCTTTACACAGTTCAAACGAAAGCAAGCTTTTAATAAAATTAATTGCTTGACTCTGAAGAGTGGGCTTATCTCCTTTAAGGAAGCGGACTTCCTTGAGGAGTTCTTCACGAAATACTCGGGGCTTTTTAGGCCCAGCCCAGTCATGCCTAGTCTGTGTTCTCGTGCTATGGGCCAGGTGGTGGGGGCTATTAAGAGTTCCTTTTCGGAGAGGGAAAAAGGTTTCCTTCTGAAGCCCTTCACTCGTGAGGATGTGAAGCAGGTTGTTGCGAACCTCCAAGGAGGGAAAAGTCCAGGGCCTGATGGCATTCCTCCAGAGTTATTTAAGAATTGCTGGAAGGAGATTGGAGATCAGGTTGTGGAAACTGTTCTGGAGGCCGTCAATGGTGTGGTTTTTGTTGGAGAGCTTAATAATACCAACATCTTTTTGCTGAAGAAGAAACCGGAGGCTCAACAGGTTAGTGATTTCCGTCCGATTAGTCTTTGTAATGTGATTTATCGGATAATCGCTAAATGCTTGGTCCAGAGACTCCGCCTAGTTGTTGGATCTCTTGTTTCGGATTGTCAATCCGCTTTCGTGCCAGGCAGATTAAAGGAGGATAATATTTTGGTGGTCCATGAAGTCCTTCATTATCTTGCGAATAAAAGATATGGTACTCAGTTTGCAGCTTTAAAAAGTGGATATGAGCAAGGCGTATGATAGGATCCAGTGGGATTTCCTGGAAGCGGTGTTAACGAAGATGGAGTTTCCCCAAAAATGGGTCTCTCTACTTATGAGGTGTGTCTCTACGGTGAGATACTCAATTCTAGTCAATGACGTTAGTTTAAAAACTATTGTGCCATCTGCGGGGCTCCGGTAGGGGGATCCTCTATCCCCCTATTTGTTTATATTGTGTATGGAAGCGTTGTCTACTACAACTGAGGACGATGTTGAACAGGGGCGAGTGAGGGGTGTCAAAGTGGCTCGACATGCCCCACAAATTTCTCACCTATTCTTTGCGGATGATGCTTTATTCTTTTCTGAATTTGAAGCAGGCTCTTGCGTGAATCTGAAACAGTCTATTGATCGGTATAGCCTGGCTTCGGGTCAAAGCATAAATTTGGCAAAATCTTCTGTTTGCTTCTCTAAAGGGGCTTCCCAGCAGAATAAGGAGGGATTGAAGATTATTTTCGGGTATCCTGAAGGGGGATATTTCCAGAAGTATCTGGGAGTTCCGACTAGGGTGCAGAGAAAAAGGACGGACCTGTTTGGGTTTATGGTGGAGGAAGTTAAGAGGCGCTTGGAGTCTTGGAAATTCATGACGCTTTCAATGGTGGGAAACTAATTCTTATAAATGCAGTGTTGGTTGCGCTTCATCAGCATGTATTTAAGATTTATTTGATCCCGCAAAGGGTTGTTGATCAGATTAACTCTATCATGATTCGGTTCTTATGGGGAAAGATGGATGGGATTGAATCCATTCATTGGAAGGACAAGTTGCCGGTCTTTCAGCCTCGAGGTGCTGGGGGGCTAGGTGTATGACATGTGGGATGCTACAATAAGGCCCTCTTGTTGAAACAAGCGTGGAGAACGTATGAGAATCAGGAGCTGCTCATCTCGAGAATCTGGAAGGTGAAATATGGGGCTTCTTCGCCCATATCAAAACAAGATGGTGCTAAAGTGCTGACGGGCAGTTCAGTTACTTGGAAGGGACCACACTAGGTGGTGGATAGTGTGAAGCATAAATTTAGGTGGAGTGTGGGAAGTGGGAGTAACATTCGGATGTTGGATGGGAGATGGCTTCTTGCGGGGAAGGTTTGTGTGCGTAAGGGGCAAGACCAGGATGCTTTGAGGGATTTGACAGTGGAGACGTTGGCAACTAGGGAAGGTCAGGGGTGGGGAGTTTGGAAGTGGGACTAGATTCGACAGATTTTCTCCCTAACCACAATCAATGATATAGCTGATGTTTTCCCTCCCTAGGAGGGGATGGATGATGTTCTGTTGTGTCCTGGGAAGCTCTCTTCTATCTATAAAGTTAAAGACAGCTACTATGAGTTTCTTTGTCAAACTACGGGGAGGGAGCCTCTAAATGAGGTGGATACAAAGGTGTGGAGGATTTTATGGCATATTGACATCCCCCCTAGATGGAAAACCTTTGCTTGGAGGTGTATTGTGAATGCTCTGCCAATTGGAGATAATCGATGGAGATGGAAGTTGGTGGATTCTAATGTATGTTGGTGTGGTGAGGAGACTGAAGATGTGGAACATCTGTTTAGGAGATGCGTCATTGCAAAACATATGTGGCGGGGGTCGCAATTGGGAATCTGTTCGGAAACGAACCGGCATGTTGGATGGTGGGATTGGCTGAAGGGGTGGCTACTCTACCTAACCAAGAAGGAGGAGGAAGGACCTCTGCTTGTGGGGGAGTTTATCGCTGTTATGTGGACCATATGGAAGGCAAGGAATGCTATTTGCATTAGGAAGCAACCGTTATCCGCATACCTACTGGAGAACATGATGAACCAAGTGATGAAGGAGCTTTGTACGTAGAGGAACATGTGGAAACAGGGCAGTCCGGGTAAAGGTGGAAATCTGGTAACAAAAATAGTGGAGTTTGTGTGGGGAGCGTGGGAGGAGACGGATGGGGAATTTCTGTTCATTGTTGATGGAGCTAAGCAACGACAGTCATCCTTGATGGTTGCGGCCTGGGCAGAGGAGTGACTGTTCTGTTCTGCGAGCTCTTGGCTGTGCATCTGGCTTTGCAAGAATGGGCGAGGATGGGGTTGAACCACATTATCATATGGACTGACTCCACCTGTGAGGTTGAGTCCTTTTTAAAACCTAACAGAGTGCCTGTTGAGTGCAGGTCTCTACTTTGGAGTTGCTTGAATGCGATCAAGAAGTTTGCCTCGGGCAAGATTTTGAAAGTTCCAAGACAACTTGTTCATCCAGCGCATCAGGAGGCCAAACAGGCCATGAGGAGACCAGAGGGCGTTACCTAAATGTTAGCTGGTGTCTTGTTTTATTTATGTTTTCTTTGTTGTTGTTGTTCTGTCTTGTCTAGCAAAAAAAAAAGTATTAGTTTAAAATTAATAAGAAATATAAATATTAATTTAAAAATAATAAGTAATATGAACTAGCTCAATTTTTTTTAATTTTAGCCCAAGACCAAACTACGTCGTTTGGTCTGAGTTATTCAGAAAAGGGAAAATTTCCCATTTTCAGTTCCACGCAAAATGCCACGCTCGCCGAGTGAATCCTACTGTCCCTCCCTCCCTCAATCTTTTTATATGCTACTGTTGAATCAATATCCCCTCGCCACCTAATCACTCCCTCTATTCTCACATGTTGTTGCTAATGTTCTAATGATTGTTCATTTATAAATAACTAAATATATGGAACATCTACTCCATATGTATGCAATGTATATTGAATAATATTTGGGGCAAATGCCCATAAAGTGCACTTTTGGTGCCATAACATTGAAAATAAAACACTCTCCCTCTCCCAAGTCCCAACGCTAACACGCAACAGGGGCACCAAGTAACCCAGTTTCCGCCCTCCCCCTCTCTCTCCCCCAAACTCCTCCTTACAGTCCGAGGTAGGTCTAAATTCCCAATCCCTAAGTATGTCGCTCCTGAATGTCTTCCCCTTTTCTTCATCTCTACTCAAAGATCTCACTTTTTTTTTCATCTGATTTGGGTTTCTGTCATGTTTAATTTCAAGATTTCTATTGTATTTATAATGGGATTTTGGTGTGTAATCCCTACAGTTATGTTGCATTGCGTGTATCAATTTTCTGACGATCAGTATGATTACTAAGGATGAAATGTTTTCTGGGTCTCGTTCTAACTGATGTTTGGAGCTGCTCATGGGTGGTGTTGTTCTGTGTTTGGTGTGATTGTTAGTTTAGTTAGTGTTACTCAAAATATTCAAACAATAAGTGTGATTCAAAGTTTGATACATTAGCTAAGATTTAATTGTTTGGCAGTTTTGCCTTTTCTGTTTAAGATTAATTTGGGTTTTTTTTTTTTTTTTTTGGAGCGTGAATAGCAAATTGATTATCCAAGCAATGGTTGTTAAAATGTGGAGAATTCATTTCACATGAAGGAATTATAAGATTCTGGTTCTTGATTTATGACTCTTTGATCGTCTATGTGGTTCAGTAATGGTGGGTAGGAAATTACCAATGGCTGGTGTGATGAAGCTTTTTAGGTCAAAATATTTATCGTTTGCCTGAGTTGCCAGCTTAAGACAATATTGTTTTCGAGGTTGCGCTGTTTGCAGATATTATAATTGAAATTGATGTTTTAGAGGATGGGGGATTCGTGGCATGTGGGCAGTTTTATGTATGTTGTGTTCTAGCTATGTCCTCTTTGTTCAGGTAAGGTTTTGGTCAACCTGAGCATGTTTGAAGTAGGAAATACTTCACAGGGAACATCTTAGGGTGACAACGTTGGGGATTTGGGTGGAAGTAGGGTCGTTTCATGAATGATTGTGGAGGTCTGATAACTTCTATTGGGCCCTTTACTGACAATAGGATTTTGCATACTGGGATTCATTAGATTAACCGAGTACTCAAGTAGGGGTTTGACTCCCCTTAGGTTTATCATATCTGCTAGTTATCAGCATGAGTGCTCACTTGGGCATGGGTAATGAAAATGCACTCGCTGTTGGTACTGGTTTCCTCACATTGTCATTAAAGCTAAACCAGGTCTAGGTGTTTAGCTCAGATGTTAAAGTAAACCAACTTTCACTTGCCATCCTTGCATCTGTTTTACTATATTTTACATACTTCTTTAGATCCCTCCTGCACTGTGGCTCTTGCATAAATTACCTGTTAAACATTGACTTTTTTTTCCCTGTGGAAGTGCACTGACTTGGCATACCGCATATGGAAGGAAAATTGTGTCTTTTATCTGTTAGTGGTTACCTTAATTCATTAGTTTTATTGCTAGTAATCTTGTTGACTCTGCATTACTATGCGTGATGGCATGACTTGTTTGTGAAATATTACTGTAAAAGCTTTGTAAGTGCCTTATTCTGTGTTGGCTTTTCTTGGATATTTGGATCTGACCTTCTCTACTCTGATTTGATTTTAGGTTGTGTAATTTCTCTGGTCCAGAACTCACTGGAGAAAGTACGCAACTTTGGCTGCAGATGCTGTGATTATTACAAGCTGTTTGATACAGTGAGTTGCTTAGGGGGGTTGGAGTTGACAGCTGACTTGCCTCGGTAGGGAGTCGTATACATAGTTAATTATGGAATCTCTGTGGAAGCTTATGTATTTGTTAGAGCCTGCTCCAATTACTCTCATTATGACGGCAGTTGCCGTTACTTTTGGATCTGCATTCCGTGCTCTGAACTATGGAAAAGAAATGGAACGTAACCGTGAACTTTCTGAAGCATCGATAACCTTGGATAGGTCTCAAGCACTGATGATCCCAGTAATGAGCTCTTTGAGCTTAATCTTGATGTTCTACTTGTTCTCCTCTGTGTCACAACTCCTAACTGCTTTCACAGCAGTTGCTTCTGCCTCCTCTCTTTTCTTCTGCCTGTCACCTTATGTCAATCAAATGAAATCACAACTTGGGTTAGCTGATCCATTTGTTTCACGTTGCTGTTCGAAATCATTTACTCGGACACAAGGGCTTCTCTTGGTTGCATGCTTTAGCATAGTAGCTGCTTGGCTTGTATCTGGGCACTGGATACTCAACAACTTGTTGGGGATCTCTATTTGTATTGCATTTGTAAGTCATGTACGGCTTCCAAACATAAAAGTCTGCGCAATGCTTCTCGTATGCTTGTTTATGTACGACATTTTTTGGGTCTTCTACTCTGAGAGATTCTTTGGGGCAAATGTAATGGTTTCAGTAGCTACTCAGCAGGCTTCAAATCCGGTGCATACAGTGGCTAACAGTTTGAGTCTTCCTGGTTTGCAATTGATTACCAAGAAACTGGAACTTCCGGTGAAGATTGTATTCCCAAGGAATTTGCTTGGTGGAGTAATTCCTGGAGGAAGTGCTGCGGACTTCATGATGCTTGGTCTAGGCGATATGGTAAGTCATTCTTCCTATGTAAATGTCTATAATGGCCTACTGCCTTATTGAGAGAGGGGGGGAGGGGGGAACCATTGTAATGCCTCACTCTCTTAAGCCAGATTATGTTTCATCTGTAGAATTTGTCGAGATATTTTCATGTTCAGCATTGATCACTTATGATTGCAAATTCTGAATTTGTGAATGGGGATACCCCGTTGATATGCTTTTATATATAAGGTGTGTTTGGTTAGACTATTTCCCTTCCCAAGTTGACAAACTTTCCTATAATTGGTTGAAATTCTTTTGGTGGGGGGTAGGGAACTTTTTTCCCAGGAAAGCTGTTGTTGAGATTCTAGCAAATGCGCCTGCAAATGACCAATAAGCATCTACGGTCAGTATATAACCATATTGAAATTGTTTCAGAGCGATGGTAGGTGTTAGGTGTGGTCCATGTCTCTCTTGATATGTGTAATTGATTAATGTGTATGTTTTATATCTACTTACATTGAAGTAATTTCCAACATAGTTACTTGTATATGGTCTTTCAGGCAATCCCCGCCATGCTTCTGGCATTGGTTCTCTGCTTTGACCATAGAAAGAGCAGGGAAACAGTTAGCCCATTTGATTTTGCTTCTTCTAGAGGCCACAAGTATATATGGTATGCGACTTCTGGATACGCTATTGGGCTGGTTGTTGCTTTATCTGCTGGGATTTTGACACATTCACCGCAGCCAGCTCTTCTGTACCTGGTAAGTCATTTCTTAGTGTTTTCTGCATTCGCCCAACGAATGAATGATTACTGCATCATCTTGAGCGAGAACATGTGATATGGTCTTGCTTTGTGCTATATGACTATTGGCGGATGGAGAACCCTTTTTTAAATTTTGGAAATATATCTAAAACCCTATACGACGATCACTTCACTTCCTCTAGTCCTCTCTTTTGATTCAGACTCTGGGGTCCCTTAGACCACATCCAGCTACTATTCTGGGTTCCCATCTCTCTCTCCCTCCCCATTCGTGGAGCGTTCCTTGCTCCTGCTGCTCTTATGCCCTGTTTAAACTTAACAGTTACCCATGCTACTAGTGTCTATGATATGTTCACTCTGCATATTTTTATGCAATATTCAAACTTTTTGCATATTATAGTATGAGTTCATCATGTGTCACTGTCAATAGTAAATAATCAATCTAATGCAAGCACTTTGGTTGACTCGACCGTAAAGTCAAGAAATTGAGTTTGATACAGTCCTGTTAGTGTAGATATTCAAAGAAAAAAAAAAAGAAAAACTATGTATTCATCACTTTGATATGTATCTGCATTCTTTTTGTTAAGCAAATAATCAGTTGGTGCTTTGTGGATTCAGGTGCCTTCAACATTGGGTCCAATAATTGTGATATCATGGATGAGAAAGGAGCTTACAGAGCTTTGGGAAGGTCCAATGCCAAACATGAATGACAAAACTCATTCAATCGAAGTATGAACTGCCCTTACATAACATAAGGGTTTGCAAAATGTAAAGTTATGGAAAGGGGGTGGGGGTTTGTTGCTTCTGTTTTCATTACTCTGCTGGATCACCTGTTGTAGTTGCTAAGGACAAAAACGATATTCAGATAATATTCATTTCTCGTTGATTCTATCTTTTACATCATAGTTCATACTCCCTCCATTCCATATCATGATATTAATTGTCATCTTTGGAAATTGTACAGTCAAATTTCAAAAAATTTGACTATAAATTTCTCAATATAAACAATGAGTTCCTGTATAAAATTATCACCATTAGATTCGTAACGAAAAATATTATCATAAGGGTATGATATTGCAATTGTTAATAACATATTATATAAAAAATTATCAATCAAAGAGTGATATTAGAGACGGTGAAAGTTAAAACTATGACAATTATGAAGGAGAGGGAATATTCATTTGTGACTTGGAATGATTCATATTGTGTTAAAACTGTAAAACTATCATTTCCATTATTTAAGCGAATATCTAAATATGTTTGATCTGTAAAAAAGTCATTTGCTTAACTAATGTAGTGTTGGTAAAATTTTATCCGATCTAAATATCTAAATATGTTTGATTCGGAAAAAAATCAATTTGGTCCGTACTAAACTTTGACATTAACCGAATTGACTAAATAATCTGAAACAATACTCTTGCTTTTTCTGCCGTTTGATCATGTTTTGACTTGAATTTAGTTTCGTATGAAATGCTCGACCAGAAAAAACTGAGTTTAGACATCAATTTCTCATTCGAATTTCAATATTGATCGAAATTAACTGACTTGAACTTTTATCCACGCTTAAGGGGAGCTTTAAAACATATTTTAACGCCGCCCTTGTGATCATGACCATTTTATAGGTGTTTTAAGATCCTCAATATTACCTGAAAACAAAGAGCTTTTTTTTAGTGAAAAAAGAGAATATTAGTTCAAGACTTCAAGGGCATGGGCATTCCAGGGCAAGCATCAAGAAATAGTGGCATTAATCATACAAATAATTGGATTATCTTAAAAATATTTTGAATTTGCTTTGTTTAGGACTGTACATGTAGCTTTAGATATTTTTGAGGTGATGATCACAAACATGAAGTTTATAATATACTATTTGCATTTGGTACTCAGTAAATCGTTTTCAATCAGATAAATAATGATGATGGAAGCATGTACAACGATTTCTGGCTTTTGGCAATTATGGTAATTCCCGCGATGTGTACCGTACATGTGGCATGATCAAATCTCATATGCCGATTTTATTTATTTTCAAATTCTGAAAAACGTTGAAGCTATGAGATTTGAACGTGCAACCTATCCTATAGTAAACAAATGCCTACCCATTCAACCATGCATTTTTCATTGATTATTTTTGGAATATTTTAATATTGTATACAACATACCTTGAAACTTAAGTTTCAAAACCCTTCTGCCTTCCACGATTGATGATGCCCCTGATATCCGTCTCCGCTGTTTGGCACAACATGACTTCTCACCACTGCTGCAGACCAGTTTTGTAGTACCAATTTTCGAACGACCGGATGTTACCAGTGCCAGAGAACAACGATGTTCTCAAACACCGGCCATGCACAGTACGATTTCATTTCGTTTTTTTTTTTCACAATCGATTTTGGATGGCGTCGAGGGTAGCAGATCGGGAGTGGCTGGTCTCAGGATTGCATCCAAGCGAGGGAGACTTGGCCGCGGGAATATTTCTCGCAGTAGTCGTATCCCCGGCAAAAAGTCGCCGAAAACAATGGAGGTCGGTAAATTTGTTTCAATCTTTTTATCTGGTATCCATCATAATCTATTAAATATATTAAAACACAAGCATAGAAAATCTAAACCTAAAAGAAATAATTTAGAAGGTTTGGTGAATTCCAAAGCAAATTCCAAACCTACATAATTTGTTATTACATTCATAAATATAATATTAATAAAAATAAAAAAGAAATACCTAAAGTCATTCATAAGTTACCAATATTTAATTCATACACAATTAGAACATTTTAAAATTTTCAAAAAAAAAAGAAATACATAAGATCATACATACATAAATTACAAATATCTAATACAAAACTAGAGCAATTTTTACTTTTCATTTCATTAATTTACTATTATAATATTATGACCAAAACCTTAGAAATAAAATATAATAATAGATACTAAAGTTAAATTTTCATGAAAGAGCTATAAAATTGTTTCGTATTCTTTTTAATAACTATCTTAGAAAATAAAATTTTTGAATGAAACTACAATATATACTTTTAACAATAAAAAAAATTTGAAATTATATGTAAGCTACCAAAACAAGAATAAGAAATTGGAATAGGTATAGATTAAAAAGTTGAACAAGAGGTTAAAATCCAAGTAATATATAATGGAAAATAATAAGAAAATACAATTGTCACGTAGTTGTTGTCGTAACAGTTTTTTTCGAAAAACAAGCATCCTTCAATCCTTCTTAAGTCAAAAAATAAAATTAAACTATTTATCCATAATCGTTATGACCTGAAATAAAATAAACTCAAATGATAGTTTATCCATAAAAAATAATATTTTTATAAGATTGGATTAATAATTATTATAAAATTACTCTAGAAAATAAATAACGTAAAATTATTGAAATATTATCCGTGCATTACACGGGATATTATAGACTCGCTCATAGTTAACAAACAAGTCCTTGAAAAAAATTAATTTTAAATTAATTATACATACAATTTAAAAATCAAAATTAATTTTTTTGAAAATAAATAAAATCAACGTATGAGATCTGATCATGCCACATGTGTGCCAAAAACTGGAAATTACCTTACCTTTTTGGATGATGTAATATAGTATTCGAGAATGTGGAGGTCAGATACTGATAATAACAACTCTCTACCTACAAATGTCATCTAGTAAGGGACATCAAAGTTCCAAGAATTCAAGTTTTTTGTTATTGTAGTTTTGTTATTTAAATTTTAAAACGATACAAGCCTTTATACATGTAAATTCGGTGTATTTGTCGAATGTGAAATTGATTACTTAATTTTTAACATAAATAAATTTTGATCGTCAATGAGAAAAGAGAAAATATTAATTTCCTATTTTTTTCTCTTCTTTTCGAATGGAAAAAAAATGCTAGCCAACCTTTCTTTCTTTCACTCCCATAGAAAAAACTCTAGCTACCACATTCAATTCTTGTTAAAGGTTATCATCAATCATCATTATTGGTAATAAACCTCAATATTTTTAGCTTTTGTCGTGGATGCTTATATGGCTGAAAAACTTGTTTATAGAGTTTGGCTCCGTCGTGGATGCTTATATCCCTTGTAAGGTGGGGCGCTCCGGTAAAAGGTATGGTTTTGTTCGTTTCAAAGATGTGAAGGCTGGTTCTTGTGCTATCCGTGCGGTGAATGGGTGGAATTTTAGGGGTTCCAATCTACATGTTGCTTGGGCTAAATTTGGCAAGAAGCGAGGGTCTTCTCCACCTTCTAGGAGGGGCGCTGAAAGTTGGATTTGGGTTCCTAAGGTTAAGCAGGGTGTCGTAAAGGATGGTGGAAGTGAGTGTGTAGTTCCTGTTGACTCTGATGGTTCTGCCACTATTTCTGATCCTATTCCATCAGGTGTACCCAAAGCGATTAAGTCTCCTTATAAAGATGTCGTCTTGAGGGACCTAAAAGAAGCTGGTAAAGAGAATGCCAATAAGGTGGTTCAATCTGATAGTGAATGCACCGTTAGTGACCAACCTGGCAAATCAGATGATAAGGTGTTATGCTCTTCTCATCAGATTGTTGAGGATTCGTATCATAAGGTTGTCAAGGTCAAGAGTCGACAAAAAAAGAATGTCAATTTTTTATGGAACCCTAAGTGGAGATTGGTTAGCAGTGCTTCGCGTAAGACCAGTTCTAGTGGTCATAGGCATGTTAAAGGGGCTGGTATGTCTATTCATAGCGACAATTCTCTCGGGGAAGATGCAGATGATAGTTCTGATGTAAGATCTTTGAACGTTGTGGATATATCCTTAGAAAGGCTGGATGAGGAGGCGAATGTTGTTCATTTGCTGAAAATGTCTCGTGATGACCATGAGACAGTGACTAAAGCATTTAGGGATGATTTGCTGGAAAAAAAAAAGAAGAGTCTTATTAGATAGGTGGATTTTTTTTATTTTTGGTAATCTCGTTGTATCATAGTTGTGCTGTTTCCTGTTATGCTGGGTTTTGCTGTTGCAGTTTTGTAGCATCGTTGATGCCTTCTTAGCCTTTTGGCTTACAAATTATCGAAAAAAAAAATATTTTTAGCTTTTGTAGACTTTGGGTACTTTGATAGTGAATCTTTTGATTGTTACTTTCAATAAATTTTCTTTCCATTGTATGAGAGTTTGGTTCCTTACCTTTTTTTTTTTTTTTTTTTTGAAAGAAAGCATGTAAACTTATATTGATAATCTATCCATCAATACATATGTAGAGATTTGACTAGGACATGTCTAGGCATACCTTCTCTTCCCCATTACACTACAAGAAATATGGTTATTTGTGGCATTAGATTTTGCCACAAAATATAAAAATATTGTCACAAAATATAAAAATATTGCCACAATATGCTTTTGTAGCATTTTTTAGAAATGCCACAAAGATGCCACAAATGCCTTGTTACAAAATTGCCACAAATTTTAGAATTGCCATAAATTATGAGGCTTCTGTGGCATATTTTGATTTGCTACAAATACTCAAATGCTACAATATCATACAATTTGTAGCAATTTAACTTTGCCACAAAACTAACTTTGCCACAAATGTACATTATTTGTGGCATATATGATTTGCTACAAATAATATTTTAATTTTAAAAGAGCATTTGTGGCAACTTACATTTGCCACAATATGTATCGTTAATTATTAATTGTAATATAATTTATAACATTGCTTGTAATGATGCTATATATATATATATATATATATATATATATATATATATATATAATAATAATAATAATAATAATAATAATAATAATAATAATAATAGTGAACTCATATTAAGGTAAAAGTAATAGATGTCAATGATGTATATATATATATATATATATATATATATATATATATATATATATATATATATATATATATATCAATCATAGACAATATATACTAAACATGGAAAGAAGACTTTGTTTACAAATCATAGTTTCTACCTATCCAATTCCTAGAATAAACATAAAATTGTTCTAGTTTCATTTCTTGGAGCGATAGGGTAAGCACCTCTAATATTGTTCTGATTTAAACTAATTAAGAAATATAAAAATAATATCATGAATAACCTAAATTAACATCTTCATACTCGGGAGCCTCAATGAACTTTGCATCTGCAACATCATCTTTGTTTGCATTACATATTGTGCAAGGAGTACATGATTGAATGTGTAACTGCACAGAGAAAACAATTTCATTAGAAGTATTCATAAAAATATACTACAAAAAATCTGACAGCATTTTCCCCAAAAATTGGTAATATCCTGGGCGAAGTGCCTTACATATCAAATTCACATAAATATACTAACCTCAACAGCTGTACATCGCAGTACATCACGAGCTACACGCTCAAAGTCCAACCAGATATATATATACATAAAAGTAAATCTATACAAGGCAACATAGTCACCATACCTTTAATCTATCAGGACTTAGGTTTTGACCTACGAACGAACAGAGATGTCGAGAAGATCCACTTGGTTGTAACTATCCACATTATAGAACTCCCATCCAAACCAAATTGCTACAAAGGCACTCCCATCCGTTCTTGTGTTAGATAGGGCATAAGAATAGTATTAAATAAAAAAAAAAAATGAGACCCAATCACTGACATGTTAGGTAATATTAGTTGGCTATGAATGCTTATTCAGGCTTTAGGAGTAGCAAAGAACACGATTACCCTAAAGTCCACTAAGCATATGGTAGTTCTTGTGTAAACCCAGCTAACCATCCTAGCATGCTTATTGTCAAATTTGATACAAGTTTGGCAATGCCCCAGAAGGTCAATTGAGTTAAACATAACATAGCAGCTTGTAACTACCCATGCATTGATGGCTTTCTGAATTTGTATGCATTTCCAACATGTGTTGACATCCTATCGTGTAATTTGATCCAAGTTTGAAGATGTCCAGATGGTCCATTGAGTTAAAGACTAAAACATGCAACTGCCAAATGATATTTTATCTGAATTGTATGTATTTCAGTTCCCCTTGAAGCTGTCAGGATATGTACATAGAAAACAAATTCTTAATCAACTAAAGGTGATTTTACAATTTTAATGGAATTTATAGAAAATTGTCCTACAAAACTTTTGTATATGGATTTATCTTTTTAAACTTCCTAGAAGAAGAGTCTAGCCTACAACATCAGTACAAACAAATATTTGTATCTTTTTATAAGATTACTTATCATGAACTATAGAGCCTTTCCCTTGCTAACTTTACCATCATAATAACTAAATACATTAAAATATACACTAATAGGAAAAACATCCACAAGCATCACAATTTAGCAAAACAGGGAGTACTAAAACACAAGACATAATAAGACAACAAGCACAAATGAAGCAACATATGGAGCTCCAAACCTGAGAATTGGCCCGAAATGACAAATGACAGACAAAGTAATGTAGCTTTACGCAGATCCAAATTTCTGGGATCACCTGCATTCCCATCGGACCCAACAGGCAGCTTGATAACTTTACCATCAAAAGAACTCTAGAAAGGTTCTAATGAAATAGGCAAATAGCACAATCTACCAAAATATGGTCTTATTTGCAGCAAAGTAAGAATGAACTAGCATGAGTATAACAACAATTATTCATTCAAAAACCCACCTCTGTGAATATCTGGAAGGCTTCTTCTATGTGCTTTGTACTCATCACATATAAAGTTGCCTCCTAAAAACATTATTAAAAAAAAAAAGAACAAACCATGTCAGTGACATTTACTTGTATGCAACATTGAATACAGAAAATAATCCGGGCCATCTGGCTCCTCTTTTACACAGAATACATTAAGCTGACAAAGTAATACTCTGACCACCTTTGTACCTCTGTGAATATCTAGAAAGCTTCTTCTATGCTCTTTGTACTCATCATAAAGTTGCCTCCTAAAAACATTAAAAAAAAAAAGAAAAAACCATGTCAGTGACATTTTTATCGTTGAATATAATTAATTTGTTTCCAAGAACTACCGGTATCTCAAAATCTCCATAACCTTTCCAAAGGACACTTATTATGGAAGTTAGGGAGTACATATTTTGTTATCTTTGCTACAAGCATGGGTAAAAAGACAAAAACAAAAAGCATAATAACTCTAGCAAAGATAAAAAGACAAAAAACTATTGTGGCAGCTGGTACAAGAACCTTATTTGCAGCAGTCTACCAAAATCACAAAAAGAACCCCAATAAACACATATTAATAAAGACCAATTTTGTACAGCAAATAAAAAAAATTAAAAAGGCATCAAACCTGAACAATTTGGATCAGAATTGAAAGTTGAAACCCTATAAGGCTATAATATAAGGTAGCCCGTTTTTATCTTGAAAAGAGAACATTAACGTAAGATAAAAATAAAAATAACTTGCCACCATGTCTCTTGACATCAGACATATTAGCGAAATAGCGCCTACTCATCACATAGCTCTAGAAAGGCAGCTACATTCTTGGGTTTTGGCTTCTATGCATTCCCCCGCCCCCCAGTCAAAGAAAAGCAAATTGGAAATGTGGCTTTTTATTTGTTTTCAAACAGAATACAATTGAACTGAAATAATTTAGCTAACAAGTCTAGACTAATTAGCTTCAGCGGCTTTACACATTAGTATATCTAATCAGTTAGACAATATAGCATATCAAAATCGTCAAAGTCGTCAACTACTATAGCTAATTTCCTTTAGATAATGAAAGAAAAACTCTACAAGCCACACAATTGAAACAATGAATGTGGCGATCAACAATAACAATTGTGAAAAATTAGTTTCAATTTCCACGGTTTCCTACACCTACATCCCAAACTTTCTAGGGATAACCCATTAATGCAATTGGGTCAACAACTTTACAAATACACATAGTTTGCTAATATCAAGTACGACTATTATACGATAGTAGACTTTGGAAAAGAAGTCACATGCAAGTCAAGCAAGATCTCTTCACGACAAAACATCACAAAGCAATCAACTAATCGTATTTATTTGGATAGAGCTCAGTACAAATATGGATTCCCTTCACTACACCATCCAGTGTGGATTCCATTCAAAGCATGTTCGCTCCATATATAAACATAGAGCTAATAAGCCAATAGTCTTAGAAAATCAGCAAAAAATTAGGAGAACTAACCAGTTTTCGATGTCTAGTCGCTAGAAAAATTAATGAATGCAATTCACCTACATGAATACAACACTTACATTAAAGATAAGCAGATATGAGTAGAAAGAACCTAAAAGTAGCTCATTTAATGCCTAATCAAGTTATATCCTTGTAGGCACTAAAAAAAAATTAATAATAATAATTTGCCGAAACCAAAAAAATGTTAATTTAATTTAATTAATTTGGGTTATCCCGATTAATTGATTAAATTTACTAGGCCCAAAAAAATGACTAGCAAGTCAACGGCCCAAATCAAAACCCGGCCAATGGACTCTCAAGTCAATCGTCAAATTTATCAACTTAAACCGATTACCAAGTCAAAGTCAAGTAGATCAGTCACCAAGCGCAAGGCCCAACAACTACCAAAAAGACTAACAAGTCAATTTTAGCTGAGCTCGATCAACGGCCCAAAAAGACTACCAAGTCAATTTTAGTCGCTGGCCAAATGCTCGAGACTAACAAGCCTAAGGCCCAACTACAAGAGGTTATTTTCTCTATAAATAGGGAGGTATTTCTTCATTGAAGGGGATGAAAAATGAATCATTCAAACACACTCACATTCTCTCTAGACTTCAACAACAAACACATCCAAGTGTCGTTGCTCTAGAGATCAAATTCACAAAATTTGGTGGAGATTGAAGTTGTTCCTGTCTCTCATCAAGTCATACGTTTGGAGAACGAATCAGAGGATTATTTGTTATTTGTTCATATTGTAACAAATATTGAGAGATTGTACCCAAATTCTTTGAAATCAATACAAACTATATTTATCCATTATTTTCTTGTCTTCATTAAATTTAGACTCGGAAAATTTGTGGTTACAAATTTTGGCACGCTCGATGGGACATTCTCTACCTCTCATCTCTTTCTCCAAAACAACAAATCGCTCAACATCCAAAGAAGACATGGCTCCTAGGAGTAACATCCCTTCCTTTTCGAAGGAAGTTATTCCGTCCAAATCCCAAGGGTCAGCGACTGCTAGCTTGACGTCCAACGGAGTAGTCACAAGGAGGATGGCCAAGATTGCTGCTATGGAAGCCCAAAAACAAATTGATGTGATTGCGTCGTCACATATTGTTGATTTTGACTTGCTGGAGGCAAGTCATGTTACATCTCATTTGCTGGGAGAGAAATTTGCCCAAGCCTCTCCAAAGGAAACATCCGCTCAATGGATGGACGAACTTCACTGTCACGTGGAGTTTGTACAACAATCATTTGATAAAGAAACTGAAGGTTATGAAAGCGATGGAGAAATGCTGAGGTCTCCAGCTGACACGCTCTCACATTCCGACGCTGAATCCGTTGACACCATTGTTATGCCGGTTATGACCACTGGAGCTGTTAACTACGAAGAAGAGTTCAAAGTTATGAAGACCGTCCTGGCTAGACTTGAGAAAGCGATGAAAGCTGAGCATATCAAGCACCAGGATGAACGGATTAAGAAGCTGACAAAAAAAGTTAGAAAAGAGACCTGCTAGCAACTATGTCATCAACTCAGAAGATGAAGATTCTGACAAGGGATCCAATCATGGAGATTCTGATGAAGAAGAAGGGAAGAAGGAAGACTCCGGCTCAGGTTCTTTGTCTGTGGAGCAAATCCAGAATTTAGTGGCAAACGCCATCAAGGCTCAACTAGGAGGAAGCTCAACACGAACTCATCTGTACACCAAACTGTACACAAAGAGGATTGACGCCCTCCGCGTGCCTCGTGGATACCAACCCCCAAAGTTTGTCCAGTTCGAAGGGAAAGGGAACCCGAAACAACATGTTGCACACTTCATCGAGACGTGCAACAATGCGGGTACAGATGGCGATTTGCTAATGAAACAATTCGTTCGTACATTGAAGGGTACCGATTTTGATTGGTATACTGACTTAGAACCCGAATCCATTAATAGTTGGGAACAAATGGAACAAGAATTCTTGAATAGGTTCTACAGTACTCAACGAGTTGTCAGCATGACTGAGTTCACAAACACAAAGTAGTGGACAAATGAGCCAGTTCTTGACTACATCAATCGGTGGCGTGCGCTCAGCCTCGAGTGCAAAGACCATTTATCCGAGGCTTCAGCCGCTGAGATGTGCGCCAATGGTATGAATTGGGACTTGCTCTATGTTTTGCAAATGAGTAAGCCAAGAACATTCCCTGAGTTGGCAACCAAAGCTCATGACATGGAGATCACAATAGCTACCCGACGCAGCAAATCCGCATCATCTTCCTTTGAGCCAAAGAGAGATAGGGGTGAGCTGAAGAAGAATACCAAGCCTTCTAAAATCTCAGCTAGGGAATCCATGATAGTCTCAACAAATAAACCAGTACGGATTTCAAGGAAATCAAAGGTGGAAGATAAGAAGAGTTTTGTGGCGCGAGAAGCTGGAAAGAAGCGTCCTACATTGAAGGAGCTACAAGAAAAGAAATATCCATTTCCCGACTCAGATTTAGCGGGGATGTTGGATGACTTGTTGGAAAAGGGGGTTATCGAGCTACCTCCCTCCAAGCGTCCTGAGGAGGTTGGGGAAATTAATGATCCGAGATATTGCCTATATCATAGGGTCATTAGTCACCCTCTGGAAAAATGCATCACCCTTAAGGAGCGCATAATGTAACTAGCTAAGGAAGGAGTCATCGTGTTGGACTTGGACGATGCGGTAGAGGTTAATTGCACAACTGCATTCCCTAAGGGTCTCCTTACCACCGCTAGTGTCAACATATCCTCGTGCTCTGAAGTTGAGGATGAGGAAGAAGAAGAAAGGTTGAGCATTGGCAGAGTGCAATGTAATGATGAACTTGACAAGGATTCGGCTCCATGCACCATGTGTAACACATCGATTACATTTTCTGAGGATGACTTGTTGCTTGGGTCCAACCCACACAATCGTCCATTGTTCATTAGTGGATACGTTAGGGAGCAGAAAGTCAAGCGCATGCTGGTAGATGGAGGTTCGGCAGTCAACATTATGCCTAAGTATACCATGAACGACTTGGGCATTACTGTCAAAGAGTTGTCCAAGAGTCGCATGATGATCCACGGTTTCAACTTGGAGGGTCAACGTGCGATGGGGATGATTCGCTTAGAGCTAAAAGTCGGGGAGTTGTCGACGTCAGCACTCTTCCATGTCATAGACTCTAAAACCTCCTACAAGATGTTGCTCGGGCGACCCTGGTTGCACGAAAACGGAATAGTAGCATCGATGTTGCATCAGTGTCTTAAGTACTACCGTGATGGGGAGAAGAAGATAAATGGCGACACTAAGCCGTTTACTCAAGCCGAATCACACTACGCAGACGCAAAGTTCTTTGAAGAAGGCACGACACCTAAAGAGACACTGTCGAATGTCATGTCTTCGACTGGCAAGGGTAAGATAAAAGATACTTTTGCATCGTCTAGGAACATGTTAATATAGGCATTGAGAAGAAGCCACATGATAAAGGGATCGTTGAGCCGGAGAGTGCGCCACTTGTCGTCACAAAGACGATGGAGGCATTTAAACCGATTGGGCCAACCCTTAGGTACATCCCCAAATCACGACGAAAAGAAGGGGAGTCACCTTTTAGTGAATGCACAAACCCCAAGGACGCAATCAAGGATGGGATTAGGCCCGAGGGGGGGTGCTCGGCGCATCCTTGAAGAGCAAGGTGCTCTTCCCATCCACAAGGCAAGAAAACACAAAGTCACCAAGGCACCTATGGCGGGTTTTATTCCTTCTTCTGAGAGATCATCCCAAGAAAAAAGTGACTTGCCTAAGGTGCGCATGAATGAAGGGTTTGACCCAAATGCTTACAGATAAATGAAAAGGTCAGGTTATGACTTTGGCAAGCCAGACGCTTTAGGCAAAGTGGTTGACGCCAAGCCCTATGGTGTCAATGAGACACAAAAGAAGATACATGAACAATGTGGTGAAGTGGCAATATCCAAGGTGGGACTTGGTTACATGCCACCAAAGCCTATCCGAATCTCGGGAAGGCGCAAAATTAAACAAGTGGATGTGCAATACATCGCAGCAGAAGAGAGCACCCAAAGTGATGAAGATGAGCCTAAAAGTAGCCCAAGACAGTCTGTCTTTAGTAGACTCCAACCATCCACCCACAGGGATCGTCCTTCTGTGTTCGCTAGGATTAGAGTACGAAAGACTTCCAATCCCCTCGCCTCACGAAGGTTGGAGGCAAGTTTGAAGTCTAAACCTTCAGTTTTCTCTAGGATCAAAATAAATGAGGCAACATCGTCTTTGCCTCAACAAAAAGAAAAAGGCCCTGTTTTCAGTCGCCTTGGCGAGATAAATGAGATCCAAAGTACTATCCCTTCTCGCATGAAATGCATATCTACTTTGGATGTAAAGATTGATGGCTCGCTGAGAGTGAAGAGACGCACAATAGTGCTCACAAGTCACGTCACTCAAGGGGGTGCAAACGCGGATAATGAGCAAGAAGGTCAGGTTTCCTCAAACCATGTCACGGTCCATGAACGTGACGACTCAGATGCAGAGATAGAGCTTGCAGAAACTCCGCAAAACTTGGAAGACGGGGGGCAAGCTACAGTGGACGAGCTAAAGGAGTTGAATCTCGGAACTATGGAGAACCCAAGGCCCATATATGTCAGCTCTTTACTCTTACCCAAAGAGGAAGAGGAGTATTTTGAACTTTTGTCTGAGTACAAGGATGTATTCGCGTGGAGTTATCAAGAAATGCCTGGGTTGGACCCGAAAGTGGTTGTTCACCGCTTATCCATCAAGAGGGGAATATCCCCTAAGAAACAACCTCAACGATGCTTTCGTCCAGAGTTAGTGCCTGAAATTGAAAAGGAAGTTAACAAGCTCATCGAGGCTGGGTTTATTCGGGAGGTGAAGTATCCTACATGGATCGCCAACATCGTCCCAGTGAGAAAGAAGAATGGCCAATTCCGTGTTTGTGTGGATTTTCGTGATTTAAATGAGGCGTGCCCAAAAGATGACTTCCCATTGCCCGTCACTGAACTCATGATTGATTCTACCACCGGGCATGAGGCCTTATCTTTCATGGATTGTACGGCAGGGTACAACCAAATTCACATGGCGCCCGAAGACCAAGAAGCCACTACTTTTCGCACACCAAAAGGCATATTTTGTTACAAAGTAATGCCCTTTGGATTGAAGAATGCAGGAGCAACATATCAAAGGGTGATGCAACGCATCTTTGATGACATGTTGCATAAGACAATAGAGTGCTACGTCGATGATTTAGTGGTTAAATCAAGAAGAAGGTATGACCACTTGAATGATCTTCGTAAAATTTTTGAGAGGCTTCGAAAGTGCCAGCTGAAAATGAACCCATTGAAGTGTGCGTTCGGTGTTACTTCTGGAAAGTTTTTAGGCTTTGTCGTACGACACAAGGGCATCGAAATTGATCAGGCTAAAGTCAAAGCCATCCAAGACATGCCCGAGCCTAAGAATCTTAAGGAGTTGCGCAGTCTACAAGGCAGATTGGCATATATCAGACGGTTTATATCCAACCTGGCAGGTCGTTGTCATACATTCAGTCACTTGATGAAGAAGGATGCACCATTTGAATGGGATGAATCTTGTCGAAAAGCCTTCGAGAGTATCAAGAAATATCTGTCAAGTCCGCCCGTTTTAGGAGCACCGATTCCGGGCAAACCTCTAATCTTGTACATTGTCGCGCAAGAAAAGTCATTGGGTGCAATGTGTGCTCAAGAAAATGAAGATGGCAAGGAAATGGCTCTCTACTACTTGAGTCGGACTTTGGTTGGGGCTGAATTGAACTATTCCCCAATCGAAAAGATGTGCATGGCCCTTATGTTTGTCGTGCAAAAGTTAAGGCACTATATGCAAGCACATACAGTTCGAGTGATATCCAAGGCTGACCCGATCAAGTACATTCTATCAAGGCCAGTACTTAGCGGACGATTAGCAAAGTGGGCTGTCATTTTAGAACAATATGATATTGTGTATGTACCACAAAAGGCCGTCAAGGGACAAGCGCTGGCAGACTTTCTAGCCGATCACCCGATTCCCGACGATTGTGAGCTAGATGATGAACTACCAGGGGAGGAAGTATTCTTTGTTGACGTGAGGCCTCCATGGGAAATGTATTTCGACGGTGCCGCGCGACATAACGGTGCTGGAGTAGGAGTGGTTCTTGTTTCCCCTGAGAGGCATATCCTTCCATACTCATTCGTTCTTACCCAATTATGCTCCAACAATGTGGCTGAATACCAGGCGCTCATACTAGGACTCCAAATGGCCATAAAGGTGGGAGTTAAAAATCTTGATGTGTATGGTGACTCTAAACTAGTCATCAGCCAACTTCTCAATGAGTATGAAGTCAAGAATGAGGATTTGATTCCGTACCACAAGTATGCCTCGCAAATTTTGAATAGCTTAAACTCAGTGGAACTATAACACATCCCCAGGAGTGATAACAAGATGGCTGACGCGCTCGAGGTCTCGCAGCCACTTTGGCACTGGGGGCAGAGGAAGAAGTCAAGATTCTGGTATGTGGCAAGTGGGTGGTCACACTACTAGAAGAAGGGTTTGTGGAGGAAATAAATGCAATTTCTGCGTTTGAAGTAGAAAAAGAAGATTGGCGCCAACCATTGATTGATTACTTGGTATGGGAAGCTTACAAATGATGCAAGGCATAAGACTGGGATCCAAAGAAGAGCATCACGTTTTCTTTATTACAAAGGAACATTATATCGACGCTCATTTCTTGGCCTTTGGCTGCGGTGTCTAAACGAGAAAGAAGCGAACCAAGTCATGAAGAAAGCGCATTCGGGGGTGTGCGGAGCGCACCAGTCTGGACCCAAGTTACATGATCGGGTCAAAAGGATGGACTACTATTGGCCTACCATGGTGCAAGACTGCATTGATCACGCAAAGAGGTGTGAGGCATGTCAACTTCATGCCAACTTAATGCACCAACTTCCAGAGCCGTTGCATCCTACAGTCACATCTTGGCCTTTTGAAGCATGGGGACTCGATGTCGTAGGACCTTTGACTCCAAAGTCTTCCGCAGGACACTTGTACATCCTGGCCGCTACTAACTATTTCTCTAAGTGGGCTGAAGCAGTTGCACTAAAAGAGGTGAAAATAGATAACGTGGTTGACTTCATTCGGACACACATCATCTATCGATATGGCTTGCCCCGATATGTCATCACTGATAATGGAAAGTCGTTCTATAACAAGCTGATGACTGATCTATGCGAGAAGTTCAAATTCACTCAGCACAAATCCTCCATGTACAATGCGCCTGCAAATGTATTGGTAGAAGCTTTCAACAAGACATTGTGTTAGCTGTTGAAAAAGGTGGTGACAAAGTCCAAGAGGGATTGGCATGAAAAACTCGGAGAAGCTTTGTGGGCTTACCGCACCACCTACAAAACGCCAACTCAATCGACGCCCTACGCCTTGGTGTATGGAGTAGAAGTCGTCCTATCTTTAGAAATTGAAATACCTTCTTTGCGCCTAGCTGTACAAGAAGGGTTAACTGAGGACGAGAACCATAGACTCCGTCTGAATGAATTAGAGGCCCTGGATGAGAAGAGATTGTTGGCGCAACAAAAGTTAGAGTGCTACCAGGCACGTCTGTCTCGCGCATTTAACAAAAAGGTTAAGCCGTGATCATTTCAAGTAGGAGACTTGGTGATGGCGGTGAGACGACCAATCATCATGACGCACAAAAGCAAGAGCAAGTTTGTATCCAACTGGGATGGTCCATATGTTGTTCGTGAAGTTTACACATACGACGCGTACAAGATAGTTGACGATGATGGAGTTTTGGTGGGGCCAATTAATGCCAAGTTCTTGAAACCCTACTACTCATGAAGAACCTATGTTGGTTAGCTCCTGAGCAAGAGCCTAAACTACTTACCCAAAAAAAAAGAAAAATATTTCTTTTCATTATTGTAGCTCCCGAATAAGAGCATAAACTGTTCACTAAAAAAACATATTAAAAAAAATTTCTTCCAGTTTGTTTCATCATTGTAATACTCCTGGCCCGCAAGAGTATAAACTGTGTACGGCAAAACAAAACAAAAAAAATGAAGTACTCCTGGCCCGCAAGAGTATAAGCTGTGAACGGCTAAATAAATAAATAAAGGGGAAATTGTTTGTTTGTTCGTTGAGACACATTATGATTTGGTTTGATTATTATGGTTTTTGCGCAACTTGATCAACATGATAATTAAGCACAATCAAATCGATAAAGAGATGACAAGCCAAAAGAAAAGACAATTTTGTTATTGAATGAACAACATTCGAAAGTTGCTGATACAAGGGACTGAAGAACTAAACAATCAACAATGTTGCTCGATCAGACATAGCCCACTCAGTCATCAAACATCCAGTCATCAGGTTTGAGCAAAGAGCGCTGCTCTATCATGGTTCGTTCGTGTCATGATAGCTCGTCGATTTCCTCTAGTGATAAGACAGGCACAACATCAAGTTCCGCAAGGGTTCATTCCCTTTCAACAACCTGTATTTCAATAGTAGTCACGAAGGCTGACTTCGCTTCAAGATTCCCACGAGCTCGTTTTACTTTCTCACAAGCAAGACGAAATTGCTCTTCTAGGTCGGTAGCCCGGCTAGTGGCATCACTGAGCTCCTCCCTCAAAACATCGATCTCTCCTTTTGCTTTAAGGAGGTCAGACTGCGCCTGCTCAACTTCCACGACGCAAGCAGATCTTTTCTTGTTAAAATCGTCGGGATGACATCGGGTGGAAACCGCTCTTTGTAAGGCTAAGAAGGCGGTTACATTGCTCACGAAACCATCCACCTTCTTCTTTAAAGGATCGGGATCACCTTTGAGTACCTTAATAGCTTGATATACAACCGGAGCCCCTTCATACACTTTAGGGACATCTTCGAGTGCTGCGTTTTTCAGGTTGACTAGTAATTGAGCTCCCATGGCTCTTATGCCCTCCATGAAGACATTCTGAGAATGAGGCCCTGGTCGAAGAGAAACAACAGACGTAGCAGGCGCAACAACAAGAGCTCGCTCGCTAGGCCCCTTAGTCACGATATTCCCTGCATCAGGAGCTATCTTCCTCGCCGCTAACACAAGAGAAGTTGGCCCCTCGACCGAGCGCTCGCTACGTGTAGAAGAAGCCAACAAAGTTTCACCATAGTCTGGGGGTGGATCGGGATCACCTTTGAGTACCTTAATAGCTTGATATACAACCGGAGCCCCTTCATACACTTTAGGGACATCTTCGAGTGCTGCGTTTTTCAGGTTGACTAGTAATTGAGCTCCCATGGCTCTTATGCCCTCCATGAAGACATTCTGAGAATGAGGCCCTGGTCGAAGAGAAACAACAGACGTAGCAGGCGCAACAACAAGAGCTCGCTCGCTAGGCCCCTTAGTCACGATATTCCCTGCATCAGGAGCTATCTTCCTCGCCGCTAACACAAGAGAAGTTGGCCCCTCGACCGAGCGCTCGCTACGTGTAGAAGAAGCCAACAAAGTTTCACCATAGTCTGGGGGTGGATCAATTGTGGACGTTGACGCTGCCCTCCTCACTGCCTCTATGTCCTTGCCAGGACGAGAATTTGCATTAGAGGCAGACAAACTGGGGGCAACGTTAATAGCCTCAAGCAATTGCTCGTCTACTACAACAGTAGGATGGTCAACTAAGTCAAAAGTGCCAATCTGTTAAAAAAAAAAAGAGATTAGGCATAAGACTAAAAAAAAATAAAGAAATAAAGAAATAAAAAAAAAAATATAAAATAAATAAATAAATAAAAAGCATGCTTACTTCGTCGAGATCTCCTGCGCTTGAACAACTTTGCACGTCGTCAAAAAAATCTCCATCAAGAGATGACCTCGGGAGCTGCACAGTGTTGACCTTGCGTTTCTTGTACCCTCGACGTTTAAAGTTTTGCTCGGAGCTTAGGTCGCTATCATCATCGTTCGCTACGCTCTCGTCTTGGATGTCAAGGTCAGCATCCATGAGCTCACCCGCCCGCTCTACTTCAGAATCTACATGGGCGACAGTCACCTTCTTTCTCCTGGGTTTGAGGCGGGCAACGTTGGTTCTAAGGTCGCGCACCGTCACCTTGTGCCACCAGTCGCTGTATTCCCTAGTGACAAAATCACGAAGGTGTAAGGAGCGACTGGGTAAAGTGATCAATGGGTGGGATCCTCTAAACATCAACGCAGTCCAATAACTCAGGCCATCAGTGGATGACACTGTACGAATGCGGGGATCGCGTTTAAGCACACCAGGAACTTCTTGATACAACCCTAACTGTCTAGCAAAACGATGGGGATTATAAGGCTCAATGTAAAATGATCGATCGCGTCGGAGAGGCAGGAAGCCCGAACGGAAAGCGATGACATACCCAAACCTCTCTGGGTCCAAACTCGTTACATCCTCAAAAGTCTCATTCCGGTTTTTGTTGAACATCGTACAACCTAGATCCGCAGATATGCCCTCGTGTAAGAGCTCGCGAGCGTCTTTAATGCACTTTGCTCCGCCATACCCCGAATACTCTACCATGAAAGGTTCAGGTGGAGATTGTTCGAACCCGAAATGTGTTTTGAAGTAACTAGCGATCCAACTCTATAAGTAGTGGGTCGGGAAATAAGACTTGGATTGCGAAGGCTTGGTCACCTTAGAAATATCATTCAAGCCTCGATATATGCTCGCCAATACAGGGACGACGAGACTAAAGGTTTGTCCAGCCGCCATCTTGGACGCCACCTCAAACGTCCCTGGACGAATTAATTTATGATTGTCCTCGGGAAGCACAAAGACGCACAGCCAACAAGATATGAACGCCGATAAATATGTGATTCCCCTCCTGTGTTCTGGGATCTCAAGAGTGTTAAATACCTTCAGTTCCTCTGGAGTCCACTCTAAAGTCTTAGGTTGAATGTGACCAGTAGGGTTATGAGTCTTGCCAGAACGAGTGAGACGCGTTATGCTTCTTCGCCTCGGTACAGAGACATAACGTTTGCCTTTTTTGTACCAGAAATTAATCCAACGCTCAAAGGTCACACGTCCAACTTCTCTGTTCTCCAATATGCTATATGCAATAAACAAGTATTGGCAGGCGGAAGGAATCAACCTCTCCTTATGTTTGTTTTTCTCAAGAAAGACGGATGAGTCGGGTACTGCTTCATCATAAATTGCTCCATAAATAGGGAGGCCACCGAGTTTGTACAAATCCCATAGGGAAATAGATATCTCCCCCAATATGGTGTGTAAAGTATTGGTCTCAGGACACCAAGCTTCACAAAAGGCGCTAAAGATATTTGGCTCACGTTCGTAAGTGTATACTGAAGCATACACCGCGTCAAAAATTGAGCAGCGTTTCAACGGAGACTCAAAGCAGGAACGGATGTGTTCTTTCCACTCCCAATACTTGGTTACGAAAGAAAACTCGTCAAAGAGTCTTAGACTGGTCCCCCATTGTGATTCACCAGAAAGGATCTTGCGTCCAAGAAGAGGGAATTTGGTGTTGACATCATATTGTCCAGCATGGCTGCCGCTACAAAGAGCATAAGCTGTGGAACCATCAGGGGCTTCATTGGGAAGTTTGACTACCAGGGGCGATGTAAGACAAGGCACAGGAGCAATGGGAACTTTATCCACCCTAAGACGAAATAAGGAGGAATAGACAGGAATAAGGGTGCCATGCTTCGCCTCAATCTCCTTCTTGTCAACGATTGAAAGATGGACGATGTCCCGCACATGATGTTCTTTGAAGTGAACCATGGTTCCTACAACAAAACAAAGTATAGTTGGATGAAAGTCCTGAACATAAAATAAAAAAAAATAAAAAAAATAAAATAATAAAATAATAATAATAATTATTATTATTATTAAATAGATAAATGATCATGCATATAAATGTCGTGCTGAAATGGAAGGTGCAAATGTCGACCAAAACTCCTCTACACAAAACATAACCCATTATCCTTGTCTTTGGCGGTACTCGGTCTTCCAAAAAAAATCCGACTCATAGCCTCCAACAAGGATAAACTTTTCTACACAAAACAAAGCCCATTATCCTTGTCTTTGGCGGTACTCGGTCTTCCAAAAAAAGATCCGACTCATAGCCTTCAACAAGGATAAACTCCTCTACACAAAACGTAGCCCATTATCCTTGTCTTTGGTGGTACTCGGTCTTCCAAAAAAGATCCGACTCATAGCCTCCAACAAGGATAAACTCTTCTACACAAAACGAAGCCCATTATCCTTGTCTTTGGCGGTACTCGGTCTTCCAAAAAATATCCGACTCATAGCCTTCAACAAGGATAAACTCCTCTACACAAAACGTAGCCCATTATCCTTGTCTTTGGCGGTACTCGGTCTTCCAAAAAAGATCCGACTCATAGCCTCCAACAAGGATAAACTGCTCTACACAACACAAAGCCCATTATCCTTGTCTTTGGCGGTACTCGGTCTTCCAAAGAAGATCTGACTCATAGCCTCCAACTAGGATAAACTCCTCTACACAACACAAAGCCCATTATCCTTGTCTTTGGCGGTACTCGGTCTTCCAAAGAAGATCCGACTCATAGCCTCCAACTAGGATAAACTCCTCTACGCAAACCAGAGCCCATTATCCTTGTCTTTGACGGTACTCGGTCTTCCAAAGAAGATCCGACTCATAGCCTCCAACAAGGATAAACTCCTCTACACAACACAAAGCCCATTATCCTTGTCTTTGGCGGTACTCGGTCTTCCAAATAAGATCAGACTCGCAGCCTTCAACAAGGATAAACTCCTCTACACAACACAAAGCCCATTATCCTTATCTTTGGCGGTACTCGGTCTTCCAAAGAAGATCCGACTCGTAGCCTTCAACAAGGATAAACTCTTCTACACAACACAAAGCCCATTATCCTTGTCTTTGGCGGTACTCGGTCTTCGAAAGAAGATCCGACTCATAGCCTTCAACAAGGATAAACTCCTCTACACAACACAAAGCCCATTGTCCTTGTCTTTGGCGGTACTCGAACTTCCAAAGAAGATCCGACTCATAGCCTTCAACAAGGATAAACTCCTCTACACAACACAAAGCCCATTGTCCTTGTCTTTGGTGGTACTCGGTCTTCGATCCCTACAAAAAAAAAAAAAAGGTCGCTCATTCAAAAGGTTTCGAAGATAAAGTGCAAGATGAATTACCGAACAAAAATATTGGCACTAATTATTTAGGATAAAACCTAATCGCCGCCAAGATTAAAGTACCAGTCAACTTTATGGCTGTCAAAAAAAGAAAAAAAAGTGCAGTCAGTGATATATGTATACATATACATAGTGAAAGGGTGAAAAAGAAGTCTGCTTGTACATAAAAAAAAATAAAATTTTAAAAAAAATAAATAGATGAAGACATTATCAGTCTCTTATAAATTAAAGAAGGTACAAAGGAGGGCCGAATTACTACCTTCGACACTTATTGCATTGCAAACAGCAGCGGGAGCGAAACGGTGGTCGGCACACCTCATCGAACTCGGTCTTCTATGTCGTCTATACAATCCCACTACACTACCTGCACGACATCGTTCATTATTCGCTGCGCATCTCTACTGGCTGAATCAGGCAAGGTGATATATATTTTTTTTTTTTTTTTTGCAGCAATAATAGCCTGAAATAGAGGGGTGTTTGAGTTGAAATTGAAGTGGACTGTTAATGAAGTAGCATTAGGAGGTTGAAATCAATGAATATTTGGGAGTAATAATAGAAAGGAGCATGTTGAGAAGTGAAATGAATGGCGGAGTCATATAGCATAGAAAAGCACTATAGGACATGATGTGAATTATGATGTGGGATCAAGAAGTTTGAGTGCTTTTTTGCTTATTATATAGTTTTCGTCTATGCTTGTTGGTGCCACCCCATACAAAAAGACTAAAGACATAGAAAATGATCATCTTTGTGTGCTTTCTTTAGACACTTTGTTGGGTATTTGATCATTAAGTCCATTACCTTATTTGAACTTTTTCACTTTTCTCTAGAAGACTCAAATTCTAATCACAAGTGGTATATATATATATATTTTTTTTAGAGTGGTTGTGGGCGGCTTTCATGTCAATAGGGTAGTAGCAAATGTGCAGTGAGAGCCTTCATTGTATTCGGAGGCTCTTCAAACCATTAAGTAGTATATCAAGATGAGCACAAGGAAGCATGTGACAAACTAGCAACATGTAAAAAAAACAAATGTCGAGACGTCGATCATGTTCAAACACTTGACAATGTACACGACCTAGTCTCGAGGGGGCAATTTGTAGGCACTAAAAAAAAATTAATAATAATAATTTGCCGAAACCAAAAAAATGTTAATTTAATTTAATTAATTTGGGTTATCCCGATTAATTAATTAAATTTACTAGGCCCAAAAAACTGACTCGCAAGTCGACGGCCCAAATCAAAACCCGGCAAATGGACTCTCAAGTCAATCGTCAAATTTATCAACTTAAACCGACTACCAAGTCAAAGTCAAGTAGACTGTCAGGTCATCTCAAGCGCAAGGCCCGAACAACGGCCCAAAAAGACTAACAAGTCAATTTTAGCTGCAGGCTCAGTCAACGGCCCAAAAAAGACTACCAAGTCAATTTTAGCTGCAGGCCCGGTCAAACGGCCCGAGAAGACTAACAAGCCTAAGGCCCAACTACAAGAGGTTATTTTCTCTATAAATAGGGAGATATTTCTTCATTGAAGGGGAGGAAAAATGAATCATTCAAACACACTCACATTCTCTCTAGACTTCAACAACAAACACATCAAAGTGTCGTTGCTCTAGAGATCAAATTCACAAAATTTGGTGGAGATTGAAGTTGTTCCTGTCTCTCATCAAGTCATACGTTTGGAGATCGAATCAGATGATTATTTGTTATTTGTTCATATTGTAACAAATATTGAGAGATTGTACCCAAATTCTTTGAAATCAATACAAACTATATTTATCCATTATTTTCTTGTCTTCATTAAATTTAGACTCGGAAAATTTGTGGTTACAATCCTATCCTTCATAAATAGCAAAGGAGGAAAGAACTACAACTATACAAGCCAGTTCAGGGATAGCTATGAATCAACTATTTCAACTTCAGCCTTATATACACCAGGTAATAAGAGAAAGTCACACACTGGTCTACAAATCAATAAGAAAAAGACATACATTGGTAAAATCCTACCCCAACTTATCTACAAAACATAAAATTCTAGTCAAAATGACATGCCAAACTTCATGGTCATTGATCTTTAATCCTTAACAAAGCTAAGTTGTCTAGCCATAATTCTCTCCAATACATTTTTTATAAGCAGAATAAGAAAGAAAATCACCTCTAGGTCGTCAAAGAGTCCAAGGGGAGTATTATATTTCCTGGGGCCTCCTTCTCGTCCAAAGGTCTCATTCGAACTGATATAAGAATCGTTTTGCCCCACGGCTATCGTTGATGCATCCAGTAGTGAACCAGGAATTCAAATCAAATTCCAATCAAACCAAAAATTCAAGAACATCTACACTAACTTTGAAGCTACCAAAAACAATTAGGAGAGACAAACAACAACAACTTAATCTGGAGTTTTAGCAAATCAAACCAAAGATTGAAAGAAGAGAAATTGAAATTCAAGTACTAAGCTACCAATCCAGGAATCCAAATAAATTCAAAGTAAACTTGAAATTCAAGAGTATCTAAACCAAGCAAGAAGAGAAATTGAAATTCAAGAAGGTGACGAGAGCGTGTCGCAGCGAAGGAACAGATAACGTTCAGAGGTCCGATGATAAAATCAAATAAGATAGAAACAAGAGGCATCGACTAAGACGAGAACCTGATGAGCAAGTTCAAAATGAGACAAAATGAGCTCGGACGCCTTCGCCATAATAGGATTCACCTTCGCCATATTATGGGCGATAATATTTCCTTCTCTTCGGACACGAGTCCACTGAATGTCTGCAGAAATAATATCTAATTCATCTAGAAATCTCGCCTTACTACTCATGCGATGAATGAGAAAAGGCAATCTGATTCAAAGACTACCTTGGTGTAGGCAAATCTGCTTGCTATTTGTACTGCATAGAGCGCCGCCTTCGTTTTTGCCACACTCGGCTCCCATCTGGCTTGCCACTTTTGTACAACAGCAACTTTCAATTCTCCTAATATATTGCGCCCAACTACCCCAAGAGACATCCAACCATTTGAGTCAATTGTCAGATCAAAGTTGAACTTGTACACATTCTCCTCGGGAGGTTCCCAGTATCTCATACTATTCCAACTTGTATATGCTTTGCGACGTGCCTCTATTTGCTGCATTCTGTTCATATCATCGACTGCTTGATGTGCTCTCCTCGCCAGTATTCTTCCAGGTGTGCTCTTGCTGTTGAACACATGTTCATTACGGGCTGTCCAGACCATCCATGCAAGAACCATCCTAATTTGGAGAGTCCTTGAGTCTAGCTGCTCATACCATTGCACAATCAAATCACCTGGGCTTGTGAAGTTTTCCAGCGCCTGTTCCGCATCCACACCAACCTCCATCCAAGCTTCGCTTGTCTCCCTGCATCTGAAGATCGCATGGGTTCCGTCTTCTTGGCTTGAATTGCACCTTGGGCAGGCGTCATTAGGCGCAATATGTCGCATCTGTAGTGTGGCTTTGGTGGGGAGAGTATTTGAGTACCATTTCCACCAGAAATCTTTGGCTTTCGGCACAATATTTGCATCCCATATTTTCGGCCAAAATGGTTCGAATTCATCCAGATTTATACCAGCCCCTATCATGTATGCCGACTTCACATTGAACATGCCCTTGTTATCAAAGCACCACGCCAGTAAATCCTTGTGATTACGGTGGTTGAGCAGTATGGACAAAATGATGTTCTTGTCCCTCTCTTCAAACACAGTTTCAATGGGGTCAATATTCCATGTGCCATCGTCGTGATTGATTAGCTCGCTTACCATTTTGAGTTGTGTATCCTCTGGCGGAGTGGTGATAGCCTTATTTCCATGCTCATCAAATAGCCACGGATCCTCCCAGATATTGATTCGATTCCCATTCCCCACTCTCCAATATAATTCTGATTTCAAGAGAGCTTTGGCTGCCCATATTCCCTTCCATGCATAGCTTGGTGAGTACCCCAACGATGAATTCAAGTAGTCTATGCCCTTAAAATATTTGGCCTCATAGACCTTATAGAGGAGGGTATTCTCATTATGGATTAGTCTCCATCCTTGATTTGCTAGTAGAGCTTCATTAAACACACCAAGTTTCCGGAAGCCAAGGCCTCCCATGCATTTTGGTTTGCACAGAGAGTCCTAGGATTTCCAATGCAATCTCCTTTCTCCATTTCTCGTGCCCCACCAGAACTTGGCGCACATACTGTTAATTTCCTCAATTAGTGAATTGGGAAGTTTGAGTATGCTCATGATGTAAGTTGGAATCGCTTGTATAACAGCTTTAATGAACACCTCTTTCCTAGCTTGAGACAAAAATTTCTCTTTCCATCCGTTCAACTTCTTCCAAACCCTCTCTTTGATTACAACAAAAATCTCCTTCTTGCTCCTTCCCACGAAAGTAGGTGCCCCAAGGTACTTGTCATGTTTATCAACCAGCTTCATTCCCAACAAGTTGGCTAACTCCAACCGCTGTTCTCTTGAGACATTTTTGCTGAACGAGATTTTCGATTTCTCTATGTTAACCTTTTGGCCCGATACTCTTTCATATTGGTTGATTATATCAACTATTGTCGAGCATTCTTGTCTCGTGGCTCTAGAGAAGAGCAAACTGTCGTCCGCAAAGAACAAGTGAGATATAGCCATCCTGCTTCTACTAGCCTTTACCCCATGAATGGATCTTGCTGTCATCGCCTTCCTTAGGGAGCCCAAAAGAGCTTCTGCCACCAAAATAAATAGATAAGGTGACATAGAATCTCCTTGACGGAGACCCCGGGTAGGAGTAATCATTGTAGACATATTTCCATTAACCACCACTCTATACGACACCGAGGAGACAAAATTGAGCACTACATTAACCTACCCTTGGCTGAATCCCATTCTTTCCATTACTGCCCTTAGGAACCCCATTCCACCCTGTCATAAGCTTTACTCATATCCAATTTAACCGCCATAGTCCCCTTCCTACCCTTGGACCTTGTTTTCATAGAGTGAAAAATCTCCATAGCTACCAATACATTGTTTGTAATTAATCGGCCTGGGACAAAACCACTTTGCTCCGGAGAAATAATGTCAGGAAAAACAGTCTTGAGGCGGTTAGCCAAGGTCTTAGAGGAGATTTTATAAATAACATTGCATAAGCTTATGGGTCAGAAATGGGTAGCATTTTCGGGATTCCTGACCTTGGGGATCAAAGTAATACACGTTTTCATTCAAGTCATAGGGAATGCATTGACCATTGAGAATAGCAACGACTTAAGAATAAACATCATCCTCAACAATACTCCAAAAAGTTTGACAAAAAAAGAGCATGCACACCGTCGGGTCCCGGGGCTTTAAGAGGGTGCATTTGAAATAAAGCAGTTTTGACTTCCCCTTTGGTGTAAGGTTTGTTGAGCATTTCATTCATGGTCTCAGTTACGATCTCATCAACCCCTCGAAGAGCGTCATTGAACTGCCAAAGATTATGGACTCGAAAATTTCTGAGAAATAGTCAGTGATAATCTGCATTATTTCATTGTTGTCCGTGGTTAGTTCTCCGTCTCTCCGCCTCAACTGTGTGATTGAGTTTCCACGGGCTCTTTGTTGGCCTTATGATGGAAATAACTTGTGTTTCTATCCCCATCCTTTACTTCCAATGCCCTGCTCCTCATTAGCCAAAATTTTTCCTTCTTATTCAGAAGGGTGTCGAGATTTGCCGCAACATAGCTTATCTCCTCCATGACTATCTCATTCATTAGGCCCTCCTGTAGATGTCGCAACATTGCCTCTGCATTGTGTATCCCGTGGTCTATCCGCCCAATTTTTGATCTACTCCAAGTGAGCAATCTCATGCTACAAGTTTTGATTTTATGTTTGACATCTCCATTGGTGTTGTTCCAGGTTTCCCGCACCACAGTTTCGCACTCCGGGTCTTCCACCCAGAATTTCTCCAACCTGAATCGGCGCTTGCTCCTCAAGACAGTACGATTGGAGTTTGTATCTAAAATAATGGGACAGTGGTCGGACTTATACCTCGCTAGGTTGATCACTTGTACCTCGAGAAAGTTGTTGTACTAGTTGTCGTTTGCAACATACCGATCCAGCCGCTCTTGAATGCAGCTTTGAATGTTGTTTCCACGTTGCCAAGTGAACCATGGCCCCTTGCATCCCAGGTCCTCTATTCTACAGTGTTCGAGGGCCTCTCTGAATCTATCCAGCTGCCCTTGTCCCCTCCACGCTCCTCCATCCTTCTCCACCAATGTTAAAATTTCATTGAAATCCCCTCCGACTACAGTGGGGATACTGTGATCTCCGACAGTCGATTTCAGAAGTTCCCAGGTTCGCCATTTCTCCTGCCCATCCGCCAGTCCATATATCCCCATAAATCTCATGGATCTATTCCCATCCTGCATTATATCTCCCATAATATGGTGTTCTTAAAAGGATACTATGGCGAGGTCAACTTCATCTCTCCAAAAAATTGCGAGGCCCCCCACTCTCCCCCTACCACTCACCGCTAGACTTTGGGGAAGCCCAAATTTCACACCCAATCTCTCCACTCTCCTATTGTCTAACATAGTCTCAGAGAGGAAGACTATGTCAGGGCAATGTTTTTTGCTCCAGTATTGGAGCGCTTGAACTGCGCGAGGGTTGCCACTCCCTCGGCAGTTCCAACATAAGATCTTCATTATGCTAGGTGGGACTGGCTCCTGCCAGTCTCCACCTTTGAATGAGTTGTTGCATTGTCGTCTTCCATTAACCTTATATTTCTCTCCCCGATACTATTACTCTGATATCATCATTCTTCCTTACTTGTAATACGTGACATGAGACTGCTCACTTTTAGCATCTTTTTTGACATGATATTATCCAGTGTCTTTTTTGCTCTATTTGTAATACGTGACACTGACCGATCCCCTCGGAGTTCCAGAATGTTTTTTCGACCATCCACCCACTCTTCCTCTCCTACTCCTTTTCTCTTCTTTTTCAATGGTGAGCCTCTCAACATAGGCCCATACGGCATGTTTTCCTCTTACATGCCCTGTTTGTAGTCGTCACACCCTTTGAACACATGCCCAATCATGCCGCACAGGAAGCAATAATGCGATAGCTTCACATACTTGAAAGAAACCCACTTCGCTTGGCCAACTACTTTGATCTTCATACCACGCCGCAAAGGTGACAGGGCCGCAAGCGCACGGTGTACGTAATAGCACATCAAGGTCGATCCCACATGGACTCAATTACAGCTCAATAAACTAATCTCTATCACGATTGCTAAGCTAATTAGATTTTAGGTTTTGGAAAATGTTTAACAACTAATCAACTAATAAAGCAACGAAAAATCAATGAAATGTTCTAATCAAGAGAGAAAGACTTCTAGTGAAAAGCTAACCTAACAACAAGTTCGATTACTAAAACCTAGTTTGCACGTACAATCATACATTCAAAAACGAATCAAGAATCGACAACCTCTGAATTCTATCGCTCTTTCAACGCTAAATAGAATTGAATTATTCTAAACAACCTAATTAACAACTTTCGTGTGCCTTTTAGGTTAAACAGAATTGAAGGTCTCAAAAAGTCAGGTTATCTAATGATTCCCTAGTTCACTACTCCTTTCTCAACTTTCACAAGCCTAGGTAGATTGGTTGGTAGTCAGATTACCCTAATTCACCTTTCAGTACTTCTTAGGTTAATCTCAAACTTACAAATATTCAAGGCCTTAAGAATACTCATAAACATGGAAAACACAACCTTCTATTGATTCTAATCAAGAATTCATGCACAAACTAATAACAATCAATCAAAACTACATTGTTTCGGGTTGCAAAAACCTAGAATTCAAAGGAAATTACTCACTCATGTTCAAGAAAAGTACGACACAACTTCCAAACATCATGATTAATTCTCAAAACAAAGAAAGAAATCGAAAAGAGATACAAACTACAAAGAATACGACCATCGAGCCTTTCGATCCCGGGGTGAAGTCTTCCTCGCGAGCGTTGATGATTTCTTGCCGAATCTTGAACTTCGCTTCTCTTCAAATCAATCTCGATCTTGAATCTTGATGGAGAATTGAGGAGTAGATGAGGTTATTATGGTTTTTTCTCTCTTGACGGCCAAAGAATGAAGGAAAAATGATAGAAAATGAATGAATCCCTAAAAACTGTCGCTGCCTTGCTTTTCTACTCGCGAAAACAACCGATTTACACACGCAGTATGCCTCGGTCCGTACAATCTGTGGCGAGCCCCACGGCATGTTCTCGACATTTGGAGGTCCTGGAATCTGCCAAAAATGTTCCCAAAGCTGGTGTTTTGTTCCCAAATCTGCAAGTTTTCATAAAAAACAACAACACCGAACATAATAGAGAAATGGGGGTATAAATCAAGATTTACACATAAAATTATCCTAATTCACTATCGAAAACCCCTAGAAACATAGCCATAAAACACAGTTATCAAAAGGTTTTGATATGTTTAAATCTACTCGTATCTTCAAGTACTTTGAGTGAGCCAGGAGATCCTCTTCGTCCATCGCAGCGAAAGTGCCGATTATATTGCCTATATGTTCTGCCCAGGCATAAGTCTTCTTTTTCATCGAGAGATCCACTATCTTCACCCTGAATCTCGCAGTATCAAATTTCATCTCCGATGGTTGCTCGTCACCATTGAGGGGTTTGAGCAACACCATAAAATTATCGAAGGTCCAAGGCCCTTCATTCAAGACCCAATCTTTATCTTCTTCTGAGAAGAATTGGAACGAGAACAGATTTTTATCAAGTTCCTTCGCCACCATTCCTTGTGACGGTCTCTAAATATTCTTCATGGTTATCATAAAAGCTTCCGGATTGAACTTGATTTTGGTGTATAATTTTCCTACCAAGCATAAAGCAATTTGTTCATTGATCTTCTCCACATCCGGGTCCTCAAATTCTATCACTTCATCTTCCTCCGCTGTGAGATGAAAATTTTTCATCGACACCTCCAATTCTGATGCCATGCCGAACCCTAAACCTAACTTCTTCCACACGCAATGACCAATCCACTGAAAACACCAAGAGAACTAGAACTCCCCACGCCTACCAAGAGACGAAATAGCCAAACACCACTACCCTGCACGGCTGGAGGGACGAAACTCCGCACAACTCAGGCGACTTTAGCAGCGACGCCGCTAGGGTTTACCCGAGAGAGGGAGAGAGAGAATTACAACGGGGCCTTAAAAAAAACCCAAAATTATCTATGTGTATACTGACTCTTCTTTGGTTCCTTACCTAATGTGAGGCTTTTTCTTGCCTAGATTTGAAGATTTTGATTTAGAAAATTATAGTGATGTTGCTAGCTTTCTTATAAAATAATTCAACAATGAAATTTTATATAATTCGATAATGGCGATCTTTCTTTCAAGCATCATTCATCGTATAAATTTCTATAGCTTCAAAAAATTTATACAATAGCTCATCACAATCCCAAAAAAAAAAAACCAAAGATGTAGAAGAATGAAGTTAGTAGCCTAAAGATAATTACAGGTTTAGAGTAAGTGAACATAACATTTATCACTAACTTTTTGAAGATAAGAATTTATGTTGATATCGTAAATTTATTATTGTGAGATTATTTTCATTGTGGATGGCATATCGCTCAATTTTTCTATTACTTTTTATTAAAGAAATTTTCTTCTTTTATAACAAGAAAATTGCATATTGCAAAACTTTTTTTTTTCAACTTGCAAAACACAATTATTGTACAATGTAGGGTGAGCGATTTCGAGTACACAGTCCTAAAACTAGGAACTTTATCGTTTCCTGTTGGAACATATTTCTGATTTTTAGGATCCTTACCTTTATCAACAATTTAGGTTCTTCTTCCATATTACCTGTCAATTATGAAAATTTCATTTTCTAATGTATAATTTTTTTTCAAAATACTAATTTTCTACTTAAATACTTAATACACAATACTAACCAATTATCATGCTTATAATGCCACATTTGAATTTAACATTGGCAAAAAATTAAAGAAATGCAACCAATTTCTAAATACTATATATATTTTAATAATTTTATTTATTTATATTAAAATTATGTTCTATGTTTAACGTCTGGTCGCGTGGCTCTTCACCGCCATAATCGCACAATCCAGTTTGGCCATCTCTGACACGGCGGTCGTCGGTTGCATGGACCTTCCTTTTCGTCTTTCTGTCCTTTTCTTTCATGTTTCACGGTCGATAGTCTTTAGTTATGTTGTGTGTGAAAGTCGGTGTAGTAGGTGTTGGTTGGGATAATTGTCATTGGTAGTTCGTCCTGGGCTGGTATGCTTGGTGGTAGATGTCGGTGGCTAGTCTAGCATGGATGAGATTTGGTGTAGTGCTTGGGGTTTGTTTGCTCGTCGGAGGCTAGGGTCTTCTAGTGATTGTCGGACCCTATTTGATTCTGGTATTCAATTGACGTCCGAGAACACCACTAGTTTTCAACGTCAATCTTCGATTTTGATTATTTAGGTGTGTTCGTTCGGGAACAATTTCAATAGCATATGCGATTTCTTGAAGATAAGTTATGTATTTCTGCTACTTGGTGTTTGCTGTTGGGCTATGTATAGAATTTACGACTGTTGTTGAGTGTGTTTGGGGTGATGCTCTTGGTCTATCTTGGAGCTCCCTTTGCAATTTGCATGAGTGGTGCTCAAACTTGTTAATTGTGTTACTGGAGTATTGTCAGTCAAGCTGTAAGATATGTTGGAGTGGGAATAAGGCTATTGGGGTTATGGTTTGCTTCAGGGGGTTAAAGACAAGTATTGGAGTGCATAGTTCATATAGTGATTTCCCATTAGGAGGTGGGGAGGCTCAATTTTTTTTACACATGAACCTTGGGTTTGAAGAGGCATTTGAGGAGTTAATTTACTCGCAGTTGAAGGATGACTTACCAAGGGCAGTGTTGGAACGTCTTGAACAGATGAATCATCCAAGAGAAGCTATTTGGGTTGCCCGAGATGTTAAAGATAAGAGTAATCTCCTGTTTAAGGCTTATAATTTCTCAGCTGCTATTGATATATATGAACATGCCATCTAATTTTTGTGCATGGGTATACAAATTCACAGTCAGGATGCACAACGTATGTCTGAACTGGGAGTTACTCTTAATTCTAATCTGACAACTTGTTGGTTAAGCATGAGCAATATGATTTAGCGCACAATCATTGTCATCTAACTGTGAAATTTGATGCTTACAATGCTAAAATAAGTTGCAGGGGCACTCTTTCTTTTTTGCATATGGAATGGTGGAAAATGTTAGGATGTATTTGTAGACAACTCTTAAATTTGAACCAAACAACAAACTTGTTATAAGGGAACTACAAAAGTTCGAAGAGGAGTTTCCTTCGATGGATGTGTGAATTCTAAGCAAGAAGAAGCCAATTAGAAGGTCTTTGATCCGACTACAAAATCATCGTAGTCACAAAAAGATGATGTTAGAAAATGTGATTCACCTAAATCAGTATATTGTGACATTTGCTCAAGGACGGTGTATGTGGTTTCCGAATATAACCAGTTGTGTCCTGGAGATCAATAAAAGGGGCTACTAAACCAGTAGTGGAGATGAGGAATTGGGGTGGAAGATCGAGATGAAGTAAAGGACGAGTATCACGTCAACAAGATAGTTCTACTTCAATACAATCAAAATTGATGCATCGATCTTCTGGGTGAAATTATTTGAGTGGTGAAAAAATCAACGACAAGAATGTGAGTATTTTAATGGATGAGGATGATTTAAGTTGTTTAACATTTTGTAATAAATAAGTGGAGGACAATTCCACATTTATGGATAGAACAACCTTTAATGAGAAGATGGAAGCAAGTTAAATTGATAGAGGTGATGGTGCTTGTGATCAAGATATGGTTATTTTTTCATGTTCAAGTAAACCGGGCAAATTTCTGAGAATTTCCAAGAAAATCTACCTTCAGATAGTGAAAGGAAAAAATGTGATTTTTTTGCAAGCATCACCAAAGTTTTTTAAAGTTTTTATGATTCCTACTTTTGGCCCTATGGAGATGCCACTTATGAAAACGATGAAAAGGATGAGTGCTCAACAACACACCAAACTAGCCATCTAGTTGATTGCTTAGTTGATCGGGTTTTGAGATTTTTTTTTCTAACAAACTACTTCTAACTACGAAAGCAATAATTCTAAGGGTGAAATCAAACAAAAGAAATCGTTCAGGAGACAAACCAAAGTTGCTAAAGAAAACAAACAAGTGGATTGAACACGAATTTCACCAATTTGGACAACTTTTACAGTCGACAATCGCACAAAGTTTTTCGCAACGATCTTTTGGAAATGAAGCGAATTGCCTAGCAAAACCAATCACCTACTTTCATGGTTTTTTCAATGTTAACTAGGTTAATGATCAAATGACCCCTAACTAAAAATCTCTATGTCGAGTTCATTTTATAGTTAGTTCAACCTAATTAAGCTTTCCCATTTTCAAATTTCTCCTTTCGGTGCTTCATTTAAGAATTTACCACCATGCTAATGGTGATCAAGCAAAAACAATGACATAGATACTCATAGGTTGAATAAAAATGCATCTAAATCAAATTCAAAACATGTTCAATCCAACAATATTCAATCCATCAAAACAACTAGGGTTTATCCCCCAAACAAAAGGAAAACTATTTACTAATCATGTCTAAACTATAAAAACATGTAAATTCTACTCTAGAAAGCATATAAATCTAAAGAGAATGAAGAAATAACCGAAGATGTGCATCTAAAGAGAATGAAGAAATAGAACATTGAATCAATCTTGAGTAATCTTCAATTCGCTCCCAAACTCTTGATTATTGTGGGATTGTGGGAGATGGATGATGGTAAAGATGGAGGCGGATAGTATGGAAGGAGTGGATGATCATGGATGATGGTGTACGAAGGCGGATGAGGAATGAAACAGCCGAATTCATTGATTATATAGCAATAATGGCGAGAAGGTCGCGCTCGCCACGGACCGTGTTGGGGTCAACACAGACCGTGTTAGTGTGGCCACGACCTGTGTCAACCTCAACATGGGTCGTGTTGATGGTATCTGGGAAAATTGAGCTCCCTGGAGGCTGCCACAGACCGTGTTGGCTTTGGAAATTTCTGGGTCATAAAAGATAGCGAAATTTGTACACATTGAGCAAAACACCGAGAACTCAATTAAGATAGCAAAATAAAATCATAAAAGATCAATTAAACATATTAATCCCCAAATTTCACTATCAAAATGCTCCAACTAATTCAATATATGCCCTCATCAAAAAGGAAGTTGAATCCTGTATAAGCATGATTGGCCCTCAGAAGTTGGTGCATAGCATGAATTATGAGGAACAACAAACTGTCAAGGACAATTTAGAAAGTGTGACTTCTCATTCCCCACAAGATGTTTTAGAGTATAAAACCGTTCCTGGAGCTACAACCATCAGCTCAAGCTTTTGGTTGAGATGGTTCCACATGGTATCAAAGTGAGGTTTGAGTAAGAGGTCTTATGTTCGTATCTGAGCACCTCCATATTCATTTGCACAAGGTGAGGGGGCCTTTGCAGCATCTACACTTTAAGTCAAAGGGGCGTGTTAGAGTATAAAACCATTCATGGGGCTACAACCATCAGCTTAAGCTTTTGGTTGAGATTGTTCCACAAGATGTAGCATGTAGAACAAATCTATCAACCATCAAGCAAGATGACGTTATTATTTTCAAGTTTTGATCCCAACCCTCAAAGAGAAATCGAGCCTTTAAAATGGGGCAACTTTGTCCACTTAGGCGTAGCTGTATAAACAAGAACAAATAGTATAGAGCAAAATCTTTCGGAATAAGTAAGTGTTCTCTCAATAAGTCTTTTACTTCTATAACTACTTTACATACCTTAGGTCAGGAAAAGACGCTTCATAGAAAAGCGATGTGATACGGTTTAATACTGTATTTATTGGTCTTTGAAGTAAGCTTGTATATATGTACACTGATATATTTTTTATGAATGACATGGACCATTCGGATAATTTTATGAATGACATGGACCATTCGGATAGATAGGAAAAAAATAAAAATAATTATGTTCCACGTTTGGTGTATTAATCACTCCACATTCTTGGGTTCCAAATAGTGAGAGAAGTTGAATCATTTTGCGAACATTATGTTTACCGGTGCGTAAATTATAGGAACGTCACGCAATGGAGAGGTTTGGGTCAAGTTTGGGAGCGGTCATCCTCAGTACATAGCATAAGCATTAGCAAGGGGTAAGCTAAAAGCCTAAACCCCGGTTGAAGGTTGAAACTTGAAAAGCAGCGGCAGGCACCAAATTCCCTCTCTCCCTTTCCCTTGGCTCCATCTCCATATATTCATATTCATATTCATATTCATATCTGGGTTGTGTTGTTGGTTGGAGAGTGTCTGGATGGGAACATCTGTGCAGGTGACTCCACTGTGTGGAGTATACAGCGAGAACCCACTCTCATACCTTGTCTCCATTGACGGCTTCAACTTCCTCGTCGATTGCGGTTGGAATGACCACTTTGACCCCTCTCTTCTTCACCCTCTCTCCAAGTAACACTCTCTCTCTCTCTCTCTCTCTCTCTCTCTCTCTCAATTTTGCTGTCTGTGTGTGTACTTGTGAAAAAGATGTCAACTTTGCCTGATTTTGTGCTTAATTACTTGACCCTCAGCAATGTTTAGCTCAAATATTTATTCAACTAAAGTATTTTTAACTTAATTGTTGGCTTCTCTGGCATTATGTTTCCGACTATGCGCGTTTTGCAGTTTTGGGCTGAATAATAAATTTCGTGCTAAACGCAGAAGGGCTCTAAATTCACATCCAATAACTATTTGTAGCTCTTGGCAGAATCGAAAAGGATGTGAACTTGGTATGATTTCGCTACAAATTACTTGACCTCTTGGTTGATCTAAGTTGGTTTGGAGAAAAAGAGTGGATTTAGCACCAAATTTATGCTCCTGGTGTTTTCATGGGCTCTTTTTTTTTTTTTTTTTTTAGCTGTCTTAAAATAATGCAAATTAATGAAAGCTGTGGTCTCTTGTGGACAATGTAAGTTTTGGATTTTGATTGCGGATCTTGCTTCTTGCTTTGAAGCAGTCAAGTTGGACACTTTGTACAGGTTGCATACTTACATGCTACTAGAACATAGTTCTTAGGTATCTCTTTTTTTTGGCAGGGTTGCTTCTAGTATAGATGCTGTTCTCCTAACATATCCTGATACACTCCACCTTGGTGCTTTGCCATATGCAATGAAGCAATTTGGATTGTCTGCACCAGTATATGCCACAGAGCCTGTCTATAGACTGGGCTTGCTGACCATGTACGATCATTATCTCTCACGCAAGGTGAAATGTTATCCATGAAGTTTAATCCCCTGTACAATCTGATGTTTTTGATTGCTTAATTTAAAGACATGATTCATAACTTTGGCTTAGTAGAGCTGTAAAAATATTTTCATTGTCAGCTTGGTTTCTTCTTCCTGTGTTATACCTTCTTTTTTTTTTTTTTCATTTTGTGAATTAGTGGAATAAGTAGGTTCACTGGTACATAAGGAAAAAAGCACTTATTTGGAGTGTGTATGCTTGTCATGTGTTAATCCAGACCTTTTTCTAGATGGGCTAATGAGCCATGATTTAGTGCTGATGGATCAATTTGGGGGGTGGATGTGCACATTGTAGATTGTCCAAATAGGTGTAAATGATTGGAGACCTCGAACAATTCAATTCTACCTTCCTGAAGCTTTGGTTCCTTTATATCAAGTTGCTTGAAGCCCTTATGATGACATTTTTGCATGAACTACATTGGCACCCATTTCAGCTGGCTGCTCGGAATGAGGAGGCTATCCAGTTGAATGAGATTTTGCTCATTCAAATAATTATAATTCTAATCTATGTTAGTATTTCTTAAAGGGTGTTGCTAATCTAGTGAGGTTGGGCCAAGTGATTGTTCTAGTTTGGGTGTATTTAGAGACAACAGGTTTAAGAATGGGTTCTTACATGTTGTTCCAAGGTTTTATGCAGTGGCTATTTATTATCTTCATCACTCGAAGAATCATCCTATTTGGATGAGGGGCTTTCAGGTTTTGATCGATTTGGCAACTATGCGTGTATAATATGAGAACCTTGCCTCATATCATTCTAAGAGTATGGGAGGAAGGATATATGTTGGATGACTAAAACTATATGGTAAATATACGAGAAGATTTTAAGTATGATATTTTGCAAAATGAATAAAATGTTTAAACTATTTTTCTTATTAATAAATAAAATAATATATTAATGAGATGCCGAAGGGGTGTCATCCCCTAACCCCTATACAAAAGGAATACAAGACACTGAAATCAAGCCTTCGCACTGTCCATCCAGATTTTATGCACAAAATCCAAAAGAGATAACTTTGTAACTCAATTGATCACTTGTGCTCCAACTATACAACTTCAAAAGATGGAGCTTGAAATCAGCAAAAGATGAGTTTTTGTCTCAAAACCCTCTTCCCCCTCTCTTTCCGAGTACCTAACCAAATAGTAAGGCTAGGAACTTGCAAATTCCAGAAATTCAACTCTATCTTCAATCTTCTCCTTCATGAAATGAAGACATCTTTGACATTCAACTGCATCTAATGTTTATGTTTGCTTATTTGCATTGTCTATCTTATCTGTTTGTGTATGTGGTGGTGTTTGTAGTATCATTTAGTGCCAAAATGTATTGGACTAGTACCATGAGTCTCATTTTTATTTTTTAGTATTTTTCTTTAATGTTGTTAGAAAGAACCCTAGAGGGGGGGGGGGGGTGAATAGGGTTATTGAATTTTCTGCACAATTCACAACTTAATAAAGGACGTTAGGTTCTAAGTCACAATGGACTAAGAATTTCCTTAATAGAAAGTATAAACAGAATAGATAAAGGACTAAATATATGAATTGAATAACCTCCTTTATTGTGAACAGATCGTGATGAACCTAGGATGAATGTCCTTAGGTTTTACAAAGAACCAAGCGCCTTACAAGGACGCTTCTTATTTTCTCAAAGCAACACACACCAAATTCAATCTTTGGTGGCAACACTCTGTCGACTCTAATTCTGTCTAGAAGTCGACTACACAAGCAACAATCAATCCTAGATCCGTGAAGGATTGATTTCACTCAAACTCTTCGCAACACAAGTTCTTACAAAACACCAAAAGAAAACTCTATTTCTATTTTGAACACCCGATTTCTTCCGTGGAATCGTTGCTTTTCTTTGTCTTGAATGCTTCTATTTAAACCGATTTCTGCGTGTTGTATCCGTTGGAGAAGATCCTGTTTTGCTCCAGCTTTCCTTCTTGGGATATCGACATATCCTTTCCTTTTTGGCGAGATCTTCTGGGAGTTTCTTCCAAGTTTCTTCATCGATTTTGTCTGCAAGGTGGCATATAGAATTAGTCTGATTTATGCAGTAAAAAGAAGGAAGAAAGATTCTTGCCTAAATGGAAAACTTCCCTTAGTCGATGTCGTCATTTGTCTTTCACTTCAAAATCCTCTGAGCAGAGCCGATGTCCTTTAGGTTGTTTTTGACATGGATGTCCTTGATGTGTATTGAGTGAATGGCCTTTGTTCTGTTCTCAACAGGGATTCTTCAATCTCTCCCTTTTTGAGTGAAAGACAAAACAAGATACAAGCATAGTATGTAGCATATATAACGCAAATAAATCATCATTCATACAGGGATATAGCAAAAAGAGTTTAGTTTGGTTGTACAGACCCTGAGAGAAAAAACATACTATGCATAGTTCATCTCCCCCTTTTTGACTTTCAAGCAAAAAGGAAACAGGAGGAATGTTCATGAAGAAAAAACAGCTTTTCAGAAGGAAAAGCGGCTTTAGGACTGGGGTTCACTGGGTAGTATCGGAGCAACGATGGGAGAGCTTGGGTTTGAGTACTTGGTAAAGCTCGCATGTACTGAGCAACATCCTTGAGAAGAGAGATGGCAGCAATGATTTCAGAGCGGGTCTCACGAAGGGCCTTGACCTCTTGTTGTAGTTGGCGAACTTCTTGATGAAGGGCCTCAACAGTAGAGTTGATGTTGGAAAAGTGAGTTTGGAGAGCGTCAGAGGCATCCTTTGCAGCAGCAGCAGAGCTTGAGGATTCTGCGGCCTTTATCTCATCCAAATGAAGCCAAAGGCCATTTGGTTGCTGCTGGTATCTAAGAGAAATGAGGAGAGAGGGGCCAATTGTGGGCAAATTGATGGAGGATATCTCAGCAGTGTCGAGGGGAACATTGCAATGGCGAAAGATCTTGGTTAACAAGTTCCCATAGGGAAGGGGGCCAGAAGGTGAGGCAGCAGCTTTTAGAAAATGTTGAACGACTAGTTCCCCAATGTTAGGATGGCGATTGTTGAGGACGTTCAGGATAAAGATGGCACAGGCTTCGTTTATGGTTTCCTTGTTTGTACCCCGGGGAAGGATGGTCCTTACCAGGGTATAGTAAAGGAAACGGGCTTCAGACTTTAGACCAGTGTATTGTGTGTTTTTCTGTTTAGTTGGGCTGGCAAATTGCCGGCGGAGCTCTTGTTTGGGGTCTGAAGGGATGGGTAAAGGTGGTTTGGTTGGACTGGGTTGAATACGAAGGATGCGCTCAACTAGGCTGGGGGTCAGCAAGATTTCAACACCAGAGACAAGAGATTTCACAGAAAGACGTTTGGTGTCTGGGATGAGGTTTGCAAAGAACTCAATAATGAGGGATGGATAAATTACCCGTTCACAGTCGAAGAAGGTGTAACAGCCAAGATCCTTCAGGGTGGAGAATGAGGGAAAGATGGTGAGGAGGGAATCGGCGTCGACATTCTCACAGCATAATATTTGCCAGTTGGCGATGGTTTGAAGACGCTGGTCGTGGGTGATTGCATGAAGAGGTTGAGGTTGAGATTGGAGTGCAAGAGCGGTGGATGAGGATGAGCGAGATTGAGGGGATTCTGGAGGATTAGGGGACGACTTGCGAGAGCGAAGTCGTTTGGCAACTCCTGCAGGAGGAGATGGGGTAGTGTTTTTAAGAGCGGGACGTTTTTTCATGGTGGGTAGGGCAGAGAAAGGAGAGAGAAGAGGAGGAAAGGTGGGGTAGATGATGATGGAGACTGAGATGAGGGGGATGGGAGTAAAGGGTGAAAAGGACGGTTTAAATAGGAAAAAGGGGTGGTTATGCAGTGGATAAGGAAGGAGAGGCGAAATGGGAAGGAGTGAATTTGAGGAGTTGGGGAAGGTGAATTTGGCGGTTGGGGTTAATTGATAATGATGGGATGTTTTTGGAAAGTGGGAAAAGGGAAATGATTTGAAAAGATGTTGAAGTGGTTATTTATGTGAAATGGTGATCAGAATCGTGGATTTTGGAACCGAGAGGAAAGAGATTAGTTTAAATTTTGAAAAGAAAATTTGAGTCAAGCAATCGATTATGGAAGAACTGCTTTACGAACGCCATGCCATGTTTTTGATGTGATGAGAGAGAGAGGTTCGGTGGGGTTCGACAATAATGTCAAGGACCTTGATGAGCCTATAGGGATGAGCGCACAGGGATAGAGGACCTTTGCTCTCAGAATAGAGGATGCTAGCTCCCTCAATCGGTCATCGAGTTGCGCAGCATGCCAAGTTCCCTTCGATTGATGATGAATTGCTCAGTGGGAAGGGCCTTGGTAAAGATATCTGCTAGTTGTTGGTGAGTGGGTACAAAGTCCAGTGTAATGTGGCCTTTGTCAACATGATCTCTGATAAAGTGATGTCGTACTTCAATGTGTTTGGTACGGGAGTGCTGCACTGGATTTTTAGTGATTTGGATTGCACTCTTGTTATCACACTTGATGGGAATTTTTGAAAATTCTATCCCAAGGTCCTTCATATGCTGTTTGATCCACAGGGTTTGAGCACAGCATGCACCGGCTGCTATGTATTCTGTTTCTGCAGTGGAGAGAGCAACGGCGTTCTGTTTCTTGGATTGCCAAGAAATTAAGGAAAAACCGAGCATTTGGCAGCCTCCAGATGTGTTTTTTCTATCTGTTCTGGAACCGGCAAAGTCAGCATCTGTGTATCCAAGGAGGTTCAGGGAGTTGTTCCTGGGATACCATAGACCAAGGTCCTTGGTGCCTGCGAGATATCTCAAAATTCTCGATACTGCTTGTCAGGAACGTCCTTACCATGTAGATCCTGATCAAGTTTTAATGTGGAGGACATTGGGGTACTGCAGTGTTTAGCTTTTTCCAACCCATACTTCTTCAGAAGTTCTTTGACATACTTACTTTGGTTAAGAAAGATACCATCACTGTCTTGTTTGATTTGTAGGCCAAGAAAGAACCTTAGTTCTCCCATTAGACTCATCTCAAACTCCTTGCTCATTAGGTCGGAAAATTCCTTCACTAGATATTCATTAGTAGCACCAAAGATAATGTCATCTACATAAACTTGAATAATAGTAGAGTTCTGACCTGAGGTTTTGATGAACAGTGTTTTGTCGATGAGACCTCTTGTGAATCCATTTTTCAAAAGAAAGGCACTTAGTCTCTCATACCAAGCTCGGGGAGCTTGTTTTAGTCCATAAAGGGCCTTCTGAAGTCTGTAGACATGAGTGTGTGGATCTTGTTGTTCGAAACCTGGAGGTTGCTCCACATAGACTTCTTCCTTTAGGTATCCATTGAGGAAGGCACTTTTTACATCCATTTGATCTGATTCACGTATGCGTTGATGCAACGTAGGCAAGGAATATCCGAATGGCCTCGGCCTTGCAATGTGCAAAGGTTTCGTCATAATCAATGCCCTCTTCGTCAGATCCTTTAGCAATTAGTCTTGCCTTGTTTCTTGTGACAGTGCCATGTTCATCTAACTTATTGTGGTAGACCCATTTCACACCAATGACTGGATGGTGTTCGGGTCTTAGGACAAGTTTCCACACTTTGTTGTGCTCAAATTGATTCAATTCTTCTTGCATAGCTAGGATCCAATTGTTGTCCTTTAGGGCTTCTTCAGTCCTTTGGTTCAACTGAGAAACAAACGTGAAAGGCACAAAAGTTTCTAAGAGGATCGAGTTCTAATACTGCTTTCGGATCCAAAGCGATTGTCATTTGGATGGCGGTTTGAACACGAAGGTCTTGATGACTCCTCAATATTGTTGTGCATTATCTTGAGGAGTTTACAGGTGAAGGTCCTTATCCTTCACTTGAGGAAGATTCCTGTTCTTCACTTGAGGAAGATTCTTGTTCTTCATTTGAGGAAGGTCCTTGGGCTTCATTTTCCTCATGTTCCGAAGTTTGTTGCAAGTTGTCATCAGGAGGAGGTTCTTCATTTTGTTGAAGAGGACCGTTCTGGAATATACGAGGGGCATCCTCGTCATCATCATCTTGAAGGATCTGGAATTTGATGGAGGACCTTTCTGATGAAGTGGTGGAAGTTTCATCGAAGACAGCATGGATTGATTCTTCCACCTTTTTAGACGCTTTAATGTAGACTCTGTAGGCCTTGCTAGATAAGGAGTATCCTACTAGAATTCCTTCTTCACTTCTTGGCTCAAATTTGCTTAAGGCCTTCTTACCATTGTTATGAATAAAGCATTTGCATCCAACGGCCTTGAGGTGAACTACATTTGGCGTTTTACCCTTGAACAGCTCATAGGGTGTTTTCTTCATGAAGGATCTTATAGTACATCTGTTGAGAATATAATTTGAAGCATTGATAATTTCAGCCCAAAGAAAAAGGGGTAGATCATTTTCACAGATGATTGTTCTGACCATGTTTTCCAGTGTGCGGTTCTTCCGTTCTACCACACCATTTTGCTGTGGTGTCCTTGGGGCAGAGAAATTATGTGTAACCCCTTCTTGATCACAGAATTTTCCAAATTGATCTCGATTATCAAACTCTCTTCTATGATCTGTTCTTATAGACACCAGATTGAGTCCTGTAAGGACCTTGAGTTGCCTGTATAATTTCTCAAATTCTGGGTAGGCCTCTGTCTTATCCTTAAAAAATAAAACCCAGGTAAATCTGGAATAATCATTAACAATGACTAGTATGTATGAACGTCCTCTTAGAATTTTGTATGGAATTGGTCCACAGAGGTCCATATGCAATAGTTCTAAACATCTAGAGGTGGTTACTTGAGTTACAGACTTGAAGGAAGTTTTGGTCTGTTTTCCTCTAGTGCATGCATCACATACCTTGTCACGAATGAAATTTTGAGATGGTAGTCCTCTAACTAGGCCTAGGCGTTTTAGCTTTTGAAGAGTTTTCATGTTCATATGTCCTAGTCTACGATGCCATAACCAGGTTTCATCTGATGCAACTCTAAGACAGGTAAGGTCCTTTGTCATATGATCACTAAGGTCAATAACATACACATTGTTCATCCGATGACCTTTAAGGACTATTTCATGAGATTCCTTTTCTACAACACACGAGTTCTTATTGAACCAAACTTTATAACCTCTATCACAAAACTGCGAAATGCTTAAAAAATTATACTCTAAAGCTTCTACATAATATACATCATTTATACAGTTGACTGAATCCTTACCGACCTTGCCGACTCCAAGGATCTTCCCTTGGCTTTTGTCTCCAAACGTTACCTTCCCACTTCTGATGTCCTTGAGTTCTCTGAATTTGGTTGGGTCTCCAGTCATGTGTCTCAAGCATCCGCTGTCCAAATATCAAAGGTCGTTGTGAGCCCTGAGACATACCTGCACTGAAGGACATTATACCTTTCTTTGGACCAAGAGGTTTATGAAAGGTTTCTTTGTTTAGGGGAACTGGTTTGTTGTTTGGTTTCTTTGGAACCCACTTTGCTTTGGTTCTTGGTTTAGGCATAGGTGTGGGTTTATGAGGAGATAAGACTTCTAGTTTGGTTTTGGGCGAACCAGGTTTATCTGTAGAGGTTTTCTTCTCAGGTTTTATGGTAGAGTGAACTTGGTCTATTTCTTGGTTCAGAATGGAGTTCAGTTCTTTTCGATTCTGTATCATTTCATGTCTCATGCTGACATTATCAGAGGTAAGGTTTTTGATTATCTCCAATTGAGTTTCTATTGTTTTGGAGTTTGTTTCAGCAACTCTAGTGAGATATTGTACTTTGTCGGTGAGGGTTGCAATGTAATCAAGCAGATTAAGCAATCTTGATTTCAAATTATGTGAAGGACATGTTAGAAAGAGATTTGTAAATACCTCATCATCGTTATTTGCCTCTGTTTCATCTGCTTGTGTTTCTGTAAGGTCCTTTGCCATGAGACAAAGGTTTGCAATTTCCTCGGACTCACTTTCACTTTCACTGCCTTTACTTTCACTCCATGTGACAACCATGGCTTTGCTGTTTAATCTTTTTCCTCTAATATCGCTTTGTTCCTTGACTTTCTTTACATGAGGACATTCCCTGACCAGATGATCTGTTGCACCACACGCGAAGCATTTATATTCATTATCATCCTTGGTTTGAATTTTACCTTTGGGTGAAGGTCGTTTGGAGGATGATTCTCTCAGATAGCCACGAAATCTGGGATTCTTTCTGTATAGTCGTCTGAAACCTTTAGCTAGCATGGCCATGGTTTCGTCATCATCATCCTCTGATTCTTCTTCTGGTTCCTTGGTGCTTTTGAGAGCAATGTCTTGGTCCGCCTTGACGCATACGTATCTCATGTCAAGAAGTTTGCCAACCAGCTCTTCTATTTTCAAGGTCTCTAGATCTTGGGCCTCTTCTATCGCCGTTACTTTTGGTCCCCACTGCTACTAGGAAGACACTGAAGGACCTTGTTCACTTGTTCTTCATTGGAATAGGATTTTCCGAGGGACTTGAGATGGTTGATGATTGCACTGAATCTTTTGAACATTGACTCAATGGACTCATTTTCTTCCATCTTGAAGCCTTCATACTTTTGAACTAGTATGTTGACCTTGGTCTTCTTTACTTGGTTTGTTCCTTCATAGGTTGTGACCAAGTAGTTCCATATCTGCTGAGCTGTATCAAAATTAGACACTCTTTCAAATTCATTAGAGTTAAGACTGCAAATTAAGAGATAATGTGCATGAGTATTTTTCTTTGCTCGCTCTTTTTCTTCAGCTGAATACTCAGATCTTGGTTTATCACTTGTTGTTCCATCTGCTGCAGTCGTCTGAGGAGTAGGGTAATTCCCTTTGGTGACTACGTCCCAAATGTCCTCATCTTGATTTCTCAAGAAGATCTCCATTTGGCGTTTCCAGATTCTGTAGTTGTCACCTGTCAATAAAGGTGATCTGTTCCATGAACGTCCTTGACTTAAGTCTCTCATGTTGTGATCTCCCATGATCTTTGCCACAATGCGATTAGTCTCTGAATTTTCAGTGGACCAGGCTCTGATACCAATTGAAAGAACCCTAGAGGGGGGGGGGGGTGAATAGGGTTACTGAATTTTCTGCACAATTCACAACTTAATAAAGGACGTTAGGTTCTAAGTCACAATGGACTAAGAATTTCCTTAATAGAAAGTATAAACAGAATAGATAAATGACTAAATATATGAATTGAATAACCTCCTTTATTGTGAACAGATCGTGATGAACCTAGGATGAATGTCCTTAGGTTTTACAAAGAACCAAGCGCCTTACAAGGACGCTTCTTATTTTCTCAAAGCAACACACACCAAATTCAATCTTTGGTGGCAACACTCTGTCGACTCTAATTCCGTCTAGAAGTCGACTACACAAGCAACAATCAATCCTAGATCCGTGAAGGATTGATTTCACTCAAACTCTTCGCAACACAAGTTCTTACAAAAACACCAAAACAGAAAACTCTATTTCTATTTTGAACACCCGATTTCTTCCGTGGAATCGTTGCTTTTCTTTGTCTTGAATGCTTCTATTTAAACTGATTTGCTGCGTGTTGTATCCGTTGGAGAAGATCCTGTTTTTGCTCCAGTTTCCCTTTACTGGGATATCGACATATCCTTTCCTTTTTGGCGAGATCTTCTAGGAGTTTCTTCCAAGTTTCTTCATCGATTTTGTCTGCAAGGTGGCATATAGAATTAGTCTGATTTATGCAGTAAAAAGAAGCAAGAAAGATTCTTGCCTAAATGGAAAACTTCCCTTAGTCGATGTCGTCATTTGTCTTTCACTTCAAAATCCTCTGAGCAGAGCCGATGTCCTTTAAGTTGTTTTTGACATGGATGTCCTTGATGTGTATTGAGTGAATGACCTTTGTTCTGTTCTCAACAGGGATTCTTCAGTTGTAATGGGTTCAGTCTGTCATACTTGATGTCTGTAATAGTATTCTTAATGTGTTGATCTTGCGCTAAAAGGCCTAAAGTGAGCCAAGCTCCTGACCACTAGGTGGATTCTTAAGGACTATAATATGAAATGGATAGGAAAAAAACGTTGGCAATGTGCTCTGCTGGGAACTGCAAGGACAGAACTGCGTGTTTTGCCAATAGTATTCTCAAACAGCATATGAAATGGAACTAGAACTTGGGTTCATGTTCGGCTGGGTCTCTATGGCATACCTTGTGTTTGCTGCCTTGAATAAATGTGAACATATCATACACCTTAAATCTCTATTGGCTATACTTTTGTGTTTTACAGCTACTGGTAGTCTGGTACAATTAACCTCTGCTAATCATTACTTCTTTCTGCAGCAAGTGTCTGAATTCGATTTGTTTACGCTTGATGACATTGATGCTGCTTTTCAAAATGTGACGAGACTGACTTATTCGCAGAATTATCACTTGTCTGGTATGTTTCATTTTACTGCATTAGGAGAATATACTTGAAGAGTGAACTACTAAAATAAAAGCCTTGCCTTTGTTGCACGTGGGATCATTCTCACTGGTTTCACAAGGGTACTGAAACTAGTTTTTGGCTGCTTGATTGGATGTCGAGATTGTAGCTTTTTAGTGAAAGAATGGACTTACTTTTCATGTTTGAGTGTGTAACACCCCCCCTCCCCCTCTCTTCTTTTGTTTGTTTTTTTTTGTTTTTGTTGTGTGTGTTGTTGTTTTTTTTTTGTTGGGGGGGGGGGGGGGTAACCTTGGAACTGTTTACTTTGCCATCTTCTGTCTGAGGGCTTAAACCCATATGCTACCATTGGTGGCTGTTAGCTATCAAGTGATGGAAGTTTATATGTTCAACTGGTCTGCCACATAGTTGAATATTAAATCTTAACATTGATTTTTTTTTTTTTGTTTTTAAAAATCAAATAATCTGTACTAGATAAGGGGGAAGGAATAGTTATTGCTCCACATGTGGCTGGACACCTTTTGGGAGGTACAGTGTGGAAGATAACTAAGGATGGAGAGGATATCCTATATGCTGTGGACTTTAATCATCGTAAGGAAAGGTTTGTTATCTAGTTTCATCCAGATTTTCGGTTTTGCTTGCTTTCGGCAATTAATTTGAAGTAGGGTGTTGATTGGTGATCAGGCATTTAAATGGAACCATTCTTGAATCCTTTGTGCGCCCTGCTGTGCTAATAACTGATGCTTACAATGCTTTGAATAATCAGCCTTCAAGACGCCAAAGAGATCATGAATTCTTAGGTATCTCCTTCTGGATTTGTTTTTCTGCAGTTATTAAACTGCATTTGGTTCCTATGTAGTTGAATAGCACTGGTTTGTTAAGGGTGCATAAATTTTATTGTAATTGGGTTCCCCGTATGCTTCAACATCAGGAACAGAAATCCACATGTAATCTTTATGAACATGAACGAGTTGCAAGCTTGTAATATTTATTGTAATTGGGTTCGTAAAGGGTGCATAAATTTTATTGTAATTGGGTTCCCCGTATGCTTCAACATCAGGAACAGAAATCCACATGTAATATTTATGAACATGAACGAGCTGCAAGCTTGTAATACAACAAAAATGGTTGAAAGGGAAAGGGTATGTTATCCATTTGGTATATTATCATGGATAGTTTGAGCCTCTTGCATAGTAAATGCGATTGGTTTTCTTGATTTTTGAAGATTGATCTTCAATGACGGATTTGAGAATAGTCTTAGCTGCTAGAAATGTTAAGGTGTCTTATATTTTCTGTTTCTCTACTCTCTAGATGGCATAATGAAGACGCTGAGAGGTGATGGGAAGGTATTACTTCCAGTTGATACAGCAGGACGGGTATTGGAACTTATTTTAATACTGGAACAGGTTTGTTTGTTTGGTGTAATCTTTCCCTCTTTCATTTTGATATCTAACAACTATATAGTCATTGCTTGATGGTATATTCTCATTTGAATTGCAGCACTGGGCGCAGCATCATTTAACTTATCCAATCTATTTTCTCACTTATGTTTCCTCAAGCACAATAGAATTTGCAAAGAGTTTCCTTGAGTGGATGAATGATTCTATAGCAAAGTCGTTTGAACACACACGTGATAATGCTTTTCTTCTTAAGTAAGTATTTTGTTTTACCATGAGTTTCTGCTTTGGGTGCCCTGCTGGGGGTATTATTCTCTTCATATGACCAAGTCATTTGGCAGAACTATATGTTATAAAGAGTTATTTAGATATGAAGATAGTCACTTACCAGGCTTTTTGTGCAAAACTTGAAGGCATGTCTCTCTTTTGATCAGCAAGAGTGAACTGGAGAAAGTTCCAGAAGGCCCAAAGGTTTGCCTAATTTGAAAAGTTGATTAATATGACATGAATCCCTTTTCTGCTTTCCCTTGATTATATGTATTTGGCTTTACCTTTTGTGCAGATTGTATTGGCATCCATGGCCAGCCTAGAAGCAGGGTTTTCTCATGATATATTTGCTGAATGGGCAACTGATCCTAAGAATCTTGTCCTCTTTACAGAAAGAGGCCAGGTAGCTTTCAGTTGCTTGGCTTCTTTACCTTTTTAATTTTTCTTGTCAAAATCTGCTTAATTGGCCTACCATTGTTGCGGAGTGATTATAATTGATGATGTCTTTGTTTCTGAGTTCCACTTTGTAGTTCATAACCCACCATCTTTGTCCCTTGAATGTTCGATGATAAATGTTGATGAATGCATGTTAGCAATTCATGGGAGGAGCACTATGCTTCTATTAAAGTGGAATATTATTGGTTCCTGTATGTTGTATTTTTCTGAACTTCTTAATGTACCCTTTATAGTGCATTATTTAAAGATACTGTTATACGTGCAATGTAGTTTGGTACATTAGCTCGCATGCTCCAGGCAGATCCACCTCCAAAAGCTGTGAAAATTACCCTTTCTCAAAGGGTACCTTTGGTGGGAGAGGAGTTAGCAGCATATGAAGAAGAGCAAAAGCGGAAAAAGGAAGAGACTTTAAAAGCAAGTGTAATTAAAGAAGAAGACGCGATAGCAGGAGCAGATCCTAATTTAGGTGATCCAATGGCGATTGATTCTCGTGAGACCAATACTTCATCAGACGGTAAGCTCATTTTTTGAGTTTCAACAAGATGGAATTTAGGTGTAGTTCAAATGCCAGTCTGGATGTGCCATTCATTGCGAGTCTGATGGTAGTCTGGATGAACTTGGCCTAATGTCTTGGGGAACACAAATGCAAATGTGTGTTGATGTGATGTTGCTGACTGATTAAAGTCAGCACTGGTGAATGTGCTAAATTCAGAGTTAATTACGTTTACGCTACCTGACTTATGTAGTAATAATTTTTGCACACCCGACATTTAAGAAATAATTTTCACCCTACCTCACATTTAAGTTGTCATAAATTTAAAGCCCCTCAAGTATGTTATATTGATTTTTTATTGACTTTTCCGGTGAACTGTAAAATAATAAATATGAAGTGACCTTTATACCCTTGTTATTATTTCCTTTGACTTTCAATGAAATGTGAAATGACTTTTTTACCCTTAGTATTAATTGTTATGGCATTTTAAAACCCAACCACTCCACTGATTCCTCTGATTCCTCTCCTCGGCCCCCCCTCTCATACAGAAAATGAAAACCTAACCCCTACCAAACCACCATGTCTGTCTTCTACTGTCCAACATAGTCTTTTCCTTCTCAAATTAAAGGGCAGCATCGTAATTTCACATAGTGATATTGGGGTATTATTGTATTTTTCCATTTCCGATGACAAGTTCGGATTCTAACACTAAAAATCCCTTTCACTAAATGTCAGGTAGGGTGAAAATTATTTCCCAAATGTCGGGTGTGCAAAAATTATTACCGCATATGTCAGGTAGGGTAAATGTAATTAACTCGCTAAATTCACTAGTTCTCCATCTTCTTGATTCTATGCATCTGTGTTAAGTATTGTTAGATAGATGATGGGACAATGCAATTGTAGTTGTAGTCTTTCATCAGACTCATTCATTTTTTCACCATATCTCCTATATATGTCCCAACACCCCTTTTTATTTCATCTTGTGACTAATGATGCCTGACAATTGAAATGCTATTCTTGCTGTTAAAGATTTAACAAGATTCGATATGTAATCTTTACATCCCAAGCTCATTGCATATTTGTAGCTCTTCTTTCCCTCTCTTGAAAGAGGAGATGGTTCCTCAATCATTGAAGCTCAATTCATTTTCCCTCAGTTCAAAATCTTTCATGTCAATCAAAAATTCATCAGCTGACTAAACAGTTGTGTGCATCACATTTGTTGGCACTTTTCAGCTGGTGCTGCTGTTGCTGGTGGATACAAGGACATTTTGATTGATGGATTTGTCACACCTCCCAATGGTGCAGCTCCAATGTTTCCTTGTTTTGAAAACTCAGCTGCATGGGATGATTTTGGTGAAGTCATCAACCCTGATGACTATATGATCAAAGAAGACAATATGGAGCAAGCATCCATGCAGGTACAGTTGCCTTGTCAAGTTCTGGCAACCTTGTAATGCGTGGTTATTGATTAGCTGATTTTCTTTTTCTTTTTAAAATCATTAACCTCTTTCTTTAGGGATTTTGTGGCTTTACACAGATTAATGGTGTTTTTGGATTCTGGAAAATAGGGTGGAAAAAAAATTCAGTGGGGAAAATATTTGGAAGAAAAAAGGGTAAATTATGTTTTTTCCTTTGTTTGGTTTAAGTAAAATTTTGAAGGAAAAAAATGACTTTTCATTCGACTTTTTTCCCTTGTTTGGTCCCAGGCGGAAAACTTAAATTTGAGAGAGAGAGAGAGAGAGAGAGAGAATGGGTGCATTGGGGGGGGGGGGGGGGGGGGAGATTAAAATGAGTGTGTGGGAGAGAGATTAAAATGAGTGTACAAAAAAGAGAGATTAAGAGAGAGAGAGAGAGAGAGAGAGAGAGAGAGAGAGAAATGGGTGCATTGGGGGGGGGGGGGGAAGATTAAAATGAGTGTGTGGGAGAGAGATTAAAATGAGTGTACAAAAAAGAGAGATTAAAATGGGTGTGTAAAAAAGAGAGGGTCAAACATGTGTGTGAGAGAAAGGGATTAAATTGGGGGCGTGAGAGAGAGTTGAGACTGAGAGGATTGTTGGGGGGGGGGGGGGGTGTGTGGAACAGCTGCGAGAGATGAAGGAGAGAAAGGTTGGATTCTAGATCCAAATTTTTCTTTCAACTTTCCTCTCTTTTTGTACGAAAAGTTTTTTTATTCTTTTTTACGCCAATTTTTCCATCCACTTTTCGAACTGTATTTTCCCCCCTTTGCCTTCTTCCGTCTAAACAAAGAAAACCTTTTCATTTTCCAAAATTTGTTTCTTTCGACCCATTTTTCCGTGGTCCAAACACATTCTATATGTCCTGGATATTCATCTAAGGTGCCTTTGATCTGCTTGAATTGTGAGATCTTGGATGAAAATTTCCAGTTTTAATCTTTTGATTGTTCAAATGATTTTGAATTGCTCTTTTCAAATTTCATTTTTTTCTAGTTGGTATTGCTGAAATTACGGATGCTTACATCTTGGCCTCCCTCAACCTCTATTCAATGGAAACCATACTGTGTATGTTGTATTTATGAGTAAAAGTTTAGCTGCTTGGTATGGTATGAATCCATTGTCATTGTCTTCTGGCTGTTGTCACATTGTGTTTCAATGAATGTGTCTCCCCTAATAAAATATCAACTTAGCTGATTTATTGAGACACAAATGACAGGTAGCTATAGTTTTCTACATGGACATGATTTACCTTCCTCGACCACTGCCATTTGATGTCAAACCTTGTCGTCAATGTATTGTGCTAATCAATGTTACCTGGACTAGACCTTACCTATGTCCTAGTGTCAAGAGTGTGACAAGGGCATCATGGCAGTGTAGGCATTTTTTGAATAATTGTGCATTTTTGGTAAAACAATGGATGACAAGATGTGAGAAAGCAGCCCTCCTCTGAATGTGGTCCATGTTAAAACATTGGTGTGTTGATTACAATGAATTTGTTTATCTGATCAACTTCCTTTTGTTGGAATATAAGGTATATGAAGATGTTGCAACCGTGCAATTGTTGGTTTGGGCTATCAGAATCCATTCAAACCCATGGAGCTGTTGTCCATGATTATGTATTCATTCTAATAGGCATATAGATTATAGAACCCGATATTTGAAATGTACTCGCATTAAATGAAAGCTTCAGTTCAATTTGACCAATCGTGTTCACCTATATTCAAGTTGCTATACTTTGTGTATTTGGTAACTATCTCTTCAGTGACAGTGTCTCTCGAAATAGATGCCAGTTTAAATTCGTACCACCAACCTAAGCTTTTAGTAGCTTATATGCTCTTGACCTAAATGAAAAGGAGAAACAATGACGTGAGTAGGTGGTAGCCAAGTTCCCACCAAGGTTCAATTCTTGGTGGAGGCGAAAAAGGTTTCCATAGGTGAAAATTGTGGGGTTGATGAGTCATGCTTGTCATGGGTAGTTTGGTACCTACGCTTTGGCCCCCGGCTTCTAAAACTTACTGTTGTCTATCCTTGAGGTAGAGGATCAGTGGGTCGGCTAACTTTACCCTGTTTTAAAAAAAAATAGTAGCCTCATACTTATCAGGGTGTTCCATTCTCCTGCGGATGTCTATTACTAAAAGGACCATGAATGCTTACAGGTTAACCTCATGTAGCACATTGCTTATGTCATCTTCTATATTGCACTTTTCTATTTTTTCATTTATGATTTGGACCTGTTGTCATGTTTGTTTGTCGCTTTGCTAATTCTTAGCTTATTAACTTTGATCAATGATAAGAGTACCATCTACTAATGCTGTACTCAGGGGCCTGGAGATTTCAATGGTAGACTTGATGAGGGCTCTGCTAGTCTAATGCTTGATACTACGCCTTCCAAAGTTGTATCCACTGAGCTGACCGTAAGTAATTCTGCTTTTCTTTAATACCCTATTTTCATATTCCCGACCAAACCATGTACATTGCAATTTAGTCAAGTACATGTTCTGCATTCATCCTATAAGCCTACACGTATGTATTCCTTTTGTACGAGTTTACATGGTAATGTTTTCTGATAATGTAAGTTGCATATTATCCATATTTTCCCCATAAAAATGTTACATATTATCCAGTTATTTTCCCTTAAAATATTGCAACTTTCTACATCTTATAAGTGTATCATCTTTTCTTTACCTTCTTCCAGGTCCAAGTGAAGTGTTCACTGGTGTACATGGATTTCGAGGGCAGGTCTGATGGACGCTCCATTAAGTCAATTCTTGCTCATGTTGCTCCGCTGAAGCTTGTAAGATTGATGCTTTCAAATTTTTGAATCTGCTGTGATGCTTGACTAATACTTTCTTTCATTGTTGCCTTTTTCTTGCATCTGCAAACTTTGGTTTAACTGTTGTTCCCCATGATTTTTCTTTCAGGTTTTGGTACATGGGTCGGCAGAGGCGACCGAGCACTTAAAGCAGCACTGTTTGAAGCATGTGTGTCCCCATGTCTATGCCCCTCAAATAGAAGAGACGATTGATGTCACCTCCGATTTGTGTGCTTACAAGGTAACCAAGGGACGACTTTAAGGTCATTGTCTAGAATAGATTTCTGATGGTTTATATTAATTCTTGTTGGTCCTACCCCTCTTACAGGTACAACTTTCAGAGAAGTTGATGAGCAATGTTCTCTTCAAAAAGGTATGTAATCATCAAAGTACAAAATTATTGTGCACTCCTTGGTGTGCTTTATGAGTGAGGTGAGTCGCTAGCAAAATTTATTTTGTCTATTGTTGCGCTGTATGTTGCATTCTCGATTGTAAATTGGTCTGCCTTGAATCTTTTAAAATCCAACTGGAGCTACTTTCAGAGATGTTAGTAGTGCTTATAATTGGAGCTTTTAGCGCTTCACCTTTTGTAATGTTTTTCTATTCTGGCGTATTGATGATGGGATGGTTGAGCAGGATATGTGTATTCTTGAAAAAGGATTGGAATTTGGGTTTTCTGATTTAGTTAGTTGGAAGCTACATGTCGCCATTTGCTGTATGTATGATTGTCCTGGGCTTACTACTGTACTGTGCCATAAGCTAAGTGGATGTGGAAGTGTAAGTGCTGTCACTGGCTATGTTGGAGAAGAAGGGGGACTATGAGTGCCACTAGGGATGGTCGGCCCTATGCAGATGGTGTTAAATTAGTTAAGCATGCCACTGACACTCAGGCAGCAGCCATGGGATTTGCTAAGGAATTGTATTCTTGTTATAAGTGTTATGGATACACACACTTTCAGTTTGTTCTTAGCTGCATAAACTAACTTATTCTGTTGTTTGTGTATGCTCAATCCTTTTACACCAGCTTGGAGACTATGAAATTGCTTGGGTTGATGCTGAAGTTGGGAAAACTGAGAGCGGCATGTTATCCTTGCTGCCTCTTTCAGCTCCGGCACCACCTCACAAATCAGTGCTTGTTGGTGACATTAAAATGTCAGATTTCAAGCAGTTTCTAGCTAGTAAAGGCATCCAGGTAGGTTTCAGACTTTTGGACAATAATACTAGTTTGAGATGAAAACATAGTGAAAAGTAATCCCCTTTTTTCAGGCAGAGTTTTCTGGAGGAGCCTTGCGATGTGGAGAGTTTGTCACTTTGCGGAAGGTTGGAGATCCAAGCCAAAAGGTTAGATGTTTACTTACAAATTTTGTCGGGTGTTCATCTCTTCCCTTTCTGCCTTGAGATGGGTCTTATAAAATTGATAGAAGCTGAAACCATTGATTTTGAATGTATTTGTAGGGTGGAGGAGCTGGAAGCCAGCATATTGTGATTGAAGGGCCTTTATCCGAGGAGTACTACAAGATTAGAGATTATCTCTACTCCCAATTTTATCTTCTTTAACACTGCTCCTTGTTTTCTTGTTATCTTCAAATTGTTCCATTCTTCCAGAGAAAGTTGCCAAACTTTTCTGGACCCTCCAGTTATAATACCCTTTTTTTTTTCAAATTTATTTGGGTGGGGGTTGATTTAGGTTGACTAGATTAGGGATAGAACAACTTAGTTTTAGGAATAGAAGGTACAAGTGGCAACAAATGAATCAGCTCTTTTGAAAACGCAAGTTCCATGTATTTTTCCAGTTTATTGGGACGTTTATGTGACAAACTACAGAAGATTTGATGATATTGGAGTTGGACAGCAGATAATGGGAAAATGCAAGTGAGCTGCACGTGCAGGGTAACTCTATGCTGTTATAGTTTGCTATAGCTGTATGAGTTAAACCGATTTTTAACGCCAAAGCTGTAGCTATTAATAGCAGGGGTTTGGCATGCTTATATGTATTCCATTGTGTTGACCCGAAATTGAAATACAACGTCCGTATTTACTTGAACCCAAAATACACCCGACTGTGTTTACGCGAACTTGATATATGCCCGACCCGAACCAATTTTCATAATGACTCTTTTGTGTATATAAGTATAACTAGGCATCCTCTACTATATATTTTAATAACTACGGTGCATGGTGGCTTGGCAACGTCAAAGCACGATAGAGCATAATTCCTGACACACAGTTTGATTTTAATTGCTGATGATTATTGGTCTGATCTTAGGTATTGTGATTGCTACTATGCCCATAACGATTGTTTCGCCAACAATTATTACACACATTGTCACTCAATTTATGATTAGAAGTATTGGAATTGTTGTTGGGATTAGAGGTGTATTGCATGCAACTGGATTGTTGCACAACAAAAATCTTACGCAGAACAACAAAAGAGTCACATAATGATGGCGGTGTAGTTGTTGCTTTATGAAGAAGATGATGCTATTGAAGATCATCAAAGGTGATATCTAGAGGAACATGAGCCAGAATAGTAATTAGCATCTTATATTCACATACCAATCCCATGGGTCTATAGTGACAAAATCATGTTCGAATGTAAGGGAGAATAGCTTTAGTAGCGGTGGCAAAAAATCGGATCTGGGTCAAATCGGGTTTGGACAATTCGGATATTCGGACAAAATATCCTAGTTTGGACGCTGTCCGAATTTCTAAATTGGACATTTTGTGGTGTCCAAACTCGGACCAGAATAGTCTGAATTTTTCCGAACCCGGACTTGTCCAAATATAACCAAACGCGAATTTATATGAAATTTATACATAATTTCAATATTTTGTCCGAATTCCAGTGTTTGGATACTGTCCGAATGCGTTCGAAATTGTGCGAACCCGAATTTGACCCAAAATTCGGACGTTCGAATTTCTTACCCCAAATCCGAATCCGACCCAATTTTAGAATCGGACATGACTGAATTGTCCTAAAATCCGGACAAAAGTTTGATGAATGAACCAGATTTAATTCGAGTCGGACAAATTCAAGTATTCGGGTCGGATGAACTTTTGCCAACGCTAAGTTTTAGTTTCACATAAACATGCATCTGTTGAATGTGATTCTTCCTTTTTAATATATATATATGAGAACAGATCCAGTAGGAAGGGAATTAAGGTAGGAAGGTAGGAAGAGAAGATCTTGGCCCTCCAAATCCGATCCAACGCTCAACATTAAAACCACTTATCATTCCCCCAAAACCAACACACGTGTACCAAAAATTAAAAAAAAAAACAAAAAAGGAAACTCATGCTTGTTTTACGGGATACTGAGGCGCAATTTTTCAATTTTTTCCAAAAATCATTTGAGTGTTGTTATAGAGCATCAAACACAATTGATTTGGAGAGAGAAAGAAGAATCGAGACTGTGCAGCATATTCTAGGGTTTTGTCGACAAACTTGCTCAACCACACCGGAGTTCTCAATCAAAGCATCGCCGATTTTTTTTACAGTACACATTCTGCAACATCGACGGCAAGGATGAAGTCGGTGAGTGACAATTCTCTTTGTGGTTGATTGTTCACCAATTTCATAGCTCCAATGTGACTTTACGGTGAATTTGAAGCGAGGTTCATGTGTTGTTGATACTTTGTTACAAGGGACAAGAACAGATAATTCCGGCAATGTCGCCGACGGCGACGAGGAGTCACATACCAAGTATGCTAAACGTTGCATTATTCAATCTATTGTGTGTCGTTGGACGAGGTGACGATGGTGGGACGGGATTAGATATGAGGGATGGGGGTATGACACATCGAACAGGGCACATGGCTCACAATGTCCTGGCTTTTTTATTTTTTATTTTTTTTAGGTTGGTTGTCCGCATCTGTGGCCACTGATGTTTGTTCCAAGGGGTTACTGGGTACGTTAAGACAGGGGGTGAGTGTAATACTTAGCGAGTGAGGGAGGGGGTACGATGTAGTGTAATTATGTGTTCATGTGTTAGTTCGACACATGATCAGACGTGTGATTGTGATTCAGGGGTCTGTGGTCATGTGATGATTTGGCCACATTGATACAAGTGTGATAAGTGTGATTGTGATTGAGGGGTCTGTGGTCATGTGATGATTTGGCCACATTGATACAAGTGTGATTAGTGTAATTCAGGGGTCTGTGGATGGTCATATGATGATTTGGCCACACTGATACAAGTGTGATCAGGTCATGGATTGACAATGTACAAGGAAAACTCAAAGACGGAAGAAGTGTACGTAAATGTCGATCGATGGGATAGATCTCGAACCACCAATCCCGGCGCGACGAGCTTATGAGCCATCACGATTTGTGGTGTATGATCTTGTTAGAACCAGTTCATTTGTTGTGTATGGGAGGGGGGAGTTTGTTTTGTTGTCAACATTTGGTTCGTCGTGATATGCGCGTTACAATATGAGACACGTTATTGTTACGTGATCAGACAATGTTTTTTTGGTCAAATGTTATGTTGGTATATGATTTTGTAAGGGTCACATGTTAGTGTTATGTGATCACACAATAGTATTGTTATTCAAGGGGATCAGACATGAAGCATTGTCGTGTTTTAATGCCTACATATCATGTACTGATGAACTTGTCCATACTACATAAGGTTGTGATTATATTTTGTACTAACTGATAATAAATTATGTATGATCACAAGTCATTATACTGTGGTCATTCATACTGCGACTTTGACAATAAGATATAAGCATGCATACTGCAACTTCGACCAACGCATAATGATACACACATGCATGACAAGTTCACGCTACACATGGTTGTGATTATAATTAGCACTAATTGATAATAAATTACGTATGATCACAAGTCATGATACTGTGGTCATTCAACGTTACTATGACATATTGTATCAATACAAGCACAATATAAGATTGGTGTGATGTGTATGATTACATGCCAGTGTATGTGAACATTAGTACTGTCACATATTTATATGTTCTTTTTACATTTCAGCCTTTTTGTTTTGTAATGAACATATACATGACATATCCACATTGTATTAAACTGTGATCAACCATAATCTATTAAACAAAGCACGTGCAACCATTCTTTCATGGTGCGAACACAAATTAATTTGTACAAATCGATAAATTATTCGATTGTTCCCTACAAACCCATTAAAAATTCACATCGCAATTGTTATTAATGAAATCGTTATGTTTGGTTTCAAAAAAAAAAAGAAAAAAGAATTCACTCCGCAATAAATGACATGTCCACAATATATTAAACTGTGACCAACAACCAAACAAATATATATATGCGCATCCGTTCCTTATAAATATGCCGATAAGACTTTATTGGGCTATGACCAAAATAAAACTCCAACCCAACAAAAATTTTAATGTTGTGGGATGTGATCACATCTTAACTGATTGTGATCACGATGTAATGAAATACACACGAGCACACTGATTTCCATTCTCTCAATAGAAAGCCATAGTAAATGTTGAAATTCACATTGGACATGATATCAATCTTATTGAATATGATTAAGACTGGCAGTGAGTTTGCATAGAATTCCTCCAATGTGTTATCTTCAATTTTTGGCTAAAAGAATCACATCTTCAATGCCCCCTAATTATTTCCCCTTTTTTTGGTAATAGACGGATTTTTTTAATTGATTTTATTTATTTTGTCTTTTTTTTTTTAGTAAAACAACTAGCTGTTTTACTTAAAAACCATTTGTGGTTTCCGGTTTTTTGCCACATGTGTATATATTTAATGTTGAGCGTTGGATCACATTTGGAGAGTCAAGATCTTCTCTTCCTACCTTCCTACCTTAATTCCCTTCTTACTGGATCCAGTAGGAAGGTATTTTAGGTATGTATATATATATATATATATATATATATATATATATATATATATATATATATATATATATATATATATATATATATATATATATATATATATATATAGGGAACAGATCCAGTAGGAAGGTATTTTAGGTAGGAAGGTAGGAAGGAAATATCGCAGCCGTCCAAATCTGATCCAACGCACCAGATTAATTATGCACACATGTACCACAAAACCGGAAACCATCCATGAATTTTAAGAAAACAGCTAGTGGTTTTCTGAAAAAATAAAGGAAAAAGGCAAAAAATCCAAAAAACAGCAAAAAAAATTAAAAATGTTTGTTAGCTAAAAAAAAGAAAACAATTAAGGTGATTGATAAATCTAATTTTTTATAGCCAAAAATAGCAGATAACATATTTTCAAGATTTGTTATTGCTGAATACAATCACAGTCAACACACGTACACGCAAATTCATTCATCATCTTCACGTACGCATTGAGGGCTAACAGGTATGATTGTTTATCATTTTTTTTGACATGTCAATAGTAAGCCATACTGGAAATGTATTTTCGAAAAATGTTGAACAATCCATGTGCATTAGGCATGTCGATAAGTTGTGAAGGGGAAGTGGAGAATGATTGTCCAGTTAAATTTAATTGTGGCCTGTATATCATGCAAAATTGGATATTGAGAATTATGATTCATGTTAAAATGACAAAATTACATAGCCGATCACATTGTGTATATTTTATATGCATATTGTCAAATTCGTGGTTAGTTTTAGTTCATTGATCATACACGTTATAAGTGTGGACCATACGGTGTATAACCACAATCAATATGTGTGTGACCACAGTCAGTATATAAGTGGAGAATGGTTGTCCAGTTAAATTTAATTATAGTGTTGCATATCATGCAAAAGTGGATATTGGCAATTATGATTCATGTTAAAGTGACAAAATTACATAGCCGATCACAATGTGAATATTTTTCATGTATATTGACAAATTCGTGGTTAGTTTAAGTTCATTGGCAACACACACATTATAAGTGTGAACCATACAGTGTATGACCACAGTAAGTATGTGTGTGACCAAAGTAAGTATGTCACATCATGTATAATTTGTACACGTTGACCTCACACTTTATAAGTATGTGTATGATCACAGTCAATATGTGTCTGAACACATTATGCATAGTTGGTACACGTTGAACACACACCTTATTGGTGTGTACATCAATGGACCACAAATCATCATGTACACAGGCAACATGCATATGACCACACAAATATACACGACCATAGTCAGACTGTGTATGACCACAATCAGTAAATGTATGAACACATTCATGTCTATTGGTGGACCACAACCGTTATGAGAGGTGTATTCCTGCATGAAACATGTACATTTGTAATGCTTCATATTTACTATGATACATGCGATGTGTTTTAGGGTATCGTGACAGGAGAGTAAACGCCGGTCTAGATGGATGTGGTGGCAGGAGGGTAGCGGACGATGTTGAAATTTGCTTTGGAGTCCCGGTCCCCGGTGAGGCATATATAAAACCACCTCCTGCGTCAAACCTAAAAGGGCGTGCAAAGCGGAAAAAGAGCGACATCGAGGTCATGCATGTGTGTCTCATTATGTGTTGGTCAAAGTTGCAATGTGCATGCTTATATCTTATGGTCAAAGTCGCAGTATGAATGACCACATTATAATGACTTGTGATCATATACAATTTATAATCAATTATTACAAATTACAATCACAACCTTATGTAGTGTGGATAAGTTCATCACTGCACGATATGCAGGCATTAAAACACGGCAATGCTTCATGTTTGATCCCATTGAATAACAATACTATTGTCTGATCACATAACACTAACATGTGACCCTTACAAAATCATATACCAACGTAACATGTGACCAAAAAAATATTGTCTGATCACATAACAATAACGTGTCTCAGATTGTAATGCGCATATTAAGACGAACCAAATGTTAACAACAAAATAAACTCTCCTCCCCCCACACACATCAACTGAACTGCTTCTAACAAAATCATACACCACATATCATGATGGCTCATAAGCTTGTCGCGCCAGGATTGATGGTTCGAGATGTATCCCACCGATCGACATTTGCGTACATTTCTTCCCTCATTGAGTTTTCATTGTACATGGCCAATCCATAGCAATAGTGTATGGGGAATGAGCGCAATGTTCGGTTGTAATTTTAGTGGTTTTTAGGTAAAGGTTGTCGGTCCACGAGGATGGGTGTTTAGGCTTGATTTAGGGAATCAGTTTGTGTTTGGGTTTTTTCTCAATGCAGAAAGCGGTAAATTATGTAAATAAAGCAATTAAATCTAACCTAGGCATGAATCAAAGAAAGCAATAAAGATGAAAGCAATTAAAAAGCTAGAAATAGGAAAGCAATAAAAAGCATGAACAATGAAATTAGGGACAAAAATTATACCTTTGATGAACAAACTTCAATAAATCTTCAATCTACACTTGAATTTCCCCCGAACAAACAAGAAATTGTGGATTGGATTACCAAGGATCCCCAAATTCTCACTAGGAAGTAGAATTGGTAACCCTTGACCCTCCTCCCCACTAAAAGAGGATTTGATTGTGGCTAACCCTAGAAAGCTTTGAAATCAAGTCAACAATGGAGATTAGAGAGAGTGAGAAAGAGAGAGAAAGAGAGAGAGAGAAAGCTTGTAAAACTTCAATGGAAACTTGCTTGAATTGAGAAATCTTGAGAAAGTTTGAATAGAAATGCTAGAAATCAAAGAAAGCTTGAAGAACAAATGAAAACTTGAAGAACAATTAAAGAAAACAATTAAGAAAACAATTAAATCTAATATAATCCTACTCCTAAAACTACCTAGGCTAATTGATAAATAAGCTGAATACAAGTCGGTATTTGTAGAAGAAAGAAAAATACAACCCAAACCCTAGGATTCTAATCGCAGAATGCGCACAACATTTCCGCAGCTCGCAGTGACTCGGGCGAGTGGGAAGAGGTCCCGGGCGAGTCATGCCTCTGGCTGCAGCCCATCCGTCGCTCGTGCAGTATGTCGCGGGCATTACCTTGTCGGTCGCGGGCGCGACAGGAACGCGACTCGGGCGAGTAAGCTTCAGCACTCGAGCGTGACAAGCTTCTGTTCGCTGCACATCCTTCTCCCAGCAACACGTCGCGGGCGGAACAGTTGGGGTCGCGGGCGCGACCCTTTGCTGTTCGGCTGGTGTTGACGTGGCAGTGTGTTGTCTTGGGCGCTACCTCCTCTGACTCGGGTGCGACATGGTTCTGTCCCTGCTCCCCTATTTTCTGCACCACAACTTGACATGAAGTTTCCGGGTCGATTTGCCTCGGTTCTCGGTTTGACTCGGGTTGACTCGGGAAATCGCTCGGGATTCCCTAAAAACCTTCAATTAAGCCCAAACTTCTTCTAACTCCTTATTTTCCTACAAAACACCAATTCATCACATCTAATATATACAAAGGGCTAAAATAACACAAACACCCTATAAAAGAGATAAAATTCGGCTCGGAACGAGACCGAACAACACTCCAACACAAGGGTTTGCTCGCCCCGAGCAAACTAAAAACCAAAATAAGGACTAGAGAAAGAAACTAAAAACCCTAACTCACTTTCGCAGGAATCGCGGATGCATTTAGCACATGTATCAAGCCCTTTCAAACCCCCGGTAACCGGGTGGACGAGGTAGGTCTCGTGATGGTTTATAGCAACTATACCTACAAAAGCAAAAGAAAAGGAGAGAGGGAAAGTGAAAAACAAAACAAGTTTGAAAAGAAAGAAAAGAAAACTGCTCGTTCCACGAATCAAGTTATCGTAATCAAGAAAACGATATTAATCCTCCAAAAGAAACCGTTATGAGCATCTCCAATACACCTAACTCAAACAACTGCCAATCTTAAAGATTTTCGATCCCCGACACCTCATGTAAGGCTAAATACCATGTGCGTAGTGCTTAGTGGGTTCTAATTGATTCCGATCGACCCCGAAAACTCACACCTGAGCTCATTTAAAAACGAACAAAATCAGCAAAGAGTTGTCCTCCCTCGCATTTGGTCGCCCTTGGCTTGGTGAGGGCTGCAGGTGATGCAAGGAAAGACCCCTCACTTTATTAGCACTTAACTTTCTTACTAATTGGTTGGGTTTTCCAACATTTTCAATTTAGTTTATTAGGTCGGGCTAGTTTTGCGGGAATTGCAACGACCCATAATGCGGGGTTTACCCTCCCAACACAGGCCTTTCCATTCACCTCTCCGTTGCAAAGCGATATAGATGGAGGCTTAAGGGGTATCAGCGTCGTACCGCTAATACCGGTCCCGTGTAGGTGGACTAGCTTCATGCTGGTTAATGCCGTTCGACCGACACGAACCAATTTAATTCATTTATTTAACTTTGCTTTCTTTTTCTTTCTTTTGCTTTTGCTTTTGTTTTTCTCTTTTTTTTTTCTTACTTATTAGAAGTCAAGCTCGGATATGAATTCTCAAAGTCTCCCAGTTTCAACCAGAACGTGAAAAGAATCAGGGACCTCGCTAGACACTCAATGAAGGGAATCTAATTAAATGTGTCATGACAATCACCCAAGGTAGGGTCGAAAATGCTCAAACCGGTTTCTTTTAGAGAAGATTAAGAACGGCTTGCCAATTTTGATAACAAAATCCAAGAAACGAAGCAAAAACAAAAGAAAACGAAAAACGAAAACTTTTAAGGTTTTTCACTCCCTTTTTTCTCCTATTTCACACAAACATTTTCAAACTTTTAGACACAAACTATGAAAAATGAAAACAAAAGACTCAAAAACTAGGTGATCTACCCATGACAAATGAAATATCCCCCCCCCCCACTCCAACACAAAGCATTACAATGTCTCGATCGTGAGAAGGGTGTCACAAGTAAGGTAGAAAACCTAAGAACACACAATCAAACACATAACAAACAAAAACGGTGGCGACTCGAGCCCACACGGCTCCAACAACAAGATATTCCCAACATTCAAACTCAAAGGGTTCGCCACCCAAAAAGAAAAATAGAGCATGCAACATGGATCCAAAAATATATACACTCAAAGAGAGGGTGGAAAGAGATTACCTCATGATCTTCAATAAAAGCATAACCAACCCACGATCTAAGGAACATCACACAATAGGTTAGGAATAAACAAGAAAAGCATACTATGTGTGATGGTTCAATGCAAGATCAAAAAGAAAAACAAACTATACAAGACTCTAAAGACTAAAGAACTAAGAAAACAAGCTAAAATATTTACAAAGCAGCTCTCACTCTTTTTTTTTTTTTATTTTCTTAGACTCAAAAACCGGAATGCATACTACCCTCCCACTCCAACACAAAGAGGTTGTCGTGTCTTCAAATGGAAATAGAAGTAGGTAAGCAAGCACCCCAAAATAAAAGAAAAAGACACACACAAAAAGAAAATAAAAGAAGAAAAGAAAGCCGACTCACTAATTATACACAAAAGGTGAGGAAGGATATTACCTCGAAGGCATCTTAACAAAAAATGCACTCCTTCTCACCTCACGATATCGGCACCAAGTCAGAACCATTCAACGCCCGGAGTAACAAATCATGCATCCTCTCATGCATCTCAGAATGATGGTGGTAAGAGCACACTCGCAATAGCACATCAACAAACAGTGCTCTTAACAGTTTATCAAATGCCTTAGCAAAGTCAGTAAAATGATGGCTTGCAATAATAAACACAACTTTTCTAGGCACCATAAGTAGAGACATGACAAAAGGGTCCTCCCATTGACTTGTAAATAGAGATTGAGTATACAAATCAACAGGAGGGAACAATACGACACAATCTTGAACATGCTCATGCGAATACTTGGATGTCAACAATGGTTCAAACTCAATATCCATGCAATTTTCATCAAACACAAATTCCAAATCACAACTTTTATCCAAATAATAATCATAATCATCAATGGGTGATAAGGAAAAAGCAGGGTTAGACCACATCATAACACTCCCAACATCACACACAAGCACATCTTCAACTTCATCAATATCAGACTCACTAAAAGAACTATCAACATCAAAAGACAAAGGTTCATCATTCAAATCAACATCAAAAGTGAAAGTGGAAGTGGAAGGCTCCGGGTCATAACTCATAGTGAATGACTCATAAAGCATGTCATCATCAAAAACATCATTGTCAACAACCAAGCTCAAACAATCATGATCAATCCCCAAAGAATTATGCTCATCATCACAAGAATGCACATCATCGGACTCACATACAAGGGTAGCTAATGCCTCACTAATGCAATGATTCTCAATGAAAGTGAACAAATCGGTATAAAGCACACATTCAATCACAACATATTCAATTTCACTCTCAACAAGATCATATTCAATTACATCACACGCATCATGGCATTCATCAAACTCAACCTTTTCTTCACACAAAAGCATGGACAATTGTGTGGACAATGGTTCACCATCAAGCATGTATTCATCAAGTTCCTCATCATCACACACACAATCATCTTGTTCCTCATGCTCACTAGGTGGGGCTAGAGCTAAGGAATCGCTAAGTAGTCCAAGGCATGATCGGTCATAGTAGTCGTCATCCTCATTATACACAGAAGAATCAACATGCATTTCAGAACTCAAAGATAACGAATGATCTACTTCGACATTCGAATCAACCATCTGTGAAGAAGGAGTTTCTACCCTATGATTCATCTCATGGAACAATCCACGCATGCACTCAGTCATTCTCGCATATAATTCATCCATTCCCTCACTCAAGGTACCTTCCATTTTAGCTTTCAAACAAGAACCAGAACTATGGCACGGTGAATCACAAAAGAAGCACACGGGATGAGACTCAACATCAACACATTGGGAAAGATCATAACAGTTTTCCACATAATCCCCACTATAAGATTGATCATCAACATACACGGGGTATTCACATGATTGTTCAGGTTCAGTCCCGGAGGGTGATACATAAGGAGGTTGGAAGCTAGGACTAACACTTTGTTGCTCAAATTCATAGGAATCCCTAGACAACCATTCAAGTAACTCCCATGCTTTTTCTTCTCCTAAAGCGGAAAAATCGTAATATTCTAAGAGGTTTCGGGTCTCATAATTTACATCCTCACTAACAATTCCCAACAAATTCAATGCATCATAAAAAATGCCAAACAATTCACATTGAGCACGGTAATCATGTAATCTCGCAAAGTACCTCCAAAATATTTCATGCTCAAATTGGGGGAATTGGGGACTTTCCATAACTCTTTTTTTTTCTATTTTTCTATTTTACTATTTTTTTTCTCTTTTCTTGTTCTTTTCGATATTCAATTTTTTTTTGTGCTACATTTTTTCTAACATAATCAAGAAAGCAATAAACTATATACACACAAACCAATAGCCTAATCTACCAAATAACGTCATCCCCGGCAACGGCGCCACTATTCGGTTGTAATTTTAGTGGTTTTTAGGTAAGGGTTGTCGGTCCACGAGGATGGGTGTTTAGGCTTGATTTAGGGAATCGGTTTGTGTTTGGGGCTTTTCTCAATGCGGAAAGCGGTAAATTATGTAAATAAAGCAATTAAATCTAACCTAGGCATGAATCAAAGAAAGCAATAAAGATGAAAGCCATTAAAAAGCTAGAAGTAGGAAAGCAATAAAAAGCATGAACAATGAAATTAGGGACAAGAATTATACCTTTGATGAACAAACTTCAATAAATCTTCAATCTACACTTGAATTTCCCCCGAACAAACAAGAAATTGTGGATTGGATTACCAAGGATCCCCAAATTCTCACTAGGAAGTAGAATTGGTAACCCTTGACCCTCCTCCCCACTAAAAGTGGATTTAATTGTGGCTAACCCTAGAAAGCTTTGAAAATCAAGTCAACAATGAAGATTAGAGAGAGAGTGAGAAAGATAGAGAGATAGAGAGAAAAAACTTGTAAAACTTCAATGGAAACTTGCTTGAATTGAGAAAGCTTGAGAAAGTTTGAATACAAATGCTAATGAAAACTTGAAGAACAATTAAAGAAAGTAATTAAATTTAATCTAATCCTACTCCTAAAACTACCTAGGCTAATTGATAAATAAGCTGAATACAAGTGGGAATTTATAGAAGAAGGAAAAATACAACCCAAACCCTAGGATTCTAATCGCAGCACGCGCGGAGCATTTCTGCAGCTCACAGTGACTCGGGCGAGTGGGAAGAGGTCACGGGCGAGTCATGCCTTTGGCCGCAGCCCATCCGTCGCTTGTGCAGTATGTCGTGGGCGTTACCTTGTCGGTCGCGGGCGCGACAGGAACGCGACTCGGGCGAGTAAGCTTCAGCACTCGAGCGTGACAAGCTTCTGTTCGATGCACATCCTTCTCCCAGCAACACGTCGCGGGCGCGACGGTTGGGGTCGCGGGCGCGACCCTTTGCTGTTCGACTGGTGTTGACGCGACAGTGTGTTGTCTCGGGCGCTACCTCCTCTAACTCGGGTGTAACATGGTTCTGTCCCCTCTCCCCTTTTTTCTGCGCCACAACTTGACATGAAGTTTCTGGGTCGGGTTTGCCTCGATTCTCGGCTCGGGTCTCGGGTTGACTCGAGAAATCGCTCGGGATTCCCTAAAAACCTTTAATTAAGCCCAAACTTTTTCTAACTCCATATTTTCCTACAAAATACCAATTCATCACATCTAATATATACAAAGGGCTAAAATAACACAAACACCTTATAAAAGAGATAAAATTCGGCTCGGAACGAGATCGAACACGCAACCTTGTCTCTCTCATCTGGGTTGGATTAAATAATATACATCAATCGTCACGACAATGTGCAAGGGTCGTGCAAGGGCAGACACACACAGACACATGACTGAAAATAGAAAACTCCGATGAACGGCTAAAAAAAATCGGGCCATCGTGAGCCATATGCCATGTTCGTCACCCCCGTCCCGCGACACACAACATATTGAACATTGCAATGTTTAGCATACTTGGTATGTGACTCCTCGTCGGCGACATTGCCGGAATTATTCCCCTCTCTGCTTGTCCCCTGTAATGAAGCAGCAACAACACATGAGCATGACTTCAAATTCACCGTGGCATCACATTGGAGCTATGAATTTGGTGAACAATCAACCACAAAGAGAATTGTCACTCACCAATTTCATCCTTGCCGTCGATGATGCTGATTGTGTACGGTAAAAAAACTGGCGATGCTTTGATTGAGAACTCCAGTGTGGTTGAGCAAGTTTGTCGACAAAACCCTAGAATCTGCTGCACACTCTCGATTCTTCTTTCTCTCTCAAAATAAATTGTGTTTGATGCTCTACAGCATTACTCAAGTGATTTTTGGAAAAAAACTGAAAAATGGCACCTCCATATCCCGTAAAACAAGCATGTGTTTCCTTATTCATTTATTTATTTATTTATTTATATTTTAAGTTTTTGAACACATGTGGTGGTTTTGGGTAATGATAAGTGGTTTTAATCCTGTTCGTTGGATTAGATTTGGACGGCTGAGATCTTTTTTTCCTACCTTCCTACCTTAATCCTGTTCGTTGGATTAGATTTAGACTGATCACAAATCTCATTCAATGCCTTTATGGGAAGAATGACCAAAACCCACGAGGAAATGCTTCTGTTGGGATTCTCTTATGAGCCAAAAGTGAGAGGTCATGGCTCGCAAGTCAAATAGGCGACTCTTCTTTACTAGTTAGTTTTATATTAGAACCTCAGTTAAATTAATTTACTATGGATCTTGATTGAGGTGGGTGTGTACCTTAGATCTCCCCAACAAGTGGTATTAGAGTTGATGGTAGAATTGACGGTTTGTTCGGTTGGGCGCAAGGTACAGGAAGATGGTCCCACAATAAGTAGCATAAATAAGAGCATGGAACACATGGCGTGCATGCTTAGACTCCTGAAGCATATTGATGGAATAATGGCATGCATGAGACTTGGGGGAAGTAGGACGAGGCTATGGTGGCCTCTTGTTGGTAACTTGATGCCATGGTAAGAGAAAGAGGTTTTAGGTTGAGGAGGAATGCTTATGGATATGGTTTGTAAGAGACTCATATGTGAAGAACGAGATTATTGGGGTTCACGCTTGAGTCAAATGCCCCACGTCAAAAACTTGAGAGTTCATGATTTATAAGCCAAGTAGGCTACTCCTATCACTAATTGGTGTGAAGATGGAATATCACTTAACTTCTTACCATATGTCTTAGTTGAAGTAGGCATGCACCTAGGATCTCCTTGACGACTTTAATCTTGACAAAGTCTGTCAAGAAACTCCAAATTTTCCTGAACCTTACCACTTAAAGTTGCAATATTATGTGGTTGGGTGGGGAATGAGATATTAACAAAGCCAACAATGACATAGAAGGCAAGAACAACAATGAATTGAGTATGCCAAACAGAATAGTCTTCCTATGTTGCTAGATAAACAATAACTACATTTGCGATATTTAGGGTTGTTAGGGTGATCCCTAGTTCCCAACTAATGATGAACGGGGCATTGTGGGTAGTAATGTTCTATATGTAGGTGGATTCGGTCGCCCACTAGAACAATGCAACCTGACCTTAAAGACCTCGGGTAGATTATAGTGTGGCATATGTGGGATATTAATAAACTATTTAAGGAGGATTTATGGATGGATAGGTAAGTGGTGCAACAATAGGGTTAGATAGGAAAAGTGGAAGGAAGCTCGTTGGGCAAACAACTTGTGTGACTTATGATTGAGAAACAATGAAACGTGGAGTAGACCTTGGAGATAGTGTGAGAACCTATGCCATAACACTAGCCATCGAGGGCTTGTTGGAGTAGAGGGATCAATAAAAATTATGTCATTGTCAATGTACCATGCCAAAGCGGTGATGAGGAGGGATTTGATTGTCATTGATGTTGAGCAATAAAGTACATCAGTGGTGAATTTAGAAATGAACTTAAGCAGGTTCAAAGTCAAAATAAAAATCAAAACAATAATTTAGAAAACATACAATATTATTTTCTTTTGAGTAGTTGTCCTCGATGAGGTGCCATAACTTGAAAATATTCCATGATGTCCTCATTTGATACTTTCTCGAAAATCTCATCCTCAAAATAAGTAATAACAGTGTTTTTCAAAAACTTGTCCGAGATTCTGTTGCGCAAACTTGTCTTAATAATCTTCATTGCGGAGAATGCACGTTCAATAGTTGTAGTGAAGACTGGTATAAGCAAAGCTAACTTCAGAAGTGAATGCAAGAGAGGAAATGTCTTATCCAATTTCGTTTGAACCAACTTCCTTGATAGTTCACCAACTCCATCTAGGCCCATGAGCCTTGGATCATCACGCAAAGTAAAGATGGCATCAAGTTCACATCTTAATGCGTCAATGACCAATGCATCAAAATCCTCTGGATACAACTCAACCATTCGAAGTATCTTTTCTTTCTCAAAAGTGGACCATAGTACCATTGGGTCTAGACAAGACAAACTAAGAAGTAACTCAGTACTTGTTTCGGGAAAACGACTGTTAAGCTCTTGCATTTGCATGTCGATAATGTTGTAAAACACTTCTTCACGATAATAATGCTCATTTGTCACTTGAGAAACTCTACGGGTTACTCTTTGTCCCCAAACAAAATGGAAAGCATCCATAGCAGGAATCTCAATATCATAATTCATGTAGAATGTATAAACATTCTCAATCAATGGATCCCATCCCAGGTCTCTTGTTGTTTGTAATTGTCGTTTAACTCCACCAAGCAATGCCACGACATTAACAATATCTTGATCTCTTCTTTGTAGAGCTTGACTAAGTGCATTTGTAATGCCTAAAACCAACTTCATCACATGTAGCAAGAAAACAAACTCAAACTTCTGCATACCATCTAAAGCACTTTTTGCTTTAATTCCATCATCATCAAGATTTGCATGTTCTCCAATAGCATCAAGCACATCAAGAATTGCATCAAACATGAGAACAATATTGGTGAATGTCTTAAAATGAGAGCCCCAACGAGTGTCTGCGGGTCTTTGTAGTCCAACTTCTTAGTTCAAACCTCGCCCAGTTTGAAGCTCACCCAAACGTAAATGCCTTTTCAACCTTAGTTTAGCTTTTTAAAAAAGGATCAACATTAGTGAATTTAAACTTTAGATTTATGGAGTGCATAATAATAAATAATTATATGGACTAAGTAATATATAAACCTTTTTAGCTTGTTTTTCTCGAAATGCATCTCTACGTTTATAAGAACCTCCAATCACATTCAACATAATGTTAACCACTTCCAGAAGCCATCCAACATCACTATGATGTTTTGCAACCGCCACCAAAGTTAATTGAAGTTGATGAGCGAAACAATGAATATAATGTGCTGATGGACAATCTTGTAAAATCAAGCTCCTTACCCTATTTACATGTCCCCGCATATTACTAGCTCCATCATACCCTTGCCCTCGTATACGACAAGGACTCAATGATAAATTAGAAAGCACCAAATAAATGGCCTTCTTTAATGCTAAAGACGTCATATCAGAAATTTGAACAAGGTCAACCAAACGCTCGACAATGACACCTTCTTGATTAACAAACCTTAAAACAAGAGCCATTTGTTGCTTACATGATACATCTCGTGCTCCATCCACTAATATAGAAATATCAATCCCCAAGTTCCCTAAGAATAGCCTTGGTAATTTCTTTTCCACAAGCTTTTGCAATGTCTCTTTGAACATCAGGGCAAGTCATCTCTTGATTACCAGGAGCATTTTTCAATGCAAAACTTCCTACTTCACTATTTCTTTCAGCATAAAACTTTAACTAAGCCTTGAAAAGACCTTGCCTTCTTGAAAATTCACTTTCATCATGACCCGAAATGACAATTCAGAGGATAAAAGAAACCTTGCAATGTCAACAGAAGCATTCAATCGAGTGTAATATTCCCACTGACTCTTCTCTGATTGTTTGTCAAAATAACTCGAATGGATTGATTTTTGTTCTTAAGGTCTTCAAGACGTATCATAGATTTGTTGTGCACACTATTTGGCCCACTTATATGCATCTTGAACCTTTCTATCTTATTCCAACTCCTAAACCCATCAGAAGTGAATGAGCCCCCCCCCCCAAAAAAAATGAATTGAAGTTTCAAACTCATTCTTAAACAAATAACAACACAAGCAAAAAGCCAAAAATTTGCTGGGAGGTGCCATACATTCTTAACAACTAACCACTGCGGGACCACATTTTTTAATGCACTCAAAGGGGACCAAGTTGTCAAACAATTGGCTCCCAGGTGACTTTCTGCCCAATTATAGCCGGAATCCGGTGACAGTTGAGTAAAGTGAGAATTTTTTTGAAATTGCTTTGTGCAATGCTGAGACTACCCTCCATTGCCTCCAAATCTTTTCTTACTTAACTGAAGTCATCTTCTCTCTCTCAATTTCCATCTTCTTCTTCTTCTTCTTCTTCTTCTTCTTCTTCTTCTTCTTCTTCTTCTTCTTCTTCTTTCTTCTTCATCTTTTGTGTTCTTCTTGTGTAGATCGTTCATTATTGTTGATCACTGCCCCGAAATCAAATGCATCAACACGAAAACAAACTCCATTAGAACAACACAATCCATCTCATTTTCCCCCCTTAAAACCATAATTTGGCACCATGAAATATTGATTTGAAGGAATACCTGGGCAGGGTAACTGATGTACTTCAAAGCTTCAATCCCTATAGCTGGTCCAATGGTGTTAGTAATCCCTGCACTCCAATAACTCCACCATGGAGCTCCTCCCTTGCTCCCCCTGGACCATATGTTGATCACTGCCCCGAAATCAAATGCATCAACACATTAAACCCTACATAATACAACTCAATATCAAACAAAACCAACTTTTTATATCAGATTAGTAAGCTTCTTACAGATGAAGGACCATATTAGACAGACCACATTCTGAGCCAAATTCAGAAATGCCAGGTGCTCAAATCTCTTCTTATCCGGCCAAATCTCTTCGTCGACCTGCGAATGTTCGCATCCATATCAGATCCACAGCTCCGCAAAACACCACAGTTTTGATCAAACTTCCAATTGAACTACGCATACTCCCTCCCAAAATCATTCAAAATAACGAAACTACAACATGCACCGACATTTGAATCGATTGTGGAACAAATTCACAACCCTAGAATCGAAGAAATGTGGACGAGAAGAAGGCAATAAGAGAGAAGATTACAAGTTTTCTTGAAGAAGGCCTTGGGAAATGTAAGCAGCCCAAATACCAGCGACGCAAAAGCTCAACAGCAAAACACGGCGGAACCCCGACGCATGAGCTTCCATTTCCGGCGTCTCTTTTCGCCGGAAACCTCCCTTCTTCCGAAATCGCTGCGTCGGTGGCGTTAGCGCGATCAAACGATTAGAAAAACCCGATCAAATATGGTTTTTCATTGATGATGATCGTTCATCATTGTGACTGACCATTGGAGGTGCCATTGATGAAGACACAGGCCAAGCATCAATTTTTTGAGGGGGGAAGGATAAGGGCTACCTCGTCTTTTCAGCTACCACCTCAAGGGCTTTTAAGACTTTTCTTGTTTTTCGGCTTAAAGTGACTGGAAAGTCACATGCCAGCCAATTGTTTAGCAACTTGGTCCCCTTTGAGTGCATTAAAAAAATGTGGTCCTCCAATGGTCAGTCTTTAGGAATGCATGGCACCTCCCAGCAAATTTTTAAGTAAAAAGTTGCATCCTTCCTTTTGTTATATTCTAACCAATTTTCATACATATCAAACCAAGCTTTCCTAAAACGACGTTTAATTCCAAAAATCAACCTTTGAGGAAAATCATGATCTCAAGGTTGATAAGGGCCTTTTAGAATATAAGTTCATCTTACCAAATCTTGTTCATCTGGATGATATTCACATATAGGTTTTATGTTAGCTGGATCAACTTGAACAACACTTAAATCAACTCGATTTACCCCATCAATATTTTGCATTGATTGCTTGATTGGGTCCATAATTATGCTCCCTACTTTCTTCATTCAGAAGAAAACGGGCAGAACTTGTAGGCAAATTCGCAGAACTTGAACGAAATCATCATCGATTAGATACTTTTTTGAAGTATCTTTCCATTTGAACTGAAAAAAGGGGATTACAATAACTATTATTCTAGCAAATTTCATTCAAACTAATTATATTTAAACCATTCTAAATTAATAGAAAATTAGAAGATAGTTGAACAAAATAGAACCTAACAAAATTTATCAAGATAAATTTTCAAGTTTAATAGACAAATTCAACTAAATCAAATAACTAATAGCAACTAGAGTAATATTTCGAAGAATTATATGTCATAATCAAACCCAAATCAATCTGAATTGAAATTGAATAAATTACTCTTAATTTGAACTAAAATTTGAAGAGAATTTTCAATTGATCATAATAAAACATAACAACTTACAGGGCTGGCGGTGAGAGAGGTGGCGGCTGGCGGTGGGCATGGGAATTGATGTATAATCGCCCAGCTATATACATCAAGGTCAGCTAGGGAGACATCAAATACTCATCTATGAGGAAGAAGAGCTCAAGTCTCCTACATATCTCTCTACTTGGAGGAAATCTACAAGGGTACTCAAGTAATTTGCTCCTTAACTCAAGAACCATCAAGCTATCATGGAAGGTGTCTTAGAATGGATTAATCTACATTCCAAGAGCTTTCCAAGGGTTCATGAATCTTTAGATTTGGTTAAGTATTGAGCAAGATATCATCATTTGTAATCTAGCTTAGTTCATTTGTTTCTTTATGATGTAATCATGTGTATAGGATGATGTAAGCTAGATGGTTGTAATTTCTTTCATACCACACGCCTAAGGGGGCCTCTACTAGTATAAATAGACCCCTTAGGGTGCCTTGTATCATCATTCAATCATATATCAAACTACAATCAAACACATGATGTGTTGTTTCTCTAGCTTTGTGCTAGTTTCCCTTCGTTTCTCTTGAGGGAGATCGAAACTATCCCCTTCTTCTATCCAAGGTTGGCGTTCTTGGTGGTGATAGGAAGGAATTGAAGGTCTCTTGAAGGTGGTGTGGCTGTATCCTCCAAGATTCTTCAAAGAGCCTTATCATTCTATCATTCTTAGTGAGTTTCCTTTGAATCGTTTGAATTCTTCAATTGCATTCTCATTGTTTCTACCTTACATTCAAACGTCTTAAGTGTTAATTCACAAGATACATTCATCATCCATTTCGTTCAAAAATCATCCATCATTCGTCCATTCATTCGTTCATCCTACATTCATCCATCACCCATTCGTTCATCATTTTCATTCATTTGGTAATCATCTTTCATAGTTCTTTCCATCCTTTTCATCCATTTCTATTCCATTTTTAGTTCTTTGGAACTTTGAGAAGGGAGATTCCTATCTTCGTTTTTAAAGATCCTTAGATTGTGTGTAATGTGATCATCCCTTGGTCTCATTATGCATCAAAATTGGTATCAGAGCTTAGGAGTTTGATTCTCTTAGTTCTTGAACCATCTTTCTACCAAAACTTTTCATCACAAAAACGTTCCTACCATCTCTCCATCACACGCCACCCACGAGTTCTTCCAAGAACTCATCAAGAACTCATAAAGAACCATTGGCTCCACAAAAAAACCCATAGCCCAAACACAACCCCCCTCTCATCCCCACGTGCTAACCCCAAACCCATGAGTTTCTTGTGATCTTTTTTTCATATTCTATGGCTTACAAAAGATCTAGCATGAGTTCTCAACGTGAATTACAACGCTTGGAGCAACAAATTGATGATCTCACCAAACAAATGGAAGAATTTGGGATTCTTCAAAAGGGATCAAGAAGCGCTTGTTCACGTGACTACATCAACAAGCTTGAAAGAATGAAGCAAGGGAGCAAGGATGTGGTCGAATATACAATAGAATTCAGGCGGCTATTATGGAAATATGCTCTTGAGGAGGATGATCAACGAGTTGTGGTATGTTACTTCCTTGGTCTTAATGATTACATTCGACGTGTTGTTGTAAATCAACCTTTACAAACTTGGAAGAGTTAAGTTCTTTAGCTCTTGATGTTGAACTTCAAGTAAAGAGTAAAGAACTCTTGGACAAAACCCGTATACACACACAAACTCCACAAAATCAGCCCCCATCCCACCTCACACCTACTATCCAAAGCTCCTCAAAACAGCCCATAAACCTCCCCATCCCCATTGTCCATGACGAGGAAATCATTGACCAAAGTACAAGTCTATCTTGCCAAAGTTTTGATCATGTTGTAAGTGCATCCTATGAGCAACTAGAAGTTGAAAGTGAATCATTTGATGTATTTGACGTGTATGAGGATGTTCATGAAGTATGTGATAACCTTGGCATGAATGAGGAAGCTAATGTAGTTTGTAGCATGCCTAAAGAAGAGTTTAAGGTGTATGACAATCCCTTGTTTGAGGAGAATAATGATGAGTTTCGAGTATATGTCAACCCATTGTATGAGGAGGAAGGCGTGAATGAAGAAGAGCAACGTGATAAGATGTGTTCATTGTTCCAAGAAGGAGGAAGTAGTGCCATCTATGAGGATCTTGATGCTAGCATTGGCATTGATAAGGACCATGACAATGATATTGGCCTTACTACAACAAGGGTCCAAACATTGCAAATGGAGAGCTATTCACACGGTCATTCACTTCATGACAAGGACATTCATTTTGATCCAAGAAGTTTAGTAAGTCTTTGTTTTTACAATATTTGCAAAGATTCATTGTATTGTAATATTACTTCTATGGATTCTTGTAATACTTTGTTGGAAGAAACAAAGTTGTATGATAGGAGTATCAAGCTCCAAGAGGCGTCCTTATTACCACTTTGTGTTTCACGGCTCAAGGAGGGTCAAAGCATTCTTATGACACTTATGGAGAATAAGTATCATGAATTTGAAGAACCAAGGAGTCTCATTTTTACACCAATGGAGGTTGGAAACCGTGAGCCTATAAAGGATCAAGATCCTATGCCATCACTTGTTCTCATTTGTGAATATTTCGATGAAAGACAAGCACCATCGACAAGTGACCTCTCTCACTTATCTCTTTGGGATCAAGCTCAATTCGTGGATAACTACAACAACGGTTTTGGTTCTCATAGTATACAACATATTTTGAAAAAGTATGTACCATTACAATGTAAAAAGATTGTATTTGTATACTTTGAAAACATTTTTGTATGTAGTAGAAGTAAAAAGGAGTATGTAAATCCTTTGGAGTTAGTTTTGATCATGACGAAGCATGAGGAGCCACAAGGAGAATTGGGGAAGTACTTGGAGAATTGTCCTTACCTCTCGTCCAAGAATGAGCTATCTCAACATATCTCATCAAATGGAGTAATTCAAGTGGACAAACGGAATAAAGGAACTATTCAAGAAGGATCCATACTTGCATCTATACTTGAGGTACTATGTCTCTTAAAGGATGCTAAAGATCATCATATTCTTTTATTTCCTATTCTCGCATCATATTTGTTCATTACAAATGGAGTTGAGAAAGGTGAAGTCCTATCTCAAGGAAGTTGTTCCATGGATTATTTTGGTGATATACTAATTGGAGAAAAGGAGAAGCTTCATGCTTATGGCTTTGCATTCATACTTGTTGTTATCATGACGATATTTGAGCAAAAGGATTATTATCATGGAGGATTCATCTTTAAGCTTTGTGATTCTTACAAAGTATTGGAGTATGCTTCATATGATAAGGAGATCAAGCCATCATTATACTTTGAGATGAAGTACTTGATTCGTTCATCAAAATTAAGTCACTTGGAGGAAGCAAGTCCTTTGACTAAAGGAAGTTTTCTAACGAGGAGATACGTGTTTGATTCAAAATTACTTGAGCTTGGATATATCAAGGAGTTATATGAAGATGATGATGATTTTAAAGAAGTATTCAAGGTATGTGAGAAGCATCATCAACAACCCTTTCATATTAATCATGGATTTCTTTTCAAAGGGAATCAATTGTGTATTCCAAGGAGTGGAATTCGTGACTTCTTAATCATGGAAGTGCATGGAAGTTCTTTTGATCATTTGGGTCTTCTCAATACATATTACAAGATGAAGGAGTATTATTTCTGGCCAAGCATGATCGTTGACATTGAGCAAACGTTACAATGTTGTGATATTTGCAATCCTTCTATACTATATGGAGATGAAAGCTTGAATTCTAAGGATGCAGTACCATGGATTCAAGGAAGTCTTACTATTGTCTTCATCATGAGTTACAAGCTTGTGAATCTATACTTTGAAGTTGAGAAGTTATATGAGGTTTCTACATTCTCTATGAAGAAACAAGATTTGAAGTTCCATGATGTCATTGGATTAGTCATGAGAAAATTTGGAAGAAAGTGGAAGTTCAAGTCAAGCATTAAAGGAATCTATGATGATTTCAAAGCGTTTAAGAAGAGAGTTTGTAATCTCTTCAAGAAACGTAAGAGGAAGAAGCAAGTTGATGGGAACAACACTTTTGGGAAGACATCTTATAAGAAGAATTGCTATGTAACAGTTTAGAAGAAGTTTTGTCTAAGTTTGAGGACAAACGTTTTCAACTGGGGGAGAATGATGTATAATCGCCCAGCTATATACATCAAGGTCAGCTAGGGAGACATCAAATACTCATCTATGAGGAAGAAGAGCTCAAGTCTCCTACATATCTCTCTACTTGGAGGAAATCTACAAGGGTACTCAAGTAATTTGCTCCTTAACTCAAGAACCATCAAGCTATCATGGAAGGTGTCTTAGAGTGGATTAATCTACATTCCAAGAGCTTTCCAAGGGTTCAAGAATCTTTAGATTTGGTTAAGTATTGAGCAAGTTATCATCATTTGTAATCTAGCTTAGTTCATTTGTTTCTTTATGATGTAATCATGTGTATAGGATGATGTAAGCTAGATGGTTGTAATTTCTTTCATACCACACGCCTAAGGGGGCCTCTACTAGTATAAATAGACCCCTTAGGGTGCCTTGTATCATCATTCAATCATATATCAAACTACAATCAAACACATGATGTGTTGTTTCTCTAGCTTTGTGCTAGTTTCCCTTCGTTTCTCTTGAGGGAGATCGAAACTATCCCCTTCTTCTATCCAAGGTTGGCGTCCTTGATGGTGATAGGAAGGAATTGAAGGTCTCTTGAAGGTGGTGTGGCTGTATCCTCCAAGATTCTTCAAAGAGCCATTATCATTCTATCATTCTTAGTGAGTTTCCTTTGAATCGTTTGAATTCTTCAATTGCATTCTCATTGTTTCTACCTTACATTCAAACGTCTTAAGTGTTAATTCACAAGATACATTCATCATCCATTTCGTTCAAAAATCATCCATCATTCGTCCAATCATTCGTTCATCCTACATTCATCCATCACCCATTCGTTCATCATTTCCATTCATTTGGTAATCATCTTTCATAGTTCTTTCCATCCTTTTAATCCATTTCTATTCCATTTTTGGTTCTTTGGAACTTTGAGAAGGGAGATTCCTATCTTCGTTTTTAAAGATCCTTAGATTGTGTGTAATGTGATCATCCCTTGGTCTCATTATGCATCAGGAATGGAGGTGGCGGCGGGAAACTGGGAATGAGGGTTTTCTGTGCGAGTGAGCATAGCTGCAACTGTGCATATGGGTTTGGTGGGATTCAAACACGCAACCTACCAAGACTCTACACTTAAACAAGAATGCACCACTCAACAACATCACTTATTCTGATTATTTGTTGGCACATATTGTATTTATACTTTTTTTATCCAGTCCTATTCTTGAAAACAAGAAATTTTCGACTTTTTTTTTAAGTGGAGTCACTTGACCCCACGTGAACCCATATTGGAGCCGCCCTTGGATTCTTTTTACTAGTAACTAATAAGTAAAAAATGCACCATAAGAATTACATTCATTCGGATTTGCGACTCACGTAACATGTACATGTCCTAGTGAAGAGGGCCGGGTTCCACTCTCTCCCCTAGAGGTCTCTGCCGAGCGAGCCGCTTCGACCAACTCGAACCTTGAGTTACAATTTCCGATCACTTTTGGAGTTGGGAGGCAAGTCTCGGCCATCCAATGGATGGGCCCCGGGGCTCCTTAGGGGGGGCCCGCTCACAACACCAACCCCGGAGGCCTCGGGACTGGACCGGACCGTCTCGAGAACTAGAGAATAGAAGGTATCGGGGTGCGAGTGTTTAAAAACCCGGGAACAATAAACTCAAGGCACGGACGTGGCATCAGAAAGCCTGCTCGACCGAGCCAAGCTTTTGGCTCGCCCGAGCCAAGCTCCTGTCGAGCGCAAACTGGGCGTCAGAGGACCTGCTCGCCCGAGCCACACATTGGCTCGCCTGAGCCAAGCTCCTGCCGGATGTCGTCGTGCATGGACTTGGCGTCTTACAGCAGGGTGTCGCGACCAGAGATCGCCGACCGAGCCACCTTCGCTCGCCCGGCGCCGCTTCGCCGATTCTTAGTCGAGCACAACTCGCGACGGGATAGCTCGCTCGAGCAAGATATCGCTCGCCCGAGCCGAGTTCCGCCACCGCGACCCAACCTTGCCAGCGACAGGCCAAGGCGATCGAGGAGGCCGCCGCCGAGCCGCTTATCTGCTCGCCCGAGCCACTCTTCTGGACGGACGCGAATTTTCGTTATTTCTGCCTTGTTTTAGCCTAATTCCTAGTTTAGTATAAATAGCTTGTTATCTCATTTTTTCCAGAAGCTTTTGATGATTATGAATATGCTTATGCATTGGTTAGGGTTTCCCTAAGTTTTCTCTCAAAATCTAGATTACTTTATCCATTGATTAATGGTGGTGTTTCTAGTCATTCCTTTATTGATCATTTGGTGGATTCTTCCTTTATGATGGTCATGGTGGGGTGTTAGGCTTTGGTGGTGGAATCTCCTTTATCTAAGGTCATATCCAATCCTTTTGGGGTTTCAAGCTTTTGTTGATTGTTGATTCAAGATTCTCAAGCTAGTCCATCAATCTCTCCCACCACGCCACGCTCCACCTAGTCTAGCGAATGGCAATTAGTGGATGCCTACTAAGATGATTGTTTGACAAAAAAGTGTTCCATAAGTTTGTTTGTTGGGTTCTAATTAATGTAAATTAGACGGAAAGGATAGAATTTTCATTAATAAAATTCCTAAAAATTATTTTTTCCCAAACCAGTATTTTAAAGATATAAGGTTGCTCAATATTTCTTGAAATATAAGGTTGCTAAACACTAGTATTTGATGAATTAAAATTTTGATTTGACCAATGACAAATGTCATTACTGAACATACAACTGAATAAAATATTTGGGTTTACCAATCATGAGCCAACTAAAAGTAAAGTAGTTGTATATCTTGTAGAGAAAGCATATATTAATGATAAAGCATAGGTGTTAATTTCGACATGTGCTGACCTTCCAAATCACAACACTATTCTTTTTCAAAAAATTACTCGGAGGTACCCTAACTTTTGGTGAAATGTTTTTCAGGTACCCCAACTATTCAAAACTCATTTTGGGGTACCCTAACTTTTAGAGTTAGTAATAAATATGTGACTTTCCGGCCAATGATTTGAATTCATTGGTGAGTTTTAGGCGGGAAATTGATTAAGGGTTTTTATGGACGAAAATGCCCTTTGTTTCTTCTTTTGTTTAGTTCTTCGTTTCTTCTTCTGTTTCATGAACAAAATTAAGTAAACTAAATGGCCAAGCCAAAGTCTTTGTCAGACTCAAACAGGTTCACTAAAAAAGACTCCTTTGGAGACAAATGGCAGAGTCTGATCTATATATTCTATGGATTTCACCAGAGCCAACAGCGCTAATTCGGGCAGAGTCAGAAAACACACAGACAGAGAACAAACCCCTTTACACGGCAGACTCCCAACGTTAATCCTTGGGTCTCCACACTAACGATGTTGCCAAACAGCGATCCTTCCAGCTGAGAAACAGAGCATCGTAGCCCTCTTCCATCCGGTAATACTCATGGTATTCGATCATCAAACCCTTGATTATATTTTTCACTGTTGGACTCATAGGCAACTGACAAAAAACAGCCATGTCCAACCTGGACCTCAATTTCCCAAACGGCTCATGCCTTTCCACCCTCTCTGCCCCTTCAGAAGCCACCATGTTCACAATGTCCCGAGCAAGGCAATGCTGCTCGGCGCTTATTCTCTTCTTGTCGTCCCTCGCGATTGCCATGTCGATGGATTCAAACATTGCTGGTAGTACTTCTCCAAATCGCCATACCCATCACTGCCTCTTTCTAGCATAGCGTCGACCACCCACTATTAAAGCATCGTCGGTCTTCGGAGGTACCCACTGTAATCACCAACGCTTCTAACTGCCGCCACAACTTAGCCATCTCATCTCCCAAAACCTACCGCACACATATCAAAATCAAGATGAACTAGAACTAGAAATTTGGGAAAAAAAAGAAGTGCGGTAAATTGGAAGAAAATGAGAGTAATTTGAGGTTGGAGATTGCCATTGCAGATGAATTAGCGATGATTGAAACACGAATTATCTTATCTTTGAATTTCTTCAATTGACTGGTACGAATTGAGGGGAAGGAATTAAAACAGAGACAACGAATGAAGAAAACAAACTAAAAGGGCATTATAGTCATTCTCTGTCAAAAGTTAAGGGTATTTCGGTCAGTTTGCATAATCAATCGAACTTTGACCGGAAATTCACCTAGTAATTTCTAATCCTAAAAGTTAGGATACCCCAAAATGAGTTTTGAAAAGTTAGGGTACAAAAAAATTGTTTCTTTAAAAAGTTAGGGTACCTCTAAGTAATTTTGTGATTCATTTTACATTTTCATAACCGCCTTAAGCTCCTAGGACGAGTTGTTCAATTTAATTTTTATTTATCTTTTATATGTGTCTTTTGGCCATAATTTGCCCATTTTTGGATCACATTTCTTAGGATTTTCAGCTTTTTAAAATAATTATTCTAGCTATTTTATTACATTTTTGTTTATTTTACCATTTTAGTTTAAAAATGACAAAAATATGTTTTCTTAATAAAAAAATCCCACAAAAAGAAACGAACTTAGTAATTTCATGATTTTGTTTTATTTATTGACGTTTTGATTTTTCTAATTTAATCTAAACTAAAAAAAATAGAAAGAAATGATTGTTAACTAATAAAACAAATTAAATTAAATTTCTACCCAATTCTCCCTCGGCCTAACCGTCTAACCCACTCTTCATTTTCCGACTCGGCCCAGTCCATGACCTGAAACCCAAATCCACCTACCCATTAATCAAACCCATGACCCAATACTTGTCGAACTCCCAAAATCACAAAGTATGTTTTCTTAATAAAAAAAATCCCACAAACAGAAATAGAATTAGTAATTTCATGATTTTGTTTTATTTTTGACATTTTGATTTTCTAATTTAATCCAAAAGAAGAAAACAGAAAAAACTAAAAAATGTTTGTAAACAAATAAAACAAATTAAAATTCTACCCCCCCTAAGCCCAACCCATTCTTCATTTTCTCACTCAACTCAGCCCATAACCCGAAACCCAAACTCGCCTACCCATATATCAAACCCACGACCTAACAATACTCGTCGAACCACCAAAATCACAAAAATATGTTTTCTTAATCAAAAATCTCACAAAAAGAAATAGAATTAGTAATTTCATTATTTTGTTTTATTTTTGATATTTTGATTTTTCTAATTTGATCCAAAAGACAAAAATAGAAAGAAATAAAGAATGTTTGTAAACAAATAAAACAATTCAAATTCTATCCAAATCTCCCTCAGCCCAACCCACTCTTCATTTTCCCTCTCGCCCCAGCCCATGACCTGAAACCCAGACCCGCCTGTCCATTCATCAAATCCACAACCCAGTACCCATCGAACCCCCCGGCCCCCTCCCACCCTAAAAATTAGGGATATTGGATCACAATATAACGACCTTTGGGGGTATTGGATTGTAATATACCGACCTTTACTATTGGACAACAATATCTCTGACCTTTATATTTAGGTGATATTATTATACCAACAGTGACTAAGGGGGTGGTGACTGGTTAACTGGTCTCTATTCTGACGTGACTGGCAGAGGGAAATAATCGACCCTTGCCCAATAAACCCATTAACCCCTCCGTTTTTCTCACTAGCCCACGTTGAAAAAAATTGGCCCTAACACAGTGACTAACGGGATGGTGAACCAGTTGTTCGATCTCGTTTCGAGCCGATTCTTCTCTTTCTTAGGGTCTTTTTACATGTTCTAACCCCGTGATTCATGTTAGTTATGAGATTTTTCTAGTTTTGTAGGAAAATAAAAGATTGACCTAAAATGGAGCCAAAGCGGAGCAAAACTCATCAAATGGAGGAAGAGGCAGAAGGATGGCTCGCCCGAGTCACATCCTGGCTCGCCCGAGTCAAGCAGCTGGAAGAATAGCAGACTTGCCCACCAAAGCTGAGCCAAGAAAAAGTGAGACAGAAGGTTGGCTCGCTCGACCAACATGCTGGCTTAGTCGAGCCATACCTCTGAAGACTAGCATGAGTATGTTGAGAAATTGGCTAAGGCAAGGAGGAGATAGGGGGCTGGCTCGCCCGAGCAAGGGCCCTGCTCGACCGAGCTTAGCACCTGAACTGCCGAGGAGAAACGACCAGAAGCCTGGCTCGCCCGAGCCACTCTGGTTTTCTGCGTTGAAGTTAGGATTGAAATGCTGCGTTTTGTGTAACAGTTTGGGATCAGTATAAATACTCTTAGCTGTGATTTCATCCAGAACAGTTTTAGCTTATGTTTTAATATGTATTTCCTAGTTTTAATTGTTCTTTAAGTTGCTTCTACTTTCTCTCTCTTAGGGTTTTCTATTACCTTGTTCTCCAAGTTCTTGAGATTTTGAGTGTAATCAACACTTTCTTAAAGTAATTTCAGCAAAGTATTTCTTCATTTACCTTGTGCTTTTGATTTCATTGAGTTTGTCATTCAAAGTTTCTAGGTTAGCCACCAATCAATCTTTTTAGTGAAAAGGGGGATTAAGGGATACAAATCTTACTTGAAGTGAAGATTTGAGGGTCCTTAGTAACTTGATTCACAACTTTCTATTTGTTCGGGGAAAGTTGCAAATGAAGATGAAGAATGAAGAATAGAGATTTTGATTAGTCAACAAGGGTATGGACTTAATTCTCAGCTTGTTTTAGTTAATTAGTTGCTTTTTAATTGCTACTTGCTTGCTTTTGATCTTGGTGATAGTTTAGGGTGTTATTAAATGTTTGCTTGTTAGTTTTATAGATTTCTTTTGAATCAATTGTTAGTAATTACTTGCTTAGTTGTGTTTCTTTCTTAATAGTTATGTTTAGTATCATGATTAAGAATAGTTTAATCGCTTAATTTTCATACTTTAATGCTTTCCGCACTTGATAACCTCTAACAAACTAAAAACCTAGACAAACCTCACACCCATCCTCGAGTTCGACATCCTTACTTAGAACCACATCAAATATTACAAACCGAACAATGGCGCCATTGCCAGGGTTGGCGTTATTTGGGAGTTTAGGAGCTTGGTTTGTTTGTGCATAGTGTGAATAGTTTAATTGCTTTGCTTGGTTAGTGTTAAGTTTTAAAATCACTAAAAATTAAAAGAAAATAGAAAACCCAACTAAAAAAGAGAAAGTGCATCATTCGATAGGATGGGTTCGAATACCGGAAACCAATAGATTGGTTAGGGTAGAGACACCTTTAGTCGACTTGCCTAACATGGGTGAGGAAGCACCGAGGGTGACCCTGAGTGACCAGCTTTATCAATCTTATGACCCGCCTCCATCATGTTTTGTGCTACCGGCCCTACCTCAGGGAGTTACTTTTAACCCTCGACATTATCATACCCAAAATCTGCCTTTATTTACTAGGACGGGGTTGGCGCTTATCTGGACAGCGCAGTATAAGGAGTACCTTAGTATGGTCACACCACCTGGGGTACCCTTAGATTATGTTCTGCTGAAATATTTGCCTTTTGCCCTGCGAGATTTTGCAAAGAGGTGGATGTATAGTATCAAATCGGGATCCATTAACTCATGGGGATAGTTTCTTAAAGGTATTTATGAAGAGGTACTTCCCAAATTCTATGGCGGTTCAAATGAGAAATTCCATCTTGAAGTTTAGACAGGACAAGGGGGAGCCCTATTGGAAAGCTTTTGAGCGGTTTAAGAATCTTTTGTCTCAATTTCCCCATCATGGGTTTGACCTAGTGAGATTGTGCCAAATAGTGTATAAGGGAGTGGATCAGGAAACCCGAGTAACCTTAGAGTCTATGTGTCAAGGGGGATTTATGGACAAAACTACAGAGGAAGCTTAGGACTTTTTGGAGAGTATGTCAGAGAGGGTGATGCAATGGGGGAATACTAGGGATGAGTCCATAGGAGCACAGTTGTCCAATGCACGAGGGGGGGTTCACGCGGTTAGTGAGACAACCGGATATGAGGCTAGGTTTGCTTCTCTAGAAAACATGATCAAAACCCTAGCTCAACAACAACTAGTGACCGCTAAGAACCAACCTTGTGCACAAGTGAGTGCCTTAGAACAACCTATTTCCCCGACCCCTCAATCTCAGGTGATGTGTGCTTGGTGTCAAGGACCAGACCATGTTTATGCAAATTGTCCTTCTTTAATGCAACATGTGTCTTCCAGTGTAGAAAACGTGAATGCTATGTTTAATCAGTACCGGCCTCACCAATATCCCGGGGTGCAAAAACACCCTTACTTGTCTTATGGACCGGACAATCAAAATGTCTTGAGGCCACCAATGTACCAAGGAGGAGGTTTCTAAAGAAACCCACCTCTTCTTCAACAACCTCAAGTCCAAGCTACACACCACCCCAGGTAGCTTATCAAGCACCACAAGGGCAGTCCATTCAGCCTCAAGTTGCCCATACCTGACCACCACCGGGGTATCCTAGTGAGGATAAGGGGGATAGAAAGTATAAGGAGTTAGAAACTGACTTAAGGGATGTCCAGAATTCCGTAGTTTGGCGAAAATGTGTAAAGAAATGCAGGAGAGTTTCGCGCAACTAATGTTGTCTAATAGAGATAAGGGTAGTTTTCCTGGACAACCCAAGGCAAACCCCGCGGGGCGAGCCTCAGGTTCATCATCTGTTGACCCTAGTCAGGTTAGAGGTCTGAATGCGGTTATAACTCTTCGTTCTGGGAAAGAGGTAGATAATCAAGTGAAAATGAAATCTTCTGATGTGTGTAATGAAAAGACTTTGATTGATCAGTCTGTTGATGAGCTTGTTGATGATGAGTCGGATGGAGCGAGACCAATTGTTATAGTTGAGCCTCCTCACACCGAAACCGAGTCTAAAACCAACCCTATGACTAATCCACCATCCCGAGGGGCTTACAAACCCCCTCCACCTTACCCTTAGAGGTTAAGGGGGAGCAAAGACCAGAAATTCTTGGACAAAATTAGGGAGATTTTTTCTCAGGTCAAGGTGAACATCCCTCTTTTGGATGCTATCCAGCAGATTCCCCCATATGCCCGCTTCCTTAAGGAGCTTTGTACTACCAAAAGGGCTACTCAGGTGCCTAAGAAGGCTTTCCTAGCTACGAATGTGAGTTCTATCTTGTCGAACCAAATGCCTATTAAATACAAGGACCCTGGATGCCCCACTATCTCTATTACCATAGGTGATAGTGTGATAGAAAGGGCATTGCTTGATCTAGGAGCCAGCGTGAATCTGTTGCCATTACATGTTTATGAGATGTTGGGATTAGGGGAATTGAAACTAACTAGAATGATATTACAATTGGCTGATAGATCCACTAGGGTACCTAAGGGGGTAGTGGAAGACGTTCTGATTAAGGTGGGGGACTTTGTGTTCCCAGTTGATTTGGTAGTGCTAGAAACTGCTAGGACTCAGAGCAATAGAGATGAAATCCCAGTTATTCTAGGTCGCCCTTTCCTTGCAACTTCTAAAGCTTGGATTAACTGTAAAGATGGGAGAATGAAATTGACTTTTGGGAATATGACTATGGAACTAAATATCTTTGATTTGCAAAAGTCTCCCTTAGGCTTTGAGGAGCAAGAGTGTAGAGCTTTGAACTGGGTGAGTGACCTGGAGGATAGTACCCATTCTGACCTTAGTGAGGTTTCTTGTATGGATGAGCTTGCTGAGTTAGGAATTGACCCAGATTTTGTGACTTCATTATGTGACTCTGATGTTTTTGACGGTGAATTGTTGTATGAATCATTGTTTGCTTCTCAAAATGTGTCTGAACCTGTAGAGCCAGAACAACCATCTTTCAAGACTCTAGAACTAAAGCCCCTTCCTTCTGAGCTTAAGTATGTGTTCCTTGGCCTTAGTGAAACCTATCCGGTTATTATTGCTTCTGACCTAGATAGGGATCAAGAGAATAAGCTAGTTGATGTCCTTAGGGTAAACAAGGGGGCTTTAGGATGGACACTTGGAGACATTAGAGGAATCAGTCCATCCATTGTGCAACATAGAATATATTTGGAAGATGATAGTGTGGCCCATAGGGATCTTTTGAGAAGGCTTAATCCCCAAATGAAAGAAGTGGTCAAGAAAGAAATTTTGAAGTGGTTAGACAATGATATCATATGCCCGATTTCTGATAGTAAATGGGTGAGTCCCATACACGTGGTTCCAAAAGAGGCGGGGTTGACGGTTGTGGAGAATGAGAGGGGTAAGTTAGTGTCAACCCGCGTACCTTCGGGATGGAGAGTGTGCATAGATTATAGAAAGCTCAATAAGGCCACAAGAAAGGACCATTTTCCTTTACCCTTCATGGATCAGATGTTAGAGAAGCTGGCGGGGCACAGATTCTTTTGTTTTCTAGATGGGTATTCGGGGTACACTCAGATTTCTATAGCCCATGTGATCAGGAGAAAACTACTTTTACATGCCCATTTGGCACATTTGCTTTCCGTAGGATGCCCTTCGGTCTTTGCAACGCCCCCGCCACGTTTCAACGGTGCATGGTGTTTATTTTCTCAGACCTTGTTGATGATTGTGTTGAAATATTCATGGATGATTTTTCAGTATTTGGCACCACCTTTGATGATTGTTTTTCCAACTTGAGTCGAGTCTTGAGTCGGTGCCAAGAGAAACGCTTGACTTTAAACTGGGAAAAGTGACATTTTATGGTACGAAAGGGGATAGTCTTGGGCCACGTGATTTCAAAGGATGAATCGAAGTGGATAAAGCAAAGATTGACCTAGTTAGGAACTTGACCCCCCCCCCACTTGTGTGAAGGAGGTTAGGTCTTTCTTAGGACATGCTGGATTTTATCGTCGATTCATTCGTGACTTTAGTAAGATCGCCAAGCCCCTTTCTGCTTTATTGGCCAAGGAGGTGACTTTTGATTTTTCTGATGGCTGCTTGAAGGCCTTTAACACACTTAAAGATGCCTTGATATCACCTCCTATTCTCAAACCTCCTACATGGGGGGAACCGTTTGAGTTGATGTGCGATGCCTCCGATTTTGCCATAGGTGTGGTCTTAGGACAACGAATGGATAAGAAACCTGTCGTGATCCACTATGCAAGTCACACTCTGAATGAGGCACAATTGAATTACATGGTAACTGAGAAAGAGTTTCTAGCTGTGGTCTATGCGTTTGAGAAATTTAGGGCTTACTTGTTGAGTGCTAAAGTGATTGTGTTTACTGACCATTCGGCTATTCGTTATTTGATGGAGAAGAAAGAATCCAAGCCTAGATTGGTTAGGTGGATGTTGTTACTTCAGGAATTTGACTGTGAAATCCGTGATAGAAAAGGATCTGAAAATCCAGTAGCGGACCACCTTTCTGGAATAGTGCCTGAACATGAGATAGAACCTCCTATAGATGCTTGTTTTCCCTACGAGTGTATTCTTAGCATAGGAGTAGAGCCGTGGTTTGCCGATATTGTCAACTTTAAAGTCACGGGAGAAATGCCTAGTGATTGGAATAGGCATGACAGGGATAGGTTCCTTTACATTGTGATGAATTTCATATGGAATGACCCCTATCAGATTCTTAGAAGGTGTGTTCCGGATGAGTCTGTTATGGATGTCCTCTCGTTTTGCCACGACCAACCTTGTGGGGGACATTACAGTGGGAAGAAAACAGCTTACAAGGTCTTGCAAAGTGGATTCTATTGGCCCACAATCTTTAGAGATGCCCATAACTATGCCTAAAGTTGTTCTAGGTGTCAAAGTTTGGGAAACATTTCTAGAAGAGACATGATGCCCTTGCAACCTGAGATTTTTGTGGATGTGTTTGATGTATGGGGTATTGATTTTATGGGACCATTCCCCACCTCTTTTGGGAATGAGTTTATTCTTCTAGCAGTGGATTATGTGTCTAAATGGCTCGAGGCAATTCCGTCAAAGAGAAATGATGCAAAAGTAGTGACTAGGTTCCTTCGAGAAAACATCTTTTCTAGGTTTGGGGTACCTAGAGCTATCATTAGCGACCAAGGAACCCATTTCAATAACCGATCTTTTGCGGCTTTGCTTAGGAAGTATTCTGTGGAGCATAGAATGACCACCGCTTATCATCCCCAATCAAATGGCCATGCTGAGGTGTCCAATAGGCAGATTAAGCAAATTCTTGAGAAGGCAGTGTCTAAGAATAGGAAAGATTGGTCCACCAAATTGACCGATGCTTTATGGGCTTATAGGACGACTTACAAGACCCCTATAGGAATGTCGCCATATAGAGCAGTCTTTGGGAAACCTTGTCACTTGCCAGTGGAACTTGAGCATAGGGCGTGGTGGGCTTTGAAAGCCCTAAACCTTGACCTTTCGGTAGCCGGGGATATTAGGAAGCCTACTTTGTGCGAATTAGAGGAATTAAGGAGGGAAGCATATGAAAACGGAAGGTTGAGTAAGGAGCGATCGAAAGTTTTGCATGATAGAGTGATCCTTAGGAAAACCTTTGTCCCGGGGCAGAAAGTCCTCCTTTATGACTCACGTTTGCACTTGTTTGCGGGTAAGCTGAAATCTAGATGGACCGACCCATTCATTGTGACCACCGTGTTTCCATCGGGAGTAGTCGAGATTAAGGACCGCACTAACGAGTCTGTGTGGAAAGTGAACGGTCACAGGTTGAAACCTTTCTTGGAGCTTCCGAAGAAGGTGGATGTGGAGTGTGTGACATTCCATGTTCTACCCGTTGATTGAAGAAAAGTGAGGTAACATTCTTGTATATATTGTAAATTAGTTTATTTTTCTTGATTTGTTTCTTTGTTTACTTCTCCTAACTATGCACTAACAAGAAGGAAGGACCATTTATTGCTCATATGTGCATCATTTCATGGCTTGTATACTCAATCTCCATTTACAAGTCATGCGACGATTATTTGGGATCTAATCAGGTACTATCCTTCCTTATCTTTTGATTTAGTTGGTGAGAAGTTTCTTTTTCCTTTATTTGGTGTGATTTTTGATGTTTCTTCTTTTAGGGTGTTTGTCTTCCTTTATTTCTTGTCACAATGAGGACATAGTGTGACCTTTTTGTGTGGGAGTGGGGAGGCATGCATGTCGGCTTTCTTCTTTTTCTTTGAAAAAAAATCGAAAAGAAAAAATTTTGGTTAGTTATTTTCTTAGGTTTTGTGTGTTTTTAGTTTCGTTTCATTTTATTTTTTTTTTACTTAGGATAGTTTTTTGTTAGATTTTTAGTTAAGTGTTTCGGGTTCTAAGGTGCCCCGGGAGGTTTTTGAGTGTTTGAGAGTTTGAAAATATTTTTAGGGGAAGTGAAAATACTTAGTTTATTTTGAGAAATTTAACTTTTTGAAGTGTTGGCCAGAACCACTGCTCGGGCGAGCCACAAGCCTACGCGACCGAGCGCACTCACTGAGCAGACTTCAAGAGTTAAAGAGCAAGAAAAGGCCAAATTTCCAGAAGTATAGCTCGGGCGAGCGAGACATTGGCTCGACCGAGCTGGTCAACTATGCCCAAATGAGTATGAAATAAACGCTAAGGCAAGCTATCGAAGGGCCGCCGAGCAACATATCGGCTCACGAGCCAACGACCACTGGAGATCGGTAGAAAAAAGGTTTGAAAGACACGCCCAGCCATCCAGAGGAGCAGCTCGGGCGAGCCGTCGACAGATCTGTTTTCTGTCGGGGTGGTTTATTCGAATTTCTCTCACTTCCCTCATATTTTCTCACTCATTTTCTCCCTCATATCTCTCTCTTACTTCCCCCAAACCCTAGCATCAAACCCTAACTCTACATTCTTCACTAATCTCTTCGATTTCTTCCAGATTTGGTCGAATTTTACCCTAGCTGTGCGAGCTGCTGTTGTGCGCTGTCAACGAGCGAAAACTGTTGGTTGTGCGTCCGTTGCTGTGCGATTGGTGCGACGGGTGTTGCTCTTTGAAGATGACACACACTTCGCAAGGTCTCAAGTGTAACGGGTGTTTGCTGTTTGTGCTTGTTGGGCGCTTGCAACGGGTGGTGCAGTTGTTGTTTTGTGCTTCAAGTTTGGTGGCTTCTAGCAAGGGTTGATTTTGCTCTCAAGAATTCAACCACTCTTTCCCTTGGTGCTATTTGGGAGGTAACATTCAATTAGTGTTTCAAAGTTTGATTTAAAGGTTAAATTAGGTGTTCCTTGTGCATTGTTTTCAGACTTAGGGTTTGAGTGATTGTGTGAATTGCTGTTGTTTGGGTATACTTGAGTTGCTAGTGTTGCTTTGAATTCAACATGGTTCGATCTAAGAGAGCACGCACAAGTGAGGAAGGTTCTCCCTCACCCCCGCTAGAGTCTTCATCGGCGGCGGTGGATAAGGATCGATACAAGGATCAAACACCTACTCCTCTTCGAGCTGACCCGGGAGTGCGTATGAGATTCCAGGATGAACATCATAAAGAGAAGTACGAGCTATATCAACACCAGAAGCTTTGTGCTCCGGATGTGTACGATGAAGTAACAGTGAGGAAGGTGTATTGCGGCCCTAGCTTTGAATTTATCATAAGAACCTTGGGGTGGGATTCATTCATCAAGATTGATGAATCCCTTTATAACCAACTGATCCTTGAGTTCCTTAGTTCGTTGCAAGTTGATGATGATGAAACACGGCAAGAAAAGTTCCGGTATAGAGTGGATAACAAGGAGAGAACTTGCACTGTGCAAGAGCTATGTCATGCACTTGGACTACCGGAGGATGGGCTTTATTATGAGGATAGCGCACATTTTGATGAACAAGCCGCCATGAAAAGCCTTACTTGTTGGCGACGGAAGCATCAACGGTCGCACGCCTTAGCCGATGTCTCCTTTTTTACTAGAAATTCCAAGGCTCGTGACTTGTGCAACTTGGCCATTCGGATTTTTCATCGCATAGTCTCGAGTTCGGTCTTCGGAAGGGAAGATGGACGGGCTAATGTGAGGAGGGACGATTTATTTGTTATCTTCCACACCCTCCAAGGGACACGGGTGAACACGAGGTCTTGCATTTTGCATTGCTTGAAAGATATCACCTCCAGAAACCATACCACTACGATAGGCATGGGGCATATTATATGCCACTTTTTGATGAAGCAACGGTTTGGAGGAAATATAAGCAAGTTCACCCCGCGTTATTTTCCCGACCCAATCGACGGTGTACGATTGCAACTCATGGGTATCCTCGAGCGCCACCGCACGAAACACATCTACAAATACGGCTCGGATCGATATGCGACGTCCATTCATTTGGACCATGAGCGAGTCGCACGTTGGTTGGATGTGTCCAACCCACACAACTAGTCGTGCGGCGAAAATCCAAGGATCCGTTGTTGAGTTGGGGGTCCCGATGACCCATTTGCGCATGAAAACGAGGAAGAAGAAGAAGAGGAAGAAGAAGAAGAAGAGGAAGAAGGAGGGGAACCGGCAAACCAAGGCGAGGCTAGTGGTAGCGGTTCTCAAGAGATCACGATGGGGTACTTAGCAAGCCGAATGGATCAATTGAGTGTTGATCTCCGAGAGCAACGTACTTTGATGCAAAGTACTCATAACTTGGTGGAGAGTCAACAAGAACTCCTTCGTGCGCAGCAATCGACACTCGAGAGGCACGAAGGATACTTTAGACGCTATGACGAGTACTTCCATCAGCAAAACTAGTATTGGAGGGATTGGGGGTACTACCATTATGCTATGGCCGACCGTCCGCCAGCACCGCCCGACTACGTCAATCAGTACTACCCAACTTATTTCCCTTATTATCCTTACCCTCCTCCGGGAGGAGATGAGCAGTGATTGTAAGCATTCTACCCCCCTCTTATCTTTTGCATTGGATGTGTTTGCTTTATATCTTGTGATATACATGTGCGGGGGGTGTGTGGTGTTCCTATAATGGGGTATGGTGGAAGTTCTTCAATATGGTTTTGCATTTACGAGGCTTGTTGGATGATTGAGTGTCGTTTCATTAGGTTTTGTCATGGTTTGTTGGTTAGGAAGTTGTCATTGTAAGCTTTTGCATCGTGATTTTGGGATGTATGGTTGAGAATGTATGGTTTACGTTTTGGGGGTTTCTCATTCGTAGAACCGGGTAGTGGCGAGGTATTTCACCCTCAATTCCCGCCTCATATAGTGAGATTCGGGGTTGGGTTAGCCAGTGATCATGTACATTTGTAAATATTTTAAGTTTTTTTAATTAGTAAGTCCTTAGTTTCTTTGTCTTGTATAGTTTGATTTTCCTTTTTTATCTAGCATGTAAACATATCACCCATAGTATGCTTTCATTGTCTATCTCTAACCTATGGTATTATGTTCGTGGATCGTGCGTTGGGTGCGCGTTTATTGAAGACCTTCATGTAACATCATCTAACCCTCTCTTTCATTGTGAATATAGTAGTGATCCATGTTGCATGCTTGATTTTTCCTTTTGGGTGGCGAACCCCTTGAGTGTGAATGTTGGGATATTATTGTTGTTGGAGCCGTGTGGGCTCAGGTCGCCACCAATTATTGTTTGTTATGTGTTTGTTGTGTGTTTTTAGGTTTTCTACCTTATTTGTGACACCTTTCTTCTCACAATGGGGACATTGTGAAGTTTTGTGTGGGAGTGGGGGGTGATACTTCCATTTGTCATGGGTAGAGCACCTAGTTTTGAGTTTTTGTTTCGTTTTTCGTAGTTTGTGTAAAAATTTGAAAATTTTTGTGTGAAAAGGAGAAAAAAGAGAGTGAAAAACCTCCAAGGCTTTCATTTTTTCGTTTTGTTTTTGCTTTGTCTCTTGGATTTCGTTGTCAAAATTGAGAAGTCGTTCTTAATCTTCTTGAAAAGAAACCGGTTTGAGCATTTTCGACCCTATCTTGGGCGATTGTCATGACTTACTTTAAGTATATTCCTTTCATTGAGTGTCTAGCGAGATCCCATCTCTCTCTTTTTATGTTCTGGTTGAAATTGGGGGATTCTAGGGATTCGCATTCGAGCTTGTTTTGTTGTCTTGTTTAGCAAAAGCAAAAGCAAAAAAAAAAGTTCAAAAAGAAAGAAAAAAAAAATTCATAAGATACAATAACCTGATTAAGTGGAGCGTGTCGCTGAATGACACTAACCACCTACACTTAGCCAACCTACACGCGCCCGGTATCAGTGGTACGACACGGATACCCCTTAACCCTCCTCCTATATCGCATTGCGACGGAGAGGCAAATGGAAAAGACTGTGTTGGGAGGGTAAACCCCATATTTGGATCGTACAATTCCCGAAAATAAGGCTAACACCGACCTTTAACAAGTAAAAAAAAAGGAAAGAAAATTTTGTTGGGAATACCCAACCCAAAAAGAAGAAAAAGTTTGAAGTGTTAATAAAGTGAGAGGCTCTTTCTTGCATCACCTGCGGCCCTCACTAAGCCAAGGGCGACCAAATGCGGGGAGGGGCAACTCTTTCCTTTCCTTTGTTCGTTTCGTTGTTTTGTGAGCTCGGGTGTGAGTCTTTTGGGTCATCCGGAATCGGTTAGAACTCTTTAAAACTTTTTCGCAAATGGGATTAAACTCTACATGAGGTGTAAGGGATCAAAAACTTCCAAGATTGGCAGTTGTGTGGGTTAGGTGTTGTGAGATGCTCATAACGGTTCCTTTTGGAGGATTAATACCGTTTTCTTGATTAGTACGACTTGATTCATTGAAACGAGCAGTTTTCTTTTTCTTTCTTTTAAACTTGGCTTGTTTTTCACTTTCCCCCTCTCCTTTTTCTATGCCTTTTGTGGGTGTAGTTGCTACAAACCCTCACGAGACCTACCTCGTCCACCCGGGCTGCCGGGGGGTTTAAAGGGCTTGATGCATACGCTAAATGCATCCGCGATTCCTGCGAAAGTGAGTTAGGTTTTAGTTTTCTTTTTCTAGTCTTTTTCTTTGATTTTAGTTTGCTCGGGGCGAGCAAACCCTTGCATGGGAGTGGTGTTCGGTCTCGTTTCAAGCCGAATTCTTCTCTTTCTTAGGGTGTTTTTACATGTTCTAACCCCGGGATTCATGTTAGTTATGAGATTTTTCTAGTTTTGTAGGAAAATAAAAGATTGACCCAAAATGGAGCCAAAACGAAGCAAAACTCATCAAATGGAGGAAGAGGCAGAAGGATGGCTTGCCCGAGTCACATCCTGGCTCACCCGAGTCAAGCAGCTGGAAGAATAGTAGACTTGCCAACCAAAGCTAAGCCAAGAAAAAGTGAGACAGAAGGCTGGCTCGCCTGAGCAACATGCTGGCTCGGTCGAGCCATACCTCTGAAGACTAGCATGAGTATGTTGAGAAATTGGCTAAGGCAAGGAGGAGACATGGGGCTGGCTCGTCCGAGCAAGGGCCCTGCTCGACCGAGCTTAGCACCTGAACTGCCGAGGAGAAACGACCAGAAGCCTAGCTCGCCCGAGCCAGGGCGTGGCTCGCCCGAGCCACTCTGGTTTTCTGCGTTGAAGTTAGGATTGAAATGCTGCGTTTTGTGTAACAGTTTGGGATCAATATAAATACTCTTAGTTGCGATTTCATCCAGAACAGTTTTAGCTTAAGTTTTAATATGTATTTCCTAGTTTTAATTGTTCTTTAAGTTGCTTCTACTTTCTCTCTCTTAGGGTTTTCTATTACCTTGTTCTCCAAGTTCTTGAGATTTTGAGTGTAATCAACACTTTCTTCAAGTAATTTCAGCAAAGTATTTTCTTCATTTACCTTGTGCTTTTGATTTCATTGAGTTTGTCATTCAAAGTTTCTAGGTTAGCCACCAATCAATCTTTTTAGTGAAAAGGGGGATTAAGGGCTACAAATCTTACTTGAAGTGAAGATTTGAGGGTCCTTAGTAACTTGATTCACAACTTTCTATTTTGTTCGGGGAAAGTTGCAAATGAAGATGAAGAATGAAGAATAGAGATTTTGATTAGTCAACAAGGGTATGGACTTAATTCTCAGCTTGTTTTAGTTAATTAGTTGCTTTTTAATTGCTACTTGCTTGCTTTTGATCTTGGTGATAGTTTAGGGTGTTATTAAATGTTTGCTTGTTAGCTTTATAGATTTCTTTTGAATCAATTGTTAGTAATTACTTGCTTCGTTGTGTTTCTTTCTTAATAGTTATGTTTAGTATCATGATTAGGAATAGTTTAATCGCTTAATTTTCATACTTTAATGCTTTCCGCACTTGAAAACCTCTAACAAACTAAAAACCTAGACAAACCTCACACCCATCCTCGAGTTCGACATCCTTACTTAGAACCACATCAAATATTACAAACCGAACACCAGTCTTCATATTGATGTGACACACAATCAACCAATGTCTTGTAGTGTGGGTTAGTGAGAGAAACTAAGGGGTTAATGGCGTTAATAGGGTCATTGGCCTGGGACAGTTTTTCCCTTCGCCAGCCAGGTTAGCGCGCATGGGGACTGATTCACCACCCCCTTAATTACTGTTGGTATAATAATGTCACCTAGGTATAAAGGTTAGGGATATTTTTGTCCAATAGTAAATGTTTGTATATTACAATCCAACACTCCCAAAGGTCGGTATATTATCATCCAAAAACCCAAAAAAAATCCTTAATCTAATATCAATCTCCACTTCTCTCCCTTTCTCTCTTTCTCTCACTAACTCCTTGCTCCCTCTCTATTTCTATGTCCTTGTCCCCAGAAACACTGAAAACCACCCTCCCAAATACAATCCTCCCTGTTCATCTCTCTCATACACTCTCACTTCTTGTCTTTGTTTGTTTCACATAGCAAAGCAAGTACACACACACCAGAGCTCATAACGCTCCATGTTTGTATACCCTTCCTATAACACCCTATATATATAGTTGAGTGTGGCTTAAAATGATTAAAATGACTACTTATATCACCAAGGTGCACCTTCTTTTGAGGTAGCTCATCCGTTGTGAACTCCTCAATTAAGCTTGTCTGGCTGAGAGTAGTATGAGTGATCTCTTAGGAAGTTTTCTCAATCAGTGTGTGAGCGAGGACGAAGCACACTGGAAAGGCTCATAGTGATATGTGTACCCAAGGTTTTAGGTTTTTATTTAATACTTTCTTAGGTTTAGATCTAGAATTAGATTTTAATTACTTTTGTTAATCTCAATTTCATTAATTTCCTTGTTCTTAATTCGAATTTTGGAGTTCGATCATGTTTGTAGTTAATCAAATTTCTGGGTCAAATTAAATGCATTTTCTTGAGGCTTCTTCACTATTGTTGATTTATGGATTCATGTTCTTGAGTTGATTGATGCGATTTCTAGTTTTGTTTGATATGAGGTAGATGGTTCATATTTTTTATAGCTTTGATTTTGGTTGGTTTATGCATGTCCTGGTTTGTATTTTCGTTCTTGATAATTTCCTAGTTTTCACATGATAATCTTGATCACTGTTTCGGTAGATTCGAATTTTTCTAGGTTTGTTTGATTATTGTTGAATGATTGAGTTTGGTTCCTTCTCTGTTCTTGGTTCTTGCAAATTCGTTGGGTTGCAATTCTTGTCTTTCTCTTGTTTCTCTTCTGGGTTTGTCATGGTGATGGTCAAGTATGGTCCTTGTGAATTCTCCCCCTCTTTGCTTTGAGACCAACCCAATCTGGGTTTAGTTTTGGTTGATTTGGTAGCTATATGATAATATAAATCCCTTAGTTTGGTTCTTTTTCTTTTTGTTTGTCAATCTCTCTTTGAGTTCAATTTAGCTAGGTGAGTTCAATATGGAAGAACCACAATGGATTACTGGAATCCCAGACCTTAGTATGAACAATGGAGTTGAGAATTTGGATGGAGGAATGACGATCGATTTGAATATCCCACCAATGGAGCCACATATACACTAGGAAGAGGAGGTTTATGTTGATCCTGATGGTGAGAACAAAAATGGTGGGGTGATGATCGACGTGACTGTGTCACTGATGGAGCCAGAAACAAATTGGGAAGATGAGGTTCATGCTGAAGAACAAGAAGAACACTTGGAAAGTGGAAACATGTATTACTCTTCACCATCTTATTGTACTTACATGTGTTTTGGCATTTTTTGGGTCTTTAGACAATATACTCGAATTGATGGGGTCCTTACATGTTGAGGTTCATGCTGAAGAACATAGCTGTTTGTTTTACTAGAAAGAAAAAAAAATCATGTTCTGTCTCATCATACATTTAGCCTGTGATTCTAAACAAGAAACTTGAATTGATGAATTTTGTGGCTTTAATTTTTCTGGTCCAAATTCAATTTATGTGTATGAAATGAGTAACTTTGTTGTATATATGGCTATTTATTTTCATACTCTTTACTATGTATGGAATGTGTAACTTTGTTGTATGAACAATGAAAAACAAGAACATTTGAATGACTAACTTTGTTGTATGAAATGAGTACTTTTTACTGTGTATAGATTGTTGTTTATTGTTAATTGTCTACTCTGTACTAGACATTAGGAAGGGGTAAATTTGATATGTATGTTGACTAATTTCGTAATTTTGTAATGCCGCAATTCCATAGCGGGAAATAATCAAAATGATGGACTACCAAGCCAAAGACGTAAATTGAGAACCTTGACCAACAATGAGCGTAGACGCATATATAAAGCTCTACTAAAGGCAAGCAATAATGAGAAATTAGGGTGAACTGCCACTGGAGATGTTGCATCCAAATTTTCAACTTCTACCCGAACGGTGCAACGTATTTAGGCAACACCGGTAATGTGAATATTAGAAAGACGGGTAACTGTGGTCGTAAGAAATTTCATGTAGATGCTGATGTGATTCATGTATTTCCGTTGCATAAAAGGAAATCTCTTCGTGCACTAGCTGCTACTCTTGGATGTTGTCTATCTACCGCATGGCGACTATTGAACTTTGGACTGATAAAGCGGCATTCCAATGCAGTAAAGCCTTATCTCACGAAGGAAAATAAGCAGTCGCGACTATGGTTCTGTTTGAACATGATCGATGTGGGAGCATACCACATAACCCGACTTTTGTTGGGATGTACAATGTAGTCCACATCGATGAGAAGTGGTTCTACTTGAAAAGAGCATCTCAAAATTACTACCTTGTGCCTAGTGAAGAACAACCATACCGGAACTGCAAAAGTAAGAAATTCATTGTTAAAGTTATGTTCTTAGCTGCTGTTGCCCAAACAAGATTTGATGAAGATGGAAATGAAACATTTTCTGGAAAAATTGGTCTTTTTCCATTTATATTTCAAGAGCCAGTGAGAAGAAGCAACGTTAATAGACCTGCAGGGACATTGGAAACAAAGGGTATGACTTCCATAAACAAAGACACTATCAGATTGTTTTGGTAGAAAAAGTCATCCCAACCATCAAGGATAGGTGGCTTTCAAAGGATTCTCATCGTCCGATTTTCATTCAACAAGATAGCGCTAGGACTCACATCAGTAATGACGATCCACTATTTCGTCGTGCAGCAAGTGAAGATGGGTTCTATATTCACTTAATTAATCAACCTGCAAACTCTCCAGATTTAAATGTACTGGACTTGGGTTTTTTCAATGCTATTTAGTCCTTGCAGTATAAAGAATGCCCAAGAAATATTGATCAGCTAGTCAGTGGCGTTACGAAGGCTTTTTATGACTTCTCGTCCAAGAGAGCAAATCATGTATTTGTTACTTTACAACAATGAATGACACAAATCATGCAAAATATGGGTTCCAATAATTACAAGATCCCTCACATGAGTAAAATGAAGTTAGAGAGGCTAGGTCGACTATCTAATCAATTTAATAGGTATCGAAGTGTAGTAGCATCAACTACAGGAGAGTATGTTTCTTCATAACCGATACTCGACCTTTGAAGTATATCGGGGTCGATCCCGTTTTGGTCCACCTATGGTTCATGGCTCGCTTAAAGACACCCTTCCTCTCCGGTGTAAACTCGACATTATGATCCATCTAAAGGTGGATCCGGGTGCTTGGAGGACCTTTTGGGTTATCATTGGGGGCGGTGTTCATTTCAAGGAAAAACCTAGACCATAGTTCATGGTTTCGAATCCTTATCGGGATCCATCTCAAGTATCCTAAGGGTCCTCGAGATTCTCGGCATGAATAATGAGGCGGAATGCAGTTTGTTGTGCAAGAAAAGCAAGGGAAAGAAGAAAGCTTGATGAAATTGGGCAAAGAAAAGATATGTCATCACTCTTTAGTCTTTACACCATAACTCCATCAATATAGCTCTCTTGTACTTGAAATTTGGGGAGCTTAAATTACACGTTGAAAGCTTTCCATCGATAACTTATGGGGCCAAATTGAAGTTCGGATGAAGACGATATGCGCATTTTAAATTTGGCAGAAAAATTGCTCGACAGGCAGTCGCGCCCGCAACGCTCCCTTTGCGACTCCAATGCTCCTGGTTGCACCCGCAAAGCACCCGCGACCTAGTGGTTGCACCCGCGACCTTGCTGACAACTTTTTTGGTCCATATTCCTGAAGGCTTTCGTGCCCTGGGCGTCCCTATCGCGACGACAACGATTTTGGGAATGTCGGGTTCTAAGTCCAACTTTCCCCCTTTTGTTTCCCTCCTTTTGTTTGATTCCCTTTGTATCCCATCCCTCATATATATACATGTAAACCCCCTCCATTGGGGATAGTTTTTGAAGCTCATAGGTTTAGCCACCCAAATCCTTTCCACTTTTTTTGTGAGTGGGTGTTCTTCCTCCTCTCTTTGGTGAGATTTCTTGAGTGTTTCAAGACTCTTTGCTTGTGGAAGATCCTTGTGCAAGTGGTTGCACATTATCTTAGTTCAATTTGGTGAGTGTTTACTTTTTAGAATTGTCCATAACATTTAATTTCTTATTTATCAACAAAAACCCCAAAACCCTAAAAATAATTATTGCTTGTATGACTTCTATGGGTGCATTTCCATCATCCACATGAATTTGCATAAACCCTAGGCCATATATCCTATAGCCTTTTAGAAAATCCTTGTGCAACAAGTCGTGCTTTATATCTTATAATCTCATTTTTCTCATTTTGTTTCTCTTTTTGTAAGTGAATCTAATCCTGCCTTAATGGCATTCTTCGATTTTGTCCAATCTTCTCTTTGCCTACATTCTTCAACAAACTGCAGTTCATTATCCCCGTCTTCATTCATGATAGTGAGCGCTACACTATATGAAAATATTGTATCGATGTCGACTTCACGTCGGTTCCATCTTCTCCTTGAATGACATAATTAATTGATATCTCATCATTTTTGCGATTCTCTGGTACTTGAACTTGAGGTGCAACTTCCTTATTTGTCATATTTGGGGACTCTTCTGAAGTCAACATTTCCTCATGTTGGTTATCATTGTGATTTACTCCTTTTTTTCCGAGGATTCTTGTCTTTGGAACCAATTGGCCTGCCATGCTTCAATTGTGGTTTAGACTCATTTGCTATTGTTTTGTCCTACATGGACATCAATTCTACTAGGAGCATTAGCAGCTAGGACATAGGATTTACTGACTCTCTTTGGGTCAGAAAAGGTATTTGGCAATTCATTCACTAAAGTTTGTAGACGAATTATGTTTTGAACTTCGAGTTCACATTGTTTTGTACGGGGATAAAGATGTGTTAATAATAATTCATTCCAATTTATCTCCTTGTCCATCTGCTTATTTTCTCCCCTAATGTTGGGAAGACTGTCTCATCAAAATGACAGTCAGCAAACCTTGTTGTAAACATATCTCCAATTGTTCGTTCTAGATACTTAATTATAGATGGAAATTCGTACCCAACATATATTCTCAATCTTCTTTGGGGTCTCATCTTAGTGCGTTGTGGTGGGGCAATTGGAACATACACCGCACATTCAAAAGTTCGTAAATGGAGATATCAGGTTCATGGTCGTAAACCAATTGTAGGGAAGAAACTGGCTAGGTTAATAGGAGTGTCTTTCCCCAAATATCCTAGGTTTAAATGGCATCCACCAAGGAGGGGAAATCATAGGTGGCCATTAAGTAGGTAAAGTATATCGGAGTCAGTCTGTTTTATTCCAACTATGGTTATCGGCTCGCTTAAAGCCACCCTTCCCTCTCCACAATTCAAACTTAACCATATGATCCATTTAAAGGTGGATCCGGGTACTTGGAGGGCCTTTCGGGACATCATTGGAGGCAATGTTCATTTCAAGGAAGACCTCGGGCCATAAGGCATGGTTTCGAATCCTCGTCAAGATCCATCTCACATCTTCTAAGAGCCTCGAGATTCTCAGTATAAATAACGAGGCGAAGTCAACCTCGACTCTCATTTTGGACGCCAAACGAAGAAGAACCAAACCAAGGGTATTTTGGTCTTTTCACATCCAAGGGAGACCATCCCATAGGGAATTTTGGTATTTTGGGCAACCAAGGACATTGTGGTCATTGACCTCGTACAAGGGGTAGGGTTGGAAGGCCATACGGGAAAGCATAGATCAAGAATCAACCTTGATGGTTAGAGAAAGACAAGCAATCACTCTTTCTATTATAATAACTCCTTCAATAAAACTTCTATATACCTCAAATTTGTGGAGCTTAAAGTAGACAATGAGAGCTTTCCATCGATATTATGAGCCCAAAATGGAGTTCAGATGAAGAAGTTATACAGGTTTGAAGTCGATAGAAAAATTGCCCAGAAGGACCACACCTGTGATAACACAAGTCACGCCCGTGACCATACTTGTCATGCTTATGACCCCTCGCTGCATGTTGTTTTTGGGCTTTAAATCCAGGTCATGCCCGTGACCTGTCTGGGTTCGACAAATTTGCGACTTTTCTGTTGTTCTCTCTTTTGTTTTTCTTTTCCATTTTACCCCTTCCCTTATAAACACAGGTAATGCCTCATTTTGGGTTATTAGACACTTAGAACATAAAGATCTTAGCCTCAAAAACCTCTCCATTAAGAGTTTGTAATTGATGGGTGTTTAGAACCCTAATCAAAGAAAAGCTAATCCTTCAATGGAATTGCTTGTGTGAGTCTCTTTCCTTGTGAGTGTGTGATGTTTCTTCACTCCTTTGTGAGATTTCTTGGATGATTCAAGTGTCCTTGTTTGTTGGAGATCCTTGTGCAAGATTCTTGGTTATCCTAGTTCAATTTGGTGAATTTTACTCTTTAGTACGCCATATCCTTTTAATTCTTGTTTTAGTTCTTGTTCATGAACAAAAACCCAAAACCCTAAAAATTGGTGTTGCTTGTATGAGTTCTATGAGTGGATTCCCATTATTCACATGAATTTGTTTGAACCTAGGTCCCCCATATCCTTCATTTGGTATCAGAGCTAGGCATAAAACTCATAGTTTTGTTGATGGATATCTTGTTTGTGCCCGAAATTGTTCTTTGTTGTTTTGGTGGTGATTTTTGGTGTTCTTGGTGTTGTTGAGCAATTTAGGTACCTCCATCCCTTGTGTTCTTGTTGGGTGTTTTTGTTGTTCTTGATTGTTGTTGAATGATTGGAAGTAGTGTTGGGTTGTATTGAATATGAATTGTTGGATTTTGTTGAATTTTGGTGGTTATGGTTATGAACTCCATTCAGATTTGTTCTTCTTTGTGCATTTCCCCTTGCCGGTTTCACCCCATATTCCCCCCACAAAATTAGCCTCGCAAAACCCCTTCAAATTTCTAGCTACAAAGAACCCAAATCTCCATCTGATCAAATCATACACCCCACAAGAAATTTCAAGCTCCACAATGGCCTTCATGTCATACGCTTCTAGCAAACTCGATTTTTTTTTCTTGTCTTATTCCCTAAACCTAATCTTCCCTTGGGATGTCTATTCAACATCTTGAAGAGTAAACACGAAGGGTGCAATACCAAATGGATGAATTACTCCATACCGTGACCATAATGCAACTTGAGTCCTTGTGTGGGGTTAGTGGTACTTCAACTCGGGATTTTGGACCTTGCCATAGTAATCACAAGCATTATACATCAATATGGTGGTCCTAACCACATCTCTAGGGTTAGTGGTCCCCCGGATTGGAGAGCGGAGAAGAAGGCTCATTTATAGTCTTCTAGAAAAAGGAACAATCACTCTTGGAGTGCGACTTCATCCAAGGGAGTCGATCTCCAAGTTACCTAAACCATCTTCTTGAGCTCAAAAGAAAGAGCAGAATATCTTTGAAAGCTCAAGGGTAGAAATTGCTTCACATGTTGGGTCTATGGTCATTATCAAGCCTAATTCCCTATGTAGATGGTCAAAGGTTCCAAAGTGAGCATGATGGCTAACACCAAGGCTCAAAAGACTAACATTGATGTTCACGCGCAAGAAGGGGAGAGCTCCACTCATAGGGGATCCTTTATCATGACTAAGGATTCCGGGGATGACACTCAACGAGAGAACATCTTCCAAACTCGGTTTATCATCAATAGGAGGCCACGTAAGGTCATCATCGACAGTGGGAGCTGCACCAACTTGGCACCTACCTATATGGTACGTTGAGAAGCTGCAATTGTCGGTCTTGGCTCACCCACCCATATAGCTTGCAAGGGCTATTCCTTATGAGGATAGTATTCTTTGCGACGTTATTCCCATGGATGCTTTCCACCTACTTCTTGGTAAACCTCGGAAATTTGATCGGCATGCCATCCACGATGGTTGGAAGAACATTTATTCCTTCTTTATGGGGAATAAAAGATCAAACTTGCTCCTTTACCCCCTTTTGAAATCGATATACCACAAACCGGGGTGGGAAGTGAGAAGAGAAGCCTCCATGAGAGTGAAACACGAGATGAGAGCACTTCGAGCGAAGGAAAGCGACACTAGGGTTTACTTTTGCAAATAAGTGGCCCTAGTGAGGTTGAGTGATCCTTAGCTCCACAAAAATTTCCAACTCCATCCTTCGTCCCTCATCCTTATTTACAACTCATGTCGGGCTCTGCATGGAATTTCTAAATGTTGAGCCATGCTCAATCACCCCGGAGCGATGCCATGGAGTTGAGTTGAGTTGCTAGATGACAAGTTAATGACCATTCACTCGAGCTCCATTACTTCCACATCGAGATTGTACGAGGAAAAGGTCGTTTCCACTAGCCTTGACCTCGAACTCTCATGTGATGAATTCCTTATTGTTTTCAACAAGTTGAAGGGTGTTAGATATGTTCGGGTCCTTCATGAAGCTAGCTTGGCCCCTCTTTCTCATCGGGATTGCTAAAACATTAGGGAGGGCGGGTCGATGAGCGTCACCTTACTTTGGTTGTCGGAGTAATTTTTATTTCGCACGGGGATGCTATGTTTTTGAACTCCTATGAGTTGAGGATGACTCTTTTTGAAGAAGGGGAGTATGAAGTATATCGGAGTTGGTCTGCTTTGGTCTATCCGTCAAGCATCGATCTCTTAAAGCTACTGACAGACCTAAAACTAATAGGTGTCTGTGTACCGCAAGTGTATGGGTCTGCGTAGTAATAAAAATATCGTTCTCTCTCAGGGACTTGTGTTCAACTACGCACTAAACTAGATCACTACAAAGGATGCTAGGTCGATCAAAAGGTCGTGGTAACGGTTAAGATAATTAACTAAGAAATCAGGTAATTAAAGGATTTAACCAAGTGATTAAAGGTGTTCAGGGGAGTCCACTCTAGTCAATACATCAAATTATCAACAATCACGGTGCAGATAACAAGATAATTCGAGGTCTATAATCTTTCTAGGCCTTATCACTTCGATCTTTCGATCCTAGGTGAGTTACAGTGATTAAACTAAACATTATTTATAACTATTTAATTTAATCAAAGATAAAGAACTGATTATAAATTGACCCTAGGCAAGAATCATTATGTCTAACTATTTTCTAAACCTATTCAATCTACGCATTCCAATTCAAGACTCAAACTGTCGTTCTGTTGTCGAGAATCTAAAACCAGGTACAGGCTCAAACTGTCGTTCTGTTGCCAAATTACCATGACATACATTGCACGCAGATTAAACGAATAAAAGGATAACCTAACACCGAAACCGTATTCAAATTCAATCAAAAGACATTGAGTTTATCCCCCAAATAAAGGGAATTTAGCTACTCATAATAAAAACTAAGAAAGCGATAATAAAAACTGAATAACAAAATATAAAGAGAATAGAAATTAAACCGAACATCCGAGTCGTTGAATTCGATCTCTTTGTGTCACCCAAATCGATCTCCTTCTCCTCCTCTTTTGTTCCTAAACTACTAGAGCGGCTCCTCGAAGGGAGGAAAAATACAGAGAAAATCTATGCTAAACGGCGGAAATAAAACTCTGAATAGTTAAAAGTTGTCCCAACTGAACGGCGAAGAAGTCCTTTTATAACGCGCGATTAGGGCACAAAACGCTGCCTGCGTTTTCAAAACGCTGGCTGCGTTTTGCCCAAGAGTGAAATTTTTCCGTGTCTGGGCGCTGGCTGCGCCTCAAAAACGTTGGGTGCGTTTTCAAAACGCTGGTTGCGTTTTGCTCTTTCTTGCCTTCTGAAGCTTATGGACAAGGCGCTGGCTGCGTTTTAGAAACGCTGGTTGCGTTTTGTCCAAAAAGTGAGAATCTTCCGCAAATGGGCTTGGGCCGTTAATTTGGGTCGTTCTTTCTTCTTCTAATTTAATTATTCAAGTCTCTTTCAATTTATTCTTCAATCCTCTTCCTCTTTAATTTCTTCTCCTTTTTTCTCAATTTTCTTCGTTTTTAGAGGAATTTCATTAAAATCTGCAAAATATACCAAATTCCGACCAAGTGAAAAATATTACAGAATTTAATATAAAAAGACTAAATTATAATACAAAATCGACTAAAATATACAAGTTAATTACCTAAAAATACCTAAAAATATCTATATAAAATTCACTTATCAAATCCCCCCCATGCTTAGCTCTTGCTTGTCCTCAAGCAAGTCTGACTTAAGAACAGTAGGGAGAGAAGAAAGACTTAAACTAAAAAGGAAAAGACTCAAGAAAGAAAAAGGAAAAGGAAACAAAGAAACAAGGACAGTTAGTGTTAGAATTTTTAATACAATTAAACACCCCCTCAGGCTAACCAAATCAAACATCAATCTATCAAGCAATACCAAGATTAATCAGGAAGAGAACAAAATCAGTGAGAAATAGAAAGAATGAAGTTTTCGAAATTAAGTAAAGAGAACAAGTACTTCGAATGTGAAAAACCGCCAACAGTCTTAAGATAAATGCAAATATGCGCGGTTGGTTATGGACATAGGTCAGTCAAAAGAGCAAACCTCACTTTAGGATAAAAATTGAACGCCCAAACACTCAAATTTGAATGAATGTGGGTTTTTCTCATACTCAAACCAAAAGAAACAACCTACCATAGGCTTGGTAAGAATCTTGTTCTCCACTGCTAATATGCAAATACACAAGTGACAATCAAGAGGACTTTTAGGGTTGTAACGAGACTTAGGTTAGGGGAAAGGAGTTGTAGAATTTAGGTATGAGGAGTTAAAGAGTCATGCTTGGATTGATATTCAATAAAAATAAACTGCTCTCAATCTCCCCTTCTTGCTTAATGTATGCAATGAACTCACTTTTCTCCCTCATAAATATCAAAATACTTCATCAACTTTACAGCCGGGTCAAAGGCTTTCACAAATCCCAATTGAATTTCCCTAATCACCCCTTTTCTCTTGAATTCTTTTTTTTCCAATTTTTTTTTCTTTTTTTTCTATTTTTCTGCTTCTATTTTTGGTGGGTGACAAGGGAGAAGAAATATAAAAACATAGCCTCGACCTCAATATATCAAAAGAACATCATTGTTCGGTCTCGTTCCGAGTTCTTCTTTTTTATAGGGTATTTTTTGCTTGTCTTTAATAATTATTTTAGTAGTTTTATTATGTTTTTATTCTATTATTAGATTTTATAGCATTTTATTATTTTTGTTATTATTATTGTTAATATGAAACAAAAATATAAATATTAGAAATAAAATCAAACCTAAAACTAATTTCCTGATTCTACACTATTCAGCCCAAATTTTCTCTCAGCATAACCCACAAACCCTGCCCATCCTAAACCCATCTACCTGTCAACCCTTATACCTAGAAACCCGACCCGCCTACCCAACCGAATAATATTAACCCCCCAAACCCTAATTTTCTAATTCAATTCCCCCCATTTCTTTCACTCTTCTTCCCCGTCTCTCTCACCTTTCCCCTATCTGTTCTCTTTGCGCAATCAGCCCCCAAGCATCCATCTCCCATCTCCATCTCTCTTCACTTCTCATCTCAATCTCCTTCTCATCTCTTCTTTTCTCTTCTTTTGCTGCTAATTATCGCGATAATTCAATCTCTCACTCATTTTCTCTTTGATTGTAACAGAATCGTTTGAGAAAGAGAACGAAGTACACTGGAGGAGCATTTGACGCATCCACCATCACCATCTTCATCTTCAACCACTAAACGCATCCAAACCGTCCACAAGGAAGAAGATCGACGGCTCAGATCCGAAGAGGAGTCACGATTTCAAGTATAAAAGGGGAAGGAGCCATTCGAAGATATCAATGGTAGATTCTGGGAGTGACGCCCCAAGAGCCTCCATTTAGGGTTAGGGTTTATTTTATTTTAGGTTTATTCATGTTTTATTCCAGGCTTTGAATTCTGTTTTGAATCTCTATTTTCTATTTTCGCCTTCCTTTGTAATCGATTCTGGGATTCTGAGTTTTGATGTTTTGTTCCATTTGAAATTGTTGTGATTTTCGAATTGTTAATGTTCTGGGTTTGAAGGTATTCGGCATTTGGTTTAATTTTGTTGAATCTGAGTTTTTCTTTGGTTGAAATTATGGGAGTGTGATTTTTGGTTCGATTGTTGCTCTGTTTTCGTTGGTCTCTTTCCTTGTTTCTCTATTTCTCTTTTCTTTTCCGTTTCGGTCACTAGGCAGTAGCAATAGGTTTTGTTTTGATGTTCTCATTTTGTTGCTTTAATCGAACAATAGGTTGGTATAGTTATTAGGGTTTGTTTCTTAAGTCAGATTAGAGTTAAGTTTTATTAGGGTTTTTCCAGGGTTAATTAGAGTTGGTTTAGATCAATTTTAGGGTTAGTTGTTGTTTCCCATTTTGTTCTGTTTTAGTCTCTTATTCAGATTAGGGTTAGAATTAGGGTTCTTGGTCTTGGTTAGTTTATTAGGTCAGTTTAATGTGATTACTAGCTTCTTAGAGAATTCGTCTAAGACCGAGTAGGAGTTATCGTTCTCTAGCTCAAGAAAGTCGCACAACAAGTCTCTCGCCACATTGTCCTCCTCTTCTGCCACGCGGTTATATGGACCCAAATTGATAAAAGAGAAAAAAAATAGTTAATGTCGTTCATCGGAGCAAACCAAAAGATAAGAGAAATTCACTATACTAGTCTAAACATCAGATGGTGAAGATGTTGTTCCAGCTCGTCGTTGAAACGGCCAATGAAACATTTCAACGATTACAAAAATCCTCACCACGAAGGAGAGTCAACTCGATGTTAGTTGATTGAATTTTGGTGTTTAATTTTAGTATGGAGTAGTAAATTCAGTTTGTTTAATTTTATGGTTTGTATGTCATAATAATTGATTGATAACCTTTTACTTAGTTTAGATTCTTAATATCGGGTCGAAAGATTGTTATTTTGAATCGGATTAATAAAGATTAAATAGGTATAAAACACAGTTAGAAATAATGTGTTCATGCTTAAAGTCATTGTATAATCAATTATTATCTTTGATTGAATTACATAGCCATGAGAATAGGTGTTTAGTTTAATCATTGCAACTCACCCCGGATTGAAAGATTGTTGTGATAGGCCTTAATACGATTATAGACCCTAAACACTATCAAAACTACCAATTACTGAAATTAGCACCTAATCAATTAGTTAACTAGAGTGGAGTGTGGACTCCTCTAAACGCCTTTAATCGTCTGTTAAAACCCTAAAGATTGTTGCTTGTTTAGTTTCAGTTTGGTAATTAGCAAAAAGCAACTCAACCTCTCAACGACTTGTTTAGTTTTAGTTTGGTAATTAGCATCCTTTACAATGAGATAATTTAGTGCGTAGTCTGAGCAAGTCTTTTAGAGAAAGACCTTGATATACTGCACAGTACCACTTGCACTTGCGATGTATTAATGTACGTCTCAACCAAAGGGGGTGTGAACTCCGCACAATTTCCACGATCCCCTGCCCTTCAACAACCTCTCAAATTGAAATTATGCCTTCATCCTTAAGACATAGTTCATTCACACCAAGTCGTTCATCCACATAGTATATATTTACCTTCCATCTTAAAATAACTATTACACATTTCTATATGCAATAAAAGAAATTCTTATCAATCAATTACCTTAGCCACTTGGCACCAGAGGCAACACCATATTCTACAAGCACATTTCCTATTCACTCACCTAATTTTGACCCTTCAAACTTTATTCCAAGAGATACACCCTCCCCACCACATACAAAAACTCATGATAGTCATTAACCTTTTTTTTTATCATGAGCAACATTCCCCGGCCCCTCCAATAGGGCAATGGCATTCCTGTCAAAATTCATACTAAACCAAAGCTTCCTCCATCGTAGTCCTTCACTCATTCATTCTTCAACATCTTACAAAGGTCATTTATCTCAAAGTCCTTCCCGATCAAAATTTTAAAAAAAATGCATCTAACCCCCCTTATACTTCCGTAACCCATTCCCCACATCCACCACCCTTCATCCTATGCCAAGTACACAACTATTTCGTCACACATTGTCTCCATTCCATGACCTAAAAGTAACATCAAGCTAAGCTCACAAGTTATGCACAACATATTAACACATTATTCATTGTTACATTCACTAGCTATATCCATGGTTATATTCACAAAACATTATCCCATAGTCTTATTCACCCATCATCCTTGTATAATTCACACTTGACACAAATGATCACTCAAATAGAGACCTTCACTAGTTTTTTTACTAGATCTTCTTAAGTTTTTTTTTTTTTTTAAAAAAAAACATAGCACTCACTCAATGCATTCATGTTATCTAAAAAATTTACATACATAAGTGAACACGAATATTAGACCTCCACCATATGATCTCTAGAAAAATTGATTGTGGATCTACTCCTCTCTTTTCTCTTCAAGGTCATTCACTGGTAATTCACTTTTATCTAGCCACGTGTTTGGTGGGGATGAAAACCATTTTCTGGAATATGATTTTCTCATTTTTCAGTGTTTGTGATGGAAATCAGCTCACTCCTATTCCCCTAAGCCCAACCAAGAAGGCCCAATTAAAGTACAAGTATAAAGATAGGGTCTTTCAGGAAGGAAGTCCAACTGGGCCCGACCCAATAAAGGAGATTTTGCTCAAAGTGGAGGTCCAAAGACCGATCCATATCACATGCTCCTTATTCCAAGAGGATGTCCAACCATCCTAGAGGGCCCAAGCCCAAGAAAGTCGTCCAAAGGAGGAAGTACACGTCCAAAGTCCAAAACTGCAGAAGCAAAGTTGCAATTGAATTTCACAGTTTTGATCTTTTGGATGTAACTTTTATATTTTAGCTTTTTAGTCAATTTTAGTGTGATTCATATTATCTTAGCAGTATTTTGAGTCATGTAAGATGCCAAGTAAATTATAAACTTGAGCATCAAGTCATAGGAGTCTAGATTAGTCTAGAACACTCTCAAATGTTCTAGAATGTTTTCTAGAAGGTCTAGTGTGTGCGTGTTAGGCGTGTGATTAGTTGTTTTGGCGCCAAGAATTAGTTAGTATCCTAGATTAGGTTAGCTTATTTTGTAACTAATCCATCTTGGATTAGGAAAGCCAATTCCAATTAGGATAAGGTTGTTGTAACAAACTCCCCTTAGGAAAAGGAATCCTAATCCAAGGGAGAGTAGTATAGATAAGGCGTCTAGGAATAGGAAACCTTGGCTTGCAACGCCAAGTTAGAGTATTCCTAGTCATATTAGGTTGGCTGGCACGCTAATTAGAGAGTCATAGTCCACATAGGACTGTTTTAGTATAAATAGCTAGGCTTGTAGCCTTTCAAAGGCAACGCATTTATCAACCATGAATTAAATCAAGTCGTTAGCTTACCCTCGAGTGTTTCGTGAAGAACCTCGTTCATTCTCTTCTATTGTATCTTGGTTTAGCAACCAAGTGGTTCGGAGGAGCTTAGTCCTAAACCTAGAAGGTGTTTCTGTAACTAGGTTGAATGTTAAGTTAGCCCTAGGGTTTTTTTCTTGTGGTGTTTCTGTATCAAGATAGATCCCTTGAACTATCTTGTTATTATCTTTCTATCAATATAGTTAAGATAATTACTTTCTTTATCTTTCTATCAATATAGTTAAGATAAACCCTAATCTCCCTCCCTCCCTCTCAATTCACGCTACTCTCCCGCCTCTTTCCTCTCTTTCTCTCAAGTCACATTCCTCCTCTCTCACAAAAGAACCCTAACAAACTTCTTCTCTCTCCATAACAAACTTCCTCTCTCTTTTTTTTCTCAAGGCCTCACGCCGAACAACCCTTCTCCCCCTTCCATATTCACGTCACTCCTCCCCTTTTCCCTATTCAATAAACAATCTTTCTTGTTCCTTGAATCCACAAAAGTCTTCACGACAAAAGAGCCTTCCATAGATCCTAGTTTCACGTGAATTTCCCCTCTCTTTCATCCATTGTCACGTGAAGTACCCCTACTCCCTAGTTGGTTGCATGTGTAATGATTATTACTGGATCAAGAATCATTCTTTTGGTCCCGTAATACATTAGTTTGATGGATAAAAAATGGGGAAAACCATTTTCTAGAAAAATCATTTTCCTCCTCCCTATGTAAATTATTTTCCTGAGTCCAACCCTAAGAAAACTCATTTTCTTGGCCCAAGTCAATCACACAACCCATTTCCCCTAATTCCCATATATACCCTAACCCTACACTAGTATCCCTAGCACCACCTCTCTGCTACTAACTCTTTCGCCGCTGGCTCACAATATCCATGGTCGTCAAGCAATATATCTTCCTTCTCATTATGGAAAATGTAACAAACAATTAAAATACCAATTAAAAATTCATTTGTTGGGAAAATCATGTTATAAGGAAAACTATTTTCCTAGAAAGTATTTTTTTTTTTTGGTACCAAACACACTCTAGTAGGAAATTTATTGGGAAGAAGGGAAAGATGAAGACAGAAATTCGCTCAATGCATTCATCATGGCAGAGGTGGAACAACAATATAACGACATAATTTCAATGATAAAATAATGTTTGTTTTTTACTTATACCAATAGGCAACTTATTCTCAGACAGTAGATAAAAAAAAGAATTTAATTTAAAAAATTTTGCCACGTACCTCAATATTTTTAGCCCCTCATTTTCATAATTTGGAATTTCATAGTATGTCACAATATTTTATGGTCCAAGTGGCTTTAGACACACCATTCCAAGTTAGAAATCATTTTCCTTTTCTTTATAATAAGGTTAGAAAAATCTTGTTTTTCCATTTGTAGAGAAATAGTGATAACGGTTACGGTTTTATGATCTTTTGCTAAATTATGACTAATTAAGATAAAATAGATAACCCCTTAATTATGGTCGGGGATGTTGTACCATGCTAATATGTTTTCATCTATTAATTAAGATGACCAAACATAAGAAAATAAAAAAATTGTTAACTTCAAAAAGTTAAATACTACCTCCATCATAAATTAAGTGTCATTTTAACTACTTTTACAAGATCGAGATAAATGGATACTCGGGTGGAAAACTTGTGAGTTGTCCTAATTGCCTTTCAAAATTCTTAGCACAGAAAAATTAAAAACTGTTGGAATTCTAAATAAATTCATTTATTAGAAGCAAAATAAGGATGATAATTATTAAAATTGTAAATGTGACAAACAGAAAAGGAAAAAATAATTATTGTGACAAACCAATTGGGACGGAGAGTAGCATAAAAGCAAAGTTTTCTCGATCAAATACTACATCCATCCCAAAATATTTGTCATTTTCCTTAATTTCGTTATCCCAAAATATTTGTTTCTTCTACAATTCGAACAACTATCGTTCCTTTTATTTTCCTTAATTAATAAATTTATTTATCACTTTTACAACTCCAAACAATTATTATCTTCAATTAAAATAGGGATAGTTTGGGTAAATTATAAAAATTTGGGAAATTCCATTTAAAAAGTTGTCAACTACTTTTTAAACTATTACAAGTGATATGCTTATTTTGAAAATTATTCCATTTCGTGGGCTTCTTTTTGTACTGCTGTTAAAATATTGTTCGCAAAACTTTCCTTCTCTTTCAATTTTATTTAGTTCTCCCTCTCAATCTCCCAATCGACTCATTTGAAATAATATCTAAAGTGTTTGACAACTAGAAATAGTTTTTAAAGTGTTTGAAAACTTGGAATATTTTTTAATAAGCTTACCATTTGAAATAATTTTCAAAATAAACCCATCACATGAATAATTTCAAAAGTGGTTGACAATTTAAAATAGGCAAAAGTTTAAGCCTACCAAATGGAATTTTCCTAAATTTTCATCCGACTAATATATATATATTAATCTTCTCAAATTAGGTAGATGAACAAATATAATGGGATGGAAAAGAGGTGCTACTCCCTCCGTTCCATATTAATTGTCACTTAGGCCCCATTCTTTTATACGGTTGGTTGCCGTCTGGTAATGATGTGTTGTGGTGGAATTTGAAAAAGTGTGGTGAGTTGTGGTAGATGGTGTAGATTAAGAGAGAGAATGTGAAAAATAGAGGAGAAAAGTGAGGAGAAAGAAAATGAAAATATATATTGGTAATGATCATGGTGTGGTGTGGTGAAGTGTGATGGAAAATTAAAGAGTGTTGTGTGGTGTGGTACCGCACCGCAACCTACGACATAAAAGAACGGGGCCTTAGTTGACTATTACGGTTTCCAATGTCACTTTTTGTTTGATTATTTCTTATATACTAATATTTTGTTAATAATTACTCCCCCCGTTCTTTTTTATCTGCCACTTTAACTAACTTTTCTCGTTTCTAATTATTTGTCATTAGGGATGGCAATGGGTCCTGACGCGCCTGCATTTCGCTCGACCACCCATTTAGGCGGTCCGGTCCATAAAAATTGGACCCATTGGGTCCGGGTCGAGTCTGGGTCCAATAAAAATTTGGCGGGCCCGGGTCTAGGCATGGACCCGTCAAATTATATATATATACTAGTTTTAATATACACGCTAAGCGTGTATGTTTTTCAAAAACAATATTCTTATAGTCCAACCCCAGATAAACATGAATATTGGCTAACTTTTGCGATTAACTTTATCTTTCTTACAATTTTTTTCCAAATGAGGCAATCTTGTAAATGATGGGAAGATTGTCTATATTTGGATCCCCTCAAACCCCGAATCAGCGAGACTATATTGAGGATCGTTGTTGTTGTCGTTGTTGTACATGAAAAAAAGGCAAATGTTAATCCTTTGTTGAAAATGGAATATTTTATGTAAAAAAACGATTGATACTATTGATTTTGCTTAAAAATAAAACTCCTAAATAATAGTTCGACTTTGGCTCATGGTGGATCTTGGTCGGTGCAGTTAAAGTTATCTTCTTTTCGGATGTTTCTCAAAATTAGTCAAATAAGTTCAACATAAATTTGCAAAACAACTCTTTCAAATGAATTCTAATAAGATCACACAGCTAAGTTCCCGTTAGTTCAGTATAATAAGTTCAAAATAAGTTTAGATTAGTTCAACTTATAATAAGCTCAGTAATTAAAGAAAGATTAATAACCAAATAAGAAATTATACAACAATTAGTGTATTGACTTATGATATAAAAATATAATAAGCCACAGACTTGGAGAAAAAAAGTAGGTATAAGTTGATACTCTAGGTATAATGTAAAGTCTAGCAGACTAGCAGTTCATGAAAATCTCACTATGCATCTTATGGATGTCGTTACAACTTACTTATATGAGAATCTTGATAGCGACATCTACATGAAACTCCCTGAAGGGTTTAAATTGTCTGAAGCAAATAAGCACTGTTGAGAACTTTGCTCAATCAAGTTGAATAGATCTTTGTATGGCTTGAAGCAATCTGGACGCATGTGTAATCGTCGTAGTAAGTATCTATTGAAGGAAGGTTACACAAATGATTCCATTTGCCCATGCATCTTTATAAAAAGACCTGGATTTGAATTTGTTATAATTGTCGTTTATGTTGACGATTTAAACATTATTGGAACTCGAGAAGAGCTTTGAAAAGCAACATATTGCTTAAAGAAAGAGTTTGAAATGAAAGACATTGGTAAAACCAAGTTTCGCCTTGGTTTACAAGTTGAACATTTTGATAATGAAGTTTTTGTGCATCAGTCAACTTATGTAGCAAAGGTGTTCAAACAATTTTACATGGATAGTACACACCCTTTAAGTACTCCAATGGTGGTGAGATCACTCGATGTGAAAAGAGATCCTTTTAGACCCCCTGAAGATGACGAAGAACTCCTCGGTCCAAAAGTATCGTATTTAAGTGCTACTGGGGCACTAATGTACCTAGCTAGTCCTACGCGACCAGATATTTCCTTTTCTGTGAATCTGTTAGCAAGGTTTAGCTCATGTCCAACATGACATCATTGGACACAGAGTTAAGCATATATTTTGATACCTTCGAGGTACGATGGATATGAGTCTATTTTATCCTCGTTAAGTCAAAACAAGTCTGATTGGCTATGCTGATGCCGGATATCTTTCTAATCCCCATAATGCCAGTTCACATACTGGATATGTGTTGACTTGCGGTGGAACTGTCGTTTCTTGGCGTTATATGAAACAGACTATAACAACCACCTCTTCTAATCATGTTGAAATTTTGACAATTCATGAGGTTAGTAGGGAATATATTTGGTTAAGATCTATGGTTCAACACATTCTGGGATCTTGTGGCTTTCGTAAAGTGATGTTCCAACAACGTTATATGAGGATAATACATCATGTATAGCTCAACTGAAATCAAGATACATCAAAGGTGATAGAACCAAACATATCTCACCAAAGTTTTTTTTCACCCATGATCTCCAAAAGAAAAACAAAATTAATGTTCAACAGATCCGCTCTAGTGAGAATTTAGTGGACTTATTTACTAAGTCACTTCCGACAGCAAAGTTTGAAAAGTTAGTCAATAAAATTGGGTTGCGTCGGCTCAGAGATCTTAACGGATGTTCTCATCAGGGGAGTTAATGCGCGTTGTACTCTTTTTCCCTTATCTGAGATTTTGTTCCACTGGGTTTTCCTAAGAAAGGTTTTTAATGAGGAAACATATATTGGCGCATTAAAGAATTATGCACTTTTTTTCCTTAACTAGGCTTTGTCCCATCGAGTTTTCATAGTAAAATTTTAACGGGACATATTCTTTAGAATAATGGATATGTCGCCTCGCTTCCCAATTTCAAAGATCAACCCAAGCAATTTCATAGTCTCCAAGCTGGTGTAAAAGGATTGAGCATACACAAACAACAGAACAAGTTAGTTTATGTAGCCAAGAACAAACTGAAAGTGTGTGTATCCATAACACTTATAACAAGATTACAACCCCTTAGCAAATCTTGGGGCTGCTTCCTGAGTATTAGTGGCATGCTTAATTAATTTAACACTGTCTCCGTAGACCCTACTATCCCTAGTAACACTCATAGTCCCCCTTCTTCTCCAGCATGGCCTGTGACAACACTTACACTTCCATATCCACTTAGCTTATGGCACAGTACAGTAGTAAACTCAAGACAATCATACATACAACAAATGATGACATGTAGTTGGCAACTAAAATCAGAAAACCCAAATTCCATTCCTTTTCCAAGAATACAGATATCATACTCAATCTCGTGTTGCTCAACTATCCCATCATCAATACCCCAGATTTAAAAAAAACATTACAAAAGGTGAAGCACTAAAAGCTCCAATTATAATCCACACTCAGAGCACACCGTGTCCCCCATCGAGTGGTCGAACACCACCTCCGTGTTCTTCTTATAGTCACCACAGAATGCATCCCCCATTGACGCACGAACTTCAAGCTGATTTTGCTTGAAATTGGGGGTGAGTTGGTGAGTTAGGAGGCGTAAACCCTAGAAATTAGGGATTGAGGAGGTAAGTGAAGATCTGGATTGACTGATTTGGGGGTTTTGGGTGAGGAGGATTATGAGAGAGAAGAGATTGTAACGTATTTTGAGAGAGAGAGAGGAGAGAGAGAGAGAAAGAAAAGGGGAGGGGGTTGAGGTGAGTTTTTTTAAAAAAGAAAAAGTTGGATTATTCAATCCAACTCAGCAAAAAAAAATTTTTCTTTTCTTTTTTTGCCTAAAACACCTCCACATAAGTGAGCACCGCCGCCACGTCAGCTTTCCAACGAGTCAGACTTGGTGGCGGTTCGCTGGAAAAATCAACATGACAAGGTTGGTTCGTTGTAAATTAATGTTCAAGGTTGGTTCCTTATTTCAAATGACCCCCAAATGTTGGTTTATTAGATTCTAATTTCCCTTCGAATAATCTCATTAGTATTCCATTCGATTCCTTGACAATGATATTTTTTGTGAATTCCACAATTTTGGAACTCATTTTGGACCTGTAAATCATTCCAAAATGAAATTCATATCTTGCATCTTTCCTTACTTTTTATTGGTGGAAAATTAATTTTTCTTTTTTCATTTTGCTTCAAAAATATATAGTATGTGGTAAATTCAGATAATGACAAATATTTTGTTTAAAGTTTCGAGTTGGAATTCCTTCTATTACAGGGAATGAAGAAATGAGTTTTGAAAAATTTTACTAATAAGATGATGTGTCAGTATGAACCTTCGTCTTATCTTGGGTTTGATAGTTATGTTTGCTTTGATTTTGTTTGATTCGCTCTTGATCTGCTTTGTTTCTTCCCTTTCAATTTGTTATGTTCTTGATGCCTTCTCTGCCCCTTCTCTTTTTAATTTGGTTCTTTTTTCTTTTTCTTTTTTTTTTTGTTTTCCTTTTAGTATTACGGTTAGGACACTGGTTAGGGTAATGTAGGGTTTCTTTCTTGGATCAATTACATTTTACGGGTTTGGGTCTTAAGATGATTTGGACCAGTTTAGTTCATTGAGTAACTTGTCTAATTATTTTGCTAATTTGGTTAATTTGTTAAGTTTAAGTTTAATTGATTTCATCGATGAATGAATGTTAGTGTTTTCCTAATTTTATTTGAGTTATTCTATTCATTCATTAGGTTTAAAAATTTAGAAATTGGATTCTAATAATATGAACTTTTGGCTATATAAGACTAAATAATATGAACTTTCGATTTGGTTCTGAACAATATGAACTTTTGCACCATAGTAGTCTAAACAGTACGCTACCGAGTTAAGTTGAACATAACTCGGCGGCGGGATGACGTGGCGGCGGAGGGCTATCCAGTCAGCATGAAATTATCCACATAACCTCCCTCCCTCTCCTTCTCCCTCTCTCTCTCTCTCTCTCTCTCTCTCTCTCTCTCTCTCTCGCACTCATCCTCCATTTCTTTTCTCACTCCTCAAATTCACATTATTTAGACTACTATGGTGCAAAAGTTCATATTATTCAGAACCAAATCGAAAGTTCATATTATTTAGTCTTATATGACCAAAAGCTCATATTATTAGAATCCAATTTCCCTTAAAAATTTGTGAATATTTAGTTTATATATTCAGTTTAAATCAGTTTAGATTGTGTATAAATAAAAAGAAAACTTTAACCTCAAGCACTTCAAGTTTTAAAATATTGAAACTCAACTCCTTATAATACGACAACCTCAAATATACTTTAGAAATCATTGAAAAAACTCTTAAACAATGTTCATGCATATAATTTTTAGATTCTATTATGATTAAATAATACTAACGATGTGTTTGACAATAGAGTTGAGTATAGTATTTATCATATTGACTAAGTTAAAATTTTGTTTGAACAAATATTAGTGCTTGGTGAAGTAACATTTCAATTAGTGTTTTAAATAATGATTATTATCTCAAGTATCGTTTCTAAACTATTCAAGGTCTGTTAAGAAAAATTAGCAGTCTAAATAGAAGATAGTGGTTTAAGCAACATATAGCAGCTTATGTATTAATATATAGTGGTTCTAATATAGCGACTAGTAAATAGTTTTTCTAATTAGCATTTGAAAAAAAAATGTGTTTGGTAAATCTAACAGTTAAGTTAAAAAGCTCAAGACTTGTATCTTAACGATGAGTTTTGCAAGTGTTACAATATTAAGTTTATATGCAAATGAAACTTATTTAATTGATAATATGTCTCGGATAATATCAAACACTAGTGGGTATAGATTAATGCAGGTAAGTGCTTATCAATGTTGCTAAGAGAGGATAATTGCAATGTAATTTGAATATAGTGTTTTTTTTAAAAAAAAAAAATAGTAGTTGAATACAATTGACCATAAATAAAAGCATATAAATACAAAATGATTATAGTTTAATAGTACTTGAATACAATTGACCATATTATAGTTTAATATTAGTGGATATAGATTAATGTAGGTAAGTGCTTATCACTTCTCTCTTCCCTTTCTCTCCTCAAATCAGAAACTTCAACTTTTTCTTCCTATTTTTTGTTTATGTTTCATCGAAGTTTCGATTGAGTTGTTCTTCAGCGAGGATAATTGCATTGTGGATTTTGGTTGGTTTGAGGTTTGATTTTGAAGTTTGGGGGTCGGAAATTCATAAACCCTTGATTATGACCAGGATTTTATTTTGAAGGGGTTTTATTGGGCTTGATCTGTCTTGGGTTTTTGTGAAGCTTTGCCCAAATTTGTAGTCACTTGGGGCTAGCAAACACATTACACCCAAGGTGTTTGTGAAAATGCCTCAGAGACCATGTTGAGGATGGCAGAGTGACTATGGAAAGGAGGGAATCAAGGATATATAATCATATAATTTCGTCGTTCATACGTTTTGTTTATGAATTTTTTATTCTCCAATCTACGCTTAGATTGGAATTGATATTTTAGGCCTTGGATTCATAACGTCAATAACATTCTATATCTTGGTTGGTGCATGCATGTCATCCTAGCTAGAAGCATTGGGTTTAAGCTTCGTGAGTGGTTCATAAAAAGGATATCTTGAACGATTTCAATGAAGGTAATATTTCTAATATCATTTGATACTTTGAAGAGTCTCGGGTTCCGTTCTCGTCTCTCATGACCTTTGCCAAGCGAGCCGCCTCAACCACGGTGAATCTTGAGGTAAAATTTCCAGTGAAATACGGAAACACAAGGGTAGTCTCGGCCATCCATTGGATCGGCTCTGAGGCCTTCTAAGGAGGCTCATTTGTTCCACCGACCCCGGAGACCCCGGGACCGTACCGGTCCGTCCCGAGATGTTGAGCTATGAGGTATTGGGGTTCGAGTTTTTGTCCCAGTTCAATAAGGTTCAAGTTTAGAAGCAAAATAGTGCAAGACAGGCCTCGTAACACTTGCTACACAGACCGTAGCGCTCGCTACATTTTGGGCAGGCGCCGTCGCGCCTGTCACCCGCTTGTGACACCCGTGACCGTCTGGTTAAGTGTTGGGAGTTTTGGCCTTCGCCGCAAACCGCTGGCACGTCTGGTAAACCGCTCCAGCGTCCGTTCCAGAGAGTTCTGTATTCTAGGCCGGGGAAAAACGTTGTCAAGAACCAAGAAACGCTGACAGCGTCCAAGCTGTCGCGCTCGCTACAGAGGTGTCACACCCGCGATGCTCGCTGCTCGGATGTCGCCACGCACGATCATCGACCATTTCGCTACTGCCGCTACCGCGACGCTCACTCATCGATTGCGCCACGCCGCCTGCATCGCTGCCTTGTCGCGCCCACAACCTATGTGTGCCGCCTGCGACGGCTTTAGTATTTTGTCGGAATTTTTTAACCAAAACGACTGTGTTTTGGAGTTTTTGATGTTTTGTATAAATACTCTATTGGATGATATTCTAGGCAATTTTTGCTGAGTTTGAATGAAGTGCTAGAGTGCTCTCCAAGCCTCTCCCCAAAAATCTTGTTTACTTTATCCAATCTATCTTGGTGGTGTTCAAGTCATTTCTTTAGTGATTAATGGTGGTTTTATCCTATTTAATCATGGTGGGATGTCAGGCCAAGGTTGTGGACTCTCCTTGCCAAGGTCATATGCAAACCCTAAGGCGTTCAACTTCTTCTTCCTTTGATTTTCTTTCAAAAACTTAAGCATTCATCATCCCCGTCACGACGCTAATGCTCCATTTGGTATCAGAGCTTTGGTTTCATGTAGCTTGAGTTTTGTTCATTGCTCTTGCTAGTGTAGTTTTTCTAGTGTTGGGTTTTGTGAGTTGTATGCAACTATTGGTGTTCCCCAACCCCTTTGTTATCAAAGTATATTGGAAACTTTGTTATTGTTATTGTATTTAGTGATTTTGAAACATTTTGGAGCATTGAGGAGAAGTTGGAAAATAGTGCACAGAAGGTGTTCGATGAAATGTCTGAATGAGAAAAACACAAAGAACCCTTAGCCAAACACAATGCAACTACAAAATAACCCTCAAACTCCACAAAATACCCCAAACACAAACCATCCTTCACCTTTTCTCTCGGTATGGACGAAGAAGTTCGCTCCGATCGAGAGGAATCAAGATACTGTGATGTATAATGGGATCAAAGATTGCATCTTGATCAATTACACATCAAGGGAGACGTGCAACCAATCTCAACATGGGAGGCTTCAAGTGAACTAGGGCAAAAGGTAGGGTGCTTTGTGAGAGAAACATTGAGTCTTTGAGAGAGTGGAGAGACTTGAGATGGAATATGAATTAGGGATGGAGAAAGATGAGATCTTTGTGGAGTTTGAGAGAAGAGAGAAGGACGAAAATATGGAGGCTTTTGAAAGTGACGTGAGGTCTTTGTAGAGGGAGGGATTACTTGAGAGAGATTTGAGAGAAGAGAAAGGATGGACGTGGATTTGAGGAAGAGATGAGGATGGCGTGAGCTAGGGATGAGGGAGAGAATGATTGAATGAATGCATGGGAGTATGAGAGATTATGGAAGAGATTTGGCGTGAGGCCTTTAAGAGAGTGAGAGAGAAATTGATGATTTGAGAGAGTAGGGTTTGAGAGAGATATGGGAGGGACGTTTGAGAGAGGGTGAAGAGAGTGAACTAGGGTTTGGAATTTATCTCAACTATATTGATAGAGAGATAAAGAAGTAATTATCTTAACTGTATTGACAGAAAGATAAGAACGGATAGATCTAGGTTTCTAACTTGAATCCACAAGAAAGACAACCTAGGGCTAACTTGATCTAGACCGCAACCTAGGATCAAGCTCTTCCTAACCACTTGGGTGCCATACCAAGATACAATAGAAGAAAGGGGTGAGGTTTATCCAAACTCTCGAGAGAAAGCTAAAAGCTTAACTGATTTCATAATTCAAAGTTGGGTGCCTTTGAGAGGCTACAAGCCTAGCTATTTATACTACTAAAGTCCTAAACCTCCTAGGACTCTCAAGATTGGCGTGCAAGCCATCTTCTCCTACTAGGACTCTATTACTTGGCATGCAAGCCAAGGACTCCTAATACTAGACGCCATCTACTCCATCTCCTCCTTGGATTAGGACTCCTTATCCTAAGGGGAGTTGGTTACAAGAGATAATAATCCTTTTAGAACTTGGCTTTCCTAATCCAAGATGGATTAGTTACAAAATAAGTCAACCTTATCTAAGACTACAAAGCTTGGCGCCTAATCTAGCACACCACACGCCTATCACACACACACACACACACACACACACACACCTTCTAGATCATTCTAGAACATTCTAGACTATTCTAGATTAATCTAGACTCCTACGACTTGTTGTCCAAGTTTATATATATTACTTGGCACCTCACACAACTGGAAATGTAAATAAAACCTTAGAAATGTAAACAAATACATCAAAAGGCCAAAACTGTGAACTTATTCTTGAAATGGTTAGAAATGTGAAATTCATCTCAAAATGATCCAAAATGTAAACTTTATTTTGAAATGGTCCTGTGAAGTTCAACTTGGGCTTTGTACTTGGGCCTTTAGTTGTGGACTTGGACTTGCCATGGATAGGTTTCCATCATCTTCCATGAATCTTGGGTCTCCAAAAGTAAGCCCATGGCTATGTGAGCCTTCATCTCCTTCTATGAACCTATGGTCCCCAAAGGTGTGACCTAGGTTGAGCAGTTCTCCATCATATGGGCCTCCATTGATGTATTTGGCATTGGCCAAAATACATCATTCCCCCCTTGTTGGAAAAACTTTGTCCTCAAACTTGATGCGAGGAATGAGACCTCTTTGTTGGTTGAGCGGGGCTGGCCTCCATTATCTTCCATGAATCTAGGATCACCAAACCTTTTCATGTAATGAATTTTGGGGCAGCCCTCTTGAGATAGAACAAGTTGAACTGCTCCAACATCAACTCCAGAAACATCAAACTCAACCCTCTTATCAAAGTTTGGTAGGGTTAGGACCGGTGTGGTGCAGAGTTTATCCTTGATGAACGCTTGGTGGGTAGTGGGGCTCCATGAAAACTCCTGGGATTTCCATAGCTCGGTCATAGGAGATAAAGTAATATTGAAATTCTTCACAAACCTCCTATAGAAGGAGGCCAAGCCGGGGAAGCTTTGATCATCATGAGTTCTAATTGGAGTAGACCACTCCTTGATAGCTTTGAATCTTTCTTCATCAAACTTGAACACTTCAGGCGAAAGAGCATAGCCAAGAGAGACTATGTTGTTGATGAAGACGCCATACTTGGGTAGATTTTGATGCAGATCCACGTGAGCTAAGTTCCCCAAATCAGATTGGAGATGAAAGATGTGACCTTTGTTACTCTTGTTATTCACAAGTATATCACGCAAGTAGATAACAATACACTTGGTAATAAGGGGCTTCAAAACCTGATTCAACAATCTCATAACAGTAAAGAGAGTGTTAGTTAGACCACGAGGTGTCACTAACCATTCATAGAGTTCTTCTTTGGTTATGATAGCAGTGTCACCTTCTTGAATTCGAGTCTGGTTGTACCCACTTCTTAGATTAACCTTGGAGATGACTTGGGTACTAAATAGCTCGTTCACTTGATCTTCATTTATAGGAAACCTGTACTTGGTAGTAACCTTGTTGGTGCACAGACATTGGCTTCCTTCCTTTGGGACCAAAAGGGTAGGGATGGCGCATGGACTGAGACTTTCCCTAATCATACCCTTTGCTTGAAGATCTTCATCTTGCCCTTGAACCTCTTTGGATGTCACTAGGGTTCACGTAATATATTGGCTCGTTGTGCACGGCAGACCTAGGAACATGATCAGTTTTGTGATGGATCTCACGCTGAGGGGGCAATTCAGATGGCTTCTCTTTTGGGAATACATGAGGAAGTTGTTCCAAAAGAGGGGTGACGAGAGGGTAGCCTTTTGTGGGTTTTTCGTGGCTAGGGTTCTCGTTGGTAGGCTCTTTGTGGCTAGGGTTTGTGTTTGGATCTAAGGGAGTGATCTCCTTATGCTCACTAAACTCAGGGCGTTTAGTGGTCATAGAAGTGATGGGGTTTCGATCATCTTCCTTAGGTGGGGACGGTTGGGTTATTTGGAGTGAAGTTAGGGTTATTCTCTTGTTGTTCATCACAAGAGTGTAGGTATTAGCTCTTCCGTTGTGCATCACACTCCTGTCAAATAACCATGGTCTTCCAAGTTGAATATGACAAGCATCCATAGGCAAAACATCACACCATAAAGATTCTTTAAAGGAATTGCCAATGGAAAAGTTTACCAAACATCTTTGAGTCACTTATAGATCTTCACCCTGATTGAGCCACTGGATGGTGTAGGGCTAAGGATGGGGACTCGTTTCCAGCTAAAGTTTTTCCACCATAGTATTTGATGCCCCATTGGTGCTGCTTCCACCATCAATGATCAACGAACAAACTTTTCCCTTGATTGTGCAACGAGATTGAAAGATGGCCTCTCGTTGTTGTTGACCTTCAGAAACATTTGAGTTACTAAGAACTCTCCTCATAAGGAACATCTCGTGAGCCATGGTGATGGACGGTTGGGGTTTTTTGTGATTCAGGTATGGAGGGGATTGTGTTTGGGCTGTTTTGAGAGGCTAGGGTTGCACTCGAAACAACCTAGAGCTTTGATACCAAAATTATGATGTATAATGGGATCAAAGATTGCATCTTGATCAATTACACATCAAGGGAGACGTGCAACTAATCTCATCATGGGAGGCTTCAAGTGAACTAGGGCAAAAGGTAGGGTGCTTTGTGAGAGAAAGATTGAGTCTTTGAGAGAGTGGAGAGACTTGAGATGGAATATGAATTAGGGATGGAGAAAGATGAGATCTTTGTCGAGTTTGAGAGAAGAGAGAAGGACGAAAACATGGAGGCTTTTGAAAGTGACGTGAGGTCTTTGTGGAGGGAGGGATTACTTGAGAGAGATTTGAGAGAAGAGATGGGATGGAAGTGGATTTGAGGAAGAGATGAGGATGGCGTGAGCTAGGGATGAGGGAGAGAATGATTGAATGAATGCATGGGAGTATGAGAGATTATGGAAGAGATTTAGCGTGAGGCCTTTAAGAGAGTGAGAGAGAAATTGATGATTTGAGAGAGAAGGGTTTGAGAGAGATATGGGAGGGACGTTTGAGAGAGGGTGAAGAGAGTGAACTAGGGTTTGGAATTTATCTCAACTATATTGATAGAGAGATAAAGAAGTAATTATCTTAACTGTATTGACAGAAAGATAAGAACGGATAGATCTAGGTTTCTAACTTGAATCCACAAGAAAGACAACCTAGGGCTAACTTGATCTAGACCACAACCTAGGATCAAGCTCTTCCTAACCACATGGGTGTCATACCAAGATACAATGGAAGAAAGGGGTGAGGTTTATCCAAACTCTCGAGAGAAAGCTAAAAGCTTAACTGATTTCATAATTCAAAGTTGGGTGCCTTTGAGAGGCTACAAGCCTAGCTATTTATACTACTAAAGTCCTAAACCTCCTAGGACTCTCAAGATTGGAGTGCAAGCAATCCTCTCCTACTAGGACTCTATTACTTGGCATGCAATCCAAGGACTCCTAATACTGGACGCCATCTACTCCATCTCCTCCAAGGATTAGGACTCCTTATCCTAAGGGGAGTTGGTTACAAGATATAATAATCCTTTTAGAACTTGGTTTTCCTAATCCAAGATGGATTAGTTACAAAATAAGTCAACCTTATCTAGGACTACAAAGCTTGGCGCCTAATCTAGCACACCACACGCCTCTCACACATACACACACACACCTTCTAGATCATTCTAGAACATTCTAGACTATTCTAGATTAATCTAGACTCCTACGACTTGTTGTCCAAGTTTATATATATTACTTGGCACCTCACAATACTGGAAATGTAAATAAAACCTTAGAAATGTAAATAAATACATCAAAAGGCCAAAACTGTGAACTTCTTCTTGAAATGGTTAGAAATGTGAAATTCATCTCAAAATGATCCAAAATGTAAACTTTATTTTGAAATGGTCCTGTGAAGTTCAACTTGGGCTTTGTACTTGGGCCTTTAGTTGTGGACTTGGACTTGCCATGGATAGGTTTCCATCATCTTCCATGAATCTTGGGTCTCCAAAAGCAAGCCCATGGCTATGTGAGCCTCCATCTCCTTCTATGAACCTATGGTCCCCAAAGGTGAGACCTAAGTTGAGCAGTTCTCCATCATGGGCCTCCTTTGATGTATTTGGCGTGGGCCAAAATACATCATTCCCCCCTTGTTGGAAAAAGTTTGTCCTCAAACTTGATGGGAGGAATGAGACCTCTTTGTTGGTTGAGCGGGGCTGGCCTCCATTATCTTCCATGAATCTAGGATCACCAAACCTTTTCATGTAATGAATTTTGGGGCGGCCCTCTTGAGATAGAACAAGTTGAATTGCTCCAACATCAACTCCAGAAACATAACACTCAACCCTCTTATCAAAGTTTAGTAGGGTTAGGACCGGTGTGGTGCAGAGTTTATCCTTGATGAACGCTTGGTGGGTATTGGGGCTCCATGAAAACTCCTGGGATTTCCATAGCTCGGTCATAGGAGATAAAGTAATATTGAAATTCTTCACAAACCTCCTATAGAAAGAGGCCAAGCCGGGGAAGCTTTGATCATCATGAGTTCTAATTGGAGTAGACCACTCCTTGATAGCTTTGAATCTTTCTTCATCAAACTTGAACAGTTCAGGCGAAAGAGCATAGCTAAGAGAGACTATGTTGTTGATGAAGACGCCATACTTGGGTAGATTTTGATGCAGATCCACGTGAGCTAAGTTCCCCAAATCAGATTGGAGATGAAAGATGTGACCTTTGTCACTCTTGTTATTCACAAGTATATCACGCAAGTAGATAACAATACACTTGGTAATAAGGGGCTTCAAAACCTTATTCAAAAATCTCATAACAGTAAAGAGAGTGTTAGTTAGACCACGAGGTGTCACTAACCATTCATAGAGTTCTTCTTTGGTTTTGATAGCAGCGTCACCTTCTTGAAATCGAGTCTGGTTGTACCCACTTCTTAGATTAACCTTGGAGATCACTTGGGTACTAAATAGCTCGTTCACTTGATCTTCATTTATAGGAAACCTGTACTTGGTAGTAACCTTGTTGGTGCACAGACATTGGCTTCCTTCCTTTGGGACCAAAAGGGTAGGGATGGCGCATGGACTGAGACTTTCCCTAATCATACCCTTTGCTTGAAGATCTTCATCTTGCCCTTGAACCTCTTGGATGTCACTAGGGTTCATGTAATATATTGGCTCGTTGTGCACGGCAGACCTAGGAACATGATCGGTTTTGTGATGGATCTCACGCTGAGGGGGCAATTCAGATGGCTTCTCTTTTGGGAATACATGAGGAAGTTGTTCCAAAAGAGGGGTGACGAGAGGGTAGCCTTTTGTGGGTTTTTCGTGGCTAGGGTTCTCGTTGGTAGGCTCTTTGTGGCTAGGGTTTGTGTTTGGATCTAAGGGAGTGATCTCCTTATGCTCACTAAACTCAGGGCGTTTAGTGGTCATAGAAGTGATGGGGTTTCGATCATCTTCCTTAGGTGGGGACGGTTGGGTTATTTGGAGTGGAGTTAGGGTTATTCTCTTGTTGTTCATCACAAGAGTGTAGGTATTAGCTCTTCTGTTGTGCATCACACTCCTGTCAAATAACCATGGTCTTCCAAGTTGAATATGACAAGCATCCATAGGCAAAAAATCACACCATAAAGATTCTTTAAAGGATTTGCCAATGGAAAAGCTTACCAAACATCTTTGAGTCACTTGTAGATCTTCACCGTGATTGAGCCACTGGATGGTGTAGGGCTTAGGATGGGGACTCGTTTCCAGCTAAAGTTTTTCCACCATAGTAGTTGATGCCACATTGGTGCTGCTTCCACCATCAATGATCAACGAACAAACTTTACCCTTGATTGTGCAATGAGATTGAAAGATGGCCTCTCGTTGTTGTTGATCTTCAGAAACAATTGAGTTACTAAGAACTCTCCTCATAAGGAACATCTCGTGAGCCATGGTGATGGACGGTTGGGGTTTTTTGTGATTCAGGTATGGAGGGGATTGTGTTTGGGCTGTTTTGAGGGGCTAGGGTTGCACTCGAAACAACCTAGAGCTTTGATACCAAAATTATGATGTATAATGGGATCAAAGATTGCATCTTGATCAATTACACATCAAGGGAGACGTGCAACCAATCTCATCATGGGAGGCTTCAAGTGAACTAGGGTAAAAGGTAGGGTGCTTTGTGAGAGAAAGATTGAGTCTTTGAGAGAGTGGAGAGACTTGAGATGGAATATGAATTAGGGATGGAGAAAGATGAGATCTTTGTGGAGTTTGAGAGAAGAGAGAAGGACGAAAACATGGAGGCTTTTGAAAGTGACGTGAGGTCTTTGTGGAGGGAGGGATTACTTGAGAGAGATTTGAGAGAAGAGAAGGGATGGACGTGGATTTGAGGAAGAGATGAGGATGGCGTGAGCTAGGGATGAGGGAGAGAATGATTGAATGAATGCATGGGAGTATGAGAGATTATGGAAGAGATTTGGCGTGAGGCCTTTAAGAGAGTGAGAGAGAAATTGATGAGTTGAGAGAGTAGGGTTTGGGAGAGATATGGGAGGGACGTTTGAGAGAGGGGGAAGAGAGTGAATTAGGGTTTGGAATTTATCTCAACTATATTGATAGAGAGATAAAGAAGTAATTATCTTAAGCAGACGTGAGAAAGATAAGAACGGATAGATCTAGGTTTCTAACTTGAATCCACAAGAAAGACAACCTAGGGCTAACTTGATCTAGACTGCAACCTAGGATCAAGCTCTTCCTAACCACTTGGTGCCATACCAAGATACAATAGAAGAAAGGGGTGAGGTTTATCCAAACTCTCGAGAGAAAGCTAAAAGCTTAACTGATTTTATAATTCAAAGTTGGGTTCCTTTGAGAGGCTACAAGCCTAGCTATTTATACTACTAAAGTCCTAAACCTCCTAGGACTCTCAATATTGGAGTGCAAGCAATCCTCTCCTACCAGGACTCTATTACTTGGCATGCAATCCAAGGACTCCTAATACTGGACGCCATCTACTCCATCTCCTCCAAGGATTAGGACTCCTTATCCTAAGGGGAGTTGGTTACAAGATATAATAATCCTTTTAGAACTTGGCTTTCCTAATCCAAGATGGATTAGTTACAAAATAAGTCAACCTTATCTAGGACTACAAAGCTTGGCGCCTAATCTAGCACACCACACGCCTCTCACACATACACACACACACCTTCTAGATCATTCTAGAACATTCTAGACTATTCTAGATTAATCTAGACTCCTACGACTTGTTGTCCAAGTTTATATATATTACTTGGCACCTCACACAACTGGAAATGTAAATAAAACCTTAGAAATGTAAATAAATACATCAAAAGGCCAAAACTGTGAACTTCTTCTTGAAATGGTTAGAAATGTGAAATTCATCTCAAAATGATCCAAAATGTAAACTTTATTTTGAAATGGTCCTGTGAAGTTCAACTTGGGCTTTGTACTTGGGCCTTTAGTTGTGGACTTGGACTTGCCATGGATAGGTTTCCATCATCTTCCATGAATCTTGGGTCACCAAAAGCAAGCCCATGGCTATGTGAGCCTCCATCTCCTTCTATGAACCTATGGTCCCCAAAGGTGAGACCTAAGTTGAGCAGTTCTCCATCATGGGCCTCCTTTGATGTATTTGGCGTGGGCCAAAATACATCATTCCCCCCTTGTTGGAAAAAGTTTGTCCTCAAACTTGATGGGAGGAATGAGACCTCTTTGTTGGTTGAGCGGGGCTGGCCTCCATTATCTTCCATGAATCTAGGATCACCAAACCTTTCATGTAATGAATTTTGGGGCGGCCCTCTTGAGATAGAACAAGTTGAATTGCTCCAACATCAACTCCAGAAACATAACACTCAACCCTCTTATCAAAGTTTAGTAGGGTTAGGACCGGTGTGGTGCAGAGTTTATCCTTGATGAACGCTTGGTGGGTATTGGGGCTCCATGAAAACTCCTGGGATTTCCATAGCTCGGTCATAGGAGATAAAGTAATATTGAAATTCTTCACAAACCTCCTATAGAAAGAGGCCAAGCCGGGGAAGCTTTGCTCATCATGAGTTCTAATTGGAGTAGACCACTCCTTGATAGCTTTGAATCTTTCTTCATCAAACTCAATAGCTCAAAGTAAAGAGCATAGCTAAGAGAGACTATGTTGTTGATGAAGACGCCATACTTGGGTAGATTTTGATGCAGATCCACGTGAGCTAAGTTCCCCAAATCAGATTGGAGATGAAAGATGTGACCTTTGTCACTCTTGTTATTCACAAGTATATCACGCAAGTAGATAACAATACACTTGGTAATAAGGGGCTTCAAAACCTGATTCAACAATCTCATAACAGTAAAGAGAGTGTTAGTTAGACCACGAGGTGTCACTAACCATTCAAAGAGTTCTTCTTTGGTTTTGATAGCAGTGTCACCTTCTTGAATTCGAGTCTGGTTGTACCCACTTCTTAGATTAAGCTTGGAGATGACTTGGGTACCAAATAGCTCGTTCACTTGATCTTCACTTATAGGAAACCTGTACTTGGTAGTAACCTTGTTGGTGCACAGACTTTGGCTTCCTTCCTTTGGGACCAAAAGGGTAGGGATGGCGCATGGACTGAGACTTTCCCTAATCATACCCTTTGCTTGAAGATCTTCATCTTGCCCTTGAACCTCTTGGATGTCACTAGGGTTCACGTAATATATTGGCTCGTTGTGCACGGCAGACCTAGGAACATGATCAGTTTTGTGATGGATCTCACGCTGAGGGGGCAATTCAGATGGCTTCTCTTTTGGGAATACATGAGGAAGTTGTTCCAAAAGAGGGGTGACGAGAGGGTAGCCTTTTGTGGGTTTTTCGTGGCTAGGGTTCTCGTTGGTAGGCTCTTTGTGGCTAGGGTTTGTGTTTGGATCTAAGGGAGTGATCTCCTTATGCTCACTAAACTCAGGGCGTTTAGTGGTCATAGAAGTGATGGGGTTTCGATCATCTTCCTTAGGTGGGGACGGTTGGGTTATTTGGAGTGAAGTTAGGGTTATTCTCTTGTTGTTCATCACAAGAGTGTAGGTATTAGCTCTTCCGTTGTGCATCACACTCCTGTCAAATAACCATGGTCTTCCAAGTTGAATATGACAAGCATCCATAGGCAAAACATCACACCATAAAGATTCTTTAAAGGAATTGCCAATGGAAAAGTTTACCAAACATCTTTGAGTCACTTATAGATCTTCACCCTGATTGAGCCACTGGATGGTGTAGGGCTAAGGATGGGGACTCGTTTCCAGCTAAAGTTTTTCCACCATAGTATTTGATGCCCCATTGGTGCTGCTTCCACCATCAATGATCAACGAACAAACTTTTCCCTTGATTGTGCAACGAGATTGAAAGATGGCCTCTCGTTGTTGTTGACCTTCAGAAACATTTGAGTTACTAAGAACTCTCCTCATAAGGAACATCTCGTGAGCCATGGTGATGGACGGTTGGGGTTTTTTGTGATTCAGGTATGGAGGGGATTGTGTTTGGGCTGTTTTGAGGGGCTAGGGTTGCACTCGAAACAACCTAGAGCTCTGATACCAAAATTATGATGTATAATGGGATCAAAGATTGCATCTTGATCAATTACACATCAAGGGAGACGTGCAACCAATCTCATCATTGGAGGTTTCAAGGGAACTAGGGTAAAAGGTAGGGTGCTTTGTGAGGGAAAGATTGAGTCTTTGAGAGAGTGGAGAGACTTGAGATGGACTATGAATTAGGGATGGAGAAAGATGAGATCTTTGTGGAGTTTAAGAGAAGAGAGAAGGACGAAAACATGGAGGCTTTTGAAAGTGATGTGAGGTCTTTGTGCAGGGAGGGATTACTTGAGAGAGATTTGAAAGAAGAGAAGGGATGGACGTGGATTTGAGGAAGAGATGAGGATAGCGTGAGCTAGGGATGAGGGAGAGAATGATTGAATGAATGCATGGGAGTATGAGAGATTATGGAAGAGATTTGGCATGAGGCCTTTAAGAGAGTGAGAGAGAAATTGATGATTTGAGAGAGTAGGGTTTGAGAGAGATATGGGAGGGACGTTTGAGAGAGGGGGAAGAGAGTGAATTAGGATTTGGAATTTATCTCAACTATATTGATAGAGAGATAAAGAAGTAATTATCTTAACTGTATTGACAGAAAGATAAGAACGGATAGATCTAGGTTTCTAACTTGAATCCACAAGAAAGACAACCTAGGGCTAACTTGATCTAGACCGCAACCTAGGATCAAGCTCTTCCTAACCACTTGGGTGCCATACCAAGATACAATAGAAGAAAGGGGTGAGGTTTATCCAAACTCTCGAGAGAAAGCTAAAAGCTTAACTGATTTCATAATTCAAAGTTGGGTGCCTTTGAGAGGCTACAAGCCTAGTTATTTATACTACTAAAGTCCTAAACCTCCTAGGACACTCAAGATTGGCGTGCAAGCCATCTTCTCCTACTAGGACTCTATTACTTGGCATGCAAGCCAAGGACTCCTAATACTAGACGCCATCTACTCCATCTCCTCCTTGGATTAAGACTCCTTATCCTAAGGGGAGTTGGTTACAAGAGATAATAATCCTTTTAGAACTTGGCTTTCCTAATCCAAGATGGATTAGTTACAAAATAAGCAAACCTTATCTAAGACTACAAAGCTTGGCGCCTAATCTAGCACACCACACGCCTATCACACACACACACACACACACACACCTTCTAGATCATTCTAGAACATTCTAGACTATTCTAGATTAATCTAGACTCCTACGACTTGGTGTCCAAGTTTATATATATTACTTGGCACCTCACACAACTGGAAATGTAAATAAAACCTTAGAAATGTAAAGAAATACATCAAAAAGCCAAAACTGTGAACTTCTTCTTGAAATGGTTAAAAATGTGAAATTCATCTCAAAATGATCCAAAATGTAAACTTTATTTTGAAATGGTCCTGTGAAGTTCAACTTGGGCTTTGTACTTGGGCCTTTAGTTGTGGACTTGGACTTGCCATGGATAGGTTTCCATCATCTTCCATGAATCTTGGGTCTCCAAAAGCAAGCCCATGGCTATGTGAGCCTCCATCTCCTTCTATGAATCTATGGTCCCCAAAGGTGAGACCTAGGTTGAGCAGTTCTCCATCATGGGCCTCCTTTGATGTATTTGGCGTGGGCCAAAATACATCATACTGGAGTAGCCCTTTAGCTCTAGCTGTCGAGAACCGACTCACTTCCTTTGAGAATTAGTATCAATTATCGAGCAGGCTCTTCAGGACCTTGCGACCCAAGTGAACAACATAGCCGCGCAACTTCAAGGTCAACCCCAAAATGAACGTCGGAGGCGCGCCCAAAGCCTTATCCGTCCTCCTCCTATCTTTGAGTCAAGTGACGATGATAGAGGCTCCCCTCGACGTCATCCTCATCGGGAAGTGCATGATAGGCCCCTTCTTGATGACTTCCAAGACATCAAAATCGACATCCCCGAGTTCAACGGTTTCAATGATCCTGACGAGTACCTTGAATGGATCGAAATGATGGATAGGATCTTTGAAACCAAAGAATACAATGATGAGAAGGCGTTTAATATTGCTAGCCTAAAACTCACCAAAGCCGCCTCGCTTTGGTTTGAAAATGTGGAAGCGCAACGGGCTAGGGAAGGTCATGCAAGAATTACTACTTGGTCGCGGCTCAAGCAAATAATGATCTGCCATTTCTTGCCCAACACATACAAGCAGGATGTCTTGAGGAAGCTCCACGCTCTCACCCAAGGCAAGCGGTCTGTGAGTGACTACATTCAGAAGTTCGAGCAACTCCTCATCAAAAGCGACCTTCAAGAACCCGAGGAGCAAACGATGATGTGATTCTTGAATGGGTTGGATTCCTCTATTGCCAAGAAGATCGAGATACAACCCTATCATTCCTTGGATGATTTGTGTAGTTTGGCTCTCCAGGTTTAAGCGACAAAAGAAGGAATAGGCTACTTCCGAATCGGCATCAAAAACTTACTTTCCACCGCCTAGCCGGCCCCCTCCTTATTCGGGTACCCCAAAAACTATTGAGACACCCAAGTTTCGTTCGACACCTCATACTGACAAAGGAAAGGGACTTGTTGTGGTGTCTCCTACGGATCCTTATCGCCGGATGGAGGGTAGGAAATGCTTTAAATGTCATGGTGTAGACACCGGGATTTGGCACATAAATATATAGCATTCCTATATAAAAATGAAGCAAAAATAAAGAAGAAGAAGTCGGTCGATAAGCTAATTCAGACATCGGATTTTAGCATAGATTTTATATACTTTTAAATGTATTTTTTATTATTTCATTTTTGTATTTTTAGTTAGAAAATTAGGAAATAAGGAAAATGAGGGAAGCCAAAGCCGGAAGACTTGATTGCATGCATTCTACATGCACAAGTTTACGTGAGGAATTACATTCATAACTTTTACGTTATTAAATTGATAAAATCAGCCATGCATGCCATGCATGAGTTACGTAAAGGTGACATGCAAAGAAGCTCCAAGAGGTCTCAAGTTCAAAGTCTAACAAAAGCATCCGAAAACATCAAATAAAGCTCTTACCGTCCAAGTGTGAATAGGGGAATTTAGCATGTGTTTTATTTATGTTTCTACTGTCCAAGAATACATGAACCAAGCTGGATTCATCCCTCCCCACTCTCTAGGCCGACCGGCCATAAAGATGTCCACACATGGGTTAATTCACCATGTGCTACCGTCCATCACATACACCCCCTTTGCTACCATGGATTTTGTGCCAAGTTAACTACGAATTGGATGGATACATGTATGTATATGTATGTTCATCCTCTCTTGAAGCCTCCTAAAACCTATAAATACCCCCTCTTGCCAAAGCCAAATTCACCAACTCATTCACTCATTCTTCTCCTACACTCTCATCCTCCATCTCTCAATTCTCTCAATTCTCTAATCTCTCCATTCTTATCATTATTCTTCCACCTTTTCCCTATCACCTTTCCACCATTTTCTTACCATCTTAATCTCCATATATTGACTTTCTTAAGCCTATAATCCATAGTCATATCCTATCCATCCTAAATCCCTACATAAATCTCCCATAAAACCTCCCAAAAAAATCACAAAATCATCCTAAAACCTACAAAAAGAGTTCCCTTTTCCTACCTTTTTTTATTCTTTTCCATCACCTTTTCCTATAATTATTATCTCTATTTCTTCACTCTCTCAAACCTCTTATCTCCATTCTCATCTTACTTCCCATTATCCCCCATAAACACCACAAAACTCCATAAAAAGACTAAACCTTTCTAATACCCAAAACACCACAAAAAGAGCCTTTTTCTACCCTTTCCTCGCCTCTTTTTCATCCATCTTTTTCATCTACCTTTGGCATTATTTTGGCATCTTCAAGAAGAGTATTCAAGGCTTTCAAAGGCATTCAAAGAGGCTACTCCAAAGGCTAGGCAAGGCTTCCCTAAAGAAAGGTCACAATATAAGCTTTTAATTGTTTCCCTTTTATGTAAATAAAGTATACATATTGTATTTTCTTTCATTCTTATTTTTGCATGTTTAATGAAGTAATTCTATAAAGTTCCTATTTATTCTCTTTTCCAAATCTTATAAAAGCACACTTAAAACTTTGAGTAGAGTCTTTCCTTTTGTGAGAAGCGAACTCTTAAAGTTCCTACTTTTCGAGTTCGTAGCCTTACTCCCGAATCCACTCTTGGGTTTTGTAGGCGGAGTCTTTCTTTCTTTTCTCTTTGGTTTGTCTTGGCTTTTCCCTTAAAATGTCGGGTGGCGACTCCCATTTCGAACTAAAAGCACATCGGGTAGCATAAACTATGGTAAAACATGATTTTACAATGTACCGATGCAACTTTAAGGCTTTTCTTTATATATTTCTAAATAATGCTTGCATAAATTGTTTTCTTCCGAGCCTAACATTTAAATGAGCAAATTGGATTAAATTTGGAAGAGTTTGGAACAAGTGGATGTTCACTCTTAAAGGTTTAATTCTAACGACTCATAAAATGCGCAAGTAAAGGGAAAGTAATCTTACAAATATTATTCTTGAATTGTGTAATTAAAATCCTTAAAGAGTCTTTTTCAAAGGTTCAAACCTCAGCACAAATCACCGAATCACACCCCAATCTAACATGGACATTCGGAATCCCGAGCGGCGAGGAAAAATGTCCACACATGGTTATGGCCACTACCAAGTGATGATAAGGATGCCGCCCCTACACCACACATGCATGGTGACGCTCTTGTCTTGAGATGGGTTTTGCATACTCAAGAAGCCCATCTCAACAAGACCCAGCGGAAGGCGATCTTTCAATCTTGGTGCTTCGTAGGAGGCAAGGTTTGCAACCTTATCATTAACTGAGGAAGCTGCACCAATGTCGCATCTACGTATATGGTCGAGAAGCTCAATTTTCCATTATTACCGCATCCTCGGTCGTATTCTCTCAAGTGGCTCAATGATCAAGATGGCATCAAGGTAACCAAACAAGTCCTAGTAAATTTGTCTTTTGGTGCTAACTACGATGACTCTATTGTTTGTGATGTTGTTCCTATGAGTGCTTGCCATATTTTGTTGGGACGTCTGTGGCAATTCGACAAGCAAACTGTGCACAACGGGCTGAAAAACACCTATACATTTACTCATAGGGGAAAGAGGGTTAAGCTACTTCTCTTAGCTCCACATGAAATCATATCTCCAAAAACTGGGGTGGGAAGTGAAGAGCCCAAACACATGAGTGAAAGAAGGGTTGAGAGAGTTTTAAGCAAGGGGAAGGCTGTTTTTGCCTTACTCCTCTTAGAAGCAAACAAAAGTGAGGTAGAGAAACCCCTACACCCTCTTGTCGCCCCTCTTGTTTCCAAGTTCGGAGTCGTCTTTCCCGAAGATTTACTGCCGGATCTTCCACCTATTTGGGGCATCGAGCACCAGATTGACCTTATGCCCGGAGCACCATTCCCCAACCAAACGGCTTATCGATGCAACCCACAGGAAACCAAGGAGCTACAACGGCAAGTGGACGAACTCGTTTCAAGGGGCTTCGTTCGGGAGAGCATGAGCCCTTGTTCCGTCCCGACCCTCCTGGTTCCCAAGAAGGATGGCACCTACCGGATGTGCGTCGACAGCCGAGCTATCAACAACATCACTATCAAGTATCGGTACCCCATATCGAGGCTAGATGATATGCTTGATGAGTTGCATGGTGCGTGCGTCTTTTCCAAGATCGACCTTCAGAGTGGATATCATCAGATTCGCATGAGGGAAGGAGATGAGTGGACGACGACTTTCAAAACTAAGGGTGGGTTGTACGAGTGGCTTGTCATGCCATTCGGGATCTCCAACGCCCCTAGCACGTTCATGCGACTCATGAACTAAGTTTTGAGCCCATTCATCAGCAAATTCATGGTGGGTTAGTTCGACGACATCCTTGTTTATTCCAAGAGTGAAGCGGAGTATCTTTCACATTTGGAATCTATTTTCCGGGTTCTACGACAACAAAAGCTCTTCGACAAACTTGAAAATGTGAATTTTGCACTCCCCAAGTCACCTTTCTTAGGTACATCGTTTCCGACCGAGGTATTTCCATGGACCCCTCGAAAGTGGAAGTCATTCGCTCTTGGCCTTCTCCCTCTACTATCACGGAGATGAGAAGCTTCCACGAGCTTGCTTCGTTCTACCGCCGGTTCATTAAAGGATTTAGCACCCTCACTGCCCCTATCACCGAGTGTATGAAGAAGGGCACCTTTGAGTGGACCCGAGCAGCCCGACGGGTCTTTGAGAAGCTTAAGGCTCGACTTTATGAAGCTCCGGTGCTTGCCCTCACGGACTTCTCACAAGTCTTCGAGGTGGATTGCGACGCTAGCGGGGTGGGCATTGGGGTCGTCCTCATGCAAAATCAACTCCCCATCGTTTACTTTAGTAAGAAGCTCAGTGGGTCAAGGAAGAATTACTCTACCTACGACAAGGAGTTCTATGCCCTTATTCGTGCTCTTGACCATTGGTCCTACTACTTGAGGCTTAACCCGTTCGTGCTTCATTCCGACCACGAGGCTCTCAAGTATTTGAATGGCCAACACAAGCTTAACACGCGTCACGCAAAGTGGGTGGAGTATCTTCAAAGCTTTAACTTCGTGGCTAAACACAAGAAGGGGAGCGTTAACCTAGTAGCCGATGTATTATCCCGGAGGCATGCTCTTCTATCGTTGCTTGAAGCAAGGGTTCTTGGGTTACAACACATGCGGGAATTCTACAAGGAGGATGAGGATTTCAAGCTACATCTTGACGGTGGTGATGGTTCCTATGTGCTACAAGATGGGTTCCTTTTCAAGGGGAACAAGTTGTGTGTGCCCAAGTGTCCGTTGAGGAAGTTGTTGGTGCAGGAGGTTCACGGAGGTGGTCTTGCCGGTCATTTCGGCATCAACAAGACCGTTGACATGCTAATGGAGCATTTTTATTGGCCTAGGATGGGAAGTGATGTGCACGATGTGATTTCCAAATGCATCCTTTGCTATCACGCCAAGAGTCAGTTTCACCAAGGGCTCTACACTCCACTTCCCGTCCCGAATGGCCCGTGGGAATATTTGAGCATGGACTTCATTGTGGCCTTTCCCTGAACATGTGCATGGCAAGGACTCAGTAATGGTTGTGGTGGATCGATTCTCCAAGCTGGCGCACTTCATTGCTTGAGAGAAAACTGATGACGCCACCCACATCGCTAACCTCTTCTTTCGGGAGGTAGTGAAGTTACATGGTATTCCAAGGACCATAGTGTTGGACCGGGATACCAAATTCATGAGCCATTTTTGGAGATCTCTTTGGAAGCTCCTTGGAACCAAGCTCCTCTTTAGCACCTCCCACCACTCTCAAACGAATGGACAGACTGAGGTAACCAACAAGACCCTCACTACTATACTTCGAGGCCTTATGAGTAAGGGATTAGGATGCCAAGCTGTGTCATGCCGAGTTCACTTACAACTGGGCTCCTTCCTTCGCCACGGGACACTCGCCTTTCGAAACTTGCTACGGTGTAAATCCTATCACTCCCATTGATCTCCTTCCTCTTCCTTTGGAGGCAAGGGCAAGTTTTGAGGCTAGTAAGAAGGATGCCGATATCAAAAATCTACATCGCTAAATTCAGGAGAAGATTGAGAGAACTAACGAGCTCTACAAATCTCGAATCAACAAGTTTCGCCGGAGCATCACCTTCAAACCCAGGCACTTGGTTTGGCTCCATTTGAGGAAGGAACGGTTTCCTTCACGGAGGAAAAGCAAACTCATGCCGAGAGCTCGATCTTCCGGGAGATATGAGTGTCTCCTCCACGTTCAACATTGGCGATCTATCACCCTACATTGAGGACGACGAACCCGATGTGGATTTGAGGGCAAATCCTGTTCAAGAAGGGGAGGATGAAGAGTCCCGGGTTCCGTTCTCGTCTCTCGTGACCTTTGCCAAGCGAGTCGCCTCAACCACGATGAATCTCGAGGTACAATTCCTGGTGAAATCCAGAAACACAATGGTAGTCTCGGCCATCCATTGGATGGGCACCGAGGCCTTCTAAGGAGGCTCGTTTCTTCCACCGACCCCGGAGACCCCGGGACCGTACCGATCCATCCCGAGATGTTGAGCTATGAGGTATCGGGGTTTGGCTTTTGTCCTAGTTAAAAAAGGTTCAAGGTTAGAAGCAAAACAGTGCAAGCAAGGCCTCGCAGCACCCACTACACAGACCGTAGTGCCTGCTACGTTATGGGCAGGCGCCGTCGCGCCCGTCACCCGCTTGTGACATCCGCGACCGTCTGGTTGAGCATTAGTTTTGGCCTTCGTCGCTAACCGCTAGCAGCGTCTGGTAAACCGGTGCCAGCGTCCATTCCAGAGAGTTCTGTTTTCTCGACCGGGGAAAAACGTTGTCAAGAACCAAGAAACGCTGATAGCGTCCAACCTGTTGCGCCCGCTACAGAGGTGTCGCGCCCGCGACGCTCGCTGCTCGGATGCTGCCGCTGCTCAGTCGATGACCTGCCTCACTTCTTTGTCGCGCCCACGACAAGTCCGTCGCTCTCGCCACACTCGTTGCTGGCTATGTTGTCAGAACCGGACCGGTCACTGAGCCGGTTGACCCAGTGGGTTAATGGTTCAATCGGTCGGGGCGGCTTTGGGCGGATTAGACCGATTGAACCGGGTGACGGTTGAACCGGTCAAAACCGGCATGAACCGGTCACGAATTAAAAAAATTTCATGTACTTCAAGAATAATTAAGCTACTAAAATAATTAAACGGGCATGAAAATTGCATGAATTGGTCAAAATCGGATTGAACCGGTCAAAAAACGGATTGAACCGGTCAAAAAACGGATTGAACCGGTCAAAAACAGGAATTTTTAAAATAAAATCATCAAATTTCCGGTCTGACCGTGAACCGGCCGGTTGAACCGGTTCACCTGGTTGAACCGGTTTTTACGTTTTTTCCCCAGTTGAACCAGTTGGTCGAGTTAAACCTGGGACCGGACCGGTCAACTTGTCGGTTCACGGTTGAACCGGTCGGACCGGCCGGTCCGGTCTGGTTTTTACAACATAGACTGTTGGATTGCTGCCGCTGCCCTGTCGCGCTCGCGACAGCTTTAATTTTCTACCGGAATTTTGTAACCAAAACGACTATGTTTTGGAAGTTTTGATGTTTTGTATAAATACTCTGTTGGATGATATTCTGGGCAGATTTTGCTGAGTTTGAGTGAAGTGCTAGAGTGCTCTCCAAGCCTCTCCCCAAAAATCTTGTTTACTTTATCCAATCTATCTTTAGTGGTGTTCAAGTCATTTCTTTAGTGATTAATGGTGGTTTTATCCTTTTTAATCATGGTGGCATGTTAGGCCAAGGTTGTGGACTCTTCTTGCCAAGGCCACATGCAAACCCTAAGGTGTTCAACTTCTTCTTCCTTTGATTTTCTTTCAAAAACTCAAGCATTCATCATCCCCATCACGACGGTAGCGCTCCATACTTTATAAGATTTCTATGTTTAATTTTGAAATATATTGTAGTAATTTATTTCATTAATTGTGCATAAAGTGGTGGTAAAATTAAGTATCCATGATGAGCAGAATGATTAGAAGGCCATGAAAGTTGTGTTTAATCTACCAAATATTAAATCACTCCCTTTCTCTGCTCCTCTTTCCAATTTCTTGATTTATGTATTGCTTTTAGCTCTGAGCTATCAAGATTAAGCCAAGGACATCTCCTACCCCACTGTAAGCTCCACAATTTGGAGTAGAGCAGCTCAATTGAGTTTCTGAAAGTCAAATCTTCAATGAATTTAATTAAGGGTGCGTTTGGTTGGTCAATAACCCCGGGAAAATGGTCAATTTTCCTGGGTTGACTTATTTTCCCCGTATTTGGATGCGGGTTGACTTCGAGAAAGTTTTCACGATGGGCCCACCATTTTCTCCATCTTGCTAGGGAAAATTTCCCTTGGGGGGGCTAAGGGAAACTTTTCCCATCGAAAACTTCCCATGGAAAATTTTCCCTGGGAAAAATTTCCCCGGGGTTCCTTGTTCAGTTGTAGATATTTGGGTTTTTAGAGTAAGGTTGTCGTATCCTCATGGATGGTGTGTTGGGCAAAAGGAAACTGGTTTGGTAAGGTTCAAATTGCTTAAAGTAGTAAATAATTAAACTAAACTAACTAATTATGAATTTAGAATAACAATGAACAAGAAAGCAAGAATTTAAAGATGAACTAAACCTAATTGAACGGGAACAAGAAACTGAACAAGAAAACGAATGCATATTCAAGAAATCGATCAATAACAATGAATATAAAAACTAAATTAATTACTGAATCTAACGCAAAAAACATTAACTTGAAGGTTTGATCTTTACTCTAATCTTGAATCTTTGAATCACGAATCTTTCTCTCGAACAAACAAGAAATGTGTGATTTGGATTACTAAGACTGCTCGAATCCTCACCTGAAAGGAGAATTCGAGGAACCTTAATCCTCCGCTTCACTAAAAAGTGAAATTTTTATGGAACTAATACTAATCAAATTTAGAATCGCGAAACATAAAGTAAACAACGAGAAAGAACAAGAATTTGAATTTACTTGAAAGAAAATGTGCTTACAATTGAGGAATTGAGAGAAAAACTATAGAAAACTTAAAACTAAAACTAATGAACTATTCTAAACTAAACTAAAACTAAAGAAAAACTAAAAGCTAACCTAATGATGATTTCTATAAACTATCTTCTCTAAGTCTAAAGAATAATGTATATATAGAAAAATTTAGGAAGGGAAAAGAAAAGAAAATAAATCTCCTAAACCCTAACGGTCACCACGCAGAAAAAAATAAGAATAAACTAGCCAACACGGTCCATGGTGGCTGCCACGGGCTGCCCGTGGTGCGTGTTGTTTCTTCCATTTTCGTCCTTTAAAGCTTAGTCGGCCAACATGGTCCGTCTTGGACCAATTTTTGTCGCGGATGTTGGATTTTTCAGCACTTTTGATTCCCTTTTTTTGTTTTTCTTTGATTTAACCTACAAAACACAAAATCATCATAACTTATTCATAATCAAGGGAATAAAACAAGCAAAACACCTTGTAAAAGGTATCAATTCGACTCGAAATAAGACCGAACATTCCTACCAAACACTCCCTAAGAAATAATCATGTGTGTCTGAAGGCTCTCTCCACGTTGCTTAAGATTTCTTCTTTCACATATATAATGGAAGTGTTTGAATTCTTGATTTTGATGTAAGTCCCTACCTAAAGATCAATTCGAAGATTATGATCGTTCACTTTAGTCCTATTACTTTGATTTTCATTTCAGCTATCTTTGTAGGGGTACTGTATGCAACTTGTTTTTTACAATTGGTGTCCATCTTATTAATATGATGTTTATTTTCAAATATTTCTCTTATGTTTATATAAGTAAAATGTATGTACTTTTGTTAAATGAGGGTTCAAGAAACTTAATTGTGGATTGGAGAATCCAGCAGGGTGGCTAGCTATCATATTTGATCTCTAGCATCGCCAAAGTTGCCAGAGTAGTAACTGTACCTGGATTTTTGCCATCAGATTCATTGGATTTTCTATGGAGGTGTAATGAATGTTTGTGCAGTGGTTAGGAGGAAAACTCCCTCTAAGTTAAGAGTTCAATCTTTTTATCCTTTAGCAATTCTTTGCACTATTCTAATTGCTTTCTATTGGGAATCATGTATGTGTAGTGGGTCACCAATTCTCATTGCTTAACTTTAGAGAACTTCCTATTATTTGTAGATTATTCTAAATAGGATCTAAAGTGTAAATCCATAAATGCAAAATCCTATATTGGCTTTATCCATACCTTGCAAAATTTCCATTGATGACATATGATAAATCCTTTATGCCACCTTCTTAAAGGAATCTATCGGGTTGCTTGGTTAATCCATCCATCAAATATAACAAAAACCATTGTACAATGTATATCACTAAGTAGAACAACTATTAACGTGATATTTGTTACTTTTGTTTCATAGTCAGTAAACTTTAGAGAAACTAAGGAGAATGTTCTTAAAATTTAGATTTGGTTTCATGTACACTAATTCTACTTATATGATTTGAAAACGGTGTTTGGTTTTATGATTTTTATGTAATAGGGAGATCAGTTGTAGAGAAGAATTGCAGCTGAAGTTGGACTTGAATCTCTTGATCCCCTCAAGTAAGTGTCTTTATGTACTACCAATTGCTACTTGTGGTCTGGTATCTTTATTTTCTTTTTCCCTTATGTTTACTTCCATGAGATCTTTTCTCTTATTATTTTTTATTTTTAATTTATGTTTATGGCTTGGGGGAGGCAAAGTGTCTTGAGAGCATGAAATGTTCCATGGAGAGTTCATATCTCAATACTATGCTGCTGACAATATGGACCTGAAGTTAGCATAGCAAGCTTACATATAAAAAGCCTCAGTTCAACAAATGGAGAGGATAAGGGTGAACCAATTTCTAGTTTAAAGAATATCATATGCAAAGCTAGCTTTAATTGTGAAAGTTGGATTGACATGATATTAGCCGACTTTTAAATAGTTTTGGTTTGTTATTATTGTCCAACAATAAAATCGTACAACTAAAATGTACTAATATGTACTCGTTGTACTGTCTAAATTATACTTATTAGTAATATCAAGTTTTGAGCCAACTTTGATGGCAAAAGTTATCATGCTTCATCAATTGTTGGTCGTAGACTACTTTCATAGTGGAATCAATTACAAAAATTCTTCTAGCATAACCTCCAAGGCCAGTATACTCGCCATCTCAAAACTATAATTTTTTCTAAACTACTGGAAGAGAGAAACAAAACCTATATGTGTTTTCTTTCTTGGTAGATAAATCGCAGGCGTGCGAATCGTAGTTATATAGTGAATGCATTTTTTTTTTTAGTTATAGAACTCAGATCTTGGACTTGAGCTTGCAGCATGTCAAGGTAATTTGAAGAAGCTAAGGTTTGATTATTAAGATTTATATCTCTTACTTTCCTTTAGCTACAAAACATACAGGTATGAATTTGAGTTATTGATATGTCATTTTGATACATTTAGGTTCCGGTATAGCTGACCAAGCTAGGAATAGGACAGAAAGAAATTTTGTTACCCATACAAGATTAGATGGCTCATATCATTTCTTTATTTTGATACAATTAGGTTTTGGTATAGCTGGCGAAGCTCGGAGTAGAACGGAAAGATTTTTGTCACCCACCCATACAGGATTAGATGGTTGATATCATTTCTTTGGAAATCTGAATTAACTAATTCAAGGGAGGTTGAGAGCCAGAGACATGTCAATCAACCAATTATTGTAATAGTATTAAATAATTGCTAGCAATAGTTCTCTTATATTATCATTTGTATCATAATGAATGTTTGATTTTCTTTGATTCATTACAACTTCCAAGTTCATCCAAAATTTTATGAAAATAATATATATTATGCTTACTCATACTAGGCACATATTGTTCAATTTATCATATAGCACCAAATGTTAGAATGCGCGCAACGCACGTACATGTCCGCTAGTTCACTTAAAAGGCCAAAATCCCCGAAATTGTTCAAGGTACTGTTCCTAAACAATGAAATAGGGTTCTTTTTGTCAAAACATAAAAATAACCTGGAAGACAAATGACCTCTTTTCTCTATCAAACGGCACGCAAGTCGGCCTTACCAAAGCACTCTTATCTCTCTCATACGTCCAACATTCTCATTCATTTGGACTTTCTTCAGTCTCTTCATCTGCCTCTTCAAATTCTCGCATGCAAAGTAAGAATCATTAATGTTGTTTCCCAATTTCCACACTAAGCTTGTGTCATCTTCTACCCCCTCTCTCATCCTAAGTCGTTTTGATTGGGTCATTTAAATAAATCCTTCTAAGAAGGATTGTCTGAGAAAAGAAACACCAAACATAATTTTGGTATAAATAAATAATATTGTTCTCGTATGAGTAAATAACACTATAATGAGTAATTCTAATACTAGGAAAGGAGTGTTATTAGTTGTTTTAATAAATTGTGAAGTGAGCGCATTATATTTGTGGATCACAACAACTTTCTCACCCCTCCTGTGTTTTATGGGATACAAGTTATTTCACGAAATGGTTGGATCAGGGAAGACAGAGGACTCTACAACGAGTTGGAAGGTCTATTTTGATTCCTTTCTGTTCTTTATTTTTAAGTTGAATTGGATATTTTCCTTTTTGTGACAAAGTTGCATTAAACAAAATAATTCGCAGAATCCTGTACTCTTTTCCCTATTTAATTTGGGTGATTTATATTTGATTTGATTTTTTTTACTATTGTTTGTCAGTCCTTTGTTTTGGTTCTCATCATGGACAAATTTACCGTTAAGAGAATGTCGTATGCTTGCACAATAATTGAATTCATTGACGTTGGAGCTTCGTGTGAGAAAACAAAGTCCTAATCTTTTATAAGGCTCATGTGGGTGTGAGTGCAGTTCTTGTTGCTCAATATAGCTTATTTGCTTATTGATGTTATAAGTTAATGTTGTCTGCAAGAACCAGGTATTGTTGGATTATCTTTTTTGATAAATTGTCGCTGGATTTAGGGTCATTATATGTCTGACTTGTCAAAAGGTTCAGAACCTTGTCGTCTTAAATTAATTTTGTTTAGCTTCTCCCGTCTTTTCAAACAGAGGGAATTTTTATAGCAATAATTCCTTATTAGTTAGAATGGATACACACTACAACATAACATGAGCATTGCGACCGTCAAATTGAGACCGTTAAATTAACGGTCTCAATTTTTCTCGTGCGACCGTTAAGGAGTGACCGTTCATTTAGCAGTCGCTAAATCAGAGACCGTTAAATTAACAGTCACAGTATAAATTTAACGGTCGCTAGCAGCAACCGTTAAACATGACGAGCGACCGTTAATTTAACGGTCGCAACAGGGCAAGTTTTTTTTAACATTTTCGACATAAAAAAAATATCGCCTACTTGCGACCGTTAAATTAACGGTCGCAAGATTTTTTTTAACGGTCTCAGGTTGCGACCGTTAAAGGGATCTTGCGATCGTTAAATTAACGGTCGCAAAAAGGTGATATTTGAAAATTTATGTCGACCACAGAGACCGTTAATTTAACAGTCGCAAGATAGCTTTAACGGTCTCTAGTAGAGACCGTTAAAGCTATCTTGCGACTGTTAAATTAACGGTCTCTGTGGTCTAACTATTATCACACCAGATCCTTTTTTCTTTGCGGAGACTCAATTACAATTCCATCATCAACGAATTGAAAACCCCTCTCACAAAAATCCACCAGCCGTCCACCCACCACTGCCCCGTGCACAACTACCGTTCGCGCCTCCCGTCCACCTCCGCGTCCTCCATAACCGCCGTCGACGACCTTGCCGCTTTCTTACTTCAGGTTCGATTTTCTTTGTTCATGACGATTGAAGAAATTGATAGTATTGTTAGAAATTGATAGTATTATTAGAAATTGATAGTATTATTAGAAATTGATAGTATTATTAGAAATTTAATCTGAAGAAATTGATAGTATTATTGGAACTATTATTAACTGTTCTTCCTTCTCTTTGTTCATCACAGTCTCGTCCATCCCTGATTGGATCTGATTTGCATTCTCGGCAAATCCTTGCATTTTAGGAGTCTCTTTCTGGGCAAAGTAATAGCAAAACTACAATACGTACTATACCCTGTCTTTCTCAAAACAATTGTTGTTGTTTGAGTTTTTCAAGCCAAAGTTTTTCAACTGCTTGTATTAATGATAGTTTTAAAATGTCAATGTCAATTTCAAATCTCAAATTCTTGTTCTTGGATTATGGTGTTAGAACGCTAGCCTTTTGTTCCTCTGGGTTTTCGCTTTACTGAGTTATTTTTCGAAATTCAGTGGATTTTTTTTTTTAAAAAAAAAATCTTTTTGTTGCGACCGTTACCTAGCGACCGTTAATTTAACGGTCTCTAGGTTTGATAATTTTTTAAATCTTTTTTTAAGCTTGCGACCGTTAAATTAACGGCCGCTATGACAGTTTTAACGGTCGCACGCCCCAGATTGGCGACCATTAACGAGTGACCGATATTAACGGTCGCACGCGTCCTCGAGCGACTGTTAAGTGCGTCTTGCGACCGTTAATAACGGTCGCTATAGCTCTTCTATGTTGTAGTGACAGTGGTGGAAGACATGTACCACAGGAGACAGCCATTGCCCACAATGGAGGGTGTCTATTTCATTCATCCTTCATAGGAGAAGTAATACTTTCTTGTCAACCATTAGCTCATTTTCTTTTTTCTAATTCTTGGAATTAATTATGCAATACTATTCAAGGTTTTGATTTCATGTTGTTGCTATCTGCACTAGCTTCTGGTTGGTTTCTTGTCTTATGGTCTCTAGAAAATGTAAATTTATCATGTGCACTATGTTCATATCGTTAATGTTGTAGCTACACTACTCTTTAGTCCTGGTTAAGGAAGTAAACTTGAAACAATTGTTCAGTCTGACACCATCTATTTGGTTGATCACTAATAGTAATAACGCTAAAATTGACATTATAGCGAGCTCCTTGAAACTGTCAAAATGTTACAACAAATAGAATAACAAGATATAATATTGCAGATTTGTTGCTTTAATTAACTCTAACATTATGATCCAACAAAAGTCCAACACAATGCACCAGGTAATTGTATTTTCCTTCGTCTTTTATATTGTAATAAATCAGTGAGGGAAGACATTATCTTTCCAATTTTCAAAATTCTCATTGCCTTTTTTTTTTTTTTTTTTTTGCAGAACCTCATATCAATAATCATTTTGTCTACATTATGTTATAGTGTTATGGTATGATATCTACGGAGCTCCCAACCTGGAAATGGATCAAAGTTGGGTGCCTGTCAATTTTATATTTGTTGGAATGCTCGAGAATATAGGGTTAAAATAATAACATCAAAATATAAATACTTTTTAGTCATTTTCTAGAAAAAAAATTATTCATTTCATAGATCCTTTTAGCAGCTTGAGATACATAAATATTGCAATTGTAATTGTCTTGAAAAAACGTCACCAATTTAATTACTGTAGTTGGTGAGATAAATCTCTTTCAAAATGATCATGACAATAGAGTGGTGGTTTATTTTTATTTTGTGAGTTTTGAAATAACCATTTGTGGCTTCACTTTCTACTGATTGTCTTGTCCATTTGTTTTGGAATCACTTAGTTGTCTTTTAATGTAGTGGGCTAGACATGAAAATTTATAAATTGTTTGTTTCCTAACTGCATCGTATTTTGTGAGTGTCCCAATTTGTGTGTATGTAGTTGTCTCATTGAGCTTACTATAGTACCTTATCAGTAATCCCGACTGAACATTTAACTTTCTCCGAAATCATATTATTGCTTGCGGGATAATCCTACAATAAGCTCAATTCTCCATTTACAACAGCAAAGAAAATATTCCCCAAGTTCTTCCAAACACCATAATTACTAGTTCAAACCTCTCCATAACCCATAGAAAATATTCCCCAAGTTCTTGGTTGATTTGGGATTCAATGAATCCAAAATTAAATCTAGATGCTAAATGAATATTTATTAGATCTTGAGATCTAGATTCATTTAGGATCCATAAGATTCATTTAACTCCCCATAACCCATAGACTCACTCATAGGCGGATATGCATGGAAGTCAAGGGTGTCCATGGACACCCCTAGCCCAAGAAAAAATTGTGATTTTCTAATATGATTTGAAGGAAATTTTCTTGGTTGGTATAAGTAGACGCCGTAAAAAAAGTCCTAAGGAAAAATAATAATAAGAGTGTCCAATTTAGCAACAACCCAAAACTCCAAAACATACCAAAGTATTTTTTAAAAATATTGGTCAATGAATTGGTTATGTGTATGTCAACATCCATGTTCAATTTTCTCTCTCAAGCTCCCCATCTTTGTGCAAACATATTGTTCATCTATTTATCATTATTCAGGAACGTAGCTTACGATTAAAGATGTTGCTGAAATATCTAGTATTTAAAATGACATTTAACTCATGTTTTAGCCTCAACCCTTCCGATTCAGTGTATAAGTTTAAGAAATAAGCATCTAATTAATTTGAAATTTTAATATATTTAAGCTTGTGAATTGTCATGAAATATATTTTTTTATTTTTTTAATTTTTTTAAAAAAAAATTGAAAGCACTTATATTTAACAAGTATATTGGACACCCCTAAATTGAAGGTCTAAATCCGCCACTGGACTCACTTGAATTCTACCAATAAACCTTAGGGTGTATTTGATTGTAAAGAAAATGACTATTAAGGAAATGATTTTCCAAGGGAAATGATTTTCTAAGGAAAACAACTTTCCATATCAAATTTTTCTTGTTTGATATGAGACAAATCGTTTTTCAGAAAATAATGATATTTGTCGACATAAGTAGCGATATATGTTACAAATGAAAATATTTGGAGCTCAAAATTCATATTTGATCTTTTTTCGCTCCATCGTAACATATCTTAAAGTTTTAATTCAAAAAGCTAAATTTGAATTTTACTTTTAAGTTCCAGTTAATATTAGCGGTAAAAATGTTGGTATATATGTGATAAATGTTATTAGATAAAAATATTTTGAGCTCCAAATTCAAATTTTACCTTTTTCTAATCAATTATATCGTATTGTAAAATTTCAAGTCAACTCAATGGAATTTAATTTTGTTGTTAAGTTTCAGTCAGATATAATAACAATAGCAAAAAATGTCGATATAAGTGAAGATATATGTTATAAATGAAAATATATGGAACTTAAAATTCATATTTGAACTTTTTTAATCAATTATACCGTATTCTAAAGTTTCGAGAAAAATCGATGAAATTGAATTTTGCTCTTAAATTTTAGTCATATTTAACAGCAAAAAATGTTGACAAAAGTGGCAAATATATGTTACAAATGAAAATATTTTGAGCTCAAATGTCATATTAGAGTTTTTTTTTACTCCATACTATCATATCATACAGTTCCGAATCAAACAGTTAAATTTGAATCTTTTTAAGTTTCAATTAGTTTTAGCGACAAAAATTGTTGGTATATGTTGTGATAAATGTAATCTGACAAAAATATTTTCAGCTAAAAAGTTTATATTTGAGCTTTTCTCAATCAATTCTATCGTATCACAAAATTTCAATCCAAATAATTGAACTTGAGTTTCGTCTTAAATTTCAGATAGATTTAGCAGTTAAAATGCTAACTTCATGAATATTGTTATTTTTTTTCCTCTTTTTCACTCGAATATAATCTGTAATATTCTCCCATTATTCTCTAAATATTCACTCATCCCATCTATCATATTACAAAAGAACATGGAGAAAGACCTAGTTAGATTGTTCCACTGATCATCCCACATCAGCCCTTGATCAAAATTCCTCACATAAAGATTCATTTAATTTAATTTGCAAGAGATGGATCTAATTGAGATTCATTGAGGATTAACAGGATTCATGGATCCAATTGAATCTAATGAATCTGAATCAAATCTGGATATGGATTCATATAATTAAAATTGAATATGAATTTCGACGAATCTGATCCAGATTCGACCCATCGTCATCCCTACTTTCTCCTCCGTAAACGACAACCAGAAATCTATATATATATATATATATATATATATATATATATATATATATATATATATATATATAATTAATATATATATATATACACACACATACATACTAACATACACACATTGATTGGAAGGGAAAGGAAGGGGTCCATCTCCTTGTTCGGTGCGTATTTCCCCTAAAACAAACAAGGGTCCCCCCTTCCGTTTTTCTAATTGACCTAATTTCCAATTCCATATGTTATTTTGATAATAGAAGCTAAAATCAAATGTGTATTACTCCATTCTCTCCTCATTTCTATAAAAGCTTATGTAACATATAGTGTTTCTAATATAGCAACTAGTCAATAGTTGTTCTGATTAGCATTTGAAAAAATAGCGCTGACAAAAATTTGGGTTCGGGTAAATTCGGGTCGGACAAATTCGGACAATGCCAAAATTCGGACGATAATTTAATGTCCAGACCCCCGATTTTATTTCGGGTCGAACCGGGTCGAACAATTCGGACGAAGCAAAAATCGGGTTCAGACAATATAAAAAAGAGAAATTTTATATCCGAATATTCGGTCAATTCGGTCAATATAAAAATTCAGACGAAAATCTATGTCCAAACCCGGTTTTTCCGGGTCGGACAATTTAGGTAAATCAGGTCGGACAAAATTTTGCCACCGCTAGAAAAAAATGTGTTTAATGAATCTAACAGTTGAGTTAAAAGCTAAAGACTTGTATCTTAACAATGGGTTTTGCAAGTGTTACAATATTAAGTTTATATGCAAATGGAACTTATTTAATTGATAATATATCTCAGATAATATCAAACACTAATGAGTATAGATTAATGCGGGCAAGTGTTTACCAATGCTGCTAAGAGAGGATAATTGCAATATAATTTGAGTATAATTGTTTTTTTAAATAAAAGTAGTAGAATACAATTGAACATAAATAATTGCGTATAAATAAAAATAATTATAATAATATAACTGGCTATTGAATACTCCACAAATATAATATAATTAGAAAATGCTCTAGAAAACAAGTCAGTTTATCAATGTAAATCGATGTAAAAGGATATTGATACTTTTCCAAAAATAAAATTTTCAAAGGGGATATTTTTGGATCAAAGAATATGCAACACTATTCTAAATGTTAAGACCTTGTTCTTTTATGCAGCGATCAATGGAGTGCATTGATGGTGTGTGTGTGGTGAAAATTGAAAAAGTGTTGTGAAGTGTGGTGAATTGTGGTAGGAGTTGCGGTAAGTGGGGTAGATGTTTTTCAATTTAAAATTGGAAAGGTAAATTGATTTTTTTAAAGTGAAAATGTTAAGTGAAAAACAATCAATTATAAAAGTATAAATGGAAAAAATAAATTTGAAATGTATGTTGTTAATTAGTCTTCCAAACATATTAATCATAATATTGCCAAAACAATCAATTAAATGATAAAAGAAATGGAAAAAATAAATTTAAAAAATGTTTACCATTTATACAAAAAATTTAAGATTTATTATAAAAGTAGAAATAGTATGGTATGGTGAAGTGCGACAGAAATTAAAGAGTGCGTGTGGTGTGGTATCGCACTGCGACCTACTTGAACTGTTAACTTTGTTAAAGTTTTAGAAAATTTGATGGAAATGCTAAACCCTACTTGAACTGTTATTTGAAATGCTAGCTTACCCGATACTAAGTATTTTCTAATTAAAGTTTTGGTTAGGTCAAAAACTAATCGCTATTGTCAAATGTGGCCTAATAAAATTAATGTTTACGTTTGGAATAATGTTTCATATTTTTCTTGTAAAAAAGACCTTTTTAAATTTTTATATTTGCAAATTATTCAAGTCTTTTTATGTTAATTTACATTGATCAACTAATACAACACACTGAATTAATAGAAGACATTTCTTTAACACGCAACCGAGTTAAGATTAACTTAACTTGGCGGCTATCCTAGTTGGCGCTGGAGGTATGTTGCCTTTGTATTTTGACCTTGCCATATCATCCGTTGACTTAAAAAAATGCCAACTCACCCCTTTTATTTTTCCCCTTTTATTTTTTTAACCCACCACTCTTCTTCTTCTCATGCCCATAAGCTCTCAACCTCGCTGCCGGCTGCCGACAGCCCCCCCGACCTGCTTACCGGAACTCGCTGCCATCACCGCCTCGATCTCCAATAACCACATTTTCCTCCTGTGTCTTTTAACCCCTCTCCCTTGTTGTTTTTGCAAACCCAATTGCATCCTACCCAAACCTAGATCCAGCCACCCCACCATTCTTTCTGGCAACCTACTCGCCGGAAACCTCATCTACTCTTACCTCCTTTAACCCATCTCAAACCCCTCGACCACCACAAACCTTCCCAGCCCAGAAATCAACTACCATCCATCACCATTTCCACCCATCTCAAACCCCTCGACCATTAACACTTTACAGTAAACAAATCAGTACAAATCCAGAACGCAATTAGCCAAATTTGACGCCATGAAAACGAGCGAAATTCAAACTTTCCGGCAACAATCTGGACACAATTGCAGACATCAGAAAGAATCAAGAATCATCAGACTAACCTTGGAGAGAATTGAGGAGATTAGATCGTAGGGGTGAGGTCAAGCTTGGACCTCCGATGGCGGCGACAACACTGAAGCGGAGATTCTGAGAGTGGGATGAAGAGAGAGAATGGGGGATGAGGAGAGAGAAATTTGAGGGTGGAGAGAAGTCGGAGGTTGTTGGAAGGTCTCCTTCTAGAGGTGACAGTTGAGAAGAGAGCGGAAGAAGGAGAAGCTGAAGCTGAAGCTAAAGCTGCCATGACAACCACTTTCTGATGAAATGGTGATTGAGTTTGGGGGAGCAGTTTGGGGTGGAAATGGTGATGGATGGTAGTTGATTTCTGGGCTGGGAAGGTTTGTGGCGGTCGAGGGGCATGAGAAAAAGAAGAAGAGTGGTGGGTTAAAAGAAATAAAAGGGAAAAAAATAAAAGGGGTGAGTTAGCATTTTTTTAAGTCAACGGATGACATGGCAAGGTCAAAATACAAAGGCAACATGCCTCCGCCGCCAGCTAGGATCGCCACCGAGTTAAGTTAATCTTAATTCGGTGGCGTATTATTGGGGGCAACAGGGGGTCAAAATTCATATTATTAATCACCAAATCGAAAGTTCATATTATTAAGTCTTATATGACCAAAAGTTCGTATTATTAGAATCCAATTTCCCTTCTTTAAATGCTAGTTATTTACTAATAACTAAAGCAGAATTGCTATTCATTATCTAAATCACTATCCACTTATCTATTTTGTCCAACATGACTTTAGGTACAATTGCATGAATTTCTTGTTACAACTGATTCACACCAATCACAAGAAACGAACAAAGTAAATTACCCATATCACTGCATGAACTAACTCATAGGAAAACTTCCAAATTTATACTCCGATCGTATCCTCTACATATAATATAAAAGAGGCTTATGGTTTGGGGGAAGGGACGAAAGTTTGTTTGAGCAGCTACCCTAGGTGCCAACTTGCTCATTATCTTATGTTGATAAATAAATTACTTTTTTACCCTCAAATACAATATAGTAATTAGGAGTGTTCATGGGTCTGGCCCGTCGAGGAACCCGAACCGATTGAATAATTTTTCGGGTACCCTAAAATTCGGGTTCGGCCATACCCTCGAACCATAACCGTAATCGTAACCGAAAGTTTCGTCTAACCGAAAATTTGGGTTGGCCATACCCTTGAACCGTAACCAAAAGTTTTGGGTACCCGAAGTTCGCGTATTCGTAAGTTTCGGATCGGATATCATTAACCAAAAGACCCGATTAGTTTCTATTTTATGAGTTTTCGCTTTTATTATTTTTAATTTTAATTTGTAAATTTATAATTAAAGCCACTAATTTTATTGTTATTGGAAAGAAAGTTAGTCACACTATGCTAAATACATGTTAATTTTGGGTAATTCGGGTAATTAGCTATTATAATTAAAGCAACTAATTTTGCTTTTATTATTATAATTATTATTATTATTATTATTATTATTATTATTATTATTATTATTTTAATTTCGGGTACTCGATTTTGACTAGGGGCCGACCTGTATCCGAACCAATTACTTTTTCCCGGTTTGGGTATTCGACCCGATTAAAATTAATTTTTTTAGTTCAGGTACCCGAAATTTTTGACCGGGTAATGAATTTTCGGATCGGGTATTTTGGGACGGGTTTTTTTGAACAGCCCTAATAATAAAAAGCACATTGCCTGTCTGTTTGTCCTGTAACTTGTCATCACACATGAAATTTATACTTTTGCCCTTAATTTAAAATAACAATAAATAGTTTTCTTTGTAGCTTATGTTCACACTCAAATTTGACATTTTGTCATCCAATACAATATAATAACAAACGACTTGCTTTAGTAGCTTACATTTACCCTTGAATTTATTGTTTTACCCTCGAATAAAATAACTACGATTCTAACATCAATTGAAAATTATGTTTTTAGACCAATCATTTAAGACAGACGGGTTAAATCAATATTGTGTGTATATCTCGTTAAGGTCAATACATGTCATGCATGTGTATTTCGATTTCATGCAATTTTGACTTTAAAAATACGAACGGGGTGTATTTAGCTTAAGATAAACACGAATAAGTTTAATTTTTTGAAAACTTGGGTCTTGTTCTTTTAGAGCATAAGATAGTTGGAGGGTGGGAATGTGGGATAGAGTGAGCGAATAGGATAGTCATTAGAAATCTAAGTCACATCATTTAGGCATATGAATTTTTAAATATATATTTTATAATTTTTACTGAGTTATTGTGAGTAAGATAAGTCACATTATTTATTAACCATATGAATGTTTAAATATATATTATGTAAGGTACGTAAGGAAGTTTTAATAATGTAAAAAAAATGAGACAAAATAACTACAAATATGATAGATAAGATAAATTTATCATACATCATAAAAGAACATGGTCTTAATCTGTCCGTAGGACGGGCCACAAGACTAGTGCTCACTTAAAAGTTGTGAGCGAAAGTCACCTAGGGGCCGTTTGTTTGATGGGAATAGTCATTTGGGAATGGGAATAGATGGTTGGGGATTACAATTACCATGTTTGTTTCATGGTAATTAAAAAAAAAATAGGGGAATGGGAATGGGATAAAAGAGGTGAATTCCCATAATCTATTACCATGGGGGGTGGTGGTAATTGATCTTGGGAATTCATTAGTCACTTTTAAATTACAATATTACCCTTATACTCAACTACTAATACCAATATTACTCACCCTAATTTAAAAAAATAAACCTCACGTATATGATTAGCAATAATGTTGCCAGCCGTCACTACCTTCCAACTCCTATTATGCTACTGTGCAGAATTAAAATTTTAATGTTAATCAACTTTTCGGTTCACAAAACAACTACAATGGATTTTAGGGTAACTTTTAATTTATATTTGATGCTTAATTAATTTTTATTAGAATCTTTATGAACTTTATTTTTTTTTATTTTTCTATATGGTAATTGATTTTCTAGAAGTAAATGTGCGTCAATTTTGTTTTTTCATAAATTTCAATTTATTTAAACATTCATAAATTAATGAAAAGGTTATTATTTTAGTAAATGTATTTTTATTCCCAATGTTATTCCCAATTTCAATTACCATATAACAAACAAAAAGGTTGATAATTCCTAAAGACATTTTAATTCTCATCCCCATTATGAATTCTCATTCCCAATACCATTGTGAATTCCCATTCCCATTCCCATTATGAATTCTCATTCCCATTCTAATTTCATACCCAACGCCCCCTAGTGTAAATGGTTAAAGTAAAAAATTGAACCAATATACCTTTATTTAGTGAAAACTATTAAATGTGACTGTATTTTTTAAATTGATTATAAGGTACTCAATTTATCAGTAGAGACTATTTAGAATAGAGAATCCAGTGAGACATATATAGAATCCAACGAGACACCATAAATATCCATATATCCTCATAAAATATCTAAAATATCCTTATTTTTGGACAACTACTTATTTTTTTCCCCAATTATTGAATAGTTGTTTTCTTATTTTAAGGGCCCTCAAAAAATTATGGGCATATCATGAGTATTTTGGCGGTATTTTAACTATATTTGTGAAGTTTCGTCAGATTTTATAAGATTTATCGCATTATTCCCATTAAATATTTTTCATTAAATAAAGTATCTCATGACATATTTAAAATAGGGTGATGATACAGAGTCTTGCTCGATAATTCTTTTTATGTGCCTTAGGGTTCCATTAAATTAGGCTTTCTTACGATTTTTGACATTATTTTTTAATAGTAAATATTAATTATCAATTATATGAAGTTTGGGATATATAGGCTGCGTAAATGAGCACAAATGATACCCTACTCGCGTCAACCCTTCCGTTAAGCTTAATTTAAGTGTTTTTTAAATGTAAAACAAATGTATATATTAAAGTATAACTTTATGCAATTTATATGTGATATTACCGTTACTGAATTCTATCATATAATTTAATTTCATCTTAATATATAAAAATAATATAATTTTAATGATAGGGAAAAACACTTAAAATGTGTCTTACCCAATTACTCATATCCTTTTTGCTTAAAAAATGTGATCTAACAAGACAAGTTTACGCTCAAAGAGAGGATTTGGTAAACAAAAATAATACGAGTCTTAGGGCAAGACACTTGTCCTATCATTAAAAATATATTATTACATATTAAAATAAAAATTATATGATATGATTGAATTCTATAATTATGATATCTCATATAAATTGTATAAATTTACACTTTTATACATTATTTTTTATATTTCAAAAAACACTTAAAATAAGTTCAATAAAAGGGGTTGATTCGTTTAGAGTATTATTTGTATTCATTAACGCACGCAACTCAGGGATCCATGCTTTTTATGGTTGATAACTACTCCCTCTGTTCCATATTAATAGTCGTCTTTGGAAATTGTGCAGTCAAACTTCAAAAATTTTGACTATAAATTTCTCAATATATACAATGAGTTACTATATAAAACTACCACTATTATATTCGTATCGAAGAATACTATCATGAAAGTATAATATCGCAATTGTTAATAACATATCATGCAAGAAATTATTAATCAAAAAATGATATTGGAGATCATAAAAGTCAAAATTATAACAATTAATATGAAACGGAGGGAGTAATACTTACTATTAATAAAATATTAAAATTTATAAAAATATCTAAGATATGTGAAATGTATCCGTAGGAAGAAGACTCTTGTATTGTATCTCCCTAGCAAAAGCCTTCACAAAATCAAAGGTCGAGATGTATCCGGAGGAAGAAGACTCTTGTATTGTATCACCCTGTAGCAAAAGCCTTCACAAAATCAAGGGTCGAGATGTATTCGGAGGAAGAAGACTCTTGTATTGTATCACCCTGTCGCAAAAGCCTTCACAAAATCAAAGGTCGAAAGACAGTCGTTTGTCAATTTCTTTTTAAATACTCCCTCTGTTTCATATTAACTGTTGTGTTTGGAAATTATGTAGTCAAATTTTAAAAATTTGACTATAAGTTTTTCAATATATACAATGAGTTATTATATAAAATTACCATTATACTAGGTAAAAAAGTATCAATTAAGGAGTGACATCGAATATCGTGAAAGTTAAAATTATGAAAATTAATTTGAAACTAATGAGTAGTTCTTGTTTGAGACTTGAGAGAGGTAGAGTATTTACAATTTTACATTGTCGTCTCCTGCGGGATTTTGGTCGGAACTCGAAGAAGGTTATCACTTATCACCAAAATCAGACAACAATGGCGAGAAGATATACAGAATATCCCTGATCACTCAATCTCAATCTCAATCTCAATCTCACTCACTCTCACTCTATTTGGTATACATCACCATTTCTTCTTTTTCTCTTTTGTGTACCGCTGAACTTTCACGCAAAAAAAAAAATAAAAAAAATCAAGAAAAGTCGCTCAGACATCTACTTTTCTGCATTTTTCACCAAGTTTGTCCCCATTTCAATTTTCTAGGTTTGGTTTGTTTGGTGCGATGAGTTCACTGCCCACAGCAGCATGGGCACCAAGCTCATACCAGCTCCAGTTCAATTTGAAGTTGCGGAAATCATCACGGACATCATTGCTATTTGCACGGTCTCGAGTTTCAAGCTTTGATAATGGCCGCCGTGTTCTTCAGGTTCGCTGCATTGCTCAGGATGGGGCAAAGACTGAGAACAACAGTCAATCAAATGAGGGTGGGACTGACAATTCATGGGCTTCTTCAAATTCGAGTAATTCTTCGGCTGCCGCTGTTCCTGCTGTCAATGATTGGGTTGCTAATTCTGAACACTCTGGTGATTCTCAGCACAAGGGGATTGCAGGTGAGACTAAATTGAAATTCCCTACTTTTGGTTAACTTGGGTCTGGGTTTTAGATAGGGTTTAAGGATTTACCCCCCTTCTTTTTTGTTAATTTGCTAAGCAATACATTTGGGTGAGCTGATTATTAGCTTTCTAACATATGATGGAGCTTCTGAATTCCTTTGTTGCAACTTGCTATTCTAGCTTGCTGGATTCTGTTTCTTGCCCTGTAAGTTTATTTTATTTGGTTAATTGGATTGTTGTTAGTTTATCTCTACCATTACATTTGAGTTTGATCTTATTCTCAATCCAAGGATACAAATATGGTTCCAACTCAGTTAGACAGTGTGATGGCATCCAGCACTATCTTCATTGTGTTTTTCTGCTCTTTTTAGGTCACTGTAATGATCTAAAGTTGTTGGATTTCAGGACTTGTGGGAGTAGGGCTCGCAAGCTTTTTTCTTGTTGCTGGGGTAGCCTTTGCAGGGTTGTCAATTGGCAACCGAAACGTCTCAAGTGAGTAAAAATCTCCTATAGTAAATCCTTGTGCCTTGAACATATTTGGTTGAAAGCTCAAAAAAATTTGTTGGTCTATATTCACCATGTTTCTAAATTCTAAAAGTATTAAATGATGTATATCTGCTGAATTGGTTTCGTAGGGCCAAAGGAAGAGGTGGTACCCTTGCCTGAACAGCATGAAATATTATTGCCTTCAGAAGAAGAGATGTATGAGGATGGAGAGAGTATAAATGACAGAGAATCTGGTGCTCTAGATGAAAGAAACAACATGCAAAATTATAATTATCAAGAGAGCAACGTAGGTATGGTTGGCGATCTTTCTTCGTCATTGGATTCAACTGAAAATGTTATCCAAAAGACTCCTGGTGGCTCTCCTGATGTGGAGTCTCTATCTGAACATGTAAAGGCCACCTCCGAGGCTGGTGATGCTTCCATCGGGGATAATTTGTTATATGATTCCACTGTAAACAGTCCTGATGCAATTTCAGCATCTTCTGAATTCCCTCAAGCAGATACTCTGGCTGGCTCTGAAGTTACATCCAGCTTTATAGATTCACCGAGTACCCTTATTGAGAGTGAAAGCAGAGTAGAAGTTGACGTAGCAGTACCTGTCAAGTCTGATACTGATGCTGAAAACCCAATTGAAGAGCAAGGTGTGTTTGCTGAAACCCAGACAGGCACTTTGGATCCTGAAGTTGAGCCATCTTCTGCTACTTATGTTCCAGTGTCCAGTGATTCTCAAGGGCCAAATGGTTCAGCGAATACTAAGTTAGATGTGACTCCAGAAACAGAAGACGTACCTGTGGCTGATATAAGAATCACTGAATCACTTTTAAATGAAGAAGATGCTCAACTGGCTAACCCTCTTCAGTTTTCTGGTGAGAGTACTAGCACACCAGTAGGTATTGATGGTTTCCAGCACGATGAGCCTTCTGTTGTGGCATCTTCTGTAGCCCCATCATCTTTGGATAAGCAGGAGGATATAGCTGATGAAAGTAAAACAACTGCAAGGGGCTCCGTGTTGGAATCTGAGTCTTTTACTGGTAACCCCATTAAAGGAATCCCTGCCCCAACTCTTCTTTCTGCCGCACTTCAGGTGCCTCCTGGAAAAGTTTTGGTCCCTGCTGTCAATGATCAAACGCAGGCCCAGGCTTTCGCAGCATTGCAAGTCTTCAAGGTATACACTCGCTAAAATATTTTCAGTTTTGGCCCGTATGTATCACCATCAGGTTCTTATTATGCTACCTTTTGTAGTGGAGTGGCCTCTGATCTCCAATGAGCTAAAACCAAATAATTGGGGTTAATGATGGTGCTATCACTTCTCATAGTTGATGTACTCTTGCTGGTGCCACAGTTTCACTCAGGCCATGTGGGAATAACCGAACATATAAACAACAAAAATGATAATGAGTCTTGGGACAACACATTTTTAAGTATCTTGTCCTATTATTAAAACCATATTATTATATATTAAGTTGAATTGAAATGATATGATTGAATTCTACAGCTATAATATTACATATACATTGCATAAAGTTATACTTTTATCCATTATTTTTTTTATTTTTAAAAAAAACACCTAAAATATGCCTAACACATGGGGTTGATTCGACTAAGGTATCATTTGTGCTTGTTGGCATAGTCAATGCATCCAAAGCTTCTTATAATTGATAATTAATACTTACTAATCCATCCTTCCAATTTTATCCGTCAAATTTCGAAAATTTTGATAATGAGTTTATCAATATCTTTAATTTTATATTATACGAAAGTACCATCATTAGATTCATAATGAAAAATATTATCATAAGAGTATAATATTGTAACTTTTTGATAAAATGTTATATAGTATATTGTCAATCAAAGATAGATATTGAAGACCGTGAAATAATAAATACATGACAAATAATATGGAAAGGAGGGATTATTAAAAAAGTTAGTGTCAAAAATCATAAACTAATTTGGTGAATGGTAAGACACTTAAGAAATTTGTTAGATCAAAATGCACCAAAAGTTTGGTTTATTAGATTCCAATTTTCCTAACAAAAATGTGATTGTCATTGATTATTGTGGTTTTATGCAGCCCATGTGTTGCCTGCATACTAATAAAAGGGTTTGCAATTAGAGACGAGAAGGCTTCTTGAAAGTTGAAAGTATATATATGGCAACAACCACCCCCCGCCCCCCAAAAAAGAGGATAAACACTTCAAGGGCTTTTTCAAAAAGGGCATCATACACTTGATTAGTAACAAAATTAGGCTTATGACCTACTGGGCTATGTTGTCTTTTAGCGGTTATGGGGTAGATCTGGTGGGGAGTGATTGGGCGATGGGGTGCAGTAGCGGATCTAGACATTGAAATTTGGGGTGTCTACTTAATAATAGTTACCATTACATACCTTTGAAGAAGTAAATCCTTCCAATGTATGAAAGGTTATTATTATTTTTTTAATTTTTTTTAATGGATAGTTGGGTTGCGGTATTAAATTGGACATCCTAACCAATATTTTGGACCTTTTTTTTAGAGTGCCCACTCAACAATAATATGCGATATCTTCCCAAAGTATAATAGACTATTTATTTATTCTTTTTTTTTTTTGAGATTGGGGTGTCCATGGACACCCCTGGCATAATGGGTATCCGCCCATGCTAGGGTGGTACTAGGAACCCAAGTTCAAATTATGTATAAATTTTGCCCTAAACCAGAAAAGAGAAAGACAGGGCAATATTTCTGATGAACAAGCCACATACTTGTGTACTACTCTTGAGATATAAACTTCATCTTTCATCAATGAGAAATTGTATCTTCATATCACCAAGACATGATGTAGATGCGTGACACTGTACTGTCTATGCTGGATCTTGAGTCAATCTTTCCATAAAGATATGCAGTGGGCCAATGTGATAAGTTAGAATAAAGTCACCTTATCTTTTGCATGAAAGCCTAATTGGGTTTTCATTAAGGACAATGATACACATCTTGACTCAACATGGTGAATAACTATCTTGAATTGTCCATATTTCACATTTTTGTAACTTTTAATAATATTTTGTCCAATAATTATGTATATTTATCAACTATAGGAGTACAATACTTATTAGCTAGGTCAAAAAATATAAATAATAGCCTAATTTTATCAATCATAGTAGAAAATGCACATTTTATGCATAGTTTTATATTTATGAAGAAATATAAACAAATAATTACTTTTATATTGTTTATAAGTTGTAAAACCCTCAAAGTAATGAAACATGCATTTATAATGATTTAAATATATACATTTAACTGTATGAGTGATTTTGGTGAAATGCAATTAGCCATCTTGCATCACGATGTTTATCATTTTTGAAATAATAATTGGCACCTATATACAGATCATTCATTAAAGTCTGCTCACATTGTTGATTGACATTCAATTCTTGAAAGATTTCCAGTTTGTCCATATAAGTGTATTACTGTTGCTGGATTTGCACATTAGCGCACTGGAGTTGAGCTTTTCTCTGCTTGTGGTACCACCATTATTTAAGTCTTTCATATCTTTTACTCTGCTTTGACATACTTTGTAAGTTTTTCCTTCAAATACTGTTGCTGGATTTGCACATTAGCCCACTGGAGTTGAGTTTTTTTTTTTTTTTTTTCCCTTCAAATCCTCAGTAGAGTTTTTCTGGGCATTTTCTTGTTTGTTTGTTTGTTTGTTTGTTAAGGTGCGTGGTGTACTTATTAAATTAATTACATAATTGTGGAACTCATTCCATATTTCTCTTTTAACTACAGGTCATTGAGAGTGATGCTCAACCTGGGCAACTTTGCAGCCGTCGTGAATATGCTCGTTGGTTAGTTACTGCAAGCAGCACCCTTTCACGGTATGTGCTTGCTTTTTCTTTCAATGAAGTGCGTTAACCACTGGAGTTCTATTACAAATTGATTTTTACAATTGACATTCCTCAGAAGCTCAATTTCTAAGGTTTATCCTGCAATGTACATTGAAAATGTTACTGAGCTTGCTTTTGATGATATCACTCCTAATGATCCGGACTTCACATTCATTCAAGGTACGTTTCCCTTCAATCATAACAGAAGATTCTTCCATGCCCTACCAATTCCGGGGGTTTTATGCTCTGCACTATAGTATATTAACTAATCATATATTCCAGGTTTGGCAGAAGCTGGACTTATTTCTAGCAAACTTTCAAAGCGTGACATGCTTTCTTCACCGGAAGAAGATATAGGCTCCTTCTTCTTCCATCCTGATAGGTGATTGTTTCATTTCTTTCCAGAAAGCGACGCTATGCCATGCTTAATTGCTAATTGTTAATTTCTAAAGCCTGTGGAATTTCTTCTTATTTCTCATTTGTGTTCTCTTGCATGACATCTAGGCCTAGATGGTTGAAACTTCTTGTCACTATGTTTTTAAATTTTTTAGCATGGGTAAATAAAAGACAAAGCTCTAGGTGCCTCTTCTTAGATGAGTATGCCCGACCACATCCTCAACTAAGGAATCCCTAAGAGCTGGTGAAAGCAAACTTCATATGAAAAAAATACCATTGAGAGTTACCAAATTTGATCATGGTATGTTGGCCACTTGGCCTCCAGGAAAAACGTGCGTGGGAGTGATCTGAATTCCTTGTTTTAGCCAAATTGATGATGGTTGAAATCTGTCACAAATCCACAAGATTTGGATCTTCCCTTCAATCGCTTGAGTAATTACTTTGTTGTCACCTTCAGTAATAATTTTATTGTATCATGATTAGTTACTTTGTTATCACCTTCAGTAATTACTTTATTATGATTGAATATATATGAATTCAATCATAGAGTGCCAGTGAATGAATCAGCTCCATAGTAAGAAGCTTCAGCTTGGTGAGTGGAGGCTGATGCTAGTAAGTCAGGCACTGGGATCAAGATTAGCGCAAGGGATTCTGAAACCCATCTTCTTTGTGGATTATTGTTTGCTCTTTTGTTAAGTCGATACCACTAGGCACTAGCTTAAGTCTTAAAAAAAAGTATTTGATACTATGTGCCTCTAATCTCACCCAGAAAAGCGATCTATCACAATATAGGTTTGGTAACTGCAATCTAATGTTCCACATATAGAATCTCTGAAAAAGTATTTGGGTTGCCCTGGTCCAAGGGCCGTCCTTCAACTCCAATGTTCTTAGAAATAATATAAAAAGGAATGCCAGAATTAGGAGGGAAGGATAACTCTCTATTCACCTAGAGCCACTAACTTCTCATACTATATGATGTTTTCAACTAGCGTTGTATATCCTGTGCAATGCACGAAAAATTTTCAATATTTATATGTAATTTTCTTTTCAGAGTAATTTTATAACAATTATCGATTCAAATAATAATTAGCAATTAAAAAAAAATTATATAACAATTGCACTATCATTGTTTTTGTATTTTCTTTGTACAAATTAACTTACATAATATAGTAGTGAAGGATACTAAAATCTATATTTATTTTCAATATTGTCTTAATTACGTATAATAAAGAACAATAATATCTTTTATTGGTCAATTGAATAAATGCAAACAACCCTATAATTCCCTTCAAATCTTTCTCAATAACATGCAAAAAAACATTTAACCTTAAACATCATAATAAATGATTAAGATAATAGAAACTATGTGTGTTATAAATATAATGTTGTTGGAAACTTATTCTCATTAAATAAATATAAAATTTTTATCAAAATAATTAAAGTAAAAAAGTTTAGAGAAATTATAAAGAATTACCATTTAGTATTAACTAACTAATAATCACGAATTTAAAAATAAGTATTAATTCGAAAATTTAAGCTTATATCAATAATAACAATATCAATCAAAATAAAGTTGCATAAATTTTTTTTTATAACAAAAACAGATTAATTTACATTTTTTTATTGTAGTGTTAATTTTTTTTTTTTTTTTTTGCAATTACTAAAGAAAACATAGAACAATAATATAAGTTTTTTAATGTGAATTTTACAGTTTAGTAACTTTTATATTTTACTTTAATATGTTTTTTTATATTGGGATTGATATATTATAGTAGTAAATTTGGTGGAAGAAAGACTAACTAATGATTTTTCTTTTTATAAAAGGCCGATGAATATTATTTTAATTGTGTATTAATAATATATTAATATTTGTGTGTTATTCATTTTGTATAATTAACATAGGAGAATAAATCAGGAATTTGGTATTTTTTTCAATGAACTTACAATCTATGCACTTGGCGGTGGTCATATTTGTAATTAATTCACATTTTTCTAATAAGAAATAATATTTTACTTCTTTGTAATGACCATGATGATCTCAAATTATCAATCTTTTATGTTATGCATTGAGACAAACTTTGATACTTTGTATTTCATGTTCATTTTAATTTCATATGATGCATGTATGGATTATGTAATTATTAATTTATATTCTTTTTATCTTAAAGTTGACTACAATTTTATTTTCTTTTTACAATTATTAGAGAAAACATACAACAATAATATAAATTTTTATTGGGAGTTTTACACTTTAATATCTCTTAAAAGTTAGTTTAATGTATCTTTTATATTGAGATTGATATATTATAATAGTGAACTTGGTGGAAGAAACTCTTAATAATGAATATTTTTTTATAAAAACCAAATAAATATTATTTTAATTATATATTAATATTTGTAACCCATATGTATGAGTTTTTTTTTTTTTTTAAAAATTTTTCTTTAGTTGACATTTATTTCACTAAGTGGCAATTACTTGCACCCTTTACACTCTTAACCATGGTTCAAGTGTTGGTGGAAGCAATATTTTTATAAAACATTTATTTACAGGTTTGGAGTTTCTCAAATTCTTTCACTTAGGTTTGGGTTATCCTTTGGAAGACTTGTTTTAATATATATAGATTATCTCAAGGTATGAGTAACTAGTTAAACACATGTAATAGAGAATTCTTCAGGAAATAGATCCAATACAGAAAAGGTCTCCCTCTTGTAGCTTTGGGAAAAACTTTCCATGCCTAGAAGCCAAGGATGATTGGGCACTTCTCAATGTAAACTTGCATTGGAAAGTCCTGACACAATAATGGACTTTGGGTTGGTTCTATAAAGCTAGAGCAAAATACTTACAGAAAGGGACTTTTCCCTGTCAAAAGGAAGTCTTCTCACACTCCTGTGTGGAGGAGCATTTTTAACAGTAGAGACTTACTAAAGAAAGGCATCTGTAGGAAATAAGGGTGACATATCTCCTACTGGCATGACAATAATTGGGGGAAAAAATGCAAATTTAGTGGAAATCGTAGGGATAAGATAATATGAATATTCCTGTGCCACATGCCAAAGTTTAGGTTGCGATGTTATTGCGCTGAACATTATCCCAATTTGTAGTCCAAAGTTTATCCATATCCCCATCCCAATCCCCATACATGACACAGAAAATTTCATTTGTTGGGGTCTTAGAGCTTAGGCTAATTTTCCACGAAGTAGCTTTTATACAAAGTCGACCACCTGGATAGCACATGCATTAAAGCCTAAGGAAGAGATTCAATGGTCCTATGATTGGATTTGGAACATTCATACTATGCCAACAATTAAAATAGTTGTGGCAACTTTGCCCCTCCAAACATGCCCCCCTTAAAGGGTCTTCATCATGGGTTTAGTATTGACAGAATTTGCCCTTTTTGCCTTCATGACACCGAATACGGACAACACTTATCATGGCCAGCCATGTACTATATAAGGGAGCTAGCAAACCAACATTAGTGGCTTCCATCCAACCTCCCCTCTTTAGGTGGCCATACCTTCTTTGTTTCCCTAGGTTCGAAGAACTAAGTCCCCATACTTTCAATCAAAGCATGAGTTGTACTCAATCTAAAAATGATTCAAGCTATACAAAAATTCTCGTTTATGTTATGGAGTATATGGAAGACTGGAAATACAATGGACTTGAAGAATGAGAATTCTATATCCCCTTGATTCTACGATATGGCCAAATAAAAACAAATGTTGAATGGAGAATCCAAACTTGCATGTCCATTTCTCATTTTACTTGGTGTCCCCTCCATCCCTCCCCAATTTGTGTGTTGGTACCTCAAGTACCTGGATCCATAAAACTCAATATAGATGGGTCTTTAACTCATTGTGACCACCCTCCAGTGAGAGTTTGTTGTTAAGAACCTCCACAAACGAAATAACAACATATGGTGACTGAGGGTCTCCTTGGCTATAACTAGTTCCTCTGGAACATATTGAATGATAAAATCGCATTCAAGTTTGTCATATGCTTTTTCTATATTTAATTAAAAAGCTGGAAAGTCTTATGAAGATTTTTAAACATTATTCAATAAACATTTGCACTATTTTATTCAATAATATGATATTATCTTGAATAGATCTGCAAGGCACTTTGAAAGGGGAGTAGCTAGTGGGTGTAATCTATCAACTAAAATTTTTGATATTAGTACTCTACAAATTGAAGTGCAAGGGCTAATTGTTGTCAATTGACTTGTTTATGAAGGGTTGGCAATGTTTGGTATGATGCCAATGAAAGTAGGACTAATTTATCTTAGTAAACGCATGTCTGTTTGTGAGCCTGTTACTGTATTTATCTTAGTAAAGCATGTTTACTTGTATATGTATCTGGCTTGGTTGTCTTTGACCTCAGGGGCATTACATTTCCTTTGACTTCTTTCTCTGCAGCCCTCTCTCCCGTCAAGATCTTGTGACCTGGAAGATGGCCCTAGAGAAAAGGCAATTTCCAGAGGCTGACAGAAAGGTTAACATACTAGCTAGACATTCTTTTCTGAGACTGGTTAATCACAAATATTGTATATTTAATTTGTAGCTGAAAACTATGCTTTTCCACTTAACAGACTCTGCAGCAGCTTTCTGGTTTTATTGATGTTGACAAGATTGACCCAGAGGCATGGCCAGCGCTTGTGGCTGACCTCTCTGCAGGAGAGCAAGGGATCGTGCCACTCGCCTTTGGTAGGTCTTGGACTATTGCTGCAAATCATTGCACTCATTTTATGGTCTGATTGTTATAAGTATTCCACATTGATTTTTGTAGGCTACACTAGACTTTTCCAACCAAATAAGCCAGTCACTAAAGGTCAAGCTGCAATTGCTCTTGCAACCGGAGAGGCAGCTGATGTTGTAAGCGAAGAACTTGCTCGCATTGAAGCAGAGTCCATTGCTGACAGAGCAGTTGCTGCACACAGTGCCTTGGTATCTGAAGTTGAAAAGGATATCAATGCGAGTTTTGAGAAGGAGCTGTCAATGGAGCGCGAAAAAATAAATGTGGTGCAGAAAATGGCTGAAGAAGCAACTAAAGAAGTCGAAAGGCTTAGAGAAGAAAGAAAGGAACAGAATTTGGCCTTGATGAATGAAAGAGCTGCTATTGAATCACAGATGGAAGCTCTCTCCAAATTGAGGCGTGAGCTGGAGGAGCAGTTGGAAACACTGCTTAGCAACAAGATTGAGATATCATATGAGAAGGAAACGATTGAAAAACTCAGGAAAGAGACCGAGGAAGAGAACCAGACAATTGCCCGATTACATTACGAGCTGGAGGTTGAGCGTAAGGCTTTGACCATGGCCCGGTATGATGTCGGCCCTTGCTATGCATAATGCTTTTCTTCCACACATGCTTTTCTGTCCCCCTCATTCGCTTTCTGCTGCCTGAGCTTTTGCCTAACATTGGTGTATAGACCCCCCCCCCCCAAAAAAAAAAAAAAAAAAAAAAGAGAGTCAAAACAGTAGAACAATAAAAAAATAAAATCAAATCCTAGTGAAGATTCATTAAGGCTCTATTTGGTTATTGGAAAGTGAAGGAAGAAGAGTGTGGTGGGAACATTAGGGAAGATTTAATTGATTTTATCATCAAACATTTTCTTCCGAATTTGAGAGGAAAGAGAGCAAACTGTGATAGGCTAAATGAGAGGGAGAATGGGGAGTCAGAAAATAAAGGGAAGGTATGGTGGAGACAATGAGGGTGTTACTCTAGATTAGAAAGAAAAGAATTTTCTTTCCATTTCATTTCCCAAGAATCAAAGAGAAAAGAGGAAAATAATCTGAAAACATTTCTGGGCAGATTATAGTATTTAGATCCATTATGATATGAGGATGAATCTGTGATCCAGGACATGGGCAGAGGAAGAAGCAAAACGAGTGCAAGAGCATGCGAAGGCACTGGCGGAAGCTAGACTTGGCTGGGAAAGACAAGGGATCAAAGTGGTGGTTGCTGAGGACCTCCGTCAAGAGGAATTGCCTGACAACACTTGGACTAATGTGGCCAAGCAGCTATCTGTACAACAGACTCTTGACCAGGCACAAACCTTGACTGACGAGCTTAAGGTCATGGCACTTCAAGTGTCAGGCAAGTCCAAACTGGTGATTAACGAGCTAATCCACAAGATAAAGCTCTTGATATCAGCCATGAAACAATGGATCTCTGATGCTGGCAATCAAACACTGGAATTCAAAGATGTTGCAATTGCCAAACTTGGTGTGTCTCTACAGGAACTGCAACATCATGCTGCTGATCTTGGCGCCACAGCCAAGGGACAGGCTGATCGTCTTCTCAAAAGGGTTTCTACTTCTAGAAACTGATTTTTGCCAATCTGTTCTTAGAGCTTAGTGTAATAACACCATTGTTTCCACACTGATTTTTGTGCAAACCACCCTTCTGTTTTTGTTTCACCTTGTCTTTTGACTTAGCTTTACATATGAATGGCTTCAGTATTCAGTGCGGTTTTGGATGCACACGGATGTTTCTTCAATAAGCAGCCATCACAAGAGACTGCCCATATATGTTTATTTCATAATTTACCCTTGAATGTATCAATAAAGAATGTTCTTATATTAATGATGAGACGATTACTTGAGCTTTTTGCTTTGAGAATGTTGGATTGGGCTAGTTCTGGGGTCTAATATTAGCTCTTCACCAGTTCTACCTGATCAGTGGGGGACATTTTATCAGTGTTTAGCGAATTTTAATATTAGCGAATTTTGGGGTAAAAAATGCACTCTAGATAATTGATATAAGTCCAATGTAGAAAATGCAATCTAGATCATCGATACAAGTTGGGAATCTCCTTGGTTTAAGTCTTTGAGATTAGTTGATAATAATGAGTAGGCCTGGCAAACGAGGTATTCGGGTCGGTTACAGGGTTGGATACATATTCGGTTCGGTTGAAGTTTGGGTCGGGTATGTTTCGGACATGCTACTGTGACTCGGTTCCTGGGTCGGCATAAGTCGGTTTAATGTGATTCGTGTTGGGTGTGGAGATCAATTTGATGTGTGAGTGGAGACCTACTGGGAGAAGGAAGGAAAAAGAACGAGTTGGCGCTACCAACACCTAAAGCGGCGCTCCCATTGCCCTTTGTCTCTCACGTCGTGGAGCTGGCACTACCAGCGCAAGCGCTCCCAGTGCTTTGGTCAAAGAACTTGAGAAGCTGCGTGCTGCCAGTGCCTATTGGGGCGCTACTAGCGCCTGGCAGCTGCTGGACGTCGCTCTGTTGGGTCGTAAATAAAAGCCCACGTGTGTATTTTTATTGTGCGGCGGCTATTTTCTAGGTTGTAACCTAGGGTTTCCCTTCTGTATCCACTAGTATATATATAGGGGTCAGGTTCTCCTTATGATATATACCAATTGAGAGTGTTTCATCTTATACCACAAGAGATTGACATGTAATCTTTGTGTTCCTGTGGGAGTTGTGTGAGATTCAACTGTGAGTGTTGAGTTCTCAGATTATAACTCTAGGAAGGCTGTGAGAGATTGTGGAGGTCTGGGAATCTCTGGAACACTATTGTAATCCTCTGAGAGTGCATCGTTCATGGTTTTTTCCCGGTTTGGGTTTTTCCACGTTAATTATTTGTGTTGAATCTTTATTTATTTTTCGCTCTTATTATTGTTTGTCTGCTAACAATACCCTGAGAATCGTAACAATTCGAGTATGGTTCGACTAAATTTTGGATTCGGCCTCGGGTTACCGTTTGAATTAGGTTTGCATAGTTCAATTTCAATGCATTTCGGGTTTGGATGATACGGGTTTGGTTGAAGGTGGATCGGGTCATTTTGGATATGGGTTAATTTGGTTTTACCTAGATTTGGTTACGAGTTGGTTTGGTCAATGTCTGGGTATGGATCAGTTTCGGTTACGGTTTCCCTCTTATTTGATTCATTTCAGGTCGGATCATTTTTGGGTCGAGTTTGGATGATATCGGGTCATTTTACGGGTAAGTTCAGTTTAGAACAAATTTCGAGTTCGGTTTTGGGTATGGTTGGATCATTTCGGTTCCTCAAATCCAAATTGGTTGATGTTGTTTTGGCTGTTGGTTCGAGTAAAGGTTAATGTAAATCGATTCAGTTTTTGGAGTCTTGGGTAAGTTTTTCCAGGTCTAAGCATGAGTATTGTTTTCGCTTCTGATGAGCCCTAGCGGACGACCCCCTTTTCCCTAATCATTCCATCCAGCGGTCATAAAGACACTTTCCAGTGATGATTCCGCTCCTTCACTATCCCTTTTCCAGCCTGTCTACTCCCCAATGTTTCCTTGGTGATCTTGCACTTTTATTTGGGTCCTTCTGTTGTTGTCTTTTTTTTTTCAAGTAGATGTTTCTAGTGCCGGGGTGTCTCGTTGGGCAGTTGCTGACTTTCGACGACCAACAAGAAAAATAAGAAAGGGAAATGAATTTAGTTTTTTTAGGGCAGCAAACAAAATCTCCTTGCGCTAATTAAACAAGAGGGAATCAAATTATTTTGTTGACCCACATCATAGATTTAGACTACCAAAATTTAAAATTAGCCCCATTTCATGATTGATTAAGCTCCAATCCAATATTTATCACTAATGTGTAAGTAAACAGGCTAGCAAAACCTACTTTAGGCATGGAATTATAAAGGCTTTTATTTCAATTAGGCAAAGACACGTCTATTTATGACTCGTCTACTCTCAATTGCTTCAATCCATGCTCAACCTCTGTCTCAATCGAACCTTGATGGGGATATGGAGCTTGGAGCAACGATTTTCTGATCGAGCATCAATGGCAATCTAGCGATAAACATTTCTCTTTCTCCTCAGTCACACTCGGTTGGTCTTAGATTCATTCTGAACTATCCTAACGTATTCACTCAACCCTTATGACTCGGGTAAAACATATCGCTTCATAGGGTTCCTTGGAGATCCGATTTCATCTTGATCCAAACACTAGAAGGACGATCACGAGCATCCTATGGATGGGCCGGGATTCGGGAACCACTTTGAGGGGGTGACGGTTTTGCTTTTTGCACAAATAAAGGAAGGTCGAGGAGGTGAAGTTTAAGGTACAGAATGGCCTAAGGGTTAAGGATCAACAAAAGGTCATGGGCATGACTCATTTGGTCACAACCGTGACCTTTGCTTATGTCGGAGGCCCAAGAGTCACAGACTCACGGGCGTGACCTCCTTGGTCAGGACCGTGACCCTGTTTTCTCCCCTTCATGTCTTAGCCAAATTTTCTAAGCTCGTGAAGGATTAGACGCTAGTCATGGGCGTGACTTTACTAGTCACACCCGTGACACCTTTTTACCTTTGGTTGTCGTGCCCGTGTCTGCCTTCATTATGCCCATGACCCAACTCCGAAGAACGGGGTCATGCCCGTGATCCATCGGGCGATTGCCTTTCGTCTGGTGGACCCATGAAGCCCCAGCGTCACGTCTGTGATGAGCCGGCTACAATGACCCCTTACCCAAAGCAACTTGTCACAACCGTGACCTTCTCAGGTCATGCTCGTGACCCACCCCTTTTGGCGGATTATAAGTGTTTTAGTTAGGGGTAATTTTATCTTTGCTGATGTAATTACCCTAGCTAATGTAAGCCATCTTTGGTCCACTCCCATGTTTAGCATTATTTTTGGCTTTAAGTTGTAATTAACTTTGGGTTATCTTTAGCCTTTGAGTTAATCCCTCTTCGGGTTTTAGTCCTATTCCTTGCCTATAAATAGGTAATTGGAAAAGAAAGAGAATTAACTTGGTTGATTAATGAATCATATATATATATATATATAATTGGAGACCAATGATGGTGCTACTGTGTCTGGCCTGGACAATGTTAATCAATGTCTCCGTGATTTTTATCAAGATTTGCTGGGCAAGAAATCTTCTCACCGCATTAATGCCAGACCTGAAATATTCAAATGTGGTACAACACTGCTGTTAGAGCATCAAATTGCTATCAGTAGACCAGTTACTGATAAAGAAATCAAAGAAGCTTTCTTTTCTGTACCTGATGACAAAACTCCGGGTCCGGATGGGTATACAAGTTGCTTCTACAAAAAAGGCTGGCAAATTATTGGCGGGCTGGTAACGGGTGCTGTTAAAGAATTCTTCAAATCGGGGAAACTGCTCAAATCTTTCAACAAGACACATCTTGTACTCATCCCAAAAATCCCTAATCCCCGTAAAGCTTCAGAATTTAGACCGATTGCTTGCTGCAATACGTTCTACAAGGGGATTACCAAGATCATTGCTGCCAGAATAAGAGAAGTCTTACCAAGGCTTGTTGATCCAAGTCAAGCCGCCTTCATTCCAGGCCGTCAACTTTTGCACAATGTCCTGCTTTGCCAGGAAATTGCGAGGGGATATTCAAGATCTACTATATCAGCCCGCTGTATGATGAAAATTGACCTGAAAAAAGCCTTTGACTCGGTCCACTGGGACTTCATCGAAGAAGCCCTCAATGCCTATAAATTCCCCCAATGGCTCATCAAATGTATCATGGCCTGTGTGACCACTCCCAGCTATGAGATTATTGTCAATGGCAGCAGCTCTGAATCGTTCCAAGGCGGCAGGGGACTACGTCAAGGAGATCCGATGTCCCCCTTGCTTTTTGTCCTCACTATGGAGTACTTATCTCGATCTATCAACGGCCATATCAAAAACTCCGTCAATTACAAGTATCATCCCAATTGTACTCGACTCAAGCTAACACATCTGATGTTTGCTGACGATCTCATTCTATTTACTTCAGCAACCAAAACTTCCATCAAAACTATAATGGATGCGTTCCATCATTTTTCGGAAGTAACAGGACTAGAGGCAAATAAAATGAAGTCTGAGGTTGTTTTTGGAGGTGTGGATGATCATTCTGAGCTTTTGAGAGATACTGGATTTGCCCCAGGAATCCTTCCATTCCGATATCTTGGTATGCCAATCTCTTCCTGCAAGCTTTCAGCTATTGATTGTAGTGTTCTTATTGACAAAATCCTAACCACAATCAAATGTTGGGAAACGAGACATATCTCGTATGCGGGTAGAATAGTCCTTGCCAACACTGTTCTCCAAGGCATTTATGGATTCTGGGCGCGGATAATCATTATCCCGGAAAAAGTTATGCAAAAAATTGATGCTTATTGCAGAAATTTCATCTGGGGCGGTTCACATACTTATAAAGCCCCGCCAGCAATCTCCTGGCAGACTTGCTGCACTCCCAAAAATTATGGAGGACTAGGCTGCAAGAATATCCGTCTTTGGAATCAAGCCTCCATTGCAAAGCTAGTCTGGGATATTCAGAGCAATAAAGAGAATTTATGGGTCAAATGGATTCATACCAAATATATTAAAAACCGCTCCTGGTGGAGCTATACCCCTCCATATGATGTGTGCCCCTACTTCAAACATCTCTGCGAAGCAAAAGGATCTTTTCAAATGGGGGTCCTCTCCTGGAGAGAGATGGCACTGGGGGGACGATGGTCAGTACACGGTGGACAAGGGGTATAAGTGGAGCTTGCCAACAACTGCTACACCTTGGTGGACTCAAATGGTCTGGAATGCCCTTGTTACGCCGAGACATGCCTTTTTCCTTTGGCTTAGGGTTCAAAACCGATTACCCATTCGCAGCCGTACCCAGCACTAGGGTGAGGGTAATGCACGCGTCTGTCCCATCTGTAATAATGATGAAGAAACGCTTGTCCACCTCTACAAGCAATGCCAGCTGGCGACACAAGTGAGACAAATCATCACCCAATGGCCTCATTGTCAAGATATCCCACATCTGGAGCCTTTAGAGTTGTTGGAATATACAAAGAGGACTTGCAGAACAAGAAAGATCAGAGATTTTATCAATGGAGTCTACGGTGGTTATACATACCATATGTGGAGAGAAAGGAACAATCACGTCCATGGAAAAAACACAAGTAACCCCAGACTGATTGCAAACCACATTAAAGAGGATGTCCGAAATAGAATACTCATGCTTGCAAAAACTAGGCGTAGATATGCTAAGTATATAGATATAGCATTGATGATGTAATTATTATCTTTGTACTTGGTTGAGACCAACCCTTTTATTGGAATATATAACCTGCTTTCTATTGCAAAATATATATATATATATATATATATATATATATATATATATATATATATATATATATATATTTCTGGGTACAAAGGGTGGGGATCGAAATATGTCAATTCTAATGAGGACATTTTGGGAAATTTATAATTGATTCTATTTAATTTTTTTAAAAAATCAAGTAATATTAATGTGTATGTTTGCATTGATGACTTTTTTTTTCATATGCACTATTCTCTTTTCTTTTTTGTTTTAAATAAGAAAACTATTCTTTTTATTTTTCATTATTGCTTTTTTATTTATTCTTTTAAATATAACATCGACAATATTTTCAACAATATGTATGATTTATTTGCGTCCCGTGCAACGCGCGGGTCTAAGGACTAGTGGTATTTTAAAACCAAACTCAAAATTCTCTCTAAGACGTATGCTCTTTATCCAAATTATCAATTTGGTGGTGAAACTAAGCCTTCCCTTTATTGATTTGTGGTAGATTATCCTCTATCAAATCATGGTGGGTTGATCAAATCTTGATGGTGATTTATCTTTATCCAAGATTATATTGATCTTTGGTGTTCTTCAAGATTGTTGGTGTGGATTTGGAGCGTATGCGTAGTGGGAGTGATAAAAATCCATGCTTGATGATAAATATGCCTTGTTGTTCTTGGAGGATGGATGATATTAATCTTGATGGAATAAGAAGACAATAACAATAACCCAAAGAAGAAAATACCAAAAGCTTAATCACCAAAGAAACATGATATATTCTTGGATCAAGGATGATCCACCACCAAGAATTAACACTCCACCATGATTAGATAAAGGAGAACCACCACTAATCAATAAAGGAATAACTTGATTTCACCACCATTAGCAAAGCAATGGATAAAGAGCGCAAGATTTTAGAGAGAGTTTGAGTAGGTCTCAAAATACCTTTTTTCATTCATCCAAAGCTTGGTCCATCTTCTTCACAAAAGAGAGCAAGGTCGTCCCAGTCATGACGCAATCGTCGTGGTCGTGACGATCATGCATGCTTTCAGACGTCACGGGTGCGACCCTCCTATTGCGGGTCGCGCCCGTGACGACCCTTAGCCTCCAACTTCTTCACAAAAAGATCAATGTCGTGACAGGACTGTCATGAGCGCGAAGACCAAGACTGGCTTGAGGTCACGGTTGTGACACGAACATCACGAGCGTTCGACACTTGAAGATGTTCTTGTATTTTTTTGTACATAATTTTTGATACAATCCCGTATTTTTTGATCTTCTTGTAGCCCCTCAGAATAATTTTTTGGTTGTGCAAACCAAAGGGAATAATGATCTTGGGTTGTACCAAGTCTGAAACCAAGTGGATTTATTTTTTGTCCCATATTAGTCGAATATAATCTCCCTCTTTATTATCAGTTTTACTACATATATTTTAGAGAATTTCGAGGCGGTATTAGAAGTGGTCTTAGAGCTCTTGGATCCGAAAAGTAGAAAATAAAATCCTTGTCGTAGTCAAACTCTCCCTCTGTCCTTCGAGTATATTTTATTGAAATATCCTCCCAGAATACATCTCGTTTTCGAGTTCGCCAAAGGTGTGCGTAATATTTTTTATGTACCAGCTCTTCCGCCCAGAATAATTTTGTACTTGTTAGGAAAATATTTCGTTTCTCTTTTTTTGAAAAAGCTTTTGGATAATCTTGTATATTTTGTATAATACGTTTCATGTAGTATGTATCTTGTAATACAATAAGTATGTGGCAGGTAGGTCTTTTTATTAGATAACTACGTCCTCGAGCTCGAGGTTTTAATTTTTTTTATGGTATTTCCTTTTTGAACTTCGATTTTCTTAGTCCATAATTCTGCTTTGTTGGAAGCGTTATTGTGACTAGCATTTGCTGCTGCAGAATAAATCAATTTAAAAATAGGATAACATGCTCTATAGGGCATGGGTTCTAATATCATAAGTGCTTCTTCATAGCTACGTCCGCGTATTTGATCAATAACTCTTCGTGCTTTGTTAGGAGACATTGGTATGTATTCACCTACATCATATACTCCCCTTCTCCGATCCTCTTCAGTTCAGTATCCTTCTCTTCTTGCTTTGACCTTTTTTTTTTGAAGATTCCCATTAAAGTTTACCTCCCATTTAATGAACAATAAACATATGTGCTTTCGAGTTCGCCAATGTTGAAAGCCTTGGCCAAAAAGAGAGATGTGGGGAAACAGGGGTCGCGATCGCGATTAGGGTAGTCACTCCCGCGACGTCCTGTTCCTCAGCCCTAAACGCCGCTTAAGGCATGCCACAGGTATGACAAGGTGAGTCACGACCGTGATGGGCCTAATGCTCCCCTTTCCTCCTTGCTACTTCTCCTCCTCACCTCTTCTTCGGTCCCCTTCTCCTTATTCTTGCCGATATGAAAAGAAGGCCCCTTTAGAGGCCATCACGGCCCATCCATTGGATGGTCGTGATAACTCGGCTCGGTCCCGGGTCGACGTGGAATCGGAGCAATTCAGCCGGACGAGAAGCAACACGCTTGGCCCAAGTAACAAGGACCGAGAAAGGAACCCAGTATGCTTCATCCTCCCCTTCTTGAGAAGGATTTTCCCTCAAATCCACGTCGGGGTCGTCCTCTTCAAGGTAAGGAGACAAGTCCCCAACATTGAAGGTGGATGAGATGCCCATCTCTTCCGGTATCTCCAATCTATAAGCATTGTCATTGATCTTTTCGATCACCTTGAATGGACCATCACTTCGCGGCATAAGTTTACTGCTCTGTCGGGTTGGAAACCTCTCCTTTCGTAGATGTAGCCACACCAAATCTCCTGGTTTGAAGGTAATGACACTCCTATGCTTGTTGACCTAAGCTTTATACATCTCATTGATTTTCTCAATTCTTGCCCAGATTTGCTTATGGAGTTTCTTGACTTCCTTTGCCTTCTCACTAGCTTCAACACTCACTCGAGATTCAAGTCGAAGTGGGATCAACTCAAGAGGTGTGAGAGAGTTGATGCCATAGCACATTTTGAACGTGGAATGACCCGTGGAAAAGGAAGGGGCTCGGTTATATGCAAACTTCGCATGACTCAATTTCACATCCCAATCTTTCAAACCTAACTAACCAGCCCTGGAACAAAGTTGTAAGAGTCTTGTTGGTTACCTCGGTTTGGCCATCCGTTTGAGGGTGATGTGAGGTGCTAAAAAGTATCTTGGTGCCCATCAATTTCCACAAGGACCTCCAGAACTAGCTAATAAATTTAGTCTCGGCTCCACCTCTGGATGCCATGAAGCTTCACGATTTCTTTGAAGAATAGCGAGACAATATGTGTGGCATCATCTGTCTTCTCACAAGCTACAAAATTGTGCCATCTTTGAGAAGCTATCCACCACAACCATGATAGCATCCCTTCCACGTTGGGTCTAGGGTAGTGCCACTATGAAGTCCATACTCTAGTCCTCTCAAGGACCTTGAGGAACCGACAAAGGTGTATAGACACCTTGATGAAATTGGCTCTTGGAATGTTGGCAATTGATACATCGAGAAATCACTTCATGTACGTCACCTCCCATCTTAGGCCAATGAAAATGCTCCTTGAGCATGTCAATGGTCTTGTTGATGCCGAAATGCCCGGCAAGACCTCCACCATGAACCATTTTAACCAATAGACGCCTCAAAGGACAACGTGGTATGCAAAGCTTGTTTCCCTTAAATAAGTACCCATCTTGAAATACATAATTAAGGGCCTCCATCTCTATTCAAATAATGTCAAAAGTCCTCATTACCTGAGGAGTCATGGTCGTGACCTGCTTCTGGACCAGACTTCACAAGCTTCTAAAAAACCTAAGGAATAGGGAAGGAACCAGGGTTACGGTCGTGATCGGGGTGCTTACGCCCGTGACATCTATGTCCCCCCCAGCCAATTGCAACAGGTGAGGGTCACGGTCGTGACTTGCTATGTCACACTTGTGACCTCTTGTGGACCATTAAAACAAAGAAGTTGTAGTTCCCTTAGAAAACCACCATCTCGGTCCCTCCTTTATTCGGGTTGACAGTGAAGGAGGTAGTAGTTACGCAGCTCATGATGCATCTCGATCACCATACAATTGGGAAACTTAAGAGTTATCAAAGCTTCCTCAATAAATTTCCAGTGGACAGAGTCGAAGGCTTTCCGGAGGTCGATTTTCATCATACATCGAGGCATGGGCGTAGCTAGGGGGTTAGTGTGGGCCAGGGCCCTCCCCATGAATTTAAAAAAAAAAACAAATCATTTTTGTTGTTTTGGGCCCATTAAATTTAATACCCAATACTAGGTTATACCTTCTCTCCTCCCATTAAAAAAGATCAGTTGCAATTGAATTGTGGAAGTTGAAGGGACAGATCGAGACAGTGACGCATACGACACTGTGTGCAAAATTGAAAATTCACAGTATTGGGTCAGAGGACAGAGGCACGGAGGCACAGAGGGTCAGACTAGTCAGTGACAAAGACCTATCAGGCGACAGGCTATCACGACATCAGTGCATCACTCATACAAAAGGTGTGATGCTTATTTCAAGTTATTTGCTTTAATTTTCACTCAGTCACAATATTCTCTCATACAAGTAAACAAACAATTGAATTATTAAGCATTTGAAAATAATTGTTTATTTGTTTATTAGTAGTACTTTACAACAATCATCATGTATTTGTGTTATTATTTGTTTATTCACTCATGCAGTCTTGTTTATAGTATAATTGATATTGAATTGTTTATTTGATTTACTTTTCTCTATATATTGTAGTTGTACTTATTCATTGTTTTATATGTAATATTGCTAAATTGTTTTAGTTAAAAATGAAAAGGGACTATTGTGTATTTATGTTCACTGATTAGATGCTTAATTTGTTAAATATATTTACATTGTTCACTTAAATTAATGAATAAGTTTTTGTATAGATCAATTTAGGAATAATAGTATATATGTTTATTGAATTTGTAAACTTTATTTAAGTTATTAATTTGTGTCTAATAAAAATATAATTATTGAATGGGTATTTTATCTATCTAATTTTAAATGTTTAAAATGATCATAATTTGAATAGTTAATATAATTTGTATTTTATAATTTTATATGTCAATAAGATCATGTCAAAAAGAACAATTGATTCCTTTTTTTAAGAAAAAAGCGCAGAATGTTGTTCTCAAACATAATACACAAACTGATGAGGTGGATGCAAATTTAAACGAAGATCAACCTAACTTGGATAGCGAACAACCACAACCTTCTCGTAAGTCTCCTAGAATTGAACCTGAAGTTTCAGATGTAAATTCTTTGGTGCGTGATCCAGGCTTGCGTAAACCAATTGATAGTTATCCTATAAATGAACGGGAGGAAAAATAAATGGCATATATGAAGTATGGACCTTTTCAGCCTTATCAAGATGAGTATGAAGCGACATGTTCAGAAAGCCATCCTCGTCGATTTAATTATCATTGGTCGAAAAAATATACATGGCTAGAATATTCCCTTGAAACAAAGACTACTTATTGTTTTCCATGTTTTCTCTTTGCAAAGAAGCCCACTGGGAAAAGAGGATCTGATACATTTACTGTTAAAGGCTTCCGAAGCTGGCGAAAGGTGAATTGAAAAGATTGTGCTTTCCTTGCTCATATTGGAAAAAGGTTCGAATTCAGCTCATAATTTTGCAGTAAGTTGTTTGAATAATTTAAAGAATAAATCATGCCATATTGAAAGTGTTGTTGAGAAACAAACTGCAGAAGAAGTCTTGAGCAATAGGTCGCAGGTGAAAACATCAATTGATGTCATTCGATGGTTGACATTTCAAACTTGTGCATTTAGGGGGCATGACGAAAGCTTCGATTCAGAAAATCAAGGGAATTTTCTTGAGCTGATGAAATTGTTGTGTTCATATAATGACGAAGTGAGGTCTGTTTTAAAAAATGCTACAAAAAATGCCATGTATACATCTCCTGAAATTCAGAAAGAGATCCTACATGTCTTTGCTATGAATGTCCAGATTGCAATACGTGATGAAATTGGAAATTCTAAGTTCTGCTTAATAGTGGATGAATGTAGGGATGTTGCAAAAAGGGAACATATGGCTATAGTTATGAGGTTTGTTGACAGAAATGGGTATGAAAGAGAAAGGTTCTTGGACTTAGTATATGTAAAAGATACAACTTCATTTACTCTCAAGAATAAGATTTGTGAAGTTTTGTCCAATCACAATCTTAACATTACAAATATTAGAGGACAAGGGTATGATGGGGCTAGTAATATGCGTGGGGAATGGAATGGACTGCAAGCATTGTTCCTCAAAGATTGTCTTTATGCATATTATGTACATTATTTAGGCCATTAATTGCAATTAGCACTTGTTGTTGCAGCAAGAGAAGTTCTAGAAGTTCATACTTTTTTTTCACAACTTACTCTTCATTGTCAATATTGTTACTAACTCGGCCAAACGCCATGATGAGTTACAAGAAAGCCAGAAGGAAGAGTTAGCACATTTGATTGCATCTGGTGGCCTTGATACTGGAGTGAGCCTTAATCAAATTGGTATTTTACAACATCTTGGAGACACTAGATGGGGTTCACATTTCAAATCATTATGCAGTTTGATTATACTATATGGTCCTATTTGTTCTGTTATTGGTAACAGTTATTCAAGGATCTTCATTTGCTCATGGAGATGCAAAAAGTGCCCTTAAACGCTTAATGTCATTTGACTTTGCGCTTATTTTACATGTAGTAAAAGAGATTATGGGTATCACTAAAGCACTTTGCCAAACTTTACAGAAGAAAGAACAAGATATTGTAAATGTTATGCTCCTTGTTTCAAGTACCAAGCAATTAATTCAGGAGTTGAGAGATGATAGATGGGAAGATTCAGTAAAATCAGTGAAGCTATTTTCTGAGCGATAAGATGTTTCTATGCTTGATATGAATGGTCCATATGTCGATGTTCTTCGGTTGTTACGTCTACAAGGTAAGCAAAAGCATAATGTGACAGTAGAGCACCATTTTGTAGTGGAAATATTTACTGCAGCTGTGGATCAACAATTGAAAGAGCTAAATAGCAGGTTTAGTGAACGAACAAAGAGTTGCTGATCTTGAGTGCAGCTCTAAATCCTAAGGATGGCTATCGTTCTTTCAAAAGTGATGATATATGCAGTCTTGTTGAAAAATATTATCCGGGTGATTTTTCAGAGCAAGAACAAATTCATTTGAAGTATGAATTTAAGCATTATCATCTAAATATCCCTGCTCATCCAAAGTTTCAAAATTTAAGCACGATTGCTGATTTATGTAGAGTGCTTGCTGAGATTGAAAATTCAAAAGAGTACCCTTTGGTTGATAGAGCACTACGTTTGGTTCTGACCCTTCCTGTTTCAACTGCAACTACAGAGAGAGTTTTTTCTGCTATGAAAATCCTCAAAACAAGTCATCGTAACAAAATGGAAGATGGTTTCCTTAGAAATTATATGATTGTTTATATCGAGAAGGAAATTGCCAAGACATTCTCAGTGGATAAAATAATAGATGATTTTGATGACATTAAAAATAGGCGAGCAAGATTAAAGTGATGAGGTATCTTCAATGAATTTTTTTTATTATTTGCATGAGTTTTAATATGTGTCACTTTTTTGATATATTATTATTATTATTTGTTTTGAAGGTTGCAGCAATTGTGTAGCTCCATGAACCGATGAACGCCAAGCAGATGAAGAGCTCCTTTAAATTAATGTATATTTTCCATCATCAATTATGTTGGTTATCATATTATGTGGTTATTTATTAATTTATTAGAATACATGACTGTAAAATTTTTTAGTATTTATTTTATATGACGTAAATTTTAAACTCGGCCCCCATTATAAAAAATTCCTAGCTTCGCCCTTGCATCGAGGAGTTATAGAGCCCCTTGTGTATCCCCGAGCTATCTATTGGAATAGAAGCACATTATGTAGGAGCTCTCTACTTGGGACAAATGCTCCTTGATTGAGACTAATAATGGATGGGAGTATCTCTTTGATTCTATTGGCTAGGACCTTAGAGATACACTTGTAGAACGTGTTGCAACATGAGATGGGACGGCAGTCAGCTGGAGTCACTAGGTTTTGCACCTTGGGAAGAAGGACCAGGTTGGTGTTGTTCAACTCTTTTAGGAGAATCCCCTTGGAAAAGAATTCTTGCGTTGCTTCTATCACCAGATGGCCAATTTTGTCCCAGGCTGCTTTTTGGAAGCCACTTGTATAACCATTCGAACCTAGGGTTTTTGAATTTGGAATAGAAAACATAGCATACCTAATTTCCTTGGCCGTAATTGGTCTGCTAATATGGAGCTGCTCCTCAACCATAATGGTGGGCCCGTGACCAAAGATTTCCAAGTTGGCATTGATTATGTCTGTTTGTCGCTCACCAAGGATATTGGAGTAATATTGCTGCATCATCTGGTTGACCTCAGTGAAACCTTTAGATTCTGTCCCATTTGAGTCTTGCAGATTATATATGTATAGTTGGGCTCGTCTTTGTCTCATTTTGGAGAAGAAAAGTTTTGAGCAATTGTCGCCCATGTACGATCAATCCAATTTGCTTTGCTACTACTTAAGGAGGAGTGCAGAGTGCAGAGTGTAGAGTGGATGAGTAGTTGGCACAGGCTTCTTTTTCCTGGCTCAATGATTGCCTGGTTCGTTGGATTTTGCAAGAAAAAGCTCTAAATAGCTTCAAGCTTTTGCCTCGCTTTGACTTTCTGACCATGAATATCATGGTAACGATCTCTGTGTAGGTTTTTCATGTCTTTCTGCAGGTGTTCGAGCAGCTTGGAAAGCCTATACATACTGTGTCTATTAGGAATATGGTTGAGAGCATTCTCAATGATCTGCGTAAATTGAGTGTTTGTACACCACATGTTATAGAATTTGAAGGTGAATTCTGGCTTGGGTTCATCATGGAAGGAGATAATGATAGTTGCATGATCCGACAGGTGATAACTGCTTTTCATGACTATGTTTTTGTGCGTTTTAAATAGTAAATTAGGGATAGTTTTACGTGAGAACCTTGATTTATATATCGATTTCCCTACTACACTTGGTGTTGTTGTTTTTGACGTGAATTTGTAGGCGATAAGCCGCAAGTGCACGGGTGCTCGTGTAGCAAGTATCAAGGTCGATCCAACAGAGATTTTGCTAACTGCGCACCAAACTGGCCTCCTAGGTGATTGCTAAACCGGTCAAGTTTTGAATGAGATTTAACTAATTCTATTTCTAATCGCTAAAAAGGTCAAAACAATCAAATATGCACACAAATCACAAGATGAAATCAATATGAGAAAGACGTTCAAGGGATTAAACCTAAGTCACTCTATGAATCAAACAAGTGGATTGAACATGTATGTCACTAACTTGGTACATTTTAGGGTCGATAATCGCATAAATTCTTCCGTAGCGAGCTTTTGACAATGAAACGGACTGCTTTGTAAAATCAATCACCTACTTTCGTGGTTATTTTCAATTTTACTTAAGTTAAAGATCAAATTATCCAATGACCCCTAATTACAAAGTTTTCTATGTCTAGTTCACTTCATAATCAATTTAATCCTAAGGGTTCCGATTATCGAATTTCTCCATTTGGTACTTCATTCAACAATCTAATTCCATATTCTTGATGACCAAACAAAAACAATGACATACATAATCAAAGGATAAATAGAATGCCTTCAAACTAGATTAATATTTGTTCAATCCAACAAAAATCAATCCATGAAAGCAATTAAAAGGGGTTTATCCCCTAGACTAATAAAACTACTTACTAATCATGTCTAAACTACAAAAACACATAAACTCCACTCTAGAAAGCATGGAGATCTAAAGAGAATGAAGAAATAACCAAAGATGTGCAGAAAACTCTTGAAAGAATTTGGCAATTGTGGATTTTTGCTCCTTCAACACCGTATTGATCTTGAGTAACCTTCAATCTTCAATTCACTCTCAAACTCTTGATTATTGTGAGATTATGGGAGATGGATGATGGTAGAGATGGAGGAGGATGATATGGAAGGAATGGATGATGGTGGATGAAGATGGATAAGGGTCAAATCTTGCAATTATATAGCCATTAAGAACAGTCGAAACGACAATATCGTCATAAACAGGGTCAACACGGACCATGTTGGACTAAACACGGGTCGTGTTGATGATTACTGGGGAAATTGAACTCTCTGGAGACCAACACGGACCGTAATTATATATTAGATATGATGATTTGTGTTTTGTAGGAAAATAAAGATTAAAGAGTTAGAAGGAAATTGGGCTTAATTGAGGCTTTTTAGGGAATCCCGAGTGATTACTCGAGCCGACCCGAACTAATCCGAGCCGAGAATCGAGGCGAGACCTACCCGGGAAACTCTTGTCAAGTTCTTGCGTAAAACAGGGGAAATGAGGCAGCCGGGCGTCGCACCCGAGCCAAGGTGGGTCACGCCCGTGACAAGCTGCTGTCGCATCAAGACATCAGCCGAGCAGACAGCCGTCGCGCCCGCTACACAAATCGTTGCGCCCGCGACGTGCTACGAAGGGAAAATAGGTCCTGCGGACAGAGCGGTGTCGCGTCGGTGAATGGCTGTGTCGCACCCGCGACAGTGAGAGGTCGCGCCCGCGACCATTTGGCTCGCACCCGCGAAGATGATGAGCGGCTAACGGATGGGAACTGCCAGAGGAGGGTCGCGCCCGCGACAGGTCGAAAATCTGCGGAAATGACGCGCGCTGTTGTGTTTAGTTTTAGGGTTTTGGCTTGTGTTTTTCTTCCTTCTATAAATACCCATGTAATTCAGCACTATTATCATCTAATTTTTAATAGTTTTTCATTAGTTAGGAGTAGGATTAGAGTAAAATTAGGTTTAATTGCTTTCTTTTATCTTGCTTTAATTTCTTCAAGTCTTTCATTATTCTTCAAGCTTTCTTCAAGTTTTCTTGCAATTTTGTATTCAATCTCTTTCTTTCCAAGCTTTTTTTATTCAAGCATTTTACAAAGCCTTTTGCTCTCTCTCTCTCTCTCTCTCTCTCTCTCTCTCTCTCTATTTGGTTTCCATTGTTGATTTGCATTCAAAGCTTTCTAGTGCTAGTCACACCCAATCCAACATTTAGTGAGGAGGAGGGATAAGGGTCCCAAATTCTACTCTCAAGTGAGGATTAGGGGATTTTTAGTAATCCAATTCACAATTTTCTTGATTGTCCGGGGGAAAATCCAATTGAAAGTTGAAGATTCAAGTGAAGATTTAGTGGTTTAGAGGTATAATCTCTTGTTCCCAATTTCATTATTAGTTGTAATTTTATTGCTTTCTTATTTCTTGCTTTCTAATTGCTTTCATCTTTTATGCTTTCTTGATTATTATCCATGTCTAGATTAGTTTAATCATTTTCTTTACATAATTTACTGTTTTCCGCACTGAAAAACCCCTAACGCAAACCAATTCCCTTGTCAAGCCTAACACCCATCCCTGCGGATTCGACAACCCTTACCTCACAAAAACCACAAAAATACCGTAACCGAACACCCAAATTTCACTCTCAAAATGCTCCAAAAACTAAGTCAATATATTCCCTCATCAGTAGGTTTTGAGGCCAAAACACCAATTTTCTCTCAACTTCTTGCAAGAGTGAAGACACCATGAGCCTCTACATGTCAAACCCAAACCGTGGTACAAATTTGGGACAGAGAGGATCAAGAAACCCCCGGCCAGCAACCACTACGGTCTGCCCGTGGTGGCAGACACGGTCCGTGGCGTGACTGTGCTCTTGCATTCGTGTTGTTTCACGAAAGAAGGAAGGGAAAGACAGACAGTGCACACCATGGGCAGCCCGTGGTGGATACCACGATCCGTGGCGAGACTGTTGCGCGTGTTTTTGGCCGTGCTTCGCAAGTAAAAGAAAGGGCATGTGACGACTATTAGATTTCATTCCGTTTTCTTCATTCATCATTCATCATTCACCCTTCATCTACCATCCACCCTTTGAAGAGAGAAGAAAACCCTAATCCATTCATTACTCATCAATTCCTCCATCAAGATTCAAGATTGAGATTGATTCGAAGAGAAGAGAAGCGAAGCGAAGCGAAGCGAAGATCGAGACTTGGGAAGAAAACATCAATACTTGTGAGGAAGACTCCACCCCCGGATCAAAAGACTCGACGGTCGTATTCCTTGTAGTTATCTTTCTTTTTCGATTTCTTTCTTTATTTTAAGAATTAATCATGATGTTTGGAACTTGTGTTGTGCTTTCTTTGACGATGAATGAGTAGTTTTCTTGAATTCTAGGGTTTTGCAACCCGAAACAATGTAGTTTAATTGATTGTTATTAGTTTGTGCATAAATTCTTGTTTCGAATCAATAGAAGGTAGTGTTTTCCATGTTATGAGTGTTCTTTAAGCCTGGAATGCTTGTAAATTGAGATTAACTTGAGAAGTACTGAAATGTGAATTAGGATAATCTGACTACTAACCTTTCTACCTAATTTTGTGAAATTTGGGAAAAGATAAGTAGACTAGGGAACCTTTTGATAACCAGAATATTTGAAACCTTCAACTTTGATTAACTTGAAAAGCATACGAAAATTATAATTTAAGTTAATTGAGGTAATTCTATTAGCGTAGAAAGAGCAGTAAAGTTCTTATGGTTATCGTTTTTGATTTGTTCTTGAATGTATGATTATGCAGCCTAGGTTTTAGTAATCGAACTCGTTGTTAGGTTAGCTTTTCCCTAGAAGTCTTTCTCTCTTGACTGAATCCCTAATTATTTTCCCTGCTTTAATAGTTTTATTTAGTTTTCTAAAACCTTCAAAAACCCAAAACCTGATTAGCTTAGCAATCACATTAGCGATTAGTTTTCTGTGCTGCTAATTGAGTCCCTGTGGGATCGACCTTGACGTGCTACTATGTACACCGTGCGCTTGCGGCCCTGTTAATAGGCCAGTTGCTTTGTATTCTGTTCTAATAAACCCCTCAATATTGTACCATTGCAAGTTCACAAGAACCCTCTCCAGCCTTGAATTAACATTTGAGAGTTTCTCCATGTGTAGTAGGCCCCTGTGAAGGTCGGTTCTGAAAGCTCACAATCACTGAAGCACTGTTGAAAGGGGCTGGTCATAAAAGCTTAAGCATCAGTCCCCCCTACTCTCTCTTCTTCAAATAGGATAGCATTAAAATCCCTTGGACGCACCAAGGGCCATCCATTTGGGCAGCCATTTGTCTGAGTTCGTCCCATAATTCCAGTCTTTTAGTTGCGCTATTGCTTCCGTAGATCCATGTAATGTAGGTTGTTGAAGTTCTTGTAAGGAAAGTGACCTTTGTGTGGACAACCTCAGCCGTGGAATGCATAAGCTCCACTGAGCAGATTGTTGGATTCCAGACCAGAAGGATGCGTATCTGGCTACCATGGTTGTTGTTTTCTACATATTTCCAATGACCAAAGACTTTATGGCAGACTTTATCAATGTTTGTAGCTAGAACTTTGTTTTCATAAAGAGCAACCATACCCACTCTTTGAGTTTGCAAGAAGATCCTTAGATCTTCTTGCTTTTCCAGACTGTTAAGTCCGTGAATATTCCATCTTAAGAGACTCGTCATGAGTATCATAATGTGATGTCGGGTTTTTATCAATCACTTGTAGCACGTTAAAAGGGTTTGAAGTCTCAGGCAATTGGTTTGAGGAAAAGTTGGAGGTGTAGGTGATCTGTATCTTCTATTGGATGTTTTGGCAGGTTTAATGAAACCATGCTTGTCTACCTGCCTTTCCTTTATACTGATGGTCTCCGTCTAACCAGAAGGTTGCTTCTGCTTCGGGACCCAGATTTGATTGACCCCTTTATTCTTCCTACAATCGTCCACCGTGTGTCCATACATTTGACCATGAGTGCAGTAAGTGGGCTTCCAATTATAGCTGATCTGTTGTCTTATGAGGCTATCATTCTCATCTAGAAAGTCAGCATAATTAGGGAAGGGGCTCTTTAGAGGTATATCGATCAAAACTCTAGCGTAGTTTAGCATGTTTCTCTCTTTTGTTCTCATATCAGTCTTGATGATTTACCAATCATACTTGCTATTTTACTTAGGCCTTCCACACTCCATAGTTTTGCTGGCAGTTCTTGCATATTAACCCAAATTGGGAGGGATGAGTTCATCAAAATTCATGTCTAACCTCTCGTTCCAAGGTTTCACAATGAAGGGTTTCTTGTCAAAATAATGCATGTGCTGGTTGAGAGCTTCCTCTTTCCCTTCTTTAATTGTGAACCTGACCAGAAAGACTCTTTTTTTAGCCAATGTAACAGTGTCAACGTCAAGGTTCTTTCATATTCGTCTAATAAAGCCATTTGTTACTTCATAGGGTGGGTTTGCCCCTAAGAAACAACATATAATCGTATCCTTCCAGTATTCTATGGTTTCGATAATTTCTTCTTTTTCAATTTTGGCTTATTAAACTCCGTTAATGACAAGGGCTTCCACATACCTTAAGGTTAAACCTTCTTCAATTTTGAATAGAGATGCGTATGCGGGTGGATGATCGTCCATGTCCTTTTCTTGCACCTTCTCTAACGGTGGTTGTTCTGGAAAGTCTGCATCTTGCTCTATTCCTTGGACAATATGTTCTGTTTCGTTCACTTTCTTTGAACCTTTCTTTGATTGGATGAAGAAACTCACTGCTTCTTTGCGTTTTCTCTACTCACGACGGAGACTGCCCCGATGGTGGCTTGTGATGGCCTCCCTTGCTCGTCATGACCATGACGGCTACACACACACACACACACACACACACACACATATATATATATATATATATATATATATATATTTGTGTTAAGAGAGATGAGGTTAAGTCTCACTCACAGTCATGGTCCAACTAGAAGCAGGATTTGACTGTAAACTTGACTAGACTGAAAATCCTGAAATTTTTTACTCACTCCTACGTAACTAAAAGGATCCCATAGATTGTAAAACCCAACAAAATATATGGCATGGTGCCATTAGAGAATGAGGGAATTTCCTTACTCCATGTTATCCCCCCTTCTTCTATCTTCCATCTCTACCTTCAACTAAGGTATTACCAAAATAAAATACACTTTATGCGGTCCATCACTTGCCAATTCAAAGAAATATGACTGAAATCATGCAAGGAATATTCAATGCTATCTTTTGTTTAAAAACATTGTTTTAATCACGTTGCCTTTCATTTCGCGTCCATTTTTTTTAAAAAAAAAAAGATACAGAGAATCAGAATGTCACGTGCGTCAGAGCTGACAGACTGTATGAGCTGACGGACAGGGGTCAAGTAGAGAAAATGGAAATGTCACGTTTTCACTCATAGAATGGGATGTGCAAATGAGCAACTCACCATCAAAAAGACATTAATCAATTATTGAAATTTGAATGTGTCTTTTTTAATCTCACCCCAAATTACTGTATGCTTTATTCACTGTATTGGTATAATGATTAATGGTATATGCCAACAAAAAATCCGTTGTTTCGAACTCAGATTTTTTTAAAGAAACCCCAGTTCTACCGTTGACTTGTAGGTACTGCATCCTCAGCTCACATTCTCTCAATCTGCTTATCTGTTTACTTGGCGATCTTTTCATCTGTATTTGGCGAATGCTTCTGTTCCTTGCGCAATTTTGATTCAAATGCTCACCCTGTTGTTCAATTTCTGTGTAATTTGATTCCTAACTTCTCATCTGAATGAATCAATCCTCAATTTAGCAACTGGGCTTCATATGTTTTAGTCGTCTGTGTTGTTATTAGGCCTACAGAGAGAGGCCCTTGCGTCCTTACTCTTTACAGTTCATGGGTTTTGTTAACAGTGAGTTGAGCCCCGCTCTGTTTATCTTTCATTTCAATTTTCATTTGGTTGATAATATTTTCGTATTTGTATGATCTCGGAAGCAGGGTTGTCTTGAAGTTCTGGGTTGAATAATCAATCCTTGGTTCCAAGTATATTCTGTGATTGCCATTTGCCCAACGTCCCCATGTCCAAAATTTTGTATTTCTGTTGAGTAATTTGGGAAGATGAGATTGTTTATTGATGGGTTTGCAGCATAGAGGAGAATGTCAATCATATGCGGTTGCCCTCTCCTTGAGTGTGTTTACTGCCTAGCTTGTGCTCGTTGGGCATGGAAACGATGCCTACATACTGGGCATGATAGTGAGGACTGGGGCCTTGCCACGGTTGAAGAATTTGAGGCTGTTCCTCGCTTATGCCGTTACATACTTGCTGTTTACGAAGATGATCTGCGAAATCCTCTGCGGGCACCCCCTGGAGGTTATGGTATCGACCCGGATTGGTTAGTAGCAAAGAGAAGCTATGATGATACCAGTGGACATGCACCTCCATATATTGTGTATGTTGATCATCATCATGCCGATATAGTTCTTGCCTTCAGAGGGCTCAATCTAGTGAATGAGAGTGACTATGCCGTTCTTCTGGATAACAAATTGGGGAAGAAGAAATTTGATGGTGGTTATGTCCATAATGGGCTGTTTAGGGCGGCTGTCTGGGTGCTCGAGAAAGAAGGTGCCTTGTTGAGGGAGCTGAGGGACAATTATCCTGATTACACCATCACTTTTGCTGGACACTCCCTTGGGTCTGGTGTTGCAGCCCTTTTGACAATGCTGGCTGTCCAGAATCCAGACAAATTGGGAAATATTCAAAGGAACAGGGTCAGGGGCTATGCTATTGCACCAGCAAGGAGTGTTTCACTAAATCTTGCTGTCAGATATGCCGATGTCATCAACTCCGTTGTGCTTCAGGTAACTTTTCGTTCTCCTTCTTTCCCTTGCTATTGCCATTTCTAGATTTCTTACCATCTTCAGTATTCTTGTTCAGATGTTTACTCTTAGATATTATTATGATAAGTTCTGTGATGAGAATTTTATTTATTTATGTAACAACTCCATGTAATCTATTTGGCGTTGACGAAAAGAATTAAGCTAATGGGCTAAGTTGATTGCTCGTTTCTTGTATCCAAGGAACTGTGTAATAATTGAAATTGATGGTTATTTCTGCTTAGCTCTATGAGGTACAAAGTTCTGTTAGAAGCTACGATAACTTCATGGGTCTTTTGGAGACTATCTTGAGACGGATACCCCAAATCATTATCAACTTTCTTGGGACTGGCCCAATCATTCCATTGATTTAACCACTTCAAAAGTTCATATCCAAAGGAAACGGGTCTTTCGCTTGCTGCAATATGGCTATTGTGGTTTCAGGCCAGCAATTAACTTGTCTAAGATGTTACAGCTGTCAGCGAACTCTGCTTCCTGGGTCCTGTTTTGACTTACTGTTTGATAATCTATAGTTTTTGCTTGCATTTTGTGGAAAAAACAGAATGAGGCAGCTGGAGTCAGTCATTGGCTCACTGCAGGCACTTTGTACTTTAAGGAAAGTGGTTTTCCAAATTAAGAAAGGTGACCTCCCTTGAAAAGGGAATCATATGGGAGAAAAATCTAATTAAAGGATGGCAAATTTTCCATTTTGAACGGGATCTTGCAGACCGTGATTCAAGAGTTTGCAGATTATATGGCAAATGTTAAATAGCTGCAATTGCTCCCCAGGACCCATCTATATGTGTGCTTTTACCTATTACTTAAATGGATGACAAGCTTCTGTAAAAATTGGAAGTTCAAAATGTAATGCATTGTTTAGTTGCATAATCTTCTCCTGTTGTGATGATTGGCTCCAAACCCCCCACCTTTATGTCGGTGATATGTTTCTAACAGCTAATTCTTGTCAAACCAGGATGACTTCTTGCCCAGGACGGCGACACCCTTGGAAGACATCTTTAAGTCTCTTTTCTGGTAATCTCTTGCTTGGCTCCAAATAGAAACTTCTCAATTCATATATGAGCTTATGTAATTTATGTGTGGCCAACTGGATATGTGGAATGAATGCTGTTGGTTTTATCTGAACCCTTTTACCGCAGTTGAAGATAGAAGTTACTTTATTGAACAGCTGATTCAGTTACTTAGACTTGTTACTTGTTTTGCACAGTTTGCCGTGCTTACTGTGCCTGCGCTGCATGAGGGACACATGCATGTCTGAGGAGAAACTGCTAAAAGATCCGAGGAGGCTGTATGCACCTGGTCGTCTGTATCACATTGTTGAGAGGAAACCTTGCAGGTACTGTCAGATGCTCCCTTTTCTCTATTATTTATCTAATTTTTGAGCAATATATTGGCTTGCTCATCTTTTCTAATGTGGGGAACTGATTTTTGAAATAAGAACATCCAGCATTACTTGTGGATTCTCAAAACTTTGGATTGATAGAAACTCTACTAGTCAACATCTATATGGCAATGATTGATGAGAAATTCTGATGCTTGAAATCACACAATTGCAGCATGAAATGAATGAGCCCTTACGATGCCTTCTCTCTCGAGATGCAAAAAGAATTGCTGGTTCTCTATTTTATGTCGCTTTTGATTGAACCTGGACCCCCACCCCAAAAGAATAAAAATAAAAATGTGGGAGTGGGTTTGTCATGATCAGACAGTACTAAATGCAGGTGTGGAAGGTTCCCCCCAGTTGTGAGGACTGCAGTGCCCGTAGATGGAAGATTTGAACACATAGTCCTTTCTTGTAATGCAACTTCTGACCATGCTATCCTTTGGATTGAAAAGGAAGCCAAGAGGGCTTTAGAGGTTAGTTACATGTGCTGCTGCTTTGGTTGATGAATTTCAGTACAATCCTGTTTCTAATGATATGATATGATATAAAACTGAGAATTTCAGCTATATTTGTCACTGATATGAATCACTCAACTCTCATACGCCTCTCAATTCAAATGTGTACACTCAAGATAAATGTGTGCCCTTTTGTTGTGATTGGTCTTAGACTCTAATATTTTGACCTAAGGCGAGATGGACTTGGCACTAAATGTCAACTCAAATGAAACTATCTCAAAATTTACCTTACAGATTTCCTTTATTGACAAACCGTCAACAGATAAAGATATTCCTGACCTGATCCAACACGATCATTCCAACAACCCATTTCGATCTTAATGAGCCATGTATGATGTGCATCTGACATCTCTGTGTGTTAGAGCCAGAAACTTAATTATCTAGAAGGAATTAGTAGCAGAAGCACCATGTATTGGCTTGACAGGGTGTCGAGTGATGAAGATTTCCTAATATATCTGTGCTTTCTGTTGTGCAACCAGCTGATGCGAGAGAAAGATGATGTGATGGAAATTCCAGTGAAACAAAAAATGGAGAGGCAACTAACTATAGCCAAAGAACATAACCAAGAGTACAAGGCTGCACTGTACCGGGCTGCCTCCCTTAAAGTGCCCGATTCATATTCTTATCAGTATGGGACTTTCGACGGTCATGAAGACGAAAATGAACACTCGGATGGATCATTGCTAGAAAGATCATCTGAGGGTTCATCTACTAGAAACAACAAAGAGACCTGGGATGAACTGGTAGCACGTCTTTTCGACAAGGATGAATCTGGTCAACTTATTCCAAAAAAAGTTGCATAATTTGTAGGTTTATGGACTTTTAGATGGTGAGTGTCATGATTCCTACTTGTACTTGGAGCCCTATCCGAGGTCAGAGGTGCGATTTTGTGTTCCAAACCTGAAGAGACCTCGTCTTGTACCTTTTGGATGTGTAATTCTTTCAATTCTTTACAATGTTTCCTGTTTCTCCTTGGTTAAAACCTAGAAGCTCCTCCCTTCATTACTTGTAAGCATTCAACTTCCACTAAAAATCAAGCTGGATAATAATTGGTTAAATGCTTCTACATTGTCCAATCTCAAGAGCTCTTTTGCTTTACTAAATTCCTTTTTGATGTGTATGGTATATGTTCCAGAGATCATCCGGAAACATAAACCAGATCCTGTATGGTCTTGACAAAAAGGGCAGGGTAGGAAGAGGGGTCATCATATCTATTGAGTTTCTAGAACTAGTCTTGGATTAGATTTACTGCAGTCAATCATTCATTCATTGTGGAGGGCTACAGGCCTCCGTGCGTCGTGTTCTAGCTCTGCAGGAGCATACTTTCATTTTCACTCTCACTACAAATTATAGAAGTCGCGAATTCAAAATGAAATTTCTGTCTCGATTTTGGCTTCGGTCGGCCTACTGATATAAGTCATAAAAGCAGCAATTGTGTTCGATATTGTGTATGAAAATGGAGTTTGCAATCATACCTTCCCGAATGCACATATTACAAACCTACCAAATCTATTCTCCGACCATGGATCTATTCTTTTCTCCACGGGATTAGGTCTTCCGAGGAAAAGGTTTAAAGGATACAGGGTGGAGGCTTGGGCTATATGCATCCAGGAACTCCTGGACATACTAGGCTCAGTGTGGGAGGAGAGAAATAGGAGGCAGGGGAATGTATTTGATGTTGTCCAAGATCTGCATAGACTGCGGATGCGTTGCAAGAAATGGATCCTGGATTGGAAGGCTAAAAATTTTGCCTCAAGTAATGATATCATTCTTCAGGGAGGCCAAGCCCAAAATAATGCTTGCCAAATTAACAATCCTCAACAATCAAGCTGGCAGGATATCCTTAAGGGGCTGGGCCTTGGCTCTTTGGCGCTCAAGGCCTTCAGTGAGAAGAAGCAGACTGCGGAGAAGTTCTCTATTTGGCAGACCTCTATTGGGCCCAGCGGTCGAAGGCCCGCTGGTTAAAACAAGGGGATTCAGTTTCAAAGTTATTTTTCCGCCAATTCCAACAGTACCAAGCATGCACTCGGATCAAAGGACTCTCTCTCCGGGACGCTGGTTGGACGAGGGATGAGGAACTCATCATGGGGGCTGCCATTTCCCATTTTCGGAGTATTTTCAGTAAGGCTACATGGAGCTACACACTTAGAGAAAGAGCTCATAGAAAGGTCTTTGGAGGGTTCGACAAGAAATTGTCGGCCGTGGATCTGGCAAGCCTCAATCGCCCTTTTAATCAGAGGGAGGTCAAAAGATTGTTAAACCAAATGGATGGTTTGAAAACTCCAGGTCCATATGGGTTACCAACCTGTTTCTTCTAGAAGATGTGGCCGACCATTGGTGGAGAGGTCACGGAGGCTGTTCTCCAAATGCTCAATTCAGGGGTGATTCTTAAGGAGCTTAATCTCACTTACCTTACCCTCATCCCCGAGCATAGTAGCCCACAGCAGCTTACAGATTTCAGACCGATTAGCCTCTGCAATGTGTTGTACAAGTTACTTTCTGGCTGCTTGGTTAACAGGCTTCTGTTTATTTTGCAAAAACTGGTTGATGAAAACCAGAATGCCTTCATCCAGGGAAGACTCATTGGAGATAGATGCCTCATTGCTCATGAACTCCTGCAAACCATCAAGCTTCGTAAACAAGGCTCAAAGCTGGTGGCTATTAAGGTGGATATGAACAAAGCGTATGATCGAATCCAGTAGGACTTTCTACGAATGGTTTTATCAAAACTGGGCTTTCCCCAACACTGGATTCGTATGATTATGGAATGCGTCACAACTGTTAGATATTCTATTCTGATTAATGGATGCCCTTCCCCCCCTTCTAACCTGAAGCTGGTCTCCGGCAGGGCGACCCACTTTCACCTTATCTCTTCATACTATGCTTGGATGTGTTAGGGAATTACCTACATCAGGAACGTCAAAGGGGGAACATCAAGGGGATCTGTGTAGCCAGGGGTAGTCCGGAAGTCAACCACATGTTCTTTGCGGATGACTCCATCTTCTTCACTGACCTTCGAGCTGACCATTGCCTCAACCTTAAGTCTTGTATCGATGACTTCTGCACTGCCTCCGGGCAGATTATCAATATCCAAAAATCCAGGATAATGGTTTCACCAAATGCAAGTTTTGAGGACAGACAGAGATTGTCTGTCATCTTTGGATGTGACATTGAAGAAGTGTTTGATAAGTATATGGGCATCGCTCCGGTGGTGAGCCGCACCAAGACGTCTCAATTTGGGTTTTTGGTGGATATTATCGAAAAAAAGTTGCAGAGTTGGAAGACAGCACTCTTGTCGCCGGCGAGCCGCTTAGTTCTAATTAACTCAGTGCTTTCTGCACTTCACAGTCATATACTGGCAGTCTACAAAATTCCGGAAAAAATTGCGAGAAAGATCGATGCGACTATGACCAGATTTTTTTGGTGGACAAGCGGAGGGGACCAAGGGAAGCACTGGGCTTCCACAAACAAGTTGTTTATGCCAAAAGGGGCAGGGGTACTTGGCATGAGGAAGACGGAGTGGGTCAATGATGCGCTACTTGCAAAACAAGCATGGAGATTGCTTCAGAAGCAACAAAGCCTGCTTGGCAGAATGTATACAGCGAAGTATAAGGGTCATTCTCCCATAGCTAAATCCTCCGTTCTCCACTCTAATAGTTCTTGGGGATGGAGGAGTACGTTTAAAGCGACTACAAAGGTCAGTACCCAGTTCCGCACACGAATTGGGAACGGTTGTCTCACTGGAGTACTGGATAAGGACTGGACTGGGTATGGGGAAATCTTTCTCAAACCTAATATACCGATAAGAGTCTAGGAAGGGAGAAAGGTGAGTGATTTGATGCTTCATAAACCACGAAGATGGAATGAATTCATCAATGCCCAATTTAGCAGGGATTCTACCAAAGCCATCATAGCTCAAGGAGTATGAAACACAGATAGTGAGGATGAGATTTTCTGGGCTCCAACTAGGGATGGAAAATTCTCGACCAAGTCTGCTTATTATTTCCTGTGGTCGACCAACAGTGAGTCTGCTTCTAATCTAACAAGAGAGGAAGCGGGACGCTCTAAACAGTTTTGGGGGAAATTCTGGGCTATAAAGGTTTCGGCAAAATGGAAAGTGCTTGTTTGGAAAATATTACACAATGCCCTCCCTTTGAAGCTGAAAAGGAAATACTAGGATCCAGGAGCTGATGACATCTGTTCAATGTGCAAGATTAGTAAAGAAGATAGGGATCATCTGTTCAGAGACTGCATTCGGTCTCAACATATCTAGTTTGCCTCCAACATGGGTATTCGAGACAATAGCCTCGGCGCCATCCAGGTCCATCTTTGGATAATGAATTGGCTGCAGTTTCTCTGGAAGAAAAAGCACTTAGGAACCTCTGTGGTACATGAGTTCATGGCCACTTGTTGGTTTCTCTGGATCACGAGAAGTAGAATAACTATCAACAATGAGTGGATTCATCCTGGGGATATTCCCAACTGGATTCAAGCTGAACTCAATCTCCTTGGAAATGGAGAATTGATGACTAACCACAAGAAGAGGTGCATTGAACCACTCGGTGACCCGATTAACCCCCCCACGGTTTTACGGAGTTTGAATGGATAGCTGGGTTGTGTGAACCTGTTCAAGGCGAGTTCTTTTGTGATGGTGCTTGGCATTCTTCTTCACTACGGGGTGGGATCGGCTGGGTCCTGAAACAACATGTTCGGAATGTGGAACAAAATAGCAAACCTCTCCTTGGTGTTTATGCCCTTCAAATGGAACTATTGGCGGTGGAAGATGCAATACAACGGGCTATCTATCTGCACCTTCACCATATCTCAATTGTCACGGATTCAATGGAAGTGGTGCAACTGTTCAGGGGAATGTTGACATGTCCACCACACTGTGTGCAAGTATCCTTTTATATTGTTGATCGTTGTTTGTAAGTTTTTCTTATTTTCGTATTAGGAAGGTTCCTCGATCTTACGTTAAGGAAGCACATTCGCTAGCAACTATGGCTCGTGGAATCACGCTTCCTTGATGTTGTTTTTATTTGGTTGTACTCTGTCTCTTGATTCCAAAAAAAAAAAAAAAAACTCCAGAAACCTTTTGACTTTGAGTCTATATGAAAAAATCCATTAGTGGATTATAGGGAAGTGAGTTGTAACTATGATCATACTTTTAGTAATAATGTGTCCTGTGTCTTAGAACTATGTTGTTTGTACACTATTATGCTCATACTAAGAGCTTGTTTAGCTCGATAAATACTGCTTATGCTTCTTGAAACAGTTTTTACAAAAGTTGGATAAGTCTTGGAGTGTTTGGTATAGTTCATAAAATAAGTGTTTTTTACTATATTTTAATTGTTTAGCTTAACTTTGGAAAACTATGTTATGGTTTATTTACATTTTATTTTTAATTATTTATTTTTTATAGATTTTCTTATTGCTATATATAATATCATTTATTTTTAAGTTGTTTTTTTTATGCAAATCGCATGGAGTTTATTCCATGATCAAATTGACATTACAAGCATCCTCTGAGAGGAGTTCCATAATAGGTTGCGGCCCCATATTTGCCCATACATTATCCCAAACTCAATGGGTTGGATGTGAATTAAAGCATGTGCAACCCTATTCCCCGACCTCCGTACATGAGAAAACTTACAATCCTCCAATCTATTAGCTACTAATAGAGTGTTATGGTGCAAAGTTTTACCCATGTCATTATCCCAAACTCAATGGGTTGGATGTGAGCTAATGCATGTGCAACCCTATTTCCCGACCTATGTACATGAGAAAACTTACAATCCTCGAATCTACTAGCTACTAATAGAATACTATGGTGCAAAAGTTAAGTTCAACTTAACTCGGTGACATACTGTTTAGACTACTATGGTGCAAAAGTTCATATTATTCAGAATCAAATCAAAAGTTCATATTATTTAGTCTTATATGGCCAAAAGTTCATATTATTAGAATTCAATTTCCCTTAAAAATATGAACACTTAATGTCAGGTAAGGTAGAAATTATTTCACAAATGTCGGATGTGTAAAAATTATTACCACAAATGTTAGGTAGGATAAATGTAATTTACTCCCACCAAGAGTATACCCTAAATATCATAGAGTTTGAGTTGCATTTAATTTGAAACTTAGTATAACATTTTACCACGATTTTTAATGAATTTACGGTGTTTCTCCCAATTTTTTTCATTCTTGTACGATTTTTGTCACTTTTATTCCTTTTAAAAAAAATCATAATAATTTACTCGAATTCTCAAAAAAATATTTTAAATTTTTTTTAATACCTGCACTTCATTACCTTTCTAGGGACAGGATTATGGGAATGAGAAAAAAAACAATATGGAGTATGAATGAAAAAAAAATGTGGTTGGGGATTTGGATTTGGATTTGGATTTAGTACCATTACAATCTAATTTTATTTTATTTTTTTCGGACTACTAGAATAAAAAGTGAAAATAAGGATTATATACATACCATTGGTGAAAAAGGAATTATTAGAATCTAATTTCCCTTAAAAAATGACAATTGTTAAAACCGTAAAAGGGATAAATATTTTGAAACTAAAAAAAAAATTAGACAAAAGGACAAATACTTGTGAATCGGGAGTTTTACGAAAATCCCTAGTGTGAAGCAAAACAACAGTTTAGTATCTAGCGTTTAGTTCATCATACTGAGAGAGTGAGGTATTCGAGGTCCCTTGATTACATTTCTGATTTCCCACCAACTGCTTCGTATGTAATTTCTTATTGTTCCTATTATGAGCTCATTCATGGGCTCTACATGATGATCAAATACAAGCATATTCTTCAATCTCATCTACCAAACCCATGAATCACAGCTTTAACTCCAGCTATAACCCCAAACCCTTTTTGGCTTTCTATTGTTCTCAGTCTTTTCTGAGAAATCATGGCATCCCAGCTTCCACTCTTCATCTTCTTGATTTGTACCATTCATTTCTCCAGCTGCTCCGCACAAATGTAAGTATTTCATTCGTTTCCCCACTATCGAATGCATTTCCTTATTCACTGTCCTTTAGTAGATTCTTCAGATTACAGCCAATTAATGGCGATTTAATTGGAACTTAGCTATATATTTTTTCAAGTCGGCGCTATTTTGATCTGGGTTTTTCATTTCATTTTTTTTTGTCATATACGACCTTTACCTATGTGTGATTTCGTCATTTCTTGATTTTTTTGTTCTGTTGTATCAGAATCTGGTTGATCTTTTCTAAGCTAAAGCTTAGATTGAAAACTGGCGCCTTGCTGCATTGTTGCTACTGCTTTCCAATTTTAATCTTTTGCATGTTTCTCTTTGCTGCATTGGGGGGAAGTTATTGCTGGGTAGATTGTTAATGTGGGCAAGAATTTGGGGGATCCAAATGACGAGTCCAATGGGTAGTGTTGTTGTTCCCACCGTAAAGGTGAAGAATTTCCCTTTGAACATCTGGATTACCGAGGACAAGTCTAAACTAAACATAGGTCCATCATCCTGCTTCATTATCGAGCTTGGTCAATTCATATGAATGTAAGTTGTCTGCCATGGTTGTGTGTCTTTGTAAGTTGTACCACATCCCTCTATTTCTTTGGATATGGTGCTTCTACCTCCGGCTATTAAAGGTTGTTTTGTTCTTGAAATAAGCTGCAACTTTTCGGTGGGATTTCTGATGTAATTGCTTCCGATCTGAGTGCTGTTAGAGACACTTTTTTTGTTCTTGTGCAGTAGCCGAAAGGAATTGGTGAGAAGAGAAACCAACCAGGAAAAGGTTGTATCCCCTTCGATTCAGCATGGAAAAGTAGACCCATCAAGGGTTGTCCAACTATCTTGGCGGCCAAGATGAGGTACTTCCACGCCTAACTTTTTAAGTTCTAGTTTATGAGATGTAGGCATGGGTGGTTCTCATCTTGATGCTGCATAACATTTTTGGATCACCTTTCATCTTGTTGGTCGTACTGATATTTTTTCAATGTGACAGAATTTTTGTTTATAGAGGTTTTATCTCGGATGAGGAGTGTGACCATCTTATCTCTCAGGTAAAGCTCTAATGTGATCCACACTTTATCGTTTTCTGCTTTGATTGAATCTTAACTAGGTCACCCCTCCTCAGGCACGTCAGATGGAAGGTGGCACACAAGCGAGCACAGGATCAACATCAATGTATGATGTAAAAGTAAGTCTACATGATTTGTGGACTGCACTCAGAATTTTCAGAAGTCCTATCTTTATATCTCCCTGATGTTCTTTTCTTAATGGTCTCCACAAAGACTATATTATGTTGTATTTTTTCGTGAATTTGCTGATATCCTTGACAAATATTGAAGCTTGTCTTTTTTTCAATTATGAAAATGGGGTATAGATCGATGACCTTCCATACTACCTCTTTGCATTTTAACCTTCTCTTGTATGACCATAAAAGGGGAAAAAAAAAAGAACTGTTTTGTGAAGCTGAATAGAATTCAAATTGTTCTAAGGACTGTTTTGTATGGTTTTTCAATTGAATTGTCTTTTTGGCACTATTGTAGATCTGATGCCTGCTTCTCTGTTGCTGACATTCTGGTAGTCTGAAATATGTATACGTCGTGTCCATGATGTTATTGGAGTATTAACTTGTGTTACATACTTACATGTGATTTTTGTTTATCTGTAGGATGAAATTATTGGGAGAATAGAGTCAAAGATGTCAGCTTGGGCCCTTCTTCCCCAAGGTATTTTTCCCGTTTGGCAATGTACTGAATGCGGATTTCCCCTGTAGTTTGTCCTGTTACAATTCTAAGTTGGTTTACTACGCTCTTGTCACAGAGAATAGCAGGTCACTTCAGGTTGTGTGCTATGGGCATGAAGAGGCCACTCAGCATTATGACTATTTTGGGAATAAATCAACCTGGGATGTTGGGGAGCCTTTGATGGCAACTCTTATCCTGTATCTTTCAAATGTTTCTCAGGGTGGTGAGATCTCCTTCCCCGACTCACAGGTGAGAGTGAATTGTATGCACCAATCTACTCTTATAAATCATTATTTTCATTCTGAGCAGGATTTAACAACAGTCTTTCAAACTTGGTTTATTGGCAAACTGATGTTTTCTGCTTGATGGAAAAATTCTCCATGTTGAAATTTGCCAAGTCCAATATGGTTTCTTGTTCTTGCTTAACTTGACAATGTGATACCCAATACCCCACCCTGCCTGGAAGATGATCATGCGATGGAGGAAAAGTAATCACCTATATTATTTGTACTCTTCATTACACATTTTCTATTCAAGTTTGGTTGTTAAAATGCTTCACGCTTACAGGGTTATTGACAATTGATCCTTTCAGTTTAAGTTAATAGAGCACTATAAAATTTCAGAGAATTCCGGAGCAGTTGTGAACACTAGAGAATGTTGATTCAACAAGCATGCGAAACAAGCAACTACTTGGTTGATATGTAGATAGTTTGCAATTAGTTTCACACTTGAAATAACTGAAAAGCTTGAGTTGGTGATCAGTGGCGTAGTTTGTTTGGATGGGTGACTCTGTAAATAAATGTAGGAGGTGTAATTGAATTAGTGTTTGAATCCTGCAGCTGAAAGCATGGGGTGTGAAGAGCAAGGTCTGGGCATTCTTTGACAAGCACAGTAATCTGCTGAAACCCATAAAAGGGAATGCCATTTTGGTGTTCAATGTGCATCTAAATGCATTTCCCGACCAGAGTAGCCGCCATGTAAGACATCCTGTTGTTGAAGGTGAAATGTGGTGCGCCACCAAATTCTTCCACATCAGACCTGTCGGTGGCAAAAATGTCTCATCTGAATCAGAAAACAGTGATTGTACTGATGAGGATGACAACTGCCCTAGATGGGCTGCCACTGGGGAATGCCAATGAAATTCAGTTTTTATGGTCGGTTCACCAGATTATTATGGGACTTGTAGGAAGAGCTGCAATGTGTGTTAATACAATTACATATCCTTCTCAACGCATTCACAGTTGGGCCAAGGCTTGCAGCAGCAACATTTAGACTCTTTTGTTAATGGTTATTCGGGAAGCTTTGGTAGTTTATTCTCACAAATTTTACACCCTTTCTGGCTTTCTGCTATTACTTGCAAACATTCCTTATGTACATGAATCACAAATGACAAAATTTAAAAAGGGGTTTCGTTGTGGGTTCCCTTACCATTTTAAAATGATAATACGTATCATACTCTTCCACTCTTCCAAATGATTAACTCCACATTTTAAAATGGGTTTTTGGCTCAAAATAATCCAAAGTCAGATGTGAGTAGCTGAAAGTAATCCAAACTAACTTTTTGGATGAAAATAATTCAAACTCTGCACTTATTTACTCTGACTAAACTAGAATTGAATTCCGACGTCGCAAAACTGACTTAACGCCCTTGAAAAGTTCGAATTCGACTGAAAATAATATTAACCAGAATTGAATTCCGACAAAGCCACTACAACAACTTCTAAAAAAGAAAACACAAATTTACTACACTCACTACATGCGTTAATGTTCAGACATTATCACATACATGTTTGACATGTTGTAACCAAATAGAACACTAAAAATTAAATCATTAACCCATAACTTTTTTTTCAAGAATACCTAAAATTTTTTCCATCTCTTATAGTTCAATTGTATATATCAATGGCAAAAAATATGATATTTTCTTCGTACCTTCATTGCATTCTCCTCCAGGACATGGACATAGGATGAAAACAACTTAGAGTTGGAGAAGCGAGAAAGAACAAAGGTGTGAAGAAGAAAAGTATGCAGGACAAAAAATCACTAGCCCTTGCCCTTTGACCAAATTTCTATATCTTCACATCCCTCTCAAGTTGGACTTGGGAGGATCAACTAGACCAAGCTTGACACAATGATACTCATGTTGCGATATGCTTAGTGCCTTTGTGAGGATATCTACAGGTTGGTGTTGTGATTGGATATGAGAAGTTTGAAGGAAGCCTGGCCGAACATGATCACAAACAAAATAACAATCAATTGCTAAGTTCTTGGTTCATTCATGAAAAACAGGGTTTTTTCGAAATGGTGTTGAGCAACCTGGTTATCACAAACAAATGTAATAGGGCGTTGGACTGAAACCTGAAAATCCCGAAGTATCTAGCTTTCCAAACGAGTTCACCCATGGCTATAGACATGCTTCTGTGTTCAGATTCATTAGAGGACTTGGAATTGGTGCATTGTTTTTTCCCCCCTAAGAATCGAGACAATCACCAATAAAAAGCACAATATCCACTAAGAGATTCTCTGTTAAATGCACAACTCCCCTAGTCGGCATTAGAGAACCCTTTAAGAATAGGTTCACAATTACCATAATATAACAAATCCCTATTGATAGTATCTTTAAGATATCAAACAACATGTAGAGAAACATCCCAATTCGATTTTCTTGGAGCATTAAGAAACTGACTAAATTGTTGTATATCATATGATAAATCATGCCTAGCCAGGTTCAGGTACAAAAGCTTACCCAACAGTCTTTTATACTACTCAGGTTCACGAAGAAGTTCACCTTCATTCATGGACAACATCTGTCTTGTGGGAAACAGAGATTTTGAAGGCAGATAACCATTTATGTGTCAACAGGTCAACAATATATTTCCGATGATTCAACAAGATTCCCATGGAGGATCTGGCTATCCCGATTCCCAAGAAATACCTTTCCTAACCAAGGTCTTTAATGGTGAAGGATGTTTCTAACTCTGCCTTTATCGTAATCAAGCTCATCATTACAAATTATCAACATATCATCAACGTAGATAAGAGTCGTGATAAACTTGTCTCCTTGACTCCTCACAAAAATCGTATAATCATGTTTAGACTCATCGAAACCTAAGCCTTTCAAGAATTGGTGAGCCTCAAATTCCATTGTTTAGATGTTTGTTTAAGACCATATAAGGGTCGTCTAAGTTTACATACCTTTCCTAGAGGTATATTTGCTCCTTTTGGTGGGATGATATAAACCTCTTCATCTATTTACATCGAACCAATATAATGGCCAGTTGAACATTGTTGCCAAGGTAGTTAGCACACGAACAGTAGGTAATTTTGCGACGGGAGAAAATGTATGTTTGTAGTCCTTCCCCTTGATCTACTAAAACCTCTCACAACAAATCTTACCTTATACTTGTTATGGTCCCATCAGGGTTGAATTTAATTTGGTAATGCCACTTTGAGCCAATAGCCTTTTCTCCTGGTGGAAGATCAGTAACCTCCTATTTTTTATTAGCATCCAAGGCTTCCAACTCCTTTTGGATTGCCTCTTCCCAACGAGAATCACGTTGAGCTTGCTCATAACAAAAACGCTCATGAACTGAAAGAACATTACAAAGAGATGTCTTGTATTCAAGAGCTAGATGACAAAAATCATCTTTTGTGAATAAGGGATATCGCACAACTAAGTTAGCATAATCCTTCAACCGAGTAGGAGGTTTAGAAACCCTAGAAGATTTTCTTACAGGAACAACAACAAGTGAGGGAATTAAAAAATGAGAAGTACTCACAAGAGTATCCTTCGCATCTTCAAAAATATTAGGTTGGAAAGAAGTTGACGGTGTGGTGTGAGTGGTAGGACAAGCTGATACCATGATGAAAATCAAGAAGAGAATTTGGGAGGAACCAATTGGGAAAGAATTATATTAATTTGTTATGTGGATGTACTAGAGCCCAAAGGAAAGAAGAAGAAAATAAAAGATAAATATACAACTCCCTAACATTACAAAAATCTAACTGGTCTAACAAGGGGTATAATGATGTGGCAATACAAGTCAAGAAAATCACTTGCCCTTGCCCTCTGACCATAGTTCTATATCTTCATAATTTGTTATTCTGGTAGAGAAGAAACTATGTGGGCTTGATTTTGCCATTCAAAAAGGGAAGCGAAATATACATTGATATTGTTACTTACTTGCTCTGATGAGATGAGCATATTTAGTTTCTGTAAATTGAGAAAGGAAGGAAGGAAGATAGAAGGAGAGGGTGAGAAATGATATTGATGGTGGGTGGTCATGTGAAATTTGAAAAGGAAGATCGAGGAAGATAGGGAAGAAATTATAAAGTATATGCTTATTGGGATTTGTTATATAGTTATCATCATCATTATTATTATGAAAAAAATACTTGTACATAAATTTTGAGGTTTAGAATTTAATGAACTTTTAAATTTGATTCCATTACATAATTGCTAGCCAAACAAATTATTTTCTTTGTTGAAATTTCAATTCCATTCCAATTTCTTATCAAACACTTAGAATTTTGAAATCTAGTTTCATAGTCAACTCTCTAGAATTTGAATTCCATAGTCATTCTATTCCAAAATTCCCATCAAACAAACCTTTAAATTAGATTTTTGACATTAGGCCCTGTTCTTTTCTGCGGTATTTTGCGGAATGGTGTGGTGAGGTGTGGTGGAATTGTGGTGGGTTATTGGTACATGGGGTAGGTGAGGAGAGAGAATGTAAAAAATAGAGGAGAAAAGTGAGGAGAAAGAAAAGTAATGATTTATGATAAAGTGTGGTGAGTTGTGGCAAACTGCGGTATGCTGTGGTACCGCAGTTTGCCAACCGCAGAAAAGAACAGGGCCTTAGTCGAGCTTCTATCTCATCCTCTTTTGTTTCTAAAATTTTTGATTAGAACGCTTCATAGAAATCTACTTGGGCGACCATGCAATAATTAGAATGATAAATTATAGGGATTGTTGGACTGAGATGATATTATACTTTTGAAGTATTCGACAATTATACACTACTATTTTTTTGGACACTAATACAGTATAACATAGGAGTAGGTAATGCATGTGCACTGAGAATACGTTCCCCAATGACTCATCAAAGACTCTCCATGTCAATTAGAGCAAAATCATTTGACAAGTTTTTTCAAATTTTTGCTAAATCTATGCTAAGTAGCCTTAAAAACTCATATGTTTGAATTAAGTTTGACTTTAGAAAAAATAAAGGAAGAGGAAATGACTTAAGTCAAACACACAGATTTTAGGGTTACTCGTCATAATTAAATTAAGTTAAAATTTCCAAAAACTTGTTAAATGATTTTCCTCTAGTTGTTACAAAGGATCACTCATGAGTCATTGTCACAAGAACTCGTTCATAGTGCACCAGCAATACCCACCCCCATATTAACGCGTATTAGAGTCCAAAATAAAATAATATAGTGCATGTTATCTAATATCTTCAAAATACAGTATATTATTATAGTTCAATAACCTAGTCTAAATTATATTATTAACCTTTTATTTTGCGTGGTTCTGTACCATACTTACCACACTTTTTCACATTTACTATAATTTTTCCACACCATACCATATCACTCCACAATTTACAACATTAATCATAATTTTTTCTCCTATTTTTCACTTTCGCTCTATTTACTTATCACATCAATGATTATAATCACAAATTTTACAATATGGTAACACACTTTCCACCATCCAACCATATAATATCATCTTTGCACTTCTCTATCCATACAAAACAACATGACAAATTTGTTTTGGAAGGGTGGGAAGACATTCGAGTTTCATGTATATAACAATAATTTATTTGGTTTTTAACAATAAGGGAAAAAAATCGAGCAAGGGTTGAATGACGAAATTACCCTTGTGGAAAAGGCTTACGACGTACGGCAGATTGAAATAGAGCGGGAGAAGAGCGCATAGGGGCCCAAAACGTCTCTGATTTCAAAATCCTCTATAACGGCTACTTCCTTATTCTTCCAAGAACTCCCCACAAAAATACAGCCCCCTTCGACCTTTCTTTTACGCACCTGCTCTCATTCTCAACATTCGGCTTTCTCTCTCTCTTTGTCTCCCTATTAAGCAATCCATAGCCCTTCAAATCCAGATCTCTTCTTTCTTGATCAGAGGTTGAAAAATGGGGCCAAATCCAGGTAGAAAAGCTCGCATTGTTGCTAGAATCAGGGGTCAATCAAACAAAGAATCACAATCGGTTGATAGGGCTTCTGTTTCCACGCAACCCTGGATATCTGTTCTAAGACCTGACGAGAAAGCTAACTCGAACTTGGTAGGTAGAGTCAAGATCTCACTTGGGTCGGAGAAAACTACCAGGTATTTCCATAAATCTGTGTCTTCATTCGCATCGATTAGTATTTTGTAATTGGTTAATTGGTGATTTGGGTAACCATGGTGTGCATCGATTGGTTCATTTGTAAGTTAGCTGCTCCTTGTGTTGCGTCTGAATATGCCCATGAAATTGAATACTGGGACTTTTTGCTGGGGGATTTAATTTGAGTAATTTATTGTTGTATGATTGGGGCGTTCAGTTGATAACAATAAGTGGTATGATTTTTGCAGCGGCAAGCAGAGTTATGATGTGGATGAATGCTATGAGCAAGATGTGGGCACTGAGGAGATTTTCAGTAGAGAAGTGAAGCCATTGATTCCGGGGTTATTTGGTGGTCAGAACGTTACAGTCTTCACTTATGGACCACGCAACAGTGGCAAGACTTACACCATTCAGGTTCCTACTCTTCAATTCCCCTCCACCATATCATCGTCCTTCACATTAAGGAATAACACTTTGCTCCACTTCCAAATTCTTACCCCTAGTATTTGACACCAATTCCATACTGTTTATGATGAATTCATATCAAAATACTAATATGAGCACATGACATCGCTTGTCATACCATCTAATGGCTCAAGAACTTAGTCAATAACAATTAACTCTACTATTGGCAGTAAAGAAAGCTACTAAAGGTAAAGACAATTTAACTCTAGTGGCAAGAAGATCAGGATCACAATCAGCAGGATTAGAATGAATATATGACACTGTTTGTGAAAGTTTTCCATTCTGTTGTTGAAAGTAATGTGGGTATGCATTCTGTTGTAAAATTACTAGCAGTGACAAAATCTTAGAAATTTCACCAATCACCACTTGTGGTAAGATCAATTTAAGTCCGATGCCAAGAATACCGGCATTACACTTATCTGTCCAATTCATGTAGTGAGGTGAACCATAGTGTAGATAAGATGCACAGGAATAACCTTATTCAAATCCAAAACGAGTCGACGTGAAGAAAGAAGAAATTTTAAACTATAATGCCATGTTTGAGACTTTGAATTTGTTTTGTTGTAGGGGACTGAGCAAGAGCTGGGATTGGTTGCCCATACAGTTGATTCAATTTTGCCAATAGCAGAAGAACAAGGCAAAATTATAACTGTGTCTGTGTTTGAAGTGCATCAAGACAGAGTAATTGACCTATTAGATACAAAAAGGCCTGAAGTTTCTGTGTTTGAGGATGGGCAAGGAAAAATTAGACTAAGGGGACTGTCTAAGGTAAAGATTGTCTGTCACTCATGTTATTTAGATGTCCATCTCGAGTTGAAGGTGTTTCCTTAATAAACTGCAATCTTGTATGCTCCTTTTCAGGTCACGGTCCACTCTTTGTGTGAATTCCACAAAGTATATTTGCCTGCAGCAAATGCACACAAAGCATTGCAGAAAACAACTTTGGAACCACCTCATCGGAGCCACATAGGCTGTATAGTGCACATTGTGACGCCTCAAACTGAAAATTCAAATGCTCAACTTGTTGGCAAGATTAATTTTATTGACTTGGCAAGTATGTCCTTCAAGTGAAAGCATCACTAGACATGATGTTTCTGCTGCAGTAGTGTTCTATCTGTTTTATTTAGTCCAACTGAAGAGTGTGATTGTTCTGTTGTGTTGTGATCAGGTTATGAGGATTCCAGAAGAAAAAGTGGGGATACCTCCAGCCTCTCTGAAACGACTAGGATAAACAAATCTCTGTTTGCTGTGCACAATGTGTTGTATGCCTTGAATGCAAATGAAGCCCGTGTGCCCTATAGGGAAAGTAAACTAACCCGAATGCTGCAGGATTCCCTTGGTGGCATGAATAGTGTTGTAATGATTACATGCATGGTGAGTACTTTGAATGTCTTATGAGGACCCATTGCTGACTGACTGGGTATCTGTGAAACTAAATGTAATTGTGATGCTTTGCAGAACCCTTCGTTTTGTCCAGAAACTGTACAAACAATCAGTATAGCATCTCGATCATGTCAAGCAGGTTTTCTGGCTTGTTTAGACCCAGGAAAGAGCAGCAGAAGTGCCACCAAGATCATGGGAATGCCTTCTCCACAAGTTTCAAAGACGGCATCTAAACTTGGCACAAAAACAAGTATATTTTCTCCTAAAATCATGAAACCCATGAGTGCTTCACTTTCTGCAAAGAAACAAGGGGGTGGATCACAGTTGCGAATGTCCGTGAAAAAGCCAAGTGCGTTAGCTTCTGAAGCTAAAGGAAGGTTTGTCTTTAACTTCAAACAGCATTTTTAATTAATTGATACAATCACCCTGGTACTCAAAATATGCTGTGTGTTACTATGGTGTTTCAGGAAACTATTTGAAGAAGCTAATCAAGCAAAGAATGGAGAGCAGGTAAGCCTAGCTTCTTGGCTTTACTATACATCTGGCGTTTTTGGTGTGTCTGTCCTTGGATTGTTTGTGTTGTTAGGGTTAGATTCCTGAACGATCATTAAACTGAAATCTAGATCAGGTAGTTGATGTTGCACTATGAGTATTGCATGGTCTAAGTTAGCTGTTTTTCGTCAAACTGCATTGCTTGTGTTTTGTTCAAATAACGGAGAAATCTGACAACAGTAATTGAAAGGGAATAATAACCTCCAGTTTACACAATTAAGATATAAATCTTGTTGTATTCCTTAGGGAAGTGATTGCCTTGCTTTGAAAGTTGACACAATAAATAAAAGAAAATTTACCCATGTTATATTCTCATCATCTCTTTCAGCAGGGAAAGACACATCCTGAAACTGCTGTAGTAGTTGAACCTTCTGCCCAGAAAGAGGTATGCCGCCACTTTCCCAGAATTCAGATAATGCATGACATTGTTGTAGCCTGTTCATTGCATTGCATCTCTATAATGAAAACAAGCTGATGTTATCTCTCGCATAGCAGGGAAAATCATGTCCCAAAAGCTCTTCAGCAGTCAAATCTGAAGAGAAAGAGGTATGGCTTCTAAGCAAATGTAATGAATTTTTTTTTTTTAAACTTCTGGAAAGAATGGAAAACTGATCAATTTCAATCTACAGCTTATGATTCCCCAAGGAAAAGAACCAGCAATTGAATCTTCCTCTGTTGAAGAGGTATTGTCATGAACTTTGCTACTATATCTATACAAAAAGAATTTGACTTTTCTGTATCTAATTTGGATTGCTTCTCATTTCATGCAGGAGACAGCCACACCAAATGCTGCTTCAGATATGGGTTCTTCTCAACTTCCTTTACCGGAAAAGGTAAGCACATGTTCTTTTTACAAAGTAAGTAGGGGGTGAAGATTGCTTTATCATATCAGGTCATTCATTCCTAACACATATTTTGTACATTTTCCTTCATTTTAGGATGCTGTAAAAGTTGAAAGCATTGATGTCACTTCAACTCCTTTCACATATCAAACTCCAAATACAGGCAATTTTCTTCTTGAAGGTAGCAAATAAAATATCCAGCAACTTTATATAAATATAGCACATTTGCAAGCGTGAAATTTCATTTCTTAATTTTTTGTGTGTTTTCCTCTTTTTTTGGCAACAATCTTCTGTTTCTTGTGTATTTTGAGCCTAAAATATCATGACATGTTTTATGGTATCAGGTAAAGAGAACAAGTGCGTATCACTTAATGACGCATCATCACCACCATTAAGTGCAAGGATCAGAGAGCTCTCAAACAACTTGAAGTCATTGTGTATTTCAACTGAATCAAACTTGAAGATAGCTCAGGAAAATTCAATCCGCGGTGAAGCCATCGATGAAAGTTTCGAACCTAAAACACCAGTCTTTCAGCAATGTAAACATGAAATTGTGAATACTGCAAGTCCTTGGGAAAACTTCCAAATGCGCGGTTCTGGAATGAAGGTTGGTGGCTGGAGCCCCTCAGAATAAACTTTCAAGTGAAACGTTTTATTCAATCTTGCTCACATGAATTTACTTTATGTTCAGGTTTCTCTTGTTCAAGATTACCTGAAATTCTTAAACAGTGCTAGCAAGTAAGTTCAAATCTCTGATTTGCTCCTTTTACTCTACCTTTAGGGATGGGTTGAAAGTTTAGGTTCTTTTTTAAAAGATTTTTAGGAGTGAATCTGTGTCTGCATTTTTTGTTATTTGTTTGTGGTAAAAATCACAATTCTAATTTTTCTTCAATCCATTTTTTTCTGCTTGACAGGGAGGAGCTAAAAAGTCTAAAGGTTAGTCAGTCAGTAACACACCATTCTGGTAGAAATTTAGGCCCAAAATGTCACTTTATGTTGGGCACCTTATAGTTTTTGTGTTCTTCTTGCTTCTTTCCAACAGGGAATTGGAGAAAAAAGGGCTACATACATTCTTGAGATGAGGGAAGAATCACCTGAACCCTTTAAGAAGGTACAGTACAATACACAAATTTCACATAGTTTATTTGTATATTTGTTACCATATATGTCTACTATGTTTTTCCCAAAGTAAGTTTTTACTATGTTTCTCTGCAGCTTGATGATTTAAAAGAGATTGGTCTTTCAGAGAAGCAGGTAAACGACTCAACATTTTCCTATCAAACAACACCAACTGCAAATCAGTTGTCTAATTGGTTTTCTTCTCTTGTGTTGATTTGCAGATAACTGGGATGCTGAAGAAAGTAGCTGGAGACCTCTTTCTGTAATTTTCATTAATTTGTTGAGTAAACCACAAAGTGCAGAGCAATATCATGTTGCTGAATTTTCTATTATTATGCTTCACTTGGTGTGCTAGTGTACTACTATTTATTGATAACTCTACCCAATGGCGTGAGATGTTGTATTCATTGAACAGTTAATTTCATTGGTGAAATCAGTTATCATTGTCAAAAGATAGCCATCCAAAAGTGTAAATGTTTTCTTTACCAAAAGTTGTTGCCATGTCAGTCTCAGCTCAGTGTGGAGTTGGTGAAAGTGCTCAAGGCTTCCTTCACTAACCCCCCCCCCCCCCAAAAAAAAGGAAAAAAAGAAAAAACAAACAAGGGCAAAAACGTGCAGCTCAATAATGGCCTACACTTATATCATAGTAAGCTATGTGTTATGTCATATTATACAAGGTCACGGCTTTTTCGCCCTTGTAATGACCCGGCAATTGGGTCATTTTGGTCGGGTTTGGGTTGGACCCATTTGGGTTGAGATAATTTGGGTGAATCATGTTCGGCTTGTGTCGAATTTTGGTTGGGTTGGGTGGGGTCAGGTTGATTTGAATTATTTATAAATAATGAACAATTTTGGTGAAACATAAATTCGGGTTAAGTAGGGTCAGTTTGGGTCATGTCGGGTCTGGGACTATTTCAGCTGCTGGTCATAGTTCAGAATTGTTGTTTTCTACTTGTTAACACCCCATGTATCTAATTGTTGTATTCGTTTTTACTTGCAATCATTAGTTGCTGAGTTTAGGGCGGTTTAGTTTTGAGTTCAATGACAAGTTGTGATGCTGACGAGTGAATACTGTAGTAATTTCCTTTCCTGTATTGGTTAGCAAAGCATTGATTGAAAATTTCCATTCTGCCCAGCACAAAGAATTGCATTTCAAACAACCAATGCTCATTCAACGTTTGAAATGCTGAGCATGAATTAGCAAACTTTAAAGAGTCGCCAAGTTAACAAAGAAGTGAGTAGCCCCAACAAGTAGGCATAGTATGGTTAAAAATTAAATCCATGATGGTCCACCAAGAGCCAAGACAAGACAAGTAGGTATATAGAGAGAGTTGCAAAATCGAAAATGCAAATATATTATTTAGAGAGCACAATTAAGTTGTCAATCCTTCTTAGAGGAGGAAGGAGAAGTGTAGTAAATCTTAAAAGCCTTAGGAAGATAGACAGGCAAGAGGAAACCCAACAAATTAAAAGCCCAAAACGCAAAATTAAGAAGAGCAAGAACCCTGCCAAGATAAACCCTCCTAGTTGAAGTGGATCCATGGGCATGGACAGGATTGATGAGCTCAAACTGGACCCAATCAGCAAGGGTGAACATGCGAAGGGAGTTGTAGAAAACAGGAACAAAGACACGAATAGGTAAGGAGTAGCCGACAGAGGAGAGCCCCTCCATGAAAACCTGGCTAGCAAGGAGGAACACATGGGGCACTGCTGCCTTAATCCCATCCTTGTCACCCTCAAATATTCCCTCAAATATGTATAGGATGGGAAGAAACAACCCTATAACAGCTGCAAACAGGACGTAGAGGTTGAGGATGATGCTAGTCTGGCTGAACACGGGCTGTGTCTGGGCATGACACACGGTGGGAAAGGCTACCTTGGAGAGGAAGTGGATGTATATTATGGAGAATATGAGCAGCCCAATGTGTTGGAGGCTGACCATGCCACTCCCAGCTAAAACAGTCATTATAGCTACACAATTGAGCTGCCGGAAGCTCAACCAAACTCCTCTACTGCTACTGCGTTTTGTGTCATGTTTTTGAGATTGGAGAGAAGCTGCTGGATGTTTCACCTTCTTCTTCTTTTGGAAGACTTATGTCACAGCTCGGTCCAACTCCTCCTGACATCTCACTTGATGATGATGATGGGATCGGGGTTCAACAAAGGAGTTGCTCTTGGAAACAAAGAGAGTACCAAACCTACCAGAGAAAGATAGACAGAGAGAGAGAGAGACCGCACAAGTGGCGACTTAAGAAAGAAAACAAGTGGATAGAGAAAACCTCAGATGTGGCCACCCCATCAGGAAGATAAGAGGCATTGCCTTGTCCTTTTCCTTCATTTTCTTTCCAATTTATTACCTCAACATGGGAACTTCCCCCATTCAAAAACAAAAAGGAAAAAACTATGGTGCGTGTTAAACTGCAACAACTCACAAAGCTCGTTACAATTGGCTTCAAGGCATGCAACCTTCCTGAAAATGGGCCAGACTGGTGTGGAACAGGCTCAACAATCCAAGACACTTTGTCATAGCCTGGATAACCCTACATGGGAAACTACAAACAAGGGCAAGACTCCACCGCTTTCAAAATGCTATATGCTCCACCTGCCCTATGTGCTGGAAATAGCGAACAATGAGATGGAATAAAGGATCACTTGGGAAGCTAAGGATCAGCCCATCTCCCTAAGACTTATTCACTGCAGTGAAAAGACTCGGCAGAAAACCTAACTTCAGAAGAAAGACAAGATTTCTCAAAGGACTCAAAGAGTTGCTGCAGTCAACACCTTAAAAATGTGTTGAAAGCCAACACCTTAAGAATGTGTTGAAAGCTCTCTAGAAAGGAAGAAGAAGATAGATTAGGTGTGGATGAATGCTGAATTCATCCACCTTATATAGGCACACTTTGGAGTCATAAGGTGGTCAAAACATTCCAAAAGCATTGGGCATAATCCAAGGGATTATGTTTGAATGATATTAATGAGAAATCATGACTGATTTCTCAGTCAATATCATCCAATAACATAACCAAATTCATTTCAACACGAGGCATAAATTATGGGATTTGAAAATCAATCCCGTCAGCGTTCAACACGGGTCGTGTTAAGTCAACACGGTCCGTGTTGAAGCCAACACAACCCGTGCTGGATCAACACGACCCGTGCTGGATCAACACGACCCGTATTGATCCAGTGCACGATTTTCTTACTCTCTGGATGCCAACACGGGTCGTGTCAAACCTAGCACGATCCGTGTTGGCTCCAGTTATCTTGTTAAGCTCGATTTCGACCTATCCGGTCGATCCTATGCTTATAACTTGTATTTTATGCCTCTTAACTCTTGAAATACTCCAACAATCCCCCGCCATTTCAAGAGTACCACTTGAAATAGCCCGGGATCCCTCACTTGGGTAAAATTACCCCCGCCATACATGGCGACTTCTAGAAAGATTCAACACCCGAGAAATCGAGGAGTTGTTATGCATCATGAAAGTGCCTCTCGACTTGAACTTCCACTTAGTGAACATAATTTCAATTAGTTTGAATGTATAAGTAGACAAGCTTTGAACTTAACATCCTTGTTTAACTAATTGGATACATATCACACACACAACCCAAAACCTTGCTTAAAAAATAGACACTATTTTATAACCGGCCATGTGTCCCATACCCTCCGCGAGAACAATCAAGCCCAGCCCTAGGCTATCCGAAGCGGCCCACTTCACGTCCTCGCATAGGCAGACTTTTACGCTCCGTAATAGAGTTCCCCATCTCATCGATTCAAAGTCTGTTAATGAGTCATAGACCCAAACCTCTTGAACATTACGGTTCTTGAGCATCACCTTGTCCTTGGGATGACTTAAGCTTGACGAATTGATGCTCCATTATCATTCAACGTCGTCGACCATTGAACTCAAGGCTTGACAAGAGGTGTCAAGCGTGAGTTGGAGCTCCGTTGATGACAATGATTCGGTTGGGCTAACCCCCATCCCATTTGATGAAATTCTCACCATTTCTTTGTTCAATCCTTTGGTGAAAGGATCAGCCAAGTTCTCACTTGTCTTAATGTAGTTTACCGCTACAATTCCATCCTTATTGAGTTGATGGACATAAGCGTGTCGTAACCCAATGTGCCTTGACTTGCCATTGTAGACACGATTATATATACTTGCAATTGTGGCATTGTTGTCACAATAAAGTGTTGTTGGAGGCATGGGTTTTTCCCATAAAGGAATTTCCAACAACAAGTTTCGTAGCCATTCCGCCTCTTTACAAGCGGCGGCCAACGCTACGAACTCGAAAGCCATGGTGGAGTCCGAAATACATGTTTGTTTCTTAGAGCCCCAAGAAATAGCACACCCACCAAGTAGAAACACCCAACCGGAGGTTGAGGTGTAGTCATCCTTGTCACTTATCCAACTTGCATCGAAGAATCCTTCTAAGACCGAGGGTTCTCCCATAAACCCCAAGCTATAGTTATGGGTATGTTTTAGGTATCCCAAAACTCTCTTAACCGCTTGCCAATGCTTTTTGCTTGGGTTGCTAGTAAATCTACTAAGCTTCCCTACCGCAAAAGCTATATCCAGCCTTGTTCCATGTCGGTACCAAATATCAACATGTCATCAACATATAGGCATATAATCACCCCCTTTCCATTCTCAAACTTAGAATAGACACACTTGTCTGACTCATTGATCTTAAAACCAAATCCAAGCACTACTTCATCAAATTTATGATGCCATTGCTTAGGTGCTTGCTTTAGACCATACAAAGATTTTATGAGTTTACATACTTTATTCTCATGACCCTTTTCAACAAACCCCTCGGGTTGTTCCATATACACCTCCTCTTCTAGTTCTCCATTTAAGAATACCGTTTTGACATCCATTTGATGGATTACTAGCTTATGGATAGTAGCTAAAGCTATAAGTACTCTTATAGTTGCAATCCTAGCCACGGGTGCATAAGTATGAAAGTAATCGATACAATACATTTGGGTAAAGCCCCTTACAACTAGTCGGCCTTTAAACCTTTCTATGGTACCATCTACTTTCTTTTTGCGTTTAAAGATCCATTTTGATGTAATAGGTTTACATCCCGGTGGTAGGTCTACTAAAAACCAAACATTATTTTCCTTAATGGAGTCTATTTCATCTTGTACCGCTTCCTTCTAAAAGGAAGCATCTTGTGACTCCATGGCCTCTTTGAAAGTTTTAGGATCTTCATCTACATTGTAGATGTAGGGAGTCTTATACTCAATAGAGTTCCTATCTCCCTCTACTAAATAAACAACGAAATCCGAGTCATAGTCCTTGGATTTCCTTGTTCTCTTACTCCTTCTTATTTCCTCAACATCTTGTTGAGTTTCTTGAATAACATCCTTTGGAATCATGTCATGAATGACATCCTTGGGTCTAGGGATTGAAGAGAAACGAGTCTCATCAAATATTGCATCAATTGACTCTATTACGGTGTTCACCGCTACGTAGTCATTTGGTTCGATAACCATAAACCTATAGGCTTTGCTTTCAAAAGCATAGCCTATAAAGATGCATTCAATCCCTCTTTCACCCAATTTCCTTTTCTTTGGTTCTGGGACTCTTACAATAACCCGACACCCCCATACTCTAAAATGTTTTAGAGTTGGCTTTCTTTTATTCCAAAGTTCATATGGGGTTTTAGTATTCCCTTTTAGAGGAACCCTATTTAAAACATAACAAGCCGTTAATAAGGCTTCACCCCAAAAACCTTCACTTAAACCGGAGTAGGATAGCATGGAGTTAACCATTTCTTTTAATGTCCTATTTTTCCTTTCGGCCACACCATTTTGTTGAGGTGTATAGGGTGTCGTTGTCTCATGCACCACTCCATAACCTTGAAAATAAATTGGATCATAAAATTCACCACCCCTATCGGATCTCAATCTTTTTATTTGGGCCTCACATTGTAACTCACTTTTAGTCTTGTATATTTTAAACTTGTCTAAAGTTTCATCTTTTGAATGTAAAAGAAATACTTGGCAATATCTTGAATAATCATCAATGAAAGTGACATAGTATCTCTTACCTCCTATAGAAGGAGTGCTATAGAAATCTCCTAAATCATTATGAATCAATTCAAGTAATTTAGAATTTCTCATAATACTAGGAAAGGAACTTTTGGTGATTTTAGTTAACATGCATGTTCTACACTTCTCAAACTTATCATCCAAATTTAGAATTAGGTTAAGATTAGACATGTACTTAATCTTATTGTAATTTACATGTCCAAGTCTCAAATGCCAAAGAGAAGATCTCAAACAAGAACCAAGCAAGTAAACGGAAACATCATTCTTATTGCCACTTGTAGCGTAAACCTTAAACATATCACCACATGCATAGCCTTTGCCTACAAAGACCCCTGTCTTAGACAAAACATAGTTGTCCCCTTCATACACTTGCTTAAACCCAAACTTACTCAAGAGAAAACCCGAAACAAGATTCTTAAATATATCCGGAACTAAATACACATCGTTTAAAAGCAATGTCTTTCCGGAAGTAAATACAAGTTCAACTTGTCATATTCCTTCCACCTTAACCGGAGAGTTGTTGCCCATAAAGAGCTTTTTCCCCTCTTCGGCGGGTTGTGATAGTCTTGAAGTGAGAACGATCAATGCAAACCTGCCGAGCCGCACCCGAATCAACCCACCAAATATCGTCGCTCGAAAGACATTAATTTGGTCCTTAATCATGGCTACGAAAGGTCCATTGGATTCCTTCTTACCACCATGATTCTTAGTGTTATTTTTCGAAAGCCCGTGCTTTTTCCTCCAAACCGGACATTCCCTCTTGGGGTGACCCGGCTTGCCGCATTCCCAACAACCCAATTTTGGTTTCTTATTGCTCTTGTTCTCAAACTTATTCTTGTTCTTTGTTCCTCTTGTAATCTCTTCAACCACATGCACCTTGGAGGGATTCTCCTTGGTAACATCCTGCATTCTCAATTCCTCCTCAATACGGAGATGGTTAGCCAAACCCTCAAGTGATATGGGTTCCTTAGAATGCATTAAGGTTCTCTCAGTTTCTTTCCATGAAGGGGGGAGCTAGCCAAATATCGAAGATACAATATAGGCCTCATCTATGTGGATCTTATGTTGAACAAAATTGCTTAATATATGTTGAATTTCATGCAATTGGTCAAGAAATTTTCTACCTTCAACCATCTTAAAATTGTTAAATTGGCTAACGAGAAAGTTCTTACTTGTTGAATCTTCCGACATGTATTTCGCTTCGAGCGTCTCCCAAAGCTCCTTGGCGGATACGACGTTTTGGTAAACGTCGAATAGAGCATCCGTCATTCCATTGAGAATATGGCCTACACATATGTAGTTGTCTCCATCTTGAGCCGATGCCTTGTTTGCTCCGCCGTCTCGTCGTCACCCTCCGCCGGAACGTCTTGGGTAAGCATATACACCACTTTGAGAGTGGTGAGCATGAAGTGCATCTTCTTTTGCCATCTATGGAAATCGATCCCCTCAAACTTATCCAACTTTTGAAAGTTGTTGGTCATATCTCTCAAGGAATGAGACATCGTGAATAAGTTTTAAGATTGTTGGAAATAGCGAACAATGAGATGGAATAAAGGAACCACGGAAGATGGGGGATCACTTGGGTGGCTAGGAGTCGAGGACAAGCCGTCTCCCCTTAAGACTTATTCACTAGACCGTGAAAAGACTCAAGGGTAAAACCTAACTTCTTATAAGCAAAGTTACAAGATTTCTCAAAGAACTCAAAGAGTTATTGTAGTCAACACCTTAAGAATGTGTTGAAAGCTCTCTAGAAAAGGAAGAAGAAGATAGATGAGGGTGTGGACGAATGGTGAATTCATCCACCTTATATAGGCACACTTTGGAGTCATAAGGTGGTCAAGACATTCCAAAAGCATTGGGCATAATCCAAGGGATTATGTTTGAATGATATTAATGAGAAATCATGACTGAAAATCAATCCCGTCAATCCCGTCAGCGTTCAACACGGGTTGTGTTAGGTCAACACGGGTCGTGTTAGGTCAACACGACCAGTGCTGGATCAACACGACCCGTGTTGATCCAGTGCACGATTTTCATACTCTCTGGACGCCAACACCGGTCGTGTCAAACCTAGCACAATCCGTGTTGGGTCTAGTTATCTTGTTATGCTCGATTTTGACCTATCCGGTCGATCCTATGCTTATAGCTTGTATTTTATGTCTCTTAACTCTTGAAATACTCCAACACTCAAGTCCATTATTTCACAGCTCTAATCTTTCCTGAGTCTGAAACTTTGGTGTGTTGGACATTTCTATACTGCTGTTGCTGATGTATTTAAGGGGTTTAGGGGTGAGCTGATGTTCTTGATGATGTAGCAGCCACATCTGCGTATTTGATAGTGGCAATTTCTTCTGATATAAATCCATGTAAAAGGAGTTTAGTATGGTGCAATTGCAGTTGGATTGAATCGAGTTTCCCAAATCTGTTCTGCTTGTGTTTCCAAGGAGTACAAAAATTTTGTTTCTACAAAATATCAATCAAAGTATCAATTTGATGTCTTTGGTTTGGAAGGGTTTCATTCATATGCAGTTTACTATGAGAGTGGTCAATAGTTGCTTGGGTGTTAGTCAAGTCAATTTTTACAGCAACCTTCTTCCTTTTGCTGTTTAATTGGTTTGAGTTAAAGTAAATAAGGTATTGTTCTTGGTTTCAATTGGTTGGATGTTAAATGCAAATAGTCCAGGGGGTTTCGGCTAGAAGGTGGATTATCTTCACATGGTACTCTTTAGTTTGCCATGATTACTGGTATTGTGGTGCAGGGTGTGTTGGATTGGGGGGGTAAAGGCTGGATGTTACTCATTCCATCAGAGATTTTGGGCTGATGATATTTTAAATTGGCTTCTTACTGGGTTTGTTCAATCTATCTACTGGTTTTGTTCAATTTGTGCAACTGAGCTCGTGTATATCTTAGGTGGTTGTCTAGAGTGCCAATACTACTGTTTTTCTTCTATGGTATTGGATTCTTTTGGGTTGTTTTGCATTTTGTTTGGGTTGTATTACACACTCTAAGAGCTGTATGCTCTTTTTTGTGCTTTTTTGGCACTATTTTCTGAATAAAAGGGCTTGCTTGGCCGCTAATTATCAAAAAATAATAATCTCTTTTTTTTTTGTCATGATTAATCTTTAACTCATATTAATTGATCATAATTAGGCTCCGTTTTTTTATGCAGTACCACACAACACTGCACTTTTTAATTTTCCACCATATTTCACAACACCACACTACAATCACTATTAATATATCTTTTCATTTTTCTCTCTCCTCACACTTCCCCTCTACTTTTCACATTCTCTCTTTTAACATACCCTACATACCACAACTTTCACCACAACTCACCACATTTTTTCAAATTACAATGCACCACACCATTACCACATTGTAATCAACCGTATAAAACAATGGGGCCTTATAAATTATTGAAAGTTTAATTAGGCTAGTTAAATAAAGTGCGGAAAATAAATTGCGGGAAATTAAAAGATAGACAAAACCAGGTAATTGTTTACGATGTTCCTCCGAACTCAATTTCGGAGTACGTCACCACCTAGAATTCTCCAACTCTAGGATTTAACCTCGAATTATTATTAGGATGGATCTCTACAACCGATCTTAGAGCCTTCTCTACTTTCAAGATCTCACCACTTGATATCGCCTCTCAATCAAGTGTGGCGGAGTCGACCTCTCAACTCCTAAATCGTCTCCCTAACAATAACTATCTCAATCACTCAAATGAATGAATAATAACTCAATACAACTTTAATCTCACACTCAACAATAGTAAAAGAGAATTACGCTCAAGTGAGATGTTCGCTTTTGTTTTCTTATTGTCTCTTCTCTTGTTCTCTTTAATGTCCAATCTCCTTGTATTTATAGTGCAAGAGCCGATGATCAAACTTGGACAAATCTTGATCAATCACAACATAATCCTCATAAGGATGGACATATGATCTTCTTGATTGCCCTGTATATAATGTACTTCACTAATATGCCAAGATACTACAATATGTATATATAGATGCATATATCTTAGCACATAGAGAATCAATATTAATCAAGTTTATGATATAATATAATCATGATCAAATCAATCAAATTAGTATCCATACTTATTATTAGTTTCAATATTAATCAAGATTATCATATCATAAATTTGTCCAATCAAATATTCTCAAAATAATATATTGGATCATCATAAGTATTATATATGAGTAACATAATAATTAAATCACTTCAATTTCTAACCTCATATATAAACTTATTTTATGGTTTGTTATCACCAAAATAATTTAATGTGTCATAAAGCCAACCATCATTATAATTGATTTTTTCCGATATTATTTGTCATAACTATCATACTACCACCTAACTTTGTTCTATCATTAGCCAATACATTTTAGAATAAATTTTTAATATTTACTTTCCACCGCTACCAATCTATCATGCATGTATAGAATGAATTTAATGGAAAAACTTTAGTGAAATCCATAATCATAATATTAGTATATGTAACGCCCCGGAAATTCAATTATAGAAAAGTCAAAGTCAAACTAACGTTAACAGACAAAATTTAGCGGAAGACTCAAACTCTTATTGGGCGTCACTGCCGTATCCCCGAAGGAATACAAGGCGAGAAGGAAAACTAGAACTGTCTGTCAACGGCAAACCAACTAACAAACTCATACTTAGAAATAAACCTCAAAACTAACTTCAAGTCATTCATAAAGAAACATAACATATTTAACGACTTCTAGACATGTCGTCCTCACTTCTAATTCCCGTCCCCAGCATATTGATCATCACCTGAAAACAAAACATTTCAAAAATGAGGGGGAAATCTCAATAATGTCTACCCCTAACGTTAAAAACAAGTTAAGTTCATTTCAATTCATTTGAGGGAGAGGGAACGAGTCAAACCATTTCACAAACCTTTAACCCTTACAACTATTTTCCTCAACCTAACCAATTCATATTTATCATGCGGGCGGGATACCACATCCCTTAGAGTAACAAATATCATACCGATCCGTAACCTCGCCTACCACAGCTACGACCTGTGGTCCTGCACTTTGCCTACCACAAGCTACGACGTAATATCAAGAGTTCACATTTCGCCTACCACAAAGTTACCACTGTGGTCCTGCACCCATTGCCTACCACAAAGGCTACTGTAATATCAAGAGTTCACATTTCTGCCTACCACAGGCTACGACCAGGGTATCAAGAGTTCACATTTCTACATACCACAGGCTACGACCAGGGTATCAAGAGTTCACATTTCTGCCTACCACAGGCTACGACCAGGGTCCCAAGAGTTCACATTTCTGCCTACCACAGGCTACGACCAGGGTCCCAGACCCTTTGCCTACCACAGGCTACGACCAAATAAACCCGCTTAATGTTTCACTTGAATTATTAGTATTTTATGCAAAGCTTAGCTCACAACTCTCAAGTCAAACCCACCCAGGTTATCAAAACCAAATAAGAAAAACCACTAATAAAAGACCATCAAACTTCTCAACTCATAAATCAAAGTACAACAATTACAACTAGTTATTCAAAACAGATGGTCACATTTCAACATAAAGTCCCTTTTCGGGATGCAATTCTCAAAACAGATTAGAAAACATTAAAACACATTTTAAAGAGCATCCCAGTGGGGATTAGAGCATAGACATTACCTGGTTAACTTCACTTCACAGCAAAACGAACACACTTGAGCTCACTAACGACGCGAGTTAGCTTGGGGCTAAAATAGAATAATTATTCTAATCAAAACGCGCCTTTCGAAGTTAGTATTAACTACCTTCTAACTAACCCTCCCCTAGGAACCCTATAGGTTCCTATCAATCATGAATTTACACTTTAAATTACCTAACACATTCCAAGTAATCGCATAATGATACCAAGTAAACCTTTTCAATCAACAACACATTTATTAACAATTTCACATAACAAGACAGATTACAGCATCCACACAAAAAGGGTCGTAACTTGACTTCCCGACATCCCATGGGTCTGGTTTTGAACTTTTCGGAAACCTCGAGATGTCTACTGAAACTCTTAAGTTGAACTCGAGACCCGATACACGCTTTAAAATCCTCAAAAACCGTCATCTTTCCAAACTGTCCAGACCTGACCTAGGTCTGGTAATCGGGGCATAACTCGACATATAAAATTCCGAAGTCCGATCCGTAAAATTCCTATGAAAGCTAACATCTAAGGGAATCTCCAGTCCAAAGGGTTCGATCAAAAGACAACTACACTAACCGTGGTGACCCGATCTTTAGACCCCATCAAAACTGTCCCGTTACCGGTTTCCATTTAATTCGTAATTTCGGTTCTAACTTTCACCATTCGATCACGGGGTCCTAATTTAGGCCTAAAACAGTGACTAAAGTTAACGTTTCTACCCTAATCCAACCAAAGTCTAAAAGCTATCATATAATAATAATAAAGAACATCATCATAATAATAGTAATCCTAATCATAACTTACATGAAACACCCTATACTCATCATATATTTGCAATGATTCTCAGTAGCACACACAAAAATATTAGACATTCTAATACACTCAAAGTACACATGAATTTAAATAAAGGCATGCTTAACGTGCACCATAACATCATATTAAAAGTATGAAGTATATGTATATCATTCACATAAAGACTCAGATTAAGCAACTAGTTATTAATACGAACAGTACAAGAACAACAGTAGCCAACGAAGCAAAAATAATGCAGCAGGTCTAGGGTTTTACTTAGGAATGGGTGGTGACTGGCGGTTTCCGGTGACAGTGGAGGCGGCGACAGGACCGTCGACGTATGCACAGTGGTCGAAGGTCGGCAATGCCTCTAAGCAGGATCGATCGATGTTTACGGTGGTTGGGTCGAATACCGCAGCAGCAACCGGGCACGTCTCGCGTCTGGGCGGCTGGTTTCGGTGGCTGCGACAATGGATGCAAAATGCCTGGTGGGATACGGCAGCGGCGGTGGTCGTTTTCTGGTGTCGAATGGCGGTCTTGGTTGTGGCGCGGGGTGGTTCACGGCAACAGAAGACAGAGAGGGACTGAGAGAGAGAAAAGAGAACGACAGAGAGGGGAGGATGTTGCGTTGGTTGCCGGCGACGATTTCCGACTGCGACTGGTGGCTGGCGGTGGCTGTGGCTGTGGGTGGTCGTCTGGTGGTTCGATGGTGAGGGACGGCAGAGAAAGGGTGAGGAGAATAAAGAGAAACAAAGGGGAAAAGGAACTGCCTGCGGGTTGCGTTTTCTTTTCTAGGTTTAACTACTTCATTAACCCTTTATCCCCTCCCTAATTAAGCCTAATCTTAACTCATCCTCATAATAACTTACTAACCGTCCACTATGCCTAAGTCTTTCCTAATTCTAATCACAATAGGATTATTATACTACTATTGCTAGAATAAAACAATAAGACTTAATACTATCGATAACAACAAAGATAATAGTAATAATAATAATAGTAATACTAACTAATAATCGTCAAATAAAAAAAATATCCACATAATTATTCATATAACTATTATAACAATCACAATAATATTAATAGCAATACTAACTATTATAATACCCATGAAATTACCGACATACTCTTGTTAGTCCCTCAACGATCCTAAGAGCTCAAGTGTTAGCAAAAATAAACACAAACGAATAATGATAAATAACGAAGTCAAACCTAATTTACTAATGACGTCATGGTCAACACCCTTGGATTTTTCGGGGTTTTACATCATTACCTACTTAAAAGAAGTTTCGTCCTCGAAACTTAAACTTAGACCTAACGTTTCGATCATAATCCTAACGATTCCGCCCTTCCTAAAACTCGAGGTTTTACATCATTACCTCCTTAAAAGAAGTTTCGTCCTCGAAACTTGACGTACCTTTAAGAGTGAAACAGGTGAGGCTACTTGCTGTCATCTTCTCTTCTACTTTCCAGGTTCTTGATAACTTAAAGGTGAGGCCCTCTGGTTTTCATCGTTCCCATCATTTCCATTGCTTTCATTGTCATAGCCCTCCGAGGTCAACTGGGGACAGTGTCTTATGTGATGTTGGGGGCTTCCACACTTAAAGCATCCTCCCCTTACAATCCTTGTTCTACAATCTCGAGCATAATTCCCAGGTCGACCACAGTTTCGGCAGGTCGGGACATTCGAGGGCGTACGTCCTGAAGACTGATTGCTTTGCCAATTGTTGGGGCAGAATCTCTTCTCTTGGTAGGGTTGAGGTGGGTTGAAACGGGGCGACTCTTTCCTCTTATGCCCTTGCATGCCAAGTTTTCGCTCCATGTCGTGCATTACCCTTTCTACAGTGAGGGCAACATTCAGCATATTCTGGTAAGACGTGAACTCACGTGATGACATCCGATCCTGAATTTTGCAGTTCAATCCATCCCAGAAACGATCCATCCTCAGTTGTTCACTAGACACAAGAGCAGGTGCAAACCGAGATAGTTCGGTGAATTTAGTGGAGTAAGCAAGCACGCTATGCTCTCCTTGGTGTAAGTCCATGAATTCCTTTTCCTTCGCCTTTTGAAGGGACATAGGATAAAACCGATCCTTCAGCACCACCTTAAAATGGTTCCAGTCAAAACCCGGTTCGGTTCGTATCTCCTTCACACTGGCCCACCATAGATCGGCCTCCTCCTTCAGGTGGTATGCAGCAAAATCCACCCGTAGCTCCTCGGGACAACGGGTTGTGTCGAAAATCTTTTCAATCTCCCTAACCCAATCTTCAAAGACTTTGGGGTCAGCTACCCCTGTATAAGTGGGCGGGTTAAAGCTATTGAACCTTTGGAGAAGAGTGGAGGCATCATCTTCCCTTTCTCCTCCTTGTCGATCCACCACCCTCTTCAGTAGATCCTCGTGCTTGTTAAGCATCTCAATCATCGTGAGCTAGCAAGGTCGTTCCTGCCGTTGTACTCGACCACGATATCAAGTGAGGAAGACGTTGGCGCTTCGATCGTGATGCCGCGGCTGAGGGCGCTCCGCTCGATTAACGTTGTTGGGTTGAGAACCGCTTATGTCCGACATCCCGTTCAAAGGGGTCGATTTAGATCGCTAGGGTTCTTATTCTCACAACGTAAATAACTGAAGTTAACTACTCTTATTAGACTAAAACATAAAAGAACTCGACAAGTAACAGAACCATAAACATAACTTTAACTCTAATCGCATTTAATAGCATCACATTTCAACACTTTGGTACTTGCAACAAAATTCAAGGGTTCCATCTTTGAGATTCACTCCACATTTCACTTGATCATTTGCCAACATCCTTTCACTTTCATAAGATTATAACAATAGCTCAAGAAAAGAAATTCATTATTTCATATCTCTTGCACCCGAGCATCACATAAAATTTCATTCTCTCCTAACTAGGGCTAACAAAAGCAACAAACCACACGGTTATAAATTTAAACAATCAAAAACTAATTACATGTAAGTATTACTACTTGGGACTAATCCCACTACTCTTTTACTAACTCTACTTAGAGTATTTTCATACGAAAGAGGGTTCCTGCGGACCACGATTGGGGTCCAATCAGGATCGTCAAACTCATCCCTAGAGTCCTCCTCGGAGTCAGCTTCCACCTTGAACTCTACCAGAGCCTTATCTTAAGGCTCGGTCTTTCATTGAGGCTACCTTCTCTGCAACCTAAAATCTCCAGCGACTGTTCCTCGTATGTCAAGCTCTCTTTCAGCCTCCAAGTTCTCATCGGAGGTCTTCTTTTGCTTCCAGACCCTCCTTGGGGTTGTATTCCGTACCCACCTCGGGTTTCAAGTCTTTTATAGGAGCTAAAGTCTCATGCTCATAGCAAAGGCGACGATATACAATCCAACATATGAAAAATAAAATAATCAAGCACAGACTTATAACATATAAGAAATCCAAGAAATAGACAAACATTCCAAACCCCCATCCTACACTCATCACTCCGAACGTAGCATCCTAAGGTCTAACTAAACCTAAGGGACACTTAGGAGCTACCAGGTCGCAACCCAGAGCTCTGATACCATTCTGTAACGCCCCGGAAATTCAATTATAGAAAAGTCAAAGTCAAACTAACGTTAACAGACAAAATTTAGCGGAAGACTCAAACTCTTATTGCGCGTCACTGCCGTATCCCCGAAGGAATACAAGGCGAGAAGGAAAACTAGAACTGTCTGTCAACGGCAAACCAACTAACAAACTCATACTTAGAAATAAATCTCAAAACTAACTTCAAGTCTTTCATAAAGAAACATAACATATTTAACGACTTCTAGACATGTCGTCCTCACTTCTAATTCCCGTCCCCAGCATATTGATCATCACCTGAAAACAAAACATTTCAAAAATGAGGGGGAAATCTCAATAATGTCTACCCCTAACGTTAAAAACAAGTTAAGTTCATTTCAATTCATTTGAGGGAGAGGGAACGAGTCAAACCATTTCACAAACCTTTAACCCTTACAACTATTTTCCTCAACCTAACCAATTCATATTTATCATGCGGGCGGGATACCACATCCCTTAGAGTAACAAATATCATACCGGATCCCAGAACCTCTGCCTACCACAGGCTACGACCAGGGTCCTGCACTTTGCCTACCACAAAGCTACGACTGAATATCAAGAGTTCACATTTCCGCCTACCACAGTTACCACTGTGGTCCTGCACCCATTGCCTACCACAGGCTACGACCAGAATATCAAGAGTTCACATTTCTGCCTACCACAGGCTACGACCAGGGTATCAAGAGTTCACATTTCTACATACCACAGGCTACGACCAGGGTATCAAGAGTTCACATTTCTGCCTACCACAGGCTACGACCAGGGTCCCAAGAGTTCACATTTACGCCTACACAGCTACGACCGGTCCTGCACTTTGCCTACCACAAAGTTACGACCAAATAAAACCGCTTAATGTTTCACTTGAATTATTAGTATTTTATGCAAAGCTTAGCTCACAACTCTCAAGTCAAACCCACCCAGGTTATCAAAACCAAATAAGAAAAACCACTAATAAAAGACCATCAAACTTCTCAACTCATAAATCAAAGTACAACAATTACAACTAGTTATTCAAAACAGATGGTCACATTTCAACATAAAGTCCCTTTTCGGGATGCAATTCTCAAAACAGATTAGAAAACATTAAAACACATTTTAAAGAGCATCCCAGTGGGGATTAGAGCATAGACATTACCTGGTTAACTTCACTTCACAGCAAAACGAACACTTGAGCTCACGAACGACGCGAGTTAGCTTGGGGCTAAAATAGAATAATTATTCTAATCAAAACGCGCCTTTCGAAGTTAGTATTAACTACCTTCTAACTAACCCTCCCCTAGGAACCCTATAGGTTCCTATCAATCATGAATTTACACTTTAAATTACCTAACACATTCCAAGTAATCGCATAATGATACCAAGTAAACCTTTTCAATCAACAACACATTTATTAACAATTTCACATAACAAGACAGATTACAGCATCCACACAAAAAGGGTCGTAACTTGACTTCCGACATCCCATGGGTCTGGTTTTGAACTTTTCGGAAACCTCGAGATGTCTACTGAAACTCTTAAGTTGAACTCGAGACCCGATACACGCTTTAAAATCCTCAAAAACCGTCATCTTTCCAAACTGTCCAGACCTGACCTAGGTCTGGTAATCGGGGCATAACTCGACATATAAAATTCCGAAGTCCGATCCGTAAAATTCCTATGAAAGCTAACATCTAAGGGAATCTCCAGTCCAAAGGGTTCGATCAAAAGACAACTACACTAACCGTGGTGACCCGATCTTTAGACCCCATCAAAACTGTCCCGTTACCGGTTTCCATTTAATTCGTAATTTCGGTTCTAACTTTCACCATTCGATCACGGGGTCCTAATTTAGGCCTAAAACAGTGACTAAAGTTAACGTTTCTACCCTAATCCAACCAAAGTCTAAAAGCTATCATATAATAATAATAAAGAACATCATCATAATAATAGTAATCCTAATCATAACTTACATGAAACACCCTATACTCATCATATATTTGCAATGATTCTCAGTAGCACACACAAAAATATTAGACATTCTAATACACTCAAAGTACACATGAATTTAAATAAAGGCATGCTTAACGTGCACCATAACATCATATTAAAAGTATGAAGTATATGTATATCATTCACATAAAGACTCAGATTAAGCAACTAGTTATTAATACGAACAGTACAAGAACAACAGTAGCCAACGAAGCAAAAATAATGCAGCAGGTCTAGGGTTTTACTTAGGAATGGGTGGTGACTGGCGGTTTCCGGTGACAGTGGAGGCGGCGACAGGACCGTCGACGTATGCACAGTGGTCGAAGGTCGGCAATGCCTCTAAGCAGGATCGATCGATGTTTACGGTGGTTGGGTCGAATACCGCAGCAGCAACCGGGCACGTCTCGCGTCTGGGCGGCTGGTTTCGGTGGCTGCGACAATGGATGCAAAATGCCTGGTGGGATACGGCAGCGGCGGTGGTCGTTTTCTGGTGTCGAATGGCGGTCTTGGTTGTGGCGCGGGGTGGTTCACGGCAACAGAAGACAGAGAGGGACTGAGAGAGAGAAAAGAGAACGACAGAGAGGGGAGGATGTTGCGTTGGTTGCCGGCGACGATTTCCGATCGCGATCGTGGTCATGGCGGCTGGGTGGTCGTCTGGTGGTTCGATGGTGAGGGACGGCAGAGAAAGGGTGAGGAGAATAAAGAGAAACAAAGGGGAAAAGGAACTGCCTGCAGGTTGCGTTTTCTTTTCTAGGTTTAACTACTTCATTAACCCTTTATCCCCTCCCTAATTAAGCCTAATCTTAACTCATCCTCATAACAACTTACTAACCGTCCACTATGCCTAAGTCTTTCCTAATTCTAATCACAATAGGATTATTATACTACTATTGCTAGAATAAAACAATAAGACTTAATACTATCGATAACAACAAAGATAATAGTAATAATAATAATAGTAATACTAACTAATAATCGTCAAATAAAAAAAAATATCCACATAATTATTCATATAACTATTATAACAATCACAATAATATTAATAGCAATACTAACTATTATAATACCCATGAAATTACCGACATACTCTTGTTAGTCCCTCAACGATCCTACGAGATCAAGTGTTAGCAAAAATAAACACAAACGAATAATAATAAATAACGAAGTCAAACCTAATTTACTAACGACGTCATGGTCAACACCCTTGGATTTTTCGGGGTTTTACAGTATATTACTAACTCAATACTCCCTCCAGTCCTATGTGTTTGTAACTCTGAAAATCATGCAGCTAATTATTATAAACTTTGACCGAAAATTTATTAATATATATAATTATCTACTCCCTCCTTTCCTCAATAATTGTCACATTTGAGTTTTAGAAAGGTTTTAAGAAAATTGTCTTGAAAATGATCATTATATTGAAAATGATAAAAGTAATAAGTAAATTTCTATTTTGGTTATATATTTGCATTGGTAATGATAAGAGTAAGAGGTAATTTAGAAAACTATTATTAATATTATCTTGAAATTATAAAGTAACAGATATTATCGAAAATAAAAAGTTAGTTAAAGTGACAGATATTGAGGAATGGAGTGAGTATTACACAAAAATTCAGAAAATGCTATTACAAAATTGTAATTTTATAATTTTTTTGGAAAATATATTATTACAAATTGATGTTCAAAGTCCTTCATTGGACACCACATAAAGTCAAAAATGACAAATATTACAAAATGATGGAAACATTACATTAAAATAATGACCTCATATTGCATATATATATATATATATATATATATATATATGAAACCGATCCAGTAGGAAGAGACTTAAGATAGGAATGGGAGAAGAACAAATCACAACCCTTGACTTTACATCTCACAGTGTGTGGTCATAGATATATATTAGGAAGTGTGGTCATGGATTTCAGAGTCTGTGATCATGGATTTAAAGGATTGTGGTCACGAAATTCAAGACCACAGTCCCTATTATCCATGATCACACACCGTCAGATGTAAAATCAAGTGATATGATTTGCCCTTCCCACATTCCTACCTAAACTCTTTTCCTACATGATCCATTCCCGTATATATATATATATATATATATACACACACATATATATATATATATAGTGAAATTGGATTCTAATAATCCCTACTTTTGCAAATTGGATGTCAATAATCCCTACTTTAAATTTGTATTCTGGTGGTCCAAAAAAAATTGTATTGTAGTGGAACATAATCGAGAGTATACTCTAAATATCATAGATTTTGTGTTGCATTTGATTCAAAACTTTGTACAACACTATACCACGATTTTTAATGAATTTACAGCACTTCTCCCAACTTTTTTGAATTTTTTTTCTATTTTTTATGATTTTTTCAATTTATTCTTTTTAAAAAATCACAATAATTGCTCGAAATCTCAAAAAATTAATTTAAAAAATGTTTTAGCAACTACACTTCATTACTTATCTGGGGGCAGGAACAAAAAAATAAAAATAATTTGGGGTAGACATGAAAAAAAAATAAAAAGAATGTGGTGATGGATTTGGTACCACTACAATACATTTTTTTTTGGACCACCAGAATACAAATTGAAAGTAGGGATTATTGTCATCCAATTTGCAAAAGTAGGGATTATTAGAATCCAATTTCCCTATATATATATATATATATATATATATATATATATATATATATATATATATATATAGGATAATTGGATTCTAATAATCCCTACTTTCACCAATTGGACAATGGTGGACCGTACTTTCACTTTGTATTCTGGTGGTCCAAAAAAAAAAAAAAAATTGGATGGTAGTGGTACCAAATCCACCTCCACGTTCTTCTTATTTTTTTCATTCCTACACTATATTGTTTTTGTTTTTTTCGTTCGTGCCCCTAGAAAGTTAATGAATTGTACTTTCTAAAACATTTTTTAAATTATTTTTTTGAGACTCCGAATAATTATTATGATTTTTTAAAAACAATGAAAGTGAAAAAATCGTAAAAAATAGTAAAACAATGAAAAAAATTTGGGAGAAACGCTGTAAATTCATTAAAAATCATTGTAAATATTATACTAAGTTTTGAATCAAATGCAACACAAAATCTATGATTCCCTTGAAAATATCCCACTACAATCCAATTTTGTTTTTTTTTTTTTTACCACCAGAATACAAAGTGGAAGTAAGGACCACCATCATCCAATATGCAAAAGTAGGGATTATTAGAATCCAATTTTCCTATATATATATATATATATATATATATATATATATATATATATATATATATAGGGATATTGGATTCTAATAATCCCTACTATCACAAATTGTATGGCAATAATCCCTATTATCATTTTGGATTCTGGTGGTCCAAGAAAACATAAAATTGTATTTGATTCAAAACTTTGTATAACACTTTACCACGATTTTTAATGAATTTACAGCATCTCTCCCAATTTGTTTCAATTTTTTTCAATTTTTTATGATTTTTTCAATTTTATCCCTTTTAAAAAATCATAATAATTGCTCGGAATCTCAAAAAAGTAATTTAAAAAATGTTTTAGTAACTACCCTTCGTTACCTATCTAGGGGTAGGAACCAAAAAAACAAAAACAATATGGGGTAGGCATGGAAAAAATAAAAAGAATGTGGTGATGGATTTGGTACCACTACAATACAATTTTTTTTTTTTTTTGGACCACCAGAATCCAAAATGATAGTAGGGATTATTGCCATAAAATTTGTGATAGTAGGGATTATTAGAATCCAATTCCCCTATATATATATATATATATATATATATATATATATATATGTATATGTATGTGCGCGCGCGCGTGTATGTGTGTAGGAAAATTGGATTATAATAAGAGAAATTGGATTCTAATAATACAAACTTTTGGCCATATAAAACTTAATAATACGAACTTTTGCTTTGATGATTAATAACACGAACTTTGACCCCCTGTTCCCCCAAATAGTACGCCACCGAGTTAAGTTGAACTTAACTCGGTGGCGGTCTGACGTGGTGGCGGAGGCACGCGTCTGGTTGTTTTGACTTTGCCACGTCATTCACGTTGATTTAAAAAAAATACGAACTTTTACCTATATTGCTCTGAATAATACGAACTTTTACGTATATTGTTATGAATAATACGAACTTATTTCTCTCTCTATAAATCTAGATCCCATTTTTACTTCTTCATCTTCTTCAATCTTCCCCCTCCCCATTCCCAGAAAACCAGAAAAACCAGCAAACCCCTATTTCTCTCTCTTCCTTGCATTCCGCCATTGTTGAGAAGACCTAGAAAACCTCTCCTCATTTTGACTTCACTGCTCTCCTTGTAAAGATCTGGGTAAAAAAATGTGATGGAAGTTTAACAATCAAAACCCACCAATTTTTCCAATCGTACAACATTCTATAAAAAAGCAAAAAAAGGGAATGATTTCGACACATATATATATCATCACTGTCAAAGATCTAGAATACTTTCACCAGAAAATTAAACCCAATTCAAATCTAATCCAAGACAAACCATAATTAAGAATTACACACTGAGGTTTTAAACTCAGACAAACTTACATGAAATTGTGACCAACAAGCCCAGTTGAATGCTCTCAAAGTACCAATCAGAACCCACGCAACTTAGTTGAGTGACACTGTGAGATTGTGGAGTACTCAGAACACAGAATTTAGGGTTTTAGATTGGAGACAAAAACTCAAAGATTTTTGACGATGTACGTGCATATTCAGAGTTGCCCTACTGTTCGATTAATTAGGAAGGAGAAGGGGTTTTGGAAAACCAAGTTAAAATAGAAGAAGGAATATAGAATATCTAATACCAAATTCAAACCCACGTTTCAATTAATATTCTACAACTGTTCATCAATTCCCGCCTAGCTCTAGGATTAAATGGGCCGGGAGCTGAGAATACCAATACGCGTGTCTACCTAGTTTTAGCCCAATTATGTGGCCGCGCCATAAACCCCATCAAAATGACAATTGGGGGCCTGGATTGTAATTTTCTCGATCCATTTAAACGTCTGCCCCTTTTTATCTGTAACTAGTGGCTTGTGCCCGTGCAAGGCACGGGCTAATACTATTGGTAAAAAAATTGTGTAATCAAACAAATTTGGTATTGATAAAACTTCACGTTCATTAATCTTATCAAACACCTAAAATATCTAGTACATTACATAAAATAGGACATGACGATTAAACTACATGGATATCAGGCCAGCACATCCTGTTGGAAGACGAAAGAGTGGCATGGCAAATAACAAAACTGTAGCATAAACTCAATGGTCATGAGTTAAACCAGACTAAGAAAATATCAGCTTATCAAATTACAGAGTAAATCATAAACTAAATACCAACAAACATGTCTCCAATGAGGGAACAGAAAAGGGAATGAGAAGTAAAGGGCGTGACTGGATATAGAACTTCTAGTTACACTGCACTCTTCCGCAGCTGCTCATCTCCGTGAGCAAAGTTGTACCTGCCTCCAAATGTGCAGGATCACATGGTAAAGTTTTCGTAAAGCTTTGTGTTGTAGTTATACCTACGGGATCTTGAAAAATGAAAAATTGAGATCGAAGTGTAGAATCCTAATAAATGATACAGTTTTTATTGTTAAATTTAATCCTGACAACCAAACCAATGAAACCAAATACGATGAAAAAAAAAGTTACCAAACAATGATAATCCAGATTTTTTGTAACATATCCATTTCGAAGTGAGGCCATTCCGTAAGGCTAAACATGGTGAAAGTTTGTGATTTCGTCGACTAATTCAATGGTATAGTTTTACTTACTCCTCATATCTCGTCCTATTTCCTGCCGCTTATTGAGAAGTGATGATATGTTGCCAAAGAAGTTGTTATGAGGGAAAGAAGTAGTAGTCCAGAGGAAGATAAACCAATCAAATCATATACCTCAGACAAGAAGTCAGGAACTATAAAAGCATGTGCAAATAGGAAGAGTGTACTGCAATTTAGTAAAGCATATTAAGACAGACAGGAAAAGGAGATAAACAGAGGAGGAAATAATTGATTACTCAGTCAAGCATGCATGTTACAAACCTGAAATCTACTTGAAGAATTGGGTACTTGAACTTTTTGTTAGACGTCACAAACTCAATATTCTGCAAGAGTATTCAATTGGAATTTCAAGAATAATCTTGAAAAATAAAAAAAAATAATAATAATGATAATGATAATAATAATAATAATAATAATAACAATAATAATCGAACACTAATGCTATGATTGACCCATCACTAAACTAACCCGTAAAACATGAACACTTTTAGCACCATAGTTAGGACCCAGAACTTAAAATCCACTTTTTCAAAAGAAATACTGAAAATAAGACACATTTCAGGGCATTCCATTTTTCCAAATTGACAGCAACAAATATCCCCTCCCAAAAAATTCACAAAATTGTCAGATAAACGGCATCGAAAGCATCCATATCCTGATATCCATAGAATAAAGCTCGATTCTCCATTGATAGAGATCAAAGAAAATTTCCGCAAGTTTTACCAACCAACATAGACAAGCTCAATTACAAGGGGAAAAAAGGGCATATCACAATCATGCAACAGAAAATGCACCAATAATCGAACAGATATATTGACAAAGCACATATTCAAAAGTGCAAAAAAGAAGGTTATTTCTATCATAGGTTACTGGGTTTGAAGAAAATATATATTCCAAAATCATACTTTCCTCTTTCTCATCCAGTCGGAGGAACAGATTAGTTTGAAGAAAATATAAGTTTTGAGTCACATAGAAGAAACCGTACCGTAAAGATGCAGACCTGGAGGAGTTCGATTGAGCGAAGACGGTGAACATGCAGATAAGCGACAAACTGGAAAGCAAGCAAATTCAGAATACATAATCTGATCAAAGATAAAGAAAGAAAACAAAGCATGTACCTTGGGTGGGTGTATGTGATTCCAGAGGCAAGTTGGACAAAGAAGAAGATGGTAGTGCAAGTGAGATCAGCGGCAGCAAGAAGAGCAAACCAAAATCAACAAGTCAAACATAATAATCTTACAAAACAACCAAAATTAGATTCGAAATTAGCTTTACCTCATAAATATTGCTCCGATTTTGGGGAGAAGTTGTCCAATTAGGTTTTAGCAGAGACGGACATGAAGGTTTAATTGAACATGAGGGGAGAGGAGAAATTGAAGGGGACGAAATCTTCTGTTTTGATTGATTGAATTGATAAGGAAAGGAGAGACCAAGACAGCATGTGGAAAGCCATGGTACAGGCACCTGTACATATATGGGCTGGCCCAAACACATAACTGACATAAGCACCTAGCCAAGCCGCCTGCAAAACAAAAAACATCACAACACACCTGTTATTCCCTTTTATATATAGGTAAGGAAAAGGAAAAGCGTCAACCGGCCTAGTGTCCCTCCAATTTTCTATTGACCCTATTAAAAAGGGTCAAGCATAAAGGGTCATAAATTGGACCCTTTTCTAGTCGTGTACAGATTTGAATGAATAACTGAATAACTTTCTTTATTTAATCATAAGCAGAATACAAAATAGAGTAAACTTGGTTGCTCAATGAGTAAGATCCTTGTAACAACTGTTGGGGGAGTGCCTTACTGAAGGGTACTTTCAAAAGATGTTTAGACCAGCACACACCAAATTCACTTGGTGCTGAACACACTCTCTAATCCTAGATCCTTAAGATTAAGAGCCTAACACGCCAATGTCCCTGGCTTTACAGCAGAACACACAGAAATGTCTCTCAAAAACACACTCAGAAATCCTCACGGATTTCCTACACTTCAATTTCATCCCTTGGAAATGATTACTTCTTCTATCTTCAAGTCTTCAATTTATACTGCAGCTTGGTAGTCGTTGGATAGCAGACGTTGGGATTAATCCTTTCCTTCTTTGTTCTCTACGTCTCTTTCCTTGCTTACTTCTTGATTTTCTTTCCTTCTTTCTGAGGGATCCTCTCTGGGAATCATAATCTTTTTTTCTTTCCAATTTCCTCAGTGATTGTTTCCTATTTTAACTGCTTCTTTGACATTTGAATTTTGTCTTTCATTAAAACCGTTCAAATCGTCAAGATCTTTGAGCCTAAGTCTGCCAAGGTCCTTTTTGGGTTCTAACAAGTTAATCTTTCTAGGCCTCGGAAAAGTATGAATTTCCTAATATCCATAACCACTAATATCCATAACCATACACCATAACCACACTATCCATAGAATATGACCACAGTGTATTAAGAGTGTAATACCTCGGATATGTGGTTAAAGTGTGGCTTAAGAGGATTGAAATGACTACTCATATCACCAATGTGCACCTTCTTTTATGGTAGCTCATCCGTTGGGAACTCCTCAGTTAAGCGTGCTTGGGAGTAGTCGAGATGGGTGACCTCTGGAAGTTTTCCCGGCGTGTGGCGAGGACGGCCTTGGAAGACTCGTAGTGATTTGTGGGGTCAGTCAGCGATCTTTGAAGCAGTTATGGGTAATTCCGCGGCCCGGGAGGGGGGCGGGGCGTTACAAAGAGTGTGGACAACTATATATAGAGCGTGGACAAAATTATGCAATGTGTTGGGTATATCTATTGAATATGACCACATTGTGTTCAAAGTGTGGACACATTTACGGGATAAATTTATGAAGTGTGTGGTCATTGATATTAGGAACTGTGGTCTTCGATATAATGCGACAATAAAGATATAATTTGATTTAGGGAGGTGTGATCATGTATATAAGGTAGTGGTGTCCTTGATATAATTTTGATTTATGAGAGTGTGGTGATGGAAATTAGGGAATGTGATCATGAAAATTAGGGAATGTGGTCATGAAGTGTGAGAAGCAGCGATGATGTTGGACGAAACAGACCCACGAAAAAATCCTTATAGAATGTTGACTTCGGTTTTTTTTAAAAAGTTAGGTTTTGCTAATTATTGAGTTAAATTTGAACAACTCAATCCCTACAATTTTAAGGAAGTAAATATTTCTCTCTAATTCCATGCATGATTCTAGCTAATCATATTCCACTTAAGTGATTTTTTTTTAAACCACAAGTCCATTTATGGTGAAGGAAAGTGGTTTTATTATCAGTCATCGGATCAAATTTGTGCGCCCTAGATTGCTTCTTCCTACCGTATCTTTTTTCCTACTGGATCCGCTCTATATATATATATATATATATATATATATATATATATATATATATATATATATATATATATATATATATAAACACTTCTTCACATTAGTTACGTATTTTTTATTGGCTTTCAATGTGAAATTTGTTCTATGATTTTGAGTATAATTTGATTCAATTATTTATTTTTGGAAATAAATTCTTAATGCATTGAAGGATCAGCAATCGCCGTCAAAGTTCTAATTGTATATCCTCAGTATTCTTATGAGATACGTGAAGGTGGTTATAATAATTATGTTTAAGTACACATTCGTAATAATAGTAGATGGTGCAAAAATCATAACAGAATCAGCGCTATTAATAATGGTGGTTATTATAATTTGAGTGTAATTTAAGCATTGAACTTTAACAAAGCCATTGCAAAAATATTTTTATAAAGGTGCAGTAATAGTAGATGGTTTAAGCAATGTTTTTATAATAGTGTAATTTTATTTTCGTTTAACTAATAACCCACTAAAATGAAGACGGTTACAAAATTCTACAACCTTTCAGTTTCAATGCACTCATAACAGAATCAGCGCTACTCTATTGTATACTATAATCAATTGATAACAGAAGAAAAGGAGGAAAAACAAAAATAAAAAATATTTGCCAAAAAAATCAATTATAACTCTAACTCAAGTGATTGAAAGGGAAAGGAAAACAAAAACTCCCTCCTCCCAGAAACTTTATGGAGAGAAGGGCATTGCAAAAAGAGGAAGCTATTCTCAAGTTGTAAAAAAGGGATGGATATTAAAACTGCACATTTGACCTAATACTAATACTAGTACCTACAAAAACCTGGTCAGTTTGAAGATGTGCCTATCTGTTTTGGGATGATGTACTTGACCTTGCCGCACTTGTCAGCATTAGGTCTTAGCTTTGATTTTGTGGATTGAAAGTTTGTGTTTGAAGAGTTGTTGGCGGTCCCAAGGATGCTGTTTGACGGGCTATCATCAGGGCATCCAGGAGGTTCACCTTCAGGATCAGGAACCAACACTAATTTCAAATGGTTGGATGCTATGGCCTCTTTCCATCCTACATTTAATTTAAACAGAAGAAAGACAAAGACATTAGAGCAATATCTCATCTCTTTAATACCAAGACCAACAGATGCATATTATATCAATTTGAAACTAAGATAAGACCCCAAAATCATAAGCAACAACTAGCCCTCAACATGAATCACTCTCATTTGGCAGACCTGAGAAGCTCATTTTGGGAAATAAATCAAATCGAAAGTCACTTTTAGGGGGCGGCAGAAAACCTACTTTTTGCAAGAAAAGCTTCCGCATCACCACTGGAAAACCACACAACTCCCTGATATTCACCTTGTACGGATGAGTTGACAGTTTCTTCATAGCCATTAGAATTGTTGTTTGCCTTAGAAATCTGCTGCACTCCATCACCAACCTTTGAAGCAGGACAACCATTTTGAGGTGGAAGCTGGTCTCCATTTCCACACCGGCTCACAGACCTCCCCTGACTATCCTTTTCACTTGGCTCGCCAACTGCTAAAGTAGAATTATCCGAATCTCCACCAACATTTCCTATATGTTGCCAGCTACTACAACATCCAAGTGCCACAGATATAGAGCCAATCAAAAGCTCATTCTTTTTGTCCTGATGAGGCGTATTTGCTTCTATCTGCAACCTAGTTTTATGACTCTCCTCTCCAATTTGTGACTTAGGTTTTGGAGTCCAAACCTTGCCACAATTGCTGGTAGTTGTAGAGCGAAAATCACGATAATTAACAACCTTTTGAATGGGTCCTGCCTGATAGTTGTGATGGGCATGAAAGCCATTTGGAATTTTGCGAAATTTCGGAGGTTGCCAACGAGAGTTGGTCATATATCTTCTGCCATTTTGGTGCACTGTTCTACACTTAAGATGTTGGTGGATATCCAAATCAGAATAACCATAGTCATGGTCTTCATACATATCTATTTCATCATTCACAATTTGGGTAGGCTGAGGAGATGAGGTGGGTTTGTCAGTGGTTTCTGGTGTTTCTGGATTAGAGTCGTCTGCATTAGCTGGACTTGAAGTTGGTGGAGATGGTGAACTGTCCTCTGGAGACTCATCTGCTTCTGCCACCTCCAGCCCTTTTGCCCTTTGTTCCTTCTGCCCTTTGTTCCTTCTGCCTAAGTTTCTTTTGTCTTTTCTTCTCCAAAAGAGCAGCTTGTCTGCATAATTGCACATATAAGAAAGTATCTCGCTTGGTCTCAAGGTCTACATGCAAATGTATGATGTATGGAACAATGTGAAAATGTTCACTCAAAACTTAATAGTTTATTCAAAATCCTTCACAGCGAGATTTGGATAGATAAGATTAGGTGAACAAGGTAGCCTTAAATGCCAGATATGAGTTTCTGTAAATTTAAATCATTCCCTTGAGTGCAAATTCTCAGGCTGCAAGGTTCTCAATCATTTTCATTTCTGTTTTCTTCTCCAAGCAAATACAAAGACATGCCAAACTGAAAACAAGCTTGCAAATGATTTGAGGGAAGAAATGCAACAGATAAGAGCTATGAAGCATAGGCTATAGCTGTTAGAGACTACAAATTTTGAACACTTGAATTTGATGTTCACTAAGAGGGGGCCCATGGTTGTAAATTATAAGGCATAGATTAGAATGTATCTTGACTGGAGTTGAGAAAAACTAAAACAAGCATATTAAGAACAAGAGGGCAGCATAAGTAGTTTGGAACAAGAGGGCAACAAATTATAACACCAGCGATACCTGTTTTGAGCAGCTTCTTCCTCCTCCATAAGCAACTTTTGGTATCTCAATGCCTCAGCATCCTTATGAGCAAGACATGCCCTGACCTGCCCAGGAAGGAAGAGAGACTGATTCAATACACAGCAACATAGGATGACAACAGGAAAAAGAGGTGGGGGTATGAGACTATATTAAGAACAAGAGGGCAACATAAGTAGTTGGGATCAGTCATAGAGTACCAGCTTCTGCTCAACAAGGAAACAAGTGCATGCAATCAAATTCCTCATCTCAAGCCCAACCTTCCCAGCTTCCCCGTCAAACACATACTTGTGCAATGATTCAGCTGCACCGGCACATAAAAACGTATTCTCACTTGCTTCATCAAAGACATTAAACAAGTCCTGAGAAGATATTGGAAAACTGGAAGCCTTAGCTTGGACAATATCCTGCCAATTAAACTGTCAGCATCGAGATTATATGCACAACAAATTCAATCTGATGCAGTAGTAAGTGATAACAAATTGGTAAAATCCCTATTGAAGCATACCAGGAGTGCATAGCCAGCTTTTACATAGTGTTGTGGTAGAGCAAGAAACCCAGGTTTACGGATAAATGAAGTCAACGCCTTTATAATTGAAGAACCAGGAACACCCTGACAAAAAGGTTTACAAGAAGAAAATCGGTGACAACTCAAGAGTTCAAATATCCTACTATGGACACTTCACAAACAATATTGAGCTTCAGATGTTTCAAACTTGTTTCAGACTTTGAGCTTGAAGCATTATGGACAACGAGATAGTAAACATTTTAGTCACCTTCAACCTCTATTAAAATCCAAACTCAATCACCGCTCGTTCTCTACTAGACCTTCAAATTAAATAATTTGCATAGAAATTTTTTTTCCCCAATAAGCAGACTAAACCACAATTATTTTTATATTCATGCACTACAACAACCAAATAAAATATTAGAAAGATGCCATTTAATTAAAAATGAAGGAAGTACAAATGCATGCACTGCAACAACCAAAATGGCAAGACTCGGATTATTACCTCTAGAGAAACATCTTTAAATGACATGATCTCCATAGCCTCTTCGACAGAGAGCTACATCAAAACAATCCAAATTACACAATCTCTTAATGATTTAGTAGAAGGCACCACCACCTCCTACGAGACGGTATAAAGAAACTACCTTATCCCAAAAAGCTTGCAAGAGGCTCCTGTTCTTTACAGTTGAATCCTGCACATAGAGCACCAAAATCAGCCATAGCGAGATAACTAGGGGTGTTCACGGTGCGGTGACGATTTCACGAACCTGTGCACCGGGCGAAACGGTTTTCCAAAATCATAAACCGGAACCGGAACACCCGTTTTTCTTTTTAAAACCGATGCAACGGATTTAACGGTGCGGTGTGATCGGTTAACCGGAACTGCCTTTATTTCGATCAAAATTAAAAAATCATCATTCAATCAACCCAAAAAAAAATAATCAAGCTCGGATCTAATTTTTCGAGTGAAATTGCAAATTACGAAATTGGGTTGTGGGTACTTGACTTGGGTAGTGGGCTAGTGAAATTGCAAATTAAATATCTGAGTAAATTTTTTTTAATAAAAATTCATACATACGTACATACGTACGTACATTCATACATATATATATATATATATATATATATATATATATATATATATATTAACGGTGCAGGTTCCGGTTCCCCCGGTTTGAAAATAACATACCGGAACTGCCCCGTTTAACATCCGGTTTATTCGGATCGGTGCACGGAAAAATGAAGCGGTTCGGTGTTGCTCGTTTCCGGTTTTTTTGGTCGGTTTACGGTTTGGTGAAGCGATTCCGGTTTTTTTGAACAACCCTAGAGATAATCCTTCAGATATAGTAGCATTTTAGACTTGGGATGAAATCAAGGTTTGATGATGAAAAATATATATTCTTTAGCAACAAAGAAACAACCACATAATATGAAGTTACCTTATTGAGACTTAAGTTTCTCCTATGCAGACGTGCCTTCTGTAATTGATTGTCGAACAGAATTCTCGAGAACACTTATCACACTTCTGTAATTGAATCTTCAAAGGAGAAAGCAAAGGCCATCCTGAAATATGAAACAAATACTGAAGGTATAAGTGGAATCTACAAAAAAGGATTCACAGAAGTTTGGTTCACTATTTGAAGGCTTGCTAATGACACAAACATTACCAACACCTTGATCCAATGTATGAAGCAACTGAAACAACTGGACTGGAGCGTCATTTGGCTTGGAGAAAGAAAGAAGAGGTTCTTTGCCAATTGCTTGGGTAATGTAAGCGTCCAACGAGTCGTTGCATTCATTGCTTGGATCTACTGCAGAAGAGGGTTTGATCTTTGGGAACGCCATCCTTCCTCTTGGCGCTATTTAGATACCTGCAAGTTTTTGTCCTCTTTAAATTAACTACTGGCACTACATAACAAATCTCAATGGAAAACCTAAAATTAAGGGGGTGTTTGGACGATAAAAAAACAAAAGGAAAAAACATAGTTGGAAAATTACATGGAAAGTTTGGGATAAAAGAGAATAGGAAAAAAATAAAGGAATTTCCCTTCAAGATCGAGAGGAAAAGTCAGGAAAAATGAGACAGTGACTAAAGCATTCAGGGATGAGTTGCTGGAAAAAGAAGAGTCTTATTAGATAGCTGAATGTTTTTTATTTTTGGTAATCTCGTTGTATCGTAGTTGTGTTGTTTCCTGTTATGCTGGGTTTTGCTATTGCAGTTTTGTAGCATCGTTGATGCCATCTTAACCTCTTGGCTTACAAATTATCGAAAAAAAATCTAAAACCGAACTTTTATCTCCTCCATCTCTCACATCTCTCTCACGCAAGTGCACCTATTTTATTGTCTATCTATCACATATTTCACTCTCTTTTCTTTTAGATACTTATTTTAATCTCTCTCCCCCTCTCGCACATTTTATTCTCTATTTTTCCATACATATTTTAATTTATATCTCTCTCATACGTTTCTCTTTCTCTCTATATCTAACACACACACACACACACCAATTTACTGTCTTTCTCAATTTTCTCTCTCTAATGCACTCATTCACTCACCTCCTCCCCGCGCCGCCTGCAGGAAAAAATAGGTTGGATGATCCACAAAAAGGGAAGCTTAGTATTCGCTAATCCACATGCAAATTCAATTTTTACATGGATTTTTTCCTCGAACAAAATAGGGAAAAATAGAATGGAATGTGTTTTTTTTTTTGTCCTTTAAAGGTTTTACTTAGAAAGTTAAACTAAACAGGGGGAAGCTTACTTTACCCTTATTTTCTTTCCTCCTATTTTTTTCCACAAGATTTTCTCTCCACTGCTTTTTCTGCAGTCCAAACACAAGAAGGAAAGGCGAAAAAAACCAGGAAGTAAATATGCTAACTTAGGTAAACCATACAACAACACATCTTAGGCAGCATTGTCAATAGTTATTCTAGTGAAATTAGTCACAGAACTCATATATCTTGACTTACCGAGAATAAGATCAATCCTAGCAACATCTAAGTATATACTACAATAAGTTTTTGAGATATGAGTTTCTGAGATAAAATTTTACACTTGCTTCGTATTCAATAAAATTAAATGAAAGTATTCATCTTGGCTATTGTTTATTCTACATCTCATAAGCTTTTCATGCGATAAGCAACAATCATATATAATGTGATGGCGTAGCCGCAACAATAGGTGAGATCCACAAAGCAATAAATATGAACTGTGGCATAACTAAAAAAAACAATGAAAGAATATGTTTTATATGTTTTTGACTCTTTTTTATATGTATTCCCCACATTTAAAACAAGTAGTAGCTACATACAAAACAGTGTTTCCCACCAACATATTAAAGAAGAGTGTCTACTGGTTATGTCAATATTGTTTGCATAATTTGCACAAAACATACGGAACTTAAGAAGATAATTTAAGAGGAGCTGAAACTATTCTTTTCAACCACTAAACACAACAACAATGACATCAACAGCAAGAAACAACCTACTATGGATCTAGTCCAGCTGAAGATTACTAAATCCACATATAAAGTACTCTTTCTTAAAAAATGCATCTAAACTACTCTTGCACATCACTTTCACAATGTACAACCTCGTTCCTTTTAAACTTTGGGCATGAATATACTACAATGATCTTCTGTTACTGTAATACTACCATTGCCTCCCGCCCGAAAACTTCTTGGACATTCATTATTGAAGCTTTTTGTCGTTATTTTGGGAGCAAAAAAGGGGGGAGGGAGAGCAATAAATATCTTAAAGTTTCTGAGCTCATTACTTCCAGAGTTTTGAGCAACTGTGGTGTATTTTTGCTTGTGAGATATGATACCTAAAATATCAATGCTCCTGCATGAAAAATTTGCAACTGAAAACACATGCCAACTCCCACCCATTTCTTAACATATGTTTAGGACCATCATCCAATGCTAAGTGAAAGGATGGTAATAAAGTAATGATTTCATTGAGTTAAGAGATGACTCAAACAACACTAGACATGCAAAGGATACAACAAAAATGACCAAAAATAAAGGTCGTTACAATTTCCCATTATAGCATTAACATTATGCAATTCCATCCCTAGCAAAGCCAAAAGTAAGTGTCAGCTTCTCAATCCGCATTGCAAGATGAAAATATATAACCTGACCTGAATGAGAAGGACGAGAAGCCAAAACAAACGAGAAAGCTTGAAACCAACACACCTTTAAATGCAAAGGCTATATCCCATAAAACAAACACAACTTACCACAAACAAATCCTATAAAGTAACCAAAACACATTTGGTGTAACAATCTGCCATCCATTAAATTCACGCTTAGACAGACATTAGTAAATCACCCAGTAGAATACAACAACATATCAAAATTCAATGAAATAAATCACAGGACAAATGAAAATAGGAAAAGATTTAAAAAAAACCAAAGCGAAGTTCGAAAGCCAAATGTGATTGAGTGATCTGGGATCAGTGAGTCTCTGATATTGATTGACATTTAGAATGATTTGTTGAATAAAGAAAGTGTAACGTACCGAGTTGCGAATTAGGGGTCGTGATTTGCAGCATAAACAGGAGAGAGAAAAAGATAATGGGGATTTGGGATTCACTGCATGAAACAGGAGGGAGAAAAAGGAGGATTGCTGTGAAAAATTTGTAGGTACGCATCGAAAGAAAGTGGTCAGTGAAGTCTGCCTGGTTTATTACGGTGAGAGAAGAAGGTGCAGGCGGGAGCCATAGAGGAACTGAGAAAACAAACCTCACCCAGTGGAAAAAAAAAAACTCCTAATATCAAGGGTTCTAAATATTCTAAACTTCGTCCTTCTCTAAAAAAAAAAACAATTTTAATCGTCGTCAACATACACATGGAACAACAACAATCATTTAATTTTTTTTTTCAAATCTATTTTGGCAACTATAGAGGAGTTACCCTATTCTTTAGGTCTATGATAAATCATGTATTGGTAAACAATATATTTATTTAGTTGATTGGGTCGAATAGCTTCATTTTCAATAGGTTAAAGGAGAAGTATACTAGAATTTGTTATTTGTACAAATCACCATTTAATTCAAAATTTGCCATAAAGTACGTTATTATAAAAATAATTTTAATTCAAAATTTGCCATAAATTATGTTATTATAAAAATAATTGATGCATATTATTTTGAATTTTGTGAATAAGGGTATAAATGAAATTTCAACAATTATTTTATTTTGAAAAAAACTAAATTTATCAAACATAATTTTTCCAAACAATCAATCTAAACAATTAATACAAACAACCATTGGTAAACAACTAATGCAAATAGCCAACAATCAACAATTAAAAGATGCATTTTCGATAATATTTACCATATAATAATAATAATAATAATAATAATAATAATAATATCTAAAGTGATTTTTCATCATTCACATCATATAAGAAAATTTAGGGTAATTAAAGAAAATATATCACTATATATATATATATATATATATATATATATATATATATATATATGGGATGTGATATAATGAGAAGGGAGTTTTTGTGAGAAGAGAAGGAGTAATCCTAGTCATTGATTCCCAAATCAAAGGTGGGTGAAAATTTTCATTTTATCTTTATTTATTGGACTGAGTTTCCTTTTTTTTTTTTGTATTGAGAGGTCTCACGTGAGTGAGTACCCCGATGTCAATCAATTGCAGCCATATTCACGCACGCTTCTCCTTCTCCACAGTAAATGAAAACGTCTCCTCAAATCCCCCCTCAGAACGCCTAATCTTTCTTCTTCCCCCTGTAATCAAAGTGCAACTGCTGCTCGAGGAAGCCATAGCCGAAAACCCAAACCGCTGCTTGAGGAAGCTTTGAACCAATTAAACCCTAAACGATCTCCACAGTGAATTGCAATAGCTATTGTGGTGCGATTTTCCTGCAATACATTGACGAGTTCCGGCGGCTGAGTTTTCCGACCAAATTCAAGAGAAAGTGGAATTTAGGTGGATTTTTCCGGCGGGTGAGTCCATGCGTTTTCTGAGGGTTTTTTTTTTGGTGAAATTGGGGGTTTCCGGTGAGGGTTTGATGTTCATTCTTACAATTGAGTGTGGTTTTTATCAGAGCAGCTGGGTTTTTTTGTTTCTCTTCAATTCTCCTCAGTTCTCCTCAATATCAAACAGCAGAAATCCTAATTTTTTATTTTTTCCAGTTGTTGGTTAAAGAATATTATCCAAGAGCTGAAGGAGTGCAATTTAGTTGCCCAACAAATACCAATCAGAACGTGAGGAAGGCTTTCTGCAGAAATGGAACCAACAGTGGAGATCGGGGGTGAAGTAATGAGGTAATTTGAACTTTGTTTATGTAATGTGAATTTTGGTACAAGTTAGTTGATGTTCATTTCAAATATGGTTGATGTTCATTTTAGGATACAATTGGACCCTACGTAAGTAAAATTATATTTGATGCTCACTCGTTTATGGTATTCTTGATGTATATCTCATTTGACATGGATGCTCATTGGTGGTCATTTTGGGATTTATTTTGGGGGTGACCAATCATGTGTATAGTTGATGTTCATTTCGGGGTATGTTGATGTTCATTTTTAAGGTATAGTTGATGTTCATATCATATATAGGTGATTTCATTATGGAGTTTATTTTGGGGTGTCTGTGTATAGTTGATGTTCATTCGAGGCATAATGGATGTTCATTCGAGGTGTAGCTGATGTTCATTTCAAATATGCTCACTTGTTTGTGGTATGCTTGATGTTTACCTCATTTGACATGGATGCTTATTGGTGGTATATGTGTTGTTCATCTGTGGTACAATTGATATTACTTTGTTTTTATGGTCATTTTGGGGGGTTTTCTTTTTTTTTGGGGGGGGGGGACAATCATGTGTATAGTTGATGTTCATTTCGGGGTATGTTCATGTTCATCTTCGATGTATAGTTGATATTCATATCATATATAAGTGACATTCATTTTTGGGTTTACTTTGGGGGGTCAATTTATGTATAATTGATGTTCATTCGAGGCGTAGTGGATATTCATTTGAGGTGCAACTGATGTTCATTTCAAATATTGTTGATGTTCATTTTAGGATACAATTGGTGTTAAGTTTACTATGGATGGTCTTTTCTTGTTTGTTGGCTTTCCAGTGAAAAACTATATGAATCACATGCCAATCATGTGGGGTCATTTCTGGGTATGTTGATGTTCATTTTTGAAGTATAGTTGATGTTCATATCAGATATAGTTGATGTCCACTTTGGAGTTTGCTTTGGGGTGTCAATTTCTGCATCGTTGATGCCCATTTCAAGGAATAGTGGATGTTCATTTGAGGTGTAGCTAATGTTTATTTCAAAAATAGGTGTTGTTCATTTTAGGTTTGGTGTTAATTTTTTTATGGATGTTCTTTTTTTGTTTGTTGGTTTTCCAGTGAAAAACTATATGAATCAGACGCTGTGGTCGCGATTAGGTCCGAGATAGACACACTGACTCCAGGGTGTCACGTATCAGCCAACGTGATGAACATCTTCTTTGGTCCATCATTGGAAAAGTTTGACTTGGAGATACTTCATTGGAACAGGACGAGCACCGTTGCACCCAATTGACTTGGAGATACTTCATTTTGGTCCATCATGTTGTGTTTATGTGGATATTGTAGTAAAAGTTTACTTTGGTCCCTTTTGTTTGGAAAAGTTTGGTATATTGTAGTAAACGTTAATTTTCAGTTTTCAAATGAACATCAGTCCGTGTAATGCACATCCGGTCATTGTCCGTAAGACATTTGAGCATATAATGCTCTTTGTCATATGAAGTCTACTTAAAATGAACATTAAGGGTTCCTTAAATAAACATTAGCCTGTATTATTTATTGACAAAAAATTACTCGGAGGTACCCCAATATTTGGGGAAACTATTTTTCGGTACCCCAACTTTTCAAAACTAATTTTGAGGTACCCTTACTTTTTGGGTTAGTTATTATTTGGTGCTTTTCCAGCCAATAATTTTATTAAGTGACCAAAATGCCCTTATTCTTTTCTTCAAGGGTATTTCTTCAAGAAGGGAAGAATAAGGGCATTTTGGTCACTTAATAAAATTAATAGTCGAAAAAGCACCAAATAATTACTAACCCAAAAAGTAAGGGTACCTCAAAATTAGTTTTGAAAAGTTGGGGCACCAGAAAAACATTTTACCAAAAGTTAGGGTACCTCATAGTAATTTTTTGATTGACAAATGATGAAATGAAATTAACATCAAGTTGTGTTGAACTGAAAAATGCACCAAATCATTGTCCTTAAGTCACTTTGAGCATCTGATGGTGTTACTGTGTAATGGACACCAAGTTGAATTATGTAATTGGCACCAACTATTATGAAAAGAACATCAAGTGTTTATTAAATGAGCATGTAGGTATAGTAAAATGAGCATGTAATTGATACCAAGTATTGTGAAAATGAACATCAAGTGTTCATGAAATGAACATCTAGGTATAGTAAACGAATATCTACATATATATAATGTCCATTATATGTAGATATGTTAAAATGAGCATGTAGGTATAGTAAAATGAACATCGAGTGTTTATGATCAACTATGTATAGTGAAATGAACATAAAGTTATTCTGATATGAACACTAAGTTGAACATCAAGTTATTCTGAATGTGTACAATTACCACCAAGTCACTGTGAAATGAACATCAAGTGTTTATGAAATGAACAACTAGGTATAGTAAAATGAACATCTACATATAATGAAACATTGTAATGGAAGGCACACCAGGTGGGCCTTACTTTACTCACTCTTACGCAATGAAAAATGGAGACTATTTGCACTCAATGATCACCCAGATAATGCACCAAGTCATTATCGTTAAGTCGTTTGAGCATATAATGGTCTGTACCACATGAATGTTGATCATCATTTCAGTTAAAATGATCACCAGATTAAGCTACTTTCAATGAACATCAAGGTTTCTTTAAATGAACACCAAGTTGAATTATATATTCAACACCTAGCGATTGTGAAAATGAACATCAAGTTTTGTGAACTGAACATCAAGTTGTGTGAAAATGATCATGTAGGTACAGTAAAATGAGCATCAAGTTTATGTGAAATGAGCATCTAGGTATAGTGAAATGAACATCAAGTTATTGTGAAAATAAAGTTATTCTGATATGATGAACACCAAACTATTGTGAAATGAACATGAAGTTGTTGTGGAAATGAGCATCTAGGTATAATAAAATTAACATATACATATAATGAAACATTGTAATGGAAAGCACACCGTTAGGCAATGAAGAATGGGCACTTAAGGAAAAACGACCACGCAGTTGAATGAACATATATATATATATATATATATATATATATATATATATATATATATATAAAATGATCACCATGTGAATAATGATCTCCAAGTGACAATGAAATGACCATCAATGAACAATAAGTTGTACCAAGATGAACCTCAAGTATTCTGGCAAGAACATACATAGACACTGAAAATGACCACCATGTGACTGTTGGATGAACCAAATAGAAATGAAAATCAAGTCACACTTACAATGAACAGCAAATGAAAATGACATGAACGATAAGTAGTCCTAGAATTAGACTTCTCAACCATAACAATTCATCATTTAAATGAACATCAAATTCAATTGGCATGAACATCAAATGACCTACTCAACGGGGCATAATAAACATAAACTTATTGGTGGTGTGTGATGAACATCAAGCTGCACAAAATGATCATCAAGGGACATTGAAATTAGCAATAATTGACAGTGAATTGAAAGATAAGTTGGGTTAATTGAACATCGAGCGACCATGAAATGAACATCAAGTTTAACTGAAATGAACGTATAGATAGTGAAAAATGAACATCAAGTTTATGAGATGATCATCAAGTGACATTGAACATTAAGGTGTTGTGTAAGTGAACATCAATGCTTTATGAGATGATCACCAAGTGACAATGAAATGACCATCAGTAAACAATAAGTTGTACCAAGATGAACCTCAAGTATTCTGGCAAGAACATACATAGACACTGAAAATGACCACCATGTGACTGTTGGATGAAGAAAATACAAATGAACATCAAGTCACACTTACAATGAACAACAAATGAAAATGACATTAATGATAAGTAGCCCCGGAATGAATATCAAACATTATGGGATGAACATCAGTGCACAATGAAAAAATGAAAATGAACATTGAGGGGGGATGGTTTGAACAATAAGTTGTACCAAGATGAACCCCAAGTATTCTATCATGCATATACATACACTGAAAAATGACCACCACGTTACTGTTTAGTGAACAAAATACAAACGAACATTAAGTTGAAACAATATGAACAACAAGTAGTCCTTGGATGAACATCAAGCATTATGAGGGGTGAACATTTGCACACTTACAATGAAAATGAACATCTAGTGATTGTGTCGTGATTATCAACTCACAATGAACACCAACTGTAATGATCATTCATTCATAATTACCATGATCATCAAGTCACACTAACAATGAACAACAAATAGTTCTAGAATTAACATCAAGTATTCTGGGATAAACATCAGTAAAAAAGGAAAAATTAAAGTAAAACCACCAAAACAGTATAAAAAAGATCAATATGATCATAAATACATCGCATTCCACCTACAAAACTCTATTTTTGACACTTATGAACAACAATAACAAAACAAATGATCATCACATGTGTTGACGATTTACATCGAACTGACCTAGCTAATTTGCAACATTCAACATGAAATCCTTCTTCTCATCATTATTTTCCCACTCAAACACCCATCAAAATATACTATTCTTTCTATATATTACAATTAGCATCATCGATCACTTTTCTTCCCCCCCCCCCCAAACATTCATGTATTCAAATCACATAACAAGATTGAGATTAACTCGTTCCTTCATCCCCATTCTCCATTGTTGATTCTCGATCTGCAGAAAATCCTCGTCACATATGGAATTGCACGATATGGGCAACTGAATTGCACACCTTCAGCTCTTGGAAAAGCTTCTTTACTCTTGGAAAAGCTTCTTTATTTTGCAATTGCTCTTGAAGAAATGAAAATCTGAAATGAGGAGAAATGATTGAGAGGTAGTTGGATGAAGGAATTCACTACAAGCTCAGAAATCAACCCGGAAATGAATCTTCAACCGAAATTTACCCATAAAACAGAAAAGTCAGCCCTCCATTTCTGAACATCGAAACCCCATCGGATACCCCCAATTCTGAACATCAAAAAAAGCGCGGAAAAACCCTAGAAAACTCAAATTCGCTTTACCTGAGAAATCGTCGTTCCTGGGTTTCACCGTCTTCGGGTAAACTGCCGTCGGAATTAGAAACTCGTGCCCTTTTTTTAGTAGCGTCGGAAACTTCGCCGGAAAACACAGTCGTCGCTCCTTCAGCAGCTTCAAACGGATATGACTTCCTTCTTCTGTGTTTTTCAAAATTGGTTATAATGATGGTGTTTGTGTTGGAAACTGACGCAGTAAACTCCCTCCATCAGCATGCAATTGCTTTGATATCAGACTGCCCCTTCATCTCCCTCTATCACGTGACCTACTCAAAAAAGCAATAATAAAAAAAAACCCAACCAATCACCTTTTAACATCAGAAATAAGAAATAAAGGTAAAAGAACTAATTAGACTCACCCTTGATTTGTGAATCAATGGCTATGATTGCTCCTTCTTCTCTTCTCACAAAAACTCCCTTCTCATTATATCACATCCCTATATATATTTATATATATATATGTTCATTTAAATTATACAAGATAAATCATTTATGTGATGTCAGCTCTTAAAATTATTAATAAATTTAAATTAATTTTATTTTTTATAATTAGGCTCCAATTAAATTAGACATCCACAAAGAAGGAAAAATGAGTTGATATTCAACAATACAAATGCATTCCACACACTGTAAAAAAGAAAAGGACATTGGCCATGTTCGATAACAGCATTTAGATTAGCATTTAGCGTTTTGACCAGTAAAAACACTATTTTACTAAATTTTAGTTGTTCGATAAATTAATATTTTGTACCAGTGTATATTATTTATGGGAGCGTTTGATGCTACTCCTTTTGACGTGTATAAGAGAAATGTCAAGCTTGATTGAGGGAACGTTTAGAACTTAGTTCCCAATTATACCCATAGTTTGCCCTCATATTCCCATATGTCATTAATGTAATTAAAGAATCGTTAGCTGCCTTCACTAGTATTCTCTTTGTTGTTGGCTTGTTGCATGCCTCCTTTTGATACCTTCAATTAGCAATTGCCACCTTTCAGATGAATTGATACACTTTAAAGATAATGAAAAAATAATAAAAGCAACAATAATAATCACTACAAGAAAAAGTGCTTGCTTGCACATTTATATACCCACACATATTTAAATGAGGGAAAAAGAAGTGAGTAATTTTCTACTCCCTCATTCTTCCACGCAAATTAAGAGTGGTAAGACCATTAAACACACATATAAACGTGGCGACATATTATAAGAGTCCTACCACGGTTATTAAGTGAGGTGATTGTGGATTCTAAATGGAACCCTTCTTTCCATGTATAATAAGCGTGGTAAACTGCTATTAATTTTTTAATTATAATTTTTCAAATATGTTTTTCTAAAAAAATATTTAAAAAATTATAATTATAATTTTTAAATATATACGCCAACTAGTTAAAGATTAAATAGAAGATAAAAAGGAGGAAGTCAAGTGGCATTTGTGTACATATAGTATTAGATTATTTTCAAGAATATTAAAAAAATAATTATAATTTTTTAATATACCAGCCTATTAGTTAAAGTTAAAATAGAAGATTAAAAAAAAGGTCAAGTGGTACTTGTGTATATGTAATATTAAATTAATAATTAGAATCAAATAATCTTTGATACTCAAGTGGTAAATATTTTGTTAGTAACCCCTTCTTATGCGCTGAAGTCGGGGGTTCGAATTTACATTCAAAGAAAATATTCTAGTAAAGGGAGCTTTGCTTCATGCATGCTTAATAAGTGTGGCAAATTTCATCTTGCAACACTTAATAAGAGTGGCAAAATTTTCCTCACGCATTCCCTTTCACCAATACCGGGCAGGAAAGTGTGGGTGGGTATAGCGCCAAATTTTGTCTACAATCTGGCCTCAGAAGACATGTGTTCGTTTTTAAATAAATCATTAATATAGTCTTTTATGGTTGGTGATCAAAAAAAAAATTCTATAAAAAAAAAAAAAAAAAATAATAATAATAATAGTAATAATCATGTCCCTTTTGGTCATTTAACAATTATCACCTACTCCAACCCCTAATTTATACCGAACACATTCTTTCTAAACAACTATTTTAACCGCTATCAGTTATACGCTAATATGTGACAACTATTCGCTATTCCGACTACTATCCGCTATCCAAACAGTTATCTGTTATCCAAACAACTCTTTTTGCCGAACAGAGCCATTATAATAAAGTTGCTTATCACCCACTTGTGCTTTTTACTCATCTATTGTTATATACCCCTCATGTCAAAAGAAGAAACTCATTTTCTTACCTATAGGAAATTATGTTGTGAGAACTAGACTTATCATCGAATCGATTGACCCAATGAATAATGGTCCAACTAGTTAGAATGGTTTGACCGGGCTAGACCACCTGAGTCGCGCCACTGGTTGAATCGACCAAAATGGGCACGAACCGATCATGAGTTCAAATTTTTTCGAATATATATCCCAAATAATAATTGCTAAAGTTCTTTACAACTACCCAAGCGATGAAACAACACAATAGCATCTAGTGACTCTCAATCATCATCGATGGAATCAAAATCAAAATAGAAATTCATTCATACTTTTTCACTTTAAAATATTTTTTAAAAAATATACCATACTATTACCACATGTCAAAATATGATTTGTTGAAAAATAAAAAATAAAAGATAAACACATGCATTCTTCCTTGAATGCAAAAGAGTTCCCATAACTCTTTCCTTGAAAATTAGTTTCTTGCTGCACCAAAACTCTACTCTCAACACGAGTTTCAATGCACAATAACCCACCATTGCACTTGCTCTAATTAGAGGATGTTTGACAATTAGCTTTTTGGTTGGCTTTTTTCCTTCATAATGACTTTTTGATGAGTTTAGATTGTTTAACCATTCAAAAAGCTATTATGTAAATGTTTGGTAAGATGACTTTTTAGAGTAGGATTGTTAGCCCAAAAAGCAATTTTACAAGAAGCTAAGGTTGACTTTTTAAGCGGTTGACTTTTTATGAAATTAAAATAGCATATTGTCCCAAAGTTTTGATAAAATTACTTTAAATGTCATATGCTTGTATAACCAACATTTTGTTAGGTTTGATTGCATGTAACTTTTATTTAGGATGATGTGATTTTAATTAATAATTTATAAAATATCTTATTATATCATGAAAGTAAATTGGTATAGAAAAATTGTAAACTTATTCAAGAAACTATTGCCTAAAATATTATGAATAAAATGTTTGCTCTCTATGATGGTTGATATAATAAGGTTATCTTTTTTTTTTTCTTTTGCAATACACGTCAACAAGTAAAGAACAACAAAACAACAATATAGAAAAAAGGAGCAAACGAAAAAACCCCCATCCACCACCTAGGTAATACTGCCTGCGCTACTCATGGCCTGCTTAGCCAACTTGTGTGCTTGATGAACCATCTGCCTTGGGACCTTCACAATATTCCCCGACCCGAACCTTTCGATTGCAATCTTGCAACACCGTACAAGGGTCCTGCACTCAACAGGAGCCTTTGTTAGATTTTTCAAACACTCTGCAACCAACATAGAGTCCGACCAGATAAACACTTTGTCGAAACTTCTCCTTTCTCCTTCCTGAATCGCTAAATAAATTGCTAGGAGCTCAACATACAACATAGACTCCCCTTTCCCCCCTGCGACCCCCACCCCTAAATCCTACCATTCTCTACAAACACCCAAGTCGCAGCTGCATCGCAAGATTTTGTCTTTCTCGTACCATCCACCAAAAACACCCAATCTCCATCCTAATACCCCTCAGTTCCCCACATCAACGCCACCTCTTGCTCCAAATTGCCAATCCTCTCCTTCAGATTCCCCTGCCGCTTCCCCTTGAACCACCAAACATCCTCCTCCTACACGTGTCTCATCATATTTTCTAGGAGCCCCCTGCAGTTAATCTCCTTCCCTATACATACCGCATTCCTAGCCTTCTAGATAGTCCACATAACCCCCATAAACTCCCTAACCATCCTCCTTCCTTTCTCTTCACACTTGGACAGAACATTAATCCACCCACTCAACCATTCGAACCAACCAACATACGAGCTAGCATCCGGGATTTTACTCAGATGAGAGCCCTTCCAAACATGCTTAGCTATATTACAATGTCTAAACAAGTGATCAACATCTTCGACCCCTTCCCACACCAACACTCCTTCTCCGCCATTTTCCTCTTCCATCTATTTTCCCTAGTTGGAAGCGCATCTACGACACATCTCCATCCAAAGGATTTCCACTTGGGTGACATATCACTGTGCCATAGTGTCTTCCAAAACCTAGTCTCACTAGTCGATGGCCGACTAGCCCCTGTATCCATCAACAAAAATTCATAATACCCATCTTTCACTTTATAAACCGAACTAGCCTTACCTAGCCACAGCAACAAATCCTCCACCCCCGGTTGTGGGGGGAAAACTTGAGCAATTCTGTCACTATGCTTCTTTTGAAAATCTGCCGAATTTGTTTCCCATTCCAAACTGATCGACCTTGTTCACTTCTGGTTGCTAAAGAATCCACGGTCAAGTCTTGTAAATCTTCATGATTCTTCCCCTCCTGGAGTTGTAAACTCCACCCCCCCGGTATCCACCTTTTGTCAAGGAATCTAACACTCCTGCCACTACCAAGACTCCATCGAAATTTGTCCCTAGTCTTAGCCACCACTTGTGACATCCCTCTCCACGTCATTGAGCATCCAGCGGGCACCTTAACCATCTCTTCTTTGCAATTGGTGAGGTTACTCCATACTTTGCCCGCCATATCCTTGAGATGAGCAAATCTTGGTTGGAATAAGTTCTCCACGCTTGTTTTAACAGCAAAGCCTTGTTGTAACACCCCACATGTCTTAGCCCAAGTCCCCCCGCTCCCTTCAGCTTAAAGACAATATCCCTATTCTTCTAATGAACTGATTTGGTCCCATCCATTTTCCCCCCAAAAAAAACCTTAGAATAACTAAATTGAGTTTCTCCACTACTTTCTTCGGAACTAGATACACACTAAGAATATGTTGGTGCAAAGAAACCAACACCGCATTGATTAAAACCATCTTCCCTGCCATTGACAACATTTTAAATTTCCAGCTATCAAGCCATTTCCTAACATCAACAACCATAAAACCAAAATGATTGTCGGGTTTCTCTGAATTCTTGTGGGTACCCCAAGATAAGTTTGAAAAAAACCCACCTTCCGGATACCCAAAGATTACCTATATTCCCTCCTTATCCTCCTGCGAAGCCCCTTTAGAAAAGCACATGGACGACTTTCACATAATAATCATTTGACTAGAGACGAAGTTGTACTTATCAATTGAATTTTTAAAGGCCGGACAAGAAGAAGCTTCAAGCTCAGTGAAAAACAAAGCATCATCTGCAAAAAAGAGATGAGACACCTGAGGAGCTCCTCTGGCCACTTTAACCCCTTTCATCCGTCCCTGCTCAACATCATCTCCGATAACACCGGATAAAGTTTCCATACAGAGGATGAATAAATATGGCGAAAACAGATCCCCTTGCCTTAAACAAGCAGTTGTAATAATTTGTTTAGAGTTTACCCCATTCACCAACACAGAATACCTAACAGTAGATACACACCTCATGAGAATTCGGATCCATTTCTCAGGGAACTTCATTTTCTTTAGAACTGCTTCCAAAAAATCCCACTGGACCCTATCATAGGCTTTATTCATATCAATCTTCAAAGCCGCAAACTGTTTCCCATTTCTCTTATTCGCCAAAAAATGCAAAACTTCATGAACTACCAAGATGTTATCTTCCTTTAACCTCCCAGGAACAAAGGCTGATTGACTTTCCGAAACTAAGGAGCTCATGACCGGCCTTAACCGCTCTACCAAACATTTAGCAATTATCCTATAAATCACATTACACAAGCTAATAGGTCGGAACTCACTTACTTGTTGTGCTTCTGGCTTCTTCTTCAGCAGGAAGATGTTGGTATTATTGATTTCCCCCACAAATCTCCCATCATTCACTGCCTCCACGATTGTGTCAACTACTCGATCCCCAACCATATCCCAACAATTCTTAAAAGAATTCCGAGGGAATTCCATCCGGCCATGGGGCTCTTCCCTGGTTTTAAAAGCTTCACAACTCTTTCTTCATCAGCCCTTGTAAATGGCTTCATGAGGAAACTTTTTTCTGCTTCAGAGAGGGCCTTATTAATAGCCCCCATAACTTGGACCCTTTACCTAATAGAAGGCAAAACCAAATTGGGCCTAAAAAGCCTAGAATACTCCTCAAAAAACTCCTTCACAAAGTCCTCCTTATTAAACGAGACCAATCCATTTCCCGGCCAACTGCATGCAATTAATCTTATTATAAGATTGCCTCATCCTGAACTGCCCAAAGAAAAAAGCAATGTGCTGATCCCCAAGCCCAACCCATTTAACTTTACTCTTGTGCACCCAAAAATCATGTACAACCTTAACCATCTCCTCCACAACCTTTTCCTTATGGACAGCCTGGGCCAAAGCTGAATTGGTCATTCCAAACTTTGCCAGACAATCTTGAATCTCTTGCAATTCCCTCATGGCAGTTGAAGTCCCTTGCTGCTTTCCTTTTTTAACTCCAAAACCAACTTCTTCCCCATCTGTCTTACCATGCTTAACCATTTAACACACTTTAAAGAGGCACACCCCTGGGTTTGAATAGAGTTTAACAATAAACATAACCTTTCCAAAAAACGTTTCAATTTTGTAATCCAAGGGTCGAGCCTGAAAAACGTTCTACGAGCCACCGAGGCCCCCTTAATATGTAGGGCAATAAGCGAATGATCCGAAAAGACGATTGGATAATTATGCAGAAATGAGCAGGAAAACGCCTCCAACCAACTGGGTGAGGCATAAGCCCTATCCAACCGTTCCCAAATCATATCCTCACCAAGCCTTTTATTTGTCCAGGTGTAGGACATCCCCGTGAACGAAACATCAATTAAATCTAAATTATCCTTCCACTCCAAGAACTACGCCTCCCCCTAATATTTGAGGATCCACCTGCTTTTTGATATACATCCTCCACTTGATTAAAATCCCCAATTACAACATAGGGACCATGTAAATCAGCAATAGCATTTGATAATCTATCCCACACCTCCTACCTTCCTTGGTATGGACTTCCATATATAGACAAACACAATATACCACAAAGCAAGATTCATTCCACTAGTTTGAACGATTACAAAGTTGGCATCACGAACAACCAATGAAAATACAAAGTCCTTCTTCCACCCCAAAACAATTCCCCCTACCCTTCCCACCGAATCCACCTCTGTTATAAAATGAAACCCCATCTTCTTAACAGAACACTAGCTTGCTCAACAGACCGTTTTGACTAAAAAATACAGACTAAATCAAGGTTTAAACAACTCGAAACCTAGCAGACATAAGGAATTGCAGATAGGTCCTCCTGCCCCAAGACTATGCAATTTCAGGCTGCAACAATCATGGCGACTGTGGAGGCAAATTCTGGGCTGCCTCCGACACCCTCTCAGCAAGAAGAGTAAACCATGCACTGCCTCGCTTCTGTTCATCTACTTTGAGAAAAGTCTCAAATTCTCGTTGTAGGATTATCGCCATCTGGTCTCGTCTCTGTCTTTTGAGTCTATCATGCCAAATTTCCTCAGCGAAAACCGAGGTAGCCTCATTCCCTAGATCCTCCCCACCCAACTCCTCACTTTTGGTATGTCGCTGCCGCTTCTGATATAATTAGGTTATCATTTGTATTTATTGACGTAGCCAATAAATGTAAAGCTCTTAATTGTTGATAAACATGTGTAATTAGTGAATAAAATATTGTATAAGATAATTATAATAAAAATTATGGCAATTCAAGATTGTCATTAACCTTCTTGATTCAAGACACATATCATTGTCTTTTCCATAATATCTATCATCCTATGATTCCTATATTAATTACCATTTTACTGTATTTAACCTTGATTGTATCATTTTCAATAAAATTTTTAGTTAAAGTAGGGGAATCATTTGCTAATATCTTCATTAACTATCCATTTTTTTAATCTTCACCAAACCTTAAAAATGACAACTATTAGAAATGGAGGGAGTATTAACATACTAATACAATAGATGTTAATCTTTAATGGTTATTTAATGGTAACACAAATATGGAGGACAGAAATTATAGAATAAATAAAAAAATTATAATGTTCAAATAAACACTAAAAATATAAATTAAGGGTATAATTGGAATTTAAGAAAAAAAGTTTTATTATAAATAGCTAACCCTGTCAAACACTTTTCAAAAGTAATTAATGGAAACAACCAAAAAAACAAGTAACAAAACAATCAAAAGTCAAATAGCTAACCGCTAGAAATATCCATGAGCTAGTTGCCAAACTTGACCTTCGTCTCGTCATAAATGTGCTAACTATCACGGAATATAAGTTCGTCTCATTCAAAACATAGCACAAAATATAGTGTTTGATACAAACCCTACTTTAATATTTGAAAATTTCAATGTCAAAAAAGATAAGATGTGAAAAGCTTGATGCAGTGCACATAAGTATCACAAAATTTTGAAAAACAAAAAAAAAAAGATATGTGAGGAAAACTGTCTGAGCAAGAGTTTTTTTTTTTTTTTAAATTTCCCACCCTTCTCTTGAAAAATATTAGGCCTTAGAGCCGTGCAATCGTGCATTGTACATGTGCTAAATAAATTATATGAGGTTTAAAGTTTAAAAGATAAATCATAGGTTAGGAATTTTCTCATCTCATAACAATATGTGATTCATCTTTATTAATAAGCATATTGATTATTGCAATGTAGAAGGAACACATCTATTATCTCAATTTCCAAATGAAACATATAAACGGTAAAATTTTAAAATGAATATTAAGTATTATTCCTTATGTTGTTTAAAGAGTTTTCCCAAATAGTAAGCAAAAACTTAAAATAAAATATTAATATATTGATATTTATTATTCTTAATTCATGGACTCCATTTCAAATTTGTAAAAAGTAACTTCAATTCAAATCAAATTGAAACTATATTACATAAACATATTTTTCAGCTTAAGTTTTCAAAAGACACCAATTTTTACAATTAAGTAAAATTGGAATAACAAATAAGCAAATAGGTAGGCGAAGCTTACACTGAGGTCAAAAAGAGCAAAGAGATGCTCATAAATATCATTAAAAGAAATCAAGAAGGCTAATATCATTTGCCACAACCGAGAAATTTGGTTTGTGATATTGATGCTTTATCAGTTATACTACGTTTGTTCCATATTATTTGTATTCTTTGAAAATTGTGCGGGTTAAATTTTAAAAAGTTTGATTATAAATTCCTCAATTTATATTATTTGTACAATGATTTGTTAAATCAAATTACTACCATTAGCTTTGTAAATAAAAATACAATCTTAAAAGTATAATATTGCAATTGTTAATAAAAATATTATCTAAGAAATTATCAATCAAAAAGTGTCATTGAAGACAATTACAATCAACAAAATGACAAATAATATGAAACGGAGGGAGTGAATCATTAACCGAAAAATTTACTCAATTTTGCACATTTTTACGCTTAACTTATTAGCAATACCTCCAAAAAATATGACTCTAACTTTGATGGTAGACTTTAGTTATGAGATAGAGGAAGTCTTCATAAAAATTCTTGTAAAATTTTCATCAATATATATAATCCTTTTAGTTAGTCATTAGAGCAATAATCTCACATATGTTTTTCTTAGGTAGAAATGTAATAGCCGTTTGAAAAGTGGTATATGATCGTAAAAATGATGATCTTTGTTTCTCATGGAATATGTTCAATAACTATTTTATGTTAATTAAATCCGAGCTCTATATGGCAATTATTGTTTTATTTGAACAAAACTTGCTCCCTGTACAAAATAATCACATATAACATCATATACACTACTAGAATTTATATTATTTGGCGTGAGGAAAAAGCGAGTAGATTGGGTCTAAACTGATGTCATTTATCAATTAGCATGAGATTTAAACTTACGCTAAAACCCTTAACGCATTTTTGATAAAAGCGTAGGATATTGGTGTCAGTTTAGATCTCACGCCAAAAAAAATTGGCATAAGATTTAAACTGACGCCAATATCTGACAGTTTTTTCACAAATCCCATATAATTATTTCTGAAAAAGATGGCGTGTGTTAGGCCCACTAAATGATGCCAATTTGTCTGATGACATCAGTTAACTTCACGCCACCTTTCTGTCAAAATTTTAAAAAATAATAATAATGTTATTGCTCCAATTTAATTAAACCACACAATATATTTTGTGGGTGGTTTAATTAAAATGGAACAAATCCATTTTTTTAGTTATAAAAAATTTGTATGTTAATTTTTGAGGCATAAATATTGAAAAAATACAGTTAATGTTGTTATCTAGAATAAGAAATTATATATATCTACCGTGTACAATATCTCATGTATGTATGTATGTATGTATGTATGTATGTATGTATGTATGTATGTATGTATACAATTAGTGAAATTAATCACTAAAATAACAAATAAAAAATATAAAAACAAACTAATTAAACATATTCTCTTTAAACATTAAATAATCTAAAATATATATAATACAACTTTCAACTTATAATTTTCATAGGGAAAGAAACTGATGGAAAAAATTGAGGGGAGGAAGTGATGAATGAAGAGGGAAAAAATTTGCGGAGGGAAAGAAATCAGATTGTTGAGTTTATATAGGTAGTGAAAGATGGCGTGAATTTTGGGGAATAAACTTACGCCATTTAGTAAATTTCAGAAGGCGTGAGTTTCTGCGCAAAACTCACACCAATTGGCGTCAACTTAATGGCCAAAACTGATGCCAATTGGCGTAAGATTTATTTCTTACGCCAACGAGCGTCTCAGTTTGATCATTAAACTGACGCCAATTGACTTAAGTTTTTCCCAAAAACTTACGCCAATATATAATTTTATGAAAAATGAAAAATCAACTTAATAAACTGAACTATATATATACATGTTATTATTATTATTTTTGTTACTAATGAAGTATTATTATAGTACTATGTTAATACTATTTTTATTATTAATTATTAATGTTATTGTTATTATATTTTCTACGTACATTAATATAATTAATAGTTATTGTTGTTATATTGTGTGTTTTAATTTAGTTATAGTTATTAGTACGTATTATTGTTATTTTTTTATTTTAGGTAATGTTATGATGTTAATAATAATTAATGTTATTAATGCTATTAACTATAATTATATATTGTCACGTGTAATTTTATATATATGTTAACTAGTACATAATTAGTATATATATTATATATTATATTATAAATATTTACATAATTAGTAATTTTATATATATGTTAACTAGTACATAACTAGTACACAAGTTTCCGAACGTGGAAACCCCAAGACCAGTAGCCGACCCCGGCCTCATACCCCGATTCTCGAGGTCTCTGGCTAGTCCTTCATTAGATATCCTCTTTGTCCTTCTCCAGTTTGAACAAAGAACCGTAAGTGTTGTTCTTTTCCATTGGAACCCATGATGTTCATGGAATTTCTTAAACTCTGGCCCATTCTTAGTCTTTGTTTTTTTGGGTTGTTGCCTGTTAGGTTGTTCAATCTTTGTGCTCTGTTCAAACAAAACAGTCATGGCGGTAAGCATGGTCTCATCTCTTTGTTCGATGGCCGTTGTTTCCATCTGTTCCATCTCCATCGTTCTGTTGTTAGGTGGTTGCGATCGAGTTCTTTTCTCATCCATGGCGGAAACTTGTGTCACTGTGGGTACAACCCCGGTTTCAAGAAATCGTTTTTGCAGGTCTTCTCATTTGTCATGGCAGTGCTCAAAAGGGTCTTCAGATTGGCGTAAAATCTGGGAGAATATCCAGATTGATGGTGGGGAAAATTAAGCAAGAAGAAGATCGATGGATTGGCGTAGTTCGTAGAGGATTTTGGAAGCCCTTGTGTGGTGCATGCTTTGGAACTGTAGCGGTGTAAAGTTGGTCAAGGTTGGATTCGATGACAGTGACATCTCCTTGGAGTTGTGTGTTATGTCCCTTTCTGATAGGGATGGTTCATGCTTTTTATTTTATTTTATTTTATTTTATAGTTTGGCTCTTTCTTGTTGTATTCTTTTTCTTGTTTTTAGTTGGTTGTTGTTTTTTAGTTCTTGTAATTTAGTCTTGCCCCACCTGGTTAGTCACTTGATCCTGGAGAGGAGGTGTCTAACCATAGGTTATTCCCTTTTTTATTACCAAAAAAAGACCTTCCCATTTACCCGAATTCAAAAAAAAAAATTATAAATATTTCAAATATTATTTATCATATAATATTTAATTAGTTCATGTTTAATGTTCAATAATGTTAATTATAAATATATAATATTTGTATAATTATCATTGTAATCATAAATATACCAAATTAATTAAACATAAATTAAAGGTCAAATATATGGAATGATTGAGTTTAAGTGTACAATTCTAAATAAGTGTTAAAATTTACAAATATTGTAACTTATAATCAAAATAATTACATATATGAACTCTATTGACCATGATCAGTGGCGGATCTCGACATTAAATATAGGGGTGTCCAATATATTTGTTATTACGGATACCCAATTACCCAATTCATTGACTTAGTTATATCCGATTACCCAATTCATTAACTTACTGATCCCTCAAAAGAAAAAAATAAAATAAAAAAATAAAAGTAAATATTAAATGACATATTCACAAACTTAATAAAATTTCACATCATCATATAAATATGCACACCAAAAATTTCACATTAACTAGATATTTATATCTTAAACTTATAATGATACCCAATTACCCAATTCATTGACTTACACTTTTTGTTTATTAAAAAAAAATATTGGTACCCCTCCGTCCTAATTAATTTGTTCAGCTTACTAACTGTAACGCCCCGGAAATTCAATTATAGAAAGGTCAAAGTCAAACTAACGTTAACAGACAAAATTTAGCGGAAGACTCAAACTCTTATTGGGCGTCACTGCCGTATCCCCGAAGGAATACAAGGCGAGAAGGAAAACTACAACTGTCTGTCAATGACAAACCACCTAACAACTCATACTCAGAAATAAACCTCAAAACTAACTTCAAGTCTTTCAAAAAGTAACATAACATAAAAGATAACTTCTAACCATGTCGTCCTCACTTCTAATTCCCATCCCCAGCATATAGATCTTCACTTGAAACAAAACATTTCAAAAATGAGGGGGAAATCTCAATAATGTCTACCCCTAACGTTAAAAAACAAGTTAAGTTCATTTCAATTCATTTGAGGGAGAGGAAACAAGTCAAATCCTTTCGCAAACCTTTAACCCCTGAACTGTTTTCCTCAAACCAACCAATTCATATTTTATTGTGCGGGCGGGATACCACATCCCTTAGAGTAACATCGCCTACCACAGGCATCAAGAGTTCGCCTACCCCAGGCATCAAAATATTCGCCTACCACAGGCATCAAAAGAGTTCGCCTACCACAGGCATCAAAATTCGCCTACCACAGGCATCAAAATATTCTATCCTATATCAGGGAAGAAGCCCTGATCTCCTGGTCTATAACCCGGCAGGATACCGAATCCTGAACTCCGAGTTATGCCCCGAAACCCGCTTAATGTTTCACTTTGAATTATTAATATCTTATGCAAAACTCAACTCACAACTCTCAAGTCAAACCCTACCCAAAATATCAAAACCAGTATCAAACTACTTATAAAAGACCAACTCACTTCTCAACTCATAAATCAAAGATCACAATGATTATAAACAGTTATCCAAAACAGATGGTCACATTTCCACAAAAGTCCCCTTTCGGGATGCAATTCTCAAAACAGATTAGAAAACATTGAAACACATTTAAAGAGCATCCCGGTGGGGATTAGAGCATAGACATTACCTGGTTAACTTCACTTCACAGCAAAAACGAACACACTTGAGCTCACTAACGACGCGAATTAGCTCGGGCCTAAAATAGAATAATTATTCTAATCAAAACGTGCCCTACGAAGTTAGTATTAACTACCTTCTACCTAACCCTCCCCTAGGAACACTATAGGTTCCTATCAATCATGAATTTACACTTTAAATTACCTAACACATTCCAAGTAATCGCATATTAATACCAAATAAACCTTTTCAATCAACAACACATCCATTAATAACTCACATAAACAAGACAGATTACAGCATCCACATAAAAAGGGTCGTAACTTGACTTCTCGACATCCTATGGGTCTGGTTTCGAACTTTTCGAAAACCTCAGGATGTCTACTAAAACTCTTAAGTTGAATTCAAGACCCAACACAGGCTTTAAGATCCTCAAAAACCGTCATCTTTCCAAACTGTCCAGATCTGACCTAGGTCTGGTAATCGGGGTATAACTCGAATTATAAAATTCCAAAGTCCGGTCCGTAAAATTCCTATGAAAGCTAACATCTAAGGGAACCTTCAGTTCAAAGGGTTTGATCAAAGGACGACTATAACTCTCATGGTGATCCGTTCTTTAGACCCTAACAAAACTGTCCCGATCCCGGTTCTCATTTAATTTGTAAATTTGGTTCGGGTCCTAATTTGGGCTTAAAACAGTAACTAAGGTCCAAAGTAATTAATCTAATCCAACTAAGGTCTAAACATAAAACCTCCTATCATCAAAACCAAAATGTAAAACATGAAATCAACTTTAATATTTCCACTAACCCTAAAAGCATGCATGAAATAATAATAACATTATCCTAACATGAATTCTACAATAAACTATGTCAAGGTCTCATAATAACAACATGGAAGGGTATAAAACATGGATTTCTTAATCAATAAACAAGAAGGAACTTAAAGAACATGTGAATAAACTATAAAGAACATATAAACATTTAAACTACTAATCAAGAATATCAACAACCAATTTCTTTATACAAGATTCAATCAAGAATCATAAATTAATAAACAAGAATCGAACTTTAGTAATTCAATCGCCTAACTTATTAAACAAGATAAAATTAAACATGATTGAAATAAAGAACATGTGAATACTTAACTAACGATTCAAGAATTAATCTAGGTAATTAAACTTTAAAAATTCGTGCATACAATAATAGTATTTTCTAAAACCCTAGCATGATTCACAAGAAACAAGTACCTTAAACAATTAAGCAATAATAATTTTACTACAGCTATTACAACCCTAATACACCAAATTAAAACATAAAAGTTACATAAAATAATTTAGACAAATTACACATAAATAATACAACACAAGAACAAATAATTACAAATAACAACTTAATAAAATTACACCCTTAATTACCCAAATTACAAGATTTAAAACAAGAAATAATAATAATAATAATAATAATAATAATAATTACAACAAAAGATAAAGAAAAAACAAGAAGAGGAAAATTTCAAGAAAAGATTAGGGTTTACGTTAGGGTTTAGGGCACGGTTTTTCCGGCGAGTGTGGGCGGCCGGTTGAGGCAGCGTCAGCGGCGCACGGAGGTCAGAGGACGGCGTGGCGTTCAAGGGTGGTGGTTGGTGTCGCGGTGGTTCGGCCGAAACAACAACAACAATCGTAGTAGCTTCAGACCTCGCGTTCTGGGCAACAACAACGACTCTGGCGGGCGGCGACAATCGCACGGTGGTCTACCAGCGTCTGGGAGTCGACGGTGGTGGTGCGACGTGGAGCGAAGGCGGCTGGGTCGGTGGGGCACGATGCAACGCTGGAAGAATGAGAGAAAAAGAGAGAGAAAGATAGAAAGAAAGATAAAGAGGGGGTCGGGAGTGGTTACCAGTGGTTCGCGGTGGTATTTGCTGATGATGGTTGGTTGCGACATCTTGTGGCGGTGTGGTGGGAGAGAGAGGGAGGGAGAGAATGAGGTAGGCTTAGGGTTTGATATTACGGTTTGAGGGAGAAAACTAGCTTTTATACTAATCGTAAAATTAAGGCACAATTAGTATTATTCCTAATCCTAACCCAACCCAACACTAAAACAATTAACAGCTGATTTTTCTAAAAAAACAAACTAATATCAATAATAATAGTAATAATAATAATAATAATAATAATAATATTATTATTATTATTATTATTATTATTAATAGTAATCTCATAGCAATTAATATTCACATAATTATTCATATAACAAATTTTAATAAACACAAATAATATTAATAGTAATACTATATATAAATCGTCCAAGTTTGATTAGTTAGGTCAAAATTTTAAATTTTGACCGTTAATTTATCAAATTGTATGTAAAGTTATTATAAAATACTACCACAGTACCACTATTAGATTTGTGATGAAAAATATTTTTATACCTGAATACAATATTATTAGTCTTTCTAAGATAAAATGTGAAAAATTAGCGATCAAAATGTTGCATCGAAGACCGTTAGTGTAAAACCCCGAAAAATCCAAAGATGTTGACCGTGATATCGTTAGGTTTGACTTCGTTATTTATTATTATTCGTTTGTGTTTATTTTTGCTAACACTTGAGCTCGTAGGATCGTGAGGAACTAACAAGGGTATATCGGTAATTTCGTGGGTTTAGTATTATTAGTTTTACTCTTTTTTTTATCACTTATTTTAATTGAAAAGGCGGCGTGGAGCTTATGTTTTCGTCGACAATGTCGTGCGGCTGCTGCTTTTGCTTCTTCGGTTGATGGATGACGAAGACGCAGCAAGTATTTTTTTCGCTTTTGTACACATTTTGCTTCAGTTAAAACCCTAAACTGACGCCAACTCCCAACCAAAATCATTATAATTTGTCATTCAAAAGGAAGATCTCGAGGGGGTCTCATTATACATCATAAGGCGGCAGTTTGCATTTTGCAGTCAAAACTCACGCCAAATATAAATTGGAGTCAGTTAAGGTTGTAAACTAACGCCAAGATTTAACAAAATAAAAAAAATTGGAAAAGTGGCGTTAGTTTTGGATGTAAACTGACACCACTTTTCTTAAAATAAAAACAATTCTTTTTCTGACTGTTTGGCGTAAGTTACATCCAAACTTACGCCAAATTCCCCTGTAAATTTAATTTACCTTTCTTTTTTAATTCGATTTACATATTTTGACGTGAGATCTATTAACTCACGCCTATTTTCTTACCCTAAGCAATACAAATTATAGCATTGATATAATCAATTAATTAATATAAAAAGTAAAACTATTTGCGACATATTAAAAATTATTAAAAATATATGTAGAATGGGATCTATAGCAATGAAAAGAGACTAAAAGAAGATCGAAATACCATTGTTTCTCTGGTTTCTTGTATGATAATGTGTTGGGTTTCATTCAAAAAAAAAAAGAAAGATAATATGTAGATTGTTTTGGATACAAACTTCAATTCAATAATATTTGCACAAAGTTTTTGTACTACATTTTATGTTGTGATTATATGACAAAACAATTATATAAATACTACATTTTATATTGTGATTATATGATATATGATATACATTTTCAAGTAGTTACATTGTATGATTAGATGATATAAATAAATTTAAGTAAAATAATATACAATATATAATTATATTATATATGTGATTTTGAATCATATAAAGCATGTGAATATACCTTTTCGTTGATGAGGAGCATATCTTCACTCAAAAATATATCATCTTTAATGTTGTATAAACTCTGTAATCTTAAGATTCCTACCTTCCCTCCAAAAAAAAAAAAGATTCCTACCTTGATTTTCCAATATCTGTTTTAGATGAAAGTTACGGTAGAAGTGAATAAAACTTTGTAATTTGATAGGGTAGTTGATATTTTGGAATCATTGTATGGCCATTGCTATTTATGTTAGAATATATGTTAGAATATAAGTATCCTGTGAGAGAATGACTACTTAGGGCATGTCAAATTCGTTGGTAAATCAAATTTATCAAAATTTATCAATTTTTGTCTAAATTTGCCTAAATTTAACAAAATTTATCAAAATTTATCAAACTTAAAAAAACAAAAAAAAAAATAATTTTGATATATTTGCGTAAATTTGCCAAAAATTACCAACATATATCAAAAGTTACCAAAAATTACCAAAAGTTGAAATAAATAAAAGATGAATGGTAAATACACAACCTAATCAAGGTATTTATATATATATATTACATAATTTAATTGTGAAATAAAGAATCTCACATAAAAAATTTTTGGTCATTAATCAACCAAACATAAAAAAAAAAAATTAATTAACTTTAAAAGATTGATCACTTGTTTAAAAAATAAAGCAAGGAAGTGGTACCAGAATAAGGATTAGAATGCGACGTTGAAGTTGGAACGACAAATGGCAAGTTGCCAGAAGATGACTTGGACCCACTACTACTAATACTATGGCCTATGGGGGTGTTTGGTGACAAGGTCCTTTTTTTATACGGTATTCTGCGGTATGGCGTGGTAGGGTGTGGTGAAATTGTGGTGTAATTGTGGCGAATTATTGATATATTGTGTTGGGTTTTTTTTTGTATATATATATAAATATTGTATTGGTAATTGTGAAAAATTATTGTGGTGAGTTGTGGTAAATTGTTGTAGAATGGTATTTTGTGATGGATTGTGACAAACTACGTTAAGATGTGCCACCACAGTTTGTCAAGAAAACAACAGGGCCTGACAAGGAAGTTGGTTTAGCTTTTTCGGTTGCTGCTGATTGCTATCCTTTTATCCTCTCCTCTACCTTGGAAACTTTGTACTGAATTTGTGGTGGAGCTGGAGAGATACAAAGAATGTGGTTGTTTGGGAGTAAGGGGCTATCTGGCTTTTCTTCATCTTCAACTGCTGAACAAGTCACCCATCAAATTGATGGCTCTTCCCTTACTGCTATTGTTACAGGTCTCACTCACTCTTTCTTTTTATCAACCCTTCCTTCTTCCTTTCTCTTTTTATGAAATTGATGGGTATGTCTATTATGTACTCATATCTGCGGTTGCATTTAGTGTTCATACTTAATTACATATTATGTCAACTCCAACTGTGTTGAGTGTTGACTTTGTTTCAGCTGTCTATTGCAATAATTATGCTTATGCTTCAACTACTTTCCAATTAATGCTCTGTCTGACAATGCACTCCAATTCTGAGTGGGTTTTGGGGGCTCTTATTGTGATACCCAGGTGTTTGATGTCTAAATCATACATAAAGCCACATTCATACCTGTCCGAAATGACCGAATATTTTTCAGAATTCCAAACATCAAAGACCCGGTTTTTCATACCCACACCCGACCCAATTTTAAATCGGACAATGAATGGCTGACCAATGTTAAAAATGCGGATGAATTTTTGATGACCATACCCGATTTGTTCCGAGTATTTCAAATCGGATCAGATAAAATTTTGCTAGGCCTATGACTATGTCCTGTGTGCTAACACTAATAGTAACTACTTGTGCTGTGTACATCTATTTTTTTTTTTTTATTTATTCTGCTTTAAAAACAAATTCTAGGCTTCTATGACCTTGTTTCCACATTAATTGCGTTACTTTCTAATTTAGTATATTCCAACTTCAAGGAAGTTGTCACTCACATATGTCCATTATCTCCTTCTGCTTGTCCAACTCTTACTCCTATTTACTTCTAATTTTCGACCCTTTCACTTTCTTTTTTTCCCTGCAAACAAGTTTGTCTGTTGCTTAGTTTTTGTCGACAATTTGATAGTTGGATATGTGTTCAATGTTTGTTTATCCATGTTGGGTCAATGGGATTGGTTTATTGTGTTTTTGTTGGAAAGAACAATGGAAATGAAATGGTCACACACAAGATGAGGGATCACTTGGGTGGCTAGGAGTCGAGGGCAATCTCGTCTCCCTCTTAAGACTTATAAGACTTATTCACTAGACCGTCAAAAGACTCAAGGGTAAAACCTAACTTTTTGTAAGCAAAGTTACAAGATCTCTCAAGGACTCTCAAGATAGTTGCTGCAGTTAAACACCTTAAGAGTGTGTTGAAGCTCCCTAGAATAGAATAGAAAGATTTTTTGGTGTGTGGATGAATGAGTCATTCATCCTCCTTTTATAGTGATTCATGGAGTAGACAAATCTTTCAACCTTGCCATAGCAAGAGGCATTATACGAGGGATATGTTTTGACTCATTAATGGTGATTGCTTGACTGATTTCTCAGTCAAAGATCAACACAATTAGTGATCAATCGAAATCAATCCCGAGGCTTAAATCATGGGATTTCAAAAAACAATCCCCACTGGGTCCAACACGGTCCGTGTTGTGTTAACACAATCCGTGTTGTGCTAACACGGTCCTGTCCGTGTTGACCCAATGCACAATTTCTCTCAGGTTTCGACACGACTTCGTGTCATGCGACACGGTCCGCAGTCCCTTTTCCTTATTAAGCTTGTTTTCGACCTTCCGGTCAATCTTATACTTATAACTTATACTTTTATGCCTCTTAACTCTTGAAATACTCCAACAATCTCCCGCCATTTCAAAAGTTCCACTTGAAATAGCCCGGGACCTTTCACTTGGGTAAAATTACCCCCGCCATACATGGCACCTTCTAGAGAACTTAAACACCCGAGAAATCAAGGAGTTGTTATGCATCATGAAAGTGTCTTTCGACTTGAACTTTCAATTAGTGTACATAAATTCAATTAGTATGAATGCATAAGTAGACAAGTCTTTGAACTTTACATTCGTATTTAACTAACTGGATACATAACACACACACAACCAAAAACCTTGCTTAAAACAAAGACACTATTTCAAACCGGCTATGTGTCCCATACCCTCAATGAAGACAATCAAGCCCAGGCCTAGGCTATTTGAAGGGGCCCACTTCACGTCCTCGCATAGGAAGACTTTTACTCTCCCCATCTTAAAGATTCAAAGTATGTTAATGATTCATAGACTCAAGCCTCCTGAACATTACAGTCCTTAAGCATCATCTTGTTCTTGGGATGAATATCTTGAATATTGATGCTTCCATTATCATTAAACGTTGTCGACCATTGAACTCAAGAACTTGACTAAGAGTGTCAAACGTGAGTTGGTGCTTCGTTTATGACAATCTTTCGAGTGGGCTCAACTCCGATCCCCCTTATTACTTTATCACCAAGTCTTTGTGCAATCCCTTGGTAAAGGGATCGGCCAAGTCTTCACATAATTTATCACTACAACTCCATCCTTGATGATTTGATGTACATAAGCGTGTCGTAACCCAATGTGCCTTGACTTGTCGTTGTAGACACGATTATAGATGCTTGCAATTGTGGCATTGTTGTCACAATAAAGGCCCTGTTTGGCAACTAGCTGTTAGTTGTTAGCTTGTAACTGTTAGCTGATAGCTGTTTGAATTAGCTGTTTGTCTTTAGCTGTTTGGGTTAGCTGATTGTAGGAAAAGTGTTTGGTAAAGTAGTTTTTTGTGAAAAGCTAAATCAAAAAGCTTCATCCAGTAGCTTTTTGGAAACTAGCTTATTGGGTCCAGAAAGCTAAAATAAAAAGCTACTTACCAAACACCTCAAGTAGCTTTTTAACCTTGGTCAAAAAGCTAAAAGCTATCCAAAAAGCTAAAAACTACCCAAAAAGCTGGGTAGCCAAACACCCCCAAAGTGTTGTTGGAGGCATAGGCTTTTTCCAAAGAGGAATTTCCAACAACAAGTTTCGTAGCCATTCCTCCTCTTTACAAGCGGCGACCAACGCTACGAACTTGGAAGCCATGGTGGAGTCCGAAATGCATGCTTGTTTCTCAGAACCCCATGAAACAACACATCCACCAAGTAGAAACACCTAACCGGACGTTGAGGTGTAGTCATCCTTGTCACTTATCCAGCTTGCATAGGAGTATCCTTCTAGAACCCTAGGCTCCCCCTTAAAGTGCAAACTATAGTTTTGGATAATTTTTAGATATCCCAAAACTCTTAATGCTCTTTGCTTGGGTTGCTAGTAAATCTACTAAGCTTTCCCACTGCAAAAGCTATATCCGACCTAGTACAAGTCATAGCATACATCAAGCTTCCTATGACTTTTGCATATTCCAATTGAGCAATTGGCCTACCATCATTTTTACTTAGTTTGATATTTGGATCAAATGGGGTAGTTGCCACATAGAAACTCTTGTGAAACTTTCCTAACACATTTTCCACATAGTGTGATTGTGTTAGACTTATTTCATCATTATTTCTAATGATTTTGATACCAAGTATCACATCCGCCTCTCCCAAGTCCTTCATAAAGAACTTGGCGGATAGAAAACTTTTAGTTTTCTCAACTTGTTCCATGTCGGTACCAAAAATCAACATGTCATCAATATATAGGCATATGATCACACCCTTTCCATTCTCAAACTTGGAATAGACACACTTATTAGACTCATTAATTTTAAAGCCAAATCCAAGCACTACTTCATCAAGTTTGTGATGTCATTGCTTAGGTGCTTGCTTTAGACCATACAAAGATTTTATGAGTTTACATACTTTATTCTCACGACCTTTTTCAACAAACCCCTGGGGTTGTTCCATATACACCTCCTCTTCTAGTTCTCCATTTAAGAATGTCGTCTTGATATCCATTTGATGGATTACTAGCTTATGGATTGTGGCAAGAGCTATAAGTACTCTTATAGTTGCGATCCTAGCCACGGGTGCATAAGTATCAAAGGAATCGATACCATATCTTTGTGTAAAGCCCCTTACTACTAATCGGGCTTTAAACCTTTCTATGGTACCGTCTACTTTCTTTTTACGCTTAAAGATCCATTTTAATGTAATTGGTTTACATCCCGGTGGTAAGTCTACTAAGACCCAAACACTATGTTCTTTAATGGAGTCTATCTTATCTTGTACCGCTTCCTTCCAAAAGGAAGCATCTTGTGACTCCATGACCTCTTTGAAAGTGTTAGGATGCTCATCTACATTGTAGATATAGGGAGTCTTATACTCGATAGAGTTCCTATTTCCCTTCACTAAATAGACAAAGAAATCCGATCCATAATTCTTTGATTTCCTCACCCTCTTACTCCTCCTTATTTCCTCAATATTTTGTTGAGTTTCTTGAATAGCTTCCTTTGGAATCATGTCATAAATGACATCCTTGGGTCTAGGAATTGAAGAGAATCAAGTCTCATCAAATATTGCATCTATTGACTCTATTACGGTGTTCACCATTATGTAGTCATTTGGTTCGATAACCATGAACCTATAGGCTTTGCTTTCAAAGGCATAGCCTATAAAGATGCACTCAATTCCTATTTCACCCAACTTTCTTTTCTTTGGTTCCGGGACCCTTACAATCGCCCGACACCCCCATACTCTAAAATGTTTTAGAGTTGGCTTTCTTTTATTCCAAAGTTCGTATGGGGTCTTAGGGTTCCTTTTGAGAGGAACTCTATTTAGTACATAACAAGTCGTTAACAAGGCTTCACCCCAAAATCCTTCACTTAATCCGGAGTAAGATAACATGACATTAACCATTTCTTGTAGGGTCCTACTTTTCCTTTCGGCCACACCATTTTGTTGAAGTGTGTAAGGTGTTGTTGTCTCATGCACCACACCACAACCTTGAAAATAATTTGGGTCATAATATTCTCCACCCCTATCGGATCTTAATATTTTTAGTTTGGTCTCACAATGTAATTCACTTTTAGCTTTGTATATCTTAAATTTGTCTAAAATTTCGTCTTTTGAATGCAAAAGAAATGCTTGACAATACTTAGAAAAATCATCAATGAAAGTCACATAATATCTTTTACCTCCTATAGAAGGAGTGCTATGGAAATCTCCTAAATCACTATGAATTAATTCAAGCAATTTAGAATCTTGTATAATACTTGGAAAGGAACTTTTAGTGATCTTAGTTAGCATGCATGTTCTAAACTTCTCTATCTTTTCATCCAAAGTTGGAATTAAATCAAGATTAGACATATACTTAAGCTTATTATAGTTAACATGTCCAAGTCTCAAATGCCATAGAGAAGAATTTAAATAAGAACCAAGTAAGTAAAGGGAAACATTCATCTTATTGCTACTAGAAGCATTTAGCTTGACCATATCTCCACATGCATAGCCTTTACCCATAAAGATCCCTCTCTTAGACAAAACATAATTGTCCCTTTCATACACTTTTTTGAAATCATACTTATAAGGAAACCCGAAACAAGATTCTTATATATTTCTGGAGCCAAATACACATCATTCAAAAGAAGTGTCTTTCCGGAAGTAAACACAAGTTCAACTTGTCCTATCCCTTCAACCTTAACCGGGGAGTTATTGCCCATAAAGAGCTTCCTCCCCTCTTCGGCGGGTTGGATAGTCTTGAAGAGAGAACGCTCGATGCACACGTGCCTTGCCGCACCCGAATCAACCCACCAAATATCGTCGCTAGAAACGACATTAATTTGGTCTTTTATTATAGCTACGAAGGGTCAATTGGGCTCCTTCTTACCACCATGATTCTTAGTGTTGTTGTTCGTGAGCCCGTGCTTTTTCCTCCAAATCGGAGATTCCTTCTTGGGGTGCCCCGGCTTGCCGCAATGCCAACAAACTATTTTTGGTTTCTTGTTTTCATACTTATTCTTGTTCTTAGTTCCCGTCGAATTCTCGTGAACCGCATGAACCGTGGAGGGATTCTCCTTGGTGTCATCCTACATTCTCAATTTGTCCTCAATTCGGAGATGGTTAGCTAAACCCTCAAGACAAATAGGTTCCTTAGAATGCATTAAATTCCTTTTGGTTTCTTTCCATGAAGGTGGGAGCTTGCCTATAATTGAAGATACAATATAGGCCTCATCTTTCTGGATCTTATGTTGACTAAAATTACTTAGTATAGGTTGAATCTCATGGAATTGGTCAAGAACTTTTCTACCTTCAACCATTTTAAAATTATTAAACTTGGCTAATGAGAAAGTTCTTACTTGTGGAATCCTCCGACATATACTTAGCTTCGAGCATCTCCCAAAGCTCCTTGGCAGACATCACGTTTTGGTAAACGTCGAAGAGCGGGTCCGTAATCCCGTTGAGAATGTGTCCTATGCAAATGTAGTTGTCGTTCTCCATCTTGAGCCGACGCCTCGTTTGTTCCGCCGTCTCATCTTCGCCCTCCACCGGAACGTCTTGAGTTGACATATACACCACTTTGAGAGTGGTGAGCATGAAGTGCATCTTCTTTTGCCATCTCCGGAAATCGATCCCCTCAAACTTGTCCAACTTTTGGAAGTTGTTGGTCATGTCTTTCAAGGAGTAAGACATAGTGGATAAGTCTTATGATTGTTGGAAAGAACAATTGGAATGAAACGGTCACACACAAGGTGAGGGATCAGTTGGATGGCTAGGAATCGAGGGTAATCACGTCTCCCCTTAAGACTTATTCACTAGACCGTGAAAACACTCAAGGGTAAAACCTAACTTCTTGTAAGCAAAGTTACTAGATCTCTCAAGGAATCTCAAGATAGTTGCTGCAGTTCAACACCTTAAGAGTGTTATGTTGAAACTCTCTAGAATAGAATAGAAGAAGGATTTTTTGGTGTATAGATGAATGAGCCATTCATCCTCCTGTTATAGTGATTCATGGAGTAGACAAATCTTTCAACCTTGCCATAGCAAGAGGCATTATCCAAGGGATATGTTTTGACTCACTAATGGTGATTGCTTGACTGATTTCTCAGTCAAAGATCAACACAATTAGTGATCAATCGAAATCAATCCCGAGGCTTAAATCATGGGATTTCAAAAAACGATCTCGACTGGGTCCAACACGGTCCGTGTTGATCCCGACACGATCCGTGTTGTACTAACACAGTCCGTGTTGACCCAGTGTACAATTTTTGTGCCCTCTAGACACCAACACGACTCATATCATGCTTGACACGGTCCCTGTTGGGTCCCTTTACCTTATTAAGCTTGTTTTTGACCTTCCGGTCAATCTTATGCTTATAACTTATACTTTTATGCCTCTCTTGAAATACTCCAATAGTTTTGGCATGACATTGTAACTATTTCACAGGTGCATCAAGTGGCATTGGAGCTGAAACCTCACGTGTTCTTGCATTACGCGGTGTTCATGTTGTTATGGGGGTCAGGAATGTAGATGCTGGTAAGATGGTAAAGGATAAAATAGTTCAGGAAATCCCTGCAGCTAAAGTTGATACTATGGAATTGGATTTGAGTTCACTGGCATCGGTTAGAAAGTTTGCATCTGAGTATAATGCATCAAACCGTCCACTAAACATTTTAATGTAAGATTATGCAATTGCTTCTTGTCTTTTCCCTTATTATGAGCTAGCAACCACTTCTCTTAATGGGCTGGCCTGACTGCCTGACCAATCCTATTGGGTTTATCTTTTTATCTGTTTCCAACTTTGGAAAAATAGATTTACAAATTTTACTTGGACTTATTTGAGCTGTTTGCTGGGTAGGCCATCACTACTTGGTTGTATGCAGATGTGTATAAAGGATGATTGACTAGTAGCTAGTCAGCAATGCTTGCTTTATACTTATTTTTAAGTTTGTATGCAATATACATCATATGGAAAATGCCTAAGAAACTAATAGCCTATCCTTCTACATCACAAGTAACAATGCAGGAGTGATGGCCACCCCATTCATGCTCTCTAAAGATAATGTAGAACTACAATTTGCGACAAACCACTTGGGTAAGTTGCTGAGATATAGCCTTATCTTTTCTCTTTCAATCTCAGACATGGAAATGTAACTGGGTGAATCTTGATAGCTTCAGCTAGGTCTTGGTCTGTTCTGCATTATTTTTATCTATGGATTTATACGAAACTTCGCAGATTCCTCTTATTCATTTGCATTTCTTATTTCAGATATGAAATCATTTGAATTTTATAAAAAGAAAACAGATCCAATATGAAGAGAATAAGCACTTCCCCCTTCCCTTTTCTCGTTCTCAACAGAAATAAATTGTGTTCAAGGGATTCTATTTATACCTGCTTATTATGGCATGTGATCAAATCTGCATTCCCAATTATGTTTTGTTCTCTTTTGTATGTTCCTGGTTTCTATCAATTATCTATGAGAGTTGGACCTTGCTAGTAGGTAGTGGCCCCTTTTATGGAGGTTATTTCGAGTTGTATATGCTATGCCAAACTACTTCATCCTCAACATTGATCTTCTTGACATGTGCCCTTTTGTAGGTCATTTTCTCCTCACTTATTTACTGTTGGACACAATGAAAAAGACTGCACGTGAAAGTGGCCGAGAAGGAAGGATTGTCAACGTTTCATCAGAGGCTCATCGTTTTGCATATTCTGAAGGAATTCGTTTTGATAAACTCAATGATCCATCAAGGTAAATATTTTCTCTTAGGACGCTGGATTATTGAGTTACGTCTAAGTAGTATATTTTCTTTTAGGGTGCGTTTGGTTAGTCAATAACCTCGGGAAATGGTCAATTTTCCCATGTTGACCTATTTTCCCCATGTTTGGATGCGAGTTGACTTCGGGAAAGTTTTCACGATGGGCCCACCATTTTCTCCATTTTCCTAGGGAAAATTACCCTTAGGAGGGGCTAAGGGAAATTTTTCCAGGGAAATCTTTCCCATGGAAAACTTCCCATGGAAAATTTTCCCCGGGAACAATTTCTTTGGGGTTCCTACCAAACACTCCCTTAATTGCAGATACAAGAATTAGAACTGTCAATTATGAGCCACATTAAGTGAGTGGTTGACTTACGATGATGGACTGATAACTTATATTTTGTGATCCATTGCACAGCTATAGCAGTTGGCGTGCCTATGGCCAATCAAAGCTTGCTAACATTCTACATGCTAATCAGTTAACTAAGCATCTGAAGGTACTGCTTTGACCTTTTGTCACTTGAAAGCGATTATTGAAGAGTTGAATGACTATCTTTAGCTTGTTTTTGTGTTCTCTGGGTATGCTTTCATTGCTTAGATTCTCTTTGCTTCCCATTCCCCCCCCCCCCCCCTCCCAAAAGAGAAAACAGAAAAAGATTTGTAAATTATCAATGTATAACATTTCTTGATTAGGAGGACGGTGATGAGATAACTGCAAACTCTCTTCATCCAGGGGTAATTAGTACCAATCTTTTCCGCCATGTTGGGTGGATGAATGGTACGTCATTTATTGTTGTTACTAACCTCATGAAAGTCATATTATGTACAAGCATTTGTCTGTATATAGGAAGCCTAAGAATCTGGAGTTGGGTTTGTATCACAACAGAGGCATAACGATCTTTCTCCTATAGAGCCTCCCCTCTCCCATGCCTTCATCTGCTAGGATGCCACCATGAAAAGTAAAGACCATGACACTTTCTTGGGTCACTTTAGCTACATTGGAGTCCCCTGAAAATTGATACTGAAAAATTGCTTAGAATTTATGATAATTGTAGTTGGTACGTTTGTTTGTCTGACATTTGTAAACTTGATGAATTTGACAGGTATGAACCGTGTGATGGGCAAATTTTTCAGTTTTTTCTTGAAAAGCGTGCAACAGGTGAGTTTATCCTTTGTAGCCCAATTTGCATATTTACATGGAGTTTTGTCCCCATTATCGTATCGTATGAGATATGGCATTATAGATAACTGTTGAAAAAGTGGTGTGACTGCCTGAAATCTGTTGCCACATACTTCCTGTGTTTTGGGATTGACCTCACTCCCCACTGTCCTTTAGGCGTCACAAGCTCGAATCCCCTATAGATTATTTGGTTGGGCGAGGTTCCCCCTGTTGGAGAAAGAATAGGTAATCAGAGGAAGGGGACACTGCTGTTTGCTTAAACTTGGAACACACTTCATCCTTTCAATATAGAGAAGCCTATATATAGGTATACAACCAAACTACTTTAGCTAAAAATAAGCAACAAAGATGCTAAACTGGAGAAACTAAACCATCGGCCTAATTTTTCTCAACTGACTTGGTATGTTTAACTAGAAAAATCTACTGACAGTAAACATGAATTTGACATAGTAAAAACATCAACAAACTAAACCGTATAAAATAGAAAATTGATTTCTTTGAGCACCTTCATCACTCCTTTTGCTTCAAAGCTTGTTATTCCCATTTGATTCATGAAGTTGTGGTGTTTGACAAAAGGTAGAGACTTGGTTAGAACATCTGCAACCTGATTGTTTGTGTTACAATAGCTCAAGGCAACCTTCTCATTTCCAACCAACATTCAAATAAAGTGAAATCAAATGTGTATGTGCTTGGTCCTACTATAGAATGCTGGGTTTTTTGTCATAGAAATGGTGGCCTTGTTGTTAAAGAATATCACAATAGCCCTTTCTCGTGCTTGGCCAAAATCAACGAACAATCTTCTTAACCAAACAGCTTGACATGCAGCTGATGTAATTGCAACATACTCAGCTTCGGATGATGGCAAAGGCTACAATATCTTGCTTCTTTGAACTCCATGAGATAGCACTAGAACCAATGAAAAATACATGGTCTGATCTACTATTCCTATCTTCTGAACATCCTGCCCAATCACTGTCGGAGAAACCATACAAATGAAATTGGATCATTTTAAGTATCGAATTCCAAAGTCAACAGTACCGACCAGATATCTGAGGATCCGCTTTGCTAATCCAAAATGACGAAGTGATGGGTTGTGCATCAACCTTGAGACAACACTTACTGCAAACATAATATCAGGCCTTGTGTGGCACAAGTATAACAGACCTCCAACAAGACTCCGAAATTGTTTTGCATTTGCCATACTTGTTACATCTTCAACTATGAGTCTTTCATTGGCATTCATGGGAGTAGGCATTGGTTTGCAGTTCAACATATTAAACCTCTTTAATAGATCACTTGCATGTTTCTTTTGCAAATGAAAATACTATCCGCACTTTGGTTAATTTCAAGTCCCAAAAAATACCGCAGTAGACCCAAATCCGACATTTCAAACTTTTGCATCATGCAGGACTCCAAGTTATCAACTAAAAACACACAAGACCCCATGTAAAAAAAATATCGTCAACATAAAGGCAGACCATAAAAAGATCAGAGATACCTTACTTCTTTACATAGGGGATTGGTTCATTTTCACTTCTTTTAAATCCATTCTCTGAAATATGAGTCAATCTTGTTGTACTATGCATGTGGAGCTTGCTTCAACCCATATAAGGCCTTTCTCAGTCTGTGGACCTTTTCTTTTTCTTATTCAACCATGAAACCTTTCGGCTGTGCAACATAGACTTCCTCTTTCAGCTCTCCATTTAAGAATGTAGACTTGACATCAAGTTGATATACAGGGTGCAACATAGACTTCCTCTTCCAGCTCTCCATTTAAGAATGTAGACTTGACATCAAATAGATATACAGGGTGCTAAGGTTGTGCTAGCGATGCTACTACAAGGAATACCCTTACTGTTTCAAAGTGAGCAACCAGTGAAAAAGTCTCTTCAAAATCTAACTCCTTGTTGTGCATAACCATTCGCGACCAAGCGAGCTTTATGTTTCTAAATTGATCCATCAACATAGTATTTAGTATGATACACGCATTTCGAGCCAATAACGTTTTTCCCATAGCAATTCTATCAAATCCCAAGTGATTCTGTTGTATGTCTAATATATCTTCTTCCATCGCTTTACACCAAACAAGCTCTTTTGCAGCTTCGTTGAGATAGAGTGGATCTGAAACAAATAAAGCAAAAGCACATGATGTATACACATTGTCAACATATTTAGGATTCAGTTTTCTGGCCCTTGTTGATCTTCTCAACGGTGGTGAATAAAGAGCAGATCTGAAACAAATAAAGCAAAAACACATGATGTATATACATTGTCAACATATTTAGGATTCAGCTTTCTGCCCTTGTTGATCTTCTCAACTGTGGTGAAGTTGAACAAGCTCCTCAAAAAGTTACAGGGGAAGTGTCTCTTCTAAGTGAGTTTGCTAGTGAGGGTTCTGGTGAGTTTGAAGAGTCAGTGTCAGGAGAGTTTGCTGAATGTGATGGGGGTATTGACTCATCAAGATTTTTGAACTCTCCCTGTTCATAAACCTATGTGGTATGAGTTGCACTATTAATTGTCATGCCAGGTCCATGTTCCTACTTCATTAAACTCTACATGTTGACTGATTATAGCATTGTTGCTTGATGGATTATATAGTTTGTATGCTTTAAATTGAGCACTATAGCCCACAAAATGACAAAAATAGATTTTTGTGACTTTGCATCGAGCTTACTACGTGAGGGTGACCCATCCAAAGCATACGCCACACAACCAAATACTTTCAAGTGGCTTGCCCATGGCTTTCTTCCCTTCTAGGCTTCATACAAGGTCCGATTCATGACTGCCTTCGTTGGTGAGATGTTCAGAAGGTACACAACGGTTGCAATAGCTTCTGCCTAGAAAAACTTCGGAAGATTCGCTACATTCATTATACTCCGAGTCATTTCAACCACCATTCGGTTTTTGCGCTCAACCACACCATTTTGCTCAGGTGAATATGGTATTGTCAATTCCCTATGAACCCCATTTTTCTCACAAAAAATAGCAAATTCATTAGACATAAATTCACCTCCACAATTAAACCGCAAGGTTTTTGTCACAACCACTTTCCTTCTCCACAAGTTTCTTAAATTTCTTAGAAAAATCAAACGTTTTTTTTATTTTTGTTTCAAGAAATAACCCAACTCATACGACTATAATCATCAGTATAAAGTAGGAAATACCGACTTCCACCTAGTGATTTAGTTCTCATTGAGCCACACAAATCAGTGAGTACAAGCTCAAGACATTGTGAAGCCTTCCAAACCTTATTTACTAGTAATGGTTTTTTGGTTTGTTTTCTATACACACACCCTTCACAAAAATCAAGCCCAGTAACTTTTGGGAATCCAATACCCATATTCTTCTCAGCCAACAGTTTTAAACCATTCACATTCAAGTGTCTGGACCGAAGATGCCAAAGATTTGACTGATTGATCTTATCAACAAAGGAAAAATTCTTAACACTTGAAACTTTCAATGGGAATATTCTATTCTTTGTCATAGGAATGTTGGCTATATTGTGCCTTGTCATCTTACCAAAAATACAACAAGCATCATCATCAAATAAATGGCATTACCATATTCCATCATTCGCCCTACACTTCAAAAATTATGAGCTGAACTAGGAACATATTGCTTATCATGAAGAGATTTAGAGTTACTATTGGATGTTTTCACTATAATTGTACCAGACCCTTCAACTTCCATTTGCTTGTCATCTCCAAGTTGAACGACACTTTTCCGGGACTCGTCAATTTCCTTAAACAATTACTTTCTTCCTATCATATGATTCAAACATCTGTTATCCAAAAACCATATGTCACTATCATTCTCTTGGGTACAAGAATGAGCCATAATCAAGTAATTCTCCTCGACAATATTTTCAGCAAAGTTTGCTTCCGTTGACTCATCCCTTGTCTTGTTCCAACACTCTACTTCATTGTGGCCAAACTTCTTGCAGTAACGACACTGAATAGTGCTTTTGAATTGATGGTGTTGATCACCTCTGCGTTTTCTAGTACTTTGACCTCTGCCACAATAACTACCTTTACCTCTACCACGAGCATTGGGGCTTTCTGACCTTGCTTTGTAGGGAGACTCCCCTTTCACTTGGAAGGCCTTCTGATTAACTTTCTCACGATTTCTATTGATCCTAGCTTCATGAGCTATCAAAGAACCCATTAATTAGCTCATCAATGGTATACATAAAAAGGTTATTTGACTTTTCTATTGCAACAACAACATGGTTCAAATCTTTTGCTAATTTACCCAACACCTTACAGACAATGGTTTCATCAGCTATATTTTCTTCATATATTTTCATTTGGCTAATAACTCTAGAAACCCGAGAAAGAAACTCCTGTACTGATTCTTTCTCTTTCATAAATAAAATTTCAATTCACATCTCTATGTTTGCAATTTAACAGTGAGTACCATTTCTCGTCCAAGAATTCTTTCTGAGTATCCCCCATGCTTCATGAGCACCTGTTGCTGCAGCAATGATTAGGGAAAAGTTTCATCAAATCCCATTAGTTCTTTTCGAGTCTCTATCAACTGTTGACTGGATGAGAAACAAGGCTTATGCGTCCTTTCAAGTCTCTATCAACTGTTGATTGGGTTGAGCTCGTGCCGAGTCTAGCTCTGTGTACCTATTCTCCATTAAATCCCATTAGTTCCTGAGACTTGAACATAGTTTTCATTTTCAGACTCCAAGTGGTATTTGTCACCCTTGAAAATAGGCAACTGAGGGTGAGAGGAGTTGGCCGCCATGACTTCCTCACAATTGAATTTGAACTCTCTGTGTTTGGGTTTGGACAACTCTCTTTGTTTCCTACTTCACCCTTTCTTTTTTGTTTTGCTTGATAAGGTTCTGGCCTGAATAAGACAGAAGAAAGGAGGTGGTGGTGCTCATCCTTTTAATTTAGGCTCTGATACCACAATTTGTTGGAGAAAGAATAGGTAATCAGAGAAAGGGGACTCTGGTGTTTGTTTCCAACCAAATACTTCAGCTGAAAATAAGCAACAAAGATGCTAAACTGAAGAAATTTACCCAATGGCCTAATTTTTCTTAACTAACCTGGTAATGCTTAACTAGAAAATCTACTGGCAGTAACATGAATTTGACAAAGTAAAAACATCAACAAACTAAACTGGAAAAAATAGAAAAAATCAAGTAGTTGATTTCTTTGAAGCATCTTCATCACCCCCCCCTCCCCCACCCCTTTTTTCCACATCAGGGAACCACAATGAACAATTTATTTTATTTTATTTTTGCTGCACTTCCCCCTTATGGAGACTGACTACTTGAGTAGTTGAGTGATAAAGGATCCTAGTTGGTTCTTTTCACCAGTATAGATGAATGATTTGAACTCCCCCTCTCGACCCCTGACACTTGGTGAAAAAGAATGACCCAGTTGGATGGGGGGAATTAGCTGCAGGACTCAGGAGTAACAAGACATGATAGTAATATGGGAAACATGGTTGATTTGTGCAGGGAGCAGCAACACAATGTTATGTAGCCCTTCATCCTCAACTGAAGGGGGTAAGTGGTGAATATTTCAGTGACTGCAACTTGGCCAAGCCTTCTGCACAAGCTCGCGATGTTACCTTGGCTCAGAAACTGTGGGACTTCAGCATGACTTTTGTTAAATGATCATTTAGCAAACCTCATGCAAAGTTATTACTTGTTTTGTCAAGGATGAACTGTGCTCTCAAGATTGAACTTGTATACGGCTTTGTATATGGATCAAATTGAGTTGTATTATTTCTCCTTGAAGATTTCTGTAGGCCATTTGATTGTTGTGTAGGCTGTCTTTTGTCTTTGCTCTTTCTCATCATATACAAACTTAACTCCTATTCAGCTAAAATGCTTCAAAATCCAATTATAATTGGTCTCACCAAGCCAAGGACTCAGAAGTCAAAAGCTAAAAAGAGTTGAAATTATATTACTAAGCTAGAAGAGGATGATAATATTTGATTGATGATCTGATCATGATTTAAAATATGTTTCTTCGAGACTGTCAAGCTCGTTTTAAGAACTCTCTTTCTCAACCACAATAGTTAGGGGTTGATTTATTGCCAGGTCTATCTTTGGATGATCAAGATGGTTTAAATATTAAACTTGTATTGGACAATGAGATTTGTCATGTTGTATTTCAAAAGGATAAGTTCAAAGCACCGGGTCAGATGGTTTTGGGATCGTGTTTTTCCAAAATCATTGGTCGATTTAAGTATGATGTTGTTAGTGTTGTGAAACATTTCTTTGCTAATGGCAACCTGCTTTGGCTGGTTAATCATACTTTGATTGTCTTAATCCTTAAGGGTGTGAATCTTCTACTACGAGTAATTTTAGGCCAATCAGTCTTTGCAATAGTTTGTACAAAATTATTGCGAAAATCCCGATTAATCTCTTACGTAATGTTCTAGACAAACTTGTTGACCTAGTGCAAAGTGCTTTCATTCCAGGTCGGTCCATTCATGACAATATTTTTATTATTCTTGAAGTGTTTAATAAATTTCAGAACATGAAGGGAAGAAGAGTTGGGTCACTTTGAAACTTGATATACAAAAAACATATGATCGTATTGAATGGAATTATATTAAAGAAGTCTAATTTAAATTAGGGTTTCCTCAAAAATAGATTTAATGGGTTATGGAATGTGTATCCATTATGTCTTACTCTTTGATTATAAATGGGGAAATGAATGATTTTTTTAAACCTTCACGGGTCATCCACCAAGGTGATTCTCTGTCCCCTTATTTGTTTATCTTGTGTATGCAAGGTCTAATAGTTCAATTGTCAAAGGCTTCTCATGGGCTAAACAGTGGTATTAGTTATAAGATTTCCGCTGCAGGTGAAAGGATCTCACGCCTCTTTTTCGTTGATAACAGTCTTCCGTTCTATTAGATGAAGTTGGAAGATGGTCATAGACAGCAGTCAATTTTGAATTGTTTTTGTTTGGCGTCCGGCCAACTGGTCAATTTTCACAAACCCTCTATGGTATTTTCAAAAAATACGATTTCGAGAGATAAACAAATTGTTATTGGTGTTTTGGAGCTAACCAACATAGTGTGTGTGTGTGTGTGTGTGTGTGTGTGTGTGTGTGTGTGTGTGTGTGTGTGTGTGTGTGTGTGTGTGTGTGTGTGTGTGTGTGTGTGTGTGTGTGTGTGTGTGTGTGTGTTGTGTGTGTGTGGGTGTGTGTGTGTGTGTTGAAGATGATGCCCATTTGGTTTTAAAATGATATACATTTGGCTTGACCATGATGTTCATTTGATTTGAACATGAATATGTTTCATTTTCTAAACGCTCACAGGTTCAACAAAATGTAAATGATGGATGTTATAGAATAATGAACATCACACTACAAGAAAATAAACATCACGTATGCGGCAATTAACATCACCTTATAAGAACATGAACATCAAGGTATGTGGTAATGAGCATGAGTGTGTACGTTAATGAACATCACATTACTAGATAAATGAACATCATGGTATATGGTAATGAACATTACATTATAGGAAAATGAACATAATGTTATAAGATAATGAACTTCATGCTACAAGAAAATGAACGCCAATGTATATGGCAATGGACATCGTGTTATAAGAAAACGAACATCAAGGTATATGGTAATGATGGATGAGCAATCCACATTAATGAGCTAATTAACTCAAATGCTAAATTTACCGACCATAAATTGTATCTGAATAGTTATCCATCAACCACTAAGTCGCCACCTTCTACATAAACAGTTATTCGCTACGTAAACCGATATATGTTGTTAAAATCGCTTTTTTTTTCATGAACTAGGCCTTAAGACTTGATCCTGCTCTTTTCCAAGGTAAGTGAAAAGCTACTTATTATCTTACCTACTTTTGCTTACCTACCTACTTTAGATGAAATATATTTGAAAATTCATATATTTACTTAGTGATATGAATATATAATTGACATGACCTTAAGTATTTATTTTTATTTTTTTTTACATGGTAAGAACAATCAGCTAGGTAACCCTTCTCTCAAGGGCTTTGCTAAGACTATCTTCGATTAAAATGTCGTCCAAATATCTTTCCAAACAAGGGTTCCAATACTTTGATCCATAATGATTGAGATCTGCCTTGGCAAGCCAATCATCCGCTCGATTTGCTTCTCTACAAACATGGATAATGATTGATACTAAATGTCCTCGAAGGAAAGAGAGAATATCTTCAACCACTTTTCTAATAGACCAAGGAATAACACACCTTCCCTTCACCACCTCTATGACAATTTTGTTGTCGCCTTCCAATGATGCTATGGAGGCCCATTGAAATGGCCTCATGTATTCCGTTGCGCATAACCGTAGCTTCAGTCACAATAACAGGCGCACTCCCCAGATTGACAAATTTACAAACTAGGCCCTGTCCTCTCTAATCGCGTATGATGAATCCGCATGCTGCATTGTCAGTGGATTTAGCTCCATCGAAGTTAACCTTGACAAGACTGGTAGGGGAGGAAATCCAAGAGACCCATTGTGAAGATGTCCTCTCTAATCGCGTATGATGAATCCGCATGCTGCATTGTCAGTGGATTTAGCTCCATCGAAGGTAACATTGACAAAACTGGTAGGGGAGGAAATCCAAGAGACCCATTGTGAGGATGCAGGGGCCTTTTGAATGTTGGTGTTAGGAAAGATGTCCTGGTGGATTTTATCTAATTTGTTACGCAGCTTCAACTGAAGGCAATTGTTCTTGGCCCTGATTAAGATACATTCTGGTCTAAGAGGTTGGCACTTGAAAACCGCTTCATTTCTAGCTAGCCAAACGCTCCAAAGCAGAGCAATTATATTCATCAGGTTAGAGGAACCATGTTTTTCTTTGTATTGCGTGATGAAATTAAGGATGTTAGTCCGATCGAGATGGGAGCTATCTATAATCCAGGTATTGTTGGTCGCAATATCCAAGACTTTCTCAGTGCTGGTACAAGTTAAGAAAAGGCGATTCTGATCTTTAGCCATGTTCTTACAAGACTGACAAACGATATCAAGAGAAATACCTCTGTTTGAAAGGACACTTTTAGTGGGGAGAGCATTGTGGTAGAGAAGCCACAAAAAAGTTTTGAGTTTGGGCTGGATATCTAGTTGCCTATCCAGTTGTAGTTCCACATGGGATGGTCTGAGAAAGCACCATGGGCCAACCATGTAACATATTTAGTGGAAAAATTACCCAAACTGGAGAGACCCTAACAACACTCGTCATTAGAGGGAGAGAGTGGAATAGGGATTGCTTTTATTAAGTTAATTGAATAGGAATTGCCCAGCAAATTAAGATTCCAAATTTTATCTGCATTTATAACATCCGTGACCTTTAAATTTAAATTGATAGCGCTTGTGTCTTCAATCCCATTCTAATTTTGGAACGAAATTTACGAGATTTCATGGTAAGGTGAAATAGCCTCAAATTGCTATCCTCGCTAACCTGCCAATCCTTACGACTAAGACCCCCCCCCCCCCCCAAGAATTTCTTATTTGTTAGATGCAAAATTTTCACGTTGTTAGAGAAGGCGACAAAGCCAGTTATTGAGCCTCGGGCTGTTAAGATTGTTGACAAGCTTTTCCTCGACGGACTGGAGCGATTCAGTATTTCTTTGAAGTTTATTATGGTAGTTTCCAAATGTGGCTTTGGACAACACTTTAAGGCCAGTTTTGACTATTTGAGTTTTTGGCTGAGATAATACACAGGAGAGCCCGTGATACGTCGAGGCCAACTTCTTTTTATTATATGGTGAGCTTGCTGGAAGGAACACCAATGTGGTTGATATTTGAAACTAGGACCCTTATTTCTCGGAGGGCAGGTATCAGCATTTAAAAGGATGTAAGCATGATCTGAAATTGTAAAAAGACCAGTATTTAGGCTATAATTCTGGAAGAGCGCTTCCCAAGCAGGTGTGATGAGGAGACGATCTAATTTTTCGTAGACCAGGTGCCCTTTACAACATCTTTTCCAGGTATATTATCTTCCGTAGGCTGTAACATCCGAGAAGTAGGTTTGAGACAAGAAGTTATTAAGTCTAATAAAGCAACTGGGAGAAGGGGTGGGGCCACCTAATTTATCTAAAGGGGATAGAAGTTCATTGAAAATTTGAATCACTAATGAGGCACCACGGGAGGGAAATTGTGTCGGCCAGATCTAGCATTGAGCTCCAAAAGGAGTCCTTATTGCACTCTTGGGTCTTGCCATAGCAAGCCGAGATTAGAAATCGACAATTGTGGATTTTGTCAACGTTGTAATGGATTAATCTTTGGTTGGTAATAAGGGGGGAGAGATATGTTGTTTGAGAATTCCAAAGGCACCATAACCCTTTGGAGTTATTTGAGACATGACGTTAGGTTGATTCCACTACCTCATTAAAAATTATAATATACATATTTAAACATCATATATTTAATTGATGTGACATAATGTATTACACTACCTTACCCAACAACACCTACACAGTGTTACTTACAATTCCTACTTTACTTGCATCTTATTTACCTATCTAAAGTAGTATATTTCAATGAATTTTTGTAATGGAACAATTTTTTTGGTATAAAAATTTCAAACGATTAATTTAATATTATATTTTACAGATATCATTAAAAAAAGTCAAAAGATAAAATAGTGTAAAACGACAATAAAGAAACCTAAAGAGATTAACGACAGGGGTGGGCACAATATATCTAAACTGCAATTTGAACCACAAAACCGGTAAAATCAAACCGGTAAATGCAGTTAACCGAATTAATTTTTGCATAAAAGCGGTTTAGATTAACCAAACCTGTATGAGCGGTTTAGGTTTTGGTTTTGGATTTTCATTAAACGGTTAACCGCGGTTAACCGGTTTCAACTAAATTAAAAAAATAAAAACCCTACTCACTGACTGACTTTGTGCTGCTACTGTGCTCCACTGGAGAAAAAAATGGGTAGAGTTATTTTTTTAATTTGTAATTGTAATTTCAACTTTGAAGCGGGAAAAGGTGAAAAACCTAGGTCTCGGAATTTATGGACCAAGTATGACAGTGATATCCATAGCTTGACGTTGGTGTATGACTTGATGGTCATTCACTATTTCAACTTTCCAAGGTAGGCAGGGACAAGCCAGGCAGAAAGTAAGTAGCGTCGCACCATGTATGCGTATCGGAATGCGAATTTATTAGCAATATGGTTGCATTTACTTCCATAAATGTTATTGTAAATTTCCAGAAAACTGATTAAGCGTAAATAGTATATTGAACGAGGTTAACAGTGTAAATTTCAGGTTTGGTTTAGGTTTCCAGATTTTAAAAGTCGTTAACCGCATCTAAGTGGCGATTTCGGTTTGGTTTAGGTTTCCAGATTTCAAAAGCAGTTAATCGCAAAGTGGTTAACCACATATTGCGGTTTCGGTTTAGGTTTCCAAAATCCAAAAACCTCAAAAGCGGTTAACCTGTTATGCCCACCCCTAATTAACGGTGTGTTTGAATTCAGTTTAGAGGGGAGGGGAGGGGAGGGGAGGGGAGGGGGAGGGGAGGGGGAGAAAGAGAAAGGAGGTAATTAAGATTAACCTTATTTAAATAAACTAGTGCTCAAACCCGTGCGTTGCACGGGACAAAGGTAGACCACATATATTGTATATAGCTAAAAATATTATATTGCTTTATTACATACAAAAGAACTACATGTATAATTTTCTAATATTTTAACCAAAATATTAAAATATTAAACCAATAATGTTAAATATTATTGCTAATGTTCTACCTTTCATGTATATCAGTAAATATTCTTAAACATTACTTTATTTATGTAATTAATAAAATTTAGTAACAAGAATGTCATAATTAAAGACATTTATAATTTCATATAAACATAAAGCACTTTAACAAAAATTATTTGAAGCATTTGATACAATCATGCCTTATCTATATATAGACAATTTTACACAAAAATACATATATAAGTACTCGTTATAAAGCAATAAAACTATGTCATGTCATACATTACTATTATGTCTCTTTTTCCTTTTTTTTTTCCTCCTTTCCCTTATTCATTATTACTATAATGTTAAGGATTAGGATTATTTATAATTTTGTATTTTATGTTATGCTATATATATGTATATATATATATATATAATTTTAAGCTTATATATTACAGTGTAGTAAAATCTCATTAAATATTATACTTTAATCACAATTATAACTCACAATATCTAAAATAAAATAAATTATGACTATGCAACAAAAAAAGTAAGAATGATATATAACCCAAATTGAAATAGTAAGATTAATAAATTTTATCTTATTTTGACAGCAAAAGTGAGACGCATAAAATATAAATGTAGTAATGATATGACCAAACAATTAAAAATTGAATATCTAATGCAACTAACACCAATGAAAATAGGAAAAGTAACACATCAAATTAACTCAAAATAAAGGGAAGTGAAAAAAAAAAGTGGGAGAGATACCTTTGTATTTTTGTCGCCTTTGTTGCTCATCTATTTATAGTTGATTTGTTAGTAATGCAATCAACAACAATGAAAAATAGAAGAAGAATACATAAAATTAAGGCCAAAATAAAGGAAAGAGAAAAAGGAGAAAAAGAGAGAGAGATACCTTTTCTCGCATTTGTTCCCCATCTAATTATATTTGATTTGTTAGCATGTAATATACTCATGTCCATTGTTCTACTCAATATTGATGATTAGTTAATAACTATATAACTCCTTTTTCTTTTATTTTAATAATTATCTATTAATACTATTAAAACAAAACAAATGTAATAGCAATTTGACACGTGTCAAGCAGAGAATTTCCAATCTAAATAAAACTCATAGAATTTCCAATTCTTCAATTGTTAACCATGATCCTTCACTTACCATAATATTTATTGTATCTTTGTTTTCAATCATAATTTTGTAACCATTCTTTCACTGTTAATGCAATTATTAATTGGTAAAAAAAATGAAAACTTAAGTACATGGTGCCTTTGTGTCTTTTAAGTTTCCAATCTAAACACATTAAAATTTCCAATTCTTCAATTGTTAACGTGATCCTTCACTTGCCATAATATTTATTATCCTTATTTTCCATTATAACTTTGTAATGTTAATTTCTTTCATTGTTCATTTTTTGTGCTTCAATATAATCCTTCTTATTATAAATACCAACCAAATTATAATGCAAATTACACAAGCTTTGGGCAAGAGATTGCTGAAATTCATATATACTTGCAAATACTTTTACTCATACTTATGCACATATTATTTACTTATTAGTTTTCAATCCATTTTTTCTCTTATATGTGGATTTTGATTATTTGCAGGTGCAAATTTTTGATGATACCTTTAAGAAACATCAACACTCCTTGAATAATGTAAGATGATAGCATTCATAATCTCTTATTTGTATATTAGGAGAAATGTCTCTTGAAATAGTTAGTGTGCTTTAATTCAATGGTTACAAATCAAATTGTATCTTCACAATATATTGAATAAGTTTTTCTGTTTGTTTTCTCTTAACTAAGAAATTAGTCATATACATGCCCTCAAAACGAAAAGTCATATACATGGTTCTATAGATATTTTGAAAGTTTCTTTTAAGGAATGTATACTTGTAAGTGAATGCATGTGTAATGTAGTTTTTTTTTAAAGATCAACATGCATATAAATGGTGGGAGTATGTCGCCTTTATTATGTAAAGTTTAGCAATAATATAATTATATATTAGTATTTAAAATTTTTCATATTAAAGAGATGTTAATCAGGTAAACTCAATATGGTGGAGATTCGCAGCCTTTGTGATCATCAAATGTATACTTTGATTCCTCTTAACAATTATGCTTCATGTACCTGCCAAGTTGAATTTGTTTTTCAATCTAAATCATTACAATTTTTAACAAATTAAAATTATGCTTACTTTTATGAAGGGAGTTTCAATCTTTGTTTTATACAATTATTTATATTTTTTTTTAAGAAAGGGTACAACAACAGACACTAGGAAGCCCTTCTCTCAAGGGATCTCCCAAGCGCATCCTCACTTACAATAACTGAAAGATCTCTATGAAAGCTAAAATCATAATAACACGAAAAAGATACCAATAAACCCAACTTAGCTAGCCAATCTGCAGCACGATTCCCTTCACGAAAAACATGATGAACTTCAATAGCAACACACTCCCTCATAAAAGCACGAATGTCTTTGACTATCTGCGCAATCTCCCAAGGTGACTGGGAGGTTCCCTTAACAGCATTAATAAGCGTAAGATTATCCCCTTCCAAAACAGCTCTTCGAAATCCATTAGAAACAGCATCCCGAATCCCGTTACGCATGGCAACAGCTTCAGCCACCAAAACAGAAGAGCTACTCAAGTTGAAAGCTGCTACACGAAGGAGACGACCCTGATCATCCCGCATAATGTATCCCCCTCCAGCAGTATTCGAATTTCGGGCTCCATCCGAATTAACTTTGATGAATCCCTCCTTCGGTTTCGACCAAGCCACCCATCTCGAACCCAGCAGACTGCCCCGATCCTGCGAAACAACCCCTCCTAGAGCCTCAGTCAACCTTTCTCTAATCCTCCATTCAGCCGAAGACCGCTTAGCACGCAACAACGCACCACCAGGGAGAGTGGTTTGACGTTGGAAAACCACCAAATTACGAGATTTCCACACACTCCATAAAAGCGCAACCACACGCTCAATAACAGAACGTGTGGGATGACGAAAACAACGGGTCAGAAAGGACTCAATCGAATCACTCGCGGTTGGGGTAAGGGAGATCCAACCTTGTTGCTTGGCAATAAGCCAAACTTCCCTAGCGTATTCACAATGTAAAAAAAGATGGTCCTCACTTTCAGCACAATTATGACACATAGGACATAAGGGAAGAACGTTCACACCCCGATATAGAAGATGAGTGGTAACTGGGAGTACATCCTGAAACATTGGCCAAAGAAAAACTTTCAATTTAGGTTGAATATTCAGTTTCCAAAGCCACTTGAACTCCCATGAATTCTGGGAAGGGTCACAGTTATGAGCTAACCAAGTCGCAGACTTGGTCGTAAAAGACCCAGAACTGGTAAGACCCCAACAAAGGGAATCCTCAATATGAGTAACTGGGATGGGAATTTTCTTAATAGCTTCCAGGACAGTAGGAGTAACCAATGGTCTAAGAAGGTCTTCATGCCACGACCTATCATTTTTAATAAATTGCGCCACCCGCAACGATGTATCTACTCTGGACAAGTCAGAATCGTGAATTTGATCTACAAGACTCTTTTGCCCGCACCAGTTATCCAACCAAAAATTAATCTGTTGGCCATCACCAACCTGCCAACGAAGACCTTTTGCAAAAATAGGTATGACTTTCAAAATTGATTTCCACGCCCAAGAGTCAGTAGCTTGCTGTTTAATAGAGAAAATATCTCTATTCTTAACATATTTAGCCATGACCTGATCGACCCAGAGTCCTTCACCAAACATTACTTTCCACAGCAGTTTACACAGGAATGCTGTATTTATCGCCTCAGCCTTTCTTAAGCCCAATCCACCTAATGCTTTCGGCCTACAAATCTTATCCCAAGCAACCATTGGAAGACCCTTATTGGATTTCAAATCCTTCCAAAAGAAATTTCGATTAATTGCATCAAGATGATTCGCAGTACTAGGAGGAATCTTAAAACATTGCAAGACATGAGTAGGGATAGATTCGAGATGTGACTGAATTAGTACAATCCTTCCTGCTTTAGAAACAAACTTTGCCTTCCAAGGCTGCAACTTAGCTTGTGCATTAGAAATTAAAAAAGAAAAAGTATCCTTCGTCGGACGACCTTTAAAAATAGGGCTACCAAGATATTTACCAATTCCATTTTGTTGATTTATCCCAAAAATACCAGCCACCAGTTGTTTTTCCCTAGAGGTGGTATTCCTGGAGAAAATTATTGACGATTTATGAAAATTGACTAGCTGACCAGAGTTAGAACAGAATTTATGTAAAATAGATTGGAGCCTCTGGCAGTCTTCCTGAGTATTTCTACAAAAAAGCAAACTATCGTCTGCAAAAAATAAAGAAGGTACTTTTTGACCATACGGCAAGATTTTAATCCCAATACCACTATTACGGCGCGAGGCAGCCAAATTTAATTCTGCGATGAGACCTTGTATACAGAGAATAAATAAATAGGGAGACAAGGGATCTCCTTGGCGAATACCCCTCGTAGGGAAGAAAAAGCCAGATGATTCTCCATTAATTAATAACGAGTAAGAGACTGTGGAGACACATTCCATAATCCAAGCTACCCATTGGTCTGGAAAACCAAATTTAATCAGAATTTCTTTCAAAAAATCCCATTCAGTCCGATCATATGCCTTTTCCATGTCTAGCTTCAAGGCAACCCAACTCTTTTTTCCTTTCATGCCCTGAAATTTGTGTAACACTTCATGCGCAAGTAGAATATTATCGTGTATAGAACGTCCTGGAATAAAGGCACTCTGAACCGGACTAATCAATTTATCCAAAACAAGTCGTAAACGGTTGACTGAAAGGATATGATCTTATACAGACAATTACATAGGCTTATAGGACGAAAGTTACTGGTGGTCGCCGGGCTAGCAACTTTAGGAATGAGAGCAATCAACGTATGATTGATTTGCCGTAACAACTTTCCGTGTTGAAAGAAATAATGAACCGCAGCTATTACTTCCTTGCTAACTACAACCCAGTGGTTTTGGAAAAAAGCAATCCCAAAACCATCAGAAAATGGTTGAATAAGCAAATCCCGATCTGCAGCAGAGAGTGTTTGGTCAACACTAATCTCTAGTCTCCTAGGATGTGTAACAGAACTTTTAAAACGGGTCTGAAAGTCTTGAAGAAACTGATTCTTAATCAAATCCATATCATCTATCCAAATATTACCTGCCACTTTGAGTTTCGTGATGCAATTTCTAGTTTTCCTTGCTTTCATTGACTGATGGAAGAATCGCGAATTCCGATCCCCCTTCGTGAGCCAATCCTTTCTGGCAAAACGTCTCCAATATTTCTGATTAAAGAGAAGCAAACGCTCCCGTTGTTTTAATAAACGGAAATTCCAATCATTTAAGCGATTATTACTCGGACTAGCAACCAATCGGTTCTCCAAATCTTGGATTTTCTCCTCGTTAATCCGCATCTTATTGGTGAAATTTCGAAAAGTATTACGCTGCCAAATCTTAAGTTCTTTTTTAATGCGCCCCAATTTCTGAACAACCCGAAAGAAGGGGGAGCCCTGAATATATCCGTTCCAATTAGAGCGAACAATCGATCGTACTTTATCATAGGACGACCAAGCATCTTGAAATCGAAACGGAGCATGCATTTTAGCCCCTATCCAAGGTTTAGTATCGAGCAAAACGTAACTATGATCTGAGCAAGTAAAGGAACCATGCGAGATTCTATAATTGGGATACAATTCCTCCCATTCAGAGTTAAAAAGAACTTTGTCCAACTTTTCATAAACTAGATGACCCTTACAACGCTTTTTCCAAGTGAACGGTCTGCCCACTACAGAAGCGTCAACGCAACCGGAGTTGAGAAGGAAGGTATTAAGGCGAAAAAATTTTCTAGCATTAAACATCGCTCCTCCAACTTTTTCTGAAGCAGACAAAAGTTCATTAAAATCACCAATCAAACACCAAGGTCCAGATACAGATTGAGAGAGTGTGGCCATCTTATTCCAAAAACTATCTTTATCCCTCTCTTGAGCAGGGCCATAACAAGCTGTAATAGAGAAATTAGTTTGTGTCAAGTTATCCCCTATATTACAATGAAAAAACCGGTCATCTTTAATAGCGATTTGCAATTGAACCGTAGTAGGATTCCAAGCACACCAAAGACCCCCGGTATGGTTAACTGGGTTGATATATTCAAAAGAGGAAAAACCTAACTTTTGCAATAAAAGTTGAGAATTTGCTTCTGACACCATTGTTTCAAGGATAAACAAAATATCTAGATTGAGTATACGCTGTAGAAATTTTAATTCATTCCAAAGGCCCATTTTCTTCGCCCCTTGGACATTCCAACATATAATTTTCATTAAATAACATCAAAGTGAAGAAGACCTCCTCGGTCAACAAATCCACTAACTTCGCGGCCACAAAATTGACCTCCGCGGTCAAGACAAAAGAGAGAGTAAAGAAAGAAAACCCATATAAATAAAGGAGGAAAAGCCGCTAGATTAGCAGCTAGCGCCTTAGACTTTACACAAAGGTTAGCAAAAGAGAAATAGACATCCGAATAAATAGACAACAAAGTAAGACCCCCCCCCCCCACTCCAGTAAGCACCAAAAATGTCGTCCGAACCCAAGAGACCTGGTCAACCTCGCAGCAAGCACGTGACCTGCAAAAACACAACCAAGGCCAAAAGACAGGACCAAAACAACAAAACTCAACAAGACAGGGAAGCCAAGAAAAAGGTAAAACCGAAAACAAACATACGTCCTCCGATAAAGAGAGCGCGGTCTTAGGGCCTGATCAAGGTAGTATCCGTACAGGTACAAAATATGCATAGGCTCATCATTGACCAATAATTCCAACCGATCCCACAGGCAACAAGATACACCCCCCAACAGCATCATAGAGCCCAAGCTAAAATCAAGGACCTAACATATCCATCTACAGAACTTAGCTTGTTCTTCAAACAAAAGCAGGAAAAACCCACTCCAACCAGTCCAACTAAGGAGCACAGCAAAGATATCAGTCAAAACATAAATCGTGGGGCAAAGCATGCAACCCAAATACATAATCCAGCTCAAAGTCCACAGCAAAACACAGTCAGAGACTAAAACGCAGAAGACAGGAAAATAAAAAGCCCTCCGAAAGGGGGAGCAAGGTCTCAGGGCCAGATCAATGTAGTATCCGTAACAGAACCAAAAAGTTAAAGGCTCATCCTTGACCAACAGAACCAGCCAAACCCTCTGATAAGTAGATGGGCAGCCACACATCAAACGACGGCCCAAGCTGAGACCATGGGGGTGACTAAACCACCCATGAATCCTAGTGTGCACGCCGGTCAACGGAAGGCAATGCCCATCTCAGGAAAACCAGGTAACAGGCACACGAAATCCATAGGCCCACCAAAGTTGCCAGCAGCAGGGTATGAAAGCCAAAATTAAGATCCAAACTGAGTAATAAGGACCCAGAAACCAAGCTGTCAACCAACAGAGCATAGGTACCCAATAATGCACATAAAGAGTGTACGTCACAATACCATCCCCTAAGGCACAAAGGCAAAAGCACCCAGAAAAAAACATCCCACGAAGGGACCAACTGCAGAAAACCGGCAGAAGCAAAATAGTTAGAAAGAAGATGGAATAGAACATCGATAGCAAGGGAGAACTAGAATGAGTAGATTGGTGAAGAACACAACGAGCAAGTCCAGTATTTAAAGGCCAACCAAGCACAGATCGGAACAAGAATAAACACATAGTAATGACCAAAACCATTAAGAGGGGAAAAAGGAACGCTTCACCTGGGATAATCCAAGGCAGGTGAACCATCCATCGACAGCCGGTAAATAAACCACCGCAACTCAAACACCAATCACCCACAACAAACACAAATTGAATGAGTCGGCCAAGCATGAATTGTGTGCAGAAAGACAATAAGAAGATCACGGTCGGATTAATTACCTGTATGCCAAGAATTTGGACCGACAGGATGAGATCTAACCAAAATAGCAGTTTCGCACCAAGACTTCGAAGAGAACTACTGGTGTTCAACCATAAAGGACAGCCATTAAAGGCTCTATTCGCTTGGCCAAAAAGCCCACCGATTAATGCCTTCCGCAGGCAAACAAGCATAGCCAGACAACCAAAGGTCGTGATAAAGGGAAGGGGGGAATAGAAAGAAATCGCCGGAAAGGGTAACGACAACCCAGAATTAATGAAAGAAATCCATAGATCGAAGGAAGGGATTTGATTGAGAATCATCGAGGAACCCAGAAGGAAGAGGAAGAAGAACAATCGCACAAGAAGGCATGAGTCTCACTCGGCCGTCCTCATACAATTATTTATATAAAAACAATATAGATTTAAGGGTTTTCTGTCCCCATTGTATTTTTCATTATTTTTTACTTTATGTTGACAATTATAAGTTTTCTTATGAACTTTTGAAATTTTTGCTATGCATATAAGTATAACTCGAAGTAATGTTGAAAAAAGTACTATTAACATCATTTTACTATTATTTAATTTTAACTCTCATATTAACTATAATTATACATAATAATTTATTTATTTCATATTATTGTCATCATTATCATACTGTCATCTAACTTTTTTCCATCGTTATCTAAACTATCAATATATATGAATAAAAATAACGATTTAGATATTTTGGAATTGATTGTAACATAAAGAACAAAATCTTAAAATAATTGCTTCCATTTTAGCTTTATCACAATTTTAAATATGTTAAAAATATTATCAATAACATTATATGTGGGATCAAACTTTGAATCTAATGTTTTTTAAATTCTATATTTCTAAAATAATTTTTTTTTGAGCATTTGTATTTCTAAAATAAGTAGCTCTAAAAAACAAACTCAAATAAATGACAAGTTGTCACGTATCAACCACAAAAAAAAATATTCAATAAAGAAAATCTTTTTAAGCAACCTTTCAATTTCTCATCTAATTACTACTCTCATAATATGGTACATCGGTTATAGAAAAACATCCACAAGCTCACTTACTGTAAAGAAGAAGAAGAAGAAAGGAAAGGAAAGGAAAGGAAAATGAAAGGAAAGGAAAATAAGAAAGAATTTGATAATTATCGGCATCATAATTAATAGACTACTTGATAAAAATAATTGTGAAAAATACTCTTCAAAATACACTTAAATTGGACCCAAAAGATTAGCTAATTTGACAAATAGAAAAGGGGATTATAGGATTACTAATCTCCATTCTAAGTTTTGCAAATGAATAATAATATGGTGAAGAAATAAAGGGAGACAACTATTTAGAATATTGAACAAAAATATTAAGCGATGAAAAAAAAGAAAGTTAAACATTGTTGAATAATTTTTTTAAAATAATAAGCAATTGGGAGAGGAAGAATCAAACATAAGACCTCATCTTCTTAGAGATTCAAACATAACTACATGAATTGAAGGGTCGTTATCGGTTGGAATGCCATTGAAGTTAAATAGTCTAACCAATTGTCATATTACAAAAAAGTTAAATTAATAAGTGAGTATTACAACATTTTGGATGATTTTTATTTTGTTTGTCAATAGGCAATTAGAAAAAGTTAAATTTTATAATAATTTATATGACTATAAATAAAGAGAAAATTAAAGAGTTCATTCACTAATATTGATCTTAAACCTACTCATAAAAATAGTTTAAGATTCAAAATTTACAATTATAGAAATGTTTGACACTAAAATATAACAAGGAAAAAAACACTAATGACAATATTAGTTGATTCGATTGTAGCAAACATAAGAATGATTATTTAAAGAACACTAAGACTAAAGATCTTACAACTTGAGCATCATTGAAGAAAGACAAAGAAAATACCCTTATAATTAAATCGAAAATCAACAAATAAAATAGAGTAACCCGTGCATAGCACGGGTATAAAGACTAGTTAATATTAATTTTAAAATATAACCACCATTAATATTAATAAATGTATATTATTCTTTTAAATTCAAGCTTTTAATATTACAGATAAAGATGAATCATATAATATTATTGGGTGTAAAACCTTGGAAAATGAAAAGCCAAAAGAAATAACAATTGTAATGACCAAACGTACTTTTAGTAGGAAAAATATACATCTTTAAACATTTATATAAACAATATGTTTTGTCTAATTGTATGACCGAAATTGGGTTTAGTAGGAAAACTAATCTTATAGATTAGCTAACTCTTATTTTAAGATTTATTTTGATTAAAAAAAATTGGAAGATAATGTTATATTGATGAAAGGCCATGCTAAACTAATAAAAGTATCATCATCAATTATTTGCTCCTCTTTGCCTTTAGCCTAGCGATTTCTTCAGGTTTAAGATTTAGTTAATATAAATATTTTCTCTTTTGTAATCTTTGCATGGATTCCAGTTAGTGCTAGAACAAAATTTTTTATGTAGCTTCAAAAATTATCAAATAACTTTAAATAAAGTAAATTGATTCGAAGCCAACCTATGATTTTAGAGTATACAATATGTAAATATTTTTTTTCGTAGTATCGTGAAGTCTTGTGGAGAAAATACAAATTTGACATTATTGAATAAATCATAAAAAAATGTGGATACAAAAAAATATCTATTAAATTACACCCTTTCTTCATCTTTTGCAAAAGAGCTAACTAATATCGCTTATAGATCGAATCAATGAAATAAAAATAAGTGTAAGATAATAACAAACTAAATGTTTTGATCAATAGATGGGCAATAGTGACTTGCAAAATCATTTAAAGAAACTAACTAATCATACTTGCCAAATTAATCAAATAAAGGAAGAATAAACTTGGTGATCTAATACTCCAATAAAAACTTGGCAGAAGCCTAATGCTAAAAGCTTGTGTGTTATGTAAAGAAAAGTATTGTTGTTGAACAAAGAATGGAACATGATATGTCTACCGTCTAAACAATCAACTTTTTGAATCTATTTATAGTTGCTATACTTTACATAAAATAATTTATTAACTTTAATTTTAATTTTAATTTAATGACTTAAGATTTGTAACCGTGGTAAGAGTTTATGCTCACTAATATCCCTACTTAATTGTAATAATTTAATATGATATGGAAAAGTAATTAAATAATTGATTTGATTAATTAACAACATAAACCAACAAAAATTTTATAACTTTTTAACCATTGTGAAGAGCAGTGCTCAATAATATTAATGCTTAATTGTAATGTAATATGATATGGGAAAGTAATTAAATAACCATTTGATTAATTAACAGCAAAACCCAATAAAAAAATTTATAATATTTTAGTTACATAACTGAGTATAACACAAAATCACAAAGGGATAATCACAAACAAAATCTACTCATTGTTTTGACACTTTTATGTTTAGATTGCATAACGGTCAATTGCCCTCATTTATTTTCAATAATGTTGATTGGTGAATATTTAAAAACATTTACTCTCAATAATGATGATTCGTGAATATTAAAGACACTTTTCTTTAGAAAAAAAAAGCAAATGACAATAATTTTCATTTTCCAAAAATACCCTCACAAAATCACACAAATCCCAACTTTACCCTTTGTACCCAAAAATATATATATATATATATATATATATATGATTTATTCACGAGAGGAAGGGAGGGTAAGTGTTAAAATTCTCCCCTTCCCCCTAATTCCCATTCATTTTGAAGGGTAAGAAAATGAAGGGAAATAAAAGGGAACACTTAACCCTCTAATTATACATATATTAGATCATTCATCTCTCTTCCCTTCCTTTAACCCACAATACAAACGGATGATAAAGGAAAATGATAAGGTTTAGATAAAAGGAAAACCAAAAGGCAAAGGCCAAAACAAAAACAAAATCAAAAATTTACTCGGAGGAACCCCCAATATTTGGGGAAACTATTTTTCGGGACCCCAACTTTTCAAAACTCATTTTGAAGTACCCTTATTTTTTGAGTCAGTGATTATTTGGTGTTTTTTTCGTTCATCAATTTATTAAGTGACTGAAATACCCATATTCTTCTTCTTTAAGGGTATTTCAGTCACTTAACCAAATTGATGATCGAAAAAGCACCTAATAATTTCTAACCCTAAAAGTAACGGTACCCCATAATGAGTTTTGAAAGGTTGAGGTATCTGAAAAACATTTCACCAAAAGTTAGGGTACAAAAAAAAAGATTTTTTTTGATTATTTGCTAGCCAAAAAAAGGCTAAGAAAGCATCACAGATGCCACAAGACCGCAAAAATAGCAAAACACCAAGAAACCAACAACCAAAAAATAGCACAAAGCGCAACAAAAAGACCACAACCACCAAACAAAAGAAAAACAGGTATCTAACAAGCATCTTCTTTTGTTCCAGCATATCATCACGGAAAGCTTTAGTCACAGTCTCCTAATTTTTACGAGACAGCCTTCACCGCTCTACGAGCCTCCTCATCCGGTCTTTCCAAGGAGAAATCCAAAGCATTTACCCGGGTGGTGTTACTAATCAAGATTAAAACGACGATTGTAATGCAAAATAAATACTAATCAAGAGGGTGATGCTTTAGTGGTGTAGAACTTGGAGATTTGAGATTCCCATCAAGAATTGAAACGGTGGTGGTCAAAATTTAATTGATAATTCTCTATCTATATATGTGGAGAGAGTAAAAGGAGGAAATAGAGAGTGAGAGAGAGGGAGAGAGAGAGAGATGTGGTGGTTAAGCAGAAAAGGGTCGTCCGGATTTTCAGGAAGCTCAACTGCTGAGCAAGTGACTGAGGGTATCAATGGCGCTTCCCTTACTGCAGTTGTCACAGGTTCCTCCATTTAACACTCTTCTCCCTACTTTTGATTATCTTTGAGTTGAATAATTGAAGTTGTTATTATTATACACATAACAGAATGAAAGACAAAATGAAGAAAATGAGGTCTGGGAATGAGGCTATGCATAATAGTAATACATTAGAGTAGAGTAGACACCCTTTTGTATAATTATACCCCAGATGCTTCTGTGCAAGAATGCTAACACTGGAAAGGAGCTTCAGTCAGTCACAACTTACAACTAATCTTATTGCATAGTCAACTCTGATAACTAACTAACAAGGAATTCATGACCTGTAGCTGCGATTACTGGCAACGTGCTTCTAGTTTGGAGGACAGAGTAAATTTGCAGGTTCTATAGCTGTTATGGCTTGCTGCCAACCGAGAGACTTAGCAGCTTCCTCATAGGGGTATGGCTCCTCAACAGTAAGCAATAAATGGCATGGTCGAACCGTGGAAGGCTGCAAAGCTGGATATTGATGACAGTTTCGCCCCTGATTGGCAGAATCCAAACTATTGTTTGAATAATGATGGAGGTTTATGCAATCTAGAGGATCTTGTTTGAGGTTGTGTATGGGCTGTCAAAGGTGGGAACTGATGTGCATCCTGAAGCTTTGGAGAAGAAACAGGTGAAAGAATAGGATTTGGAGTATACAGCCGATGAGTCGGAAAGGGGAATCATATTGAGCAATTGAGTAGGTATATTTGCTGCCTGAGTTCCCACCCCATGGTGAGTTTGCCAACCTGGCAGCCAGTTTCTTGGCCTCCTCAACGACATTTCTGTCCCTTGTGAACCCTGAAACTTCCTGACTGCAACGCAGTGGCTAGGCCACAAGATGGGCTTTATCTTGAGCTCAGGGAGGGGAAGCAGTGGGGTTTCTTGGAACTTTGCTAGTAAGTAGAAGTGCACAACATATGCAGAGGAATGAAGAAGCCGGGGTTCTGAGACTACGCTTGTCAAGGTGGGCTTTGTCATGGGGATTCTTGAGAAGTTCAGATTAGCCCCCTGAATGTACTGGAATAGCCTGTGTTATGTGTTAAAACAAAGAAAATTTTCAGAGCGTTGTTCGGTTTTTGAGACTGGATGGTAAATTATGCATTTCGTTCTTCATGGAAGAGAACACGAATACCATCTTAAACACTGCAATGCATTCCTGAATCCTGACAGTCTTTGAGGCTATATGAGAAAATATGCAGTTCCATCTTCATGTTAGAAGACAGGAATACCATGTTAAAGGCTGTAACACATTCCTGATGGCTTAATCAAGGGCTATTAAACACATTACAATACACAGGATTGGGTGCAACTGTGCAACCAAATGAAAAATGCAGTTCTTTCTAAAAAAAATGAAGACACTCAACCCAGACAATGAGTTCACTGTTCCTGCCATCAAAGTGGACCCTAGTGTTTATCAAGTAGGAAGCTGTTTGTAAACTTTCGCTGTAAAATTTCACGGGCAGATTGGAGTAAAGAAGCAAAGTGCTCTGGTGTTTCAAGCAACTGCTTATGTTTTCTTTCTAATTTCTACTATGCTATTCTGCTGTGGTCTTCCAACACAACTGGTTACGTGAGGATTCCATTTAGCTGGGGAAAAATCATTGTCTTCATTGCTTAATCTATTATGTAATGCATCGTCAAATGTAATAGTTTTGACTTGTCCATGGAACTTGTCTTGGCCATGACAATAAAGCTTTGAATCTTTCTACCCCTTTTCCTTCATTTCATGTGCCATGTTTGTTGCAGGAGCAACAAGTGGTATTGGAGCTGAAACTGCTCGTGTGCTTGCACTGCGAGGTGTCCATGTCATAATGGGGGTAAGGAATATGGATGCTGGAAGAAATCTCAAGGAGTCAATTGCAAGAGATATGCCATCTGCAAAAGTTGATGCCACGGAGCTAGACCTCAGCTCAATGGCTTCAGTACGGAAATTTGCTTCACAGTTCAATTCCTCAGGCCATTCACTTAATCTGCTCATGTAAGTTTAGTTGATGGCTCATTTACTGATGCTGAACTAATAAGTAAACCATTTTTCTGTGTTCTATATCCTATGAAGGCTGTGATTGTAACCAGTGGGTTTCTGATTGGAGGTACAATTGAGCTAAACCTTTGAAGTTTGAAATCTAATATCATTCTCAACTTTTTCCACTCCTGCTACCTCTCACTTGTTACCATAACCATACATGTTTCCTGGGTAGGATTATATTCAGGCATATCTATCTACGCTAGCTTAGCTTGCATGAAAGGTGGTATGGTACAAGTACTCTAATTGGTACAGCTTAAATATTGTCAATGAATCTGCACTTTCCCAACTCTTTGATATTTGAACAGCTATGGACTAAAGTAGGATTTTGATTTTATCATACTTCCTCTTTGTGCTACTGATTATCCCTGATGTTTACTTTAGATTGTAGTGTTGTGTTTGAAAATGGTTTTCAGCTTGTAAGGACAGTGTTAGTTTTTTCATTCTTGAACGTTGATAAGCTTATGGATCAAATTAAGTGGATATTTTGACAAAAAATATATGAAAAATTGGATTATAATAAGCCCTACTTTGAGCATGGACGATAATAACCCAAATTTTAAAAATGTACACCAACGGTCCTAACTTTCGTCAAACTGTATATTTTTGGATCACCACCGGGTGCATACCCTAAATATCAAGGATTTTAACTTGCATTTGCTCCCAAACTTAGCACAACAATTCCCCACGATTTTTGGTGAATTTACAACTGTGTCCCAAAATTTTTCAATTTTTTATGATATTTCCCCTTTTATTTCTTAAAAAAAATAGAATAACTGTTTATATTTTGAAAAAAAAAAGGTTAGAAATTCTTTCAGTAACTACACTTCTAGAGGCACTAATGAAAAAGATTTAAAAAAAATCTTCAATTTTTTATGATATTTCCCCTTTTATTTCTTAAAAAAAATAGAATTAACTGTTTATATTTTGAAAAAAAAAAGGTTAGAAATTCTTTTAGTAACTACACTTCTAGAGGCACGAATGAAAAAGATTTAAAAAAAATCTGAAACTTCAAAAAACCCTAAAGTGAAAATATGGAGTTGGTTCTGGTACTAAAAAATATACTGGCGTACATTTTTGAAGTTTGGATCATTATGACATCATTATTGTCCAATCGCCCAAAGTAGGGATTTCCAATTTTCAAATTATATAGACACGAGTATATGGTTGCATTTTCTTTTGACGGGTTTTCACAACAAATCTTTTTTGCTTTCAACTATAATATTTATCTACATTTTGGGTCATGTAAAACTGCTACCGGCAACATTTTTCCACACAACTAAATTAGAATATGCATGACTGATGTGTCATGTCTTGTTTTCCAGCTGGAATAAGTTTCGTTTGCTAGTAACAACGCAGGCATAATGGCTACACCTTTCACACGTTCCAAAGACAACATAGAGCTGCAATTTGTAACCAATCACTTAGGTAAGGTGCAATTCTCAATTGTGATATTTTTTCTTGAAATGGGAAGTTGTCACAATGGAGGGGGGAGGAGGTTTAGATGATTGATCCTTAAAATATATTATATCATTAGGGAACAAACAATGTTCTTGTAAACAATACAGAGTGGTAGCTGAACCCTGTTGACCCGACAAACTCTTTTGGTAAAGTTATTTTTATTTTTCAGTTTGTGTTTTGCAAGGTTGGAATTCGATGATTAACTCATTTACATGTACATGTACGATTTGCTCACGCATGCCTTTGTATTTAAAGGTTGTTTCCAAACTTAACTGCTCTCTCAGTCAAGGATAGCAGAAAATGATATCAAATAGCATCATCTTATTTAACACCATTGTAAGAACAAGAATATTGATTAGGAATTAGATAATGCTTTGTGTTACTAGTTTGAACAATATGGTCTTTTGATGTTGTCGTGAACCATGAATGCCACTGGGGTCCAGGTCAGGGTTGTTGATTGTTGCCATTTTCCCTCGCTTTCTAATCCTGTGCCTGTCAAGATGAACAAAATTAAAAAGTATCTCACGAGATTACAGTTCTAGAATATCTTCAATATCATTATGTCAGTAATCCATTAGTCTGTCCATCTCCTAGGCCATTTCCTGTTGACAAATCTGCTGCTGGACACAATGAAAAAGACTGCGCACAACAGTAAAAGAGAAGGAAGGATTGTGAATGTCTCATCACGACGTCACCAGCTATCGTACCCTGAGGGAATTCGATTTGACAGAATCAATGATCCCATTGGGTAATATTCCAAATCCAAGTAATGTTGAATATTTTGCATGTGAGCTAGTTAATACATCGACCTGGGAAAGTGTGGTGTGAGGGTAATATTATGTCCACCTGTGAGTTACCATCCTACACTGACTTCAGAATGGTGGAGTGACTAACATATACTCCCTCCGGTCCAATTTATTTTCCGCTTTTGACATTTCACCGTCTCCAATGCTCTCCATTGACCATCATTTGTTTCAAAAAAAAAAGGAGAATACATTCTTGTGAAACTACATTTTACTCTAATGGTGGTAGTTTCTTATGATAGATCATTATATAAATTGAGAAATCAATAGTCAAAATTTTCAAAAGTTGAATGCACAAAGTTCATAGTGACAGATAATTTAAAATGAGGGAGCATATGAGCTGGGGGCTCAAGACTCGTTAGCCTTGGCTTTTGGGTAAAACTTGTGCTCTCAACTCATGTGCAACTTTCACACTATCAAATTCTTCAGTTGCAGAGAAGCTTTTGACGTTATCTGCAGAAATTGTATTGGATCGTAGATAGAAAACAAGTATAGCATAATTCCATGAAGCTTCACATACAATCCACCAAAATCCTAGCAGCAAGCAAAGTGACCATTTCAACTATCCACCTAGTTAGTATCGATTCCAAGCCCATGTCCTTTATTTTTATTTTTTTTGGTAGAAGTAAAAAGCCAATCATCTGAAATATGTGGATTGTCGCTGTAGAAGTATAGCAAGATTTGCTCCTCTTGGCCTATTCTACTCTGTGCAAGATTATTCTGAAATTTCTCTGGTCTCATTTTCAGGTATAATAGCCTTTCGGCCTATGGTCAGTCGAAGCTTGCAAATGTTTTACATGCTAATGAACTTGCAAGACGTTTGAAGGTGTGTGATTCTGTTTATGGATGTGCTAGCAAGAAAACATGCCAGACTCACTGTTCGTTAGTATAGCAGCAAGAAGTGTTGCATCTTTGAGCTCTGCTGTGTGATTCTGTTTATGGATTATTTTTCAATAAAATAATGGTACTCTTTGATGATCTATACTGTCGATAACCAATAGGTAGACAGTTATAAGTTTCTTAATTAATGGAGGCTCCTACCTTGGCGATATGGTCTTGATTAGCACTAACATGACAGTAATTACTTATCTCTGTTGTCTGACTTTGTTGTTGGTAATGATGTTACATGCAGCACAAGTTCTTGATATTATTATGTTGTGCAGGAGGAAGGGGTAGCGATAACAGCTAATTCGGTTCATCCAGGAGTTGTTGACACTGAGATTTTCCGCCATCACAGGTTTTTCAGAGGTAACTTGCGTCTTTCCATGATAGGTGGAGATGACTTTAGTGATTAAATTGACAAGTACCGCAAATTATCAATATATCCATCACTTTCTGAATTTCATTTAGAGTGTTTTTTAAAGTAACACTTCTCGTATACCATTTGCATGCACACACATACAGTTGAGGTGGATACTCCATGATAGACAAAGTTTCTTTTTATTGGATGTCTCCGAAGAGACAATAGATGGAGTTACAGCTGTTTAAAATAACCATCCAGAATCAGATGGGAAAAAATTTCTGTTTTATAGTTGGTATATTTTACCCGATAGGATATGAAGAAAAGACAGTGAAGATGAAACTAGAAGGAAAAGATAAAGCATGAATATCAACGTTGATGTGGTTTGTGCTAATTGCTTCTCTCCCTGGCGCAGGTCTTGTTAATCTCGTGGGGCAACATTTCGTCAAAAATGTCCACCAGGTACTGTTGAAGCCTGAAACTATTTAAGTAGGAAAATGTTGGAAGCTCCTCAGAAGTTTTGATTTCTTTAGTATGGCAAATTATGTGCAGGGTGCAGCCACGACATGTTATGTAGCATTGCATCCGAATGTCGAGGGAATTAGCGGAAAATATTTTGTAGACTGTAATATAGCTGAGGCAAGCTTACAGAGTAATGATGAAGATTTGGCCAACAGACTGTGGGAACTCAGCGAAATTCTAACAAAGTGATGTGAAAATGTGCAATCGTTGTGAATGGGGATGTTTTGTATAGTTTAAAGCACTAATTTTCAGCAACTGACTATAGTTATATCTTTCCTGTTAGCAACGCATGGCAATGAGGCATGAAAGTTTTGTGCATCAGCTTGATTTGTGGCATTGAGCTTGTTACCATGTATGTTTGTAGCCAGCAAAAGTTTGTTAGATAATCTCATAGGATAAACTCTACTGAGAAAGAGTAGCATGGAGTTTTGACATCAACTGATGGATGTGAATTTGTATCTTATAGCAGGAATTGGATATTTTTATATGTTTCACTTCTCATGCTGTCCTGCAAGACTGCATGTGTTCTATTTTCGACAGACCAGTGTTGGTTGCTCAAGCTTAAGATGTATATACATAGTGTGGCTCTGTTGAGTACTTAAGAGTGTTGACAGCAGACTCAATTAGCGTTTTAGCGGTATGGTCAACTGAGACTCAAATTTGAGATCTTGGTATAAATAGCGCTTATCACAATCATTGCAATAATACAAAGTGTAAGGAAATATGTGGAAATTTGATATAGGATTAAGTCACAAGAAATCAATAAAAGCTAAAATAAAGTAGAAACAATTTAGGTGGAAAATTGAAGAACTCAGAGAAAAATTCACGGACGAATGCAGTCTGAAAAATTCCACTATGACAGAAGATAAGTACAAAGGTAATTACGATCACAATGTGACTTGATCAAGATTAGAGGACAAACGCTCTCTTAACTCTGTCTCTCTATGGGAATACAAAGATCAAATAGTTAGGGATGAAACCCCAACAAAACTCTCAAGGAAATATAAAATAGCGCTTACAAAATTACACAATAATACTCCTTCCGTCTCAAATTAATTGACATTTTGACTAAATTTTGACTATTAATTACTCATAAATTACAATAAGAAATTTACCATCATTAGAAAGATACTTTACTAAAAATTACAATGATAATTTTATATTATAACTCATCATAATTTGTGCATAATCAACAGTCAAAATGTCAATTAACTTAGGGCGAAGAGAGCATGTGTTGATCTTTCTCTTGGTTCAACCCCTCGAAACAGCCCTTCGTTCTAAGGTAATACTTAATAGCACGAGTAATTGATTATGAGGACCATTTTCATAATTTATAGTTCATGGCTGCTAATACAAAAGAAGTCACACTGGGAAAGTGCACTTATCGTCCCATTCAAAAGACAAGTCTTCCCACAGGCCACAATGTGATACGTTTGCAACAAAACGCAAAGGTCAGGTGCCATTAGGTTCGAATTGAAGTACAGGACAACAACACTTTTGAGACTATAGGTTGTCTCATCCTCACAATAGAAAAAATAAAGGGTCAAACACCAGCATACTCAAGCATGTAAACAAAATTTTTCAGCACCAATCACTGAAGCTGAAGACAAAGTAGATTACTGTCTGAATTAGATTTCTGTACTAGAATAGTAAAATGTACAGAAACAAACAGGGTAACAATATTACATGATAATAATATATCAACAATTACACCAGAGCTGGTATAACTCAGCCCAAAGAGACCGAAATCCCTTAAGCTAAATGAATTCCGCACATAGCCCTATTTTGCATAACTTAACTAGGCTCCTGTACAACACAATACCAGACCCACCCAAAAACCCCCAGCTTCATTCTAACTGTGTCAGATGACCTAGAAAAATGCCGGTCTCTTACAAACTCCAAACTCCCCTTCAGAGCAGCAGGGCAGACCTATATTCTTTTTTTTTTTTTTACTGTGAGATTCAAAGTCTTTGTGCCTTTTTATCAGTCTTACATCAGATAAACATACTTCTTTGAATTTGTACAAGGTATGACAGCATACAGTGTGATGCATCAAATCCACTACCATGGTCAGATTTTTATTAGGTGAACTGAGCTGCAAAAGCCTTCATCGGTTATTGAGGCTCGAATATGAAAACTGGTCCCGGTAGCTATGGGCAAAGAGCTTCCCCTCAGTGAGCCACTCACCGCAGCTCTCAACAGCCAGTGACATTTTGCAAATTTCACTGACTGTTTAATCGAAATTAATTTGTCCTTGATCCAAAGTGTCAATGGTCGGCTCCTTGAATAATGGGGATGACACTAGAGGCCATTGGTGCGGCCAGGCAAAGTTGAGCGAGGACTAAATTCCATTGAGGGGTTAAGCTTTACATGCTCCCTCAAGAGCTGCTGGGATACCTTATCAGCCAATACTGACTGTCCATTACAGACATCCCCTTGACGGGGCCTTACAACCTGCTTTCCATGAATTTCATAATCAGACCCCACAACCGCTGTCAGTGCTGGGGATCCGGATTGAATGCCTCGAAGAATGTTTGGGTTTGGATCATGATAGCATGTCCCATTGTGGAAGACACCAGATGTTTTGGGAACGATTCCAAAGCCCTCTTGCAAGAAACTCGACTGCTGTGAGTGGTATAATGGAATTGCACCACCACCAGCAGTAAGTGGTGTCGAAGAGCCAGAAGTGGTACGAGGGCTGGAAATAGGTGAAGGAGACATTATTCCATTCAAGTGCTGCGGTGATCTTGCATGTAACAATGGGCTACCTATCGGAGACACGGGGCAAGATATGTTGCGTGGAGCATGGTACTCACTGAACCACAAATACAAACAAAAACAACAGGAAAAGTGATCAGGAGATAGGGACAATATTAAAATAAATAAATAAGGTATAGAGATTTGAATGTTACTATGTTACATAATTGAGATTGTTTAGGAAAGGAGTATATGCCCTAGTTAGAGATAGTTTAGGAAAGGAGTTGTTTCCATGACAAGAATAAATTATAGTCATCTATAAATATGCCATAAGAATGTTGAACGTATAATAAAAGAAGAACAAGGCCACAAGTTCACAGCCAATTTCATTCTTTCTCTTTTGGTTATCAATCTCTACATAGGAACAATATTTAGAATAAAGACAGTATGGAAATTTGATTGCCATTATGTTTCCTATCTCCTTATCAGAAAGAAAAGAGAATTAGACAGAAAGTTGGACAACAGCAGGAGCATGCCACATGCATGCATCATTATATTTCCGTAAAGAAAGGGATTCAGCCCACAGCATGGATGGATATATAAAAGCAAAAGTACAAGTCAAATGAGTATAGGGAAACCTGGAGCGAGGTCGAGTGGGTGAAACTCTAGACGAATGGACAGCTAATCTCTCTGATTCCAAACCAGAGAGGTTCCTCTCGAGTCCAATTCCCTGAGATAATTCACAATGAAATAGCTCCAATTAGGTCACTACAAATAGGTCCTTCCTTTGGTTTGTGTGTGTGCACATTTGAAGAAATCTAAACAAGATCACAATAATGCTGTCAAAATCAAAAACCAATGAGTACACATCCTTCAGTGCAGTACAATCATGGAATGAATTGCTTTGAACAAACTAAGTCATTATCCAGTTATTAGGAAGTCCTGGATTAGCTTACCACAAATGTAAGTGCCAAAATAAAAACACCTTAGGGATGGTAGAACAGGAATCAGCCCATCTTCCATCAAGGGTTCAGCTAATTATTAAGAAGACCAGGATTGGCCAACAACAATAAATGCAAGTACAGATAGAGAACAAACACTCAAGGTCTAGTGTGCTTGACTTTGCCCTCCATTAGAAGTCTTAAATCCCACAAGTAGCACAGAAGAGTTTCCAACCCGTGAGAGAGAAGTGACCCCACTTCAGGTATCTTACTCAGAAACAGCCAAAGGGGAAGGGGGGGAAAAAAGACAAAACATGAAGGGTGAAAACGTAAAACTAGAAATGTACCAAAGTCCTGATTCCATTGGTGACACAAATTGGAGCATCAACTGGCTCAGGGGCTGGAACAGGCCTTTCCAGAGGAGCAGCATTCTTGACAAATGGGTGCTCAAGTAGCTGGGCTGCTGTGGGGCGATTGTGCGGATTCCGCTGCAGACACAACCTTACAAATTCTTTCCCTTCCTCAGAGAGGTGATCTGGGATGGTAGGTAACTCTTTGCTATTTCCTATCTTGAACATGGCAGCAACCTACAAAAGCCCACCAAGGAAGCGCTGATTTATCACACAATTCATTTGAAGGACGGAGGGACGGAGGGGAAATACAGCAGAAATCATAAAACTAACATTATACACAGTTTGACAATCCACACAGCAACAAAGGGCAACTGTTACTTGAAGAGAAAGATACACCACATGAAATAAAAATAAATTTAAACACCCACATTTGTCTGTCTCATAATTTTTTGAGTTTTAACTTCTATAGATACATGCTAAATTAATGTCTAATCCAATGCTTGTAGAGAAGCCCATATGAAGCAATCACTGACAACTCATGTCAAAAAGGTGCAGCCATAATCATGATGCTTGAAGATGTTCTTCAGTCCAAAACCTCAAGGAAAATCCCAATGTTCACATATGTGAGATATCTAATATCTTGATAATCGTGACATGAAAGGTTAACAGGAATGGATCTCTAGCATAGGTTGTAAAACAGGTGAGAAAATGGGAGGTTCCAGCTACAGATCTTGGCATCAACTATTTCATAACAGGATACACAGAAGAAAACAAAATATTGAAACACAACAAAAAATAAGAAATCTCCTGTTACAGCGCACATACCCCTTCATACTGACTCCACGGTGGTTTGGTTGTTGCCATTTCCAACACAGTGCAGCCAAGACTCCATATGTCTACAGCAAGATTGGCACCATTTGAATTTTTTATAACCTGCATTTTGGAAAACAAAACTGAGAAGTGAGAACCAAAAAAAGTAACACGGCTTACAGCCATAATTAGCATGATGTTCAAATTCTAACCTCTGGAGCCATCCAGTAAGGACTTCCTTTGAACGACAATGGACATGACTGACCAGTTATCTGCACAAATAATCATAAATAAGTGACAATGTGTCTCCAAAAATATTGAAAAGGTGAAATGATTTTTATTTTAACTGTCAATAACAGAAATGGAAAAGGTTAGCTCATGAAGTCTACAGCATGCCAATACTTTTTAGCATCTTTTGCAATTCATTGGAGCTATGACATATACTAACAGGAATCAGGAACTTACATGCTTCGCCATCCCAAAATCTGCCAGCTTAACACGCCCACTAGGATCAACAAGTATATTGGCTCCTTTGATGTCCCTGTAGGTAAAGTTCAGTATCAGCAAGACAAGTTCGAATTAGATCCAATACTTCTACAGGGATCTAAATAACCAGTTTATAATAAAATAAACAGAATCCGGGGCACCCGGAATATTCAAAATTTGGATGGGGGCCTATTGACTGGAATGACCTGTGTACGGTGTTCTGTCGATGAAGAAAAGCGAGTCCAGAAAGTATTTGCTGAGTATAACTACGAATTGCAAGTTCACCCAGCTGTCCATATTCTTGAAGAAGTTTATAGATAGATCCTCCTGACACATATTCCAAGTAGATATAGAGTCTATCACCCACCTGTCACATTCAAGAAAAACTAATAAGGCGAAAATTTATAGTATAACATAATAGTAACCGGAGTTTAAAGCAGAACTAGAGCGAAAACAGCTGCCACACAGAGGACGGAGGAGCAAATTGATACTTACAGTTTCAGAACCATAGTACTGGACAATATTTGGATGTCGTAGGCGGCTCAATAAGGCAATTTCCTGGACATCAGCAAAAGTAAATACATAAAAGCTATTCAGGCATCCGACTTGAACCCAGGGAAACATTCAAATACATACTTTTACTAGGAAGTGATGACTGATGATAGATTACAATAAGCAGGAATGCAGATCTGGGATCAACAATCAACAAGCATCAAATGAATGCATCAAACGACCACACTTTTTCCATGGTAAAATACATGATAGGACAAGAAATGAAGTGTGAAAAGGGAAGGTATGGCTGGCACCAATAAAGATGTTGATATGAGAAGCGAGACTGAGATGGCTTCGGCATATCGATGGAATGAGTACGACGCACCCATGGGTGGTTTGAGGGGATTGATGTTTTAGGAGGTCTGTGTGTGTGTGTGTGTGTGTGTGTGTGTGTGTGTGTGTGTGAGTGAGTGAGTGAGAGAGAGAGAGAGAGAGAGAGAGAGAGAGAGAGAGAGAGAGAGAGGACCAACAATGAGCTGTATGACACCAGCCTAAATTCGGTCTAGCTGCGATGTTACCAAGTATACAACAACACAACAACATAGAATAGGTTTCAGATGACTAGTTAACTGATTATGCATATCAGGAAATTGTTCTTCCATTGATACCTAAATTGATACCTAAACAGTTAGCAATCACTCTTTATAATCTATCACACGTATCTATTTGAACCAAGTCACCTACCATCTGCATATTCACACAGTCAAACCCTTCAATACCTCCTCCTCTTGTACAGGATTGAATGTTCAAAGTTCAAACACTAATCTTGCTGGATTGGCATGATTTATAATACTCGTTGATAGTTGTTCTTGTTGCTACTCTTATTATTTATTACCTCCATCAGCCCTTTGATAATTCTCTAACAAAACCTACCAATCCTTTACAAAGAAAAAGAAAAACATTTGTGCAAAGAGAAAAATATAGCATCTTTAGAATAATTCTCTAAGTTTGCAAAGGTTGTTGATGTCTGGATCCCCCGAGTCCTGATAGCATACTCAAGTGGGCTACCACGGTGGTCACTATTGTAAGAGGACTATGTGGTAGCAATAAAGGTGAAGGAACTTCAACCATAAGCTGGATGTCTTATACCTTGTGACTTGTAAGTAGCTGTAACTTTTGAGATAGCTTTTAAGAAAGAGATCAAACTTCACAGTGTGCCTTTCATCTATTGATATAGTAAAAGGTATCCAACAGGAATGTATAATAAAAATTCAAGCATGACAATGCCAGAAGTTCTGCATAGAAATTCCACGGTTCTACCTCCACAGAAATACCTCACCCCAAAGTTCTCTTAAAGTGAAATGAAAATTGTTCTGAATCCATCGACACCAATATATAATGTTTGGGCTGAGCAACTGATGAAAAAATTGCACAATCACAGAATAGGGGGGAAAACCTGTCCCAGCTGCTTGGCACTTTCCCTTGATTTTGGATCATCAGAAAACAGTGTCACCTCCTTCATAGCACACATTTCACCAGTTTCACTGCATTATAAAGAAATAGACTCGATTCAGAAATGCCCCCAACAGTCTGATCCAGATGCTTGTCAAAGTAAACAAGCAACAAAAAAAGTTATAAAGCCAGAAACCTGTTAAATCCAAGATACACATGCCCAAATGTTCCTCTACCCAGTAATCTTCCCTTTTTCCAGCGTGAACCTGGGCTTGGTGGATTATCCCCCCTGGCTGGGCTTCGTGGCACAGAAGGAGAGGTGGCAGCAGAATTTCCATGAGAAAATGGGGCAGGACTTGGAATGGCAACAGGAGGAAGCGGTAAACGGTGCCTCTGCTGTTTCACATCATCACCCCAGCTTGCATGTGTTTCAGTGCCTGAACCTCCAGCTCTGGGGTGAATAGGAGTCACTGCCCCACTCTGTACAGTGGAGCTTGGCCCAGGGCTTGTCATCCTGGGACTTGGAATTGGGGAATACTCCGGACTGCCTCTGCTTGGTTGCCAAAATAGCTGTCCTGTAATATCCCCTCCCATTGAATTATGACCAGAGTTGTGGCCTGAACCTGGACTGGAACACTGACCAGATCCAAGAAAAGTCACATCAGGATAAGGCTTGCTTGCCCAGAAAGCAGCATTCATAGCTTGCTCATTGTTGGATGCTCTCATTGGACTTCTGGAGGGGCTAGACATAGAGCTATCGGGAGCACTGCAAAAAGCACCATGTGACGGAACCTGCAAACTAGTGACATGATTGCCCAAAGGCCTTCTTCTTGTAGAAGCATTGGAATTTGGATTGCTTGACAAGGTAGTAGCAGGTCTTTGTGCTTCTCTGGAATCAGCCTTTGTAACTTTCGGCGATTGATCCTTTAGCAGCACACTGAAGGGGTAGGAATGAACAAATAACAGTCAGTCAGATCATCATTCTGACCCCTCCCAGGCTGATTGAATTTATTTATTTATTTATTTATTTATTTATTTTTTGGGGGGTGGGGGGCACATAGAAAGACCCGTCCTCACCAAAAAGACACTTCCATTTAACTTTTCTCTTTTTTTTGTTTTGGGGGTTGGAGGGGGGGGGGGAGGGGAGAGAGAGAGAGAGAGAGAGAGAGAGAGAGAAACCCGTCCTCACCTGGAAGGACTTCCAGCCGCAGTTCTTGGCCCGATGTCAAGATCTGATGCTTGGGGACTACGAACTCGAGAGTCAGTGAGATCATCACTTTCCACTGAGCTCTCACTTGACAAAGAAGCAGTAACCAAATCACCATCCAACTCAGAAGGATCTGTCCTGCTCCTAATGCAAGAAGGTCTTGGCAGAGGGCGAAACAATGACGTCTTGGAACTTTTTTCTATTCTACGTTTTGACGATGAGCTGATTCCAGAATCAGTACGACCTATGTTCGCAGGATGCATGCCTGGGAGAGGAAGGGGTTGGGCAACTGGCCTTTCAGCAAAGCTCTGACACCTGGCAACATGTTTGGAATCCTTGGAAGGAGATGTAGATCTGGAGAGCGCTCTGGACAGAGATCCTCTCTCAGAAACCGTGTCGCTGCAACGTCTACGGGACCCTCCAGAACTACCATCTGATTTTCCATCAGATGGACTTCTAAATTTTCTTCTCAGCATATCAATAATTGTTTCATCACTTGCTTTTTTCTTTGCTTCTTTTGATGACTTTCCCCACAATGAAGGCATAGTTTGTTTTCAGTTAAATCACCTCAATTGGAAGGAAGTTAATAATATCCAAGAACGGGCATAATCTTCTGGGAACACTTCAACAATGCACATCACCGATGAAAACCTCAAGTAGACATTGGGGATGCGCAGGAATCAATTCCACATGGCAGCAGTCTAAAAGAAGACAGCAGTTTAAGATGAGTACTGAGTCTTGAATGACAATTTGAGCCTCTAAGATCCAACTATGTCTGCAATGCATTCAATTAAACCTTTTTCAGAAATGTCATACAGATAATGAAATCAGATAAAAGCATCTTGCACTCATCAGCAGCTCGTCAGCCAACAATAGAAAGCTGTTTATAATTTCACTCAGTTTTCTAGAACCATTCAATCTTCCAAGTTAACAGGGTCTCACAACATAAAATGCCAGTGCATGATTTCACAGCCACTACTCAAAAAAGGGAAAGGCCACAGCCAAAATTCAGAAGCAAAGTGGCATCACCAACAGCTTAAAGCATAAAAGATACAGCCTTAGCCTTTCAGTACCTGTTTGTTCATTGTTCTAGAGTGAAAACATTAAACCCACTGATTCAGTGGAAACAAAGTTTCCATTTAACACAAAAACCTGAGTATAGTTGTACATAAGGTGCAGCTTTTAACAGCTTAACGAGACTGCATGGCTAACATTCCCATACATGCATCCAGAAATTCTCTTCCATAACTCTTTTTTTCCTTTCGAGCATATAAATGGGGAAAATAAATCCAGAGAACATCATAAACAGAAGATATTACATGCATATCTAGTTGCTTTTGGGTAGCTACCATAGTTGTATGTGCATCAACTCAAGACTAGGTGCCCATCAAAGATGATAATGAAGACTCTGTAACATTTTGTTCTACTGCAGCTGCCCACTAGTACAAACGACAACTTTTGTTCTTGCATGCATTACAGCTTAGCTACAGGCAATAGAGCATATATCTATTTGTAACAAGATCCCTTAATAACCAAGGTCAACCCTTAAGGACTGTGAGCTCTGTTGCCCCAATTGCCCAACACTTAAAAATAGACAGCAGACAACAATCTTATGAACAATTCAGAACTAGAAATTCCATCTCCTCTAAGCCTGACCATTTCAACTGTGATTTAATATTCAATTTCCTTAAGTAGTTGACTCCATCTAAACTCCAGTCAACCTTCAAATCCAGCAAATAACCCTACTCAGTCTGCCTTACCATAAACCAATATATTCCATTTGGTTCCTTAAATCTTTGCTTTTTTAAAAAAATTAATTAATAATAAAAAGAAAATCCGCTTCTAACAAATATTTCAGTTTGAAAACACGTAACTGAACGAACATAAAGCAGACCCAGTCAATTCCAGTCTCACTATACTCGTTTGTACTTAAGAATGAAATTACATCAACAACTTCAAGATCCGAGTTCGCCTGACGATTAAAAAAAATGTAAAAATTATGAATAATAATAAACAATAAAATCATTCGATTCATAATAAGGACATACTCGATCTAGTAAAACAGTAAAAGAAGACAACATCCATAAGCAGATCGGGAACTAAGCAACAATAATCAGTACTCACCTCAAATCAGCAGCACCAAATTGGTTAAAAGAGCCAATGAATCTGGAAATTTTCTTTCACATGTACTGAAGAAACTAGGACAGTATAGCAATGAGCTCATAAATTGAGTAACCGTCCGACATTAAAGCTCCAATCTGAAGCAAATCAAACAGAGAGTGCAGTGATTGCACCCCAGAGATATCAATGAGGAAGAACAAATCTATGATGTAAGGTAGGTAAAATGGTTTATTAGTGTTAATTGTAGAGAAAAATCAGTTGAAAAATGAAACCCTAGAAAAATGATAAGGAGCAAAATATTCGAGGAAAAAAGGAAAGTGGAGAGGAGGGGGGAAAAGAGAGATAGAGAGACAGAGGATGCAATAATAAAAAGAATTCGGAATTTTTTTGTTTAGGGGAGAGAGAGAGAGAGAGGACAGCGATGTAGAGAAAAGCAGAGAGAGAAAGAGAGTTGTCTCCTTCAGTCACCATATGGACGTTGCCTCAAAATGAGCGTTGATTTTCCGCATTTACTTTTATTTTCAAGTTTTTAAATACTATTGCTACTAATTTGCTATTATATGTTTCAAAAATTCGATAAAACATGAAACATGCAATAATTTATTTTGTTATTTTCAAATCCAACCATGTCAATGATGTTTTTTTGTTGAAGAGAGTAATATTGCATTAAGAATTTGGGAAATTTTCAAATTTATGAATAAATGTTCTAGAAAATTAAGGGTGATTATTACTTAGCTACTATTTCTTTAATAAAATAAATGTCAACTTAAAAAATAACAAACTTATACATGTAGGTTACAAATATATAGCCTTTTATTGTCTTTCTTCCATCAAATTTACTATTATAATACATCAATCTCAGTATAAAAAATAGTTTTTAATAAATTTTAAGAGATATTAATAGGTAAAACTCTCATAAAAAAACATATATTATTGTTTTATTTTTTCTTTAATAATTGTAAAAAAAATAAAATTGTAATTAATCTTACGATAAAATAATGTAAATTAATAATTAAATATGTCATAAAGGCATCATATTAAATTAAAATGAACATAAAATGCAAAGTATCAAAATTTATCTTGATGTGTAAGAAAAAAGATTGAGAATTTGAAATCATTATGATCATTGACAACAAGTTAAATATTATTAGTTATTAGAAAAAATGGTGAATAAAGTACAAATACAATTACCACCAAATACATACATTGTAAGTTCAAAATCCGAAGTTACAGGCGAATGACTGAAAATAATACAAACGGATTTTTTGGCTAAGAATGAGCAAACTTAATTATTAATATTACAAAAAAAAAAATACTTTAATCCCCTTAGTGAATTACTTATACAAAACTATTAATAAACAAATATTAATATATTATTAATACACAATTAAAGTAATATTCATCAATTTTTTATAAAAGTTATTCATTAGTTAACCCTTCTTCTACCAAATTTATTATTATAATATATCAATCGTAATATAAAAATAGATTAAAGTAAAATCTAAGTGATTTTACCAAATTTATTATTATAATATATCATTCGTAATATAAAAAATAGATTAAAGTAAAATCTAAGTCATTTTGTCATATAACACTCCCTTTAAAAAAAACCTATATTAATATATTATTTTATGTTTTCTTTAATAATTGTAAAAAGAATAAAAAAATTATTAACATTAAGATAAAATAATGTATATCAATCCCTTTCTGTTATTAAAAAAAAAAGTAATGCAACTTTGTTTTAATTGATATTGTGATAGTTGATATAGGCTTAAATTTTTAAAAAATTACTCGGAGGTACCCCAATATTTGGGAAAACTATTTTTTGGTACCCCAACTTTTCAAAACTCATTTTGAGGTACCCTTACTTTTTAGGTTAGTAATTATTTGGTGCTTTTCCGGCCATCAATTTTATTAAGTGACCGAAATACCCTTATTTTTCTTCTTTAAGGGTATTTCTTAAAAATGGAAGATAAGGGTATTTCGGTCACTTAACCAAATTGATGACCGAAAAAACACCTAATAATTTCTAAACCAAAAAGTAAGGGTACCCCAAAATTAGTTTTGAAAAGTTGAGGTACGTGAAAAACATTTCACCAAAAGTTAGGGTACCTCCGAGTATTTTTTTGTTAAATTTTAGAAATAATTATTATTTTTAAATTTGTGATTATGAATTATTTACTACTAAATAGTAATGGTTTATAGTTTATCTAACCTTTTTTATTTTAATTATTTTTATAAATTTTTTATAGGAGATTGATCATGTAAGCATGCTCCTATTGTAAGCATGATAAATACCAACACTTAAATATACGTCCAAGGGTTGTATTTTCTTGATGGATTGATTTTTATTTTATCCAAGAGGTGGCATGAGTTTGTATAACAAATATAGGTCGTGCGAGATTTCGGGGAGTGAAAAACAAGAATGCTGCAATCAATAATACCAACTACCATAAACACACGTTGCAATCTTTGGTTTCCTAATTCGACTCTTCGCCCCCACCCCCAACCCCCCAATGTGCGACTAATGGTTGAACCAAAAAGGGTGAGGGTGCCGCTGACGAACAATCACACAAGGACGGATGTTCGTGAGTCCAAGCAGGCGAAGGGTTTCAGTGGCGAAATTCTTTTCAGAACAGGAACTCTATTCTTTTTATTGTTGCGTTGTTGTTGGTAGGGAGGAGCATGAAGCAATCGGCGGGGAGGGGCCAAAAGGCCGAAGAAGTCCACGTCGGTCAGAAAGAAATGAGACGGTGAATGTTGTTGATGTTATTAACTAATTTTTGTTTAATGTAAGACAATTGATGAGCAGTTAATCTAAAGTATTGGGGTCTAATTGCTTGACGTGTTTGTAGTTTGATAAACGAACCAAAAAATTGAGTATGCTGGTTTGTTATATTTGTTTGATGAGACGTGCTAATAGTAGTAGCAAATCAACTATAATGTTACGGGCCTAAGGCATTAACAATATTGTATCACCTACAACCAATACACCAAGAAACCTCTGAGTTTCGTGTAAGGATTCATATACAAGTTAAGACGATGGATTTGTGACAATAATCACCAATCAACAATTTAGATGATGACATTAACAATATGACATCACCCTCTATTAAGATACGAAGAACCCTTTGAGTTTTTATCTTTTTCATGTAAGGATTCATGCTTAGGTAGCTTAACAAGTTAGGACTGAATCTATGACAATAATGAACAACAGATAATGGTTTGATATTGCTTACGAAGGGGGTGGGTGTGGGTACGCGTATATGTGCTTAGATATGTTGTTCTCGCATGAATGCGTGAGCAGGGTGCAGGGTGCAGGGAAGGGGTGGTGGGATGTGGGGGTTGTGGGTGTGGGAGGGACATTATAAGTATCTATTCAGTGTGCATAAAATGTTTCTGAAATGGACATTAAATTGTAACTCATGAATTTTGTAGAAAATTATCAAAGGGAAAATTGGATTCTAATACTCCTGACTTTTACGAATTGGACAATAATAATTCATACTATCAATTTGGATTCTGGTGGTCCAAAAAAAAAATTGGGATTGTAGTGGTATCAATTTCACCTCCACATTCTTTTTATTTTTTTCATTACTACCCCATATTATTTTTGTTTTTTTTCCGTTCCTGCCCACAGAAAGGTAATGAATTGTAGTTACTAAAACACTTTTTAAATTATTTTTTTGAGACTCCGAGCAATTATTATGATTTTTTAAAATGAATAAAAGTGAAAAATTTGTAAAAAGTCGTAAAAAATTGAAAAAAATTGGGAGAAACACCGTAAATTCATTAAAAATCGTGATAAAGTGTTATACTAAGTTTTGAATCAAATTCAACATAAAATCTATGATATTTAGGGTATACTCTTGATGATGTCCCATTACAATCCTATTTTATTTTATTTTTTTACCACCAAAATCCAAATTGATAGTAGGGATTATTGTTGTCCAATTTGTAAAAGTCGGGATTATTAGAATCCAATTTTCCATTAACAAAGCATGGATTTAGCTCCATAAAAAAACAAAAACTAGAGATAAGTAGGATCAAGGTAAGGTTACGAATTTCATATTGAATAAGCTAAATCTCGCCCATTCGTAAACTGACTCTACAAAGTCGGTTATTGAACTAAAAGAGCAAAAAGAACAAAGCAAACCAAAGTTGTCAAATTTTGACTTATCTTAATTTGGACATGTAATACGCACATTAGTGTACTTCAGGGGAAGAACAAACATTGGTAATATTTTCCTTTATTTTTTTAAATAAAAAAACTACTCTTTTTATTTTTCATTATTGCTTTTTTCTTTATTTTTTAAAATATAACATCGGTAATATTTTCAACAATACGTGTGGTTTACTTGCGTCCCGTGCAAGGCACGGGTTTAAGTACTAGTAGTCTTAGAATATTAGAGCGCTAAATTCACTAGAGTAATTTTAGGGAATTCAACCTCTCGTTAATGAAACGGGAGTGTTTTTATTTATAGTGCGAATACTCCAAGTACTCTAAGATTCTGAATAATCCCAAAGACATTATTACAAACTTTTAAACATTCTTTCTACCTTAATTCTAGCGAAATAATATCAAAAATATTACCCACGTGGAATTAGAAAAATATAACAATTGATATTATTTCATTCGGCCGGGGGGGGGGGGGGAGGGGGACATAACACCCCTGATCACTGCTTAACGCTACATAAGGCTTGGTGAAGTGCTGAGCAATGTTTCTCACCAAAACGTTGTGCAACCCCCTCCTAGTGGGCTAGTCGGCTGGGTCGAAACTGCGACTTTTTTTCGTTATTTTTCCTGAATTTGTACTTATTTTTTATTCTTTTTATTTTTGTTTTTTCCATTTCTGCTTTTATCTGACTTTCTAATATTCATGTGGACTATTTCATTGGCCTCCTTCATCTAATCTGACAAGAAATTTGTTTTACAAAATGCTAGCTAGTTACAAAATCTAATTGTACAAAAATTTGGTGTCTACGAAACCCCTCCTAACCTGCATACTCCCCTTTCCCAAGATAGCCTTGAACAAATATTGCATCAAGTTGTAGAAGGATAAGAGCAGATTGTGGAAGGACAAAAGCAGCTTGTAAGTGGGAAAAAAAGTGTTGCAACATCAAATGGGCGATTTCATAGGAGTTATGGATGCCTTACCCATCCAAATGCCTCGGATAGATAACGGTCCTCCTTGCCCTCCTCCTAGAGGCGACGGTGTTGTTCTACCCTTAGGTCCCCGAGCTCACATTCATTTTGGCAACGATGGTGGAGTGAACTAAGACTCGTATGATACCTCTTCGGAAGAGGCTCCTCGTATTCGTAGGCCCCAAGATGGCTTGATCAACCTCCGAGTTAAGCCTCCTACCTTGTTGGTGGTTCCAACCCCGATGACTACATTGATTGGATTTAGGCTTTAGAGAGGATCTTTGAGATTAAGGAGTATGATAAGGTTAAATAGTTCAAAATTGCGACATTGCACTTCACCGAATACGCCTCATAATGGTATGAGAATCTCAAGAAACAACGCTAAGGATGGAAAGTCTAGAATCCGAAATTGGGAGAAGTTAATGAAGTGTATATAAAGTGGTTTGTATAAACCAGTTTTTTATCATTCTTCTCAAGGAGCGATGGGCCTTGGTCATAGAATCTAGGTCGAGGTCAGGTTAAGATTGCTAGGGTAAGGAAACGGTTTGAAAGGGGATCACAAAACAACAAATAAAACTAAGGTCGGTCAAGGTGAGGAAATGGACTTCAGAGGCTTTTCGGGATGCAAACGGGAATGAGGAAATGAGTTTTGCAACAAGAGAGCAACAAGGGGGAAAATCAAGTGTCAATTCCATTAGAAAATACCAACTGAGCTTCCTCTCTCGAGGATAGTCCGGATTAACCTCCTCAAAGTCCACCACGGACCCAAAGGGTTAATGAAACGAAATTCCCAAGTTAGCCTCATTCCACTTTCGTGGGTGAGCATTAACTATCCTAACTCCGAACTTCCACGACAAGTGTTGGATCTATTCGGGAGCTTTCGGACCTAAATACATCCCACTTGAGGGAAGGAAAGGAGTGAGAAATTGATTTCCCACCTAATTATTCACTAAAATTGCTAACCCAAACCTAATCACTCATTCACACCCTTAATTAGCAACATCAAAACCAGCCCTAAGCATGATTTCTAACATCAAACAATCAAAATACCAATCAAAGCAATTAAAATGGCAAGTAAAGCAATTAATCCAACATGCAAAGTAATTAGCAAAGGAAAGTAGAGTTGAGAGAAGAGAAAACTTATCAAAAGCTGGAAATGAACAAAGGAGAACAAGGGAAAGGATGATCCAAAACAATCTCTCAATTGTTGAATCTTCCAATCTTGATTACAACCCAAAATTCACTAAACCCTAGATTAATACTAAGCTAGTCACCCTAATCAAACCTTTAATCTCTCTTTAAAACTAGAAAAAAGCTGAATAATGGACTCCACAAAAAACTCCCCCCCCCTCAAAATCGCAGTAAAAAACTATAACTACAATGCATGGTTGTTGAGCAAAACGCAGCGCTTTGGTCGAGAAAACACGCGCAGAAACAGCACTATCGCGGGTGCGACCGTGCGAAGCATGCCTAGGCGATTCTAGCATTCGCTAGTCCACGGGTGCAAAGACACTTGTCGCGGGCGCGAAGTGGTCCTGGACAGATATAGTGATCGAAATTTGGCATTGAGTGGGGGGCGTCACACCTTCTGTAATGGGCGTAAATGCATGATGGTCGCGGGCGACACAACCAATTTAGCGGGCGCGACCTCCCTTTGCCAACATTCCCTTGGTCGTCTTCAGCTGCAGGTAGCGGCTGCGACCACTTTGGTGGCGGGGGCGACCAACTTCTACCGGAGAATGCTGCCTCTACTTCCAGGTTGTAACGCCCGCTACAGAGGTTGTAGCGGGTGCTATGACCTTGTTTTGCTTTAGATATGGGGAAAAGGTTCCCGGGTCGACTCCGCCTCGGTTCTCGACTCGGCTAGGCTCGGGAATTCACGTTTTCCTTGACTTTGCACATTTTCCTTCCAGGTTGTAACGCCCGCTACAAAGCCTCAATTTAGCACGTTTTCCTTAACTTTGCTCCAAAAGTGCGAAAACCTACAAAATAACTAAAAAATTAGTAAAAACGACGGAAAAGACTCGAAATCGAGCTAAAATAGCAAGCCGAAAGGCGTTATTTAGGCCTAAAACCGGGCCTAAACACCCCCACACTTGAACTTTTGCTCTCCCGATCAAAACAAAACAAAATAAAACAAAACAACCAAATAAAACTAAACACCAACTCCTCTGTCGTGTGAGGAAACGAGTGCATTTAGCGTACACACCAAGCCCTTTAAACCCCCCAATAGCCTGGGTGGACGAGGTGGGTGTAGTGAGGGTTTGTAGCGACTATACCCATAAAAGTCATGAAAGAAAAAGGAAAGAAAGAAAAGGTGAAAAACCAAAAACAAAAACAAAAGAGAAGAAGATAGTCTGAACCCCAATCATGCACTTAGTTTCCCAACCCGCCTCAACAAGCAAATGGAAGAAGCAAACATGAACGAACAAGGACACAAAGGTTAGCTGGAAAACTGCCAATTCTTGAGGTTTTCAACCGCGACACTTCATGTTGAGCAAGAATCCTCGTGCACAAGTGCTAGTGGGCCCTAATCGATCCTTTCTAACTTAAGTCGGTCGGCTAGAGTTGTTTTCATGCTCAAGCTCGGGATGATTAGTTAACTTCACTCTTTATTTTTCTTTCAACTTATCTTTTCTTTTCTTTTCTCTTATTTATCTCAACTTTTCTATTTTTTTTCTTTTGCCTTACTCTCCTTTTCTAGATTTTAGGGGCGTCGGCGTCAGTTTGTTTCGGGAATAGGACTGGCCTTCGCAAAGGGTTACCCTACCAATTCGGGTTGCTCCATACGTAAACATTGTACTTAAGGGGCATGAGCGCCGTCCACCCACACCAACCCTCATTGGTGCAACCGACATTAATTAATCAATTAATCAAGACGAGTGAGAGCATTGAACAACTCAAATTATCCAACTTTGGGTAAGCAATTCACAATCGGGGCGTATAAGAGTGAGGACTCTGCTTTCACATTCCATGCCAAGGTCTAATAAAGGTAAATCATGGCAGAAATCCTTCCTAAGACCTATCATTGTTTATATCGGCCACTTCTAAATGATTAAATCGACCAATTAGACAACTACCTATACAATTGTGAATGAAAGCATCTTCAAAAAGAAAAGGAAACACTTTTGGGGAGGGGGATTTCACAACCTTTCCCCCTTTTTCTTTCATTTTCACGAAAATTTTTCAAATTTTAGGAAAAAACTAAGGAAAACAAAAATAAAAATGCTAGGTGATCTACCCTTGAACATTAATGTCTCCCCCCCACACTTAAAATGCCACAATGTCCTCATTGTGGGAAGGGTTTCACATGAAAGATAGAAAGCCTATAAAGACCATACAAACAAAAACCACCTAGCAAGCAAAACGTGGTGGCGACCCGAGTCCACACGGCTCCAACAACAATATAATCCCAACACGAACACTCATAGGGGCTCGCCACCCAAAAGAAAAAAAATCAAGCATGCAACACGGATCAAAGATATATACACTCAAAAAGTGGGCGGAAGGAAGTTACCTCAAGGTCTTCAATTAGAGCACTCTCAATCCGCGATCCAAAATGACCAAGCATAGGGTTAGGATATTCAAATAAAAGCAACCTAAGCTTGTAAGATCCGCATGCAAGATTAAAAACATGAAAAAGAAACTAACTAAGAAAAGAAAGGAAAACTGGGAATTACCCCAAAAGAATGGAGAAAGAAAAACTAAAGAAGAAGAAGAAAAAAAAAAGGTATGCGTTACCTCCTATAAAGTGCTTGTTTTAGGTCCCTAGCTTGACCTGATACCCATTTGATCCTCGGGAGTCGTGGTGCACAAACCAAGAGCATCATCAATCTTTCCCACCAAATTTTCTTCCTCTTTTTCCCTCGATTCTCAAAAAGATATGCGGATGGGTTGGGGCACTCTTCCGGTGGTCTAGTCATCCACCTAGGAAACCCGGATAACATTATTTTTGGTTTCTTCCACCAACGCTTCCTTCTTCTTTTCCAACACCTCCTAGCCTTGGGTAAAAAGGGACCTCGCTTGTTCAAAAATCTAGTAGGCCGTAGGGAGGTGGAAAGTAACTCCAACTTGGCATTGGGTGGTTTACCGGGCCTAGGGCCTTTAAGAATCACCCCATTGACTTTATTGCACTCGACATAAGTTTCACTCAAAGAAATCTCTTTCCTCCATGGGACAATCTTGTAGGGTTGATCACGGTAGATGCCCTCAACTTCATTTAGATTGGAATGTGAGGCCCTTAGATACTTGATTCCTCCCCAATCATCGGGTTCCACTTCAAGAAAGTAGGACTCCTTCTGATGCACATCCAAGATGCCGGCCACTGCGTTGACCTTAAAAAGTGATTCTTTGTGGGGTTTCCTCCTTGAAGGATCGATGTCAAAAATAATATGATCCTTACCCACATGAAGAGACAACCGACCTCTTTTCACATCTATCATAACTCCTGCAGTTATTAAAAAAGGTCGACCAAGAATGATGGTAATATTCCAATCTTCTTCCATCTCCAGAATAACGAAATCACAAGGGATGAGAAAGCTTCCCACTTGAATTGGGACATCTTCTAAAATCCCCAATGGCCTTCTAATACTATCGGCAAGTTGCAAATTGATTGTCGTGGGGGTCAAATCGTCGAGATTGAGCCTCTTGCATATGGAGTGTGGCATGATACTCACACTCGCCCCAAGTCACAAAGCGCTTTGTTGATCTTCATTTATCCAAATGAGCATGGTATGGAGAAACTACCGGGATCGGCTAGTTTATTGGGAGTTCTGCTCCCCATAAGTATTGCAACTAACCGTGAGATGCACGATCGACGACTCCTTGATTCTTCTTTTGTTTGTCAAGAGGTCCTTAAGATGTTTCTTGAATGAAGGAACCTCCGACATGGCATCTAGGAAAGGTATATTGACTTGAAGCTTCTTCAACATCACGATAAACTTGGAGAATTTCTCATCACCATTGTGTTGAACCAATCTTCTGAGAAATGGAATTGGTGGTCGGTATGGTTTCAACTGCCCCGTGGGTTGATCATGGTCAATCTCCTTCATAACTCCTTTTTCCTCCTCCAATTTCTCCTTGGGCTTCACTAAATCTTCTTTCTCCTTATCCCTAGGCATCTCAATCATAACATCATCCTCCTTCCCCTCATCAACAGCTTGCTCAACCTCCATATCCTCACCTTTAGTTATACTCTGGACGTCTCCCTCATTCTCTCTAGAAGGTCCCTTCTCCACCAAATTGGGTCCCTCAACTTTTTTGCCACTCCTCAAGGTAATAGCATTCACCTACACTCCTTGGATAGGAGGAGGTTGGATACGTGTAGGTTGAAGTTGGTCGGCTTGAACCAAATTGAGCTCGAGACTCTGGATGTAATCTTGGTCCTCCTCTCGGTCATCCATGATTCGCTTCAACAGCAACTTAAACGAGGATTCTTGGGGTAGTTGAGAAATTTGAGGTTGTGGAATGTTTTGTTGGGTTTGATGGAAGGGTTCTTCTTAGATAATTGAGTGGTGGTCACAGGGTTGAGAGGTAGAAGGGTAATGGTTGGCAGTGTGGTCATGAGCAAAATCTTCTTTTGAGCAAAAAGGATCTTGGTTGATGTGGGAAGAATGAATGGCACTCACTTGCTCCATTTGTTGAATTTTTGCACATTGTTGCGTGGGATGTGGACCATAGAAAAACTCACACATATGAATAGTAGGAATGGAAGTAGATGTGAAGGTTTGCTTCTCTTGGGCTACTCTCAGTTGGTTGGAAACCTCCTTATTCGCCTTTTCTTTTTGCGTTTCACAGACGGTGGCCAAATGGAACTTTATAATGGGGTTACTCTCAAAGGAATAGTCTCCATCTCCTGAACTTTGACCGCCTCCCCAATGAGGAGCGGTTTGAGATATTTCATGGAGGAAAATGCTCGCCTCCTCCACAGCCTTCTTCAAAAACATCCCTTCGGATGCAATGTCAATAGATTCTCTAAGAGGACCACGGAGCCCATAGTAAAAATGTTGAAGTAGCATCCAATCCGGTAATTTGTGATGAGGACACTATCGTTGGAGACCCTTAAATCTCTCCCAAGCTTCGAAAAGACTCTCTCCCGACTCTTGCTTGAAACCCAAAATTTTTGTCTTAAGTCGGTGTGTCTCCTCCGGCGGAAAGAAACAATGAAGGAAATCTCCTTTAATTGCTTCCCATGAAGAATAAAATCCAGGTGGACATATTTGAAGCCATAGCTCTGCTTTCCCCGTCAGAGTTAGAGGAAAGAACTTCAACTTTAAGTATTCTGATGATACCCCCGGATATGAATGAAACTGATACGCTCCTCAAAACTGTTGATATGCTCGATAGGATTCTCATATTCAGCTCCATAATAAGGGTTTCTGTAGACACCAAAAATAGTACCCAATAAGCACCACGAGAATTTCGGGCTTGTTAGAGTCCACATGAACTTTGGACTATATAGGCACCCCATAGATCTAAATGAATCAGGCCCAAGATGCTCCCTCGTAGATACCGGGTCCCTCGTGGATCTAGTATTCTCAGTTGAAAGTCAACTCTCGAGTCAAAAGTCAACTCTTGGTCAAAGTCAACCCTTGGTCAAAGTCAACTCAAAATCCTCGCGGATTTCAAGTGAACCCAAGATAGAAATCCTCACGGATTTCAAGAAGGCGCAACACAAAAATGCAAATTTCCAAGCAACCCAAACAATTCCTTGTGGATTTTTCAGGAAATTGGGCTGATTCTCGCGGATTTTTTAGGAAATTTGGGTGAAAATTGACTCAATTCAGAATAATTATCAGTGACCCCGAAAAAAAGCCTCTGTCCGATATCATGCCCCGGACAGGTGAAGATCCGCGCGGATCTGCAAGGCCAGCCAAGCAGTGTCTCGCGAATTTGTTAGCTCAAGCCCAGCAGTGTCTCGCGGATTTGTCAGCTCCAGCCAAGCTGTGTCTCGCGGATTTGTCAGCTCAAGCCAAACAGTGTCTCGCGGATTTGTCAGCTCAAGCCCAGTAGTGTCTCGCGGATTTGTCAACTCAAGCCCAACGGTATCTCGCAGATTTGTCAGCTCAAGCCCAACAGTTCCTCGCGGATCTTGTACCCGGGTCAAGGTCAACTTTCGGTCAACCCAGTTCCTCGCGGACTTTTCAGTAAATTGGGAGGCAATCCTCGCAGATTTCTGCATTTTCGGCCAAGACAACATTTTCGCGGATTTCTGCATTTTCAGCCCGGACAACATTTTCATGGATTTCATTTTCAAACACAGGAAAATTCTGGCGGATTTGCCAAGCCAGTCCAGGGAAAATCCGGACGAATTTGCAGGCCAGCCTAGGAAAAATTCTCGCGGATTTGTCAGGCCAGCCCAGGGAAAATCTTGGTGGATTTGCCAGGCCAGTCTAGGAAAATCCTCGCGGATTTGTCAGGCCAGCCCAGGGAAAATCCTCGCAGATTTGTCAGGCCAAGTGAACTCCTCGCGGATTTTTGCCCGGGAAAACAGGTGGATAACCCATATTTTGGTTCGGAGGGAAAATCCTCGCTGATTTTCTATTCAAACTGAGCAGTTCTTCCGTCAAAGAACTGCTCCTCCCCACTCCCTCCACAAGGTAGTTCCTCGCGGATTTGTTGGGAGATGAGGGAGGATGTGATGCTGCGGATAACTGCTGAAAATGTAGATTATAAAAAGGGATCCTCGCGAATTTTTTCAGGGGGGTTGAGAGTCGGATATAGGTGCATTTTTCATCTTTGCCAATAAAAAAGAAAAAGAGCAAAAACACATTTTTTTTCCTGGAGTTGGATCCTCGCGAATTTTTCAGGATTTGGTTCTGAGCGAGGTGTGGACAACATCGAGAAAAATTCAATCAGACCAAGGAGATCCACGCGGATTTGGTTTGGTTCTGAGCAAGGTGTGGACAGCACCGATAAAAATCCAGTCCGACCAAGGAGATCCTCACAGATTTTTCAGGGTTTGGTAAACTTTTTTTGCTATTTTCTGGGTTTTCACTAATTTGTAACCATGTAGCCTCTGTACCCCGCCCGCTGTAATTTTCATTTTATTTTGCTTAAACACTCACTTGTTTCTTAATCGTATTCGCATGCTTTAATTTCAAAATTTGGTGACAACTTAGTTTTCTCGTTTTTCTAAATTAAACCCGACGGAGTAAAGGCTGTTTTACGGGCAGTGTAGGAGCAACCCTCCTATACTTGTACCTTTACCCCCGGGCCCATTTTTTTTTGGTTCGTAGTACGTGGAGTTTTCTATTTTTGTTTTGTCAAATTTTCACAAAATTGACTGGCGACTTCGTTGTTATTGTTATTTCATGCATGTTAAAATGTTTTAGTTTTATCTGAATTAATTTCGTGACTTTCTCCTTTTTTTAGTGGGGTGAGAAGATGACTTACGAAGCCGGTTCGGGTATGTACATCGTCCAGAAATCCTCGCGAATTTCTGTACAGTGGACTCACCCGAAGTACTTCGTAAGTCTCTTGATGGGCTGTCTTGGGTCAGATCGGGGCTTAACCCAGTTACACTGCCATGGGATCCTCGCGGATCTTATGGCAGTGAACTTGATTTAAGCCCTGTTCGGACCGACCCAGGATAGTTCACAACCTAAAGTGGAGGCCCCGGGTTAATTCGGATCAGAAATCCTCGCGGATTTTTGTTTAGGAAACTTGGGCCAATTTTGGGCTGGGGCAGTCTGCTAAGTCATCAAAAAAGGAGAAGTGTCGGGACTTTAACTCGATAAAATTAAATATTTTTAACAACATGAAATAATGAAATCGGCAAAAATAATATTTCCTGCATAAAATAATGAAATGTGCACCCTAGGAAGTAAAAGCAACCCTACGTCGATCTCAACACTCCGTGGGGGACCGTGCCCTCCGGGCCGCGGGCCCTACAGTTTCTCTTGATGGTATCAAGAAAACACGGTTTGAATTCGAACACCGCGTTTGGTGGTGGTGGTGGTAAGATGATCGGGTTGCCTCCCCTACCCAAAGATGGAACGACATATGATAGAAGGGTATGGGGTGAACCAGCTTGAATTTCACCCATTAGAACTCGAAACCTCCTACAAGAAATAAAGAAGCATAAAATTCATTGGGATTGGGACAAACTGATTTCAAGCATGAAAGCAATCTCAAAACAACCTATAACCAAGAAACTAAAACTAGGGGCGTTGGCTCCCCGGCAACGGCGCCATTTTGTGTAAAGTGGTTTGTATTAACCGGTGTTTTCATCGTTCTTCTCAGGGAGCGAGGGGCCTTGGTCATAGAATCTAGGTCGAGGTCAGGTTAAGCTTGCTAGGGTAAGGAAACAGTTTGAAATGGGATCACAAAACAACAAATAAATCTAAGGTCGGTCAAAGTGAGGAAATGGGCTTCGGAGGCTTTTCGGTATGTAAATGGGAATGAGAAAATGGGTTTTGCAACAAGAGAGCAACAAGGGGGAAAATCAAGTGGCAATTCTGTTAGAAAATACCCATCGAGCTTCCTCTCTCGAGGATAGTCCGGATTAACTTCCTCAAAGTCCACCACGGACCCAAGGGTTAATGAAACGGAATTCTCTAGTTAACCTCCTTCCACTTTCGTGGGTGAGCATTAACTATCCCAACTCCGACCTTCCACGACAAGTGTTGGGTGTATTCGGGAGATTTCGGACCCAAATACATCCCACTTGAGGGAATGAAAGGAGTGGGAAATTGATTTCCCACCTAACTATTCACTAAAATTGCTAACCCAAACCTAATCACCCATTCACACTCTTAATTACCCCCTAACCCATGGGGTTTCTAGCCACTAATCATCATCAAACTAAGCTAACAACATCAAAACCAGCCCTAAACATGATTTCTAACATCAAACAATCAAAATACCAATCAAAGCAATTAAAATGGCAAGTAAAGCAATTAGTCCAACAAGCAAAGTAATTAGCAAAGGAAAGTAGAGTTGAGAGAAGAGAAAACTTATCAAAGCTGGAAATGAACAAAGGAGAACAAGGGAATGGATGATCCAAAACAACCTCTCGATTGTTGAATCCTCCAATCTTCATTACAACCCAAACTTCACTAAACCCTAGATTAATACTAAGTTAGTCACCCTAATCATACCTTTAATCTCTCTCTAAAACTAGAAGAAAAGGTGAATAATGGACTCCTAAAAAAACTCCCCCCCTCAAAATCGCAGTCAAAAACTATAAATAAAATGCATGGTTGTTGAGCAAAACGCAGCGCTTTGGCCGAGAAAACACGCGTAGAAACAGCACTGTCGCGGGCGCGACAGTCCAGGTCGTGGGTGCGACCATGTGAAGCATGCATAGGCGATTCCAGCGTCCGCTAGTCCGCAGTTGCAAAGACACTTGTCGCGGGCGCGAAGTGGTTCTGGACAGGTATAGTGATCGGAATTTGGTATTGAGTGGCGGGCGTCACACCTTCCGTAACGGGCGTGAATGCATGATGGTCGTGGGCGGTACAACCAATTTAGCGGGCGCGACCTCCCTCTGCCAACATTCCCTTGGCTGTCTTCAGCTGCAGGTAGCGGGTGCGACCACTTTGGTGACGGGGGCGACCAACTTCTACCGAAGCATGCTGCCTCTACTTCCAGGTTGTAACGCCCACTACAGAGGCTGTAGCGGGTGCTACGACCCGGTTTTGCTTCAGATATGGGGAAAAGGTTCTCGGGTCGACTCCGCCTCGGTTCTCGGCTCGACTAGGCTCGGGAAATCACTCGGGATTCCCTAAAAAGCCTCAATTTAACATGTTTTCCTTGATTTTGCTCCAAAAGTGCGAAAACCTACAAAACAACTAAAACGCTAGTAAAAATGACGGAAAAGACTCGGAATCGAGCTATAATAGCAAGCTAAAAGGCGTTATTTAGGCCTAAAACCGGGCCTAAACAGTGTACGAAGCATTGATTTGTGCCCTGAAACTATAAACAAGACCTTCACAATCAACTCTTTTTACTTAAGCAAGGTTTTAAGAGTTTGTTGGAGTATTTTCAAGAGTTTGAGCGAGTTTTCATGAAATGCGTTACCCAAGAGTCACAAGAGAAACTTTTGGCATGATTTCTCATGGTCAAGCTATCAATTATTATTCTCTTCATGACCTTTGCAAACTTGCGACTCTTATTAAAGTAAGGAAAAAGAAGAATAATGAAAGGTTCAAATCATTTGTCAAGGGTTGTTCATTGCCTAAGGGCGGTGCTCCTAGGGTGATATCCCTTCCAAGTTTCCTAGTCCTTCAATTACTACTCAAGCGGCTCCCAAAGATCCCCTTAAAAAAGTCGAAGGGCGTAAGTTCTTCAAGTGCCACAACTATGGTCATTACCAAGCCAATTGCAAGATTTAGGACAAGGTGTGCAATATGATTACTAATAGCGAAAGTTTCACGTATGTTGCGTCCTCGATCCTCGTTGAGAAGTTGAACCTTCCCATTTTTGCTCACCCTTGGCCATATTCGCTCAAATGGCTCAATGACTCCGATGAAGTGAAGGTAAGCAAATAATCCCTAATTTCATTTGCTATCAGACCATATCATGATGTTGTTTTATGTGACATTGTTCCTATGGAAGCATGTTACTTGTTGCTTGGACGTCCATGGCAATTTGACCAGAGCGTGATGCATGGCGATGTCAAAAACACCTACTCTTTACTAATGGGGAAAGATAAAATTGTGCTCAACCCCCTCTTACCTACCCAACTCCACAAAAGTTCACATGGGGCGCGAAGTGAGAAGAGGAACCAACTCATGAGGGGTAAAGCGAGCCTTAAGTAAGGGAAAACATCGTCTTGGCTTTAATTTTGCTCGAGAGCAATCAATGTGAGGAAGTGAAACCCTCCCCTCCCGATACCTAGATGTCTTTCCCGAGAATCTTCCTCTTGACCTTCCACCGATACGGGGTATCGAGCATAAAACAAACTTGGTTCCGGGGTTGGTTCTTTCTAACAAACCGGCATAGGTATGCAACCAAGAGGAAACCAAAGAGCTTTAACGCCAAATGGATGAGCTAGTGGCCCATGGTTTTGCACATGAGAGCATAAGTCATTGCTTTGTACCGACTCTCCTTGTGCTAAAGAAGGATGGGACGTATCAAATGTGTGTTGATAGTCATGCCATCAACATAACCCTTAAGTACCACTATCCAATCCTTTGATTGGATGATCTCTTAGATGAACTCCGGAGTGGTTATCACCAAATTTGGATGAAAGAGTGGGATGAATTCAAAACGACTTTAAAGACAAAGGGCAGGTTGTATGGTGGCTCATTATGTAGTTCGGGATTTTAAATGCATCACACTCTGATCAAATTTGTTAAGATATACTTTGATGACATTTTGGTGTACTCCAAGAATGAAGCAGATCATGTGCAACATCTTTACGATGTCTTCAAGGTTCTCCAAGTACAAAGGTTGTATGGGAAGCTAGACAAGTGCAAGTTTTTCTCCGCGTGGGTTACATTCCTTGGGTATGTTGTGTTCTGAGATGATATCTCTACGGATGAGTCAAAGGTGGAAGCGATCAAGTCAGCCGTCACCGACTACCATCACCGAGGTTAGAAGCTTTCATGGCCTCACCTCCTTTTATCGTCAGTTCATTCGAAAATTTTCCACTTTGACGTCGCCTATTATGGAATGTATAAAGTAGGGAGTCTTTACTATACTTGAACTCCCATGGCTCAAGAAGCCTTCGAAGTGCTCAAAGAGAAGTTATCTAGTACCCCCCGTTTTAGCCCTTCAGAATTTTGAACAACTCTTTGAAGTAGATTACGATGCTAATGGTGTTGGCATCCGGGAAATTCTAGTGCAAGACAAGAGGTCGATCGCATATTTTAGTGACAAGCTCGATCAATGGATCTCGAACCAACGATAACACCTAAGATAAAGAGATCTAAGCTATGGTACATACTCTTGATCATGAGGCGTTGAAATACCTAAGTGGGAAACAAAAGTTGAGTGCAAAGCATGCCATATGGGTAGAGTTCCTCCAATCTTTCAACTTCGTGGCAAAACACAAGAAGGAGAGCTCAAATGTAGTGGTCGACGCCTTGTGAAGGAGGTATGCTTTATTGTCTTTGGTTGAAGCGAAAGTTTTGAGATTTTTATTTCGTGAATATTATAAGGAAGATTCCGAATTTGCTCCCTAATTGGGCAAGGACTCCTCTCTCAAGCCTCCTAATGTGGTCCAAGATGGTTTCTTGTTTTGTGGTAACACCTTGCGCGTGCCTAAAAGAACCATGAAAAAGATTTGGTCCGCGAAGTGCATGGTGGCGGTTTGGCAGAGCACTATAGGATAAACAAGATGGTGGATATGTTGAAGGAGGACTTCTATTGTTCGGGCGTGGTTGGGGATATACATGATTTGGTATCTCAGTGTGTGGTTTGTCATCAAGCCAAGAGTCAATTCCATTAAGGTCCCCTCCCCATTCCCAAGCTCCTTGGGAGGACATGAGTATAAACATAGTGACATTGCCAAGGACCGCAAGAGGTAAAGACGCCATCTTGGTGGTAGTTGACTGGTTCTTAAAGATGGTCTATTTCATCTCATGCACCACTACCGATGATGTCGACTATGTTACTCATCTTTATTTCTGCGAGGTTGTTCGCCTTCATGGCCTTCCTCGGAGCATTGTGTTAGATTAGGATTCTAAATTCGTTTGTCGTCTCTGGAGAGTTTTGTAGAAGCTCATACGAACGAAGCTACTATTCAAAACCTCCTACCACCCTCAAACCGATGTCAAATTGAGGTGGTGGATAGGATGGCGGACATGTTGCCGCGAAGCAAAAACAAACTACATACCGTGTATTTTATGATGAATTAATCTCATTTCCTACAATATTCTTTACTTTTATTTTATTTGCAAAGCATGTGAATCTTATTTTATAAAACCTTAAATTTATAATAATTTGACCAAAAAGAAAGAGACAAGTGGAATATCAAGCAAATTTACTTTATTTTATTAATAAAATAAACCAATATATCTATAAACACATAATATCCCACAAAAAAATAAAGGGTTTTTGGCTGGGAAAAATCCGTACTGATGGCCTTGTGATTGAGAATAATCCAAAGTGACTTTTTGGCTGGTGGCAGTCTATACTTATTCATTATTTTCTCATAGCATCCCAAATTGAAATTTCGGCATCGGAATGCTGATGTGGCAACCGGAGCACGTGCCCTTTTAATTAAAAGCATGTCATGTCAATTTTTTTTAAAATTCTATTTTATCGTTTAACTTACATTATTCACCTTGCACTTACATTATGGGGGAAAACATTAGCAATGAATTAAAAGCATGTCATGTCAATTTTTTTTATAAAATTCTATTTGAACCTTTAACGATAAAATAGAATTAAAAAAATTTGACGTGACATGCTTTTAATTAAAAGGGCATGTGCTCCGGTTGCCACATCAGCATTCCGGTGCTAGAATTTCAATCTGGGATGCTACGAGAAAATAATAAATAAGTATAGACTGCCATCAGCCAAAAAGTCACTTTGGATTATTCTCAATCACAAGGCCATCAGTGTGGATTTTTCCCAGCCAAAAACCCAAAAATAAATTGTACTAACTATTATAGCTAATGTTCGGGAGATCCAAGGGGGGAGCCCACTTCAACCAAGGTCCATGGTACACAAGTTAAGTGAGGTTCCATCTTAAAACCAATTGGTGTTAAGAGTAGTACCCCACTTGACTTATATACCATGTCCTTCCTGTTTACTTTTTCGATGTGGGACATTTTTACTCATGGGTAAATCCCAACAGCTAATAATACAAATACTTAACAATGCACATTAACACAATAATCTTTAACCATATAATTTAATTTGTAAATATGTACGGTCAGTTCCACTACCCCACTCCCCTTTTCCACACCAAAAGAATATATGTTGACATAATTATGGATTTTGATATTGATCTAACTATTTACTCTTCGTATGAAAGTTAAAGTAAAAAATCAGAAAAATATTCACCATAAACTTTGTGACATTAATATCAGACATATTACACAATCTACCGAAATCTACATATGAACAATAGTACAAAGATAAGAAGGCAAAGTACATGGCACACTCAGATTATCACCCACAAAGACAGCCAAGACATTAAATTTCGTGGCAAACTAAGGAAAAATACTAAAAATGTCATGGAAGAAGGTGCAAAAGCTACAACTTCAACATAGTTGATTTTAACTTCCACAAATATGTTCAAGAGAGCAAGGCATGTCTTTGAAAATATGAACTTCAATAACTTAAAGGATTACTTCTTCAATGTATGTCTAGAGAATTCAAAATTATCCAAAGGCTACATCATGACGAAAAAAATTAATGATTGTTAAAGGGACACCTAAAGACAACGACACATATGAACACAAACTACATACTGAGATCCCCTTTATTAGTCATCCTTAAAGTCAACAATCTGAACAACTATATTCATCTTTGGTCAATTTGCTAGCTGTGGAAATTTTTCCTCGCTGTTCGGGCTTCCGAACGTCCATGTGGTTTGGAGTGTGATTCGGTGATTTGTGCTGGGATTTAACCTTTGAAAACTCTTTAAGGAATTAATCGTACATTTCATGAATAATACTTTGTAAAATCGCTTTCCCTTTACTTGTACATTGTGACCTTGTTGGGAAAGCCTTGCCTAGCCTTTGATGCTTGAAAACTCCTCTTTGTGATGCCTTTAGAAACCTCCTCTCAAAGTGCAAAAATGGATAAAAGGGTGATGGAAAAGATGAGAAAAGAGTTGATGGATAAGAGGGATAAAGAAAGCTCTTTTGTCGTTTTGAATGTGTTTAGGTTAGGTTTATTGTGGAGTTTAGGATGGATAAGGATAGGATATGTATTTATGGCTTTATGATGATGAAAGAATGAAGATATTGGTGATGAGATAGGTGATGAAGATAGTAGAGAGATGATAGTAGAATGATGATATAAGAGATGGTGTAAGAATATAAGAAGAAATATGAGAATTAGAGAGAATGGATGAAGAATAGAATGAAGAAGAGAGTGAGTTGGAGAGTGAATTAGATGGCGTGTTTAGCTTTGAGAGGAGTAATATTTATAAGAGGAGGAGGTAGTAGCCATGCATGCGTTCACGTAGTCTTCGGTCAGCCAACACAGTTTGCAAGGCAACAGGGGGATGTCTACTGTGGATGGTGGCTCGTGGTTAATTAACCACGTGTGGGCAGAATCACCAAGGCCGACCGACCTACAGCAGGGGAAGACGAACATGTTGTCGTCCATGTAAGCATGGACGGTGATGTGTGAAGACAATCTGCCTAGGGAAAGGAGATTCACACTGGATGGAGAGAGTGTTTGTATTTAGCCTTTGTGAGATGTTTTTTGAGTGCTTTTGTCAGGATTCGATCTCGCGACCTATAGCACTTGTTCTTATGACTTGCATGGCCCCATTTTTATGTAAAAAAAATGTACATGTAGCTAGGTAAACTCACATGTGATCATGCATGTAGCTTTAGATGGATAGAATACATGTAAATGCATGTATTTATCGGTTTTCTTCTCCTTCTTTGCTTTTATTGCTATACATTTGTGCGTCAAAATCCCGGTGCCTACACTAGCCAACTCAGGGAAACTCAGTTCGCTCATATTAGGCCTCACTATAGAGAAAACACCCTGAAAGTAGTCCACACCTACATGTTGGATTGCAACAGTTGAAATGTCAAATACAACATAATGATCCACCAACTTCCGGAATGTATTCATCTTCCTCCCTTGCTTCACTCGTGGAAATAGGTCATGTTGCGATCCCCTTCTATACAACTTGGGGATAGGCCTATTGAGCCCAAAATTGCTTGTTTGCCGCTTTCGATTTCATTAAAGATTTATCCGTGGCTCTAAGTCTCAACTCCTCGAGGTTTTCACTTGTAGGGTCACTTTTAAAGAAGTTATGAAATGTCTCCCTTTGTTGCTTTATCTTCTCACCCAAGTTTCTAGGCCTACTGCTACCCCATACTGCAAATTTGGTTAACATTTAGACATTACTAAAATAAGTTAGTCTATATTTGCGTATATGTTTCCTCTTCTTACCTACCACTAGAAAATTTGAAATGAAAATTGTTTTACTTAAAAACAATCTTCTATAGAAAAACATTTTTAAGGAAAATCATTTTGCCTGCAACCACAAACATGACTCCAGAAATGATGAAACATTTTCAAAGAAAAACATCTTTCAAGCCTGTGATTTTCCAGGGAAACCTTGCAGTTGTTGAAGTGTTTACCACTAGCGAAGAAGTTGTGTTTTATTCAATTGCGTTGGCTATCAACTTTCATTGTAATTATATACATTCTCTCGACAACTAGCTAACGTCTGTGTGTGAGTGATTGGCCATATTGTAGGTGTTGTGAGGGTATCGATATTGCCATGGCTGCGTAAGTTATAAGAAAACCTTAGCAAAGGTTGGCCCTCATATATCAGCTTGAATTGGGTAAGGTTGTGTCCCTTCCTGACAATACCAGCTGACATTGAGTACCAAATGTGTACACATTTATGTTATATTTGCTCAACCATTCCATTTTCCCTCTACTTAACTAATAAATGATGGGTGATAGACTAAGTCATAATTGTATTCTCTTCTTGGGTACAGATAGGTGGTCCAACTAGCTAAAAACTAAAAAGGCAGCTAACATTAGACACAAATATAACATACAAAGTAGTTGCATACTTCTTCCTAATAGTTTCACAATATGAAATGGTCCTGTTTCCAATTTTAAATATTTACAAAATAACACTGCTTGCTGATATTATGTCATAGAAAAGAATGATGCTGTACTCATTTCAACAAGACAGCAAGGCTTCAATTTCTAATTTGTTTACCGATTCTTATTCTCACATTGCTCCATACGGCTCAATCTTTGTGTTAGGTTAACCGAAAACGAGATCAATAGCACTTCGTACATATACCAACTACATGCTCTTTCGAGGTCTGTCCTGCCAAACAGATCATTCATTCCAGACCAAAATTGCATGCTTCACATTCTAACGAGAAGAGGTAGATGGCATTTTCATAGACCTAATGTAGTCTAGGGTTATCCATGGCAGACAAAAATCAAGTTAACAACTCTCTTACAATAATCTTACCAGATCAGGCTGTGTCAAGAGGGAGTGTCAGGTTGTGTTATCAACCAGTAAACGTTTTTCATACTAATGGATCTAGCAACCAAGGAAAATAATGGATTTTGTAGCCAACAGATAAAACCATGTAGCACTAAAATGAAAACAGATTTGATCATTCTCACCGAATGATAATGAATACATTTAATGTCATGGTTACATCAAAATGCTGTTCTTTTTTTGTACCAGATCAAGAGAAGAAATAGGAAAGGAAACACTTAACAATGCTACATACCACCAACTTCTTTTGCCCTTAACAATATAGCTTCACTGCAACATCCAGTGAATGTTCAGGGCAATTTTAGTCAAGGAGCAAAGTTGAGCATCAAAATCAGCCGCAATTCACAGATGGATAGCAGTGCAAAATTACCTTGGTCTTGATATATTAAACAATATGATTTACTTGTGTTACTTTAATGTGTAGGTTGTATACAGCTGAAGACACCTGAGGATCTAGAAAGCCCTCTGTAAAGAGACTGTCAGCTCACTTCTGGCTGAAGCAATGGAAAGAAAGACCAATTATTCTCTGGCCCAAGTTCCTTCACAACCTTCTCGTCGGCCCACCACTTAGAGCCAAGGGTAGAGGTGGTGGGAATTTCTCTTTCACGGCTGTCAAAATTGAATTCTTTGACCGATCCAAGTGAGAAAGACGACCTCTTGTGTTGGCAATCCTTCATTTCATCAGAAATCTCCTCTGGGGTTTTACTTGAAGCACCTTTAGTGCACAAATTGCAATATTCAACTTCGCTTGAGGAAACATCGTTTCCCTTTGACGATTGATCCACTACTTCTTTCCGTGGATCTGCCCCCGCCAATGTTGACTTCTCAAGAGATGTCTGAGAGGCTTCACAATGAAGTTCAAACGATAGTCTGTGATCAACAAGAGCCTCCTCGATCACAGACCCTGTTTCTGAATTGGCCAGGGATGCCACTTCAGATATATGGGTCTCCTGGGGCAGATTGTCATAAAAGGCAAGTCCCACACCATCTGGAGTTAGAGATCCAGATCCTCTTCTTGAATCCCACTTATAAGAATGAAGTTTCTTTGATTCAAATATCTTGGAAGCATCTACCATGCGGAACTCAAGAACTGGACGTCTATCAGTGTAGGGAGATGACATGCCAGATGCTGAATTTGCCGAACCAGGGGATATGAGATGATGAAGTTCATAGCAGGACCATGCAAGTTTCTGACTGGTAGCACTGTTCCTCCTCGCACGGTTGAGAGATGAAGTGAGTAATTGAGCAAAAGGCACCTCAGGAGACGATGGAGTAGTTGATTGCACAGGTTCCGGAGGGGGAGTCACAGCAGCGGTGGACGGTTCTGTGGTGAAGGCTGAAAATACAGGGGGTGTGACCAGCTGTGTCTCATGGGCATAGGGTCCGATTGTGAAGATGTGGGTTGGTCCAGCTGAAGAATAACCATTTACAGTTAGGGCAAGCAACCCACCCGGTGAGTGGATTGCAGTGGGTGGATCTGATTGCAGTGGAGAGGATGGAGGTGCAATAAAAGGCAGTACGATGGAGGTTGAAGGGTTTGGGTTGACCGCAACAGCACTAGGAGTCTCAGTCACAGTAGATTCTGGGACAAGGGCTGCATGGCTGATCCTCTTGTTGGTTTTAAGAGACCCAAAACACCAGTATAGACTCAACCAGCTTCCCCATCTTCTCTTCTGCAATCAGTAATCATAACTATGTTTACAATTCAAATGTACATTACACCAAGAATGAGTCAACTTAGCAAGTCATGTTAACATTTTTGCTTCATCATTTATCAATCCAAGTATAAGGAATTCACTATATTCTGATTCTGGACAAAGGCAATTTTGCATGACTTTCAGAGTGTCACTGCCAGCATACAACTGTTGAACAAAAGCAATGGTATTGAAGCCAGGACTGGCAAAAAATGATTCATTTACCCAATGCATTGACAGTTCCAACCTGGCCTTATTCTTAATACAGCAGATTGCAATTCATGAAGACAGCACCCCCAGGACTCAAAAGTAGCTATGGATTATGAATGATAATATTTACTCTGTCCTTTGTCTCAGTAGTCAAAATGTCAAATTGTTTAAAACCTCTTCTTTGACCTTTGATTTCACCAAATAATCAATCGAAATGGATGGATTGAAAAATTTGGAGGATTTACACCACAAGAAATATTTCATACCGAATAAACTTTTTGGATTAACTTGCGACCACATAAACATAAGACACCAGATCATGGCCAAAATTTCTAATTTACAGCAATTACCATTTTGACATTGTTTGACTCCAGTGAACCAATCCATTTGGACCTAATTAGACATAATTTTCCTTAAAACATCGTGCAAAGCAAAACCCCCTTTGACTGCCCTTCTACCGAGACATGAAACATGAAACATCCGTTCACATTAACTACTCTTTCCACCGCCTCACTTTTCAAGCTCCGAAGCGAAAAGCAGTAATACTGATTACTAACAATCAAAAGGTTTTAATTACTCTGGATTTCCCCTCAAAAAGGTAAATAAAAGTGGGGTTTAACCTCTAAAGTACCCCATCATGCTTTTAACTGTTAAGAGTAAAAGATATCCTAGCTTTCAGGCCCCCCTACTAATCTAAAATGGACTAAAAGTTTTCAATTCCTCGCAGGTGATCTTTCATAAGTAAAACTCATACCACGCACGGATGAAATGAAATCAACCTTTCGAAAAGTGACTTCAGATGCTTAAAAAAGCTAAAAAAGTTTCTGGATAAGAAAAGCATAGAATTGTAGTAGAAATAAATTCATACCAAACATAGTTTAATCCTGGAAAAGGGCAGATTGAGAAGGAATCAACGCAATTAAGAAAGTACCTGACCCTGGGACGAAGCAGGTTGAACTCGACCTTCAGCGGAGACGATCGCTGCGGCGGCCGCATTCACCGTCTCTACGCTGCTATTAACACTGGTCATACCGCCGGAAAATCACTTCCGACAACAATTATCACGATCCAATACAAATACACAGGCTAAAGAAAATCCAATCACCAGCGAAGATGGAAAAAGCATAATCAGTACTACATCGGAATCAAAAACGTGGAATTGTTGAGAAGGAAACACGGACCCCAACGAAAACAAAGAAATTCAGAAATGGAGACAAGTATTGAAACGCCGGAGATCAAGATTGACGAAAACTAGGCATAATTGAGGTGCAGAGGAGCATGAAAGCAGGAATTTGGATTGAATTCTCCGAGTTTTGTTTTTCTGTCAACTCTCTCTCTCTCTCTCTCTCTCTCTCTCTCTCTCTCTCTCTCTATGTGTGTGAATCTGGTGTGCAGGGACCAGGGAGGAAGGATTAGCATTAAGATAATACTGCCTTTGGGGGTGAATAATAACAACAACAACAATAATAGTGATAAAAAGGAAAAAGGAAAATGATTGGGGAAATAATTAAAGAAAGAACAACGCAAATCCTTTTATATATGAGCTGCTTGGCTTGCGGTTGGCTGTTGCTGACTGACTGCTGGGGAATAACGGATTACACGGAACGGGGAATGAGGGACGTAGAAAGTGAATTACTGAGGAAACCCTCCCTTCCCCTTTTGCATTGATTTTAACGCCTTCTTTTCTTTCCATTCATTCGCCTTTTGCCTTTCTTTATGTCTTCCATCTCGATCATGCCATGCCACATTACCACACCCAATCCAAAAGAGGTCCGTGATGAGATCAAACCGACGTCGGATTCGGCGAAACAAGTCAAGCGAAGCGTAGACGGCTCATCATAGGGTTTATTATCTATTGTTGTTTCTTTTTTCCTTTTCGGTTAACTAGTTTTATTTATGTGTTAACATATTGTTCTGTCTTTGTGGTAAAAAAAAAACAAGAGTGACTAGCAGAATCTCAGTAAAAATTTTCTTTAGGAAAGATTTTGTGGAGTAAATTTGACACCCTATTACTTTGACATTCGATGCACCAAAAGAGGCTACTAGTGTATGGTTTTTGTTGTGTGACAATGAGGTCATTCTTAGGAAGAAAGAAATGGTGTTTGTGTCCAGTTATGGGTGAGCGGATTCGAAACTGAAACTTGGAATTTGACCGCAACCTGTCAATAGGTAAGAGTAAGATTTTTAAAATTCAGGAACCTGTTAGACCATCCGCAACAGCGAGTTTGAGAGTGAGATGGTGCTGATGTGGCGTGGGTGAGGATGAGAATGACAGTGCGACAGCGAGGACGATTGTCGACGATGAGAAAAACTCGAACTCATGCTCACCGACCGAGTATGAAGACGAGATTCTCGACATTGTTTTCTTTTTTTTAAATTTCTATTGTAGTGTATTTAAATGATTAAATGTGGGGCCTACGTTTTTTTTTAAATATTCTAATCAAACTCACACTCACTATTTGGAAACCGAGTTAATATGAAGAGTTTAACTCTAACTCTCCTGATGAGGCTTACTGTTTCCACGCCATCCATTGAGTATAACTCATGCTCACCGTTACAGCCTTACAAGTGCTCTTGCATTTGCAACCAGGAACCTTGAACGAGTGGAAACCACGAATACACGCAACTTGGAACCTAATTTAGTTATAAATAAATAAATAAAATTATAAAAAAATATATACATTACTCTACTCAGAAGATGGTTGCAATTCTTCAATTTTCATTGTCAGTTCTAAAATCAAGTGTAGTATTGTGACCATGAAAATTTAAAAGTATGTTGTATTTGGCTATGTAGAAGATTATATTTTTAAAAAAATATATATAATCATAAAATAAAAATTTCGTGATTGGTCGGTACTCTAAAACCGGAACTTGAATTACTGCAGGTGAGGGTAAAATTCCTAAAAGTTAGGAACATGTTATAACATGTAAGGGGTAAGATTCCTAATTCTAGAACAAGATACCCGAAACTGCTCACTCCTACGTTCAAAGGTAAAGGCGAGAGGTTTTATATTAGATACAAAACCACGATCTGGTCCAGTGTGCATACTTCAAGTTACACAGAGGGCAAGAGCGATTAGTAATGGAAAGTGTTTGTTTGCTCCAAGGAAAGACAAAAAGCATCCTACCAAGCTAGAAGCTCATAGGTCGTAAAAGTGAAGTCATTGAGGGTGATGATAAGAGGAAGAAGTAGAAATGCAAGTCAACCAGCACAAGGAACGGTTGTACACTAGGGTTGACTATTAAATCCACCACAGATGCCAAGTGGGCGATGTGCACGTTCAACGAGGGTCATACACACATCCTCTCCACTTTGTGCAGAAAGATGTTGCTTAGGATAGTCAGACATATTAGTGATGTCCATTAAAACCTTCTATTGTCGTTCAATACAGCTAACTTAGGTCCGTCTAAACACATAAGAAAAAAGTTGGTGGTTATGACAACATTGACTGTACTCATCAAGATACGAAGAACTATCAAAAGAATCTGAAAGTTGTGCTGAAGGATATTGACGCTGAGACGTATGTTAGCACACTACGGAAGAAAGAGGTTAACTGATTGAGAACATCATGTTTTGTTATGCCTTTGAACTCAATGAGTAGGGCATGTTAAAACATGTATTCTAGTGAGACTTTGACATAAGGAGAAGCTACTTGATTTGAGGAGATTTGTTGTCGTTCGACAAAAAAAAAAAATCAACTTATACGTACATAATTCCATTTGGTACTTTCACGGGCATTAGCAGCCATCATCGACAAATTTGTTTTGGGGTTGGTCTTATTTAGGGACAAGACGACTGACGCATTCATTTGGCTATTTGAAAAGTTCCTCAATGCAATGGGTAGCAACTTACCTATGCTGATCACTGGCCAAGATAAGGTAATAAAAGCAGGTGTGGAGACGGTTTTGCTGGATGTATTCATGGGTAAGCCAAAAGCCTTATAATTTATATGCCTAAATGGGTAATGCATGCATTGTTATAGTAACCATATACCTCTAAGGAAACATCACATAGCCTACCAACCTCTCCAACAGTATGCACTACAAATTTAGGCACCTAGGTGCGTAGCAGATAGGGGTGAGCAGTTCTAAAACTGAAATCTAGAACCTAATCAGAACTGGTCAACGAATAAGGATAAGGTTCTTAAAATTCAAGACCTATCCCAAAGGGCAAGGATAAGGTTCCCAACGTTGCTACTTTGAACATGAACTTGAAACCTGACAAAGAGTTTAGGTTTCGAGTACTTGAAACTAGAAAGAGAACCTATAACCGACGGATACCCGGAAGGTGGAACCTAATCTTAATATAAATAAATAAACAAATTATCAAAGTGATCACATTTTTTAGAAACACAGGTTGAAATTCTTCAATTTTCATTGCTTGTGTTAAACTAGGTATCGTATAGTGGTCATGATAATTAAGTAATGTGGTATATTGGGAAATTAAGTATCAAATTAGGTTTTTTTTTTTAAAAAAAAAAGCTTTATATGTCAGAAAATATAAATTTTATAATTGATGGGTACTTAGATCCGGAACCTGAACTACGGGCAATGGTTAGGTTCCTAAGATTTAGGAACTTGTCCTAACAGTGATAGATTAGGTAAGGTTCCTAATTTTGACACAAAGTGCCTCCAACCGTACCAATAGTAGCGAAGGCCTTGAAAACAATACAACAAGTGTACCCCTGAATTGTTTCAAAAGTGATTCCCCCCCCCCCCCCCCCAAAAAAAAAGATTATAGCTTATGGCTGTGAGCAATACCCTGGACGCCTATAGAAATTGCCCATTTTCCCAAACATTATGTACTATACACCCCTCCCCTCCAGGCGGACTGTACACTCCATAAGCCCCTAATGACAATATCATATGACTAAACTCCGATATTGTAATGTGAGTAATTCGTGGTTGATAAGTGCTATACGTGTCTCATCATGAGGAAGATGCCTAAGAAGGTCAATCAATACCTCAATAATTGCGATAAGCTCATGGAGGTTAAAAGTTATGCGTATGATCTTATGAAATTGACGTCAGTTTGAGGGTAGATGGAGAGAGATTATGGGTGCATCATGGGCTCTAGGATAATGAATGGGTCAATGAAATAGTTGCGGTTCGTGAGAAGTGGGTGCAGTCTTACTTTATGAACATATTCCTAGGTAGTGTGCTAAGAGCAACTTCGATTTAGAGTGTTAGAACTCTTGTTTAGGAGCATAATGTCCCAAAAATAAAGTAACATGAAGTTTTGGGTGTTGTTTGATCATGCAACCGTTATACAACGGAACAACATCAGCAGAGTTGAAATTCAATCAAAGTTTTAATCGCCTACATTAATTGAAGACCTCCTTGAGGTAGAGAAATGTGGCGGTGATGTATTGTATTTGTGGGCACTGATTTCCCCCTGTGGGGTTCGAGATGTCCTACATCACGATTGGACGAGTTGAAAGGGTTTGCTTAATCTTAAAATTTACCTAAGGGACAAGGGGTAAATCAGTCATTCTTAAGATTCACTAACCTTGCAAATCATATTATCAAACCAGTACCGATGATTCCAAAATAAATAATATTCCAAGTTGCTACTTGAGACTATCTTTAAGGCTCTACATGAAGGTAGACAGTTGCAGCTTGACTGGGAATGGTTCATTGATGCGAGATAGTATAGCATGCCATCTCTCGAAGTAAGCCTTGAAGGGCTCATCCTCCCTCTACTTAAAGTCCATCAGATCTTCTAGAATTGCCTTCTTCTTTTGGATGGGCGTGTAATGCTGAACAAAAGCCTTATGTAAAGCATCCCAATTGGTCTTGGTCTCAACAAGGAAGATGTAGTACCATTTAAGGGCCTCTCCATTGAAGGTGAAAAGAACTATAGTGGCATAGTGTTCTATCTCTATGCCCTTGATAGGCATAGTCCTCTGCCATTCCCATACGTGGTGCGTAGGGTTCTTAGAGGGAGCGATATTTGGCACGAGCACATCAAACTTTTCAAGAATCTTTTTCAAGAACTAGATAACTGGCTCAAAGGTTGTTAGCTATCCGACAATAATAGGAACTTGACTTATTGCTTCCCGAAGTTTTGTGATCTCATCCTTCAGCTTCTTGGTCTCCACCCTTTCATAATCCTTAAGCGCAAAAAAGGAAGGACTAGGGGAGTGCCTCAACCTAGGTGGTGCCTTAGAAGTGCATGCCAAGGATTCTTCAAAAGTAAAGGGAACGGACGCCCCCTCACGAGGTTCACTGATGGGGTCTTCCCACACCTTGAGCTTTCCTTTTTGTTCATATATGAAACTAGGAGGCTTTGGAACAAGGGGAACCTCTTCATCATCACTGTTACTATCTTCAACATTAAGGTCAAACCCGACATGTTTCCCTATCAATTAAACAATGTTTATGATGCAATTCATAGTTTGTTGTTGTAGTCTGTGGGCCTAACGGGCTTCACTTGCGTTGATGAGCTTTTCTTGTTACTTAACAGTGTGTTGTACAAGAAGCTACATCCTGCCGAACAACGTATCCAAGTCCTTGGATGTCGCAGGAGCTTGGTTGCAGTCACAAGATTCAGGGATATCAATGTCAGGCATGGTGAATTGTAACTTTTGGTAGGTATTGGTTCACGGTGGAAAGATGTAGGCCGGATTGTAGATGATTCTTCATGAGACCGGATCATGGATATGAGCTCGGATTAGAGACCCTATTATGACTGTGTAGAAACTCAAAGGTTCAGGAGAGATGCCACGACACTAGACTAGCCCATGCATGTATGGCTTAAAGGGCCTATATGTGACTTCCTAATGTACACTCGACACCTATATGTCGAGTCAAGTTTTTTTTCTTGACTCAACCTACACTTAGGGCTTGCATGATGACCCTATTCCTATATGATCCTAGGATGAACGCAAAGGATTATTTATTGGGCCTTCATTGGGGCGAGTCACATTAGGTTGTTTAAGACCCTTCGGGCTCAGGTCTCAAATACAAGGTCAGATAAAATCACCCTAAGGGTTGACTCTATGTAGAATTCTCATGAATGCAACATATAGCACAATGCAAGAAAGGGGAAAGACTACTTATCGAGCCTTCACTACTGAGTCACATCAGGTTGTTAAAACCTTTCGGGCTCAAGTCTAGATTCGAAATTGGATAAGCAATCTAGGGGAAAATGGGTACCATAAAGGGTTGCAAAGAGCCACAATGGGCCGTGTGAATAACAATCCGACCCACAGAGCATAATGGCTAGTTACGCGTTAAACTGTACTAGCCCATTTGATCTAACCGACCGGTTACAGTATCACGTGTAAACAATCATTTATGCTTTTGGGCTGAGCTGTTTTTCGAGGCCTATTGAACTACTATGCAGACTAAAATAGTACCCAAGGTCGTAAGGTAAATTCTTGTCATTCAAAAGCAGATACACAAGTAGCATTCATATGATAATTTTCCTAGGCTTGAAGCGGGTTAAGGCTGAGGGTACTCATCAGATTACCTCGGTGCGTTCATTGATTATGTAGGATGCATAATCCTTGAATGGATGAGGGTCTACATGGTTTGATGTAAAACCAAAGGCTCGATTGATGTAGTGCATCTTTTGTAGTATTGGTATTTTGCCATCTAAGGGACAAAAAATGTTAAATATAATCTTGTCTCATATTTGAGTGCTCTCGCGCCATCACCGGTCTGCGAGTAGACTAGCAATGCAATATGTCTAGAGTATCTGAAAAAAGATGAAATAAATCAATTTTACTCTTCTTCCTACTAATAATTACGAACAATGATCCATTTTTTATTGGCAATGTCATAAGTAAGATTACGAGTCTTTGTAAGTATTAGAAAAGCCTGTATCGTTTAATGACTTGCCTACTACAACATTTAGATTGTGAGTTAAGTATGAACTTAAATAAAGATGCTAGTTATGGCTAAAATTCATATCGAGGTTAAATTCGAGTGGCCGAATTTGGTCACTGTCAAAATTCAGACGAGAAATTGATTCCCGGACGAGGTTTTTTCTGGTCGGACAATTCAAACGAAATTAAACGTGGGTCAAAATCGAGTTCGAACAAGACTAAAAGAAAAATATTGTATCTAAGTATTTGGTAAATGTCAAAGTTGGTTCACACCAAACTTGATTTTTTTTTGGGTTGGACAAATCCAGGTATTCGGGTAAAACAAAATTTTTCTAATGTTGAGATGACTGAATCGTATTATAACAAATGACAAAACATTTCTTACCTAAATTTTATGTTGTGGTGGCATAATAGTAACTAAGATAAGGTAATTCCTAATTCAAGATATGATCATGATAAAAAAAAAAAGAAGTAAGGTCATGGAATGATATGAATATATCTAGTGATCTTTGGTAAGGGGGGGTGCGCAAAAAGGATCATGGTCAGATTCTTTCAAGGTTTCAAGGTCGTGGAAAGATACTTGTGTATATCATGGTCCTTGATAATCGGGATGGAATTGAAACACACTAATGAAGTCATCAACGATGAAGCTCCAATTCCCACTTTATTTATATGGTCAAATCTCGAGTTTATTGATCAATGATTTTGTGAGAGGATTGGAGCACTAATTCTGTTGGAGGAAATGGAGTAAACGGTATAAGAAACAATGGAAATTCGCTTGGATATCGCTAGTCGTGGCTTCGTACTCACTTTCTTTAAGAATTATTTACTATACCGTAAATGTTCAAAGGGATAAAACTTAGCACTTGTAACACTCAAGAAAATGATTTCTCACTTTAATCACTCTAGTATAGTTCCAATCTAGACAAGAATGAATGTGTGATTAGTTAAAAAGTTGTATGTCTCAAATGCTTGGAATGTCTCCTATTTATAGAAGACTTCCAACCCCTAATCATATCCCTTAGTCAAAGGATAATCAAGGGCCTTAATGAGAGATTATGACCTTAATATGACCTTAACCAAGTCAAGAGAAATAACTGTTGGAATTCTTAATAATCATCCTTAATATTTATATCAAGAATATACTATACAAGATTATATAGCCATTAGCATTAAAAACTGATTCTGGGTTCCAACACGGCCCGTGTTTGCCTCAACACGACCCGTGTTGAGCCCATGATCATTTTCTTAACTCTCTGGAGACCAATACGACCCATGTTGGTCTCCGACTCATCCGTGTTGATCATATTCTTGATGTTTCTGTTATATATGATCTTTATACGTGTTACTTATGATTCGTTATGCTATCTAATCAACTTATACTCTTGAAATAATTCCAACAATCCCTCGCCATTTCAAGAGTATGTAAAAACCCGTGAAATAATTTTACTTAAGGAGCTTATACCCCCGCCATTTAAGATATATCTTAACTTGTAATCACAAGAGAAACCCACAAAACATATGCCTAATGAAAAGTAGATTGCTCTTTGAACTTTTCATTTAGTGTATATGAGCCAAAATTGAATCCAAATCACAAAGTAGACATGTCTTTGAACTTTGGATTTATATTGACCAACTATACTCATAAAACACATACATTCTAAATCTTGAGTGTAGATACCTTGACACTTTTATCCGGCCTTGTGTCCTTATCCTTCATAAGTGTTTTGGAACTTTAGCTCATAGTTCCTTTATGCGACCACACAGAACACTTACATAGGTAAACTTTGTAATACACCACCCCTGTAATTAGGCTTTCCACAAAGTCTATTAAGAGTATTACTACTCAACCTCTTGTCATTACAAATTTCTAAGCATCACTTGACCTTGGGATAAAAATTGATGCTTCCCACTAATTTAGACAACTCCATTCTCATTTGAACTTTAAAAGTTGGTGGTATTCCTATTCGTAAAGTTGAGTCTTTGTTGTGAATTGTGATTAGTAGTATTTTGAGCTACAACCCATCCCCTTTGAAGTACTTTGTATAAAATCTTTAGTCAATCCTTTGGTTGAAGAATCGACTATGTTTTCTTTTGATTTGACATACCTTAAAGTCACTACTCCATCCCTTATAAGTTGATGTACATAAGCATGTCTTAAACCAATGTGTCTTGACTTGCCATTGTAAACATGACTATATACAACATCAAGAGTAGTCTTGCTATCACAATGAATTGTGATAGGTGCCATTGGCTTATACCAAATAGGTATTTCCAATAATAAATTCCTTAACCATTCCGCTTCCTTACAAGCAGCATATAGGTAAACTTTGTAATATACCACACATAACACTTACATAGGTAAACTTTGTAATATACCACCCCTGTAATTAGGCTTTCCATAAAGTCTATTAAGAGTATTACTACTCAACCTCTTGTCATTACAGATTTCTAAGCATCACTTGATCTTGGGATAAAAATTGATGCTTCCTACTAATTTAGACAACTCCTAACTCATTTGAACTTTAGACATTGGTAGTATTCCAATTCGTAAAGTTGAGTCTTTGTTAGGATTAGTAGTATTTTGAACTACAACCGATCCCCTTTGAAGTACTTTGTATCAAATCTTTAGTCAATCCTTTGGTTAAAGAATCGACTATGTTTTCTTTTGATTTGACATACTTTAAAGTCACTACTCCATCCCTTATAAGTTTATGTACATAAGCATGTCTTAAACCAATATGCCTTGACTTGCCATTTTAAACATGACTATATAAAACATCAAGAGTAGTCTTGCTATCACAATGAATTGTGATAGGTGCCATTGGCTTATACCAAATAGGTATTTCCAATAATAAATTCCTTAACCATTCTGCTTCCTTACAAGCAACATATAATGCTACTAATTCTGAAGACATAGTAGAGTCCGCTATATTAGCTTGTTTCTTGGATCCCCAAGAAATTGCTCCACCTCCTAATAGGAACACCCATCCATAGAAGAAAAATCCCCTTTATTTATCCAACTCGCATCTGAGTACCCTTCTAAAATTGAAGGTTCTCCTTTATAAGTGAGTTGGTAACTTTTAGTACCAGCTAAATATCTCAATACTCTCGGAATCGCAAACCAATGCATATGACTCGGATTACTTGTAAACCTACTTAACATGTCAATTGCATAAGCAATGTCTGGCCTTGTACTTGTCATAGCATACATGAGACTTCCTATCAACTTAGCATATTCAAGTTGATCAACCGGAGAACCAAATTTTTCTCTAGTTTCTTATTTGAATCGTAAGGTGATACTGCTTGATACATATTCTCACCTCCAAACTTGTTTAATATTTTCTCAATGTAATGCTCTTGAGATAAACTTATTCTATCTTTATTTCTAATGATCTTAATACCAAGAATTACATCCGCGTCACCCATGTCCTTCATAAAGAACTTTGAGGATAGAAATTCTTTGGTCTTATTAACTTGTTCCATGTCGGTGCCAAAGATCAACATGTCATCAACGTATAGGCATATAATCATCCCTTTTCCATTCTCAAACTTATAGTATATGCATTTATCAAATTCTTTGATCTTATATCCACTTGAAAGCACTACTTCATCAAACTTTTGATGTCATTGCTTAGGTGCTTGCTTAAGTCCATATAAGGACCATATAAGCTTACAAACTTTCTTCTCTTGACCTTTCAACAACAAACCCTTCGGGTTGTTCCATATACACCTTCTCTTCTAGTTCTCCATTAAAGAATGTCCTTGTGACATCCATTTGATGGATAACTAGCTTATGGATAGTAGCTAAAGCCAACAACACATGTATTGAGGCTATCCTAGCTACCGGTGCATATGTATCAAAGTAGTCAATACCGTACTTTTGAGTAAAACCCCTACAACCAATCGGGCTTTATGCCCCTCAGTGGTACCATCTACTCATCTTTTCCTTTTAAATATCCATTTAGAGGTAATTGGTTTACTTCCCGAAGGAAGTTCAACCAATATCCAAACATTGTTTAAAAGTTTTTTCCACAAAGAAGCATCATGAGATTGCATAGCTTCTTTAAAAGATATTGGATCTTTATCTATGTTGTACATACATAGGATCTCACTTTCAACTGAGTCCCTTGAACCTTTTACTAAATAAACATAGAAGTCTGAACCAAAGTTGTAACGACCCGCCCTAAACCCGTATTAATTAAAGCCGTAATCACGGTGTTTAACTAAATTACGCTGTTAGAAATTTTCTTTCTTTTACGTTAATATGGTTATTATTGTTATTATTATTATTTATTTTTATGCGCGACAGGTCTCGAGCAAGGCGATGGTTAAACGGGTTGATTTTATGTTATCTCGAATTTAAAGTTATGATTATTATTACGAGTTTATGAATACTTTTACGATAAGTTTTATTATTTAATAAACATAAAGAAGATGAAAAACATCAAGAGAACATAAATTGGAAGTAGAATTTCAGATTATAAACAAAAGAATTGGGTTAGGGTTTGAGATTATACCACTTGAACTTTGAGGTGAGAGATTGAACAAGTAAAGGGGGAAGAAGGTGGTGGCCGGCGGCTGGGGGTGACGGCGCCGGTGTGGTCGCCGGAAAACACCAGGCAGGGGCGGAAGGGGGTGGCGCATGGCTGGCAGGGGGAGAGGGAAGAGAGAGAGAGTTTGAGAGTTGGTTCAAAAATCTGATTTTGAAAATGAACTAAAACCCCCTTTAACCCCCTTAATATAAACCCTTCCCTAATTAAATTACCATCTAATTAACACTTAACTCAAACTATTGGTAAAAGAAATTAGCTAGGTAAAATAATTGGTAAACAACCCAAATAAATTTATAACATAAACTTGGTAATATAAATTTAGTATACAATTAAATAAAACTTCCTTGGAATAAAATTGGGTGGAAGACTAAGATTAAAATTACATAAACTAAATTGATAGAACATACTAATAAAATAATTTGGGCCATAAAATGTATTTAGGTGGATCGAGTAGTATAAATCGTAAAAGAAACGGAATGCGCGTGTGTGAGATGCTTTGGCATCGATCGTAAGGGACCAAAACTCTTGATTTTATACGTTTACTTCTAAGTTTATGCGACATGTTCTTTCTTTATGAATTCAAGTTACCTTAAGCATGTTATCCCCTTTCCCGTTTTCAAAAAGTATTTAAGCGCCGGCACTAAAACCGTTTTCGAACGGTTTGACGTGTTGGAGGTTTACGTACTGAGTGTTTCCCCACTCACTTTTTATGTTGTTTTAATGTTTTGTTTTAGGGGGTCCGAGCACCCAAGGTAAAGGCAAAGGCAAGCATGGGTAGTCACGTGTTGCAAGCAAGGTAGTCATGGTTGAAGTATCGCGGTCGACTTGTTGATTTTATGTTATCTCGAATTTAAAGTTATGATTATTATTACGAGTTTATGAAGACTTTTACGATAAGTTTTATAATTTATTTTATCATTCTCAATTTTACGCTTGTAACCGAGGAAGGTTATATTATTCTCAATTCCGTTTCTTTTACGATTTATACTACTCGATCCACCTAAGTACATTTTATGGCCCAAATTATTTTATTAGTATGTTCTATCAATTTAGTTTACGTAATTTTAATCTTAGTCTTCCACCCAATTTTATTCCAAGGAAGTTTTATTTAATTGTATACTAAATTTATATTACCAAGTTTATGTTATAAATTTATTTGGGTTGTTTACCAATTATTTTACCTAGCTAATTTCTTTTACCAATAGTTTGAGTTAAGTGTTAATTAGATGGTAATTTAATTAGGGAAGGGTTTATATTAAGGGGTTAAAGGGGGTTTTAGTTCATTTTCAAAATCAGATTTTTGAACCAACTCTCAAACTCTCTCTCTCTCTTCCCTCGCCATGGCGCCACCCCTCGCGCCTGCCTGGTGTTTTCCGCGACCACGCTGCGCTGCGCCTCAAATCGCCACCAGCTTCTTCCCCCTTTACTTGTTCAATCTCTCACCTCAAAGTTCAAGTGGTATAATCTCAAACCCTAACCCAATTCTTTTGTTTATAATCTGAAATTCTACTTCCAATTTATGTTCTCTTGATGTTTTTCATCTTCTTTATGTTTATTAAGCATGAATTTAAGTTGTGGTTAAGTTAGGGTTTGAATTTGTGAAGAGATATATGTTAATTTGGTGAAGGGTGGAAGTAATTCTTGCTAGTTCTTGATGAGTAAAGAAAGTTCTATCTTGCATGTGGATTTTAATGGCTAAATTGATGATTTAAGGGCTGATTGAAAGTGAGTTATATATTGTTTAATTTCCTACTCTTGGATGATATGAATTTGGGGTGGAATTGTTGATTTATGAGCTAATTTAAGTGTTGGATGTTTTTGCTTGTGTAATCTATGGTTGCATGTGAGTTTTGTGAGCTTGGTTGAGTATTCTTTGAGCTTTTAATTCTGGAAAAACTATGGGTAATGGCTAATTTGAAGTTTGGGTAAGAATTGATGCAAGTTGAGGTCAAAGAAGAGCATGCATGTTAAATTAAAAGGCCAAAGGAGTTTCTGTTTTGATGTCTGATTTTTACAGAGGTTATAAAATGGGAGTTTTGCCCAGATTTTTACTGAATATGATAGTCCAAGTCATTAGCTAACTATAGGCTTTGGAATTTCGACAATCCGACATGTATAGCCCGAGTTACGACCAAAACCGTGAAGGTGTACATTGTTATACGTTTTTCTGAGTCAGTAGGTTGCTGGGCATTTTACGTCAGTTTAAAGACCTTATTGGCTCTGAGAGTGAACATAAAAGTTTTAGGTCGTTCTTCAAGATTTCCGGAAACATAAAGTTTGCGGCCATACGATATCGGGAGAGTGAGATATGAAGCTGTGTTCAGAGGCCGACCAACGCGTTTCTGCCCATAATTTTTATTGCCATTTTAGCCTAAAATGTGCAAATTGGGTCTTTTAAGGAGTTCTTATGAGTTTGTAACCTTGGTGGTGTTGTCAAGATAGTTTAGATGAGTTTTCTAAGCTAATTTAAGCTAGGTTGATTTTAAGAATTACCTCCTAAAGAATTATAGAATTATTAATAAACCATGGAGTTTATCAGTAAAGTTTTGGGATTTGATTAAGTATGGTTAATGGCTAAAGGGGTACATGTGTGTTCTTGGAAAGATTATGAGTCCCTCTATGTCTAAGTAGCCAAAAGCTCATTCCTTCTTTATATTCGATTCACCGTTCATCGATTCATAAATTGTTTCCAAAACTCCATAATTACGACCATACTTAAATTCCGTCGTTACGATGTTCTTCATGTTTTCATCAGTCGAATAGTTGCTTTTATTGAACCTTCAAGTACTCTAAGTCTATGCTCCTTCAAGCCAATGTTTGAGAATACCTCATAAGCTATGAACCTTCTCTAATCTTATTCTTTTCTCACCATGAATTCTACACTAAGTTTTAAGCCGTTTATAATTTATTCATGCACTGCTTCTGTCCGGGCCATTGTTCGGGCCCTTCCTTTCATTTCTAGCCTTTGGGCCAGTTAACAAAATTGTCGGGCATGATTTTCCCTTTCCGAAAAGTATTCGTTTGCAAAAATCCGAGTTTTCTAGCCCAAGTTATCGCCGAAACGGCGAATTACTAAAATCTGAAATTTTATTTCCTTTCTTATCTCTTATGAGACAAGTTTAAGTATTTAGTTCTATTTTATGTAATTACACGAACCTTACCGATTTCTCTACGCTCTCATTACAAATTCCTTATAGTTTCCAAGTCGCCCACGCCATCTCAAGCTCGAGGCTCGTCATTAAAACTTTCGTCTAATCCAAGGTACGCGAATTGTCCAACTCTTCGCTCCTTTATGTTTACGGTTTATGCTAAGTTTATACTTTTATGATTATTTCATGGTTTTAAGTGGTCCCATTTTATATATTCTATGTTTTATATTCTAGCTAGTCACGTGAAGTGCTAGCCCTATTTATTTTAGATGCTCCTGATCAGAGTGTCCTAGACTTGACCAGTGTCGACTGCTTAGCAGTCACCCAATCCAAACTTAGATCGGTTTGGGCATGCGCGTGTGTGAGATGCTTTGGCATTGATCGTAAGGAACCAAAACTCTTGATTTTATACGTTTACTTCTAAGTTTATGCGACATGTTCTTTCTTTATGAATTCAAGTTACCTTAAGCATGTTATCCCCTTTCCCGTTTTCAAAAAGAATTTAAGCGCCGACACTAAAACCGTTTTCGAACGGTTTGACGTGTTGGAGGTTTACGTACTGAGTGTTTCCCCACTCACTTTTTATGTTGTTTTAATGTTTTGTTTTAGGGGGTCCGAGCACCCAAGGTAAAGGCAAAGGCAAGCAATGGTAATCACGTGTTGCAAGCAAGGTAGTCATGGTTGAAGTATTCCGGTCGACTTGGGTGTCGCACGTTTTAAAGTACCCATGCTTAAGGAAGAAGGATTGTACTTGTCCTCTTTAATGGTTATGCTTTGGAGATTCATCTTTAAGTATGAAGTTATGTTTTGGAAGTATAGTATGTAATGTTTATATGTTTTAATGATGTTCTTTTGGGTTGTTGCCTTGTCCCGAGTGGGGACGGCGGTAATACCTCCACCCTAAGGTGTTCCGCTGCGCTAATCACAGGTTTAGTATGAGTTGTTGTGTTTATCTTGTGGTTAAGGGTGTTGGGGTGTTACAAAAGTCCTTTGGTTCCCTTGATCTTTTACTCCTTAATTCAACACTTTCATCTTCTTCATCTTGAATAACACCACGACTCAAATGATCATCTTGTATGGATGTATCCTCATGATTTTCAATTTGAGGCTCAATTAGAGGAACAATATCTTGAGATATATCTTTAGGTCTAGGAATTGAAGAGAACCTAGTCTCATAAAAAATTGCATATGTTGATTCCATAATGGTATTCACCGACATGTACTCATTTGGCTCAACCACCAAAAACCTATAAGCTTTGCTATTTTGAGCATAGCTTATAAAGATGCACTCAATTCCTCTTTCACCTAATTTCCTTTTCTTAGGTTCCGGGACCCTTACAATGGCCCTACAACCCCAAATCTTAAAATACTTTAGATTTGGTTTTCTTTTGTTCCATAACTCATATGGGGTACTAGAATTCCCTTTGAATGGAACTCTGTTTAAAATGTAACAAGTCGTTAACATGGCTTCACCCCTAAACCCATTACTTAAACCAGAGTTAGACAACATAGAATTCACACTTTCTTTTAAAGTTCTATTTTTTCCTTTCCGCAACCCCATTTTGTTGTGGTGTATACGGGGCGGTTGTCTCGTGTACAATCCTCGTTTCTTGGAAAAACTTTGGATCATAAAATTCCCCTCCACTATCGGATCTTAAAGTCTTAATCATGGTCTCACATTGAAGTTCACTTCTAGTTTTGTAAACTTTAAACTTTTCAAGTGTTTCATCTTTAGAACTCAAAAGATAAACTTGACAATATCTAGAATAATCATCAATGAAAGCCACATAATACTTCTTACCACCTATAGAAGGTATACTATGAAAATCTCCTAAATCACTATAAATTAAATCAAGCAATTTAGAAGTTCTTTTTATACTTGAGAATGAACTTTTAGTGATTTTATTAAGCATGTATGTCTTAAACTCTTCTATGTCATCATTAAACTTAGGAATCAAATCAAGATTAGACATTTCCTTCAACTTTGTAAAGTTCACATGTCCTAATCTAGCATGCCATAGAAAAGACTTATTCAAACTAGACACATGCATATAAGAGGAAATCATGCCATCTTTATTACTTTTAGCATTCAATTTAAACATCTCTCCATAAGCATATCCCTTCCCCACAAAAGTCCCTCCCTTGGAAAGTACATAGTTATCTCCATCATAAACTTGCATAAAACCAAACTTGCTAAGAAGATAACCGGATACAAGATTCTTACAAACTTCCGGAGCTAGATATACATCATTCAAAAGCAAAGATTTACCGGAAGTGAAAACAAGTTCCACTTTCCCAATGCCTTCAACTTTGACCAGATGGTTGTTGCCCATGTAGAGTTTCACACCGTCATCCGCCGGTTTGAGAGTCTTGAATAAACTCTTGTCAATGCAAACATGCCTTGACACACCCGAGTCTACATATCAATCGTTACAACCAATGGAAACCATGTTAATATGATCCTTAATCATGGCTACAAAAGAATTGGATTCCTTCTCCTTACTCTTTCTGTTAGATGTATCTTTGTTCAAAAGACCATGCTTCTTTTTCCATTGGTAACACTCTCTCTTTGTGTGCCCCGGTTTACCACATTTCCAACAAACTTGCTTAGGCTTTTGAATTCCCTTGCTAGATTTGTTGTGGCTCTTGTTCTTATTCTTGTTTCCCTTATTCTCTTGCACCATATGGACCTTAGATTACTCTTTGGTACCATCTTGTAGGCGTAACTCCTCTTCAATCCGAAGATGGTTAGCCAAACCCTCAAGAGACATAGCCTCTTTCCGGTGCTTGAGTGTCCTTTTAGTCTCATTCCAAGAAGAAGGTAACTTGTCAATAATAGAGGATATGATTATAGATTCATCGACGTTCAAATTGTGTTGCTTGAAGTACTCAAAATACGTTGAATCTCATGAAATTGATCTAGAATTTTCCTATTATCATCCATCTTAAACTTCATGAATTGACTAACAAGAAAATTCTTACTTGACGCATCTTCTGACATGTACTTGGCTTCAAGCATCTCCCATATCTTCTTTGCCATCTCCACATGTTAATAGACATCGAAGAGAACGTCACTCATCCTGTTGAAAATGCATCCCCCACAAATGTAGTCGTCATTCTCCACCTTGAGCCTTTGCTGAGTTGCCTACGCATCTTCCATGGGTGTCTTTTCCTTTCCTTTCTCCTTGCTTTTATCTCCACCCGTGGAAGTCTTACCGGTTGCGTCCTCCTTAGAAGGCTCCTCGATAGATGATGAAGCTTGTCCCTTCTTGGTCGAAGGATCTTGATTTACCTTGGGAGAAATATCAATGTTAAGCACATAGGCCACATTGAGAGTCGTTAGCAAGAAATGCATCTTGCTTTGCCAACGCCGGAAATCCACTCCTTCAAAGCGTTCTAGCTTTTGGAAATTGCTAGACAAATCACGAAGCGAGACCATTACTAAATAGTTCTTAAGATTGTTGGAGGAAAGGGAGTTAACGGTATGAGAAACAATGGAAACTCGCTTGGATATCGCTAAGAGTCGCGGCTTCGTACTCACTTTCCTTAAGAACTATTTACTATACTGTCAATGTTCAAAGGGATAACACTTAGCACTTGTAACACTCAAGAAAATGATTTCTCACTTGAATCACTCTAGTATAGCTGCAGTCTAGACAAGAATGAAGGTGTGATTAGCTGGAAAGTTGTATGTCTCAAATGACTTGGAATGTCTCCTATTAATAGGAAACTTCCAACCCCTAATCATATCCCTTAGTCAAAGGATAATCAAGGGCCTTAATGAGGGATTGTGACCTGAATATGACATTGACCAAGTCAAGAGAAATAGTTGTTGGAATCCTTAATAATCGTCCTTAATATCTATATCAAGAACTTAATATACAAGATTATATAGCCATTAGCATTAAAAATTGATTCTAGGTTCCAACACGATCCGTGTTGGTACAACATGGTCTGTGTTACATACAACACGGTCCGTGTTACATACAACACGGACCGTGTTGAATACAACACGGTTCGTGTTTGCCTCAACACGACCCGTGTTGAGCCCAAGATAATTTTCTTAACTCTCTGGAGACCAATACGACCTGTGTTGGTCTCAGACTCATCCGTGTTGATCATATTCTTGATGCTTCTCTTATATATGATCTTTATACTTGTTACTTATGATTCCTTATGCTATATGATCAACTTATACTCTTGAAATAATTCCAATAAATTCTTTGATATATCTCAATATAAAGTGGTTCTCAAGGTTTGTAATGTTCAAGAGGTTTGGGTTTGTGACTCATTAATTGGCTTTGATTTGGATGAATCTCAAGTATAGGTGCTGCTAACTCTATGCAGGTAAGACATGAAGTATGGCCACTTTTACATAGCCTCAGACTGGGCTTTTATGAAGAGTATAGGCATATAGTCGATCATAAATAATGTCCATTATTTGGAATACGGGTTGGGTTGTCATATCTAATTAATCAACAAGAATGGATAGTTCAAGGACTATAGCATTCAGATTAATTGTAATTACATACACTAAGTCAAAGTTTAAGTTAAAAGATATTTCATGATGCATATGAGCACCTTGATTTCTTGAGTGTTCAAATTCTCTAGATGTTACCTTAAATGGTAGGGGTATTCCTAACCAACTGCTCTCAAGACATTTTCCGAAGTTTTTTTTTTTAACACTCTTGAAATGGTGTGGGATTATTTGAATATTCAAGAGCATAAGGGGTAAATTAAGTTAGACCATCATTAAATAAGTTTAAGGTTCAAGGGAAGGGTCAGTAAAAGTGATTTCACCTAGAAATGCACCAAAACGGGTCACTTTAGAGTTGACACGTACCATGTTGGTCACCAAGAGAATAGAAAGCAAGCTCAGCTCCAACATAGACCATGTCCTATGTCAATTCGGATCGTATTGATAAGCAACAAAGACCGTGTTGTACGGGCACAATCTATGTTGTTCCTTTGGCAAACATGATTTAATTTTTCGAATTTGAAGCCTGAATAATTACCATGTGATTATTGAGTTTGATTAAGAATGTTGATTGGTCTTTCAGTAAATATTGAGTCCTTGGATCCGCCTTTGACTTCTTGGATGATGCCTTTGAATCCTTGGATTATGCTCTTTATAAAGGGAAGGATTTGATCTTTCCACTATAAATTGTGAGGAGAATTTTACTCTTCCTCACTACACTATTCAAATATCCATCTTCTCTATTTTTCTTCAAGTATCTAGAGTGCTAGAACACATTTTTGAATATGTTAACTGCAACAAGCCATATAGGAAAGCCATGAGAGGTCTTCTCATCATGTTCATAAGTAAGCTAAGTTTCAACCTTGAGTCTTTTCAAGATCTAGTGAATAAGTCTTAAGGAGAGCGAGTATTCTCCCTCGACTCTCACCTAAGGTTTAATCACCCTCCTGGCTAGTGTGTGGTCGTTTGTGCGCGTGTTTTACCTCATGATTTTCAAAATAGGTTGGTTTCAAATGATGATCCATTCAATCTATTGTCCCTTTTAACTTTTTTCTGGAACTTTTATGTTGATAGTAACCTATTTGTTGTTCTTCTTATTAAACTTATTATTGCTGTCAATTTTAAAATAAACATATTATTTATCTATTAGTTATTTGAAGCGTTTTATTCTATCTGAAAACAAGGTGAATACTTTTTTTTTTGTGTAGAAAATTTGATTCTAATAATTTCTATTTTTAGCTTTTGTATGCCAATAATCTCTACTTTGTTTTTGGATTTTGGTGGTAAAAAAATAAAGCGAAAATTGTATTTTTCTGGGACACCATCGATTGTATACCCTAAATATCATAGGTTTTGCCTTGTATTTGATTCAAAACTTAGCGCAACATTTTGAATGAATTTACAAACGTTTAGTCCCACATTTTTCCAATTTTTTTTACGATTTTTCACTTGTATTCCTTTTTAAAAAAATTCATAATTATTGCTCGAATTTTCAAAAAAAATTAATTTTTTTTAGTAACTACACTTTATAACCTTTTGGGAAACAAGAATTAAAAAAAATTAAAAACAATATGTGGTAGGAATGAAAAAAATAAAAAAAAATATGGACGTAGATTTCGTACCACTAGAATACAATTTTTTTTTTACCACCAGAGTACAAAAACAACATAGGGAAATTGTCATACAAAAGTTGAAAGTATGGATTATTATAATCCAATTTTCCTTTTTTTTTTCCATAAAGCCTTGTTCTTTTATACGGTATTTTGATGGGATAAAGTTTGATAAAGTGCGTGAGATAAAGTGGAGATACGTGAAATAAAGGTCATATTTGGCAATCAACTGTTAGCTGTTTGAATTAGCTATTGTGATTAGTTGTTTGCAGGAAATGTATTTGGTAAAATTAACTGTTTGTGAAAATATGAACATTGAATTTCCATTCATGCTCATAGTAATGTACCAATGTAATTATTTTCAATATACTTTTACAAGTATTTTTAAATGAATAACAAATTTATAATTATGAAATATATTGACGCTAGATAAATTTGTGATATTTAATATTTCAAAGTTATAATTATTCAATATAACTCTATTTTTTATTTTCATACTACTTCAAATTTATTAAATAAAATTATTCATTACTTGAATAACTAGAGTTAATAAGATGAGCAATTTGGTAACTTTACGAAAATAGAAATTAATTATTAGTTTTTTTTCTAACTAAGCTACATTTAATTTATTTTGATAAAAATAAAGTGATTGTAAGGGACAACTCTTAATATAGTTTATTGTTAATAAATCATTGGATAGATATAACAACCATCAATATATGAATCTTATCAAAATATCTTTCTAATGGAGATAATTTAATATTGTAACTCATTGTAATTTGTGAGTAATCAATGGTCAAAGTTTAGTCAAATGGACAATTATTTAGGGACGAAGGTAGTTTCAACATTTCAATTAATGTTTCCACCGTAAGACTCTGGTCATTAATTGCCAACAATATATTTTTCAAAAATATTATAATACAAAATTTTTGTAAAACTATTTTTCACTATGAATATAATGATAATAATTTCACATAATATATCATTGTACCTACCGAAAAATTTATAACAGTTAACTACAAAATTTAAAGGGAAGGGTGACAAATATTAAAAATTGGAGGGATTACTTTACCTTATTAGATTGTACTCAAAACCTTTTCTACATGGAAATATAAATTAGCCCAAATATTTTTTATTTACTATCATGCAAAAACAAAGTATATTTGATTTACAGAACATTATAAATTATAAACTATCATGCAACAATCTTGGTTTTTTTTTTTTTAAAAAAAAAAAGAAAGAGAAAAAGCATACAAGAGATGCAAAAAGGATGAAAAGGAGGGGTGAGGTGGTTTGGTTATTGTGCCTGGAATATTGTTGAAAAAAGGAAAACAATGAAGAAAGGTTTATAGGTGAAGATGCCACATGCACGTGTGCAGCTCCACTTGTTTGATGAATCTTTAGTGCCTAAGAAAATGACACATCCCTTACTTTACCATTATTTTGATTCATTCCTACTTTTATTCATCATCATTGTCATTCATTGGGCATCATCACATTTTACACTCCTAACCTCTAATCCATGTTAGTCTTTATATTATTTGTCCCAGTTGAAAATTATATAACTAAATTTTAAAATTTTTTACCATAACTTTTTTAATTTATATAATAATTTGTTCAATGAAATTACTACCATTAAATTTATAACAAAAAATATTATCTTAAAATTATAATATTACAGTTGTTAATATAATACAATAATAAGTAATTATCAATCAAAGAGTGATATTGGAGACCGTAATAAAACGGCTAAAAAGGCCTCATATTTTGGTGTAATAATTTTAAGGGCTCTATTTTATGATAAATAATTATTGGGTGACATTATTTTTGATGTAATTATTTAATGGTGACATTCCGACCAATTTCCGGCCAAAAATGGCACGAAATAGTATATGTTTACATTTTGGCGTGTTTATTATGCTAACAGATTTATTTGTATATGTTAGAGTTAAGTATAAACTTCAATTTAAATCACGCCTAAACACAAAATCCACCGCTTTGCACCATTTTTTGCCGGAAATTGGCCGAAATGTCACCCCTAAATATTTACATAAAAAATAATGTCACCCAACAATTATTTATCATAAAATATGGCCCTTAAAATTATTATACTAAAATATGCGGCCCCTTTAATCGTTTTTTGAATTTTGGTTAATTAAGGTACAAAAAAATATGAATGGAGGGAGTATCTTTTTTCCCCAAAACAATGATATTCATACTATAATATCTAACCACAATAACCACACTGAGCTTTTATCTCACTTTTTTTATTTTATTTTTATACTCCCATGCCTTAAAAAAATATTAAAATAGTTGAATCACTTTCTTACCTTACTTTTTTTTCTATCCACATATCAACTTACCACTCCCACTATTCTTACCACCAACTTTTCCATATCTAACCACATTTTACAAATTTAGCCGTATCTACCACTAACGAACCGTATAAAGAGTCGGCCAGTCATTGATACTAAGATAATTTTCCATGAAGGTTATAAATTTAATTCTTATAACCTTTAAGTTTCTTTATATGGAGATAAATTAAATCATCAACAACGTTGTTGCGATTAAGGTATTGTTTGTCAATCAACTGTTAGGTTTAGTTGTTTGAATTAGCTATTAGCTGTTAGTTGTTTGTATCAGTTGCTTGACTTATCTATTAGCTAGAATTAGATGTTTGTAACAAAACTATTTGGCAAAATTAGTTATTTGTGAAATTGAATATTGGTGACTTTCATTTATACCTTTAGCAATATGATTCTTTTCATTATAATTTTACAAATATTTCAAAATACATTACAAAATTGTAATGACAAAATAATTTTCTTTAATACTAATTTGTGATATTATTATTCAACACCAACTCTATATTTATTTTAATAATTACTAAAATATATTATATAAATAAAAACCATTCATTATGTGATTAGAGCTAACAAAATGGAAAATTTGTTAAATGTCCGAATACAATGAATTAATCATTAATTTTTTTATGAAAACTGCATTTATTTATTTTGGTTAAAATAAAGTGAAGGTAACATACAATTTTAGTGTCATTTATTATTAATAAATCGTCATATACTATCAAAACATAACTCCCATCTGAATAAGTAAAAAATATTAATTTCATTTGATATAACTGTGGTGAAAAAAATTATTAAAGCCGTAAGAATTGTTAATATCATTATTGTATGATATATGATATAGTTTTGGTGAAAATATGAGGGCACTTTGTTAACTTTAAGAAAATGTTAAATTTTTTGTCCTTATTTTTTTTACCAAAATTACATTTACTTATTTTGGTAAAAATAATTAAATAAATGTAATAGACCGCTCTAATGTGATTTATTGATAATAAATCATTAAATACCATCAAAATCTGGCTTTTATTCAAATGAGTGAAAATAGAAATTTCATATGATATAGTAAAAATTTATTAAATGCTTTAAAAAATATTATTAAAATCATTATTATATAATATATATAATGTAATTTGGTAATAACATGAGGACTATATTGTACTTTTAGCACCAAAAAGCTAAAAAGGTTTTTGCAAATAACGTTTTGGAAAAAGAATTTTTTGAGGTCAAACAACTAATCCAAAAAATTGTTTATCAAACACCTCATCAGTTGTTTTGACTTGGTTAAAACTGCTAATTGTGCCCAAAAGACTCTTTTTTACCCAAAAACCTATTATGCTAAATAGGGCCTACTTTTCTCTTTTTGTTGAACTTTATGGTGACCATTTATGAATATATAGGTGTCTGTGACTAATAGATTGACTCTAATAAAAGCTACCTCTTGATAAATTATTTAGTCACATTCGTATTAATAAATTATTCTAATATCATTTATTAGTGATAACAAAATATTAAAAAGATCATCTTGTAAAGAATCTATCTCACAATAAATTTATGTAAGACGTCTAATACTAGGATTTGTGTTCCTTGAATTACTAAATCCAGTTAAATATTTTTAAAATAGTAATCCAATTTGAATAACACAAATTGGCCTCTAAGAAAATACAACAACATACACATGTTCCTTCTTTCGACATCCTTGGTAAGCGCAATCTTTTTGGGGCAAAGTTCTTGTTAGAAACCGATTATAGGGTAAAAAGGTCATAAATAAGATGGGAGATCACTTGAGTAGCTAAGAGTTGCGGGTTAAAATTCGTTACCCCTTAAGACTTATTCACAAGGTTGTGAATAGACTTTAGGGTTAAACTTAACCTCTTGTAAGCAAAGTACAAGATCTCTCTAGAAACTCTCAAGAAGTGGTTACAGTTCAATACCTTACGAGTTATGTTGAAACTCTCTAAGAAGAAGGAAGAATTGTTGTAGTGTTGTTGGATGATTGGAATTCATCCCCTATTTATAGTGTTTAGGTGTATTTAAATCTTGCCAATCATAGAGCATGATTGAGGGGTATTATCCATAAGATTGAGACCATGATCAAGGAATCATCATTAACTGATAGGATCAGTCAAGAATAATCCAAATAATATTCCCCATTTGTTCATAATCAAGGCTAAAATCAAGGAAATCTGAATCTCTCACTGATGGCAATTCCCACGGGTCATGTTTGAATCACCACGGGATTGTGCTGATCGCAACACGACCCGTTGCCAGACTGACACGAACCTTGTTAGCTTGTGCATGCTTTATTTGAGCTATTGGGCACTGACACGACCCGTGTCCGACCAGACAGGATCCGTATTGGACCAATTCCAACTCATATGCTTATTTTTTACCTTCCCGATCAACCCTTATCTTATATTTTGAATATCCTTAATTAGCCATTTAACTTTTAAAGTACTCCAACTGTTCAATGATCACAATCAAGGATTTTATTTAAATACTAATTTAATAAAAATATCCTTTGGGTCTATTTTCTGGTTCTGTTATTGGAAAAAGGTTTTCAAATTTGAACTTCACAAAAGAATAAATTTGTAAAGGAAGAATCATTTTTTTTTGGGTCAATAGCAATTCAATTCTTATAAGAACTCTTAAAACAAAAACATAAAAGAGAAAAAGAAGAAAAATTCTTTGAGGTTACAAATTATGATAGTGTAATTATTAAGTTGTATAGTTAATATTTAAAATATGAATTACACTTTGAACTAATATTTATATTGAAGATCATTATCTTATTATTTTAGTTTCTTTAGGAACTTATGCATTATCTTTTTCAAAAATAATTCCTCTACATATATTTAACATAAAACATGTATGTAGGTAACATCAAAATGGTAACATAAAATATTGAATGACATGTTTAGTCTTAATCAATTATAAATATTTTTTACAAAAATCGTTCTATAGGCTCTTAAAATTAATATGTTCCCGAGCAACAAAATGCATGAAAGTAATAGAATTAGTGATATTATATTTCGTATGTTTTACGTAACATTTATATACATGTGAATGCGTATGTAAATGTGTTTCCACAACATATACAAATATATATATATATATATATATATATATATATATATATATATATGGAATTGGATTCTAATAATCTCTACTTTCAATTTGTATTCTGGTGGTCAAAAAAAAAAAAAATTGTATTGTAGTGGGACAAAATCGAGAGTATACCTTAAATATCATAGATTTTGTACTGCATTTGATTCAAAATTTTATATAACACTTTACCACGAGTTTTAATGAACTTACAGCATTTCTCCCAATTTTTTTCAATTTTTTTTCAATTTTTTTATGATTTTTTAAATTTTATTCCTTTTAAAAAATCATAATAATTTCTCCGAGTCTCAAAAAAATAATTTAAAAATTTTTTTAATAACTACATTTCATTACCTATCTAGGGGCAGGAACCAAAAAAACAAAAACAATATGGGGTAGGCATGAAAAAAATAAAAAGAATGTGGTGATGGATTTGGTAACACTACACTACAATACAATACAATTTTATTTATTTTTTGGATCACCATAATACAAATTGAAAGTAGAGATTATTGTCATCCAATTTACAAAAGTATGATTATTAAAAGGGAAATTGGATTTGAATAATATGAAGTTTGGCCCATAGTAGACTAGATAATCTGAACTTTAGATTTAGTTCTAAATAATTTGAACTTTCAGCGTTGTCATTTTCAGTAGCACGCCACAGAGTTAAGTTGAACTTAACTTGGCGGTTGGATGACAATATTAAGCTGACAGCATGACTAAAAGCGGCGCACGCATCTCTACATCATCCCGCAACCGAGTAAAGTTCAACTTAATTCGGTGGCGTGCTATTGAAAATGACAATGCTGAAAGTTCATATTATTTAGAACCAAATCTAAAGTTTAGATTATTTAGTCTACTATGGCTCAAAGTTCAATTTATTTAAATCCAATTTCCCTTATTAAAATCCAATTTCCATATATATATATAGACACTCACACACTAGTCCTTTTTCGGGCTATTTATATCAAAACATTGGAATACCTTAAAGATGTATGTATAGATGGGTTTCAAACTTGTAATGATGATGACTTTGTTACATAGATCCACCCCCACGTAGCAATAAAATAGAAACCTTTAAGAAAGCAAGTGAGAAGATAACACTTAGCTTCACATCCTAGTGATCGACTTTATGAAAACCATAAGTTGGTATCATGTTATTATTTTTCTTTTTAGAAAAAGAGAATAATAGGAGAGGACCCACCATATAGGCCTTACACTGGCCACTATTAAATGGTAACTAGTTAGCAAGGTAGCTAAGTATGTAGTGGGATGATATTTTCATTAGAGTGGAGCTTTCATGAAGATGGGGTGATATTTGTTTATGAGAAAAAAGAATTGTTTTTAACACAAATTGTAAATTGGAAAATAATATATTTGGGGACCTACATGGGCTAAGCTAAAGCAACACACCACATGTTATAAGGCTAGTAGCCAGTAGGTGGAGTGGTTGGTCCAAATTCTACACACTTATCTATAATTCTTCACATAACTATAATCCGCCATGCATTGTATATGATCAATAAAACATCAACACCTTTGCGCGCATATATATATATATATATATATATATATATATATATATATATATATATACCATGGCACATTAATGCTTCAAGCTTGGGGTGTCACTGTCAATCAAGTGAGAGATAGGTGCATATGAGGACAAGAGAGACTTGACATATAAGAGTGTAATATGGAGTTGAGTTTCATCAAGAACATATTATGACAAATTTATAAAGCTGTGAAGCATTAACGTGGGTCATGGTGAAGTTAATTACATTTATCCTACCTCATATTTATGGTAATAATTTTTATATCTTTGAGATTTGTGAAATAATTTTTACTTTATCTGATATTAAGTGTTCATATATTTAAACCTCCTAAGATATTTTATATTTAATTTTTGTTAAATTTTCTGACGAATATTAAAAAATAAATATAAATTGATTTTTTTTAGCTTATATTTTATAGAAACATTGACTCACAAGTTTAGTTAAGTCTTCACGAAGATTTGTGAGTGGAGGGAGGATTCATATGCTTTTTGTCATTTTATAATCTTATCAAGTGAGAACTGAGAACCAGATTCCATTCCATCAAAATCTAACCTATAAATCTGAATTAGCCTCAAGTTGACCCATCCATGTCCACACAATTTATTTTTTTGTTGAACCCATCCAAATAGTACCTGCAAATAATAGAATACTGTAGTTGAGCCCAAATTCAACTCTCAAAATAAAGACATTGCTGATCCCAAAAGCATGCTCTTATCAAGAATTTCGGCCCAGAAACAAAACTGTGTCTGTGGCCCATATCAGTGTCACCTGCTCTCCTCTTTTTCTCCTTCACTATTCACAGATGTGGATACCCCGTGATGAATTTGGGTATCTTTTGTGATCAAGTAGTTTAATTTGTGGGTAAAATAATGTAGGTAGGAATCTGGAGAAAATGTAAAGGAAAGGTTGTTTATACTTCTTTATTTGGAGTTGGAGCTCCTGAAGCTTTGGTTATTTGGGTTGTAGCTTTGTTGGTTTTTGTTCCAAACCAACTTCTTTGGTTATTTATTCGTGTTCTTTGGATTGGTTTAACTATCCAATCCAATCCAAATATATCCAAATTTATCAAAACCTTATACAATTCTTTAAAAACATTCTCTTTAAAACACAATTCCCCAAAAAAACATTATAACTTATCCAAATCAATCTAATCCAATCCAATTCAAACCAATCCATCTAAACCTGATTTTAACCAATCCAGAGAAATAGGGCAAAGTTTGCTTGCTCGTTTTAATTCAGTAAGTTTATGTAGAATTTTCTCAGTGTTAACCCTTTTTTTTGTTACTTTTGTGTCCATTTGAATCTTTTTCAATTTTTTTTGGGTTGCATTAATCTGTGCACATTTTTTTTTCGATAGTTGGTAGTCAAAAGGCTAAAAAGTTTTACAAATCATAGCAAGCCGCAAAAAACAGCAATCAACCACCTCAAAAAAATACAACCAAACACTGCCAACATAAAAACACAGAAGGACGATCACGCCCACGACAGCCAAAAACAACACAACCCAAAACACACTGCTAAAAGATAAAAAACATTTAACATTAGCTCATCTGTTGTTGTTGACTTTAGTATATAGACAAGTAACCTTTTGGAGTGTCCTTTAAATTTAACCCTTACGGAACATAACTCTAGCTTGGATATGGATGATGTGGGCTTGGGGTGGTCATTAGGTAGGAAGATTTAGAGTGTTTTGGATAAAAATGCTCTTAAACTTTTCAAAATAATAAAAAATGCTATTGAATTTTTAAAACTGTCGAAACTACTCCTTAACTTTCGATAATGATCAAAATTGCCCATTTAGTTTGGTTTAACTGGTTGTAGCCAGTTACAAATTTGAAAATGATTTGAACAAAAAAATGAAAAAAAAGCAGAAGAAAAAGAAGATATATAATTGACCTCTTTCTCCCAAAGCTCAACACCTTTTCCCAAAATCCCAATTGAATTCATAAGTTCATCAAACCAAAAACAAAGATCATAAGTGACATAAAGAGAGACACCAGAAGAAGAAAACTTGATGATAGTACTCATTAATGGCGGATATGCAGTTATCAGAGGAAGTGTTCACTTGATAACCCCATTTACCCAATTTCACACATTTCTTCTCCCATGTTCATCACCTATTCTACTTCTTCTGTTTTGGGTGATTAAAACGGGTATGCAGATAAAGACTTGTTTTTTTTTTTTTTTTCTGTATAAGATCAAAGAAAATGATTGATTTTGATTTTGATTTTGATTGTAAACAAATAATGGTGGTTGGTGATACACACACACAAGAAGGAAACCCACTGAAAGAAAACATGTCCTTGGAGGAAGATTTTGAAGAGTTGAGTAAGATTGAATGTGTTTTGGGATTTGGATATAATTGTGCTCTGCATTCAGACTTCACATGAAACACCGGCGACTTTTCTTTCATGGAGGTCTGCCATGGGTCGACGACTCAGCTGCTTAGCTTCGCCGACGCGGTTGCTACGTCGGGCCGATCGCCAGAGAGGCTGTTCAAGGTGCCATTGAGGGATCTGATGCTCGAATTTGAGGAATGAAGCCATGGCCATTTGAAGGAGGGTGGCAGAGGGAGTTGAAGGGGTTGAAAAAGTTAGGTTTTCAATTTTTTTTAATTAATTGAAGGTAAACCTGCTATAGCAGATAAGAGGGGCACTTTTGATCATTATGGAAAGTTAAAATGTAGTTTTGACACTTTTAAAAGTTCAATGTCATTTTTGATCATTTTGAAAAGTTTAAGGTCATTTTATCTGAGCACTCGGAAGATTTATCCATAACGAATAGTGAGACTTGTTGAATCCTGAGTAATGCCTTGGTCAAAATTTGTTGATTAAAATATCCTTTGCATAGGTGATTGTATGAAAGTTACAAACATATTGTTTCTTCAAAAACAAAGTGATATGAATATGATCATTATGGGAAGTAAATGGTGAACTCCGGTAAGCTGAATTCCCTTTTGTAAATAGGGATGAGAATTTGTACCCATTTAATGGGTATCAACCCTTACCCATCCATAATGGGTGGGTAATTATGGGTAGGCGGGTATAGATTACTCATAATTGATGAAACGTTTGGTTGAGAAACTTTCTTAGGAAAGTTGGTTAACTTTTCCAAGTTGACAAACTTCCCTATGTTTGGTTTTCCATAATATATAAGAAAGTTTTGATGTGTGGCCCCATTATTTGCCTCACAACCTTAAGAAAAAGTTTCCCAAGAGGGACTAGGGAAAATCTTTTCTAGGAAAATTTTTTCTAAGAAAGTCTTTCTCAGGAAACTTTCAAACGCACCCTTAGTGTGGGTATCCATATACCCATTGTGGCCATTGATGTGTTAACTATATAATCAATATGAAGGGATAGAATAAAAAAAAAGGTTAAATACAAATTTCGAGTTCCAAATATTTTTATTTGATAACACATATCATGATAAATACAAACATTCTTAGCCGCTAAAACTGAAACTTTAAAGCAAAATTCAAATTTAATACTTTTAGTAGAAACTTTATGATGTAATATGATGGAATTAAAAAAAAAACTCAAAAATATGATGTTTGAGCTCCAAGTATTTTAATTTGTAACATGCAATCACTTATGTCGATGTTTCTACCGTTAGATCTTACTGAAACATAAGAGAAAAATTCAATTTAAACGGTTTGAATCGAAACTTTATGATATGATAGAATAGATTAAAAAAAGTTCAGATATTAATTTTGAGCTCCAAATATTTTAGTCTGAGCATAAATAGCGATATTTATGAAAATTTGTTGTCACTAAAACTAAATGAAACTTTAAAATAAAATTCAATTTTAACGATTTCAATTGAAACTTTATAATATAGTAGGGTAGATTAAAAAAAAGTTCAAATTTGAATTTTGAGCTCCGAATCTAAATTTATTATCTAAAACATTGGAATCCAAAATAAAAATATTTAGTTGAATAGTTGGATGATTGTGCAAATACACAATACTCATGGGGTAATACCCATGTGGACATCAAGAGACATGGGTTGAGTTTGGGTAGTGTTCACTAATCTATGGATAAAATGTGGGTATGTACAATGTTCATATATACCCACCCAATTCACACCTCTATTTCTTAATTGTAATAAAGAAAATTCCAAATGGTAGGCACCAACTATTTGGTATTTCAAGTGGTCAACACCTTTTTAACATATTTCAAAGAATAGACTTAATAACCCAAAAATTTCAATCTATAGGCCTAATATGAAACAGACGTTAGTATCCAAAAAAAAAGAAAAGAGAATGACATTTAGTAGGCACCTCCTCTTCTTCCTCCCAACACCCATCTTCATCACAGTCTGCCATTGATGGACATCTTCTTCTTCTTCTTCTTCCTCAAATCAACCTCAATATTGGGTGTTGATTCTTGATTATCGAACTTCTCCTGCTCTTTCCCAGATCATGGAGGTTTGTTTTTGGGTAAGTTTATGGGTGTTTTGTTGTTAACCCAGATGGAGTTTAGTGCAGAGAATGGCCTGGTGTCAAGGATTGAAGTTGGACTCATGGTGGATGATGATTCAGTGGGTTGGTCTAATGTTGGGGAGCAAATTGATAAAACCCTTTGAAAATTCTTGGGGAAGTGAACAAAAATGAAGTGGGTTTTGAGGTAGGTTTTGTGGGTTCACCAAGCAGTCATGGTTGGTTGATGGGTTCAGCAACAATGGCAGTATGACACTTACTTGCGTCATTCTCTTTTCTTTTATTTTCTTTTTTGATACTAACGTCTACTTCATATTAAGCCCACAGATTGTAATTTTTGGGTTATTAAGCCTACCATTTGGAATATGTTAAAAAAGTGTTGACCACTTGGAATACCCAATAGTTGGTGCCTACCATTTGAAATTTTCCTTTAATAATATACTCCCTCCGTTCCATATTAATTGTCATAGTTTTGACTTTCACGGTCTCCAATATCATTATTTGATTGATAATTTCTTGCATAATATGTTATTAACAATTGCAATATTATACTTTTATGATAGTATTTTTCATTACCAATCTAATGGTGGTAATTTTATATAGCAACTCATTGTATATATATTGAGAAATTTACGGCAAAATTTTTGAAGTTTGACTGCACAATTTCCAAAGACGACAGTTAGTATGGAACGGAGGGAGTATTTGGTAAGAACATATTGCTTGAGATCAGGGTAAAACCTTGGGTGCATTATATTTCAATCAATTCTAGAAAGCAAAAAATTGTCCACAAGTCAAGGCTCGTTACATTGAAATTAAAGTAATTTTAATTCAACCAATTATAATCTGTCATATGTCAAATTAATTATACTGGTTCATTTTAATTAAAAAATTAAATGATATTTGAACTGCGCCATGTGTCAAAGATGACACATAAGATAAATATTTATTCATTTTCTTTTAAAGGCGTCATAATGAGCCTAAATGCTAGCCCAAATTCTCTATAAATAGGGATCAACTCTCTCACCCACTCTCTCTCACAAAGAAAACAAGCATAACAAAGCTTAGGTTCGTGCCGTTCATTTGTAGGTATGAAACCACTCTCTCGATCGAGATCAAGTCTCTACGACCCTCATTCCAGACTACTCATACATTCATACAAGTTCATTCAAGGAGATAGAATCGGAGGAGTTACATATTTGTAAAAAATTTACAGAGATTGTACCCTAAATAATTTGAAATGAATACAATTATATTTGTTCACTAATTTCTTATTTTTATTTATTTTAAACACGAAAATTTGTGTTTGCAAGTTTTGACATGCTTGTAGAAGGCAGAAAAATTATCAGTCAATCAAGACCTGCAACGTGGAAATTAAAGAGATCTTTACTTCAGCCAATTAACTATAATGGATCATTTAATTAAAAATTAAATGATAATATTCTCTGACCAATTAAATTACGCCATGTCTCATGGATAACACAAAATATTTATCCTTTTTATTTCAAAAGGAGATAAATGGGCCTAAGTTCTAGCTCAGGTTCTCTATAAATAGAGACATCCCTCTTTCATTTGGGGGGTGGAGTTGTGAACACTCAGAGAAGACCCACATGGTCTGTCTCAAAGACAACAAGCACAACAAAGCCTAGATTTGTGTTGTTCATTCATGGGAGATCAAGCCGCTTCCACTTGATGGAGATCAATTCTCTACGACCCTCGTTCAAGATCACAGTTATTTAAGACTACACTCATTCAAGACTTATTGAGGTTCATTCAAGGAGATCGAATCAAAGGGGTTACATCCAGGAGCTTGGATGCTTAAGGGAAGTTGGAGCAATAAAGGACATTACTTACATCAACAATAAGAATCCCTCGAAGACCTTGGCAGACCAGGCTCTAGGACCTTGGCAGACCTAGGATTAACGACCTTGACAACTGTATCTATTCAAATGGCAGTGTTATTGATTTTTTTTGGCACGAATTGAGGGGGAGCACCCTCTCTTAGGACCAACAAATTCATTGAGTTCTTGCAGATTATTGGAGATGGTTACTAAATTAAGGGGGAGCTCTCTATAGATTTTTTGATAAAAGTCAAAAAAGGGAAGAAGTGCTGCAAATGAATTTCGCCTTTCATCAAAAAGAGGGAGATTGTTAAAACCCCTTGAGGACCTCAACAGACCCAGGCTCAAGGACCTTGACAGACCCAAGCTCAAGGACCTTGGCGACTGGATCGATTTTGAATGAAAGTCAAAATTCGTATATTATTGTCATATAATCTGGATATCTTAGAAGTGATACTTTTCTTATTACTTTTACATATTTGTTGCATATAATTTGCATATAAGAAGGAAAAAAGATTGCGATTGCTACAAAAAAGAAACTTCAAGAGAAGGAAGCAAAATCCAAAGCAAGAAAGGAAGGAAGATCATGAAGATTTATTTCAAACGGTCAATAAAGCTGCAAGTATAAATACATTGGATTGAAGAATGACGAAGGCATCGATTCCAAGGAAGAAATCAAAGAGTTGGAAATGCGTGAGGACTTTTAAGTGTAGTCTTTCAGAGATGAGTTTTTGAGTGTGTTATAGCCTAAGAAAGTTGGGGAGTTATTGGTAGCAGAACCTTAAGAGAATTCGGTTATGTGAGTGAAAGCACCTTGTTGTGTTGGCGCGTTGTTTTGTCAAATAACCTTGAAAGTGCCCTTTAGTAAGGCACTCCTCTAATAGTTGCAACAAGGAACTTTGTTCATTGGGCAACCTGGTTATTCTTATTCCGTACTGCATTAAGTGTTGATTAAATAAAGGAATTTCATCAAATATATATATATATATATATATATATATATATATATATATATATATATATATATATATATATATATATATATATACTAGCAAATACCCGCGCATTGCGCCGTGCTTAATTAAAAAAAATACTTAATTGTTGCTTGATATGATTTTAAATTAATAATACATTACTGTGATAAGAAATAGTGTTTTTGAGATAAATAATCTGTATTATGGGGTTTATGGTTGAAAATATTCCAAATTGATTTTTTGACCACCAATGAGCTGAAGTTTTACCATATTTTTCCAGACTAAGCCAACACCAAATTCTGGCAAAAACAAACTGACATGACATCGATACAACATGCTTAGTAATCAAAATATGATGGAAGTTCATTGGTACTAAGCATATTAATAGGTTCCAGGTATAAGTCAGGCCTATTGGACATGTTCCAGGTTCTAGGTTCAAACCTACCAAATGACATATAATTTGTTCTTTTGGTTTCTTTTTTAATTGAGCTTAACCAAAACAATGCTACCTCCTGTCCGCTTTATCCATCGAATAATAGGGTGATTTCCAACACTTTATAGACTTCTTGTAATTGAAAAAATGGGAAAATAGGTGCACAAATTAAGCAATGAGGGATAAAAATATATGCATAACGTAAATACTCATTCCGTCCAAAAATAACTGACTTCCATGCCAACACAAATGAGATTCAGGCTATTAGGTTAAACCTAACTTAACCTAACCTAACCCAACTCCCTAAAAACATCCAAACAAAAAAAAAACTTTTTAATAATATTATTTTAATCTCAAATTAATCCACTTTTTTCAACACCTATAACTTTTTCATTTATTTTTCCCAAAATATTCAAATTTTATTAATAAAATATTTCCATCCAATAACTAACTTAATTAACTCAAACCTATCATATCATTTCATATCCTATCATATCCTAACTTATCCTAACTTGAAACTAACTCAATTAGAATGTCATTTGTAATTTTTAATATAATCCAGACATTCTAGATTTCTGATAATTTTTTTAAAAAAGGTGGAAAATGGGTGCACAAATTAAGTAATGGAGACAAAAGTGCCCTCCGTCCAAAAATTGACTTTCATGCTTTTGAACGTCCAAATTTACTCGATAATTTATCACATAATATTTTATTTGTTAAAATATTCTAATTTTATACTTTTTTAATATTAATTTTTATTACGAATCTAGTGATATTAATTCGATGTCATGACTCATTATATCTATTAAAAAATTATCGTAAAATTTTTTGACGACGAAAAATAATCGAAGGGAGGTTATACCGTACGTGATTATTATGTGAATTGCATACTATCACTATAACATTGTAAATATATGTCACGCATGTGTAGTAATGTGAACTATGTATTATAATTACCAATTAAATCAATGGATAAATGAGTATTCTATTAAAAAAATGGATTTACAAAAAAACCAAAAAAAAAAAAGAAGAGATGAATGGACGAATGATAACTAATTGATGGTTGAAAGAAGAGAGAGAAGTATGGGGATGATGTATGTGAGTTTGGGAAAGAATTATCAAACATAAATCTAACGGTAGAGATTAATATGTGGTAAAATGTAATCAAGGGCTATAATTGATTTGACTTTTTAAAGTCACTCTCATGATAGTCAATTCTACATTCTTTTAATATATAGTAAAGATATATATATATATATATATATATATATATATATATATATATATATATATATATATATATATATATATATAAAAGGGTTTTTGTTAAATAATCGTCTTGAGCATGATTGAGAATAATCCAAAGTGACTTTTTGACCACTAGCAGTCTGTACTTTTTCACTATTTTCTCGTAGCAGTCTAAAATCAATTTCCGGCATCGGAAAGCTGATGTGGCGACCGGAAATCTCTTTTTTGGAGTGTGAAAAAACATACTTTCCGGTCGTCACGTCAGCTTTTCGGTGCCGGAAATTGCTTCTGGACTGCTATGAGAAAATAATGAAAAAGTACAGACTGCCACTGGCCGCAAAGTCACTTTGGATTATTCCCAGTCACAAGCCCCCTCAATACGTATTATTTGTGGCCAAAAACCCTATATAAAATGGGCCTCTCTAATCTGGAATCCCCTCACGATCCCGCGGCATGCCTTCATCACCTGGGTTCTAATTCATGGTAAACTTCCAGTCCGTGCTAGAACACGTCGATGGCAACAAGAAGGAGAAACCTGCTGCCCCATATGTAACGATGGCGAAGAGACCCTGAACCATCTCTTTGTTGACTGCATTTACGGGAAGGAGGTCAAGGTGGATGTGGGTCTGCAGGATTTGGCCCCGGTACCCAGTTGGAACACTACTATTGGAAAGTTAAGCAAGAATTGCAAGAACACTCAACTGGACTGCGCTCTCCTCACGTCCTATGTATACCACATCTGGATTGAGAGGAACACAAGAGTCCATAAGAACAGAAGGTCCCCTACTCACATTGTCTCAAAAAACATCAAGAATGAAATCAAGAACAAAGTCCTCATAGTAGCAAAAAATAGGAAGAAATATGGGCATTTGATAGATAGAGTGCTAAATATGTAATTGAGAACTTCCCCTGCATTTCTTTGTATTCATCAGTTTACAGTTAATATAATCTGATTTTGGTGCAATATATATATATATATATATATGTATGTATGTATGTATATAGGGAAATTGGATTCTAATAATCCCTACTTTTGCAAATTGGATGACAATAATCCCTACTTTCAATTTGTATTCTGGTAATCCCAAAAAAAAAATTGTATTGCAGTGGTACCAAATCCATCACCACATTCTTTTTATTTTTTTCATGCCTACCCCATATTGTTTTTGTTTTTTTGGTTACTGCCCCCAAATAGGTAATGAAGTGTAGTTGCTAAAACATTTTTTAAATTATTTTTTTGAGATTCCGAGCAATTATTATGATTTTTTAAAAGGAATAAAATTGAAAAAATCATAAAAAATAGAAAAAAATGAAAAAAAATTGGGAGAAATGCTGTAAATTCATCAAAAATCGTGGTAAAGTGTTATATAAAGTTTTGAATCAAATGCAACACAAAATCTATGATATTTAGAGTATACTCTCAATTATGTCCCAGTACAATACAATTTTTGTTTTTGGACCACTAGAATACAAATTGAAAGTAGGGATTATTGCCATCCAATTTGCAAAAGTAGAGATTATTAAATTTCAATTTCCCTATATATATATATATATATATATATATATATATATATATATATATATATATATATATATATATATATATATATATATTGCCACTTCTTATATCTGTGAAGTTGATTTCTTAATCTGAGAAAGAATAAGAAACCTAACGTCCTTTATCGTAAGTGTGCTGAATTTTTATAACCCTATTCACCCCCCTTCTAGGGTTATATTTCAATAGTTATATTTGTTCACTAATTTCTTGCCTTTATTTATTTTTGACCTGAAAATTTGTATTTACAAATTTTGGCACGCTCGGTGGGACATCTATACCTCTAATCTCTTTCTCAAAGAACAAACTACTCATCACTTGAAGAAGATAACTCCTAATAACAATATCTATCATGTTTCGAACAAAGTTGTTCAATCCAATTCACAAGAGTAAAACGTCCAATTGAGAAACCACTAGAAGGATGACCAAGATCACTGCTATCGAGGATGAGAAACAAGTTGTTGTGAATGCATCATTGCATGTCGTTGAGGCCAACTTGTCGGGGGACCCCAAATTGTTTCCACTCAAGTCCTTGACCTAAAGGAGACGACCCATCAATGAATGTATGAACTCCACCATCAACCATCAGATGAAGATGATGAAGACTATGATGACAACGAAGAAATACCAAAGTCTCCAAGGGATTCGCTCTCTTCAGTTTTTTGTACCGGCTCTATTGACACTGTTATTATGCTTAACATGGTAATAAATGTTATTAACGACGAAGAAAAACTCAAGACTATGAAGACCGTGTTGGCAAGACTGGAGAAAGAAAGCGAGCAAATGACTAGTTATCTCAAGCGGCAAGATGAGTAGGTCAAGTCTTGAATTTGATGAAGACGCTAGAAAAGTGACCCGCTAGCAACTTCAATAAGGACTTGAGGGATGTAGATTCTGACAAAGGACCTAATCATGAGGATTCTGATGAAGAAGAGAAATATGAAGAAGTTTCTAGCTTGGGCTCTATGTCTGTGGAATAGATCCAAAACCTAGTAGCTAATGTGATAAAAGCTCAGATCGGAGGAGGCTCTCGTAAAACACAATTGTACATGAAGCCTTACACGAAGGGGATAGACGCCCTTCGCTTACCTAATGGCTATCAGCCACCAAAATTCACTCACTTTGATGGTAAAGGGAATCTTAAGCAGGATATATCCCATTTCATCGAGACTTCCAATAATGTTGGGTTTGAGGGAGATCAACTAGTGAAGCAGTTTGTTAGAACCCTTAAAGGAATCAACTTTGATTGGTACACCGACTTGGAATCAGAATCCATCGACATTTGGGAAGAAATGGAGCAAGAGTTCCTTAATGGATTCTACTGCACCCAACGCGCCGTTATTTTGACGGAATGGACAAACACAAAGCAGTGGTTTCAGGAGCCAGTCTTGGACTATATCAATCGTTGGAGGCCACTCAACCATGATTGCAAAGATCGATTGTCCGAAGCTCCACCGTTGAGATGGTGTCTACAAGGTATGGAATGAGGCTTAATTTATGTTTTGCATATGAACAAGCCAATAGAATTTCAAGACCTGGCAACGTGAGCTCATGACATGGAGATTACAAATTTCAAGCATAATACAAGAAGTTCAAATGTTAATGCAAAACAGATTTCACTTTCGGGCATGTAAAAAAGAATTCTTCCATCCATGAACTTTGAAAAGAAAGAATATAATTTTTTCGATTGTGATACACTTCAAATACTTGACAGACTTCTTGAAAAAGAAAATATTAAACTTCCACAGTCGGAGCGTCCAAATAAAGCTCGAAGAATCAATGACCCAAAATACTGCAAGTACCATAGGATCATTCGCCATCCATTGGAGAAGTGTCAAACTTTTAAGGAGCTTGTCATGAGGCTTAAAAATTAAGGCAAGATCATTTTTTTTTATATAAAGATGAGAGTTTTGAATATGATTGAACTTATTGCAAGTTTTCAAGTTACGTTAAAAAAAAGGACTCACAAATCCAAAATCAAGATTTTCATGTCACCAAAATTAAAGACTCCCAAGTCGAAACACAAGACTTTCAAGTGACAAACTCTCAAGTCACCAAAGTTAAAGACTCTAAACTCTAAAGTCAAAATCAAGACTTTCAAGTTAAAGACTCTCAAGTCACTAAAGTCAAAGACTCACAAGTCAGTAAATTTCAAGACTTTCAAATCATCCAAGTCAAGACTCACAAGTTTAAACTCAAGAGTTTCAAGTGAAAGGCTCTCAATCATTAAAGTCAAAAGGCTCATAAATGACCTTCAATCATGGGGACTTTGTTTGGATCCATTTGAGGAAGGAACGGTTTCCATCGAGAAGGAAGAACAAGCTCATGCCACATAGCGATGGACCGTTTAGGATCACGGACAAAATCAATGACAACGCCTACAAGCTAGATCTCCCAGCGGACATGGGGGTCTCCTCTACCTTTAACATTGGTGATCTCTCTCCTTACTTTGAGGATGATAAGCCCAATGAGGATTTGAGGGAAAATTCTTTTCAAGAAGGGAGGATGAAGTATATTGAGGTCCATACTCCTCCCTCGTCGCTGAAGGCAAGAGGGTAGAGTCACGTTGCACCAGAGAGTAGTGGCGGATCCAGGATATAAAGTCAGTGGAGTCAACAATAATTTATTAAAAAGATTAAACTTTAGTAGTATTAGGTATGTGCTACTAGGAAGGTGAAAATCAGGCAGCCAGGGCGGGTGAGTCTAGGAGGGAGGGTGAGAGATGGGACTTTGGATTCTGAAGGCTAGAGTAGACAGTGGTGGAGTTTCCAAATTCGATTGTGTTTGGAAATGAAGGAGCAGTAATCCAATGAATAAAAGCCCAAAAAAGGGGAAGAAAAAAAAAAGAAAATCCAAAACTTGCATTTATCAAGTCTCGAACTCACAATCCACTAGCAACAAGTACTACATAAATACACTAACCACTCCACCACTGCTTGTAATCCAAGGATTCGAAATTATTTTAACTTTATAAAAAAGAAGGAATCAGTTAAAAGGTTAAAAGAACAAACGCTTGTGTGTGGTCAGATTCGAACTCATGTCCTGTCGCTAGGAAATTCACACGCGGACCGTTGGACTACACTTCCATTTATGTGTCGTATCATGCGAATCAATATATATTCTTTACATATTCTTTTTCAGAAGCAAATTTTTTTCCCCGAAATTCCAGTGGAGTCAGTTGACTCCACTGGACATGAGCTGCATCCGCCCCTGCCCGAGAGGAGGTCCAATTTTCTCGAGAGTCGGAAGCCTCTAAGATCATATCGTTCGTCCTTTGGATCGGCTTCAAGCCCCTTTGAGTGGCTCGAGAGTGTTCACCAACCCCGAGGGTTTTGGTTGCCTACTTCCCGATGGTGAGTTGGTAAAGGGATGAACTTACTATAGGTGTCAAGCAAGGGCGTCACGGCCGTGACACTTGAGTCACGCTCATGACAACCCTCGACATAAATGAGGATTTGGAAGCAAGTTGGGCATCGCGGCCGTGACATGTATGTCATGATCATTACTGGGTACACTGGCCAAACGTCATGCCCGTGAGGCCGTGACCTTTGTGGAGCCCGTGACGTCTTCCTCATGACTCGTAGAGCTGGCACACCGTCGCGTCTTCCACCCCCCATTTGGAGAATTCATGATCGAGGAATCGCCCCGTGACCCTCCTACAATGCTTTTTGTCCAGGTTTCCCGACGGACGTCACGCTCGTGATGTAGCCTTGGCCCCCGCGATGTTTTTGGAGGGTTTTGGGTTTTGCGGCCACGACGAACCTAGAAAAACAGTACTTTATCTGATTTTCCTTTCTTTAGTTTCTCCCCTTTTGTGTATTCCCTTTTTTGCTCATCCCTTAATGTTTTGTAAAGCCTCTTTAGGAGGTCATTTATTGTAATGTTTGGGTCCCTTTTGTAATTTGGCCCTATCTTTCCCTTTGCCCCCTCATTGTTTATAATCATTTACAATGGGTTGGAAGAGGCATTTAATGTGCATTCAATACAAAGAGTTGAGTTTTCTCTCTAGTTTCCCTCTTGTTCAAGTCTTGCTTACTTTATCCTCAATTATATTGTGGTGGTGTTCAAGCCAAATCCTTATAAAATTGTAGTGTTTAATTCCTTTATCAATTCTTGGCGGGTTTGATAACTTTTTGTGCTTGTTGTCCTTTATCCCAAATTCATATTTAGTATGAAAGAAACTATCTTAGGCTTTGGTTGACGCATTCATCATCTTCATCATCAAGTTCATCAACTCAAGCACCCATTCCCACCATGACATCCTTCATCTTTCCAATCTTTCGTTTCCATCTTTCCTAGTTTTCACCATCGTTAGATGCAACTTTTGCGGGCAGAGCACATCCTCATCTATTCGTGGTTTTTCCCAATGAACTCCAAAATCTTTATATGTATGCCTTCCATTGTTTCTCAGTCTACAGATCAACAACGCTCCAACCAAAGTTCTGATAGCAATTGTTAGGATTCTCAGGACGTTATTTACAGACTAACAATAATCAAGACAATAATAGTAATAATGAAGATTGACATAAGAGTTTAACGTGGAAAAACCCAAATTGGGAAAAAAAACCACAAACGATGCACTATCAAAGGATTACAACAGTGTTACAAAGATTCCCAAATGTCCACAATCTCTCACAATCTCCCTAGAGTTACAACTTGAGAACTCAACACTCACATATGAGTCGCATATAACTCCCTTAGGAACTCAAAGATCACAGGTCAATCTTTTGTAGTATATGTGAAACACTCTCAATTGCATACAATAGACCTATTTACAGTCAAGACTAATATACTATTTAGGGTTTAATAAGAGCTTCTTGGCCACCAAGCAACTCCATAAAATTAGAAATAGAATTCAAAATCAATTTAAATTAGGAAAACGTATATATAAAAACAGAATAAGGAAATTGAATAAATGACACCTTGACCCAACACAGTCCGTGTTCGTACTACACGACCCGTGTCTTTACAGAACGATCTATGTTAGCTACTCCTCCCGTGTTCCTGCTTCTGACAAGCCAGACGACCCATGTTGGATCTAATTCCACATGTGTTGCTCTAGATCGTACTTCAAACCTTCCCAAACTCATAATTTGAACTCCACACATCAATTCCAACAATGCCATGTCTCCAAGATCGTTAATAACCATTTTGAATCAAGAAGTGTATCATGTTTTATATATATTAGTTTTCACTAATGATTTAAGCTAAGTGATCTGTCTTTTTTTTGGATTATTAGACGATAATACCTGAACTTTAGGGGTATTGGACAATAATGCAATGAACTTATTTGTTTGGACTCTAATACACTAAACTTTGAGGGTATTGGACAATAATGAACTCAAACCAATTCAACGGGTGGTTGGCGCGGTGACTGTCATACTTTGATGTGTCATTTAATTTTCTTTTTGTCCAGAAAAAAATATGTTAGTCATCCTATTTATGTGTACTTTCTTACACGACAAAAATTTTTTCTGAAAAGAATAGAAAAACAACACCTCAAAGTAGGGCAGCCACCGCATTAACCACCAACTAAATTGGTTGAGTGCATTATTGTCCAATACCCTAAAAGTTCAGTGTATTAGAGTCTAAAAAAATAAGTTGAGTGCATTATTGTCCAATACCCCTAAAGTTCAATGTATTATCATCCAATAATTTTTTTTTTTGAAACTAAGTGATCTGTTAATTTGTTGTGGATAACAAGTTTTCTCTTACTTTTGTTGGAAGATCATTGGATAAACTTAAAACATTACATCACCAATAGTAACTAATATTGAGCAAAATAGACCTATTGAACAAGAGATTTATTCCAAATTTTGCAAAAACTGACGTTGCTGCCAGTTTAAAAGTACAAGTTTAGATGCTTAAACCAAAATTACGAGAGGGCAGATGATTTGGACATTACCTTAATGGTGTATTTGATTCTTTCTCAGGAAAATATTTGTTAGGAAACTTTTTCTTGGGAAAGTTTTTCCTTAGATAGTTTTTGCTGGGAAAATATTTCACAGTGTTTGGTTAATATGGTAAAGTTTGTAGGAAAGTTTATTTGAAATGTCCAAACTATCCTCACATACTAATTTATAAAATATATTGTTAGGGGCATTTTGGGAAGTTGAGTTACAAAAAGTTTTCTTTTCCCATGGGAAAGAAACTTTCCCACCCCCGGGAAAGTTTTCACCATGATCCATGGAAAAATTGTGGGTCCTAATTAAAAACTTCCCCAACCTATTTTTACTCTAAAACATGGGAAAGTTAGTCAATTTTGAGAAAGTTGACTAACTTTCCTAGGAAACTCATGGAACCAAACACACCATAATACTGCAATTTATATGGTGCACTTGGAACATGTGTTCCGAATACTATGATTCACTCTTGTTATTATCATTGTTCAGTTTTATTATTATGATTGTTCACTTACAATAATCTAGAGTACATGCTCCAGGTATATATATTGCCCTAATATAGCCCTTTGCTATGTAACCACTGACCAATATCCCCTTTACTTTAACATTGTGTATATATATATATAGCCCTAATAATATAGAGTACATGCTCCAGATACTAGTAATATATAGCCCTTTGCAAGGAAGGAAATACTAAGAGACCTTATTGCAGTCAGAAAATGTTGCAGCTACCGTAGAGCCACTGTCATTTTAAACCACTTGAATCTTGAATAGGGAAATATTGGTCGTAATTGCAATAATAATGGTGAGACATTGATCCATGAGATCCAATGATGGAATCCGGGTTTAGATGGAGGCTCAAACATTACATGGTACTTAAATGCTGGTAGCTATTTTGTGATCAATTTGATCTTTTTGGACATCTTGACCTCCCCACTTTTTCATCCGGTTGTTTGTTTCCTCCACCTGCATAAAATTTACATCTTAGTCATGTTAATTGCAGCTTTCATGCACAAGGAAATTTAACCTATTCAGTTTGTTCTGGGGAGTTTAAAGAGAAACAGTACCAAACTAAACTCTCATAGTCTAGGACTTCAACAACAACAAAAACAAAATAATAAAACAAAACTGTCATACTCAAGGAATTGAAAAAGGTTAAGTTTATCAAGCATACCTCTTTATTCCAGTTTGTCTGGCAAATAACATACAGCAGAATCAATGTCTGAAGGGCAGTTCCAGCTATTAAGCCACCCCATATACCCTATCAAAGATCCAGGAACCACGATTTAGATAGAAGCCAGAAAGTACGTATACAAATTCAGAGGACAGGAAGTTACAAGTATACGTACCGTTACTCCAAAATGTAATATATAGCCGAGTAAGAATCCAAGGGGAATCCCAAACACATAATATGAGCCAAGGTTTATATATGCCACTAGAGCTTGCCACCCCCCTCCAATAGCAACACCTGCAGCAAAATAATTGTCAGGCCAATATCTTGAATAAGGAGGATATTATGTGCATTCTCACTGACCTGATATGACTAGCTGCACACTATTAAGTACCATGGTGATGCCAAGAAGCCAAGCCAGATCCGCAACAGCTTGCTGTAGCTCCTTGCTGTTGGTGAAGATCACCGCAAAATAATCTTTGGATATGAGGATTAGGACCATGCATAAAAGTCCTATAAGAAGAGACTGAATTACTGTGACATAGACGCTGTATTTGGCTGCTCTTGGATGTCCTAATCCAAGCTCATTTGATACCCGAACACTGGAAATGCAAAAAAACAAAATAAAAAAGAAGAAATCACTTATGAAAATCAAAACATGAATGAGCTCATGGATGGACAGGGAATTTGCAAGCATAATAGTTCTGACCTTATAGCAGCATTTATGCCAATGAATATCATAGCTTGGAATCCATTTGCATTCATGCTGAAATGAAAGTAAACGAATTGAATTAGTGACAGACAGTGTTTCACAGAGCACAATTTCAGTTGTGTAACCCTTTTCTTCTCGATTTTGATAAGAGAAGTAGGGAGCTATAATAAGATCAAGTGTGACTCTAGTCCAACAGCTGAAATGACGCGACTCAAGTGCAACCAACATGTACCAAATCATATGGTCGGGTACAAAAAGGTGTCATGATGATTAAGAGGGGCAATCAAAGAACTTACCAAACAGAGAGTGATCCAACGGCGATGACAGCATTATCCAGGTGACCGGCCAGAAGAGTTATGCTCATCATATACCAAATCTCGAAGCAAAGCATTAAAGCAGAACCAAAGGAAAGCCTAACAAATGCCCAAATGTCTTTAAAAGCAGCGGTGGAGAAGCCCAACCAGGCATCGCTGCACCATCCAAAGACGTAAACGAGTTGGGCAATGGTCATCCCCCAGTTGGTGATGTTAAAGGCAATTGCAGCACCAACCAAACCCCACCCAAACACCCTGATGAAAAGCCAGAGCATTACAATGTGGACAACCAGAGCTATGAACCCAATCCAAGCCATTATATCAACCTTGCTTTGAGCTTGCAGGAACTTCTGAGTTGGAAAGTTGATAGCCAGGGAGAACAACTGAGGGATTGTCAGAATGGTGAACTTTCCTGCTACATTTGCTATCTCAGGGTCTTGGCCTAAAACCTTTAGTAGGGGCTCAGCAAATACGTAAACAGGTAAGATCACTAGGCAACTAATTAAGAGTATGATCCACGAACGTTGCATATAGATTCCAAGCATGTAAACTTGTCCAGCTCCAAATGCTTGCCCACATAATGTTTCCAGCGCACTGCCCATTCCAAGCTGCATTTTTCAAACCAATTTTGGACCTTGTTAACTACAACGTACCATCACTCTTACATTAGCATATGTTAAGTTCCTGTGGCCAAGCTAACATTTCACCACGGCCCTCTAGGAGGAGTAGCACCATGCTTATTATTAAACTGTCAAATTTCACTTCATGCTGCTTTCATATACATTCTATCTCACATTCATATATATATATATATATATATATATATATATATATATATATATATATATATATATATATATATATATATAGGAAAATTGGATTCTAATAATCCCTACTTTTGCAAATTGGATGGCAATAATCCCTACTTTCAATATGTATTCTGATGGTCCAAAAAAAAATGAAATTGTATTGGACTGGGATCAAATTCATCACCACATTCTTTTTATTTCCTTCATACCTACCCCATATTGTTTTTGTTTTTTCGTTCCTGCCTCCAGATAGGTAATGAAGTGTAGTTGCGAAAACATTTTTTAAATTATTTTATTGAGATTTTGAGCAATTATTATGATTTTTTAAAAGTAATAAAATTGAAAAAAATCATAAAAAATAGAAAAAAATTAAAAAAATTGGGAGAAATGTTGTAAATTCATTAAAAATCGTGTTAAAGTGTTATACAAAGTTTTGAATCAAATGCAACACAAAATGTATGATATTTATGGTATAGTCTCGATTATGTCCCACTACAATACAATTTTTTTTTTTGGACCACCAGAATACAAATTGAAAGTAGGGATTATTGCCATCCAATTTGCAAAAGTAGGGATTATTAAAATCCGATTTCCATATATATATATATATATATATATATATATATATATATATATATATATATATATATATATATGAATGTGAGATAGATTGTATAGGAAATCAGCATGAAATGAAATTTGACCGTTTGGTAATAAGCATGGTGCTAAAAGTAGAGATTATTAGAATCCAATTTCCATATATATATATATATATATATATATATATATATATATATATATATATATATGCAATCTAAGACAATTTCTAAATTGACTTTTTCCCAAAATGTTGGGGGTCAACCGACCCCTGACTCAACGTAGCTTCACCAATGCCTCCTAAGCAGGCCATCGTAATTGTTTCTGATCGTGAGTGCATTGTTGAATAGTTAGTGAAACTTAATGAGAGAATTAATGTATTACTTCTATCAAGGTCTCACATGGATAGAATAATGTAATCCCTAGCTCCTGGAGAATATAAATAGGTTTTACTAATTAATGTCCCACATGGACAATGTAAGTTATATTATAACTCCTAGAGAATATAAATAGGTTTTATTAATTCATGTCTATATAACTTTTTAATTGTTTCTGATCATGAGTGCATTGTTGAATAGATAGTGAACCTTAATGAGGGAATTAATGTATTACTTCTATGAAGGTCCCACATGGATAGAATAATGTAATCCCTAGCTCCTGAAGAATATAAATAGGTTTTATTAATTAATGTCTCACATGGACAAAGTAAGTTATATTATAGCTCTTTATAAGTTAAAGAGTTATATGAACTTACAAATAAATAAACCGTGGATTGGGCTAACATGTGTTTGTGTTAAGAATCAATGTTTTTCATTGAATTGCAATTGTGCGCACAGCGTGGGCTGTAGGGCGCACTTGGCATGTGAGCTCGGAGCAAAGAATTGACTATAATAACCAAGCCTTTTGTTTATAATATTTTTACAGTTGACAGGGTTAGTTGCTGACAGTTATGAACTGTCATTAGCAGTTTCCACAAACTGTTCTTATCCATATCCTGTGGAATGGATAGAGACCCATGAGGGATTGATGGATATATATATTCGTCAATCGAGGGATGTATTCTGGAGACACGAATTTGCATGAGGGACAAATCTTGTCTCAAAGAAAGTGACCACATTCACGCCTCAAAGCATCAATCCCATCTCTGAATTTCTAACATGCATTATTTGTTCAAAATTCAAATTATGAAGACCACAGTCTTGTGGAAACCAAAACAGCCTTAACAGAAGGATTACCACCCTTATCCCAACAATCAAACAAATTAATAATTAGTGTAAACCCTTTGTAACAGAATTGTGGATAAGATGCCAAAGAATTAATGATGTCTTGAATGAAACTGTCATTAAACATCTTAAAGTGAACTCACTTTTTAGTTTTTACCGCTAAGACTTTTGAGTTAATATATTCAAAGTTTAGATTAATATTTGTTATCACACTAGAAAAATGTCAATATTTCAGTGAAAAAATTCAAAATTGAATTTTCTCCCAATAATTCACATTTTTTTTCTATTTTTATTTATTACAGAGGAATAATTTAGGGTAAGATTTGTTTCTGTTGAATGTAGATAATAATTTAAGGTAAGATGCAATGAATGATCTATTCCAAAATTGAAAATGATATAAGTCTTGGACATGTACAACAAACTCTTTAAGCATCTTAATTTGATCTGAAACCTATATAGCTACATATTAAAATTTAAAAAAAAAACAATTTGATTGACTTATAAACTATAATATCACATAATTCACATTGACTTAAATGGGATAAAATTAGACTTTCATTCACAACTTTTAAAATTTATTAAAAAGTACCTAAAATATACCTAATTAACCATTGATAGTACCTATGAAAAATATTGGTATATATGAAAAACAATAATAGTATTATTTTGATGAAAAATAAAGTACTTAATATTGTTGTATATCTTGTCCCAATGTACTTATCATCTGTCATTCCTAATACCACGCACAATCTACAATATTGTAACGTTGAAGTGGAAATCCCGCCACCCCCAAAATAAAAAGGAACAACAATGAAAAAGGCGAACGAAATATGAACGTCAACTCTCAAAGAAGGAGGTCAAATGATTTGCTGCATTAATGATTCAGCAAGTATGCACGGTAATGGAGTCAATGGAAGTGAAAAACTCAAGTGTTAGTGAAGGAAATATTTAGGAACAGTATGTTGTGTTTAATTTTGCGAGTGCATGTATGAAACCTTTTGATACGTAGTTAGGGATATAATAGTAATAAAATATAAAAAATAAAAATAAAGTATATATATATATATATATATATATATATATATATATATATATATATATATAGATGTAGAGTAGTAGAGAAAATTAAGGAAGGGAGATTAGGGAGACGAACCATGAAGCCGAAGGAGAAGTTACCGATAGCAGAGAGAGAAATGGCAACGGCAGATAGTTGAAGTTGGCCAATATGACCGACGAAGATGTTAGTGAAGGAGAAAGTGGCGTATTGACAAAGTATGTTGAATACAATTGGTGTTGCTATCTTCCATAACTTTACTGTCTCTCTCTTGAACACCCATAAGGCTTCTTCCAAGCTACTCACTGCTGCATAGTCCTCCTCAACCCTCCCCTTTCCCTTCAGCAGCGGTACTCCAACATGCTCCATCCTCTCTCTCTCTCTCTCTCTCTCTCTCTCTCGCTCTCTCTCTCTCTCTCCTGTTGATGAGAATTGCATATATATGTACTACGTTGCAGCGCCTACTTGCTATTATCAAGGGAATTGCATGTTTCGCTAATGAGGTCAAAATATTTAAATTTTGACTGTATATTGAGTTATTGTATAAGATTATCACTATTAGTTTTGTAATGAAACATAGTTTTACTTAAATATAATATTATAAATTTACTAGTCAAAGTCTTATCGGCAAAATAGTAAATGGCACAATTATTTTGGACAAAGAGAGTATAAAATTATTATTGTACTAAATTCAAACATCAATTATTAGCTTTCTAAATATTCATCAATTTACAATGTACAAAATAATAAGCGTCTTAGCTTGAATTAATAACGTTATTAATTATTTTTAGTTTCATTTAAGATTCTTTTTAATAGGGCCATACTTAAAATTCCTTTTTTAAAAAAATCCATTTCTCTTTTGATTTTTTACAACTCATTTATATATTTTTATCTAATAGTTTTTTTTGGCTCAGCTACTTGATATATATAGTCAAGCCATTCCTTTTTATTTTTTTTACTAGGACAAGCAAAACCAATAAAATAAAAAGTGGAAACAATTCTATTGATCGAACGAATCAAAGGAGAGAGATTCAAGCCCTCAATAGTTCTGAACAAAGAGTTATGTCCGTTTTCAAGGCCTGAGCTATCAACATAGTTATTAATTTTATTTAATTTCATCTAAATTTCTTTAAAAAGTATAGATAATCAATTTTAAATTTAAATCATTTCAAGTTTATGTTTCATTACTTTAAGGATTACTACTACTCATGAATTATATAGTTAAAAGTTTTTTTGATTTAGTTGTAGTTTTCGTCAAATAAAATGACCTCTAAAAATTATAAATTTTATGGTAAGATTGTTACATCTGGTCCCTCTTTATCTTACTTGGGTGTGATCTTGCAGTATTTATTTCAATTTTGGTTCATATTTGTTTGTTTGTTTGTTTGTTTGTTTTTAGGAAAGTTCATATTTGTTGACTCTATGAAGCATGTAACAATTTTGATGAAGACAAACAATAAAGTTAGTCTTATATATGAGGTTGCAATTGAATTGATCTAATTATTGTGTTACTCATATATAATACTTATGATCGTCCAATATACTAATTTTAGAATATTTGTTTGGACCTTAGCTTGTTATTTGAATCATGTCACACTACAATATTTAAGTGAGTTGCTTTATGTGATATCATAATATTTGATTGGATAAATTAGTGAAGTGTGAATTGATTGATATTATGAAAATATTAGATAAAATGAAATGTGCAAAACTGGTAAATGTCCAAATACATTGAACCAAATCCTTTAATATTTAGGTAACATTAAATGTTATTTAGCTTGATAAATATTGAGTTTGATTATGTGATATCAGGGGCGTATCGGGGGGGGGGGGGGTTAGCCAGGGCCATGGCCCCCCTATAACTGATATAATCAAATATATTCGCATGAAGTATCAAAGAATTATTTGTAGAGTATTGGTTATAATCCATGTTATCATACTTGATGTCAAGGGTTTAACTATTCTTTGGAGCATTTTTTCTAGTTTTTCTTTACTATTTTTCAAATCCACTTCTTTTCTCCTCTTTTCTTGTTCTTCATATATACAAATGACCCACCCTAATAAAATGTTCTAACTCCGCCTTTGGTGATATGATATTATTCACTTGTTTACTTATAATTATGCCAAGAATCAAGAGTTAATTTATTCATATGATTCACTCCTTGACACTACTCGTCCAAACTCATGCTATAAATACAAGGAGTCATTGGCCATTCAAGAGTACAAGAGAAGAGATAAGAAGACACAAGCAAACATCTTACTTAAGGATTATTCTTGCTTACTATTGTTGAGTGTGAGATAAAAAAAAAAATTGTATTGAGCTATTATTTATTGAGTTGACTTGTTGATACAATTATTAATTAATAGAGAGAAGATTTAAGAGTTGAGAGGTCAACTCCCCGCACTTAATTAAGAGGAGATATTAAATGGTGAGATTTTGAGAGTAGAGAAGACTATAAGATTGTGAGAAATTCATCCTAATAATAATTCGAGGTTAAATCCTAGAATTAGAGAACTCTAGGCGTTGACGTACTCCGAAATTTGAGTTCAGAGGAACATCGTAAACGACTACTGCGTTTTGTCTATCTTTTAGTTTTCGCTATTTATTTTCCACAATTTATTTAACTAGCTTAATAAACCTTCAATTGGTATCTGAGCCTAACCTACTTTTTAAGACTTTACCTTCTGTAGAATCGATCTCATGACTAGTTATGGATATAATTTTGATGATTTCCCTTCTCCTTTTAATGGTTCTAACTATTCTTTTTGGAGTGAAAGGATGAAGATGTTTTTATAAACCCACCATAATGAAGTTTGGAGCATTGTTATCCATGGACCAAATGTAATTGACAAAACAAGAAATGAGCACACTGATGATCATATGAAATCTGTCTCATTGAACTTAAGGGCTATGTATATCTTGTTTTGTGGAATTTCTGATAATATTCTTGAACAAGTTATTAGTTTCGAAAATGTCAAGAATATTTGGGATACTCTTTATTTATTATATGGCACTAATGAAAAATGTTTAGATTTTGATGTGATCAAACAGGAAGAGAATATTGTGATTAACGAATCTAAAGATCACAATATTAAAGAGTCGGTTGAAAAAGTGAAACAAGTTGAGCATGAAAATGAAGAAGAAATTCAACAATTATCGACACTATCAAATGAGAAAAGTGAGGTAAAATCACAAAATGGTTTATGCTTCTCAATTTTATCTAAATCCAACTTTAGAACAAATATATATGGTTCAAAATTTTACAAATGTAGTACTAAATCAAGGCATGCCAAGATTAAGACGAAAAAAGTCTCTACTACATTAATATCTTATACTCCTAACCATTATGGACCGTAAAAGAAATAGGTACCAAAATCTTGTTCTAGGAATTTCTTTTTGCTGATACATAAGAGTAATGTAATAACCCAGAGAAAACCAACCCTTAATACATGATGTTTAACATAATCAATCACGTTTAAAAATAAATAATTTTTTATTAAAGAGCGCGTATTCCAATTTCACCTAACCAGTTTATGTTTTGTAGGACTTGAATAGTGCGATGACCATCAAAATTCTTAGAATAGAAAATTCTCATGTCGAGTTCCTTCTCCCTATTTTAAGTTTGGTATTTATAAATATTCGAATGTTCCCTTACGGGTTCTGGTTTTTAACTTTACTTTTATTATTATAATTTCTTTTACCCAAGTCAAGTAAGAATTAATGACGAGAAAATCCAAGTGATGTGTAACTTATTTGGGTTTCCATAGGTTACCGATAATACTTTTGTGGTATAACAAATTTAAGTGATTTGAGTTTAGGGAGACATGAGTATAAGAAGGTAGATTAAAGTGGATGAAATTTTTGTCATTTGGGCCTCATCCAGCCGGTCAAAGGGAAGAAGGAGGCATTTTTGTTGGGCCTAATGGAGTTATTTATATGTTTCTTGGATGATAATGAAGGCCATTTGCTCTCATTTTCAAATACAACTCTCAAGCTCCCTCTCTCTCTCTCTCTCTCTCTCTCTCTCGACCTTTCAACTCCCCGACCCCCCTCTGCCTTCTGTCGTCTCTCCCTGCCGTCGCCGACGGCTGCCACTGTTCGCCGGCCGTCGCAGCTCCACCATCACCTTCTTCCTTTCTTCTTCATTCTCTCCTCCTTTTTGAGAGGTACTCTCTTCCATCATCTACACTCTCTCATTCAAGTATGGATTTTAAACATAATCTGATTTTGTTTTTGGTATTTTATGTTTTTTACAGAAGATAATCAAGAGTTATAAGGTATTCAAATGGTGATTGTTGAGAGTATAAAGCAATCAAAGAGAGGATTTGATAAGTTTATGATGGGATTTTGTTTTTATGTTTGAATGAGTACAAATCATGCTATATTATGAACATGCATGATGTTTTGGTTGTTTAATTCACTATGGAAGAATGAGTTTATGATTAAGTATGGATGCATGCACTTGAAATAGGTTTAGATTAGCAAATTAGTGTATACTATGAGATTTTATGATGAACTAATGAAAGATTTTGCTTGGGATGTTAAAATATGTTAGGATTTTGCTTTGCATGTATGAAATAAGGTCAATGATGAATGATTTTGATTGTTTTGGTGCTGGAAATTTAGTGTTGATGCTTAAGAAAGGAATTGGGGAAGATTAGATAAGAATATTTAGATTTAAGATGCATGCAAAGTTAAATAAAGAGTGAATTCATGTCTGGTTGCAATCTGAAAATTCCAGAGGGTATGTACGAGGATTTTGATCCAATTTATGACATGAATAGGTAGCCTAAGATGTTAGCTAACAACCAGTTTTTGAAGTTAGTAATTTCGATGTGTATATCTTAAGTTATGGCCAAAACCGTGAAGGGATGCAAGTATATATACGATTTTTGAGGTCAATCTGAAAATGCATGTTTTTCGTTGGGTTAGAGATCTCTTCTGTAACGCCCCGAAAATTCAATAATGAAAAATGTCAAAGTCAACTAATGTTAACAGTGGAAGACCCGTTTTTTTTTCTTTTTATTTGGGCGTTACTGCCGTATCCCCGAAAGAATAAAAGGCAAGAACGACGAACTAACAATTAATCATTATTTACTTCTATTTACAAACGGAAGAACTCGAATTTTAGAGACAACACATACTAAACATTTACTAACTTCAATTCTAAAAACACAAACAAAGCTATATTCTCAAAACTTCTAACTTCAAGACTAACGTCCTCACTTCTAGTTCCCGTTCCCATCACAGAACTCTTCACCTGAAAACAAAACAGTTCAAACATGATGGGGGAAACCTCAATAATGTCTACCCCTAACAGTCAAAACATTTATATAATTCATTTGAACACGTTTTAAGGGAAGGGGTAACAGTTCAAACATTTCAAAATAACTTTTACCAGTCAACCTTACCTGTTTCCATATTTTAAAGTGAGCGGGGCTTCTGTATTGCCTCTCGGAGTCCAAAGACTTGCAAAACATACACATTTCATTCCAACAACTTTCCAAACCAATCTCATTCTCAACAATCCACAATCACATCTCAATCCGGATGGCCATCACACTACACAAAACAATTTACCAGGCGTAACCTGGTCTCTTGTGATCTCCCTGTGTAACCACGGTCTTGAGAATCTTGCCCAACCCGCATTATACTCATAACCATTATTTAGTCAGGTTACATGTCCAACTCTTTTCAGTAACAAATCAACATTTTAAACATCAAAACTCTTAACCAAGTTTCTGAAACCAAAACACTTCCAAACCACAATTCCAAACCAACACGCTTTTAACACAAAAACCAAAGGACTGTCCATACTTTAAGAATCAAAGAACATAACCTTCTTAAACAAAATAAACAGTCAAATTTCAGATAAAGTCCCCATCGGGATGCAAGTTCCGAAATCAATAAAACCAGTAAAGAGCATCCAAAGGGGATTAGGACATAGACATTACCTGAACAGCTTCTCTTTACTAAAATCACTTACACACGGGAGCTAACTATCGCGTCGTCTCGCTCGGACCTAAAATTCGAATAAAAGCTTCTAAAATTAAAACTCGACTTCTACGAAAGTTAGTTACGCACGAATCCTACCTTACCCCAACCTTAGCCTTTTCTTATAAGTTAGTTAACCATGTATCGAACGTAACTATTAAGAAAACATGAACATCACAACACACATTTTCTAAAGGTAAAATAATAAAATCGACATGACACATTTAAAACCATAACTCGATACTAATACTTTTAATAATACTATTAACGTAGGGTTTTTGAACATAATAATCATATTACCACATAACAACATGAAAACTTTATAAAACTTTAATACCAAAGTATATGAAACTTTTAATACTAAGACATATGAAATTTTGATGCTAATAATGTAAAACTTTTAATACTAATCATATGAACTTTAGAACAATTATATGGAACCCCATAGTAGTAATAATAATAATAATAATAATAATAATAATAATAATAATAATAATAATAATAATAATAATAATACGAAACTTTATAATAATAACACGAAATCTTATAATAATTATAATAACACGAAACCTTATAATAATAACAATAATAACATGAAACTCCAATAACATGAACTTTATAATAATAACATGAAACTTTAAAATAAAATCATGAAACTAATAATAATAATAATCAAAAAATTACTTAGGGGTACCCTAACTTTTGGTGAAATGTTTTTCTGGTACCCAACTTTTAAAAACTAATTTTGGGGTACCCTAACTTTTAGAATTAGAAATAATTAGGTGAATTTTCGGCCAATGATTTGAATTCGACGGTGAGTTTTAGGCGGGAAATTGATTAAGTGTTTTTGTGGATGAAAATGCCCTTTGTTTTCGTGGACGAAAATGCTTTGAATCAACCGGAGTTTCGCCGGAAATTCACCTAGTAATTTTTAATCCTAAAAGTTAGGGTACCCCAAAATTAGTTTTGAAAAGTTAGGGTACCAAAAAATTGTTTCTTCAAAAGTTAGGGTACCTCTAAGTAATTTTTTGATAATAATATGAATCTCTAAAATAATAAGGAACTTAATAAAGTAATGAAAACTTTATAATAATATATCAACTTAATATGAAAACTAATGATACTTGGAACTTAATGATAATAATATGAAACTTACGAAACTTAATAATAATATTACGAAACTTAATAACTTATGGAAACTTAATAATAATAATAATATAAAATTTATTACTAATAATAATATGAACACTAAACTAAATACTAATACTATGAATACTTAAGACTAATAATATGAACATACTAATAAAAACTTAATAATCAAAATAATAGGAGAACTTAATAATAGTGATGATAAGAAATATTCTAACTCAACCCAAAAATAATATAGAGAGAGAAAAGAAAAATTAGAGTTTATACTATCCACGGTCAAGGAGGGTAGCGCATGGGCGGTGATGACGGTCGGCGACAGGCGACGGCGGCAGCACGGAGTTCCCAGGTGGCAGTGTATGTTTCCGGCGGTCGGCGACGACAGTAGCGACGAGGTCAGTAGCGGCAACAAAACAGAACAAAGGTTCGGGGATCGTCGGAGCTGGGTGATCGACGGAAAGAGGTCGTCGGTAGTCGAGAGAGGTCGCCTGAGCTGCGGGAGTCTATCGGAGATGCGGTGGTGGAACAGGGTGGCGTGGTTGGTGGCAATTGAAGGGGGTTTCTGGGCAGAAAAAAAATGGAGGGCTCGGGGTGGTGTTTTGGGGTGGTTCTGGGAGGCGATAACGGCAGGAAAAGGTGGGGCGGCGGTCAGACTATGGTGGGGTGGTGGTTGGCGGCGAACAGCTGGTGGGAGGAGGTGGTTTGAGGTGGTTGCGTGGTTGGTGGAAGGTGGTGTGCTGGTGGTGCTTGGTGTGGGGCCGGGGAGGTTGTTGAGCAGCAGTACTGTAATATTAAGGGAAAAAGAGAGAGAGAGAGAGAGAGAGAGAGAGAGAAAGGCACGCGATTTTGGGAGGAAAACTTGGTGGATGCAGCAAAATTCCAAAAGGGTGATTTCCCAAATTGCTTGGGGAGGGGTTTTTCAGATAATATAGGAAGGAGAGGAGAAAAAGAAAAGAAAAGGTAGGAATAGTGATGTCATCAAAGTGAAAGGATTTGCAACAGACTAAAAACACTCCTAATTGTTAGTAAACACCCATCCTCGGATAAAATTTCCACAAACAGATCCAGATAAAATATACCCGAAGTCCAAAAATTTCTAACTGATATTTTTAAGATTCTAAAAATTCCAACGAACTCATTCGCGGTCCTAAAACCTCCGTGTGAAAACAGATAAACACATAACTGATAAAATGTTCGTTAGTAAATTTTAACGGTAACTAGACTAGCATTTTTCGGTGTTTTACACTTTGATTTAAGTGATCAACATGAAAGTTGTAGAGCATTCAACAAGATTTCCAAAAAGGTAAAATTGATAGTCATACGATTTTGGGAGTAAAAGTTATGAGTCATCGAACCTTGGTTAGTAATATGAGTTTACCTAGAAAATTCTTGTGACTGTCTTATGTTCATGGCCAAATTCCGGCCCTTTTTCAATGCCCAAATCAATTTATGGTCAACATGAAAGTTTTATAATGTTCTTCAAGCTTTCCATAGATAGCTTGCATGCCTCAAACCGATGTCTATAACTTGTGTTGTGATTCTCCGAAAAGTCGATGTTTATATTTGTATTTTCTGGACAGCTTGCTGAGTTGATAGTTTTTGCCCTCCATCACTACATTTTTGACATTCATGATCAACTAAAAAGTTGTAGTACACGAGCTTAGCGTTTTAGAAAGTCTTTTTGCATAATAATATGATACTTGTGGGAGAAGTTATGGCCTTCCAAGTAGACATTAAGAAGCAAGTTTAATTATCAAATAATCCTAGAATTCTACTAGAATATTCTTCATTATTCTCATTCAAGTTAGGTTCTAATTTATGATTCTTATTCTTTCTTAAGTGTCCTCAAGAAGTCGTTGCGCTCAGTTGTTCAAGTCCCTGCGAGTTTAAGTGTGCGTTTGTCGAGGTACGCATATTGCTTGTAACTTTAAGTTACTTTTACTATTTATTTACGCCTAATTTATTATCTACTTAAGATTTATGTCGTGTAATTTAAATTTTCATGTATCTTGGTTAAGTATAAGTAGGTTTTCATTTGATTTATGTACCAAGGTATGTTTTATCAAGTAATTTACCTTACTTCAAATAGTTAAGTTACATCCATTTTGTTAAACCATTTACGTTATATAAGTACGAGCTTTGTCCAAGAGTATGGTTGGGATATTTTAGGTTATGGTTACACTACTTAAGAGACCAGTTATGACAAGTTTTGCACGAGTAAGATTTCAAGTTTTTTCCTCATAAGTATTAAATAAAAGCCTCGTCCATGTTAATCATGCCTTAGGGCACACCAGGGAAGTCGTGCCTGAGTGCACACCATGTTAACCGTGCCTTAGTGCACCCCAAGATAACTGTGTCTTTGTACACACTAGGATAGTTCGTGCCATAAGTGCACCCGATGGAAAATCTGGCCAGTATAGGATAATATCCACCATCCGGTTATCCTGATCGATCCGGGTATGCGCATATGGAGACTTAGCCGATGATCGCATGTAGGGGACCTTCAAAATAAACATGTAGCAACAAAATTTTAAGTAAATCAAGTTATACAAGTTATTTACGTTAAAGTGAAGCCTTATGAATGACTTACAGTTTTTCCAAGTCTTGATCTATTGGAGTTAAAGATCCAGTTTTATAGTTGTCCGGTCTCGTTCCGAGCCGAATTTTTATCAATTATAGGGTATTTTTGCTTGTTCTAGTCCCTTAATTAGATATTAGATATGATGCTTTTTTTTATAGGAAAATAAAGAGTTAGAAGGAAATTGGGCTTAATTGAGGCTTTTTCGGGAATCCCGAGTGATTTCCCAAGCCGACCCGAGCTAACCCGAGCCGAGAACTGAGGCGAGACCAACCCGGGAACTCCATCTCCATTTTTGGCGCAAAACAGGGCAAAGTAGGCAGTGGGTTGTCACACCCGAGACATACACGGTCGCACTCGCGAGAAATATTGAACGAGCGACGGATGGAAGGTGATAGAGGGTAGTCGCGCCCGCGAAGCAGAATGTCACGCCCGCGATATGCGACGGAGATAGGAAATGGCCTACGGACAGAATCCTGTCGCACCCGCGACAGAAGTGTTGCACCCGCGATAAAGTGGGGTCGCAACCGCGATGGGTTATGTAACGCCTACGACAGAAGCTGAACGAGCGAAGGATGAAAGGACCAGAGGTTGGTCGCGTCCGCGACCTGTCGGAAACTGCGGAATTGTGTGCGGCTGTTGTGTGATTAATTTTAGGGTTTTGGGATATTTTCTTTCCTTCTATAAATACCCCATGTAATTTAGCACTATGATCATCTAGTATCAATCTTAGGAATTAGGTTAGGAGTAGGATTAAAGTAGAACTAGGTTTTATTGCTTTCTTTTATCTTGCTTTAATTTCTCAATAAGTTTTAATTGTTTTTCAAGCTTTCTTTAATCTCTCTTGCAATTTGTATTCAACTCTCTTTCAAGAAATTTCCATTGAAGTAATTCACAAATTAAAGCTTTTGCTTTCTCTCTCTCTCTCTCTCTTTGGTTTCCATTGTTGCTTGATTCAAGCTTTCTAGTGCTAGTTCACCTCCAATCCAACTTTTAGTGAGGAGGAGGGCTAAGGGTAACAAATTTTACTCTCAAGTGAGGATTTGGGGATTCTTAGTAATCGAATTCATAATTTTCTTGTTTGTTCGGGGGAAAATCCAATTGAAGGTTGAAGATTAGAGTGAAGATTAGTTCTTCGAAGGTATAATCTCTTGTTCCCAATTTCATTATTAGTTGTAGTTTTATTGGTTTCTTATTTCTTGCTCTTAATGTCTTTCTTAGTTGAAATTAGGTTTAATTCATCTTTTATGCTTTCTTGATTATTATGAATCCTTGTCTAGATTAGTTTAATTGTTTTCTTTACATAATTTACTGCTTTCCGCAATTGAAAACCCCAACGCAAAGCGATTTCCCTTATCAAGCGTAATACCCATCCCTGTGGATTCGACAACCCTTACCTCACAAAAACCAAAAAATACGCAACCGAACAATGGCGTCATTGCTGAGGATGGCGTTATTTGGCAGATTAGGATTATTGGTTTGTGTGTAAACAGTTTATTGCTTTCTAGATTCTTCCAAGAAAATGTAGTAAAAAAATTGAATATCGAAAAAAAATTATAAAAATAAATTAAAAATAGAAAAAGAAAGTTATGGCTAGTTCCCAATTCCCCCAATTTGAGCATGAAATATTTTGGAGGTATTTTGCTAGATTACATGATTATCGTGCTCAATGTGAATTGTATGGTATCTTTTATGGTAAATTAGATCTTTTGGGAATTGTGAATGAGGGTGTGAATTATAAGACCCAAAACCTCTTAGATTATTACAGGTTTTCCAATTTAGGAGAGGACAAAGCATGAGAATTACTTGAGTGGTTGTCTAGGGATTCTTATGAATTTGAGCAACAAAATGTTATTCCTAGCGACCAACCTTCTTATTATGCACCACCCTCTGGGACTGTAGCTGAACAATTATGTGATTATCCCGTGTATTTTGATGATCAATCTTATGGTAGGGATTATGTAGAGAAATCTTTTGATCTTCCCCAATGTGATGTTGTTGAGTCTCATCCTTTATGCTTATATTGTGATTCGTCGTGCCATAGTTCTGCTTCTTGTTTGAAAGATGAAATGGATGATTTTCGAGCAAACATGTGTGCGAAGATGAATGATATGTGTGCGAAAATGACTGAGTACACGCGTGCATTTTTACATGAGACTAGTACTAGGGTAGAAGCTTCTTCTTCACATGTGGTTAATTCGATAGTTGAAGTAGATCATTCATCATCTTTGTGTTCTGAAATGCGTGTTGATTCTTCTGTGTATGATTATGACGAGGATGATGAGTACTCCCTCCGTTTTTTATTATTTGTCTTTCACGCTTTTTGAGGTCTATATTAAATCAATAATTTCTCACATGATTTTTTAGTAAAAAAATACGATGTTATACTTTTTCAATAGTATTTTTTATTACGAATCTAATGATATCAATTTTGTTTGATGAATCATTATATAAATTAAGATATTAGCGGTCAAAATTTTTGACACAAATACCTAGGAGACACTTAAATAAAAACGGAGGTAGTACTATAATAGACCTTGTTTTGCATGCCTCAGGCTTAGTAATTCCCTAGCTTTAGCTGCACCTATTGGACATTAGGAACATGGTGATTTTGTGTGTGATGATGTAGAACTTGATGAAAATATGTTAAGATGACGAACCATTGTCCACACCATTGTCCATGCTTTTGTGTGAAGAAAAGGTTGAGTTTATTGAATGCCATGATATTGGGCATTAGCTACCCTTTCTTGTGAATCCATTGATGTGAAATCTTGTGAAGATGAGCTTGAGTCTTTGGGGAATGATCCTAATGGTTTGAACTTGGTTTGTGACAATGATGCTTTTGATGATGATATGCTTTATGAGTCATTCACGATGGGTTATGATCCTGAACCTTCCACTTTCACTTTTGATGATGCCTTACTTGTTGCACATTGTCTTCTGATGTTGATAGTTCTTCAGATAAGTCTGAAATTGATGAAGATGAAGAGGTACCTGTGTTGTGATGTTGAGAGTGTTATGATGTGGTCTAACCCTACTTTTTCCTTATCACCTACTGATGATTATGATGAATTGGACGAAAGTTGTGATTTGGAATAAGTGTTTGAGGAAAATTGCATGGAGTATGAGTTTGAGTCATTGTTTACATCCAAGTCTGTGCATGAGCAAGTTGAGGATTGTGTTGTATTGCCCCCTCCTGTTGATTTGCATACTCAATTTCCATTTATAAGTCAATGGGAGGAATTATTTGTCATGTCTCCTTTTATAGTGCCTTGGAAAGTCTTGGATATTCCTACAATCCATCATTTTACTGATTTTTCTAAGGCCGTTGATAAACTGTTAAGAGCACTAACGTTTGCTAATGAATTTTTGAGATTGTGCTCTTACCTACACCATTATGAGATGCATTCAAGGATGCATGACTTGTTACTACGGACGTTGAATGGTTCTGACATGGTGCCCGATATCTTGAGGTGAGAAGGAGTGAGTCTTTTGATAAGAAGCCTTCCAAGTAATATCCTCCCTCACCTTTCTTGTATAATTAGTGAGTTGGCTTTCTTTTCTTCTTTTGTTTTCTTTTTGTGTGTTCTTTTTCTTTCCTTTTGGAATGCTTGCTTACCTTATTTCTGTTTCCATTGAGGACATTGCAACCTCTTTGTGAGGGAGTGGGGGGGGGGGGTAGTATGCATTCCGGCTTTTGAGTCTAAGAAAAGAAAAAAAAGAGAAAAAGAGTGAGATTCAAATTGTAAATATTTTGGTTTTTCTTTAGCTCTTTAGTTAGTAGTGTCTTGTATATATTTTATTTTTCTTTTAATCTTGCATGCCAATTTCTAAGCATTTAGGTAGTTTAAACAATATATCCTAATCTTATGCTTGGTGCTTTTGGATCGCGAATCGAGTTGTGTTTAATTTAAGATCTTGAGGTAACCTCCTTCCGCCCTCTTTTTGAGTGTATATATTCTTGATCCATGTTGCATGCTTGAGTTTTCCTTTTGGGTGGCGAACCCCTTTGTGTGTGAATGTTGAGATTATCTTGTTGTTGGAGCCGTGTGGGCTCGCGTCGCCACCACTTTTTATGTGATAAGTGTTTTGTATATATGCTTTTCTTCGGTTCTCTACCTTACTTGTGACACCCTTATCACAATGGGGACATTGTGATGTTTTGTGTTGGAGTGGGGGTGATATTTTTCATGTTCATGGATAGACAACCTAATATTTATATTTTGTTTTTCGTACTTTTTGCTAAAATTTGAAAAATTTTGTTTGAAAAAGGAGAAAAAAGGGAGTCAAAAACCTTTTAAAGTTTCGTTTTTCTTTTGTTTTTGCTTTGTTCTTAGGAAAAGTGTAGTCAATGTTTAGAAAACTTTCTTAATCTCCTTGAAAGCAACCCATATGAGCATTATCGTCCTTAGTTCAAGTATTGTCATGACTCATTTGTGTAGATTCCTTTGGTTAAATGCTTAATAAAATCCTTGTTTATTTCACGTTCTATTTGAAATAGTGAGACTTTGGTGGATCGCTTCCGAGCTTATTGAAAAGTGAAAGTTAATTAAATTAAATTAATTGGTTATTTGTCGGCTAAACCAACAAGGGCCGGTGTGAGTGGGCAGCACTCACACCCCTTAAGTACTTCGTTTGTGAATGAAGTAGCCTGAGTTGGTAGGGTGACCCCTTTTCGGAGGGTCGTTCCAAAACCCGAAAAACCCCACATTAACCTTGAAAGTGCAATGTTAAGTTAGTATACCTACACTGGCTGGTATGAGCGGTGCAATGCTCTTACCCCTTAAGCACTTTGTTTGCGTATGGAGTAGCTCGTGTTGAGAGGGTAGACCCCGTTTTTGGGCCGTGCAATTCCCCAAAAAACTAACACCAATTACAGTTGAGTTAAGTTGAAAATGTTGGGCCGTTTAAATCTCGGAAAAACCCAACACCAAAAAGAATCGTAATAAATGTGAAGTTCTTCCTTGCGTCTCCTGCGGCCCTCACCAAGCCAAGGGCGACACAAGCGAGGCAGGACGACATTTAAATAATCTTTTGTTTTGAAACAAGCTTGGATTGTGATTTGCTTTAGATAAATCAGATTCGATTAAAATAACACTTGCACTTGAGCACATAGGTTCTTGTTTTGTAGGAGATGTTGGGAATCGAAAACCTTAAAGATTGGCAATATTTTGAGTTAGGTGATTTGGCATGCTCATAATGGTTCCTTTTGGTTGATTAGTATTGTTTTCCTTGCAGCGATTGCATGATTCCTAAAGCAAGCAGTTTTTCTTTTCTTTCTTTTCAAAGCTTGTTTTGTTTTTCACTTTCCCACTTTCCTTTTCTTTGGCTTTTGGGGGAAAACTTCCATAAACCCTCACGAGACCTTCCTTGTCCACTTGGGCTGCCAAGGGGTCTAAAGGGCTTGATGCATGAGCTAAATGCATCCGCGATTCCTGCAAAAGTGAGTTAGGGTAGTTAGTTTCTATTTTCCCCTTTCTTTATCTTTGTTTCTAGTTTGCTCGAGGCGAGCAAACCTTTGTGTAGGACTGTTGTTCGGTCTCGTTACTAGCCGAATTTTTATCAATTATAGGGTATTTTCGCTTGTTCTAGCCCGTTAATTATTTATTAGATATGATGATTTCGTGTTTTGTAGGAAAATAAAGAGTAAGAAGGAAATTGGGCTTAATTGAGGCTTTTTTGGGAATCCCAAGTGATTTCCCGAGCAGACCCGAGCTAACCCGAGCCGAGACCAACCCGGGAACTCCATCTCTATTTTTGGCGCAAAACAGGGCAAAGTGGGCAGTGGGCCGTCGCACCCGAGACATACACGATCGCACTCGCGAGCAATGTTGAACGAGCGACGGATGGAAGGTAACAGAGGGTAGTCGCGCCCGCGAAGCAGAATGTCACGCCCGCGACATGTGACAGAGATAGGAAACACCTGCGGATAGAATCTTGTCGCACCCGTGACAGAACTGTCGCAGCCGTGACAAAGTGGGTCACTCCCGCGACGGGTTATGTAACGCCCGCGACAGACGCTGAACGAGCGAAGGATGGAACGGCCAGAGGTGGGTCGCGCCCGCAACCCTGGGCATCGAGCCCGCGACCTGTCGGAAACTGCGGAATTGTGCGCGGGTGTTGTGTGATTAATTTTAGGGTTTTGGGATATTTTCTTTCCTTCTATAAATACCCCATGTAATTCAGCACTATGATCATCTAGTATCAATCTTAGGAATTAGATTAGGAGTAGGATTAGAGTAGAACTAAGTTTAATTGCTTTCTTTTATCTTGCTTTAATTTCTCATTAAGCTTTAATTGTTTTTCAAGCTTCTTTAATCTCTCTTGCAATTTGTATTCAACTCTCTTTCAAGCAATGTCCATTGAAGTAATTTACAAATTAAAGCTTTTGCTCTCTCTCTCTCTCTCTCTCTCTCTCTCTCTTTCTCTCTCTCTCTCTCTCTCTCTCCCTCTCTCTCTTTGGTTTCCATTGTTGCTTGATTCAAGCTTTCTAGTGCTAGTTCACCACCAATCCAACTTTTAGTGAGGAGGAGGGCTAAGGGTCACAAATGTTACTCTCAAGTGAGGATTTTGGGATTCTTAGTAATCGAATTCACAACTTTCTTGTTTGTTCTGGGGAAAATCCAATTGAAGGTTGAAGATTAAAGTGAAGATTAGTTCTTCGAAGGTATAATCTCTTGTTCCCAATTTCATTATTAGTTGTAGTTTTATTGCTTTCTTTTTTCTTGCTCTTAATTGCTTTCTTAGTTGAAATTAGGTTTAATTCATCTTTTATGCTTTCTTGATTATTATGAATCCTTGTCTAGATTAGTTTAATTGCTTTCTTTACATAATTTACTGCTTTCCGCAATTGAAAACCCCAACGCAAAGCAATTTCCCTTATCAAGCCTAACACCCATCCCTGTGGATTCGATAACCCTTACCTCACAAAAACCCAAAAATACGCAACCGAACAATAGTATAACTCAATGTATGATTTATATGCCTTCTAAAGTTATGTTTTTGTTATGCTCAAAGGATAGAATTCTCAAGTTTGGTTCTACTTAAGATTGTTTTCTTTCTACAAAATTCAAGAATAAGTTAAGATGGGAGTTGCGTCCTGGTTTTGCGTACCAATTAGGCGTGATCGTCCCTTGTAAGTTAAGTTTATGCTTACTGTTTACTATCTGTCCTTGTTGTTTTAAATGTTTGGAACCACACTATTAACTAAAGTAAATTTCAAAATGATTCTTACGTTATAGGGATTTACGTGCTGAGTTTATCTCACTCTTCGATTTTCTTCTGTTTCGTTTTTTGGAAATCCAGCTAAGGGTAAAGGCAAAACATTTGAAGGACGAACCCCTAGGCCCGCGTAAAACGAGAAAGGTGATTGGGAGTCTCTTGTTTTTAAATGAAGGAGATTTTGTTTTATTTTGGCTATGTATAATAATGGATTTATGAGTCTATGTTGAGGAGCACTTAAGTTCAAGTATGTATAATGATGGGTTGTGATGTTTTTTTTAGTTAAACCCATGCTATGGTTATATGTTTTTGGATGGAGTATAGCCTAGTCCACTTCAGTGGATGGCAGTAATATCCTCATGTACTATTTTCGTTGCGCTAGTCATCAAATTAGGTGAGCCATTAGCTTAATCTAGTGATTAATAATATGGGGGTGTTACAAGTAATGAACAAGATTTGAAATAGACGCAGATCACGGTATTTATTTAACTCAATCTTAGGTTTCCAACCTAGGTGTTCTGCCTGTTGCTTCGATGATCAAACAGAGTCTTGCATTGACAAAATCAAATGGTATGGTCGAGCATTTAAGGTTTTTCTAAATTCTAGTGTACTGGGTAGTTTTAAAGTTCCACAATCATATTTTAAAATTGGTAAGTATTGGATTGCCCAAAGTAAAACTTGGTTAAATTTTTTTAAAAAAATTAACCATTCCCTTTGATTCTAATAAAACATTTAATAAGGGGTGACATGAATTTTATGTGATTATAAAGTATTAGTTTGATTAGTTTCTTGTTTGATTATGTTTATGTGTTATAACGAACAAGAATTATAAGATACAATAATTACATTAATATGGTATGCATACATTTTATTTTTGGATGGGAAGATATCTTGATTACTAAGTCCTACACATTGCTTAATCTTTCATAATGATGTATAAACCATGATTCCTTGACTATTGCATCAACCATTTTCGTAATTTAACTAAGAGTTATTTGAAGTGTGAAATGAAATGTTCTTTTTACTAGTAAAGATTTCCATGCAATAATTATTTTTGAAAGAGGGAGGAGTACAAAAAAAACAATAAAGCAAAATAATTTGGCGCATATAAATTGGATTTTGAATAGAATGATTTTGATGTTGCATATAAATATGAGTCCCCTATCTCAAGGAGATCCCAATAGGCCTACCAACCCAAAAGGAAGGGGGTACACCACTATGAAGCCCGCAAGGAGCCTCCCAAGGGCACCAACAATTCCGAACAAGGAAATTGTGGTCACCAAGGAAATTATCCTCCCACCCTCATGCCACTTGAGCTAAAACTCATTGGTGTCATCGACATATAAGTATGTGAACATACAAGCTGAACCCTTTGTTTGTTTTGGGAATGAGTAAAAATTAAGGGGGAGCTATGCTATTAATTTCTCATGTCATATTTTTTAACTATTTTTTATGATGACAAAAAGGGAGAAGAATGCAACCATGGTAAGTATGAGCACGAGCTAAGATATGTATTTATATCAGTTCATACTAGTTATTGAATTGGTTGTCATCATCAAAAGGTGGGAGATTGTTGACTCTATGAAGCATGTAACAATTTTGATGATTACAAAGAATAAAATTAGTCTTATATATGAGGATGGAAATTGAATTGATCTAATTATCGTGTTACTCATATATAATACTTATGATGGTCCAACATATTAATTTTAGAATATTTGTTTGGACCTTAGCTTGTTATATGAATCATGTCACATTACAATATTTAAGTGAGTTACTTTATGTGATATCATAATATTTGATTGGACAAATTTGTAAAGTGTGACTTGATTGATATTATGAGAATATTAGATAAAATGAGATGTGCAAAACCAATAAATGTCCAAATACATTGAACCAAATCCTTTAGTATTTTGGCAACACTTAATGTTATTTAGTTTGACAAATATTGAGCTTGATTATGTGACATGATATGATATTATTCACTTGTTTACTTCTATTATTCTTTCAGTATCATATCCAAGGTTGTTAAAATCGGGATCCTAACTCGAAACTCTAGGGAAGTTAGGATCGGAATTTAGCCCATGTAGGATCGTGGATCGTGTGTAAATAGTAGAATTGTTTCGACAATTTGGACCATAAAATCGTAGAATCGTAAATCAGGATCGGGATTTTAATAACTATGATCATATCTAATTGATAAGGTGAAAGAATTATAAAGGCAACATCTTGTGAGAATCATATCAAGATCAAGAGATCATACATGCCAAGAATCAAGAGATGGTTTATTCATATGATTGACTCCTTGATACTACTCATCCAAACTCACGCTATAAATACAAGGAGTCATTGGCGATAAATGCTTTTACAACTATATTTTTTGGGGGATTTAGATAGTGAATTAGGGGTAGTTTTGAGTGTAAATCTTGATTTGTACTCCCATTTCCCTACTATACTTGGTGTTGTTGTTTGGCAAGAACTCACACACCACAGGCCTCCAAATGTCAAGAACAGACCGTGGCATGAATTTGAGACGAAACATAGCAAGACCTGACTGGCCAGAATAGACGGTCAGCTTGTGGTGAGCCCCACGGTCCGTGGTGTACGGGCTGTACCGACCGAGGCAGGCTGTGTGTGTAGGTCGGTGTTTTCGCGAGTAGAAAAGCAAGGCAACGATGGTTTTTCGTTATTCATTGATTATCTATCATTTTCATTCATTCCTTCGCCGTCAAGGAGAGAAAAGAGAGCCGTAATACTTCCATTCTATTCCTCTTCCCACCATCAAGACTCAAGACTGAATCGATTCAAGAGAAACCAAGAGCAAGATTCGCAAAGGAAAGGAGCGATGTTTGCGGAGAAGATTCAAGAGAAACCATGATCAAGACTCGAGGGGTTGTATTCTTCGCAATTCTATTCTTTCTTTTCGATTTCCTTCTTAGTTTGAGATTCGATTATGATGTTGGAACTTGTTTCGTGCTTTTCTTGAACATGAGCGAGTAGTTCCTTTGAATTCTAGGGTTTTGCAACCCGAAACAATGTAGTTTGATTGAATGTTCTCAGTTTGTACATGAATTCTCGTTGATAGAAGGTTGTGTTTTCAATGTTTCTGAGTGTTCTTAAGGACTGAAATGCTTGTAATTTGAGATTAACATGAGAAGTACTGAAAGGTGAATCAGGATAATCTAATTACCAATCTTTCTACCTAGTTTTGTGAAATTTGAGAAAAGAATAGCAGACTAGAGAATCTTGTGATGACCAGAATAGATTAGACCTTCAACTTTGATCAACTTGAAGAGCATACGAAAGTTGTAATTTAGGTTAATCGAGCTAACACCATTAGCATCGAAAGAGCAGTAGAGTTCTTATGGTTATTGTTATTGATTCGTTCTTGAATGTATGATCGTGCAAACTAGGTTTTAGTAATCGAACTTGTTGCTAGGTTAACATTTCCCTAGAAGTCTTTCTCCCTTGATTGAAACCTAGATCATTTCCTAGCTTTATTAGTTTTAATTAATTTTTAAAGTCTTTAAAACCCAAAACTTGATTAGCTTAGCAATCGCATTAGAGATTAGTTTTCTGTGTTGCTAATTGAGTCCCTGTGGGATCGACCTTGACGTGGTACTCCGTACACCGTGCGCTTGTGGCCCTGTCAAGTTTTTGGTTATAGTTAGTCAGAATAATTATTTATATACGATTAGAATTTTTTATTAACTAAAATTACAAATTGCCCGAAATTATACATATAAATTTAATGTAGATAGGGTATTTATGTATTTTAAAAGAAATCGAGGATGGGGTTGGAAATATATGATGGGTAACTTTCCTGAGTGGGTAAACGGGGGCAGGGATGGGGAAAATTTTTGTCCCCATCCCCGCCCTGTCCCTGCGCGGGGATTTAATTTTTTGCCTCATCCCCATCCCCATCCCCATCGGGAGCGGAGATTTTTCCCCAGAGCGGGGCGGGTCCTCAACGGGTACCGGAATTGTCTGCCCCACTGCCATCTCTATAATGGAGTGAAACAAGTAAAGTGGGCCAGGCGTCATCTCAACACAGCAACACACAAGGTAGCAAAATGGGTCGTATCAAACCGTTGCAACGCAGTGTGGGAGCAGACCCCCCCCCCTCCAAACCTGGATAGCCTTATGAATCGTGCAACTGGCTTAGTTGTGTGTTGTGATGTTTAAATATCTTTGTCCATATGTTTTATAAAAAAAAAGAGATAATAGATACCACACAATAAAGGAGGCCTCATAGTCATTTTTTGGATGATCAGGGGGATTACCCTAATGCAACCCTTTTCTAGTGTAACTACACTGAAGCAGTATGCCCTCTACATTGATTTCACAAGGACGAATGTACCAAGAGAGTAAGAGACCCTAGGGAATTCAAAAAAAATGTCACTAACCATAGAATACCATTGCTATTGTGAGAAACTTCAGTCTTGATTGGAAAAATAATAATTGTAATTGTAATCTTGTTGTGCCATGAGATATCATAATATGCGAGGGTTTAAATGTAGGCACAAGTATATATGTCGATCAAGCATTAGCTGTTATTGACAGGTTGGTTGCTAGTTTATTGGCTTTGATCTGGTTCTTTTAGGATATCCTGACCTCCCCACTTCCTCATCCGACTGTTTGTTTCTTCCACCTGCATAAAGAAGCACACATCCTTGTTTGTTTATTATCACAATAAAAATAGCCTTTGTGAAAGTAGATATAGTAAATGAGTTGTTTGGATCAGGTTCTAATGTAAGCAGATCCAGACAAAAATGGTTTTGTTAATTTTAAGCAACTCATTGTTCATGATGATGCATCATCCCATATAGACAATGTAAAATCCAAACTAGACTCTTTCAGTGAAAAAGGCACAGTTTAATAGGCATACCTCTTTATTCCAGTTTGTTCGGTAAACAACATACAACAGAATCAATGTCTGAAGGGCAATTCCAGCTATTAGGCCACCCCATAAACCCTATTATCATAGGATCCATGACTTAGAAGCCAAAAAAAATACTGCTAAAGAGCTCATAAATTCACAGGAAAGGAAGATGCACATACTGTTACTCCATAATGTGCTACATAGCCCAACAAGAATCCGAGGGGAATCCCAAATGCATAATATGACCCAAGGTTTATATAAGCAACTATAGCTTGCCATCCCCCTCCAACCGCAACACCTGTAGGAACAATGCTTGTTAGACCAAAATTGAATAGATTAACCAGAGGTGTTAGTGGCTAGCCAGAGGGACTCCCCATGGTTGAGTTGATTTTGGCAGAGTTCTAGTTTCAAGTCAAGGCTACTTTTCATAATATGACCCAAGGTTTATATAAGCCTATATATGGTTGAAGGACAAGTAATAGTTTTATACTCCAACACTAATCACTAATTTCGAGTCAATGTCAGTTTTCATCTGGCCTTGAATACATCCAACTAGGTTGTCTAAGTGTACCTTTAGGCTAAACCAATTAATTGCCAGCTAATGAGCACTCACCAACTGTTGATAGCATAGTTGGTTTTCTCAACAAGTTTTAACTGGAATTAGGGTTGTAAAACTGTTGATAAGGAAGATACTTTGTACAATCTCACTGACCTGATATGACAGGTTGAACGCTATTAAGTACCATGGTGATACCAAGAAGCCAAGCTAAATCAGCAACTGCTAGTTGTAGTTCTTTGCTGTTGGTGTAAATCATCGCAATGTAATCTTTCATAATTAGGATTAGAACCATGCACAATATCCCTATGAGAAGAGACTGAAATACTGTGACATAGACGCTATATTTGGCTGCTCTTGGATGTCCTAGTCCAAGCTCATTTGATACCCGAACACTGTGAGTCAAAAAGAAAAGGAAAACAAAATAGATCATCTAATAAAGCGCGCGCGCGCGCACACACACATAGATATATATATATATATATATATATATATATATATATATATATATATATGTATGTATGTATGTATGTATGTATGTATGTATGTATGAAGACCAAGCTCATGGCTTTACAGAGAATTCACTACAATAAGAGTACTAACCTTATGGCAGCATTTATGCCAATGAATATCATAGCTTGGAATCCATTTGCGTTCGTGCTGAAATCAAAGTGAGAGAATTGCATTAATTACACCATTTACAAGGATAAATTCTTCATTTTGGTGCCCATTTTGTCCTCAATTTTGAGAAGTAATGTAAGAGATGTAAAGGGATTGATCTTGACAGTGGTCTGACCGAAGTAATGGCCAACATCCAAAAGACTTGACAAGAAACAAATTATAAGACTCAGCAAATTCTGGAACACAAAGTTTCCCAGAATGCAAAAAAGCCTATAACTGAGATCGAAGATGTGATGAAACTTACCAAATAGAGAGTGATCCAACGGCGATGACAGCATTACTAAGATGACCAGCGAGGATAGTTATGCTCATCATATACCAAATCTCAAGGCAAATCATCAAAGCAGAAGCAAAGGAAAGCGTAACAAATGCCCATATCTCCTTGAAAGCAGCCATTGAGAAGCCCAACCAAGCATCCTTACCCCATCCGAAGACATAAATGACCTGGGCAATCGCCATTCCCCAGTTGGTGATGCTAAAGGCAGCTGCAGCACCAAACAGGCCCCACCCAAGTACCGGGATAAAAAGCCAGAGCATCAAAATGTGGATGATCAAAGCTATAAACCCAATCCAAGCCATTACATCAACCTTGCTTTGGGCTTGCAGGAACTTCTGAGTTGGAAAATTGATGGCGAGGGAGAACAAATGAGGGATGGTCATGATGGTGAACTTTCCTGCAAGATTCGCTATATGGGGGTCCTGCCCTAGAAGCTTTAGTAATGGCCCAGCAAATATGTAAATAGGTAACATCACAATGCAACTAGCCAATAGTATGATCCATGAACGTTGCATATAGATTCCAAGCATGTAAACTTGCCCAGCTCCATATGCTTGACCACATAGTGTTTCAAGCGCGCTGCCCATACCAAGCTGTGCATTTTGGTACAACCATTTTGCCCACATTAGAACCTTCCAATGGACCCATAGATTAACATATCTAACACGTTGTTGCAAAATGGTTAATAGTCATGACTCATCAGTACATAAATTAAGTGTTCTCATCTAGATTTGCCAACATAGGTACCAAAAAGAGTTATTAGAGGGTGTCGTATATCTCCTATTAATGAAATGAAATACTACATAAATATTTTATCATTAGTAACCTTGGACCAATGATGCATTACCATCACAGCTTAGCATAATTTTCAACATGGTGTTACATGGCATCCCCTTTTTCTACCTCTATTCATTAAGACAATCTTGTTTAAATGAACCTTACCAAAACATGCTAAAATGGGGTTCTACAACCCTGAGCATTTATATTATCAATCAATACTTGTGATCATGCGGACATATTATTTCCACGTAACCCAAGCAACTCCATTTTAAGTTTTTTTCGATACATTCACAAGATCATATAAAATATAGCAAATAGACTCTCGCAATATTAATTACTTTTTATTTGACCGAAAAGTCCAAATATTTTTAAACACCTACTTCATCCATTCCTTATTATATGTTATTTTGACTTGTCACAACTTTTAATGCATGACACAATATATTTGAAAATAAGTATAATTATTAAATGAATTTAATTTGGACGATAGTATATTGACCTTTAGGCCCCATGTTTTTATACGGCTGGTTGCAGTGCGGTGTGATAAAAAAATGAAAATTGTGGTGAGTTGGAGAAAGTTGTAGTGGAATGTGGAAGTTTGTGGGGAATCGTGGAATGTTGTGATATAAATAATTGTAAGTGGGTTGGTATATTTGAAATTATAAAGAATAACTTTTAATAAAAAGATAAATTAAAATTGAAATGGTAGATTGTGGTGAGTTGTGGTGAAATATGGAAAGTTGTGGTGCGGTGTGGAACCGCAACCAAGCTGTCGCATAAAAGAACGAGGTCTTAGAGGTATATTAACAGAAAACGATGAGAATATACCCTTCATTTTGTGCAAACTATTTTAGGCCTCTATGTTTCTAGAGCGTATTTAAGATACCTAATATTAAAGTTAACAATTGTTAGGTAACAGATTCAGTGATTTGAATATTTTCCTAGCAAGGTTCTAGTGAGAAATTAATGCTTGAATTGTTTATTGTCCACTAACATTAACAATAAAAAACCAAGAGCATTTAAGGCTACGTTCTTTTATACGGTTGGTTGCGGTGCGGTATCACACAGCACCGCACTCTTTAGTTTCTATCACAATTCACCACACCACACCACACCACACCACTTCACAATAATTATCAATATATTTCTTCACTTTTCTCTCTCCTCACTTTTTTTTACCTGTTTTTCACATTTTCTCTCATCACTAACCCCACTTACAACAACTCTCACCACATGTCACCACAACTCACCACGCTTCACCACATCTTTACAAATTTCATTGCACCGCACCGCACCGCACCATTACCACACCCCACCAACCATATAAAAGAATAGAGCCTAAGTACTCCAGGTACACTACTAAAAATATGTGTATTACCAACCATTTTTTTCCAATCCATGTCACCACAACTCACCACACTTCACCACACCTTTTCAAATTTCATCGCACTACACCGCACCATTACCACACCCCACCAACTATATAAAAGAATAGAGTCTAAGTACTCCAGGTACACTACTAAAAGTATGTGTATTACCAACCATTTTTTTTTTCCAATCAATTTAAAATGGTTGGAAAACCTACCATTTTAACAACCATTTCATATTCCAACTATTTTTCCAAAAATTTATGTGGGAAAAAGGGTTGGAAATTCCAACCAATTTTGCTAAAATGGTTGGAAAACTTTCATATCATCCTTTTTCCTACTATTTGAAAATGGATGGTGGGAAAAAATTTCATCTCTTTTTCACATATAAATTTTTGAAAAATAATTGGAATATGAAATGGTTGCTAAAATGGTTGATTTTTCCAATTATTTTAAATTGGTTGAAAAAAAGTGGTTCGTAATAAATATATTTTTAGTTGTGATAACATCCTAGGACACATGTTCAAATTACCGAATTTGTCAACAATTTTTAACTTAAATTATTGAGTTCTTTAAATATATTATAGAAACATAGGGGCCTAAAAATAACTTGTACAAAATAAGGGTACCTGCAGTCAGTTCTTGGGGTATTGAAATATAACATACTCTCCTTTCGCATTGGAAAATTAGTGTTGGCCTTTTAGATATGTTTGTCATTAATATATTAACTTTTGGTGATTATGATTAAAATTGAACGTTAGTAACTTAGTATGCCACGATCGCATACATATTAGCATTTAATTTTATTTATCATCATCAAAAATTATTATAGTAATGATAAACAGCTTAAAAAAAATTGATATATTATTTATTCAATGTTAAAAATTGGTATACTACGTCTCAGTATTTTCGAATGTCAATTTATTAGTGGTTAATATTTCTTATATAAAAATATATCTCGCATGTTCAACAAAAACAAGTAGAAGTCAAAGTTATCCGTAACCACAAATATTAAAAGACGGAAGATGTATTAAAAATATATAAGACCCTAAGCTAGTACCAAACAAAATGCTGAAAGCCGCACAATACATCGACTGGGGTGCCTGCCCGTTTGGATAAAAACATGGTCTTCCCAAATTTTTAAAAAATGACCTGGAGGTACTTATTTGTGAAAATGATTTTTAGGATTCTATATTTTGAAAACTATTTCTAAAGTCACTTTATTTATATGCTAATAATTATAAGGATCCATTATTTTTAATAACTTTTTATATTTATAGAAAAAGGTTAAAAATAAAGACATTTTATGTAAAATATGATTTTTTGAGATATTTATAAAACAAGTTAAAATAAACACTCTTTAACTCTTTATGATAACTTTAAAGGTATTAGTTATCACAATTAACTACGCACTTATACCTCAAAAATTGTACTTGCTTATGACAACTTCAATAGTTTGACGGTCCAACACAACTACGTTAAGATATCAATCAAAATTCTAGTTAAATTTATTCTTTTCCTAAGCATAGTGAGCCTACAACCACAGAAAATACAATTTTTGAGGTATAAGTAAAAGATTGTATTAATTAATACTATTAAAATTATTATAAAAAGTTAAGAGTGTTTTTTTTAACCTTTTTAATAAAAATCTAAAAAAATCATATTTTTGCATAAAAGGTCCTTGTTTTAAACCCTTTTCTATAAATATAAAAAGTTACTACCCCTTTTAATAAGTTTTTATTAAAATAGTGAGTCCTAATAATTATTAACACATAAAGAAAGGGACTTCAAAATTAGTTTTCAAAATATTGGGGTCCTAAGAATCATTTACACAAAAAAATAGGTACCTCCAAGTCATTTTTTGCCAATTTTTGGAATGTAAGTAGACGTCTATCTCTTTTATATCACCTATCATTCCTACTTTTTGGAATTTTATTTTATTTATTATATAATAAAAGGAACTTATTCCTACTTTTTTATTTTTAAAATATTAATTTTTGATAAAAATATTATATAATTATCATATGTCAAAATAGTATTGGTTGAAAAATAAAAAAAAAGGATGGTTGAGAGCGGCGCAGGCTGCAGCATTCTCAACTTTGTGTTTCTAATTTTCCCTTCCTTACTGTAGGAAAACTTAGATATTGTGCACATGTTCCAATGACCATAATCCCACGCTGCACATGGTCTTATTGATTGATGTGAGTACATGTTTGGTCAAGTTTCTACATAATTTTTAAATGAAAAGAGTTTAGGGGCTTGTTATAACCCATTACTAATTAATTGACATATTATATAATTTCACATATTAAGGTTTAACTGAGGAAACTATTTATATAATTAAATAATATTATTTTTAAAGTGTTTTTGCATATTAAGATGTAGGTAGTGAGAAAATATAAGTAGAAGTAGTTTTTCTTGATTGAAAATTAAAAAATTAATATAATTATTAATGTTAAAATAATTCAATTAAGTTTTGGAAAATTAGTTATTTGCATTTTGGCCCCCAAATGTAGGGGTCTTTATTTTCTGGAACCTTGGTTTTTATTGTTTATTTTTAAGACCCTAAAATTTATGAGTTCAATAAAAAAGGACCTTAAAGTTTGTATGTAGAAAAAAAGGTTTGTGCACTGTTTTTCTTTTCTTCCCAAGTTTGAATTTATCTCCCGATTAGTGCTAAACTTCATGACTGAGGTTAAAACTAATTAAAGTTGTAATACACCTCTTATTCATACCGGAACTACTTAGACCTTGTGTACTTCAGGGTCTAATTATTTCCAACATGAATAAGAGAGGTGTATTATAACTTTAACACTAGTTTTTAACCTTACTCTTAAAGTTTGGTTATAGACTTTATATTTCATATATGACTGGAATGTATAATTGTCCTAGCAATTGCAAATAGATACAAACACTTTTAAAAAGTTACTAAATATGTTATTGTAATTTATTCATTATTGTCGGTGTAAGAAGCAATTCTAGAAAAGATAGAATTTATTTTTATCATCTTTTATTTATTATTCTATTTTATATATCTCGCATAATAAAAATAATTAAATATTTAAAGAATATACAAATTATAATTGTAATGATTACTTTTTTATCTAGTAGATTTATTAAAAAAATTGACCACATAATCAATAAAAAAATGTTAAGCATGTTGAACAGTGCTCAACAATGTTGTTACAATCGAATAGTACTGGTCAGTGCTCATTAGTGTTGATTGAAAGGTTGATTATAAGTACTTCTCATAAATTGGAAAGAATAGGCTATAAATTAGACCAAATAATAAGATTTTGTAAAGTAGTTTTAATTTTAAGGGTTAGTGGAATTAAATAATCTAACATTTAAGACAACTTGAATATAACGAACTGACATTTGAAATTTGGATTCGACGAACTATACTTAATGTCCTATTAGATTGAGTGAAGTTTTACCGATTTCAACTCGTCTGAAAAAGTGAGCTAACAAAGGTAATTGTTCATGTAAACTATTTAAAAGGTGAAAAGTAAAGAAAAAACACATTGATCACCACCGGAAGACACTTTTTCGATGAATTAAAATCTGTGAAAGTTCATTCAATCTAATAAGATGTTAAATATAGTTTGTCAAATCTAAGTTTCAAAGGTCAGTTCATTATATCCAAATTGTCCCGAAGGTTGGATTATTTAATTCCAATAACCCTAATTTTAAAAGCTAAAATTAGCTCCCAAGACCTGTAGAAATTGGATCCACATTTTATAACTTCTAATTTCTAGTTTTCTGAAAAGTTACTAATCAAATTTAAGGAATTTGTTTCACAAATACCTTTATACTTTCTTAGTAATTATGAAAATACCAATCCGTTCTTTAATTCTAATTTCTTGCGAGAAAATTCTATTTTTTGTAATAATTGATTTTAGATTTACATGTTTAATCAGAATAAAATTGGTAATGCTCAATATAAAATTTTCATGCTCACATAATATTCAATTTAACTATTTTATATAAATTACATAGAATTGTTTGAAGGAGAATCACACCATCGATGTCTTATTTTAGAAAAATAGAAAATAAAATAATATAATGTGGAGAATTAAATATATATTGTGAAAAGTGAATAATCAAAAAAGTCTATAATTAATTTTTTATGTCTTAAAATTGAAAAAAATTAAGTATCTATAAATATTTAAACACTAATTAAAATTTTCTAATTTCCAAAATTACTTTTATAATATAATTTTGAAGAAACACTTTCTGTTTAAATAATTACATTATAGAAATAGTAATTTAGCCAAAAAAACCTATAAATTTATATATTCAGGTATGAACAATTTCTTTTCATTGTTTTCAAAAAAAAAATAAATTCTTTTTATTTTTTTTATTGGTCAACGAAGTGAACAAACCTTTTGTTGGGAGTAGGCACTCCCTCCTTTTCTAATTACGAGTGGCAGTTGGAATAGTTAGTTTTTGTAATTGGAGTTTGTGTAGTTAATTTTTGTGAATTTTAACTATTAATTATTTAATATGTTTATGGTGATTTAAATTAATATTAATGAAAAATATTTCTACATAAAAGTAGATTCTAATTATACTAACTTTTGATAATCAGAGGATAATAATTGCTACTTTGTTTTTGTATGCCAGCGGTTTAAAAAAAATGTATTTTTATATCGAGCATATATCCTAAATATTATGGATTTTAACTTTAAATATTATGAATTTTAACTTGCATTTTCTTTCAAACTTAGCACAACACTTTACCACAATTTTTAGCGAATTTACAAAAAAATAGTTCAATCTTTTTCTAAATTTATATTTTTTTCACTTTAATTCAAAACTGTTGAGATTCTTAAAAAGATCTAAAAATTCTTTTAGTTAATAACTTCATAACTTTTCCTTGGTATGGGCACAAATGAAAAAACTTTTAAAAAACAAACAATTTAATACAACTTAATTTTTTTTTTTTTTAAAAAATTACAGATATGCGAAAACAAAGTAGAAATTATTATGTTAGAAAAAAATTGGAATGAGTAAAATTTCAAAAAATTACTTGAAGGTACCCCAATATTTGGGAAACTATTTTTCGGTACCCCAACTTTTCAAAACTCATTTTGAGGTACCCTTACTTTTTTGGGTTAGTAATTATTTGGTGTTTTTCCGGCCATCAATTTTATTAAGTGACCGAAATACCCTTATTCTTCTTCTTAAGGGTATTTCTTAAAAAATGAAAGAACAAGGGTATTTTGGTCACTTAACCAAATTGATGACCGAAAAGCGCTTAATAATTTCTAACTCAAAAAGTAAGGGTACCCAAAATGAGTTTTGAAAAGTTAGGGTACCTGAAAAACATTTCACCAAAAGTTAGGGAACCTCGGAGTAGTTTTTTTGGTAAAATTTCAATCTTCCGTTTAGTAACTATGGTGAAAGTGGCTTGTTAAGGGAGTACTTTGGTCTTTGAGGAAGATGGTGTAGGTTAGTGAGCATATATAAAATGAGACATAATGAGCGAATATGGTTAGTTATGGAAAATGTGGAAGAGAAAGAGAGTAGACGGACCATGAAGCCAAAAGCGAAGGTGGAGATGACAGAGAGAGAAATGGAGACGGCAGATAGCTGAAAGTCACCTAGATGACCAACAAACATGTTTGTAGATGAATAAGTTGCGTATTGGCATAGTATGTTGAATATAATTGGTGTTGCTATCTTCCATAGCTTCTCACTCTCTCTCCTGAACACACATACTGCTTCCTTCACACTCCTCACTGGGGCGTAGTCTTCCTCCGCTGCTCCATTTGCCTTCAGCAGCGGAACTCCAACGCCTTCCTCCATATCAACCTCTCTCCCTCAGATATTTGAATAGAGCCACGTACAATGTGGTTGTTGGCTTCGGAAGACACCACATTCCACATATATATAATAGCTATCCTTATGCATGTTGGGTGCTTCCAAAATATTAATAATTATTATTGTCAGCATTTGATATGCTGATGTAATTCTGCTTGGGCACCAAGTTAAGCCTTTCCTCCCAATTTGGCAGTGGCTTTGTCTTCGTGCTTGGGCATCAAGCTAATATTGACGGCTACTAATTTGTAATGTTGCTTCACTGCCTAAGGTTGCAATATTAAATTTATCAATTCAGACAAAGAGGGCCACAATAATAATCAATCAAAGGCAGCCACTCAAGACTCAATAATTAGTACTCTACTAGATAAAAACAAGGGGTCCTGAATTGTTTAATTCCTCAGCCAATGCATCCTGCGATATGTAACATATGTTAAACAACATATTGTACGTGTTATTCTCCCGCCTTCCCACCAAATATGTGAGGTTCACAATAACGGCTCACTGGTTTTCGTGCGGACCCACGATCGTGGGCGTATATCGGGTTTAGGTAAATACGGATCGAGTGTATTCCAAATTCGGGTAAATACGGACGGTGTATTCCAATTTCGGGTCATCCCAACAGGTTATGATTGCAACTTTTTTCTACTTTTTCTTTTAACAAATTTTTCTTTAAATATTATTTTTTATACAATATACATAATAAAATATGATTATCTTCTATTACCGATAGATTATTGTAAATATTTCAACTTAAATTAGAGAAATAACATATGAATGAGTAGTAGTTATAATTTAATAGTCATAATTTCAACGAAAAGTCACAAATTCTAATATATTTAAACGTAAAAAATAAGTTTCCGGGTCAAACGGACGGTTCAGGTTTGACCCGCTAATTTGTGGGTTTTCCAGGTTTGGTATATTTCGGGTTCGGGTCAAGAAAATCATGTTCAAAACCCAGAATTTCATGGCGGGTTTCAGGTCGGGTCAAAGATTGACATGTCTAGGCCCGGACGTTCGATCGTCAGCTGTGTTTCTTTTTTTATTTATTTTATTTTAAATAAATATGATGAGGTTCTTTTAATCTATTATTTCAATATATTTTGAGTTCTGAGTTTTTAATCCAATTTAATTATGTTTTTTATTTTTATTTTAAATTGTAATTTTCTCTGTAATTTTCACTATATTCTTTTATTTTGTAATTTAATTTTTTCTGTGCTTTAAGTATATTTTCAATAAAAATAATTTATGAGGACTATATTATATATTTGTGGACATCCATGATACGAATTTTGAATATTGCCTGGGATATGTTTACGAATATTCATATACTAGTTTATGATCAGCATTATAGTTTATGTTTATGAGCATTTATTTGTTGGTTTAGGAGCATTATTGTAAAAATATCAAAATACGAGCATTCGTTTTGAAGGTTATGAATGTTCATCTACTGGTTTATGAACATTTATATATATATATATATATTGGTGTAACACCCCGGAAATTCAATTATAGAAAAATCAAAGTCAAACTAATGTTAACGGAAAAATTTCAGCGGAAGTCTCAACTCTTATTTGGGGCGTCACTGCCGTATCCCTGAAGGAATACAAGGCAAGAAGGGAAACTAAAAATCGTTCAACTATAACAAACTGAACAACTTCGAACTTAGAAACAAACTTAACATGACTAACTTCAAGTCTTTCTAAAATGAAACATTACACGACTAATAAAAACTAAGCATGCCAAGCCTCACTGCTAATTCTCATTCCCAACATATTGATCATCACCTGAAAACAAAACATTTCAAAAATGAGGGGGAAATCTCAATAATGTCTACTCCTAACTTTAAAAACAAGTTAAGTTCATTTCAATTCATTTGAGGGTGAGGGAACAAGTCAAACCATTTCACAAACCTTTAATCCCTTATCTGTTTTCCTCAACCCAACCAATCCATATTTTATTATGCGGGTAGGATACCACATCCTTTAGAGTAACATCGCCTACCACAGGCATAAAAAATATTCCCCTACCACAGGCATCAAAATTCGCCTACCACAGGCATCAAAAATATTCGCCTACTACAGGCATAAAAAATATTCGCCTACCACAGGCATCAAAATATTCGTCTGCCCGCTTAATGTTTCACTTTGAATTATTAGTATCTTATGCAAAACTCAGCTCACAACTCTCAAGTCAAACTCAACCCAAGTTATTAAAACCAATATCAAAACTACTTATAAGAGACCATCTCAATTTCCTCAACTCATAAATCAAAGATCACAAACAATTATAAACAGTTATCCCAAAACAAAGGGTCACATTTCAACAAAAAGTCTCCTTTCGAGATGCAATTCTTAAAACAGATTAGAAAACATTTAAACACATTTAAAGAGCATCCCAGTTGGGATTAGAGCATAGACATTACCTGGTTAGCTTCACTTCACAGCAAAAACGAACATACTTGAGCTCACTATGACGCGAATTAGCTCGGGCCTAAAATAGAAATAATTATTCTAATCAAAACGCTCCCTTCGAAGTTAGTATTAACTACCTTCTACCTAACCCTCCCCTAGGAACACTATAGGTTCCTATCAATCATGAATTCACACTTTAAAATACCTAACACATTCCAAGTAATCACATAACAAGATCAACACAACATTTTCTCTCAACAACATTTTTATTAATAATTAACATCAATAAGGCAGATTACGACATCCACATAAAAAAGGTCATAACTTGGTTTCCCGACATCCTATGAGTCTGATTTAGGACTTTTCGGAAACCTCGGGATGTCTACTAAAACTCTTAAGTGGAACTCGAAACCCAACACACGCCTTAAGATCCTCAAAAATAGTCATCTTTCCGAACTGTTCATATCTGACCTAGGTCAGGTAATCGGGGTATAACTCAACTTATAAAATTCCAAACTCCGATCCGTAAAATTCCTATGAAAGTTAACATCTAAGGGAATCTTCATCCAAAAGTTTCGGTCAAAGGACGACTATACTTATCGTGGTGACCCGATCTTTAGACCTTATCAAAACTGTCCCGTTACCGGTTTCCATGTAATTAATTATTTCGGTTCTAACTTTCACAATTCAATCACGGGGTCCTAATTTGAGCTTAAAACAGTGACTAAGGTTCAAGTTAGTTAATCTAATCCAACTAAGGTCCAAACATCAAACTTCCTACCATCGAAACCCAATTTTAAAACATGAAATCAACTTTAATGTTTTCTCTAACCCTAAAAACATGCATGAAATAATAATAACATTATCCTAAACATGAGTCTACCACATACTCCTTCAAGATCCTATAATAACAACATGGATGATTATAAAATATGAATTTTCTTAGTCAAGGTACAAGAAAGAACAAAAGAACATGTGAATGAAATATAAAGAATATATAAGCATTTAAATTGCAAATCAAGAATCACAACACTAATTCCTTTTCCAAGATTCAATCAAGAATCATGAATTTAATAAATAAGAATCGTACTTTACTCTAATTGATTTAGTAAGATGAAACACATTGTTACACACCTAAGAGAATTAAAGAAAGTATTTGAATACTTAACTAACGATCAAGAATTAATCTAGATAATTAAACACTTTAATTCGTGCATACAATAATAGTATTATCTAAAACCCTAACATGATTCACAAGAAAACAAAGTACATCATACGATCGAATATTAATAATTTCACTACAACTATTACAAACCCTAATACACCAAATTAGAACATAAAAATTACACATAATAATTTAGACAGATTTACAAGTAAATACTACAACTCAAGAACAATTTAATTACAAATAACAACTTAATAATTCACACCCTTAATTACCCAAATTACAAGATATAATAAAAGAAATAATAATAATAATAATAATAATAATAATAATAATAATAATAGTAATAATTAACAAAACAGAAACAAGAATAAAAAAAAGAAAGAAGGTTTTCCAAAACAAGGATTAGGGTTTTACGTTAGGGTGGTTCTGGGCGATTTCCGGCGACTGGGTTGCGGGCGGTCGAAGGTTTGGGCGGCAGCCGCACATTTTGGTCGGTAGTCGGGTTTGAACCAATACCCAGTACCCACAGCGGTAGCAGTAGCAGACCCCAAGGCAGAGCTAGTGAGTGGCTGTTGTGCGGCAGTCTGCGACGGCGGTGCGAGGTGCGACGGGTTCCGGCGACTCACGGCGACGGTGCAGCGTCAGTTAGAGCAGTCGAACAAGGGTGTGAGAAAGAGAGATCGAGGGAGAGAGGAGAGGGAGCGAGAGAGAGTGAAAGAGAGTGAGAAGGAGGAAGAGACCGGTGGTGGCTGGTGGTACGCGACGCCGGCCACGTCCCGGCGGTGGTCGGCGGCAAAGGAGAGGACGGCAGACAGAGAAAGCAGGGAGGGAGAGAGACTAGGGTTAGGGTTTGATTTAGGGTTTTGGAGAGGAGAAAAGCTTTTATACTAATCACATAATTAAGGCCCAATTAGTATTACTCCTAATCCTAACCTAACCCAACACTAAAACAATTAAAATCTTATTTTTCTGAAAAAAACAAACTAATAACAATAATAATAGTAGTAATAATAAAACTAATAATAACAATATTAATGATAATCACATAGCAAATAATATTCATATAATAAATCATATAACAATGATAATCATCATAATAATACTAATAATACTAATAAGAGTAATACTAATAATAATAATACCCACGAAATTACTGATATACCCTTGTTAGTCCCTCAACGATCCTACGAGCTCAAGTGTTAGCAACAATAAACACAAACGAACAAATACACAATTAACGAAGTCAAACCTAATTTACTAACGACGTCACGATCAACATCCTTGGATTTTTCGGGGTTTTACATCATTATCTCTTTAAAAGAAGTTTCGCCCTCAAAACTTAAACTCAGACCTAACGGTTCGATAATAATCCTAACGGTTCCGTTCTTCCTAAAACTCGAGGTTTTACATCATTACCTCCTTAAAAGAAGTTTCGTCCTCGAAACTTGACGCACCTTATGTGTTGAATAGGTGCTGATACTTCGACTTATTCTCCTAATCGACTTCTTAGATTGCTTCAGTTGGGGTATAACTTTCCCATCACACTTTTACTAGAGGGACGGTCTTTTCGCGAAGTGGTTCTCTCAGTAATCTAGGATCTCATGCGGCTGCTCCTCGTCGGTCAAGTCCTCTTTCAGCCTCCGAACTCTCATCAGAGGTCTTGTTCTTGTGTCAGGCAGTCCTTGGGGTTATATTCCGTACCCACCTCGGGTTTGCAAGTCTTTTAGAGGAGGTAGAGTCTCTTGCTCATAGCAAAGGTGGCGATATGACATATACCATATGTCAAAACAAAATGCATGCACTTGCAACACATAACGAAACAAGGAAAAGAAACACATCCCATTCCTCAGAGGTATTGCTTATAGTCGTTCTCACCATGAACGTCCCCAGTAGACTCAACAACTTATAACCAAGTCTAAATCCAACTTTACCCTAATCTTCCCATTCTCGACCTTCTAAAATCATGAAGTAAAATCATTAGAACATGACGAACTGGTAATTTCCAATACCCAAAATGTTATAAGATCCCAATAATCACCTCTCAAAACAAGTCTTTTGCTTCTGTGCCAGGGTAACATAAAATAACGATAGTTTTCAATAGTTTCCTTTATAACCCAAGTAAGACCAAAAGTTCTAATGCAACTGTAAAATTTTCCTCCCTTCCAATGACGAGATTCACATTATGTCAACCACCAGAAGACTATTTGAGAAAAAGTAATCATATGATATAACTTCCTCAAGACAACCTTATTATCCGTATGGGAAAGACAATTTCCCGTAGTTAATCTCACACATCAAAACACTAACTTGATTCCTCAAATGGTAATTAAGCCTTATGTTTTCATAAATTAGAAAGACCAAGAGCTAAGCTCGACTACCCTATACAAGATCAATACTGCAACTAATTTGTCAAATCACCATTTAGCTCAAATAATCATGCCAAAAGAGACTTTTCACTTATGTTACATATTCCTAATTAGAACTAGCACTTGCCTATCATTACCTTCTCAAACTTCTCAAAAGGAGTTTCGTCCCCGAGACTCGAATAACCAACCAACACCTCAAACAAGAGTCATGCTTAGACCCGGTGTTTCCTTAGGAGCATTTATTCAACTCCAATATTTCCAAAAAAAATAAACATATCATACCCAACTGCAAGTTACGAGCCTTCAAGTACTTTAACCATCCGAGTCATTCTCAATCACCACTGCTATTTTAGGGCCACTAATTGTGGAAACAATCAATTCCACCACATGTATCAAGCACAAAAAGTATCGGGACCAACATTAGACAATAACCTGCTTCGTCCATGTCGTCATTTATTATCCATTAACGGTAATCTCCGTGACTCACATATAAGTCACCAATACATGATCAAGCACTTCGCTTAGCTCCTCAAACATCCTAAGCACTAGATACTCATTACGTCTTATTTCTTCCCTAATAGTTGTGGATAATAGACGTCACCATCAACAGAGATTGACAAATCAAAGAAAGAAATTGCTATAATAAACATGCGATAAACGAACTCAGTTGGATGGTACTCGACACAATTAATCAGATAATATTTCAACAAATATATCAGATGTAAATAGCATATCCTAGAAAATTTTCAAACGTACAAACCAGGAGATGATATTCATATAGAACTTAATCAGGTGGGACTCAACCAATGTTGTGTGCCTCAGACAACTGCAACTTTCCTCATGGGTTATATATATCCATTTCTCATACGTTCGACTCAAATCATGTACATAATCATAAATAAAAGGCTTGCAATACGAAATAGACAATTACGTATGTAGACTCACATGTAAGCATATATCAGGATGAAAGTAAGCATATATGAGACCCTGAATCGTGAATATACAACATAAACTGACTTTAAACATTATTCAAGGGAGAAATATTAAAAACAAACAGTTATAGATCAAGTATATCTCCATCTCAGAGTGAATAAAACTCTTTCAAAGTAACACTTTGTCATTCTTAGCAATCTAATCATCCAGACAACTTCCCAGCTTGTAGATAACATAATAATGATTGTACTACTCCTCCTCAATAACAGCGCCCTCAACCATAACATAACTAGAAAAAAGTTTTTTTTCCCACCACACATTTCCTCACATTCCTTGATTCATAACTTTAGTATTACAACTTAAGATCCCTATAATTACAATAACCTTGAAAGATCTTGCTTAACTCAACATTACCTTAAAAGTATTCGCTTACTGCAATACTCTAGGAACCAAAATTAGATTTAATCCTTAGCTCGAAGTCTCATAGTCCAATGTTGCAAAGTCAAGTTTAACCAATCGATTGTCAAAAAAATCTTGTCTCAACTCCTTATCCCAAAAACAAATTCCTTTTCCTTTAAAAGTGATCCTTGAAACTCAATACCCTGACCAAAACCAAACATAATCCCAATATTACTCTACGCCCCTCATCTGCTCTCAATACTTCAAAGAAACGGTGCTCATTCAAACTTAGAGAAAATCTCCAACTTACCGTACCACTTAAAATCAAATTAACCACGAGATTAAGCACAAAACCTTCACTTCAACCATACCCCTCAACTCAAGCTTTAACCAACACTTTCCTTACAAAGATTCCTCTAACCCAAGACCTTGACTTGGAATGAATCGCGTTAAATCACAAACATTAATTTAACCCCAAAACTAAAAATGGAAATCAAAGACCAACTTTGCATAGGAACTTTCAAGTAATTCCTCGGGTCCATAAGTCAAAGTTTATCCCCATTCATCATAGCGCATACACCAAAACCCAATAAATACAATTTGAAGCCTGAATTAAACCCAAAGTGCTTAATTGGGATACCCAAGAGATTCAATCGAACATAATATTCCCAAGTACTCAACATCGTACTCAAACAATAATACTAGTTTCATGCATAACATCTCATGGTATGGGAAAATAATAAATCGAAACAAAAGTAAAAAAAATTAAAACACATTAATCAAAACATGAAGAAACAATCAAGCCGATGCAACCCAACCCACACCTACACTCACACTCCGATTTTAGCTTTCTAAGGTCTAACTAAACCTAAGAGACACTTAGGAGCTACTAGGTCGCAACCTAGAGCTCTGATACCATTCTGTAACGCCACGAAAATTCAATTATAGAAAAGTCAAAGTCAAACTAATGTTAACGGAAAAATTTCAGCGGAGGTCTCAACTCTTATTTGGGGCGTCACTGCTGTATCCCCGAAGGAATACAAGACAAGAAGGGAAACTAAAAACCGTTCAACTATAACAAACTGAACAACTTCGAACTTAGAAACAAACTTAACATGACTAACATCAAGTCTTTCTAAAATGAAACATAACACGACTAATAAAAACTAAGCATGCAAAGCCTCACTGCTAATTCTCATTCCCAGCATATTGATCATCACCTGAAAACAAAACATTTCAAAAATGAGGGGAAAATCTCAATAATGTCTACCTCTAACGTTAAAAACAAGTTAAGTTCATTTCAACTCATTTGAGGGAGAAGAAACAAGTCAAACCATTTCACAAACCTTTAATCCCTTATCAGTTTTCCTCAACCCAACCAATCCATAATTTATTATGCGGGCGGGATACCACATCCCTTAGAGTAACATCGCCTACCACAGGCATCAAAAATATTCGCCTACCACAGGCATAAAAAATATTCGCCTACCACAGGCATCAAAATTTGCCTACCACAGGCATCAAAATCTTCGCCTACCACAGACATCAAAATATTCGCCTACCACTGGCATCAAAATTCGCCTACCACAGGCATCAAAATATCAACTATCCTATATCAGGGAAGAAGCCCTGATCTCCTGGTCTATAACCCTGCAGGATACCAAATCCTGAACTCCGGGTTATGCCCCGAAACCCGCTTAATGTTTCACTTTGAATTATTAGTATCTTATGCAAAATTTCGCTCACAGCTCTCAAGTCAAACCCAACCCAAGTTATTAAAACCAATATCAAAACTACTTATAAGAGACCATCTCAATTTCCTCAACTCATAAATCAAAGATCACAAACAATTATAAACAGCTATCCCAAAATAGATGGTCACATTTCAACAAAAAGTCCCCTTTCGAGATACAATTCTCAAAATAGATTAGAAAACATTAAAACACATTTAAAGAGCATCCCAGTGGGGATTAGAGCATAGACATTACCTGGTTAGCTTCACTTCACAGCAAAAACAAACACACTTGAGCTCATTACGACGCGAATTAGCTCGGGCCTAAAATAGAAATAATGATTCTAATCAAAACGCGCCCTTCGAAGTTAGTATTAACTACCTTCTACCTAACCCTCTCCTAGGAACACTATAGGTTCCTATCAATCATGAATTCACACTTTAAATTACCTAACACATTCCAAGTAATCACATAACAAGATCAACACAACATTTTCTCTCAACAACATTTTCATTAATAATTAACATCAATAAGATAGATTACAGCATCCACATAAAAAAGGTCATAACTTGATTTTTCGACATCCTATGAGTCTGGTTTAGGACTTTTCGGAAACCTCGGGGTGTCTACTTAAAATCTTATGTTGAAAACGAGACCCAACACACGCTTTAAGATCCTCAAAAACAGTCATCTTTCCAAATTGTTTAGATCTGACCTATGTCCGGCAATCGGGGGTATAACTCAACTTATAAAATTTCAAATTCCGATCCGTAAAATTCCTATGAAAGCTAACATCTAAGGGAACCTCCAGTCCAAACGTTACGGTCGAAGGACGAATATACTTATCATGGTGACCCGATCTTTAGACCCTATCAAAACTGTCCCGTTACCGGTTTCCATATAATTGTTTATTTCGGTTCTAACTTTCACCATTCAATCACAGGGTCCTAATTTGGCTTAAAATAGTGACTAAGGTTCAAGGTAGTTAATCTAATCCAACTAAGGTCCAAACATCAAACTTCCTACCATTGAAACCAAATTATAAAACAAGAAATCAACTTTAATATTTTCTCTAACCCTAAAAGCATGCATGAAATAATAATAACATTATCCAAAACATGAGTTCTACCACATACTCCTTCAAGATCCTATAATAACAACATGGATGATTATAAAACATGAATTTTCTTAGTCAAGGTACAAGAAAGAACAAAAGAACATGTGAATGAAATATAAAGAATATATAAACATTTAAACTACTAATCAAGAATCACAACACTAATTCCTTTTTCCAAGATTCAATCAAGAATCATGAATTTAATAAACAGGAATCGTACTTTACCCTAATTGATTTAGTAAGATTAAACACAATGTTACACACCTAAGAGAATTAAAGAAAGTATTTGAATACTTAACTAATGATCAAGAATTAATCTAGATAATTAAACACTTTAATTAGTGCATACAATAATAGTATTATACTATTATCTAAAACCCTAACATGATTCACAAGAAAACAAAGTACATCATACAATCGAATATTAATAATTTCACTACAACTATTACAAACCCTAATACACCAAATTAGAACATAAAGTTTACACATAATAATTTAGACAAATTTACAAGTAAATACTACAACTCAAGAACAATTTAATTACAAATAACAACTTAATAATGTACACTCTTAATTACCCAAATTACAAGATTTAATGAAAGAAATAATAATAATAAAAATTAACAAAACAGAAACAAGGATCAAAAAAATGAAAGAAGGTTTTCCAAAACAAGGATTAGGGTTTTATGTTAGGATGGTTCTGGGCGGTTTCCGGGGACTGGATGGCGGCCGGTCGAAGGTTTGGGCGGCAGTCGCACATTTTGGTCGGCAGTCGGGTTTGAACCAATACCCAGTACCCACAGCGGTAGCAGTAGCAGACCCCAAGTCAGAGCTAGTGAGTGGCTGTTGTTCGGCAGTCTGCGACGGCGACGCGAGGTGCGCGGCGGTCGGTGGTTGCGACGGGTTCCGGCGACTCACGGCGGACGGTGTGACGTCAGTTGGAGCAGTCGACTGGGGGTGAGAAAGAGAGATCGAGGGATTGAGGAGAGGGAGCGAGAGAGAGAGAGTGAAAGAGAGAGAGAGAAGGAGGAAGAGACCGGTGGTGGCTGGTGGTGCGCGACGCCGGCCACGTCCCGGCGGTGGTTGGCGGCAAGGGAGAGGACGGCAGACAGAGAGAGCAGGGAGGGAGAGAGAGACTAGGGTTAGGGTTTGATTTAGGGTTTTGGAGAGGAGAAAAGCTTTTATACTAATCACATAATTAAGGCTTAATTAGTATTACTCCTAATCCTAACCCAACCCAACTCTAAAACAATTCAAATCTTATTTTTCTGAAAAAAACAAACTAATAACAATAATAATAATAATAATAGTAATAATAATAATAATAATAATAATAATAATAATAATAAAACTAATAATAACAATATTAATAATAATCACGTAGCAAATAATATTCATATAATAAAGGGAAATTGGATTCTAATAATACGAACTTTTGGTCATATAAGACTTAATAATACGAACTTTCGATTAGGTTCTGAATAATATGAACTTTGACCCGCTGTTGCCCCCAGTAACACGCCACCGAGTTAGCTTTATTTTGACTCGTCGGGAAAATGACATGGCGGTGGCTTGGTCTGTTGACTCTGCCACGTCAACAATATTGACTTAAAAAAAAAGCCACGTCAACAATATCTCTCCTTCTCTCTCTCTCTTTCTCTCTCCTCTCTTCGTCATTCCCTCCGTTTCCCCTTCTTCTTCTCCATTTCTGACTTCTCCTTCATCTTTCTCCATCTCCATCTCCATCTCAAAAAATTCTCTTAGAAACCCCTCATTCCAACCCAAAATCTTCTTTACGCAAGCCCCTCCAATTACTCCCCTCCAGTTTTCTCAGACACCCAGTTTCTGAAATCGACCAAAAAGCCCAGAATTCAGCCATTCAGAGTGTTGCTGAACCCTATGGGGATCGGTTCACTTTTGGTTCGTCTCCATCGGACCATTCCCGAGCCTTCTAAGGGGTTTCGGAACCATCGGCAAGAATAAAGACATGGTGGTGACGGCGATCAAAGGTGTTCAAATGGCGTGCCTTCACGCTTTTGATCATAACTCCTTAAATATGATTCCTATGGGTCTCAAATTTTGGGAGCTTAAATTACACACTAAGAGCTTTCCAACGATATCTTACGGGTCTAAAACGAAGTTCGGATGAAGAAGTTATGCACGTTTGAAGTCGGAAGGAAAAGGCATCAAAAAAGCCCGACTACTTGAGCGACTACATTGCGCCCGCGACACCCTGTTAGCACCCGCGACCCCTCTTGGACAGTGACAGGCTATGGCGGACAGAGAGCTGACTCGCCCGAGCCAGCCAGTGACTCGCCCGAGTCACCCCTCTGCGACACGCGTGCTGTTTCGTTTTTTCCGCTGAGTTTTGTTATTTTTTTTCCCATTTCCTATATATACCCCCTTAGCTTATTTCCAACATAGTTTATGTTGATGAATATTTGAGAGTTAGACTCAAGAAAACTCCTCTCAATTGGAGAGTTGTAATTGTTGGTTTTTCAAACCCTAATCAATGAAGCTAATCCTTTGGTGGAAATTGGTTGGTGAATTCTCTTTCTTGTGAGTGGGTGTTTCAAGACTCCTTGCTTGTGGAAGGTCCTTGTGCTAGAGATTGAACATCTTAGTTCAATTGGGTGAGTGTTTACTCTTTACAATTGTCCATATCCCTTTGATTCTTGTTGTATTTGTTGTTCATCTCCATTAATCCAAAAACCCTAAAAAATTAGTTTGGTGTGTTTATGAGTTCTATGGGTGGATTTCCATCATCCACATGCTTGTTTAAACCCTAGGCTTCCGCGATTCTCTCCAGTTGCCCAGTCCCACAAGTTGTTTGCTGAAAAGCAAGGCATTGACGTTAGTCTATCGGTTAAACCTCCTGGGCAGATGGCTCCTACCCAGCAAAGGCCATCTCAGGAGCTCCAATTCTACCAAAGAAGCGGTGATGATGCAGACCGCAATTCAGAAGAAATCAAGTACCACCACCAGGTTGAGATGATGAATCCCTCCAGGAATTTGAAGTTTGATGGATCAAGTTGTACCGGCCAACCCCTATCATCCAACAGGTCTTTTATGTCTTCTTTGAGCATGGATGGTAGTGTCACCAATCTAATTGGGAGTTCATTCCAACTCATTGGTCTGCCTCCGTCGTCGGACCCCAACTCCTAAAAATGGTGCCTCTCAAATTCGATTCATCCAATGTTTATATTATTTCATCATTGGATGAATATTGGTGATGACGAGTAATATAATAATGTAAACATTGGACGAATCGAATTTGAGAGGCACCATTTTTAGGGTTTCTGAGTTGGGAAATTGGGGGGATTTGCGATTGATTTTGGGATGCAATCCAGATGATTTTTTGGGGGATTGGATCGGAGATGAATAGTGATTGATGGGGTGATGTTTGATTGAATCAGCAAATCATGAATTTTTGAGATGGAGATGGAGAAAGATGAAGGAGAAGTCAGAAATGGAGATTTGGGGGAAACAAAACCTGAACCCTGCGTCGGTCATTTGGGGGGAGACAAGAAAGACAAGCTGAGTGTGGAGTGAAGCTAGGGCTTGCTTGACAAAATTTTTTGGTTTATGAGTACTGGACATTGAAGAAGAAGAAGAAGAAGAAGAAGAAGAAGAAGAAGAAGAAGAAGGGGAAATGGAGAGAATGACGAAGAGAGGAGAGAGAAAGAGAGAGAGAGAAGGAAGAGATATTGCTGACGTGGCTTTTTTTTAAGTCAATATTGCTGACGTGGCATAGTCAACAGACCCAGCCACCGCCATGTCATTTTCCCGACGAGTCAAAATAAAGCTAACTCGGTGGCGTGTTACTGGGGGCAATAGGGGTTCAAAGTTCATATTATTCAAAACCTAATCGAAAGTTCGTATTATTAGGTCTTATATGGCTAAAAGTTCGTATTATTAGAATCCAATTTCCCTAATAAATCATATAACAATTATAATCATCATAATAATACTGATAATAATAATAAGAGTAATACTAATAATAATAATAATAATAATACCCACGAAATTACCGATATACCCTTGTTAGTCCCTCAACGATCCTACGAGCTCAAGTGTTAGCAACAATAAACACAAACGAACAAATAAACAATTAACGAAGTCAAACCTAATTTACTAACGACGTTACGGTCAAAATCCTTGGATTTTTCGGGGTTTTACAACTGGTTTATGAGCATTTTAGTAAAAACGTTAGGTTACATTATGAGCATTTGTATTGGAGGTTATGAGTATTCGTGTTGGATGTTATGAACATTCATCTATTGGTTTATGAGCATTCATATACCAATTTATGACCATTGATGTATATCTTTCTGAACATTCATATTAGAAATTATGAACATCGTTTGTATTTTTTATGAGTATTTTATAATGGTTAAATGATTAAACTAGAATAGAAAAAATTAAGAAAAATAAATCAAAAAATAAAAAATAAATTTATACATCTGCTTAAATAATTATTGATAGATACAAAAATAAAAAGTTTTGAAAATGAATATAAATGCTCAAAAATCTAAACCACAGTGCTCATGATAAACCAATATATGAATGCTCACAAACATATCCCATGAAATGTTCATAATTTGTAACGTGGATGCTCATAAGCTATAATCACAATATTCATACCATATCATATGCAATATTAAAAATAATTTGTAGCGTAGATGCTCATAAATCTATACTATAATGGTCATAAATTATTTTTATTGAAAATAAAAATAAAAGTACAGAAAAAATTAAATTACAAAATAATAAAAAGAATATAATGAAAATTACATAGAAAATTAAATAAAAACAAATTAAATAAATGAAAAATATAATTAAATTGGATAAGAAACTCATACTCAAATACATTAAAATATTGGATTTAAAAATAAAGCTTATTATATTTATTTAAAAAAATAAAAAAAAAGAAAGAAAAAAGGGGAAGAAGCCCAGGGCACACAATGCATCATGAACCCATGCTCACCGTGTTTTTTTTTTTAGTTTTTGTGAGCTATTATTGTAAGAGTTATTGACCTTAAAGGATGGCTCAAGAAACAAATTGACCATGAAGTATTAGAAGTACAATAAAGCCCCAAATTGTAAAATATGTGAGGACCATCAAGGCTGATGTGACATGACTTTTTATAAAAATTCAATTTTATTTTTATTTTTTTTCCTGTGTTGTCCTGGAAATTTTACGCCAAAAAAATTGTCATGGATTATTCAAGTTGTAATCATGGTTTGCCATTTTGTAAACCATGAATTATCAAGTTGTAACCATGGTTTGACACTGACTGGACACATGAAATTTAGGACTTTATGAGTAGTTTGAAATTGGTGAGTAAGGTGATGAAAAAGGAGTGACACATTTACAACACCAAATTCATCAATTTCTCCCCAATTTTCAGCACTAAAGACAGTAGAAACAAACATTAACCAAATAAGGGAAAACGAAACACAAAAAGCATACCAAACATAATGGTTTCTACCATTACTAGACCAGCAACCTTCTATTTCCACCTAACTTAACCTTCACCTCCAAAACCCAGAGCCAATCTTAAACCTTTGGCCATTTTCTATAATACTCACAAAAATTTCTCCCCTTGAACTCGTCAAGTTCACCTAATTTCATCCCAAAATCCATTGATGTATCAAAAGGGGACAAACCCATTTCAAAAGAGCCAAATTCAGAGGAAGCAAGTTCGTCGGATAGTATTGTCCGAGAAGATTGGAGAAGAAATTTGCAGTCTTGAACATTGGAATTTACGAGTGCATGTCATGGGTGCACTCAGTGTCAAATCATGGTTGCAACTGTAATTATATATGGTTTTACTCAGTGGCAAATCATGGTTACAACTTGAATAATCCATACCAATTTTTTTGGCGTAAAATTGGGACAACTCAAGAAAAATAATAAATAAATAGAATTTTATAAAAGAAGTCATTCCATGCCAACCTTGGTGGTCCCTACATATTTTACAATTTGGGATCTCATTGTCCTCATAATCCTTCGTGGTCAATTTGCTTCTTGGACCATCCTTTAAGGTTAATAACCCCTATTGTAATTGTAGCCATGTTCTTTTGTGTGGTATTTGTCCACTCTATTCTACCTATCACACTTTATTTTATTCATCTTAATTTTATCTCCCTTATTTTATGCAACTTTATCCTCTTTATCCCACCAAGGAGTGAGCGCGAGACCGAAATCCTAGTAATTTTGGCAAGTCTGGGTCTCGGTCTGATAAGACTAGTGCTTCAACAATGTAGAATTGGGTTTGTCTCTTATTACTTACAGATACAAGCTATTTATATACATACTTACAAAAAAATCCTAAATTTACAAGCAACATATATAAGACTTTCTAATGCAAAATATATGACTTTCCTAAGACAGGCAGTGTATACTCTTATTTAAATACTTTCTTAATACACTATATCATTTCCCTAATATTGTCCCTTATGTTGAAGCATTTGGATTCACTATATGCCCAGCTTGCTTTGTAAGAATTGAAGTTGGTGACGCCCAAAGTTTATGTAAAAATGTCTGCAAGTTGATGTCAGGAAGTGACATAGGCAGGGGCGGAGACAAGGGGGGTTGAGGGGGGCCGCGGCCCACTCTATAGTTTGGATTTTCTATTAGACGTTGCAAAGATATGCAGTAAAAACGTTATAGTCAAATGGCATGGGGGCATTTACTTGCCATACTTTCAAAGCCCATTGCAAGCAATATCTTTTTGTTTTTTGAACAACGTTGACCCTCAGCCCCTCTCTGATACTCAGTTCATATGCTTTGCGCTTCAAAGTTTTTTTTGGTTTATATAATTTTTAAACAATTTATTTATATTTTTCCTATTCATGCAATGCAATGCTAATGCTTTTATCATGTATATATTTTCTATTCTTTTATTAATATTCAATATTGCATCTTCTTTTTTAATTTAATTATTTAAAAAAAAATCTATTTGCTCACATGATTTGTCACAATGCACTGTAATTTAATTATAAACAATCTCTTTCCTATCAATATATAAATAAATGTTCTTTGAAAAATAATATCAATTATATAAACTAATCTCATAATATTTTTTTAATAAGAGTATTTTTTTATTGTGGTGCTTCATTGATAAGTTAATATTTCCCTTTTTATTTTGCTTTTTACAAAATGACACTATTAAATAAAAAATTTGGGCATATTATGACCCACCCTAACAAAAATTTCGGGCTCCGCCACTGGACATAGGAAGTACTAAGTTATCCAGTAATGATTCTCTCGCGTACAAAGTGATAATCAATTTCAATATGCTTTGTTCTTTCATGAAAACTAGATTCTTAGCAATATGCAGCACTGCCTGATTTTTGCAAAATAATTTCATAGGATCAGTATGGAAATTCTCAATGCTGCTAGAAAACACTTTATCCAAATGTGTTCACTCGTAACAAGGGCCATGGAACAATATTCAACCTCAGCTAAGGATCAAGAAATAGTTCCTTGTTTCTTCATCTGCCAAAATATAGATGACCCATCAATATCACGATGAAACTAGTTAAAGATTGTCGGGTGATAGGACGGGAACCCCAATCAGAATCACAATAGACAACCACCTAAAGATCAACATCAGTTTGTACTTCCTTTAAGATAACGAGCATCATGCAACCACTGGCCATATGGTCCTCTTAGGGTGCTTGCATGAATTGAGAAAGTATATGCACTGCATAAGATGATTATGTACGAGTAGGATTGGAGTAAGGTATATCAGGCACCCAACAAGGCGCCAATACATGGAAGGATCCGCTAATGGCCTTCCATTGGCCAACGCGAACTTATGATTAACCTCCGTAGGTATGCTTTCAGACTTAGCTCCAAGGAAACCACAATCATCTACAACATCAAGTCCATGTTAGGATTAACCTCCAAGGAACTTGTCATCCATGTTGTAGGTGAAGAGTGAATAATTTGCATAATTCTTCAAAAACCTATACTTCAACAATTTTGTTGATAATTTTTAAAACTACTGTCGTGGAGCTAGCTTCAGTCCAGATAAAGACTTTCGTAAGCGACACATTTTGTTAGGATTATTTGTACGAAATCCTAGAGGAATAGTCATGTATACTTCTCCTTGAAAATCACCAGAGAGAAAAGCATTGTTGGCATCTAGTTGATGAAGTTGTCACCCTTCAATGGTAGCAACTACTAACAAGACACTGACACTGGTCATTTTAGCCGTAGGTGCAAATGTCTCATAGTAGCCAAACCTTCAACTTGTTCATCCCCTTGACTCACAAGCCTTGCCTTGTATCGTTCAATACTCCCATCTGATTTGTACTTCACCTTATATGCCCATTTACAATCCAAATGACTACTAAGTACAACCACTCTGGTGAGTGGTTTAAGAAAAGTAAAAAATCCTCGGACTCATGGGTTTGGAAGAATCCTTGTAAAGCTTATAAAATTTGCAAAAAAAGGTTTCGATGGAAAATAGGCAATGGTGCCAAAGTGAGCTTCTGGAATGATAATTGGTACAATCAATTACCTTTATCTTTTCTAGCTAATTAGTCCTCGATCCTTGCATGAAGAGAGTGAAGTAATTGTTCAAGAATTCATTTGTAATAATGATTGGAATCAACACAAGCTCATACAAGTGCTCCTTGAGTCACTTATCCAAATGGTTCTTACGACCCCTATCCCTGTTTTTGTAGAGCAGGATGAAGTTTGTTGGGGCCTAACTAGCAAAGGTGAGTTTTCAACCAAGTCTGCCACATGGCTTTGGCATGAGCTAGATCTTGAGCCTAAATGGGAAGGCCATTGGATTTGGAATCTAGATTACCAACCAAAGCTAAAAATCTTCCTCTGGTTGATTTTTCATGATGGTCCCCCATTAAGAGGGAATTTAATGCGTATGGGTATAAGCTTGGACCCCTCTTGTCCTATTTGTCTCCAATATTTAGAGACTGATAGTCACTTATTATTTCAGTGCCAGTTTACAAAAATAAAAAAAAAAGTGTGGGATATTGCCAAATCCTATAAATGGCTATCCTCCTCTGTCAATTGGCCAACCGATAGTAACGGTGGCATTGTCCTACAATCTTTCAAAAATTCCCTCCCTCCCCCAAACGAGCTCCTACCTCACTTGGAGCATCTGGAAGGAGCATAACGATTGCGTCTTCAATAAAACAATCTTCAATACCACAAGGGTCATCATTCGAGCCAAGAGAAGCTTTGCAGAATGACAAGCAAGAAACATATTTTCTTACCAAGATCGACACCTTACTCAACGTCTTTGATCTCCCTCTCTTGTGCCACGTCGTCATAATATTGTCCATGTAGGGTGGAAACAACCTCTCTATGGTTGGGTGAAGCTCAACTTTAATGGCTCCCTAAACCATCAAGGTTCTGCTGTAGGTTTCCCTATTTGTGATCATCTTGGCCGACTAAGAAAAGTTGGAACCATGCCGGTTAATTCATAGTCCATCCTATTGACAGAAGCTTGGGCTCTTCGTTTTGGGCTTCAACAAGCTATCCTGGAAGGTTTCTCAAGAAATCAAATTAAAGGAGATAGCCTTATTCTCATCCAGGCTATCAAAGGGACCGTCCACACCCCATGGCATATCGATATGATTGTTAGAGATATGCAAAATTTAATCAAGCAATTGGAAGATTCTACTATTTGTCACATTTACCAAGAAGCAAACCAGTGGCAGATTGGATGGCTAATCTTGGTCACTCTTTAGACGCTGTCGGTCTTTGGTTATGTAGCCCTTCAGCGACCTTTTCTTGTATTATCCGTGCTGATGACTTAGGGAGATGCCTTGACAGAAGGGTCCCCTAAGTGTTTCTTAATTTCCTGTTTACTCGTGTTAAAAAAAAAATATGCCCATTTATAGTTAATAGGCTTCATTCCTGGCGGTGGTTCTTTAATACTCTAAGTCCTATTTTTCCTAAGAGCGTAAATTTCTTTAGTCATAGCATCCCGCCAATTATGATCTTTCACTACTTCATGATAAAATCTAGGTTTTGACAATGTACCAACTGTAGCTATGTAGCACTTATGATTCATTAGAAAATTTTGCACAAGTAACGTAATTAGCAATAAGATATTGCTTGCCTGAGAGAGAAGTTGGAGGTGAGTATTGAGCATGCTCAGTTCAAGGAGGGGTTTATAGGGCTTTCCGAATAACAAATATAATCTTGAAGATGAACTGGAGGTCTCCGAGTGTGTTGTCTAATGTTTAGACCCAAAAGTTCATGAATTTTCGCCGCTAGTCTAGCGGCTTTTGTATGTGCTTGTGGAAGCCTCACTTCAAGAATATTAGGCCTTGTGTGCAACATTCTACTATGGCAGAATGCTCCCCCTATCCATGTGTTCTTCATTGAACCTTAAGTTCTCATTCAAGTGTTCTTCAGAAGAGCGTAAAGCATGCTCACTATATGAGGAGGCTTTAGTTCAACTAAAGGGAAAATCTTTTCATCAGAAACCACATCACTACTAACAAAAGCATCCCCAGTCTCTAAATCATAAACCTTCCACCCTTTCTTAGCATATGGATATCCAATAAAAATGCACTTTCTACATCTAGATCCAAATTTATCCTTTTTCCCTTGATTATTATATGAATAACATAAGCAACCAAAAATTCAAATATGATTATAGGAAATTTTATGTTGGAACAACACTTCATATGGGGTTTTTCCTTCTAAAAGAGTAGAGTGTTCAATTAATTAGACATTCGACTGCCTATTGACCTCGGAAAAATCAATGACGACCTTTTAGTTGGTGCTGCATAGGAATTGGTAGTCGAATGAGGTGACTTATTCCTTAAATAATGATACTTTAAGAAAGAGTTAACAATTCTTAGGAATCATAAGTTTGTAAATTCAATTTGGAAATTTAACCTATTTGAATAACTCGTCAAAATATTTTGCTCGTGAATCAGTATGTGAATGACCACACAACATCAAAATGGGTCACTAGTTTGACCTTTGAGGCCAAAGGACCTTCACTGAGTTAGCATAGTGATTCATTGATCATTGGATCCAGATAGGGGGTCGGGCTAGAAACAAGGCTAAGGTTATGTGGCTTTTGGCTCCTATTTATGCCCTGCATTTTGATAGTCGAACTTACTATTGGATTAATCAAGACAAATAGGATGAATAATCACAAATCGAGTTGTATAAAATATAATTTAAAGACTCGCAATTAATTTTAAGGAAATTAACGAACATAAAAAAAGATAACCCCGATCTATGAACTCGAAATCTAAGTCCGGGGGTAAGGTTATGCGTCTAAGAGATAGAAAACTCGTACTATTTCGAAAATAGACTTTACTAGAATAAGTTTTAAATGAAAGAGAGCGGGGAGAGGTTTATGAGCATTTAACAATATATTCATGTCATGCATTTGGGCAAACTTTTTACAAAATGTACAAATATAACGAGACAAGTTTACATGATTATAACATAATGAAAATGGACATGACTATTCTATCCTTGTTCAGACAAGTAGCATGTAAAAAGTAGCTTAGAGGGATGGAGAAGAGAGGAAATTCTCGAAGTCAACACGTTGGGGGATTTCTTGTGTATTTTGAGTGGTTGGAGTAGTGGGGTATTTATAGGCGAACTATGGATATATGAAAGAGGAAGGGAGGAAGCATGATCCCCCTTTTATGTCTTTGAATGATCACATAATCCCTATTTCCAAACGACCTTGATTCATGCATGCATTGGGGCGTACATAGATAGGTGATGTGGCAGCTGTGTAGGCTAAACGGCCTTGGGTGTGTTTTCTTGCCATGGATTGCTGACAGGGCACTGGTTGGCTAGTCTGAAAACCATACTAAGGCCAAGCGACCTTTTTTTTTTTGGGGGGGGGGGGGGGGTTACACACACATTGATGATATGGCACTAGCTGACCCAATTGAAAAAACTACCAAGGCCTAATGACCTTCAGGGGTTTTTTGGGTTGTTTTTGGGTTTTTTTTTTAATGTTTTTGGGCTTGACTTTTCCATGCTAACTTGTTACATTAGCATGACTAAATTTGTACAATTTTATCTAAATAACCAGTACAAAATCTGGCCTCTATAGAGAGCCCCCACTTTGGTTTGAACAAGAAGATGATCAAAGTAGTCTTGACACCGACCTTGACTTATTTGATCCAGAATAGTGTCCCGAATCTAGGTGACTCTTGGAATCTCATTCCTGCATCTGATTGTTGGAGAATGACATCATACTATGGACCCCCGATGACTAGCTTATTAATTAGTTCATCTCATTGTGAATGGCTGACGACCGATGTATGATGATCAAATGTATGCCTCGTTGTGAATGTCTGACAACCGACATATGCTAATGAAATATATGCCTTGTTGTGAATGCCCAACAACCAATGTATACGGATAAAATGTCTACCTCATTACGGTTGGCAAACGACGTATACTAATAAAATGTTTGCCTCGTTGTAAACGCTTAGTAACCGACATATACTAATAAAATGTCTACCTCATTGTGAACGTCTGGTAATCGACGTATACTGGTAATATGTCTACCTCGTTGTGAACGTCTGGCAACCGACATATACTGATCAAATGTATCCCTTGTTCTGAAGGCCTGGAAACAGATGTATATTGATAAAATGTCTGCATCATTGTGAATGCCTGGAAACCGACATATACTTTTGAAATGTATGGTTCATCATGCTAAAGTGCAAACACAATATCAATTTTCTTGAAATATATAACATGGGATTAGAGAATTCTCTGCCTGATGGTGTTGGCTGAAAGCTCTTTTCAATTTTCTAAATCTAGACTAGGTCCAGGCCGGGTCCGGTTTTTTGGGAGTGTCCCGACAATGTTCAATTTCTTCTAAGTTTCAAACGAAGTTAATATGGTGATTGATGACTTTGCTAGAAGTCAACTTAATCAGTGATCAAGTGGTTTGATCGTCGTATCAGTCGGTCCCACAAGGTCACACAAGTCAGCAACTTGAAGGCAATGTGTATGTGGAAAATATGGAATTGATCCGGGGGAAGTACAGAAGTCACTTTTGAGTGAAAAGTGACCACCACAGTCAATGGCTAGGCTATCGCGGTCCATGATGGACCTCTAGGCAACAGAATATTATTCAGCGGCTCACCACGATCCGTGCGTCCCAAATCTAGAGAATTCCCTTCTAGCCCCTTTCCTCTCCCTTATATATATGGGGTCCGTGGGTTGCAAAAGTTCCATCCCATAGTGGCTATTTTTGGGGCTAATCTCCTTGTTGGAGATTTTTGGGGAATCAGGAAAACTATCTATGAAAAGGTTTCCGATTTAGAACTACGAGGGCAATTCCTTAAGGTCCTTTCTAGCCTTGGAAAGATAAGACTATATTTGATATAACCCACATATTTATCCGATCTCAATTAGATCGAGATCTGGTGGTCCAGCGACCGGTGTCACAAATGTTGTGTGGACTGCTGTGGAGGTCTCCTATTTTGGAGACTTCCAACTCGGAGTTCGGAATGACGCGTTCAAGAGTTGAAGGTCGACCGAGGCTTGTCATTTACAGAGTAATTAGGTAAATAACGCAGTCCTTGCGATCTGTTTCGTTCCTCTTGTTATTATTTTGGGTTAGGATAGATTGGATGGACTGCTAAGGGTTCTTCTGTTCCTAGTTTGTGTGGGGCTGATTAGTTTGGGCTCACCACCCTTATGGCCTAGATAGGATTAACCCGACAGTGGTATTATAGTCACAGATATCATGCTATAGTTTTTACTAGCTTTCTCTTTTGTATGATTCAATTGTTTAATTCATGCTAGGTTGCTAAAATTTTATTTATGTCCTTCGACTTGATGGATATGATCTGTTAGGTTTCATGCTAAAATTAATTAATTTGACATGTTATCAATTTTAACATGTATTGTTATTGTAATGATCTTGTTTATTTGATAAACCTTAGTTATGATTGATTGAATGTTGGGTTTTGGATGTTTCTGGTTTATTATTCCTTTGCAATCACTTGTGGCTTTTCGGTTTAAGCTGAGGAAGGTCGTGACCATGACAATTGTTGTCATGTCCGTCGACTTGCAGTTTTCACCTCTTGTTTTGACAAGGGGTCTCGGGCACAACACTAGGTGTCCCGCCGAGACTTTGGTGAAACTTGTTGCCCCTCCTTGTTTATTTTTTACCATCACGAGAATGTGATGTTAGACGTCATATTCGTGATTGCTCGTGTGATCGCTTAGGAGTGTTGACGTGCGATGTCATATATGAGACTAGTGCAATCTCAAATCTAATCAAACATTAAACCTAAGAAATTCAATATTTGAGTCTAAAATGTTTAGACTTGGAAATCCAATCTTTGTAATTTCCCGGTTAAATTGGATATAACATGTAGTTAAAATATTAGGTGATTCCAGTTAATTACTATATTATGCAAATAATGACTTATAGGTACCTTCTATTTTATAGAAACTATTTTTTGGGCACAATGTTTTTAAAAATGATTTTCAAGTACGTTCTATTTTTTGAAAACTATTTTTCGGTGACAGATTTTCTTTGAAAACTATTTTTAGGTGATTTTTTCTTTACTATTTAGTTCAAAATTTATAGAGAAGAGTCTTAAGTAGGGACTTCCTTGCAAAAATCTGACTTTTTAAGGTTTTATGCAAACAACTACAAATAAAAAGTTTTAACTCAGTATAATAACTTTAATGATGCTAAGCTAATTCTTTAAAACAAATATTAAATTTTTTTGCAGATGGATACTATATAATAAAAATAGATCTAAGGTAATTCTTTAAAACGAATCTTCCCTAATTATCACAATATATTACTTGTACCTTAGATATTATATTCTCGATCTGTGGTTATAGGATCACCATACTTGGCAAAATTAATAAACCAATGAAAAATAGATCTAAGCTAATTCTTTAAAACAAATATTAATGCAGACGAAAATATAATTTGACAAGTTTTTATCAAGGTAGGGATATTTTTGTAGTTTTAGATAGTCTTAGGGATATTCTAATAAATCTAAAATATAATTTGTTACCAAAAAATAGATACTACAAAACACAGGGTACCTAGAAATAATTTTCAATAATATAGTCCCCTAAAAATAGATACTGCAAAACATAGGGTACCTTTTAGTAATTTATTGTTTTAGGAAGCGCTACTTTTTGGAAAATTAACTATCAATCAATCAGTTGGGCATAAAAAAAAACCGCACTCACAAAATTTGAATGTATCTGATAACTGCGTTTCATGACTATATTTTTAGGGGTTTTTAATAGTGAATTAGGGAGAGTTTTATGTGTGAACCTTGATTTTTATTCCAATTTCCCTACTACACTTGGTGTTGTTGTTTTTGATATGAATTTGTAGGTTTTGAGGCCAAAACACCAATTTTCTCTCAACTTCAGGCAAGAGTGAATATACCACGGACCTCTACATGTCAAACCCAAACCGTGGTACAAAGTTGGGACGGAAAGGAGCAAGGAATGGCCGGGTAGCAGCAACCCCAGGCAGCCCGAGGTGGTGGCCACGGTCCGTGGCGGTTCAGCTCCTTGTGCTCAACTCATTTTTTGCGAAGGAAAGAAGAAAGAAACGAAACAGTGGCAACCACGGGCAGCCCGTGGTGTACTCAGTGACACGTCGGATTGGGTACAAGATATTGAACCCGAACCTAACATCACCAAGGACAGGCCTTATGCTACTAATGAGGTTGTGTTGAGAAAGTTTTGCAGGTTTGTCTCCAGGATGCCTTCCAATGCTAAAAAAAGAAATCAGTTCGACCCTTGCTGGTGGATTCGACTTCAAGACTTTGGGGGAACATATGCTGATGGTGTTCCAAAAGAGTTTGACTATGATGTGGAGCATTCTCCGGACTGAGGTGAGTTTCGTCTAGCTAAAGACGTTAAACTAGCGCTTCTTGGGAGGCAACCCAAGCATTTAATTGCTTTATTAGGTTTTATTTTGTTTTGATTGCGAAAACCCTCCTTTGTTGAGTATTTTATGGTGTATGTTTGGATTGTCATTACAAGTGTATACTCATGAGATTTTTGGCTTGATGTGGATGATAGGAGAGACTTGGTTGTTTGTTTGATTTAGGTTGCTTGTCTTGATTGTGATTCATCTAGTCTTGATCAACTCTTGTACATGATAGTGAAGTTCTTGTGTTTGGTACATCAAATGAACTAGTTGCTTGTGATTGTGGTAGGTTAACCCGTGAGACTTCTTAAGCCTAAAAGACTATTATTTTTATAGTCTCATTTTCTTTTGAGTGTGACCTTACCATGTTTGCATCTCTAGAACTTGATTTGACTCTCTTTGAAACTGCATTTGACTTGTGTATTGTGTTAATATGATTGAGGCCCATTTTGAAGCCACATAGCCAAAAGCCACCTGACATCTTGACTTCTTTTTGCTAGCCCTTGCGCAGTTTTTCCTGTCTTGATTTGCTTCACCTATATCGTGCACCTTTGGCTTATTCCTAATTCCATACCCTTTTAGCCAAGTTAGTGGAGCAACAATTCAGTTGGGGGACAGTTTTGTAGTCTATTTGTTGATGACTTCGTTGGTTGGTTTACTTGATGAGGGAAGCATTGCTCATAATCATTATTTATCCCCTCTTTTCATTTGAGGTTGAAATTGGGTTGAAAGGAAATGATCCTATTTTTATATATTTATGCTATTCACCACAAAAAAAAAGAGAAAAAAAAAGAAAAAAAAGAGGAGAAGTTTTGAAGAATAAGGTGAATAGCATAGTGGTTTTCTTGCTTATATTGACTATTCCTTTAATTTGCCTCGATGGGGAAGATATTTATGCTTCATTGCGGTGTGATGTAAGAGGTGTTGTGCTATATGTATTGGGAATATTGCTCTTTAGGTCTTTGGCTCTTAGCTCCACATTACCCAAATGAATTCCCTCCTTACCCTACACCTAAGCCCCGTTACAACCTTTGAAAAGTCCTCATGATTAACATTTGTGCATATTGTCTATAGCGGTAGAGAATCGAGAGTCTTGTCAAGCTTATGGTAGGTTGTTTACATTGGTTGAAGGTTTTAAGCGAACCGTTATATCTTTTGCAAACACATGAGGGGAGTGATTCACATACCCTAAAGTGAGGTCCTACCGATCCCAACTAGTTCACCAAACATGTGAATGAATTTTGATTGCATTCGAGTTGTGATAGACTGGTTGTGTTGATTCCTGACATGTGACTCTATTTCAAACAACAATTTTTGTTTCAATTTGATTCTTTATCTCGCTAGGGAGTCTCTTTGTGTATGCTTGTTTTGGCTTTATAATATGCCCTTTTTATTAGAGGAGGTGTGAGTAGATTTCTTTTTCTTTTAAGTCCTTTCATCTAGTTTTGAGTCTTGTACTTGCTTGGGGACAAGCAAGGAGTAAGCATGGGGGGATTTGATAACTGCGTTTCATGGCTATATTTTTAGGGGTTTTTAATAGTGAATTAGGGAGAGTTTTATGTGTGAACCTTGATTTTTATTTCAATTTCCCTACTACACTTGGTGTTGTTTTTGATGTGAATTTGTAGGTTTTGAGGCCAAAACACCAACTTTCTCTCAACTTCAGGCAAGAGTGAATATACCACGGACCTCTACATGTCAAACCCAAACCGTGGTACAAAGTTGGGACGGAAAGGAGCAAGGAATGGCCGGGCAGCAGCAACCTCGGGCAGCCCGAGGTGGTGGCCACGGTCCGTGGCGGTTCAGCTCCTTGTGCCCAACTCATTTTTTGCGAAGGAAAGAAGAAAGAAACGAAACAGTGGCAACCATGGGCAGCCCGTGGTGACCACCACGGTCTGTGGTGTACGGACTTGTACGGACCGAGGCGGACTGCCTATGCAGATCGGTTGTTTTCGCGAGTAGAAAAGGGGGCAAGCGGCAGTTTTTCGATATTCAGTCATTATCTATCACTTTTCTTTCGTTCTTTGGTCGTGGGAGAGAAAAGAGATCCCTAATACTTCCATTCGACTCCTCTTCTCCACCATCAAGATTCAAGACCGAATCGATTCAAGAGAAACCAAGATCAAGATTCGCAAAGGAAAGGAGCGACGTTCGCGGAGAAGGTTCTACCCCGGGACCGAAAGGCTCGACGGGTTGTATTCTATGCAATTCTATTCTTTCTTTTCGATTTTCTTCTTAGTTTTGAGATTCGATTGTGATGATTGGAACTTGTGTCGTGTTTTCATTGAATATGAGTGAGTAGTTTCTTTGAATTCTAGGGTTTTGCAACCCGAAACAATGTGGTTTGATTAATTGTTATTAGTTTGTGCATGAATTCTTGATTAGAATCAATAGAAGGTTGTGTTTACCATGTTTATGAGTATTCTTAAGGCCTTGGATATTTGTAAGTTTGAGATTAACCTGAAAAGTACTGAAAGGTGAATTAGGGTAATATGACTACCAACCTGTCTACCTAGGTTTGCGAAAGTTGAAAAAGGAGTAGTGAACTAGGGAATCATCAGATAACCTGACCTTTTGAGACACCAATTCTGTTTAACCTAAAAGGCACACGAAAGTTGTTGATTAGGTTGTTTAGAATAATTCTATTTAGCATCGAAAGGGCGATAGGATTTAGAGGTTATCGATTCTTGATTCATTCTTGAATGTATGATTGTGCAGGCTAAGTTTTACTAATTGAACTCGTTGTTAGGTTAGCATCTCCCTAGAAATCTTTCTCTCTTGATTAGAACTCTTTGATTGTTTTTCCCTGCTTTATTAGTTTAATTAATTGTTAAACCATTTTCCAAAACCCAAAATCTGATTAGCTTAGCAATCACATTAGAGATTAGTTTTTTGTGCTGCTAATTGAGTCCCTGTGGGATCGACCTTGACGTGCTACTACGTACACCGTGCGCTTGCGGCCCTGTCAGTATGATTGGTCACCCTGATGAACAATGATACACTGCAAGTGCACGGTGTACAATGTAGTATATCATGGTCGTTCCCTCTTCAATGATTTTTCCACGATTTTAATTAAGGTTGAATGTAATTAATCTCGCTTGTGAAAGTCTTCTTCTTCCAAGCTTGAATATTCAATCTCCCTCTTCAATGACTAATCCCTTTTTGAAGAATAGAAAGAATGCAGAGAAAGTTTTAGGTTAAAGGCTCTGAAAGGAAAATTCAGAGTAGGTGAACTTGCAAGTTACAAATAATAGCGGAAGCAAATAGCGAGATAATGGAGATTACGACAAAATTAGGAACGAAAATACAAACTGTGAAAAAATAACAACACCAAGATTTACATGGGAAACCGAAGAACTCGGAGAAAAACCCACAGACGGCGGCAACCAGAAAATAATCCACTATGAGGAGGGAGGAGTACAAAGGCGATCACTATCACAGGGTGTGATACGATCTAGCACTGGAGATTACAATACAAATCTCTCAAACTCTCAACTCACAATCTCGCTAGGAATTACAATGGTGGAAGACTAGAAAAATTGGTGAAACTAACTTCTCTCAATTTTTCTCTCCCAACTATTAGGAAACTCACCTAATAGTAAATAAGTATTGGATTCTTTTTGTTGTTGTGATGGATGATAATAGAGATGTAGCTCATGCTTTTATAGGCAAATTAGATGCATGCACAATCCTCCTAACGTAGAAGCATGAAACACAACGCATGTAAAAATGTAAAACTCCCTCATTACATTTAATTATGTAACACGTCATGGGAGGTTTTTATAGGTTTTGGAACATTCATTAAAGGTGACATCTCTAGACTGTATGACTTTCTTCAAGTCTGGACACCACATGCGATATCCCTTAGACTCAGACCCATAACCTGGAAACATGCATTTAATGTTCTAGGGACATGCCTTCCTCATTCACATGGGCATAAACAGGACATCCAAATACTCTCAAAACAGAATAATTAACTGGATTACCTGACCAAACTTCCTCTGGAATCTGGAAGTCAATAGATGAGTGAGGTGATCTGTTCAGTAGATAGCAGGCAGTAGCAGTGGCCTCTGCCCAAAATCATTTGCTGTTCCAAAGCCCTGCATTGGAAAACATGCAACGAGCTTTCTCAAGGAGTGTCCTGTTGATCCTCTCCGCAACACCATTCTGCTGAGGTTTTCCAACCAAGGTTCTATGCCTAGCAATCCCATGCTCCTCGCAGAACTCAGTAAACTTCGAATCAACAAACTCCAACCCATTATCAGTCTTGAGCTTCTTGATTTTCCTACCTGTCTGATTCTCCACCAAAGCATTAAACTTTTTGAAGTAAGAGAATGTCTCATTCTTCTGACATAGGAAGTAAACCCAGGTCTTCCTAGAGAAGTCGTCAACGAATGTCAACATGTAGCACTTTCCTGCCAAAGATGGCACCCTAGCAGGTCCCCAAAAATCTGAGTGAATATAGTCAAGAACCCCTGCTGTGGTATGCTTGGCCTTGGAAAAACTGACCCTCTTCTGTTTCTCGTAGACACAGTGGTCACAAAACTCCAACTTGCCAATCTGTGCGCCCTCGAAGCAACCTCTTTTGCTGAGTATTGACATCCCCTTCCCTCCCATGTGGCCCAGTCTCATATGCCAAAACTTTGTAATGGCGGCCTCATCAAGACTAGAAACTACTACTGCAGTTCTTATTACTGTAGACCCCTGCAATGTGTAAAGACTTCCCTTTCTGGTTCCCTTCATAAGAACCATGGCGCCCCTGCAAACCTTCAAGACACCATTCTCACCAATGTACCTGCAACCGTTAGCCTCAAGAGTACCCAAATATATCAAATTGCGAGTCATGCTAGGGATATGACGAACCTCTTTCAAGGTTCTTACGGTACCATCATGAGTTCTGGTCTTGACACTACCAATTCCTGCAACCTTGCAGGCTGTGTCGTTACCCATAACCACGACACCCGAATCAACAGTTTTATAGGCGTCAAACTAGTCCCTATGAGGACACATGTGGTAGGTACAACCTGTATCAAGAACCCACTCATCTCTCGCCACTCTACCCGAGGTAGTGGCCAAGGCATCATCCGCTATAAACCCTTCTGCTTCTGACTCAGACTCAACTACGTTTGCGGTACCAGGTTTAGTCTGATTATCTTTACTACCCTGCTTCTGGTCTCACTCCTTAGCCCAACAAGCACTCTCCACATGACCATTTTTGCCACAATAATAGCACTTCTTGTTTCTGAGAGGATTCCTAGACTTGGAACGGTGTTTAGACTTCCCTTTAGACCCGTTTCCCTTGCGTTCATTGCCCCTTCCCCTTACATTCAAGGCCTCACTGACCTCATCATCGCTATTATCCATCTTCTCCTTAGACAGTAGACTAGCTTTGACATCACTAAGCTTAAGGAGACCACGATTCTCATACAACATGATCTCTTTAAATTGTTTATGTGATGCAGGTAGGGACAAAACTAAATGTAAAGCCTTCTCCTCATCAGTATGTTTCACATCCATTGACTCTAACTCAGTAATAATATAATCAAATTTAGCCAAATGTGCTCGCATAGAAGTACCTGTAGGCATTTTTAGCCTGTAGAGCTTTTCCATCATGCGGTATTTGTCACTAGGCTCTTTTCGACATATACGACTCCTCCGCCAGCCTAGAGCACTCTCGGTTGGTTAATCTATATAACCTCTCTCTGAATGTGTTCCTCCAAACACAGCTGTATATCCGCCAATGCCTTATCTTCCATCTTCTTTCACTCTCTTGCACTTAAGCCACCTTTAATCTCCTTCTGTAGTGTTGCAAACTCTTCATCAGACATCGATGTGTCAGACTTCGTGTCAGGGTACTCAATCACATCCCATAACCCGTGCTGTACGAGGACTGCCTTCATCTGCAGCCTCCAAATCGTAAAACTCCTCGCTCCATCATATTTGGAATCTCACTCTTCATAACTGAAGTCATCTCAACCAGTGCTCTGATACCACTTGAAAGGAAAATTCAGAGTAGGTGAACTTGCAAGTTACAAATAATAGCGGAAGCAAATAGCGAGATAATGGAGATTACGACAAAATTAGGAACGAAAATAAAAACTGTGAAAAAATAACAACACCAAGATTTACGTGGGAAACCGAAGAACTCGAAGAAAAACCCATGGACGGCGGCAACCAGAAAATAATCAACTATGAGAAGGGAGGAGTACAAAGACGATCACTATCACAGGGTGTAATACGATCTAGCACTGGAGATTACAACACAAATCTCCCAAACTCTCAACTCACAATCTCGCTAGGAATTACAATGGTGGAAGACTAGAAAAATTGGTGAAACTAACTTCTCTCAATTTTTCTCCCCCAACTATTAGGAAACTCACCTAATAGTAAATAAGTATTGGATTCTTTTTGTTGTTGTGATGATAGATGATAATAGAGATGTAGCTCATGCTTTTATAGGCAAATTAGATGCATGCACAATCATCCTAACGTAGAAGAATGAAACAAAACGCATGTAAAAATGTAAAACTCCCTCATTACATTTAATTATGTAACACCTCATGGGAGGTTTTTAGAGGTTTTGGAACATTCGTAACAGGCTCCCTTTTTTGTCCTCGACATCTGGCTTTTATATCATGCGTGAAAAAGAGTAAGCACTGGTTGCACCTCTCCCTTTTATGCGTGTTTTGTTAGCTTGGCACTGGTTGTGCCCTTTTTTAGCGCTGGGGAAATTTGCCCAGGTGCGGTTGACAATCTTCGTTATTGCTCCTTTTATCTCAGGCACGGTTGGTGTCAGGTGTTCGGTCTTGTTCCGAACCGAATTTCTTCTCTTTTATAGGGTATATTTTCTTGTTTTAACCCCTATTTATATATTAGATATAATGATTTAGTGTTTTGTAGGAAAATAAGGAAATAGAAGAAATTTGGGCTTAATTGAAGGTTTTTAGGGAATCCTGAGCTATTTCCCGAGTCAAACCAAGTCAACCCGAGCTGAGAGCCGAGTCAAACCAAGTCAACCCAAGCCGACAGCCGAGGCGAAACCGAAGCCGGAAATTCCATGTCAAGATTGGCGCAAAATAGGGGAACGGTACAGACTCAAAGGTTTGAAATACGTGTGCCTTCACTCTTTGGGTCATTACTCCTTCGTTACAACTCTGATTGGTCTCAAATTTTGGGAGCTTAAAGTACACACTGAGAGCTTTCCATCGATATCTTACGGGTCTAAAACAGAGTTCGGATGAAGAAGTTATGCGCGTTTGAAGTCGGCAGGGAAAAGCTGCCCAGAAACGCTGCTCGCTCGAGCAGAAACATGGCTCGCCCGAGCAAGGCCACTGTCTCGCATGCGACATAATGCTGAGGGACGGTGAATGCTGCGGCCAGAAGTTCTGCTCGCCCGAGCGACACTATGGCTCGTCCGAGCCACTCTGTCTGCGGAAAATCTGACGCGCGTGCTGCGATTTATTTCTAGGGTTTTGGGTTGTATTTCTCCTTCTTCTATAAATACCCACTTGTATTAATCTAAGAGATATCAATTAGCCTAGGTAGTTTAGGAGTAGAATTAGATTTATTGCTTTCCTTTATTTGCTTTAATCTCTCTTAAATTGTTCTTCAAGCTTTCAATTGTTCTTCACTGTTCTTCAAAGTTTTCTTTCAATTTCAATTCTCAATCTCTTTCAAGCTTTCTCTAGTCTTCATTGAAGTGTTTTACAAGCTCTCTCTCTCTCTCTCTCTCTCTCTCTCTCTCTCTCTCTCTCCTTTCAAATGTCATTGTTGACATGATCTCCAAGCTTTCTAGTGTTAGCCACAATCGAAGGTATAATTCCTCGTTCCCAATTTCGTTGTTCATTCATTGTCTTCATTCATGCTTTTTAATCGCTTTCATCCTTAAGTGCTTTCTTTATTGCTTTCCTTTAATTGGTTTCTTTATTATTATCATGTCTAGATTAGTTTAATGCTTTCATTTACATAATTTATCGCTTTCCGCATCGAGAAAAACCCCTTTACACAAACCGATTACCTTAATCAAGCCTGACATCCATCCCTAAGACCGACAACCCTAACTTATAAAACCACAAAAATTACAACCGAACAATGGCGCCGTTGCCGGGGATTCTGTTATTTGGTAGATTAGACTATTGGTTTGTGTGTACATAGTTTATTGCTTTCTTGATTATGCTAGAAAAAATGTAGTGAAAAAAAAATATTTGAATATCGAAAAAAAAGAGAAAACAAAAGAAAAAAAATAGAAAATTAGAAAAATAGAAATAGAGAGTTATGGCTAGTCCCCGATTCCCCCAATTTGAGCATGAAGCATTTTGGAAATATTTTGCTAGATTACATGATTACCGTGCTCAATGTGAATTGTATGGTATCTTTTATGATACATTGGATATGTTGGGAATTGTTTATGAGGGTATAAATTATGAAACTCGTAATCTCTTCAATTTTTATGGGTTTTCTAATTTAGGTGAAGATGTTGCTTGGGAATTTATTGAATGGTTGTCTAGGGCTTCTTATGAATTTGATCACAGAAATGTTATTCCTAGTGTCCAACCTTCTTATTATGCACCACCCTCCGAGACTTTAGCCATACCATATCAAGAATACCCCCAAAATCCTTATGATCAATCTAGTGGTGGGGAGCATATGGAAAATTTTTGTGAGACTTTGCCTGAACGATCATGTGAATATCCCGTGTATGTTGATGATAAATCTTATAGTGGGGATTATGTGTAAAACTGTTATGATCTTTCCCAATGTGCCGATGACGAGTCTCATTCCGTATGCTTCTTGTGTGATTCTCCGTACCATAGTGTTGATTCTTGTTTGAAAGTTATCGTTGCGGAAGCGGAAAAATCATGTGTGATAATGACTGAGTGTATGCGTGAATTTTTCCATGAGATGAATCATTGGGCTGAAACTCCCTTTTCACAAATGGTTGATCTGAATGTTGAAATAGGTCATTCATCGTCTTTGAGTCTTGAAATGCATGTTGATTCTGCTATGTATGATGAGGATGATGACTATTATAACTGACCATGCCTTGGACTACTTAGTAATTCCTTAGCTCTAGCCCCACCTAGTAAGCATGAGGAACATGATGATTTTGTGTGTGATGATGTAGAATTAGTTGAAAACATGCTAGATGATGAACCATTGTCCACACCATTGTCCATGCCTTTGTGTGAAGAACAAGTTGAGTCTATTGAATGCCATGATGCTTGTGATATAATTGAGCATGATCTTGTTGAGAGTGAAATTGAATCTGTTGTGATTGAATATGTGCTTGATACCGATTTGTTCACTTTCATTGAGGATCATTGCATTAGTGAGGCATTAGCTACCCTTGTATGTGACTCCATTGATGTGCATTCTTGTGATGATGAGCTTGAGTCTATGGGGATTGATCCTAAGTGCTTGAACTTGGTTTGTGACAATGATATTTTTTATGGTGATATGCTTTATGAGTCGTTGTTTGCATCCAAGTCTTCGCATGAGCATGTCCATGAAAGTGTTGTATTGCACCCTCCCGTTGATTTGTATACCCAATCTCCATTTATGAGTCAATGGGAGGAGCCTTTTGTCATGTCTTACTTCACCATGCCTAGGAAAGTCTTGTGCATTCATGTAGTTCGTCCTTTCTATGACTTTTCTAAGGTATTTGATAAATTGTTAAGGGCACTAATGTTTGTTTATGTGCTATTGCGAGTGTGCTCTTACCTACACCATTCTGAGATGCATCAGAGGATGCATGATTTATTACTTCGGGCGTTGAATGGTTTTGACTTGGTACCCGATATCTTGAGGTGAGAAGGAATGAGCTTATTGATAAGAAGCCCTCTAGGTAATATCTTTCCTCACCCTTCTTGTATAATTAGTGAGTTGGTTTTTCTTTTCTTCTTTTATTTTCTTTTTGTGTGTGTCTTTTTCTTTTATTTTGGGGTGCTTGCTTACATACTTCTGTTTCCATTTGAGGATATGACAACCTCTTTGTGTGGGAGTGGGAGAGTAGTATGCATTCTGGTTTTTGAGTCCAAAGAAAAGGAAAAAAAGAGGGAAAGTTATTTTGTAAATATTTTAGTTTGTTTTCTTAGTTCATTAGTCCTTAGTGTCTTGTACAGTTTGTTTTTCCTTTTGATCTTGCATGTGAACCATCACACATAGTATGCTTTTCTTGTTTAGTCCTAACCTATTGTGTGATGTTCCTTGGATCGTGGATGGGGTATGCTTTTATTGAAGACCTCAATGTAATCTCTTTCCACCCTCTCTTTGAGTGTATATATTCTTGATCCATGTTGCATGCTCGATTTTCCTTTTTGGGTGGCGAACCCCTTGAGTGTGAATGTTGGATATATATTGTTGTTGGAGTCGTGTGGGCTCGGGTCGCCACCATTTTGTTTGTTATGTGTCTGTTTGTGTGTTTTTAGGTTTTCTACCTTATTTGTGACACCCTTCTTCTCACAATGGAGACATTGTGATGTCTTGTGTTGGAGTGGGGGGTGCTATTTTCCATTTGTCATGAGTAGACCACCTAGTTGTTGAGTCTTTTGTTTTAGTTTTTCGTAGTTTGTGCCCGAAAATTTGAAAATATTTGTGCGTGAAAAGAAAACAAAAAGGGGAGAAATGTTGTGAAAAACCCAAAAGTTGTTTTTTCTTTTTGAAGATGTTTCCATTTACAGTTGTGTAGATAGTTGTTTAATCAGTTGATTCACTCAGTTAGAAGCGGCCGATATGAATAATGATAGGCCTTAGGAAGGATTTTTGCCATGACTTATCTCTATTAGACCTCTACATGGAATGAGAAAGCGGAATCCTCAAATCTTACACGCTTTGACTGTGTCTTCTTACCTAAGTTAGACGGTTTTAGTTGTTCAATTGCTTAAGCTCTTAATTAATGAATTAAATAATTACTGTCGGGCCTACCGTCATGGGTTGGTTTGGGTGGATCGGCACCCTATGCCCCTTAAGTGCAATGACTCACGTATGGAGAAACCCAACAGGGAGGGTAACCCTTTGCAAAGACCGGTGCTTAAATCCCGCAAAACCCGACACAAACGCTCTAAAAGACACAAAACGGATTGAGTAGAAAGAAAAGAGCGTAGGTTTTGAAAAGAAAGAAAAGAGCGAAGCAAGAAAAAGAAAAAAAGGAGTTGAGCAAAGGAATGGTAAGAAAGAGAAAAGTAAAAAAAGAGAGAAGAAAAAGAAAGAAAAGAAAAGAAAAGAAAAGAGCGAAGTAAGAAAAAGAAAGAAAAGAGAGGTTGAAAGAAAAACCCAGAGTGAAGTAGGATAGATAATCCCGAGCTTGAGCATGAGAACAACTCTGATTGTCTGGTTTAGGATAGGAAGGACCGACTAGAGCCCACTTGCACATATGCACGAGGTGTTTTGCTCAGCAGGATGTGTTCTGGTTCAAAATCTCAAAGATTGGCAGTTTTCCAACCTTCGTGTCTTAATTTGTTTATACTTGCTTCTTCCAATTGATTGTTGAGGCGGGTTGGGGAACTAGGTGCATGATTGGGGACGGGAATATTTTCTTTTCTTTTCTTTTGTTTCGGTTTTCGATTTTCACTTCTTTTTCTTTCCCCCTTTTCTTTTCTCGTGGCTTTTGTGGGTATAGTTGCCATAAACCCTCACGAGACCTACCTCATCCACCCGGGCTACTGGGGGGTTTAAAGGGCTTGATGCATACGCTAAATGCATCCGCGATTCCTGCGAAAGTGAGTTAGGGTTTTTAGTTTTCCTTTTTAGTCCTTTTCTTCGTTTTTAGTTTGCTCGGGGCGAGCAAACCCTTGTGTTGGAGTGGTGTTCGGTCTCGTTCCGAACCGAATTTCTTCTCTTTTATAGGGTATATTTGCTTGTTTTAACCCTTATTTATATATTAGATATAATGATTTAGTGTTTTGTAGGAAAATAAGGAGTTAGAAGAAGTTTGGGCTTAATTGAAGGTTTTTAGGGAATCCCGAGCTGTTTCCCGAGTCAAACCAAGTCAACCCGAGCCGAGAGTCGAGTCAAACCAAGTCAACCCGAGCCGAGAGCCGAGGCGAAATCGAAGCCGGAAATTCCATGTCAAGATTGGCACAAAATAGGGGAACGGTACAGACTCAAAGGTTTGAAATACGTGTGCCTTCACTCTTTGGGTCATAACTCCTTCATTACAACTCCGATTGGTCTCAAATTTTGGGAGCTTAAAGTACACACTGAGAGTTTTTCATCGATATCTTACAAGTCTAAAACAAAAATCGGATGAAGAAGTTATGCGCGTTTGAAGTCGGCAGGGAAAATCTACCCAGAAACGCTGCTCGCCCGAGCAGAAACATGGCTCGCCCGAGCAAGGCCACTGTCTCGCCTACGACATAATGCTGAGGGACGGTGAATGCTGCGGCCAGAAGTGCTGCTCGCCCGAGCGACACTATGGCTCGCCCGAGCCACTCTGTCTACGGAAAATCTGACGCGCGTGCTGCGATTTATTTCTAGGGTTTTGGGTTGTATTTCTCCTTCTTCTATAAATACCCACTTGTATTAATCTAAGAGATATCAATTAGCCTAGGTAGTTTAGGAGTAGAATTAGATTTATTGCTTTCCTTTATTTGCTTTAATCTCTCTTAAATTGTTCTTCAAGCTTTCAATTGTTCTTCATTGTTCTTCAAAGTTTTCTTGCAATTTCAATTCTCAATCTCTTTCGAGCTTTCTCTAGTCTTCATTGAAGTGTTTTACAAGCTTTTTCTCTCTCTCTCTCACTCTCTCTCTCTGTCTCTCCTTTCAAATGCCATTGTTGACTTGTTCTCCAAGCTTTCTAGTGTTAGCCACAATCAACTCCATTTTTAGTGGGGAGGAGGGTCAAGGAACTCCAATTCTACTTACTAGTGAGAATTTGGGGGATTCTTGGTAATCCAAACCACAATTTCTTGTTTGTTCGGGGGAAATTCAAGTGTAGATTGAAGGTTTATTGAAGATTAGTCATCGAAGGTATAATTCCTCGTTCCCAATTTCGTTGTTCATTCATTGTCTTCATTCATGCTTTTTAATCTCTTTCATCCTTAAGTGCTTTCTTTATTGCTTTCCTTTAATTGGTTTCTTTATTATTATCATGTCTATATTAGTTTAATGCTTTCATTTACATAATTTATCGCTTTCCGCATCGAGAAAAACCCCTTTACACAAACCGATTACCTTAATCAAGCCTAACACCCATCCTTGAGACCGTCAACCCTAACTTATAAAACCACAAAAATTACAACTGAACACTGGTGTCAGGTGAGGCGCAGCCAATGCCCGAGACTGGCATCCATTTGTTGGGCTAGGCTTCTTCCTTTGCTTGTTATTTTCATTTTTCTTCCTTAATCTTTTGCTCCTCTTTTTCTCTTGGTTTTTCCTGATTTTTTTATATAATTTGCAAAATTCTACCAATCTTTAAAAACCAAGTGAAGTAATCACAAATTTCGGTATAAAATTGCAAGTTTAAAGCACAAATTTGACCCAAAATACACGTGTTAGGTACCAATTAGTATTATAAAATATACACTTATCAAATCTCCCTATGCTTTAGCCCTTGCTTGTCGTAAGCAAGTTCAAAGCATGAAACATGAAGAAAGAAAAAGAAAGACTCAAAATAAAAATTAATGACTCAAATGGGAGATTTGAAATATAGACCCAAGACTACGAAAAGAAAATGGATATGCAACTTTTCTTTTTCTTTGGTTGAAAATAGTAACGAAACTTTTTTTTTTGTTTGATTTATTGATGAGAAAGAGTTAATGAGAGAGCAATGATTGAAAGTAGATATGGAGGGGAGCACCACCATTATTGAAATTCTGTCGTGGTTGAATAATTAATGGGTACACTCAGTGTCAAACCACAGTTACAATTTTAATAATCTATGGTTTTACACAATCGCAAACCATGTTTCAGTGGCGGATCCAGGATTTAGAATCAGTGCTGTCTGAATAATTTTTTTTTTAAAAAAAAAGTTGAACATCACAAATAAACGCTAAAATACACGTCAAAATATAACCTATTCGTGAGAGGTCGATTCTCTAACCACCTTCTTAAAGTATCTCTTCATCTTAAACTGAAATTAAAAAAAATTATAAACACCTACAATTTTACAAAACACACCAAACCTATTACAATGAAATAACAAATTTCATTCAAACACTTAATAGCCTTCACAATTTCACATAAATGGTACATAATTCAATTTATAAGTGTACAAACAATAATTTAACAAAATTTGCTCATTTATATACATATAACAAACCATTAACAATTGCATCTAAAAAAAACAAACCATTAACAAACTCAAATTTAATCATATTGACTTAATCACATAAATCTAATTCATAAATTGCAATAAATATGAGAATAAATTCAATAAAGAGGAAAGAGTAACCTTAGTGTTCCAGACTTCCAGTAGATCCTATTATAGGGAAGGGAGGAGACTAGCGAGCTATATACACATTTGTGATCCAATTTGGTGCCAATTAAATATATAAGCAAAATGTTTCTCTTTTATTTTCTGCACAGAATATTTTTTTAAAAAAATTTCAATGGTGTCAATTGACACCACACCCTCACTAGTGGATCCGCCCCTGCCATGTTTACAACTGGAATGGTTCATGACAATTCTTTTTGCGCGTAAAATTTCCATGATAGCTAAGGGGAAAAAATTAAATAATTAAATTTTAAAAAAAAAAAGATTCATGTCAAGTTAGTCTTGATGGTTTCCACATATTTTATAATTTGGGATCCCATTATCCTCCTAATCCTTCATAATCAATTTGCTTCTTGGGCCATCTTTAAGGGTCAATAACCCTTGAAAAAACCTTGCCTTCCAAAACAGCCCCATTCATATCTAATTTTGGGCCCGGACAAACAATCCAACCCTGGTGCCCATCACACCATACTCATTCAATACTCAATTAGTGGTGGAGGGCATTACCATCAAATCAGCCTCAAATGTTACCGTTAGCGTTGTATGCAAAAGTGCCGCTTTTTAGTTTTTTTTATTGATCTCCAAATCAAACAGCAAGAGCCCTCTACAGTTTCGCTCTCCAAAAATCACAGATTTTTTCTGAAGAAAAAAGACGCCGTTGAATCAATTGCGAGAAAATTGCATAAGCTCTCTATCAAGCAATCGCCATTACCCTAAGTAAGTTTCAAATTCCTTTGCTTTGATTTGTTCATTTAATTGATTTTGTAATTTGTTAGGATTTAATGACTTTATTGTTTATAGTTTTCGTGAATTCGTTGTCTTTGGTTTGGTGACCGCAATTGAAATGTTCCCTTTGTTTTGTGAAACTTTTCATCTGATACTAGTGTTAAACTCCCAATCTGTTACTCGAATTGTAGGACAATCTTCTCACAATGTCTGAAACTGCAATTCCCATGAAACATGCCGATTAGGGTTTCATACGGAGCCTCCTTGCCTTTATTCTTTCCTCCCTTGGCGAATGTTTGAGAAATTTTGGTTCCAGTAGTAAAATTGGGTCTAGTATGTGTCAAAATTTGAAGTGAATAGGATAGCAAGAGTTTGTTCATCTTCTTGAAGTCCATTGTCAATGTGAAGTGAATTGAAGAAACTTCAAAACTGTGTATTTGTCCTTAATGCTTCTCTCATTGACTTGAACTTTCTGAACCCTAATGCTCATGCCACTTATCCTCTCCACGGCCTTCTAATTTCTTCTACATTTTTTGGTAATCTCAAGTCACCATTTTGCTATTTGTGGTGTGTTAACTGTCAACACCTTCCTCTACCCATGCAACTCCTGTTCATACAGCTTATTCATTCTGTTTCTAATATTGATTCTGTCAATGTCGAATGTAACATTTTGCAAAATTTATTCTCCATAACTGCCAATAGTGATTATTTCTTGAACCTATAGGTCACACTCTTAAATCTTGTCGTTCAGGTGATGCTGAATAGAAATGCCTTCCCTTGTGCTCACACGGATTTTGACTATACTTTATTTTTCCGACTTAATTAGTGATTTTAAAGCCCGGATCTATTGCCCACATGATAAGGTTTGGTTTTTGTAGAAATTTTTCTTTTACTTGCAATGAAATGCTCAGGCTGCTCCATCAGAAGAAGTGTCTGTACAACTTGTAAATTTTCCTTTGTAATAGTCAGAGGAAACTGCCTTTTTTCCCATGATTTTTGGCTGTTGATGTCTCTGGTTGTCTTATGTATTATGCTTTAAACACTTTGCTCTGCTATGCATTATACCTTTATGAAAGTAACTTCCTAGTTTGATGGGGTTGTAGTGTTATGTTTAAATTTTTATGCATGTATTTTGGTTTTATCTTTTTCCTAATCAAGTGACCTCCCTGCAGTTTTGAAAAGAAGAAAAACAAGTGAATTGATCCTTTACCCAGCATAATGGCCTCATGTGAGCCCATCATGCACATGGATGAGAATGCATTTCGAGCTCGTGAGAAAATGCAGTTAAAGACAGGCAGAAGACCCCTTGGAGACGTGACCAACTCAAGCAAGCCACTAGCGAAAGAGAAGTCATCAGCTAAGACAACTTTAAAGGTTCCCAAGGCTCAACTAAAAGTTCAGCCTTCCAAGGTAGGCAGGAAGCCCCTTGGTGACTTAACAAATTCTAGCAAGCATAATGCAAATGACAAGTCATCTAAGAAGAACTGCTCTGAGAATCTAGCTGTGGTTCATGAAGAGAAAGCCCCCAGTTGGATCCTGAATGAAGGTTTTCTGCACAATCACGATGAGTGCATAAAGGCACAGAAACAGTCTATAACTATGAGCTTGGATGATTTTCTTGAAACTGTTGGACTTAAGAAAGGTTGAGCATTCACCTTTAGTTTGATTTGTTTATGATATGAGACGTTTTTTTCAGGAGCTCTAGTTATGAGGAGAATCTTAACTTTGCTTATGGTTGCTGATTTGCAGATCCCTGTGTTTCCTTGTTTCATGAGCTCTCTGAAGTGGGTAAGGCAAATAAATCAGAGGTACACCTCCAAATATGCCTCTCGTTGTAGTTGCCCATTGTAGCTGAGTGTGAGCAACATTTTCTTCATTTTATTCGTCATGAAATGTTTGTGCCTTTTGTAACAGCTTGAGATTCCTATGGAGCTTGAGTTGGAAATGCTAGATTTCTCTCCACCGCGTAGTCCTCCATCATTGAAGTCTCCACCAATACCAAAGTCCCCTGGATCGCCCTTTTCGACTATCGATTGGAATCTAGAACTTTCACATTTGAAGCTCAAGGAGTCGCCAACTAGGAACTAGGAATAAGTAGTCAGTATCTGTATTATAGTAGGTTTTCATCCAGATAATGGCATGCACTGCTGTGTTGTTTGTTGCTGGAGGGAGATAAATACCCCCATGTCATCTCCGCTCTCATATTATCATTTGAATCGAGTCATTCAGTTCTCTGTGAAATAAATAAACTTGAGTTGAACTTGATTCTTGCCACAATCGATTTAAAAGGATGATGTCCATGTATAATTCCTCATACGTGTGTGAGCATAGCCAAGTGACAATTCAGCAAAGACAACGTTCTTTGTCCTAGGGATGGCAATGGCGCGGGGAATCCTCGAACCCGCTGGGGCCCTGCCCCGCTCTGGGGAAAAATCCCTACCCCCATTAGGGATGGAGATGGGGACAGAGATGATTTTTCAAAATCCGCTCGGGGACGGGGCGGGGATGGGGACAAAATTTTCCCCATCCCGGTCCCCATTTTCCCTGCCGGGGAAAATTCCCCATCCTCATCCCGAATTCCCGTCCCCGAAAATTTTAAAATTACCAAATAACCTTTATTCTAATTCAATATATATATATATATATATTAATAGAAAGGATAAAGTAGTAATTTTTTTCCGAATCACACTTGAGCAGGATGTATTATCGTATTTTTTTCTCGAATAACACTTGTTGATGTATTATTGTTTGTTTTTTATGTCTTATTGCTTGAGCAAGTTAAATACGTTGTATTTTGAAAAGGTTAAAAACCGGATCCGATTAAAAACCGGGTCCGGTTAAAATTTGGTAAGATTTTAGATAGTTTAAAAAATCCCCGCTGGGGATGGGGAATCCGCGGGGATGGGGATGGGGATGGGACAAGAATCATTCCACGAAGCGGGGTTGGGGACAAGGATGAGGACGAGTTTTGGTAGCGGGGATGAGGACGGGGATGTACTCCCCCACCCCCGATCCGCCTCGTTACCATCCCTACTCTGTCCATGGTAGCAGTTAGTTTCAATGGTCAGAGTTTGTCTCTAACTTGCTTTGACTGGGTATTTGCAGCCAATCCTTTTTTGTCTGTTGTGGCAGTTAGTAGTTAGTACCCAATGGTAAAATTTTCTCAAGAGGCTCTTGCTTTTTATAATACTAGTGTGAGTGATGCAATGAAAAATTTTGGTTAATTTGATATGATTCACTTTGAATGTCGATAATATACTATACTTATTTTTGTTTTTATTGGACCTTGAGGCTATTAACAAAATCTTAATAATGCATAGCTTCAATTATGGACCAAAGTTCATGAACAATGAGCAATGAACAATAGACTTCACAAGGTCTGAAAAATTGACAAAGTTGATATAAAACTAACTAAGAAAAGAAAAATGTGTCGTCTAACGAATTGCTACTTGAACCCCATTAGCAAGAAAGACTGAAGCTTGTGTCTAGATGTCCTGTGTCAAATTCAAAGTGAAAGATTGAATAAAAAGATATAGTGACTTTTTGACAAAGTAGGAATAGAAATGAACAAAAGCAATAGGGGAAAATAGGACTACAGGAGGGTGAGAAAGTTGTCATAATTATAATGCTCTCAGTCCACAGCGTATTAAACAGTTAATTAAAATCATTCATTGTTTTATTTCTCTTTTTCCTTTCTTTTTTCTCAGTTTTTCTTTTGGGGGGGGGGGGAGGGGCATCTACTGAGCCAAAAAATAATAATAATAATCCAACAAATAGAATTCATAGGGCAACTAGCACATCAAACAAGTTGTAAGAAGCATAGAATTCCATGAAGTTCAATGCTAGGAAAAAGTAAATTCCAAGTGTTCAAAATAGAATGTTTGTCTGCATCCAAAGGTCGTCAGAATGATGCTAGAAAATTGCAATGGCTATGGATAACCCCATGAAAGCCCCCCTTCCCCTCAGTTTGCATATTTGTTCTGCAAAACACGCCACCCAATCCAAAAATCCAATTAGAATAACTTGTACGCGTTGAAGACAAAAGACAATAGATAAATACGTTGCCCCATAAAAGGAACCAGTTCAAGGATTGAAGGACACCCATATCAATACTAAATAAACTAAGCCAAACCACCTTATCTCGACACATATCATAAGATAAACACATTCCAAAAGTTATACTTGACAACAATGCAAACAAACTCTCAAAATATATGTACAAAATTCATGAACTCCAGCCAAAGTAATTGCAAAGAATATAGAGAGTAAATTTCACGATTTCCAATGACCAGCGGTGTCAGCAGATTCGTACATTCACAAATCACAAGTAAAGAATAGACCACTGTCAGACAACAAGCGAAATACAAAGAAGGATACCTCAAACTCAAAAAATCGGGGGTCAGAACTTGATGCTTCTGTAATCAGTGTTCATATGCCTCGTGCCATAACTTAGATAAGTTAAATAGTGATACACACGTAGCACCAACCATGAACGATCTTGAAAGCGATGCCCGTTTCTTCTTTTTTTGATGCAATGAAGGGGCTAGCCGCCTAGCCCCAAAGGTAATTTACTGTGAAAGCCAGGCTTGGTAGACTCCCTTCAAGAATTTATCTTTCAAATTAACGTAAAACTTATAGCTTACCTTTATTGGCTAATTAATCAAAATATTAAAACAAGTTATAGCATAAAAAGATAGCTTCAACAAATGTTATGCCCTACCTTTCTTGGCTTTACACCATTAAAAATGTGGCGTTGTGGACTCTCTGCTACCATCATTGTTCTCTTGCTCATGAACTCCAACTCGTCTTCAATTCAAGAACAGAAAATGCAAATCAAATGAGATGATCAAATGGGGATGAAAATCAATTTAACTGCAGCACTCCAGAAATGGGACTATAGCAATTGTAAAGAATCAGATTCTATACAAAAAGAGTGTTTATTCAAGTAATCATGTTATTCCACCAAAGCAAACACACATAATCATGTCACTACGACATACACTTCACCTAGTTTTTCCCCAGTAATATTGCAATAACATCCAAACTAATCCGCAAAATATTAACAAATTGAAAGGGGAAGAGAATTCACTTATCAAGAGCACATGAAAGCTTTAACAGTGAGATTTTCCATCAAGGACTTGGTTACTTCATATAGAGCCTCATTTATTGCACCTAATCAGCAGAACACCATGATCATCACCAATGATAAACCATAGAAAACCAATACCATCAAATCCCCCAAAAATTCACAAAAGGAAATAAAAATGGAGGTAGCAATTAGGAATGCGAAATGGAGGTAGTCCAAAAAGACCTTTCCTGGATCAAATCCCTCTATAATGGGGGCACTCAGGAGAAGAGAGCCAAGATACAAGAGTTCGACACTGAATGAAACCAACAACATCAAATCCAAAACTCACATCTCCTCTGCTCTCGATAAATCAGTGTTGAGATTAATCACAATGAACATATGAAATACATTACACAATTGTTCAATTTAATGCAACAACAAAAAAATCGGACCTTCAAATGACAATTTTCCTCACCCATGCTTCCTCTCAGACACTTGTTCTTCTCAACGATCTTTGTTGTGTCCTCCAACTTCTTCTCACTTGCACTACCACACTCCACCAAATTTTGCAACAACAAAAAAATTAAAATTTGCTAATTTAGCATTCAATTCAATTTAATGCAACCTCTAGATCAATCAATTCAATAATTAAACAATTGATTTAGAAAGAAATAACTTCAACAAATATAAATGCAATTTTCAACTGTCCCTAAACTAAATACCAGAAGTTTAGAGAGAAATTAAATACATTGGGTAACTGTAATTAGGATATCAACATTGACATCCACATCCAGTTTCACAATACACCCAATGGGATAGCTTCCACCAACTTCAATTGATTTAGGCTTCTTGAGCTTCATCATCTGCAGTATCCTAAACCAACAAAATTAAACTCAATTTTAGCTTTGCATGCGAAATTTAAAGAGAATATTAGGAACTTTTAGAGTGTTTGAAGGAGGGACGAAGTATGAACAATCGGTCATAAACCTGAAATATGCACCAATCCCTCATTACCGAGTTAAAAACAAGCAATTAAACCATTAAGACATAGATCAATTAACAAAAATCTCAAACCCTAAATTCCTAAAACCACAAAATCTCAAATTTTGGAGGTGGAATTGAGAATAGCTACAAACTAAAAGAAAAAAATGCGATGGGGGGGTCTGGAGAGGATGACAAAGGCAAGGGAAAAATTGTATCTCATGTGTAATGAAGAAGATGGAATGACGGAGAGAGTAAATTAGTAAAATGCGAATTTCAGACCAAATTGCCCCTGTTTTACTGTTCATTGGAACAATGTTTACAATTACTGTTCATTGGAACAGTAGTATGAATAGTAAATGGGGATTTGAGTACTTTAAAGTATCGTGATTAGGAAAAATGCACTTGCAAGTCACGTATATTTTACCTGAAATTTTAATGAATATGATAAAAAAATACTGCAACTTGATATACTACCTTGTCTCTTTGGCCAAGATTTAAAAGCCAATAAAATAGGTTAGTTGAGTATTGGGTTAGTTGAGTATTATAAACATTGTAGGAGAAGTTGTGAAATGTTATTATTAAATTGATTTTACTTCTTTTTCTTCCTTTTTTTTCTCATATTGTGTATGAAGAATAAGGGAAAAAACTGGTTTAAAAAGTTGGATTACAATTATAAAATGAACAAATATTTTGGGACAAACAAAAATTAGTCAGACTGATAAGTATCATTAGATGGAAGTAGTAATTTATAAGTACTATAATATACATTTTTCAAATACACTGTACAATAATTAAGTTTTCATATCAACATAAGAGGCTTTAAAAAGTATGGTATGTTAAGAGTTTTAGCATTTTCATTTTAGTAATTGTATGAAACGATATATGCATCAATCTAATTCCATCTGCCCACCTAAAAGAAATTTTACTATTATATAGCATCTCACTTCGTTTCAAAAGGAATAAGTATAATATATCAATAACTAAGGAGTCTCACATCAAATGAAAGCCAAGCTACAAGAAAGGCAAACTACAAGACAAATTTTTCATTTTTTCCAAGGACAAAAGAACAAGTGAGTGCGAGAACACTAGCTACAAGGAGATAGAGAAAGTGTTTCCATACTGAGCACACAAATATGTCTACTTCTATTTACTTGAACAGCTAATGAACAGTCTTGGAACTAATGACCTAACTGCGAAGTTTTAAAGTGGAGCTCCACATTGATTTATTAGAGCATATACAATGCAGAACTTTTATCATGAAATTTTTATTATCTCTTTCCTAGTTGACACCCTCTCTCTCCTCCTTTTCTTTCATTCCTTTGAGATATGGAACTTTGCAGAGTTCCAGAACTCAAAGGAATGAAAGAAAAGGAGGAGAGAGAGAGTGCCAATTAGAAAAGAGATGATAAAAGTTTCATGGTAATAGTTCTGCATTGCACATGCTAAACGTGATTAAGCCCTAAGAGTATCTCAAAATTCTCGTTATTCACAATGCTCATCCAGGATGAGTTGCCTCTCACAACCTCCATGGACGACCCATCTTCACTTTTTGGCATTGTATTAGAGCATGTCAGCATGTGCAATGGTTGAAGTTCATTTGAATGAATCCACTAATATTCCATTCCATTCTTTGATAGGAATAATTTTTGTAAGTTCCACAATTTTGAAATTCATTCTGGATCTGTAAATCATTCCATAATGAAATCTCATGCATCTTTCCTTACTTTTTATTGGTGGAAAATTAAATTTTCTTTTTTTTATTTTACTTTGAAAATATATATTGTGTGTGGTAAATTAGGATATTGACAAATATTTTATTTAAAGTTTCATGTTGGAATTCTATCTATTGCAGGGAACAAAGAAATGAGTTCTGAAGATTTTAAAAATGAGATAATGTGTTAGCATGTGCCCTCATCAAAGATCCAAAATAATGGAATGTCATCAGACGACTTAAATTTTCAACTTTATAAGGACAAGCGTAAGTTTCCATATTTAGAATAGGTTTCAATGATGCTTTGTTATTCATATTGGCTTACCAGGTACTTCTAATTAATATGTCATGTGACAACACTAGGTTGTATTCAAGTTCAGCTGCTCTGCATGTTTTGAGCCATGCATTTTGAGGGTGTTAATTGGGAGCTAGTGATTGCTTGGAGTTATTTATTTTGTTAGGCTAGTTTTTGACTATTGTTTTAGTTTTTTTAGCAGTTTGTATTAATTATTTTTTAAAGAGTGTTTGATAGAATTAACTGTTTGAAGTATGACTTTTTTGTTTGATTTCCAATTGTGCCCTCGGTTTTATTTTTAGTGTTTTATCGAAAATTATTTTCTTTATTTATTGTTAGGTTTTCCCCTCCTTATTTTTATTGTTTTTTTATATTTATATTTATTATTAGGATTTTTTTCTTTTATATTTATGTGACCAACAAACAATCACTAAAGATTAATACTTGTATTAATAGAGTAATAACTAAATTGTTCATCGATTTCCGAATTTTCTTGATCAAGATTAAAAGTTTTATACCAATTACTTTCATAATATAGCGTGGATAGCTTATAAATTATTACTACAAACTACGACATTCCAAACACAATTGGCATGCATAATCAACAATTAAATACATTATAAACAGAAATTACAATATTCTACACCATATATATTTAAGACAGTGCTAATATTGTAATTTGTAGTAAATTTGGTGTCAATAATTATAATTTTATCAATAACTAATTTTTTATGACTCGTGCAAAGCTTGGTATAATTTTTATTAATTAATCTAAAATTATTTTTGTGACTAAATTATAATATCTATTAATCTACATTCAATATAATTTAAATTATTGAAAAAAATTTACTATCATTATATATATATATAATATATATATATATATAATATATATATATATAGGGAAATTAGATTCTAATAATCCCTACTTTTGCAAATTGGATGACAATAATTCTTACTTTCAATTTTATATTATGGTGGTCCAAAATAAAATAAAATTGTATTGTAGTGGTACCAAATCCATCACCATATTCTTTTTATTTTTTTCATGCCTACCTCATATTGTTTTTGTTTGTTTTTCTTTGTTCCTGTCCCTAGATAGATAATGGAGTGTAGTTGCTAAAACATTTTTTAAATTATTTTTTTGAGATTCCGAGGAATTATTATGATTTTTTATAAGGAATCAAATTGAAAAAATCATAAAATATTGAAAAAAATTGAAAAAAATTCTGTAAATTCATTAAAAATCGTTGTAAAGTGTTATACAAAGTTTTGAATCAAATGCAACACAAAATCTATGATATTTAGGGTATACTCTCGATTTTGTCCCACTACAATACAATTTTATCTTTTTTTGGACCACCAGAATACAAATTGAAAGTAGAAATTATTGCCATCCAATTTGCAAAAGTAGGGATTATTAGAATCCAATTTCCATATATATATATATATATATATATATATATATATATATATATATATATATATATAGGGATATTGGATTCTAATAATCCCTACTATCACAAATTGTATGGCAATAATCCCTACTATCATTTTGGATTCTGATGGTCCAAAAAAAAATATAATTGTATTGTAGTGGTACCAAATCCGTCACCACATTCTTTTTATTTTTTCCATGCCTACCCCATATTGTTTTTGTTTTTTTGGCTCCTACCCCTAGATAGGTAACGAAGTGTAGTTACTAAAACATTTTTAAAATTATTTTTTTGAGATTCTGAGCAATTATTATGATTTTTTAAAAGGAATAAAATTGAAAAAATCATCAAAAATTGAAAAAAAATTGAAAAAAATTGGGAGAAATGCTGTAAATTCATTAAAAATCGTGGTAAAGTGTTATACAAAGTTTTGAATCAAATGCAATACAAAATCTATGATATTTAGCGTATACACTCGATTTTGTCCCACTACAATACAATTTTTTTTTTGGACCACCAGAATCCAAAATGATAGTAGGGATTATTGCCATACAATTTGTGATAGTAGGGATTATTAGAATCCAATTTCCCTATATATATATATATATATATATATTCAGTTATTTATTCAATATATATAAGATTAATATGGCAATTCACACGTAAAAAGCCAAAAGTCAATTATAAAAGACTGCTCATATTAGTTCATTACAAAATGATTATTTACGGATAAAAAGCTACTTCAAACAGTCACCTCACCAAACACCCAAAAATAAGTTTTTGACTTGTCAAAAAACCAAAGCCCCCTGAAAAATCATTTTCCTCTAAAAAGCTACCCAAAAAATCATCTCCCACTCCATTTATCTTTTCGTAGTGCTAGCTAGCTAGGTTACCCGTGCGATGCATGGATATAGAAGTAGTGGACCTTTTACAAAATCAACGAATAAGTAATCCCACTCTTTTACATATTTGTTCCGTCAATGACTAAAAACTTTGTACAATTGTTTTAGGAAATGATTGTATAAAAATTTCAAAACCAAAGATTTGATTTGCAAAAAGAAATTGTGCACTGGTCTAGTTTAATATGCATGTGTGTCTTCAACATAGACTTCAGCTCCCATATATTTATTAGTAGAGATATAAATGTAAAATAAAGTCGTGCTCTTTTGCAACGTACGTTAAATTTTACATTAACTTACTTTAGCTTGTTTTATCATCCAAAAGAACATAAGTATACGTTTACATAATCTATATCTAAATTTAATTATTCAACCCATAGAATTTATTTAAAAATAAAAAAAAACAGGTGATGACATGGGTTGTGGGAAAATCAATTGCCATAATTGACGCAGAGGAGGCGATACAAGACACAAAAAGAAGGGTGGGTAACTGGGCTTCAATGTGGAGGGGTGACATCCCGTATACAGCAGAGACATTAGCGAGGAAGTTCAAAGATATACCAATTCTATTCCAGTAAAGAAAAGATTGGGATCAAGCTTTGGGAAGTTTGCTTATGGCGGTGGCTGGGGATGAGGAAAGGTTGATTTCAATTTTTTTGTGAGATTTTGTTTGTTGTGAGTTTGGCCGCTGATTTCAATTTTGGTGTGATATTTTGTTTGTTGTGAGTTTGCCCCCTTTTTGTATTAGGTTGCTTTTGTTTTCACATATTGGGTGTGGCTTTTCTTTTGATGCCAACCCATTCTCCAGACTTTGTCGGCCTTGGTGGGTGCTTTTGGGCCATTTGCCCTCAATCATAAAAAAAAATTTCCAAAAGCTACAATTTTGGAAACATAACATTCTATAAGGAGGGGTAAAAAGGGAAAATTACATGGGTAGTGGAAAAATCTCATTAAAGATAAAAGAAAATTACAACTCAAAAGAGCACAACAAACAAATTGGTGATGACATGACCGTGTCATCCGATACACAATCTGGTCCACTGAGGGGTCATGATCTTGATGAGCGGTGACACGGTCGTATCCCTAGAAGCTTGCAGAAGGAGGCACCGGACAACCATGGGGTCACGATCGTGATTACCTTGCTGGAAATGGGGTCACAGTCGTGTGGACCTCTGACACGATTGTGTCGTTTTCTTCTTTATTTGCCTTGATTTCTTCTCGCAAGGGACATGAGTGTCTGGTAGGGCGATACGGTTGTGTCCCTTGCTTTCTTCTTCATAAACTTGATCTTCCGCATTGTAGAATCTTCTATCTTTTTTACATGTTTGAACTTTTTCCCAATTGGTGCCAAAACTTCTAAAGTTGCATGCATTAAGCTTAATTAGTAGATGGAAAATAAACTTAAGCCCATCTATTTTATTAGCAATCGGAGGGTATTTAGCTCCCAAAAAGCACTAATGGGTCTTGGGGTACCCAGAAGCTCAAAAGATTGACAGAAGAACCTTAAACATTAGGCCAAACCGAGTGTGATATTTGGTTGACGTGACGTGAGACTTTCTTGTTTGGTGGCCTTGATCAGGTTTCTTCTTAGTTGTTTAGCATGTTAAATCCGTCACAAGTTGTCATGGTAGTGAGGCACGTGTCAGTAGCTAATTTATTTTTTAAGAATTGACCAAGGAGGAACATTCGATTACTTTTAAGAGTGGAAACTCAACATGCAAACAAATTTCCTTAATTATATCACAAACAATCTATAGGGCGTTCACTGAAAAGTTGAGTTCACAAAATATCTAAATTCATCACAACCAAAATATATACACATTTGCTAGCTAGTTCATCTCGAATAAAGCTAATATGACATAGAAAACCAGATACATTAGAGTATTGTGTTACCTGCTTGCTTTTCGTCGCTTCTTTTACTATCATCGCCACCATTCGCATAATATTTCCAACCCACGCCCTTGAACCTCATAACCTCACTCTTCACCCTCTCTCTAGTTTATCTCTCTAGAAAACGCTCTCAACCAATGACCACCACATACCACCCTCATACCGGGATTGAATCGATGAATTTGAGGTATGTTTCGAATTTGGGGTTTTATGTTTTTTAGTTTTGAAATTTGAAGAAAAAACAAAAAAAAAAAATTCGGGACGGCTGCCGCCACCGGCAGGCACGCATCCTCGGCCTTGCCGGATCCGTGCCGCATCGCGCGCTTATATGCGCTTTCGCATCCGCATCCGTCAAATTTTTTATTTGTTTTTCGTTTTTTTTAAATATATTATTTTTATTAATATTGTTATTGTTATTAATATTATTATTGTTATTTTTATTAATTTATTATTGTTATTAATATTATTATTGTTATTTTTATTAATATTATTATTGTTATTAATATTATTATTGTTAAATAATAAATTAAAATTAAATATTATTTTTATTAATATTATTATTGTTATTATTGAATATGATAATTATTAATATTGTTATTATTAATATTATTGTTAATCATGTGTTAATATGATAATTATTAGTGATTAATTGTATTATTATTATTAATATTTTGTTATGAAAATTAGATTAATATTAATATTGTTAATATTAATATTAATGTTAAGCATGTGTTAATATGACAATTATTAGTGATTAATATTAGTGATTAGTGATTTGTTGTTAATATTTGATGCGTTAATAATTGTGATTAAGCATGTGTTAATATTAGTGATTAATTGTGTTAGAAAAAATTGTAATTTTGATGTAGGATTAAGTTTAGGGTTTAGGGTATATTCCGAATAGTTTATATGTAGTTGTGTTAAAATGATGTTGAGTTTGGATGATTTTGATTGTTATTAGTAAGTGAGTTGGCGTATAAAATTGGTATGGGTAATTTATTCATAATCCAACTTAATTGATAACTTATGTACTCATAACTCCAAATGATGACATAATAGTTTTGTCACATCCATTTAATAACTTAGGTACTCAACAACTAGTTGATACGTAAGTGAATAGGTTATTTGTGATGGTAGCTTAGGATAATAATTATGTTAATGTATAGTTCTAGTATGTTAGTTGTATGCGTCATAAAAAGAGGTTGAGTTTTGGGTCATGTTAGTGTCCAAAGAGAGTGTGTGTTGTAACATGATAATGCATGGCTGAGAAGGTTAACCAATGCCCCGCATCGACTCTCGTTTATTTGTTTGGTTCCCAAAAAGTAGCGCCTATCGTTGAAATTGCGCAAGGTTCTGCATACCTGGAGTTAGAAGCGTCGCATTCGCATAATGCACAGCGACAGGCACTGGTGGGCAATAAGACAAGGCGGGTCTGAAAGAGAAGCTAGTAGTGAAGGGTCTGGTACAAACCGTGTTGGACTTTCTTGCATGTAAGATTCATAGGTCCATCAAAGCATTGAACGATGATGCAAATTCAATGCTTTAATGGACTTGTGAATCTTACATGCAAGAAAGCCCAACACGATTTGTATTAGACCCTTCACTACTAGATTCTCTTTTAGATTCGCCTTGTCTTGTTGTCCACCAGGCTGCACAATAGAAACATTGCGTTGTACCGAATTTGAGACGCTTCTAACTCCCAGAGCACTGTAGACCTCGCGTAATTTCACTGCTGACAGTGCGTTACTTTTTGGGAAACAAACAAATAAAAGAGAAGTCGGTACGGCTGATGAAAGTCTTTTTCATCCATAGATTAACAGTTAACCAACACACTCTCCTTGGACAATAACAGGATCCTCTTGCGTCGTGACACGACTTAGTTAACCAACACACATTAACCCATTTGCGCATATTCTTGCGGCTAAAATGATTATTATGTTATATGTGTCTTCATTTTGAAGGTGATCTAAAATGGTAGGGAAGGGCAAGGGTCGAGGGTTTCTGGACCGGGCGAATCGACTTGTGAGTGGTTGGAGGGGGGGTGAGTCCGAGACCCCACGATAGGAGTGTTCATATTCCGGTCCGGACCGGTTAACCCAAAAAACCCGGACCAAAAACCCGGACCAAACCCGGACCGGATGGTAACCGGTCCGGTCTTCGGTCCAAGTATTTTTAGTTTTCGGGTTTCGGTCCGGGTCGGTCTAAACCCGGAAAAACCCAAACCCGGACCGGAAACCCAATTATGATAAAATTTAAATTTTTATACCATAAAATCATATTATTATAGCCTAGAAAGATTATTCTATTTCCTAAATTTAATGATCCTTTGAGTCCTAAATTGATATAATATTCACGTAAATGGAAAACAATGATTAAATTTTGGTAAACTTTAATATACTGTATCTTTTTCAATTTATCATTGTCAACTTTTAATATTATATATCATAAATTGGGTCTATTTACAATATCAAAAAACATGTTCTTCCTAACAATAGACATACATAATTATTTAATTTGTCTATTTACAAATTTTATCAGAAAAATTTCAATAAGATCTCAATCGGTCCAAACCGGTCTGGGTTGGTCCGGACCAAATGCTCATCGGGTTGGTCTGGGTTGGGATCGATTGTTTTCGGTCCGGTCTTTGGTCCAACTTTTTTGCTATTTCGGGTTTCGGTCTGGTCCAGTTCGGTCCGGTCTGGTCCGGGTTTGACCCAATGAACACCCCTACCCACAGACGCAATGTCACTGCGTCAACTCGCCGTGCTGGTCATGGTATATACGGATGCAGGTGATGCAGCGGCGCGGCCAGCCCGAGAACACGAGGAGTCAGACAACCCGAGATTTCGTTGACCATCTCAACCAAGCCATGGATGAGTCAACCGGCACTAAAACATCGGGGGACGATGAGACAGGGGAGCCCGAGATGCAGATGATCCCGACTTCAGTCGCGCCACCTAGTGGGCCAGTTTCCAGGCCAACAGGTTTCATGCCGATGAGGGATGCAGCGGGGAAGTTTGCCCCAATTCGACAGGGTGGGCAGGGAAGCAGTTCTGCTACTGGTGAAGCTGGGTCCAGTAGCAGATATCAGAAGAGGAGGCGAAGCGGCGACAACTCCTGGAAGATTGATGGTAACGTGCCCGGGGGACCTGCAATTCCCTCAGTTATACCGAGCTTTGGAGGTCACATTGCTCGGGTAATATGGGAGGGTCGCGAGCGTTCGCCCCATGTTGTTCTTGATTGTGTGACGAAGAAGAATGCGTTGAGGGAATTGAGGTCAGTACAGTCCAGGATGGATCCCGCATGCCAGGCTACACTGGGAAGGATCCAAATAACCAATTTGATGGAGTTGATGTACGACCACATCGACATGACGTTGATCTCGGCGTTCGTTGAGAGGTGGCAGCCCGACACAAACACATTTCACCTTCCCTTCGGTGAAATGACGATCATGTTGCATGATGTGCAACATATATTGGGTATTGCAGTTGATGGCCTGATGCCTGAAGGACTTCCTCGGGAAGTAGTTAACCAGTACGTGCCCGTGATTTTTGAAAAAGGAATGCGGAGCTGAAGGCTGATAACATTTATGATAAGGGTGCCATAGCTGACTCCCATTTGAGGTCGAATAGTTTATCGACCAGTTGTCCCATTCCCCATAGGATAAGGGCGTGGTTGTTGAGCATGTTGGGAAACACTATCCTCGTGGACAAATCGAGGGATAGAATTAGGCCGCATCCGTGGCCTAGCACTGACTTTATCATTGATCGCATTGCTTGGGGTACGGTGACCTTGGCGTTCCTTTTCCGGCAGTTACGGATGGCGAGCAGGGCCGGGACAGCCAAGACGGCCGGGTGTTTGACCCTTTTGCAGGCCTGGATCTATGAGTAATTTCCTGATTTTAGGCCACACGCGGAGCAGCCGGTTAATGGGCCTCGCGCGAGCAGGTGGTTCCCCATCCGCCAGCCGAGTTCTGCATAACGCTACGGCGATTGAGGGCCTCCTTGGATGCGTTGACAGCGGATCGTGAGTTGGACCTCAGACGGTCTTGCCGCATAAATCATGCAGCAGACACATCTGGGCGGCATTCGTGCATACGACATCACTGAGCTGTACATGCCCGATTGCGTCGTTCGTCAGTTAAGGCACCTACAACACATCCCACGCAGATTGTCGGCATCAAGAGCCGAACGATCGACGGCGGCCCCTACAAAGTGGAATTTGTGGATGCTAATGTCAGCGCTGACTGGGCGGGGTTTCCGATATACAGCAAAATGTCAGTGAATGATGTGCCACGCACGAAACATGTGTCGTGGGAAGTAGATGTCGCTTACAATGATTGGTTTGCGGCACATTCACACAAGTTTTTGATAAACACCCCTCTGCCAGCCAATCGACAGTCGATGATCAACCGTCGCTCGAACAGGTACCCTAAACCCTTCTGCATTATTTAACATTTTGTTTAACTAATTTGTTTAGGATGGTTGATATAATGTTTGGTCTAACTTCTTTATTTTGTGTTTTATTTTTTATGAAAGTGGTCCTATATCTATGCCGCACTATTGGAGCGAGGGAGGCATCCACCCGAACCGGACGAAGAGACAATGCCAGTGAGTCGTGGGTGGTATGATGAGATGGTCGACTTGCACGGGCGTTAGTGCCGTCAGATGCATATCGAGGTCCCCGAGCAGCAAGATGATGAGCAGGAGGAGTAGAGTTTGTTTTTCAATTTCGTTGTTTTTAATGTACCCTAAACTTAGTGTTAATTTCTGTTGAACTGATTAACTGATTTTGTGTTGTGTTTACTAAATGACCTGATTTTGTATCAACCTTGACATTGCGTTTCGATGGTAATTTGTGTTAATTTGTGTTATGTTTGACGATCATGTTCCAATTAACTGCATGCGTTTCAATATAAGTATAATTAGCAATTCATAAATACACAAGGGTACAACTACAACCATCATTGGCGTTGAGCGGCCCTAATAGCCTGCCATCTATCAATACGAGCCTGGAAAGGCTCATCCCAACCTTAAACAGTTACGTCTCTAGCTGCTTGCCATCCAATATGAATCGGCGGTAGAGGGCAGTCATCCCGTAAATGGATAAGCATGAAGTGGTTGTTGTATCGCAGAATTCCCTGAACTTTCGCAGGTGTCGTACGTCTAGGCGCTGTTCGTATGGGTAATATTGATATGCATAGCTCAGCTGTCTGCGATCGTGGACCAGGAGGTGTTGACAAGAAGATCCACATAGTATTCGTCACTGTCGCAGTTGGAAATAAATCATTGGGAGCCGACATCCAATGTTCATACGGGGCTGGCCCTTCCAAGTGGCCTTGTATCCTTGTGAAGGATTCAAGGAACATCTTCTTGCTGTTAAAAAACGCATTATCATATGCATTTTCACTCGCCTGCAACTCAGTGCCCATTGACCACCTAGCAGTTGACCACAAATTTTCATCCTAATCCGCCTTCATCACGATCCAACGCTGCCATCAGCGTCAACATCCGTCCATCCAACGACGTATGGCAGAATGAAATGTGGCAAAGCATCCTCGAACGGGAACGGATCTTGACGCATTCGGTTGATTCATGCGCATCAGATTATCTTAAGTTATAAACAACAATATATAGTCATTATGAAAACCCTAAACACCGGCTATAAAGATTAAGATATGCATACCTGTTGAATCCATCCCAACTGATGAAGAAGTGGTTCCCTTTTTCCTTGAGGAGTTCGTTGTAGTCTTGCTACCCCGTCCCCATGATCGTCCGTACTCAAACGCACTGGGGTTGCGTCGCGTTGATCTTGAAGTCTTTGGTCTCCCGGGGCGTGGGGGGCTTGTCTGCGAATCAGGAATATACTGACTGGAGGGATTCAATTCTATATTGAGGACATTGTTTACTTGTCGTACAACTGCTGGGTCACTCTCCCGAACCTGTTTAGCGAGTTCCTCAAATTGTTCTATGTCTGTACCTGATGGAACATCATTTGAGCAAGGAGTGTCACCATCGCCAATCACTGTCAGTTGTCTCCAAAACATATTTATCCGTGTCAGCGGAATTGGCTCTCCAGATGCGTAAACTTCCATCATAGAACACGCGCACGGGAAGAGGTGGGTTCTCGACACCAGGTGATCGCATAAGTAGCATTCTCCTTCACACCTCATCGTCAGCATCTTATTGAGCTCAAACGACAACAGGTCCAATGCGTGATGAGATACTTTTCCGTGCAAATTCTTAAAGAAATGAGATGGACCTAAATGCCTGTGCGTGCTCTTTGACTGTTCAAGCTCCAACTTAATCTCAGTATGTTGATTCTCCAAGTGATGGTGAATCTTCGCAAACACACGATCAAAGGTGCCTCTAGAACTGTCGGTATAATACTTCAGTGAAGAATGCTGGCTCTCAACTCTAGAAGTCGCTGTGTTCCCCATGTGAGGTACATTGTCGGTCCAAGCACAAACAAATTTTTCTTTATGACTCAGCCACGTCCCAGTAAGATAATTAATCGGTTTGTTTTGCCCAATCTACGCGTTAACAACGTCTTTCCACTTGACCTTGAAATCTCCAACAGTCTTCGCATGTTCCAGAAATGATGTCTGAAATGAAGCCCGAGTCCGAGCTTAGGGCCCCCAGTAAGTTTGTTTACTTTGTTCTTCACATCATTCCCAATATGCCACACGCATAAAAGTTGGTGCGCATTTGGATAAACCTTGGCAACAGCCCCCAACAAAGCATCCTGCTTGTCCGTCACAAACACGGATGGAATAACATCAGGACCCAACAATTCATGCACCCTCCACACCAGCCACTCATATGATTCCATCTTCTTGTCCCGCATGAACGAGTAAGTAATCGGGAAGTTGCAGTTTTTCGGTCTCACGCCTACCAGCTCACATAAAGGCCACTTTGCCTTGTTTGTCTTGTACGTTGTGTCAATGAGAATGACATTCGGGTACGTACGTAGCAACTTCAACGAGTAAGGGTGACATAAAAAAAACTGACGAAGCTCGCCATCATCATCATAATCAACAAATGAGACGTACCCGCCGAGTTTCGCCATGTGTAGACATTGTCCCGCAGCCGTCCTACCATCCATTTCCTCGGTGCGCATCTTTGCCCGCTCGTTGTATATATACTTGCTTTACGTTTATCTTAGAGGCAGGGAACCTAATCTTCAGCGACGTTTGTATCGTGGCCGGTGTGCACCCCGTGTTGGTCATATCTCGGACATGTTCTTTCATTTCAGAAGTTAATGGATGTCCGTGACGATGCCCTTCCTCGTACACGATGAAGACATGATTGTGCTTCCCCCGGTCACCGTCGCACACACGAACTCGCCATTCCGTTTCGTTGCGAGTCCACGCAACAATGGCGAATTTACATTGGCACGCCTTCGTTGACGTACTCCGACGAGTCGCATCATCGAGATCATTCAATTTCCCACGATATTTACCGTACCTCCAACACTTCAAGTAAGACCTTAACGGACTATCCGCATCTTTTCTCTTGTACGAAGCCCGTACAAACCTAAAACCTATTCCCAGCCTACTCCATTGGCCTATTCTCGCAATGCTTCAATATTTCAAAACATTGTGCGTTACAAAATGAGTGGAATAATCAACGCCGTCCCCGCCAAAGTCCTCCAAAAAAAACCTACAAACAATAGAAATTATTATTATTATACTAATAATAATTGGGATACTAATTCGTAATAATAATATTAGCTTTAACATTAATAATTAACATACAATTCTAATATTAATTATCATAATAATAATAATATTATAAATAAATAAATAATAACAATATATTAATAATTTTAACATAATTAACATAATAATAATAATTAACAACATTATTTACCATAATAATAATAATATTATAAATAAATAAATAATAATTTTAAAAACACTTAATAATATTAATAACAACACTTATAAACAACTTGTAATAATAATATTAATTAACATAATTTTAACATAATTAACATAATAATTATAATTAACAACATTGATTACATTAGTAATAATATTATAAATAAATAAATAATAATATTAACAATAATAATTAGCATAATTAACATACTATAATAATAATAACAACACTTATAAACAACTTATTATAATAATATTAAATGATAAAATTTTAAGATAATTAACATAACAATTATAATTAACGACATTGATTACCTTAATAATATTAATATAAATAAATAAATAATATTTTTTACATAAACAATAATATTAACATTCTATAAAAATTTTGAAATAAATAAAAATATAAATTTCGAAAATGCGCTGTTGCCCCCGCTGGCGTTAGTAACAAGCGCGCAACCGCCCATTTTCCGGAAATCTATATTTTTTTTCTTTTTCTCAAAATTAAAAGTTACAAACTAACCTTTTGTTCTTCACTTGAATTATCACCTTCTCTTGACATTTTAGGTTAAATTTCAAAACAAATCAAAATTTTAGAGAGATAATATGAGGAGATTGAAGAGTGAGAGGAGAGTGAAGAGAGTGAGAGGAGAGTGAGATGAATAAATATATGAGTGACAAAACGCCTTTTTCAAGCATAATAAGAAAAGTGCACAAGTAAGCAATACCCATGTGTTATTATAAAATTATCTATAGAATAATAAAAAGCGGATAAGGAATTCATAGTGTCCAACTTTTGGTTTACAGTATTACCCTCCATGATGTCATAATCCATTTTCATTTGCTTTTTTTCTAATGAGAAACATGATCCCTGTCTTCTGCCGTTAAACCCCAAATTCATGGTGATGGGAAAATGGTGTTGAGGGATGTAGTTGTTAACAGTTGGGTTAGGGTTTGTTTGGTTCCAAATCCAAATCCTGATTTCATTCACCTTCCATTCGTGTCTCTTTGGTTCCAAATCCAAATCCTGATTTCGTTGCATTTTTTCGCCACTTTAAACCCTAATTTTATTCCTCTGCTTGTCCTCCTCCTTCCATCTTTGATTGCTATCATCATCTGGGCATTTTTTTGCTCATCCCTAAGCATAGTGCACAGATTTTCGTGGCCAAGAATGAAAGGAACCTACATAATCATAAGAGTTGCAAAGGCATCAAACTTAATCTACAATATTTTCAATTTTGTTTAGATTGTATGTTAATTACGAGTTTTACATGTCAATTTTACTGATTAAAATTTTGGATTACCAAACTGAATCTCCAATATTTTCAATATTGTATGCTGATTGCGAGTTTTGCATGTCCATTTTACATATTAAAATTTTAGATTTTTGTATAGATTATATAATGCTTGATGAACACCTTCCCTTGTTCCCTGGTTCTCATAATTGTGATTTGAGTCCAGTTTTTAATTTCCCACTTTGATTCGGTATATGTAGGGCTAAGGAGCCTGTGAATCCAACGCTTTAACTTAAGGAACGTTGCAAGTCCAAGTGTGCAAAATACATATATGAGTACAAGGTAACTGTGTTGGGTGACTGAATGCTCAACTGTTTAGGCTATCTGTTGCAATGTTGCCTCCTTCCCTCATCCCAGTTTTGAGAATCTCATTTTAAGGTCATAGTATGAAAAACATAAGAAAACTGATTATTAGTTTGTAAGTTTGTTGCCATTTGCTTGTAATCATCCTTTGAGTTCTATTTCCAAATTAGCAAGATAAAGTGACAGGGTCATGGCTCTGTACGAAAGGGTTGTCAAAAAACTTTGTATTTTGCAATAAACTGATGGCAGATTCGAGGCTGGGCGGTTTCCAAATTCAGATGTACTAAATTGACCTTTGCTATAAAATGATTGTGGGTGACAAGAAATTTATTCTGGTAAGATTGCTTCATGCATGAGAGGCTCATTCCCAAGCCCATATTGGGCTTTGTTTGGATGCATTTTCAGGGCTTTCAACCTCTGTTGGGATATCCCTAAAAACAGGCCTAAATGCTTCATACTGCAATGTACTGCTCACTATTCAGTTAAATTTAGTATTTTACTGTTGTCAAATAGACTATTCAGTATTCTCGGTACATTGGTGCTCTTTTAGTGCATCCCATTGACGGGCATTCTGCATTTATCAATTTTTTATCGGAAAAAAACACGTTTTGATTACAAAATTACACTTTTTGATCAGAAAACACAATTTTTAGATCACAAAAATGAGCATTTTCGGGCCAAAATATGTAATTTTCTGACCTATAAGTTACATTTTTTGACATGAAAATACTCATTTTCCAGTCTGAAAATTGCATTTCTAATCTGAAAGTGCTTGACACTGTAAAATCATTTCTCTCTCTCTTATTAATTTCCCTCTTTATCTTCACTTTTTGGTTAATTAATATTGAAACTCTACTCGATTTTGTCTACAACTGTTACTTTGTTGCTACTGGATTATATTATGCATTTAATGTCAATGCTTTTGATTCTTGGTATTGTAATTCATCGATTTGATTTTGTTCAGTATGTGGAGAATCAGAGCTTTGATTGGTTCTCTTTGACTTTTTGTTTGATTTACCTTTTTGAGAACCAACAAATGCTTAAAATTATTAAAACAAAGTAGCATTTTTCTTATGATAGAGGCTCACTAGCGACTTGAATGAGACCTTCTATCAGCAGATTACAGATATAAACCCTGAATTACTAAAAAAATGACTTTTAAACAAAAATGCTCTTTATGAATCGTATAAGCTTGAGTAGTTGAATAATAGTTGAAAAAATTGTAATTGGACAATGATTAGTCTTCATCAAAATTTTCATTTAGTTGACAAATGAACCCACCATTCATTGAGAGTTTGTATGAGGGGGCATGAAAAAGCCATCATTCATGAAATGCATAGGTTTACTTTATTGTCATTTCATGCTCAAGGTCGTTAGACACTTCATAAAATAGTTGTACAAGTCGTCACTAACTCACTATCCTGCAATGCCCATATTCTATTTTGACCAATAGCCATACTTAGCGTCCCAAACTGAGGATGAAAAAATCAAAATGGTAATGCTTGCCACTCAAGAGGGTGTGAGCACCCTCTGGAGCATATCCTGTATGTCATTCACTCATTTGGTCTATCAAACAACAAAATTTTACCTACTTGTTGACAATCTTTAATGTCATTGCAGGTTTCATACCATTATCATATCTTGATGAAGTAATTGCATGGAGATAGGAAATTATTAAGCTGAAAAGCAAGTAGAAATTATCAGGTCCACAGGTGTACGGTTAGGGCTCTGGCTATGAGAAATCTTGGCAGTTTAACTAGGCAGGTAACATTTCTTGGAAGAAAAAACGACTAAAGGGTCCTCATATTTTGATGTAATTATTTTAAGGGCCTTGTATTTTGATAAATAATTGTAAGGTGACATTATCTTTGTTGTTATTATTTCTGGGGGACATTCCGATCTATTTTCCGGCGAACAAAGTATTAATTGCAGTATTTATTATTGATTAGGGTTATGTATCTTTGACCAACGCTAAATATTAAGGCCTAAAATGATAGTTGACTTCAATTAAAACAACCTTAAATACAAAAATCATTGTTTCGTGCATCTTTAGACCGAAAATTGGTCGAAATGTCCCAAATAAATAATTACCACAAAGATAATGTCACCCATAATAATTTGTCAAAATATAGGGCCCTTAAAATAATTACATCAAAATATAGGGACCTGTTAATCGTTTTTTGTTTCTTGGAATGTATTCTTTTATGGCCTAAGTAATGCCTCTTATGTCTTGAGGGGGTGGCTTTTAATATATTCTTATGATTTTGCCTTTTTATATATTGTTATGATTTGTGCTAGGTTTATACCATGAGCTTGTCCAATTAGGTTTATACCGTGAGCTTGTCAAGAATGATGGACGCATGAGACTTATGTAACATCTTGCTTGAATATACAATAGATCAAACACCCCCCCTCCCCCCACCAAACACACACACACACACAAAAGTTATCATTTTTCCTTCTTTCCCCTAAAAAGAGGAAGAGATTTGTTTACAATCTATCTTGTGGTTTTGGATATTGCAGATAGATTATTTATGATGGACTTGCTTATTTGTGATTCATTGGACATGTCTCATTTAAAGAATGGTAGCAAATATTCATTAATGTATCAACTTTTGAAGATCTACCTTACATACTCAATTCTTGGAGTTAGAGCCTAGAGGGTGCAAGTTCATAATCTCATTTCCAAAGGCTGCCTTGCATGGAACATTGAAGAGTAGTCATTTCTTTTTTGGCAATGCAGCTGTTTACAGTTACTTTTATATCTATGTATGTTTATGGCCTTCTAGGATACCCATTGACTTTCCTCATCCCTATTAATAATTACTTGCAATCAATAATTTCAATTACTAGATGCTTGCAATCAACAGTTATCATTGTTGGGTCAGCGCGTGCGCTAACAAGACTAGTATTTTATAAAATGTCAATAATGTTCCATATCATCACAAGGATCAAGAGAAGTTGAAACTATAAAATTACGACTTGTTCAATCAACCCAAAGGTGTAAAAGTAACTTTCAAGAAAAATATGAGAAGAATATTTATAGTGTTTTGGAGGAGGCAATACGGCACAACAATTTGTTCATGCATGCTGTACGAGCATACACTTAATATAGGAGAAAAATCACCAATTGAAGCTTAGGTACTCGAAATGCAAATTCTTTGCACCGAAAACTGAACAAATTCTTGCAACATCATGACGCATGCCCCTTGGCCCAGAAGCTAGGACTCCGATATCTTCTCCTTTGCAGTCTGACAATATTTCTGTAACAAACATTGGCCAAATGAAACTACCTGAATCAGATACCTATCAAATCACCATGAAACAGAATGCCAAAAAGCAATCATGTTTTGTGGCCAAACAGATGATGAGCTAGTAACTTACTTTGTAGATTAGGTCTGTGTCCATAGTACACTTGGGTAGCTTGTACTAGAGATTGATGAGGAAGACTCTGGAGCTCCATATCCCCATATAGCCATGATCCGGGAGAGCTCACTGGTGTTGGGACTTCAACATTTGCAATCTGCTTCTCTTCTGAGGCGGCAATCTTCTTCTTTTCTTGAAGGAAGACAAGGCTGCTTATGAGAATGATGCTGACGCACATCAAGAAGAGGTCCCATAGGCACCAAATGCCGAAGTTGTAAAGCTTATTAGTGTTTTTATCGATAGGATAGATGTGGTATTGAGTGACAACAGCCAAGAGGATAAGGAACAAAACAAATGAGGAGGATATTATGAGGCAAAGGCAAAGCCAACTATTGGTTCCCAGCACAGGGGTAATCGGTGAGTCCAACGATCTTCGCTTGAACCATTTTGTTTGGATGAGTTTTTTGTCTTCGGATTGGGGAGGTTGAGTCTCTTGAGTCACATAGGCTTGGATTTGGAGTTGGACGTTTGAGAGGTCTTCTTGAGAGCTTCCTACTGGAAGCAAGAGATCCAGCATACTTAGATCAGCAGCATGCTTGAAAGCACACACTAAGAGGATGCTTGGAACTTGGGCATTTTGGATGTTGGATTGGTGGATCATCTCTCGAATTATGGATATGAATGGGGTGATCCCACTGCCTCCACTAATTAGTACCAGACATTTGTGACTGAATATATAGGTGGACATGAAAGCACATACCACAGTGTTAGCTACCAAATAATTCCGAAACGTTAAGATTAATAATTTTAAAGGGCAGGATATATAGGAACATACTTCAGGAAACTATTTGAAGTAGGACTATATGGCCCTTCAACCGAGACTTGAAGCCCATCTGAAGAAGAAGAGATTTCTTTAAGTATTTTTGTTGTCCAACTTCCTCCAGCCTTGAAGGCGATACTTAGTCTGTCAGGCTCCATATTATCACTTGATATTATAGTGAAAGGGTGCCATTGTAATTTGGAAATCTTGGGCACATTCACAAACAAATTACTTGCTACGTTGTAACGTACCCCTGATATATAGAAATTCCAATACAAAAGAAGGGTTGGGCAACATGACACAAGAAACAAGTCATTATCATTTACAACACACATATAGATATAGGACAATGATACGTGTATTGATTACAGGACAATGATACATGATCAATCAAGCATTGCTATTAACCATCTTTATTGTCAAATAATTCATATTTTTATAACTTTTATTAATATTTTCACTAGCAATTATATATATATTTATCAACTATAAGAATATACCACTTATTAGTTGATACAAAAATTAATAAATAATAACCGAATTAATTTTATCCACCATGGTAGGGATTGCACATTTTATGCATAGTTTTATATTTAAAAACAAATAAATAATTATTTTTATATAATTCAGAAGTTGTAATAAGCCTCAAAGTAATGAAACATATATTTATAATAGTTTAAGCATACTTATGTTTAATTTTGCCAATTGACTTAAGTGAATCAAGATGTTTGTTCATTTATTTATGTATGTATAGTTTGACAACGTACATACCTGGGGTCTTGGCAAAAGTGAGCTCAAGAGTTCCACAAGGGAAAACACGAGTAGAAATTAACCTAGCACGAGTCCTAGACTGCAGAAACCTTAAGTAACGATCAATAGTGAAGAGGAAGAACCCAGGAAGAATCTGACATAGCCAAGGAACCCCGATGTGTAGGATGTAGAACAAGGTTGCGAGGGTATAAAGCTGATGAGTGTAAAAGAAGACTTCAAAGCTCCGCCTTCTAGTGTATGCAAAGCTTGTTGCCCACATTGCTAGTAAAAGAACCCATGATATTTCTCCTGCTACGTTTGACACCCAATCTGTTGCCCATTCCAGCAACTGCATGCCAATCAAACATTTTCGTTACAAAAAGGATTGAATATATCCGAGGTCCTTGCTTAAACTGGGTTTTTTTTTTTTAGTTTGAATCCCGAACTTTAGGAATATTTATTTTCTGAATTTTTTGGTTTCAACTTTAATTTTTTGAACCCTAAAATTTGTAGGTTGAAAAAAAAGGACCCTAAAGTTTATGGGATGAAAAAAAAACATGTTTCCCGTTTTTCTTTTTCTTTCCATGTTTGAATTTGTCTCTCGATTGATGTCAAACTTTAAGACTAAGGTTAAAACTGATATTTAAATTATAATAAACCTCTCTTATTCATATTGGAGTTACTTAAACCCATGTACTAAGGGGTCTAAGTAGCCCCGACATGAATAAGAGATGTGTATTATAGTTTCAATATCAGTTTTAACCTTAGTAAAACAAAGAAAGAGACAGTGACCTTTTTTTTCCGCCCACAAGTTTTAGGGTCCTTTTTTCAACCTACAAACTTTAGGGTCCAAAAAATTAAAGTTGAAACCAAAGGGTTAAGAAAATAAATACCCCTAAAGTTCGGGGTCAAAAATTCAAAAAACCCACTTGAACTGTGTCAATAATTGAGGAAGATACGTACCTCAGACATGGTGTTGACCATTGCCCAGTAGATAACAAAGCCAACACTGTGTAATGCCGAGAGAACCATGACTACCTGCCCTATCCATATATGATACTTGATACTCGATTCATAAGTGAGACCCACTAGAGGCAAAATAGATGACAATCGAGTTACAGGAAAGAAGAGAAATGCCCATGCGATATTCCCTGCATAACCAAGCCGCAATGACGCAGCTCTAAAATTTACTTTCCATCTGCAAATTATAAACCATTGATCGAGCAAGTTTACGTCCAACAGGTAAGAAACTAAGTGGTCATAAAACTCATGCATTTATCTGTATAATACTTACTTTGGCATATGATGCATACCGGGCATCATGAAGGGGTGCTTCACGCTGACATAATAGTAGTTCCCGAAATGCCAACTTACAAGCGCGATAAACATAGTCAGAAAGATGAGTTCAATTGATGTAACAACCCCTAAGGGTCCCAACATTAGGAGGGGTCGTTTCAATGAAGCTAGCTGCTGTTTTGAACCACATCTGCATGAGCACAATTCATGTGTTTTTTTAAGAATATAATATAATTTAGACTTGCTGAATATGAAGGTACGTAGCTCCATAACAAACCTTGTAAAGGAGGAAGACTTCATTTTACTCTTAAGATGAAGGTAGATGCAGCCGAGAGCAGAAATCAACATCACAGGAAATGTCAGCAAGAATAGATTTGTTCCTACAATCAGATAAATATCAATGTGATTAATTACTAATGCTTTTACAAAACCATAATTAAGGGATGGATGATTGATATAATATAATGACGACAACCTTGACCGCCAAAGTACGTAGGGTTAAACCTCTTTGATAACTCGGGTGTCCATTTGTACTTGTAAAATTCCATAGGAAGCACAATCCAAATGACCATCCACCCTAGGAACACCAGCAAGCATGTCAGCTTGATCAGCATTAGGGCAATATAACTCATTTTCCTTCGAGTATAACTTGAGAAGATATGTCCGTGTTATCTTTTTTATGTTTAGATGTTTGTGCAATATGAAGAATACTTAATTATATATACTTGTGCTACCTTTGTGCATCAGCAGAAATCTTGCAGGTTTTGCTAATCGAAATGGCATGCTCCTTGCAACTTTTTGGGCTCAAATGTAGGATTAGTCAACTAATAATAATCGGATAAAATAAATAAACAAAATAATCAAAGCTCAATGTCAACCATTTAAGTTATAATTTCAACTTGTCTTTAAGTCAAATGGTATACCTAGCTAGACAAAGCATCCGCTTTGGATTGAGGGAATCAGTTCATTTTTTTTTTCATTTTTAAGAAAAGAGTAAATCATCATTAATCTTTCATCAATATATACTTGTTATGTGAATTTCCTTCTATGCTAATTGAGTCTTCGTATTTTCCTTTCAAGTACCTATGTGGATAATGGACATTTCGCAAATGTATGTAGACATTTGACCAATTAATTTACACTAATATTTTCATAAAACATTGTGGTGTTGTTCAATATGATATTATCATTTTCGTTATAAAATATTTTTTCTGTTTAATTAGCGTTAGTGGACAGTATTTAGTAAACAAATTGTGGCCCTCAACCAGCTAAAAACTTCCAGTACATGACACCAAATTAAATTGCAATATATACGGTTGACTTATGGTATATCTACCCTATCTATCGTATGTGTGAAGTACATTAGCTTGGGATAGTACAAACGTGTAGTAATGTACTGCAAAATCAAGGATAATATCAACACAGGGGGGAAAAAACTGCACTGAATATGATTGCTTTCTAAATAAATTAAATAATTAAGAAAGTGACAGCAAGAATAAATTATGCAATTAGGAGATGTTACTAATAATAGAATAGAATAATTAAAAGATTATTAATTATGCATCCAAGATCTCACACATGGACTCTGTATCTGTCTCCGCTCTCCGGGTGTCTAAACAAATATCTTGTCAGCTTGTCATAAAATATGTCACCTGATAGCTAAGGCCTGAGAGTAGACTGGCACGGCATTGTATTTCGGGTTCGTGTAAATACGGTCGGGTGTATTTCAGTTTCGGGCGGTTTGGGTCGGGTTTACGGGTCATGACCGCCCTTTTTCTCAGTCACCTACAACTTATAAAATTAAGGACCATGATAACCATCTTGACTCAAGATGGTTCTTAACCATCTTGACTCAAGATGGTTCTTAACCATCTTGAATTATTCATATTTCACATTTTTGTAACTTTTATTAATATTTTCTTTAATAATTATATATATTTATCAATTATAATAATATAATACTTATTAGCTAGGTGAAAAAATATAATAATAGCCTAATTTTATCAATCATAGTAGAAAATCCCCATTTTATACATAGTTTTATATTTATGCAATAAATATAAATAAATAATTATTTTTAAATTGTTTATAAGTTGTAGTAACCCTAAAAATAATGAAACATACCTTTAGAATAATTTAAATACACTTACATTTCACTTTATTAGTGATTTAGAAGAAATGCAAGATGGCTAAGAGTCATCTTGTGTCAAGATGTTTATCATTTTTGTAAAATTAATTATAATTAGTCAAAGACACCTATGTAATATATCATTCCATTCAAAATTCGACCACCGCGATATGTCACAGTTGTATAAACATATTAATATACACCTAAGGGACAAAATTTGGAATCTTCCAGTCTACAAGATTATGCGGTTTACGTCAACAATCCACGAATAACAATACTTATGAAATATATAGGGTTTTGGGATGCCAATGTACTGAACTTTTGGGGTATTGGACAATAATGCACTGAACTTTGACTTTGGACATAATACACTATTTTACTGAAAGAGAGGAGAGAGGCGGATCAGGAGTTTGAGGGTTCATTGAAAGAGTGAGTGAGTGAAAGTGTTAGGGTTTTGTTTTGGTCATTTGTTATTTAATTATTTCATTTGTATGTCTCTCTCTACGCATAACTTTCCAAAGCCACCCAATATTTTACTTTTGGGCCTTAATTTTCATGAAATGGGTCCATTTTTTTGCACAAGGCCAAAGTAGACAAAACACTCAAAATTAAAGTGTCTGACCCAACGGGTCGACCCAAACCTAACCCAACCTTACCCATTTTTTACCGGGTTCTTTGGGTTGGGTCATTTTCGGGTCCCGGGTCGAAATTTCGTATTCAGAACCCACTTTTTGCGGGTCAGTTTGGGTCGGGTTTCCGGGTCGGGTCGAAAATTGCCAGGTCTACCTGAGAGCATTTGCTGATTCATACATTTGGATTGGGAAAATAGAATTTTAACTAGTACTTACAAGGAACACACTTTGTTGAAATTAAATATTGCTTAGACTATATTGAAGGGTTTTTCGTTTTTTGACCCCGAACTTTGGGGGTATTTATTTTTTAGACCCTTATATTTCAAAGTTTATATTTTGGACCCTATATTTTGTCTCCGGCAACAATAAGGACTCTATACTTTGTCTCCGGCAACAATATGGACCCCCTTATTTCAAAGTCATATCGATTTTTTTTCTTTCGGAAATTTTCCAGCCGCAACTTCTTCTTCCTCTTCTTGATCGATTTGCAATCCCCATATGAGCATAAATTTGTCAAAAAAGTTACCAAAAGTTACCAAAAATTAACTTTTAACCTACTATTTTTTACCCATGAATTTCAAAACAACAGTCAAAAGAAGGAAAAAATGATAAAAGATCATATCGGGAAGTTTAGGCAACAATTAGGTCATTGCCGGAGTCAAACATAACTTTGGGGAGATAATTACATTTACCCTACCTGACATATGTGGTAATAATTTTTGCACACCCGACATTTGAGAAATAATTTTCACCCTACCTGACATTTAGTGAAAGTGTTTTTTTGTGTCAAATTCCGGTAACTTGTCATCGGAGATATGAAAATACAATAATACCCCTATATAATTATGTGAAAGTACCAAACTGCCCTTAAGATTGCGATTGAGATGACAATACTGACCCTTCAATTGTTTTGTGTGGGAAAAGGGGGAAAAGACTGTCGATATAAAAAAGAAATATATCACTCCACTCTTCTCACTGTCGTCTTCTACAAGGGTAAATAGGTAATTTCGGTTTTAATTGAAAATAATATGAATTAATAGCAAGGGTAAACATGTCACTTCCTATTCATTTTTTTAATACTTGCCGGAAAATCCCACAAAAAACCATTATAATATATCCTAGGTGGTTTAAATTTACGACCACTTAAATGTCAGGTAGGGTGAAAATTATTTCTCAAATGTCGGGTGCGCAAAAATTATTACCATATATGTCAGGTAAGGTAAATGTAATTATCTCTAACTTTGGGTCACATTTTTTGGATCCACAAAATATAGGGTCCAAAATATAAATTTTGATAAATGGGGGTCTAAAAAATAAATACCCCCAACATTCATGGTCAAAAAGCAAAAAACCCATATATTTAACATTATAGTAAAAACTAATCAGACTAAATAACTATACAACCTACAACAATGAAAAATCGGAGAAGTATACACTCCATCTTGTCCTATTGCACTAATCATTTAACAAATTAAAATATGTTAAGTTTTAATAAACATTTAGTATTTATTGTTTCATGAGGTTTGACTGCATACGTAACGCCATAATAATCAATGGGTTTGATTACGGCAATTACAATAGTAATAAAATTTCATTAAACACTCCTCCTAATTAAATATGTTTTGTACTACTTAAGGGAGTGATTAGGGGATGAGAAAATATATATAATAACATACGATATCCTCCAAAATACTCTGTCTGTTCTCTTACATGGTCTACCATCACAAGATTCGGGTTTGCGGTGTGACAATATTCCAGCGACTCTAGTAGCCACCAGAGATCGATCCTGAATCAACTGGGTACAACTAACGGCAATCCGGTCCAATTTCCACAACTAAGGTTAGTCCTTTAACTATCTACCAGTATTCATATTTCTTTTTGATACTTTAATCGATCACTCTATACATACAAATTAATTAATACTATTACTCTAATAAACTCTTTTGATATATACTACTAATGACATTTCCTAAATAAATTTAAAATGTTTGTTTCAACTTATGCATTTTTTTCATTTTTTAAGCTATATGTGATATATTGAAATCACATTATTATATTTTCTCTAAATAGAAACTAATAAGAGGAAATAAATCAAACATAAATAAGTTTATAATTGTTAGTTGTAACAACTTCAAACTATCATTTATGTCTCTAAGTTTATATGTTTAATAAATCATCATACTAATCTTACTTTCCCCTTTTACATTTAATTTGAGTCATCGATCAAACACATCACATTTCTGTTTTTTTTTTTTTTTTTTGCTTTGTCATGGTTCATTAGGTAATTCTCTCTCTTTATCTATACTAGTCCACACAAGACGCAATGACTCCAACAATTATAAATATAAATTTTAATATATTCAATAAAATTTTTCTACCTATTATAAAAAATAAAATTTTAGTTTAGTTTAATTATACGTAAAATTAAAATTTGATTTGATTCAATGGTCGTTTATTTATTTAGATGGAAAAATACAACAGACATTTAAATTAATCAAATATAATTAACTGATATATAATAAGTATTTTGATTTTACCATTTCTAAAATATTTCATACAAATACAAGTTTAAAATAAATAATATTGTTATTTAATGAGTAACGACCTATGATATACATTGAAATTAACTATGAGACAAATAGATCAAAACATAGTTATATGCTTTAGCTTTGGTACTATAGAAGCATGACTTAATAACCTTTGCAATCAAATCACATAAAATACAGACTCTTGCTTATAAATCTTTTTAAAAAAAATTGTAGTTCCTTGTACGTACAATGAAACGCTTAGAATTAAAGGAATATTATTGGAAAAAATAATATTATTTACAACTAATAGATATCATATATATGGTTGAATAATTTTGTAAGTAAGAACAATATATAATTCATTTTGTCTATTCCTATCTTGAAGTACTTATATCGGTAATTTTAAATATAATACCGACTAAACTTATCATGATATATTTACCTTCAATTCGTATCTTATAATCTATGACACAAAAATTAAATTTACAATAAAATCATAAAGTAATTAAATAGCTAAACATGTTTTTTTTAATTGAATAGAGTTTAAATTGTATCAATATTCATATTACATTACCACAAAGTTTTATCTTTATAAACCACAATTATGATTAAAGGGTTGACATAAAATATCTATACTATTACTTATTAATAATAATAATAATAATAATAATAATAATAATTAGTTGTAGTAGTAATAGTAATTGTAGTAGTAGCAATAATAATAATAATAATAATAATAATAATAATAATAATAATAATAATAATAATAATAATAATAATGAATGATTGTGGATGAAATGGAAATTTAAAAAGGGGAAGGAAAAATGAAAATTTTACCAATTGGTAGGGGTATAAAAGGAAACTAATATTTGGGACATCATTTGGTTTAGCTCCTTTTATAAGGAGGTTTAGATATGTCTGTGTATGCGTGTGTACTATATAAGCTTTTCAACTATTTTTTAGTTTACCAACCAACTTAAATAATCTAAAGTCACGGCATAAACACTATCTTAAGCAATCTAATATTCATGAACATTTTAATCAAAATTATATTATGCATTTATTGAATTAGAATGCTGGAACAAATGTCTATGATCAGATACGACTACAAAAAGTACATAACAAAAAATAATTTCAAGTTTGATCCATATAAACTTTCAAAGTAAACAAATAACTGTAACAATAGCTTTTCCAAAACATTATTCATAAATCAATTTAGTTATGAAAAATACCAAATTGAACTACAATATCAAATATATAACAAATCGACTAATTATTAATTAGCAAAAATTCAAGAGAGAATGATTGTTCTAATGTAACATCTTAGAATCAAAAGGGTAAAACATGTAGCTACATTGAATTTCTTATTTAAAAAAAAATTATTACATTTAACATAGTCACCAAATTTCTACCTTTTCAAAAATTCAAGATATGTATAAAAGTAATAGGTAAAGAAAATAGATTGGAATTAGACATAAAAAAAAAGGAGAAAACAAAAACCTTACCTTCACTTCTATTAATTAAAATGATTTTCTCCCTTTTACAATTTCAAAACAAATCGAATCTTTCATGTTTTACCCTATTTTTAATTTTAAGTCCCTAGTGGAGTTGTCAATCTATAGGATCCCTGGAAAAGCGGAGCTTAACACGTTGCGCTACTTAGGTGTGATTAGGAGCCGGCTAAGATTGTTTAATCCTTAAATAAGGATGTTTTTGCTTTAACAAAACTTTTTCGATTCTCTAAGTATCTATGCATGTAAACTCACTCAAGGACAAACATTTCGGTTTAAAGATGCTTTATCATATCGATCTCGTACCCCTACCATGGCCAAGAGGGGAAATCGAGGTCACTGGACTGACCCATAGGCTAAGCGGCCTATGTATGGGCCAGGCCAATGGCCCACTGGGCCCCCGCTTGGGGAAATGGGATAGAAATAGGGCAAGACCGTCTGGCCTTCCTTGATTTCTACTCCATTTCCTCCTCGGTTGGCTCTTTAGCATTGATCTCGGGAGAGATCGACCCATCCTGTTAAACTGAAACGAGAGTCGAAAAGGTGAGTTATGCAAGCTAGGATAAAAAAAGGAGTCGCCAGTTGATTTAAGGAAATCAACGAGCCAAGAAAAAACGATAAAAACTCTGGCCTACAAACCCGAATTTCGAGCCCGGGGATAAGGTTACGAGTCCAAGGGTTAAAGAACTCTCGGACCCACCTATTTTGAAAACATATTCTACTACAATCGAAATTGAAATGAAGAAGAATAGGGAAAAGTATAAAGGGTTTCATGATGTTATATTCATGTCATACATGTGTTATGATTATTTATAAAATAATGTACAAGAAAGATCACGATGGGATTAGATGATTACAAAATGATAAATGAACAACCTAACCTTGCTTAAACACAAAGCATGCAAGCGGTTTGAGAATGAGGGAAAACCGAAGTTAATACGTCAGATTTCCTTAAGTATCGATACCGTGATAATGTGGGAACTTTATGTGAGAATGGTGAGGGATGAGAGGGGAATTCTTCAGAGAAGTTTTTGGGAGAAGTTGTTGATGATTTCGGTGATGGAATGGGGCGTATTTATAGGTAAATAGTACCCGAATGGAAGGAGGGGGGCATGATCCTCATTTCATGCCCATAATTCCCCCTCAAGCCGCTTGGCCTTTGACTCTGCATGAGTCAACGGCACCAAGCTGATGTCGCGGGATTCTTCAACGGGGACAGAGGCGCGAAAGTGACGTGGCACAAGCGTAGGCCAAGCGGCCTATTGAAGATCCCGCAAACAGATCCGTGACGTGGCAGTGCGTATGGGTCATCTTTTGGGTCAACAAAGACCAAGCGGCCTTCTCAACTAGTTCTAGGCTTGTTGGCGCCTTGGGCCAGCTCTATGGGCCTGTGGGTCAACGAAGGGCAAGCGGCCTTCACAACCTGTTATGCAAAGAACCAAAGTCGATTCGCTATACAAGACCATGGTAGGATCTTGGTTGAAAACTTGGGAAAAGGCCAACGCTCATGCCTCGTCGAAGATATACGAGTCGAGCCAAGCTAATTCAGGGTATCACGACTGGCTGATTGCGACAACGAAGTCTTAAAGTGTCGGGGAGGCGTTGGGGAGAAAACTACCTTAACTATAAAGGATCAATTATGTCCAAAAACTTCTGTGAAGGACAAGTTCAGACTAAAAACCTCCGTGAAGATAGGCTTGGTTCATCTCAACTCGGGGTAGTCATTAGGGAGCCACACATTACTTAAGTTGATCTAAATTAGTTGGTTATATCATTTCTTCTCCATCAGTTGTCATCAATCTAGCTACACCGCCAGGTAGAATGTTTTTGATAACATATGGTCCCTTCCATTTGGGTGCGAATTTTCCGCTACGATCTTGCACGGGTGCCCGCATCTCATTTAGCACCGGATAACCTTTTTGTAGGGAACAGTCCTTAACCTTTTTATTAAAAGCCCTAGATATTCTATTATGATGCAATTGCACATTATGTAATGCTCTTAACCTCCTATCATAAATTAATGTCAGCTCTTCATATGTAGATCTTGCCCATTTTGCCTCTAGGAGTTGATTCTCGGCCCACTATACATAATGAAGGGATTGCAAGCTCAACTGGTCAGACGCTTTATCCCATAAACCTGCGATGAATAAGGGATTGCACCGGTGGCGGTTCCTATAGACGTTTGATACCCCCATAGCGCGACAAAGAGTTTATCAGGATAGTCTTTGTACGTGATGACCATCATCTTCACTATCTTGGCCATAGTTTTGTTCGCCGCCTCTAATGCTCCATTGGCTTGGGGTATGTAAGGTGATGATCTGTGGTGTTAGATGTTGTACTCAGCTAACAAAGCTTGTACCTCCTTTCTGAAGTGACTCCCATTGTAACTAATAATCTCATGTAGCACATTATATTCACGGATGATAATTTTGAGAATGAATTTGGCCACATGTTTAGAGATGATCTTGGAATAGGACTTGACTTCTACCCACTTGGTGAAGTAGTCTATAGCAACCAGTATATATTCGTGGCCTCATGTACTCGTGGGATGAATGTTGTCTGTAGTGTCCATTCCCTATAGTGAGAATGGCCAAGGAGATGTCAGGGTAGTCAAGTATAAAGTTGGTTGGTGTTGTAGATTGGCATACTCGTGACATTTAGGACACTTCATGAAAAAGGCAAGGAAATTGGCCTCCATATTGGTCCAAAAGTAACCCCCCCTTTAGATTAGCTTTGCCAGCATTCGTCCATCGTATGCAGCCCGCGCTCTGCTCCATGTATGGTCGTCCTTAACTCCTTGTTCCCTTTGGAATCAACACATAACATATTGAAATGTGTCACTGATTACATCCAGGAGTTTCAACAACTCCTTATCAAGAGTGACCTTCAAGAGCTGGAATAACAAACCATGGTGAGGTTCTTGAATGGGTTAGACCCCCACCATTGTCGATAAGATTGAAATCCAACTTTATCACTCTTTGGATGAGCTTTGCAATTTAGCCCTCAAGGTTGAGAGGAAAAGGAAAGAGAAGGATGCCACCAAGCCCATGACTCGACCCTTCTTTCCTCCTCCTACTCACCCTCCCCCACGCATCTGCTACTCCAAGGCCGCAAGAAGCTCCTAAGTCCACCCCTCTCACTAGATCGACAAGGGGAAGGTCATTGCTTTTCCCTCCCCTATAGAGCTCCCTAATAAGATGGAGGGTAAGAAGTGTTTTAAGTGCCAAGAGTACGGCCATTTTTAGGTGAATTGCCCCACTCAAAGAACTTTGACCCTTCAAGAGGTTCAAGAAATTGATGAGGAACTCAAAGCTGCAAAAGAAGAACTTAAAGTTATCGTGGAAGATCAAATTAAGTCAAATGATGAAGGCACCCGGCCCACACCCCCTATTATGGGTAAGCTTCTTGTCTTGAGGTGGGTACTTCATGCTCAAGAGTGCCTTTTTCACAAGGCTCAATGGGAGATTATTTTCCAATCACGGTGCTTTGTTGGGGAAAATGTGTGCAACCTAATCATCGACGGGGGAAGTTGTGCCAATGTCGCGCCCACTCTTATGGTAGAAAAATTGGGTCCACCTTTTTTGCCTCATCTGAAGCCCTACTCCCTAAAGTGGCTCAACAACCATTGCGACATTAAGGTAACGAAGCAAGTCCTTATCAATTTATTTTTGGGTCCTACTTACCATGATTCTATTTTTTGTGATGTGGTTCCTATGAGTGCTTGCCATATCTTGTTTGAGTGACCTTGGCACTTCGACAAGCGTGCTATACATGATGGGTTAAAAAACACATACACTTTTGCGCACGGGAACGAGAGGGTCAAGCTACTTCCTTTAGCTCCACATGAAATACTACCTCCAAATCCCATGGTAGGAAGTGAGAAGCCCAAACAAAGGAGTGAAACACCGGTGGAGAGGGGCCTAAGCAAGGGGAAGGTCGTTCTTTGCCTTACTTCTCTTAGAGGCAAACAAATGTGAAGAAGAGATGCCCCTACACCCTCTCGTGGCTCCCCTCATCGCCAAGTTCAACGGTCTTCCCCATGGATTTGCCACCCGATCTTTCTCCTATTCGCGGCATCGAGCATCAGATCGACCTTGTGTCCGGGGCATCCTTACCCAACAAGGAGGCATATTGGTGCAACCCATAAAAGATAAACGAATTACAACGCCAAGTGAATGAGCGTATTTCTAGGGGATACGTGTGAAAGAGAATGAGTTCTTGCTCCATCCTGACCCTCTTGGTTCCTAAGAAGGATGGTACCTTTAGCAGGTGTGTCGACAGTCGAGCCATCAACAATATCACCATCAAATACCGGTATTCCTTATCGAGGCTCGACATACGCTTAATGAGTCGCATGGATCTCGATTTTCTCAAGATCGACTTGCAAAGTGGCTACCATCAAATCCAAATGGGGGAAGGTGAGGAGTGAAAAACGACCTTCAAAACTAAGGGTAAGTTGTATGAGTGGCTTGTCATGCCCTTCAGTCTCTCCAACGCCCCTAACACCTTCGTGCGCCTCATGAATGAGGTTTTGAGGCCATTCATCAACAAGTTTGTGGTCGTGTAGTTCAACGACATCCTCATCTACTCCAAGACTGAGAATGACTACCTTTCACACTTGAAGTCCATCTTCAAGATCCTCTATCAACAAAAGTTGTTTGGCAAGCTTGAGAAGTGTGAGTTCTTCATTCCCCAAGTCACATTTCTTGGCTATATTGTGTTGGGTCAAGGGATTTTGATAGATCCCTTAAAAGTGGAAGTTATTCACTCATGGCCAATTCCCTCCTCTCTCACGAAGGTGAGAAGCTTCCACGGCTTTGCTTCCTTCTACTGGAGGTTCATCCGAGGCTTTAGCACCCTTACCGCCCGAATTATCGAGTGCATGAAGAAGGGTACCTTTGAGTGGACCGGTAGAGGTGTCTAGAATCCTTGGTGAAACTGACTCTTAGCGTGATAGCACGTGCGCATTTGGAAATCACCTCGTGCACATCGCCTCCCAGACTGTGCGTGGTAAGGATGCGGTGATGGTGGTGGTAGTCTGCTTCTCCAAGATGGCACACTTTGTCGTTTATGAGAAAATCGACGACGCCACCTACATAACCAATCTCTTCTTTCGGGAGATTGTAAGGTTGCATGGAATCTCGAGAACCATCATCTCGAACCAGGATACGAAGTTCGTCAGCCACTTTGGAGGTCCCTTCGGAAACTTCTAGGTACCAAGTTACTTTTCAGCATATCCCACTATCCCCAAACTGATGGTCAAATTGAAGTAACCAACAAGACCTTCTTCACCTTGCTTTGAGGGCTTGTGAGCAAGAGTTTCCAGGATTGAGACGTCAAGCTTTACCATGCCAAGTTCGCATATAATTGAGCTTCATCCTTTGCCACCAGCCACTCACCTTTTGAGACTTGTTATAGTATGAATCCACTCACTCCTCTTGAGATTCTCCCACTACATTTGGAGTCGAGAGTGAGTTTTAAAGCTAGTGAGAAGGCTAATGAGATCCAAAACTTCACCAACACATTTAGGCCAAAATTGAGAAGACTAACAAGTTATACAAGGCAAGAGCCAATAAGCACCGGTGGAACCTCACTTTCAAACTAGGGGACTTAGTTTGGCTACATTTGAGGAAGGAACGGTTCCCATCGAGGAGAGAAAACAAGCTTATGCCACGGAGTGATTGGTCATTCAAAGTTTTAGGGAAGGTCAACGACAACGCCTACAAGCTCGACCTACATGGAGATATGGGAGTCTCGTCACCTTCAACATTGGTGATCTCTCTCCCTATATCGAGGATGATGAGCCTAATTAGGATTTAAGGCAAACTCTTCGCTCGTTGTCCACACCAAGAGGGTTGCAACTACTTGTCGGAGCATAGAGTTCCAATTCCCCATTGACTACGGCCCCTCCAAGCTTGTCTCGATCATCCTATGGATTGGCCCCGAGCCCCTCTCGAGGCTCGTGACGCACCACCGACCTAGAGGGCATTTTGGACATTTCCCGACCCAAGGGCGTTTTGGTCTTTTAGCATTATGGGGTTGATTCCGAGGAAGGGAGGAAAAGAAGACAAAGACATTAGTTGCCCCTGTACCGAAGATGACCACTCCTCTAGGAGTGTTGGTCGCGTCTTCCCACTGCGGATGGCTCGTAGTCTCTGCTTGAGGCACTGGTCGACTACAGAGGCGCCGTCACATTTGTAGAAACGTTGGCGGGGCCTGGTGCAGCCCAACATCACGATCTATTTTATTTTTTCCTCTTTTATCGCTACCCCCACAAATGATCTATAATTAAAAAGGCATTTATGTAACTTTGGTCATTCATCCTCTTCCACATCATTATTATTGTTCACTTAGAATGGATTGGAAAAGCATTCAATTGACCATTAATGAAAGTTAAAACTATTGACTTATTTTCTATCACTAAACTTTTTATCTTTTGTAACAATGAAAAGTCTGAAATTTGATGCTCAAAATAAATAAAAATTTTAGTGATAGAAAATAAATTAAAAACTTACATCATTGATGGTCAAGAGTGAGATTTTGTCTATTAATAGTTCAAAAGTAAAGATTATTTAGGGTTAGAAAACCTAATATATATTGCGCCAATAGTGTACTACTGCTTGAGTTACAACAACACTGGTACTACCTCTATCTCTAATTATTTATCCATTTTTCTAACTACCTTGTCCTTTTTTATTTATCAAATTACTTAACTTTTACAATTCCAACAATCATAACACTGCTATGAAATAATATATTTGTGAATGTCCATATATCAATCAGATATCTATTGGGTATCTTTATATATTAGGATGATATAATATGGGAGGATTCTGTTTCCATATGAAGTCTATACTATATAGGACTCTTGCTATGTAACTAGTATAAATACCCCTTGTGGGTTATGAATAAATCATCTCGATTCTCTTCTCACATTCTTTCTTGTCTCTATTGTTCTTCTCTATTATTCTCTCTATTGTTCTTCTCTATTATTCTCTCTATATCACGTTCATCTTTCATTGTTTTATAACACATTATCAAGACTATAGTCTCTTGCTCATGAGCATAATTAAATAATGATCTTGATGAAAAGAAAAAATCAAGGTAGAAGGCGAGGATCGGATCATGAAGCAAAGAAGACGAAGGGTACAAACAAATAAAATATATTATACAAAGAGATAAACGACTTGAAGGATTGTAATTGTAAATTACTTGAAGGTTTGTTTCTCCTTCGTCTCTATTTGTCCATAAATTTTGGTATGAATTATAAGTCTTCTAAAATTTCATTAGTGAACCAGTAGTTCACCCAATATTAAAAATTTGTCTAATATGATAAATTGTAAATATTAATAGTGAACCAGAAGTTCACTCCAATATTGAATATTATGTCGAATATCAATTGTGAATCAGAAGTTCATTTCATCACCTCTATATGGCTGAATTTTTTTATTATAGTTGTAGTTAAAGGTTGTATATTTTCATTGGCAAACCAGAAGTTTGTTTCAATAATACGAAGTGTATTTTATGTGAACCAGAAGTTCACTACTACAACGGAAGTTTTCGTTTAATTTTATATGTGAACTAGAAGTTCACTCTAGTTACGAATATTTCATTTAATTTTATCAGTGAACTAGAAGTTCACTGGAATGGTAAGAAGTTTACCTTTACTTCATTAAGTGAACCAGAAGTTCACTCGTATGTCGAAAGTTTTTTTTTCCTTTATGAGTGAACCAGAAGTTCGCTCTAATATTGATATTGTTATTTAATTTTATTAGCTAACGAGAAGTTCTATCCAATAATGAGAATTTTGTCTTATTTTCATTAGTTAACCTGAAGTTCACTTTAATGTTAAGAATTTTATCTAATTTTATTAGTGACCAGAAGTTCACTTTGTTATTGAAAAAGGATTACTAATCTCATTGGTGAACCGAAAGTTTATCCTATCAATAATATTGAATTTTATTTTAATTACACGTATTAGTAGTGAATCAGAAGTCCACTCCAATCATTGAAGCTCTATATAATCTCGTTAGTGAACCAGAAGTTCGCTTTCCTGCCAATTGGAGTATAGAGTTGTTAATTGGCATAAGAATTGTTGAAAGGCGATGATAGTATACTTGAGGTTATTAAGGTTTATATCGTCGATTAAATTGAGCATTTTTGTTACAAGTGTGGAGTTTAATGTTTAGATGAAAATGTACATAATTTTATTAATGTCTCATTCCCTGAAGTGAATGTGGCAGGATATAATCTCAAGAATCATGAGCAAAACAAAGGTCACGCCAGTAGCCGTGATAGTCAACATAGTCGTGATCGTAGTCATGCGAATCTTTTAAAAGATGATATCTCTACCAGATGTAGGAACACGGAATTGAAAGGCATAAATGATACAAAAGTGAGAAATGTATTATTAACGAGAAAATGGAAATGACACGTACCTGTTGTACGTCATAATATCTCATTAAACCTTATCAAGCTTAATCAAAAAGCACAAGATATTATTTTATAAACTTTTGATAGAGTGATATTATTGTTTATATTGTGCACGTTGTTTCAAGTCGCTACTTCTTAGATCTCCCTCTTGGCATTGTTCAAAGACTTTAGTAATTATTGTACTTCGTTCTTTTGATTGGCGTTGATCTTTGTCGATGACCATTAAAATATTTCAAAAGGTTCTGACTTTGCTTAATTAAGTGTTAACTTTGAACTTGATCTGATCATGAAGATCTGTTTGGGGGAAACTAGGTCAGTTATTTGTAATTTGTTCGTAAAGGAGCATTATGAATTTGACATTCTTGCTAGAAAATTAATTATATGCATGGTGATCAAATATAGCATTGATTATTGAGCTCACGGAAATATTATCATGTTGATATGTACATAATTATGGATTAATATGAGTCCTCGTGTGATGTTATTATTTCATGGATATTCGTATGATATTATGTATGCACCTTATTGAAAATGTTCCGCATACAAATTGTGAAGAATATGCTCTCATCTGTCTAAGACTATATGATATGAATGGTTTATTGAAATTGGTTGATCATATTGAATTATTAAGTATTTTCCAGTATCATGAACAAGACTGCTTGTTTCGTAATGCATAATCACAAAGTGCATTGTTATTGATTGATCAAATATGCATGAACTTTGTTTCCTAAGCATAATACAAATTATAGTGTATATTGGATATTTGATTGTGATATTATATGAGCATATGGATGGAATATATCTTTGTAAGAATTTAATGATATTCATGTGATTATTCATTATGTTCATAGACATGTTTTAAAAGTAATCAATGATATCGATATCTATGATTAATGCATATTCACTATGTAGTATTTAACTTTCAAGAGTCATGTATGTGCTTCTGATCATGAAGTGGAGTTTCTTTTTATGAATAATTGATTAAAGCATTTCCACTATATGTTTTATATGCATTGATGTTATATTTATCTTAAACTGAATTTCATGGATACTTACTTGATTGGAACCATGAATAAATGAGGTGATATATATGTGTCCTACAGACATCAGAACAAAACACATTTTTAGTGATAATAAATCATTTATTGTCCGTTGATGAGAGAAGATATTAGCATTATATATATATGACACTCTACTTTGATTAAAGACTCCCGAAGAGCGTATATTATGCTACTTGGTGCAACTAACTTTCATATTGTGGACGCACTTCTCTCTCCACCAAGTTGGTGTCAAAAGAACTTATTAATTAAGTTTCAAAGGTATTCGCAGGAATGAATACCATGTTGAGACAATTAGTATTCATATATTATGAAAATTTCTTTGAGCAACATGTGTGTTGAACAAGGATATCATCCTTATTTTCTGAGTTATTCTACACAACTAACCCAATTGAAGTGTATACTCTAGTAAACCAAAAGTTTACTATTAATGAAGACTTTATCATAGTAGGAGCATGTTGGATCAATCCTCTCAAGAAGAACTCATATGAATATATTTTAAAGGGCCAGAAGATCCTTAATCAAATGAGTTCTAATTAGTTGCTCTCTATCAATGAAATTAATTATAACACCATTATTGGCAAAGATATGGATCGAATCCCTTAGATTCCTGGGTTCTATACAAGTGATGTTTGTGGTGGTCCTGTAGACCCATATGTAAACCATTTGAATATAGTATGGTTTTACTTGATACATCAATGAGATAATCACTTGTATGTTTCCTATCAACTTGCAACTTGACGCTTGCAAGATTGTTTGCTCAATTAATTTACGAGCACATTTCAAATTATCAATCAAGAAGATGCATTTTGATAGTGATGGTGAAGGCTTTTGATAGTTTTTATATGCCAATGGACATAGATGTTAAGCATTCTATGTAAAATGTTTATATGTAAAATGATCCTGTAGAATCATTAATATATGAGATGTTGAATATATAATAAATGGCAAGCCTATTACTTTTGAGAGCAGAGCTTACTGCAACTGTTCAGGGACATGCCATGTTGCATGCACCAACGTTGATCTAAATAAGGCCAAGAGGTTATCATAAATATTTATTTCTCCCCTACAAATGGTTTCTGGCCATGAACCAAATATCTCTCACCTACGAATTTGAATATGTGCGATGTATGCTCCATTATAACGCACTAAGATGGGACCCCGAAGGAATTGGGAATATATGTTGGGTATGAATATGCATCCATACTTAAATATAATAAAACCATTCATTGGAGATCTACTTATGGCACATTTTGTCGATTATGATGACATAATTTTCCAAACATTAGGGGGAGAAATCAAGTTGTTGGATAAGGAAATAAGTTGGAACGAATTATTATGATCCTTGTACAATGTAATGTGAACTGGAAGTTCAAATATAATTCGTCTGCAATCTTGAGCGAATCTACTGCCAGATATTCTAGTGACCCACAAAGAGCTATTAAATCCTATGTCCCAACTACCAATGCTCCTGTAAGAACTCCCAGTAGGATAAAACATTATTACAAATGAGCCTATACCACAAATGAAGCGTGGTAGGCCAGTCGGTTCCAAAGACAAAAATCCTCGAAAAAGAAAGGAGCAAAGAACAATGATAACCAACATGATGAAATGTTGACTCCAAAAGAGTCCCCAAACATGACAAATGAGGAAGTTGTACCTCAAGTACAAGTACCTGAAAATCGCGATTTTTATGAGATCTCAATTAATTATGTCATGAATTGAATAAGGTGGAACCGAAATGAAGTCGACGGATATATTAATTGATTATATAATATAGCGCTCATTATTGTGAGTAATCATGAGGATCATGAATTTAGATCTGTTAATAAATACAGACAAAGATGAGATTGGCCAAGTGGAAAGATGCATTTAAGAATTAGATTTGCTTGTAAAATCGAAATATCAAGACTTGTTGTCCATACACCAAACTCGTAAAATTTGTTGGATACAATTAAGTCTTTGTGTGAAAAATAATGAGAAAGGGACATTATGAGATATAAGGCACAAGAAGCGACTTGTTGCATAAGTTTTCGCAAAGACTTGGTATCAACTATGAAAGAATATACTCCTATGTAGTCCATGTCACTACATCACGATACCTTAAATTTGGCAATACATGAAAAGCTAAGTATGCATCTTATAAATATTGCTATAGCTTCAAAATTTTGATAATGATGTTTATATAAAACTCTGAAGGGTTCAAAGTGCCTAAGCACATATTAAAATTCTCGAGAATATTGGTTATTTAGTTGATAGACATTTATGTGATTAAAGCAATACGGACGATATTGCATAATCAAAGGAAATGATTAAATAACTGATCCTAATTATTTGTAAATGTTATTGATGGTTTGGACTCCCGAAGAGCCTCAAAAGTTGTGGATTGCTTTACAAGCATATTTGGAATGAAAGATTTTGGTAAAATATGTTATTGTCTTGGTTTACAAGTTGCACATTATGAGATGATCTTACATGCATAAATTAATTTATGTTGCAAAGTGCTAAGATAATGTTGCGTGAGCAAATCACTCCCTTTTAAGTACCCTAGTAGTGGTACAGTCATTTGATATGAAAACAAACCCCCTTTTCGATCCCGAAAAGATGATGAGAAATTTAGCGGTCCCGGCACCGTATTTGAGTCCCGGCATCAGATTTGGGTCATGAAGTACCCTATTTAAATGATATTGAAGCACTGACGTATCTTGCTAATCATACATGATCTAACATATTTCGGTACCTCGAAGGTACTAACGCTTTACATATCTATTATCCCCATCGGCTCAAAATTGGTTTGATTAGCTAGGCTGATTTTAGATAGTTACCTAAATCCTATAACACTTGATCACATACTAGTTATGTCCACGTTAAGAAAACTCGTTTCAGTGAGAATTAAGTGATTTATGTATCAAGTCAGTCATGAAGTTGAATTATATCAACTCAAAGATCTTAATTAATGTTCTCATCAGGGGGAGTAATACGCGTTGTACTCTTTTTCCCTTATCTGAGGTTTTGTCCCATTGGGTTTTCCTTAGAAAGGTTTTTAATGAGGCAACATATATTTGCGTATAAAGAAGTGTGTACTCTTTTTACTTCACTAGGTTTTCTCCCAATTGGGTTTTTCCTAGTAAGGTTTTAATGAGGCATACTCTTTTGGATAATGGACATTCAAGGGGGAGTGTTATGAAATAATATATTTGTGAATGTCCATATATCAATCAGATATCTATTGGGTATCTTTATATATTAGGATGATATAATATGGGAGGATTCTGTTTCCATATGAAGTCTATACTATATAGGACTCTTGTTATGTAACTAGTATAAATACCCCTTGTGGGTTATGAATAAATCATCCCGATTCTCCTCTCACATTCTTTCTTGTCTCTATTGTTCTTCTCTATTATTCTCTCTATTGTTCTTCTCTATTATTCTCTCTAATCACGTTCATCTTTCATTGTTTTATAACAAATACAAATTTTATCCCTAATAAATAATTTCTTTAGCTCATTCTAACTCTAAAGATATTTTTGTATTATCAAAATAAAAGTAAAAATATAAGGATATTTTTGACAACTTATAAACTTTTCACCTAGTTCCTGGTAATCATCGATTTTGATAAGTGAGTTTTTGTAACATACCATTAAGCCAAAAATTGTTGGGGGGGGGGGTACCACACATCTTTTTTAATTGACTCGCGGGTCGCAATTTTTTTTAATGCATTCCCGGGGGTCATTAAACTTGCTTAAGTGACTGCGGGGTGACATTCCGGCTATTTTGGCTGAAGTCCGACGAGTTATATTGAAAAAGACGAAAATGCCCTTATTTTTATTATCTAATTTAACTTTATCTACCCTTCCTCCCTCTTCCTCTATTTCTCTCCCCCTCTTCCTCTATAGTTCATGCCTGCTTTCATGGCTCCCCATCCAGCTGCAAGGCTAAGTTTGGGGACGATAATGTGGCGGTGTTCAGCAACACAACTGGGCTTCTAGAGTACGACCCAGATGGGTCGAAAGCTAGGGAGTTGGAGAGGGAAATTGGGGTCAGAGAGATACGTCATAAGGTGAAGAAACCAGCTGGGGATGTGGGGGAGATTGAGAAGCATTTTGGGTGTTCTTCATCGACGCTGGTTATGGTGGGTGATAGGCATTTTACAGATGTTGTTTATGGGTATCGAAATGAGTTTCTCAATGTTTTGACTCAGCCATTGAGTGGGAAAGGGGAGCCTGTTGTTGTGAGGTTAGTGAGGAAGTTTGAATCTGCTCTTGTGAATTGGTGGGGGAAGAAGGGTTTGAACCCAATTGAGCATGGTTTGTTGGGTGATGATAAGAATATGGGTTTTTTGAATGATCGAATTTGAGGAACGACAACATTCAGTATGGATCTCGCCGGGTTTGATTCAGTGCTTGAAATGTATGTATCTCTATCCTTGATCGGGAGCAAATTTTGAGAAGCATTGTTGAAAATTTGTGATTTTGATTGTGTTATTTGCTATATATCTTGCATTGGATTCAATTGGGAGTCATGGAAGCAGCCATGAACTATAGAGGAAGCGAGGGAAGGAAAGAAAGTAGGGATGGCAATGGCGCAAGCCCGAACCCGTCGGCCTCGCCGCCTAGGAAAAATCCCCCTCATTGGGGATGGAGACGGGACGAGGACGGGACGTTACGATTTTCCAAAATCGCTGGGGGACGGGGCGGGGATGGGAACAAAATTTTCCCCGTCCCCGTCCCCATTCTCCCCGCCAGGGTGAATTCCCCGTCCCCATCCTCGAAAATATTAAAATTATCAAATAACTTTATTCAAATTTAATATATATATTAATAGGAAGGAAAAAGTAGTAATTTTCCAATTTATTCTCACTTGTTGATGTATTATTGTTTGATTTTGATGTATTATTACTTGAGCAAGTTAAATACGTTGTATTTTGAACATGTTAAAAACCGGGTTCGATTAAAAACCGGATCCGATTAAAATTTAGTTAAATTTAGATAGTTTTAAAAAATCCATGTTTGGGGATCTCCGGGGATGGGGATCCATGACGGGCAAGAATCATTCTCGCCGGATGGGGACGGGGATGGGAATGAGTTTTGGGAGCGGGGATAGGGACGGGGTTATACTCCCCCATCCCCAATCTGCCCCGTTGTCATCCCTAAAAAAGAGGAAGCGAGAGAAAGGGTAGATAAAGTTGAATTAGATAAAAAAAAAGGCATTTTCGTCTTTTTCAATATAACTCGTCGGATTTCAGCCAAAGTAGCCGGAACGTCACCCCCAGTCACTTAAGTAAGTTTAATCATCTCTGAGAATGAATTAAAACAAAATTGTGACCCGCAAGTCAATTAAAAAATATGTGTGGCACTCCCAAACAATTTTTTTATCATTAAGGAAGGATGTAAATGCCAGAAATAGGCGTGCGTTTTCAGCATATGGACAATTTCCTGTAATAGTGAGCCTGTTTGGCCATGGCATTGAGGTTGGGAGCTGCGTTACATTCATCGCCGCATCGGCCAACGCGGTTAGCAGCAGCTGGTACGGTTCGGTGCTCAAGCTGTAACTTGTCACCGCTTGCCCCAACTCTGAATGAGAACCACAACCAGGATATTATCCATGTCAGGTCACCTACTATTTTAAGCAAGAAACCCCCCAGGTTTATCAGACCAGTCGCCGTCCGATCATTCAGCTCTCCAATCATATCTCCCACCGATCATTGGGGCACCTGGACTGCCCTTTTCGCCGCCGCCGCATTCGGTTACTGGTACCCTCTCTCCCCCACTCCAATTCATGCTAATCCAGCTTAGAATTGTTTATCCTACTGCAATTCACATCAATTCTCTGCGTTGACCCACAATGTGTCCCTATTCTATGATAATGTGATGGGTTTTGATGTACGTGGCATTTAAATGAATTACTTTCATCGTATGCTGATGATGCGATAATGTCATGCGTTTAGATGCAGCTTAGCAGTTTTTAGGTACATTTTTTGATTTCATTCAAGGGGTTTAAAACTAGAGCGTAATTATTTTTGTGATGTGGTTATAATGGGAAAGAGTTATGGTGATTGTTGCTCTGGTTCAGGTCAGAGAATACCAAGATAGGGAGTGCACTAAGTGGTCCATTGGTTGCTACACTGGTTGGACTTGCAGCAAGTAACTTAGGGATTATTGCTAGTGAAGCAAAAGCTTATTCAATTGTCCTTGAGTACCTTCTCCCCTTGGCTGTTCCATTGTTGTTATTTAGAGCTGACATACGTCGTGTCATACAATCTACTGGAAGATTGCTCTTGGCATTCCTTATTGGATCAGGTAATCTACTCATACATAAATGAAAGCTAGTTGTTATTTCTCTGAGATTAATGATTGAGCTGTTCTTGTATTGACATACATTGTTTGACTGGGAGATTTAACGTACTTATTCAATGCATATGCCCATATAGTCGCTTTGAATGGTAATTAATTATTTTGTTTAGCCTGAAACATGACATGTAGGAGCTCATTTCCCAAAGCAAAGATAACAAGTTATGGGAACATGAAACTTCCAATGATGGAGCCTGCAGGAGGAGGCTCCTGTTGGTAATTATTGTTTTACTTCATTAGAAGATGGTGGAATACTTGCAAGTATTTAGGTTTTACAACTGCATAGATATGCTTGTAGTCCTTTGGTTGCAGTTGCTAGCTTCTGAGTTGCTCCTCTCACTGAAAGACTTTCATCTCTGACACCGTGTAAGTCGAAGCTTAAGGCTCTTAAAAGACAAGAGATTAATTAGGATTCTTCATGCTGGTTTGGAACTTATAATACGTGGATGCCCCATTTCATTCTGTTGCCTTAATACCAGTTTTCTTGGAAGCTTATCAGTTGACAGATTTGAGCTCAATGATAGAAAAATGCTCTTTTTTATTAGCTATCTATTATTCTTAATGGATGCATATGTTGTGATATAAGCTGAACTTTATGAATTATCCCCTTCGAACTTGCCCTGCCATTATACTAGGCACAGCTACATTTCTTTGCAGTAGCTTGGGAGTTTTAGTAAGTGCATAAATTTTGTCGAACTCTACGCTTGCAACACAGAATAATGTGGGAAGGAGCTTGGAGGCAGGGAAGAGAAAGAAAACTAGCTCCTCGTTTACATGGATGAGAAGACAGATTGGTGCCACTGATATTCTTTACAGATGATTAAATAATATTTTTACCCAAGGACTCGGTGAAAAAATATCTTACATCCTGGGGCAGGTTTTTTTTTTATTATTATTTTTTTTATCATAATGCTGCGGTCTTCAAAGTTTCAGCCTCTCCATGAACTCTAGTTCATCGGTAAGGTTGCCTACATCTGGACCCCCTAGACCGCACTTAAACATGTTTCCTTTGGGAGGTTGTTGTTGCGGTCTTCAAAGTTCATACAGACCGTAAGATCCACAGCATGTACAGGTATTCCTTCTTATTCTTGGATGCTTTGTAATTGAGAATCTTCTCATACACTGAGATCTATCCTCACTGCGCTGTCACACAAATTTTCATTTCCTGGGATCCCATTCTAGTTACCTGTGCTTCTTGAAACAAAATCAATCTCTGAGTCACATTTATACTCATCATTTTGATAGCAACTATCAAGTTTCTGTATGCTGATTGTCTAGCTCTGTAGGAAGCTGATCATAGTCATGATGCCTTCTTTGGACTCTCCCTTTCCTTTTTTATAGTTAAATTGTTCAACAGTATTAGTATTGTGAATGATGATAATACTCCCATCGCTTGTTTTGTAGTTGCAACCACTATTGGAACTGCAGTGGCGTTCTTTTTGGTGCCGATGCGGTCCCTTGGTCAAGATGCATGGAAGATAGCTGCAGCCCTTATGGGTAGACATATTGGTGGAGGTAATGTTTCTGATATTCCAATTACTCTTGTGTCTCAAGTAAACTATTTGTTTAAGCTCTTGTATTTTGCATTCATGTCTTGTCTGAAA